>JAWHQI010000006.1:19236250-20642500 GCA_033032865.1 Dactylorhiza incarnata | reverse complement strand
CCTGATTCATTCATGCGATCGAACGGCCGAGATCTTATGATCTGATCAAATTGAACGGTTCAGATTGATCTGATGGGCTGCAGGTGTTACACCAAGGTTCAAAATATATTTCTTTGTATATGTAGTATAGATAAAAGAAAGCCTTTTGGTGTAGCATTCTGCCATTTTTTAACTTGGAACAAAATATTGCATCATGTTTTAAGCCCACGTAATTAGTTTTCATTACTCACAAGTTAGGCTTTTATGTATTAAGAGTACATACGTGTTAATTACCTTCCTGGTTTATGTAATCTAGGCCTCTGGTTATCTAACTATATATATATATCTATATATCTATATTATATATATCTTTAACTACTATATACAAGTAGTTGTCTTTGGTGCAACATTAAAAACTGTCAAATATAACCTCATTCTTTTACTCCAATAACTTAACATATATTATGAAAAAACTAGAAATTCATAAAATATAATGGCAATTTGTGTAATTACACTATATCGGATCCCTATAATAAAAATAATGATGGAAATTCATAAAATCCAAAAAAAATTTAGTAGATCTCCTACACATACTATGGTAGGTAATCATTAGACCTACCTTAAAATAATTTTTTGTTTAAATATAAATTTTTTTGAAAAAAAAAATTATAAAATATTAATTAAAATTTTTGTGCGGTTATTTTGAGTACTCATATGGATATGTTGTGGGCGCAAGGGCGGGCGAAGCCCGCCTTCGCCAGCCGGGTACTTTCGCGCTTGACAGTAGGGGCGGAGCCCCGTGCCTCTCACTCGTATATATATACAGACAGACACACACACACACGAGTGCCGACACGGGGCTCCGCCCCTACGGCCAAGCGCGACAGTACCCGGCCGGCGACGGTGGGCTTCGCCCTCCCCCGGAGCGATGCTGTCGGGCGGTCTTCGCCCGCATTATGGCGGGCTTCGCCCGCCTCCGCACGGGCTTCGCCCGTGCTCGATGCGTCTGCGGGATGCACCCGCAACATATACATATGAGTACTAGAAATGACCGTAAAAAAATATACATCAATATTACAGTATTTATTTTGTAAAAAAATACGTATATACTTAAAAAGATTATTTTTTCTCTCTCTTTCCCTCTCCGATGCACTCTTCCCTCTCTCTCCTCTCTTTCTCTCTCTTCCACTCTCTCTCTCTCTCTCTCTCCCGCGAAATTTATTTTTATTTTTTTTATTAAAGATGTTTCGTATAAAACATGTGAAAGATCCCACAGTGGAAAATGAAAGCACGGTAAGAGCATAGAGAATGCTATATTCACTTATATAAATAAAGATATATATATATACATATATATTATATATATGATGTCTTTTATCTCTTTTGGAAAATGGTCTTGTACTCGTATGTGCGACGGGACCTTGTTGCTTGTGGAACACTACTCTAGTTTTTTGTTGTTTTATCCCTTTATAAAAGCTGCTGCAGACTGTAGCAAGAACAACTGGGCTTTGATGTTCTATACCTTCTTCTTCCCCATCTACATCTTCTTCCTTTTTTCTTCTGCACTAAACAAAGTTGTTAGAAACATAAATGTGAAATGCTAACATGGTATCTGTACAACCCTCATATTTTCCGAGTCGGTTGTGACCCGACGCTGATGAGGTCGTGGTAGAAAAGGTGACCGCGACGCAGCAGACCGAACCATCGGAGGTCGTCAAGGACCGAAAAGAGAAGGCCCGGGGGGCAAGCTTTCTTGGGCGAGCGGACCTTGGGTCCCCTCGCCCAAGGCCTCGGGCGAGTGGGGGGGGGGGGGGGGGGGGGGGGGGGGGGGGGGGGGGGCGAGTGGACATTGGGTCCACTCGGCCAAGGTGGGGAGCGAGTGGACTCAAGATCCAATCGCCCCCAAACCTACAGGCGAGTGGATCTGTGGCCCACTCCCCCGGGGCGGTTGGACCAAAGGTCCACTCGCCCGAGCAGCTGGGCGAGTGGCCCTATGGTCCACTCGCCGGGTAGGTTGAGTGGACCATAAGGTCCACTCGCCCAGTTCAGGTGGTGGACCTTGGTCCACCAATCCGACCCCCGGCAAGGGGGGAGTGGACATTTCATCCTCCAATCGCCCCCCTCTCGCTTCGATCATCCAGGTTCGTGGTTGAGCTGCGGATAGCAGAATTTTGACTATCCGCAACCCAATTTTGTGAAGTCTATAAATAGACCCCTATGGGCACCTTGGGAAGGGTTGTTGATACCCCCTCTCCCTCCCATGAGTCTTGTGAGCAAGCACTACCCCCTCCCCCCCCTTGTCAGTGAAGGTGGACGGTGAGGTGATGTTTAGTGCCCTCCAAGGTGCCCAGGCTCAGCATTGGCTTGGGAGGTGAAGTTCCTTGTGAGCTTCCGGGTTTATGGTGGGACCTCCACGCTGCAGCTTAAGGGGTCCGTTTGCGGACTTAGGAGTTCTTCAAGGGCAAGGTTCTTCAGTTCTTAGTGACTGGTCAAGGGTCTCGCTCGGGTCAAGTAAGGGTTAGCTGCATCTCCCATTCGAACGTCGAGACCAGTTCTCTGGTTTCAACATTCTGGTGTGGTGAGCGTGGAAGCAGCTAGTTCGGAAAGCTCTGAGCAAGTCCCATGGATGGAAGCAAAGAGTCAGTGAACCCACCTCCTCCCAACAGGTCACGGCCATTGACAGGGAAAGGGGAAGCAGAGAAGACAGATCAAGCACTTCGGGAAGGGAAGGACGGCCCTCTCCAGCACCTCCAGTGGTTCGAAGACATGGCCTCAATCAGGCAGATGTCGGACGCCTCCAAGTGCAGGCTCTTCGCCATCACTTTCAAGGGAGAGGCAAAAGACTGGTTCCACCAGCTCCCATCAGGTACCATCTACAGCTTCAAGGACCTGCGCCAGAGCTTCTTGCTGAGATTCTCCACCTCGAAGAAGAGGTGGGAGGGAGCGGAGGCCCTGTTCCTGATTCGACAGAAGCAGGGGGAGATGCTGGGAAGCTACGCGGATCGGTTTCAGGAACAAGTCCTCCACCTCCAGGTTGACAAGAGAAGCAGGAAGGACCATGAGAAAGAGAAGGAATAAGAAGACCAATAAGATGGAGGAAGTAATGAAGGAGATGGTCATGGTGCATGTGACCAAGTAGGCCCAGAGAGGCGCGTTGTAATAAACATGTAACTCCTCGATAATGAATGAAAAAGGTTTCCGGTAACGCCTACGGTAACTGGATTGGGAAAGTGTTGAGTTCCTCTGCCTCCAGGTGAAGGAAAGCACGTAGGACGTGGATGGGTACTCCGCCCCCAGTTGGCAAGATCCCTGACTAGAGAACATTATCCGGGCTCAGTCATGTCGGCAGATGAGAGACTCATCGGGTCAACTCGCTGCTTGACTAAGTGGCTTGGGAAGGTGTTGAGTTCCTCTGCCTCCAGGTGAATGTAAACACCTAGGACGTGGATGGGTACTCTGCCCCCAGTTGGTAAGATCCCCAACTAGAGATCATTCTCCGGGCTCAGTCATGCCGGCAGATGGGTGACTCATCGGGTCGACTCGCTACTTGACCAAGTGGTGGGAAGGTGTTGAGTTCCTCTGCCTCCAGGTGAAGGTAAGCACCTAGGACGTGGATGGGTACTCCACCAACAGTTGGTAAGATCCCCGACTAGAGACCATTCTCCGGGCTTAGTCATGCTGGCAGATGGGAGACTCATCGGGTCGACTCGCTACTTGACCAAGTGGCTCGGGAAGGTGTTGAGTTCCTCTGCCTCCAGGTGAAGGTAAACACCTAGGACGTGGTTGGGTACTCCGCCCCAAATTGGTAAGATCCCCGATTAGAGACCATTCTCCGGGCTCAGTCATGCTGGCAGATGGGAGACTCATCGTGTCGACTCGCTACTTGACCAAGTGGCTTGGGAAGGTGTTGAGTTCCTCTGCCTCCAAGTGAAGGTAAGCACCTAGGACGTGGATGGGTACTCCGCCCCCAGTTGGTAAGATCCCCGACTAGATACCATTCTCTGGGCTTAGTCAAGCCGGCAGATGGGAGACTCATCGGGTCGACTCGCTACTTGACTAAGTGACTTGGAAAGATGATGAGCTCCTCCGCCTCCAGGTAAGCTAGGCCCCTAGGACGTGGATGGGTATTCCACCCCTAGTTGGTTTGGAAAAGTGTTGAGTTCCTCCGCCTCTACGTAAGCTAGGCCCCTAGGACGTGGACGGGTACTCCGCCCCCAATTGGTTTGGGAAGGTGCTGGGTTCCTCTGCCTCCAGGCAAGCTAAGCCCCTAGGACGTGGACGGGTACTCCACCCCCAATTGGTTTGGAAAGGTATTGAATTCCTCTGCCTCCAGGTAAGCTAAGCCCCTGGGACGTGGACTGGTTATCTGCCCCTAGTTGCTTTGATAAGATGGTCGAGTTCCTCTGCCTCCAGGTGAAGGTAAGCACCTAGGATGTGGACAGGTTATCTGCCCCCAGTTGCTTTGATAAGATGGTCGAGTTCCCCTGCCTCCAGGTGAAGGTAAGCACCTAGGACGTGGATTGGTTCTCTGCCCCCAGTTGCTTTGATAAGATGGTTGAGTTCCTCTGCCTCCAGGTGAAGGTAAGAACCTGGAACGTGGACTGGTTCCCCGCCCCCAATTGGTTTGGGAAGATGTTGATTTTTCTCCACCTCAGGTCACATTCAGTTCGACCCAAGGTGTTGAGCTTTCTCTACCTCCAGTTGAGCTCAGCTCACAGGAGGGTTGTTAAGTGGAGAAAGGTTTTTCTTCCACCTCAGGTCGAGTTCGACTCGACTAGAGGTGTTGAGTTTTTCACCACCTCAGGTCAAGTTCAGTTCGACCTAAGGTGTTGAGCTTTCTCCAGCTCTAGTTGAGCTCGGCTCACAGGAGGGTTGTTAAGTGGAAAAAGGTTTGCCTTTCACCTCAGGTTGAGTTCGGCTCGACTAGAGGTGTTGAGTTTTTCTCCACCTCAGGTCAAGTTCAGTTCGACCCAAGGTGTTGAGCTTTCTCCACCTCCAGTTGAGCTCGGCTCACAAGAGGGTTGTTAAGTGGAGAAAGGTTTGCCTTCCACCTCAGGTCGAGTTCGGCTCGACTAGAGGTGCTGAATTTTTATCCACCTAAGGTCAAGTTCAGTTCGACCTAAGGTGTTGATCTTTCTCCACCTCCAGTTGAGCTCGGCTCACAGGAGGGTTGTTAAGTGGAGAAAGGTTTGTCTTCCACCTCAGGTCGAGTTCGGCTCGACTAGAGGTGTTGAGTTTTTCTCCACCTCAGGTCAAGTTCAGTTCGACCTAAGGTGTTGAGCTTTATCCACCTCCAGTTGAGCTCGGCTCACAGGAGGGTTGTTAAGTGTAGAAAGGTTTGCCTTCCACCTCAGGTCGTGTTCGGCTCGACTAGAGGTGTTAAGTTTTTTCTCCACCTCAGGTCAAGTTCAGTTCGACCTAAGGTGTTGAGTTTTCTCCACCTCCAGTTGATCTCGGATCACATGAGGTTTGTTAAGTGGAGAGAGGTTCGCCTTCCGCCTCAAGTCTGGTTCAGCTGAAAAACTCGGCAGGAGTATCCCGTTGGCAGGGCCCTGTTGAAATTTTGAAGTGAAGTGGAAGGTGACCGGCGGTCTATTTTTGGAGACCACAGAGACCGCGCGGTCTCTGCTCTGGTGCTCTGCCGGTCTGGCTTTCGCGGTCTACTGTGTTGAACGGTTTGTCCTAGTGGTGTTCCGGTCACTTCTCGGTCTGTCTTGCTTGGTGTTATATCTTCTGTGTAGAAGACCGGGCGGTCTGTTCTTGTGTAACCGCTGTGACCGAGCGGCTTTTGCAGGTCAGTCTGGCGAATTGTTCTAAGTCTGGCAGATGTTCTTGGTTTTCTCTAAGAGGTCTAAGGAAGGAGTGTTCCGAGTTCACGCGGCTTGTGCGCGGTCTGCTGCTGATTCGCGGTCTTGGACATGCTATTGTCCAAGTGGTCTGGTCGCGCGGTCTGCTTTGTGAGACCGCTCGCGACCTAACGAGTGGTGATTGTATCCCTCTTGGGGGGGTGGGGGTGACGACATCCGTCCTCTTGCCTATAAATAGGGTGCATGGCCCGTCATTCATAATGAGAATTGTAAGAACTAGAGCCTGGGTTGTTTTGTGCGGTCTTAACTTTGAGGTCGGGCGGTCTCGGAAGCGAGTTGACTGTTTGTTGTGTTCGCATGCTTGCAGTCAGAAGGTTGCGGTCTCCTTCCTTGGTGATTTCCGAGCGGCTTGAATTAACAGTTCGGCAGCGGCTTGTCTGTGAACTGGTTTATGTTGTTCTTGTGCTGTTCGCAGCGAGCTCAGCGATCAGGCGACCTTCTGCGGTTAGGCGATCTGAGTTGCGGTCTGGAATCTAGTCTTTGTTCGATGAGGTGACTTCCTTCAAGGGGAGTTCAGGAGTTGAATTGCCGGAGAGCAGGGTTGATGAAGAAGTGAAGGTTGCGGGAAATCTCCAAGTGGAGTTGCCTGTTGCACCAAGAGCTCTAGCTGTGTCAAGCTCTGAGATGGAGGCTTCAGGTTCTGGATGCAGGGGGAGCGATGCTCCAAGTTCGTCTGGAAGAGGAGCTAGCACAGAAGAAGCAGCTGAGGAGGTGGTTAGTCAGGTGCAACCTCTTAGGAGGTCGAATAGGACTATCAAGCCACCGGATCGATACACAGGAGGAAACATGGTGAGCTTCGTCTCATGTTTCTTTGCTGGTCCCTTGGATGAGAGGGAGCCGTCGAGCTTTGAGAAGGACAAAGGCGCGGAGCAGTGGGACATTGCTATGCAGGAGGAGATGGATGATCTCAAGAAGAATGAGACTTAGTCTCTGGTGCCCAGGCCCAAGGGCATTACCCCCGTGACATGCAAGTGGGTCTATAAGCTCAAGAAGAAGGCTGACGGTACGATCGAGCGATACAAGGCTCGCCTTGTAGCTCGCGGGTTCTAACAGCTATACGGTGAGATCGACAAGGATATCTTTATGATCCAACCGTCAGGCTTCATCTCGGAAGATTGTACGGACTATGTCTGCAAGCTGACGAAAGCCCTGTATGGGTTGAAGCAAGCGCCTCGGGCGTGGTATGGAAAGATCGCGGAGTATCTTCTATTCCGCGGATTCTTTGCTACAGACTCTGACTCCAGTTTGTTCTTCAAGAAGGAGGGGGTGCTTCGGGTGATTGTTCTGCTGTATGTGGATGACATGATTATCATCGGGAACTCGAAGGAGGCAAGTAGCAAGGCTGAGAGCCGAGCTTGCCATCAGATTTGAGATGAAGGATCTGGGTGAGCTTCACCATTTCCTTGGACTCGAGGTGCAGAGGCGGGAGAGCGGAGTGCTCATTTCTCAGGCTGGATATGCGGATTGGATCGTTCAACGATTCGGCTTGGAGGAAGGGAAGAGCAGCTCTATACCTCTGGAGCAGCATCATAAAGTTCGGAAGGATGAGGGGAGAGTTCTATCTAAACCGTTGTTATTCCGAGCTCTGGTTGGAAGCTTGATCTACTTGACCATCACGAGGCTAGATATTGCTTATGCAGTTGGCAGAGTGAGTCGGTACATGGCAGAACCACGGAAGCCTCATCTTCTGGCGGCAAAAGGAATTTTGAAGTATGTGAAGTCGACCTCTGATCTGGGTCTCCTATATAGGAGAGGGTCAAGCTTGGAGTTGAATGGATTCATGGATGCTGATTACGGGGGAGACGTGGATGATCGGAGATCAACGTCTGGTTATGTCTTTATGGCGGGCCCCACAGCTATTTCTTGGTGCAGCAAAAAGCAGGACTCGGTGTCTGTATCTACCACAGAAGCGGAATACAAGGCTTCGGCCTTGGCAGCTCAGGAAGCTGTTTGGCTCAGGAGGTTGGTGGAGGACGTTCATGAGGAGGTTCGAGGTCCCACTATTCTACGCGGGGACAATGAGAGTGCTCTCAAACTGGTTAATAATCCAGTCTGTCAAGCGAGGACCAAGCATATTGAGATTGAACACCATTTCATTCGTGAAAAGGTGTTGGGAGGATCTCTTATGGCCGAGCATGTTCGGAGTGTGGATAATGTTGCCGACATCTTCACAAAACCGCTGGCGAAGGGACCGTTTACTCGGTTACGGAGTTTACTCGGGCTGGTTTCCACTTCCCACTTCATGGGGGAGTGTTGAAATTTTGAAGTGAAGTGGAAGGTGACCGACGGTCTATTTTTGGAGACCGCAGAGACCGCGCGGTCTCTGCTCTGGTGCTCTACCGGTCTGGCTCTGGCGGTCTGCTGTGTTGACCGGTTTATCCTAGTGGTGTTCCGGTCTCTTCTCGGTCTGTCTTGCTTGGTGTTCTATCTTCTGTTTAGAAGACCGGGCGGTCTGTTCTTGTGTAACCGCTGTGACCGAGTGGCTTATGCAGGTCGGTCTGGCGACTTGTTCTAAGTCGGACAGATGTTCTTGGTTTGCTCTAAGCGGTCTAAGGAAGGAGTGTTCCGAGTTCGCACGGCTTGTGCGCGGTCTGCTGCTGTTTCGCGGTCTTGGACAGGCTATTGTCCAAGTGGTCTGGTCGCGCGGTCTGCTTTGTGAGAGCGCTCGCGACCTGACGGTGGTGATTGTATCCCTCTTGGGGGGGGGGGGTGACGATATCCATCCTCTTGCCTATAAATAGGGGTGCATGGCCTATCATTCATAACGAGAACTGTAAAAACTAGAGCCTGGGTTGTTTTGTGCGGTCTCAACTTTGAGTTCGGGCGGTCTCGGAAGCGAGTTGACAGTTTGTTGTGTTCGCAGGTTTGCGGTCAGCAGGTTGCGGTCTCCTTCCTTGGTGATTTCCCAACAGCTTGAATAAACAGTTCGGCAGCGGCTTGTCTGTGAATTGGTTTATGTTGTTCTTGTGCTGTTCGCAGCTAGCTCAGCGATCAGGCGACCTTCTGCGGCTAGGCGATCTGAGTTGCAGTCTGGCGACAGCCTCAGTTCTTTGTTCAGTTCAATAAGCTCCAGTTCGTGCGGTCTGAGGTGGCGGTCTGGAAGTACAGGTCAAGCTGGGTGTTCTGAGTTTCGGTCTTGCCTGTTTTCTGTTCGTGCAGTCTCAGTTCAAGCCGGACGGTTTCTGGAGTTCAGCGGTCTGTGCGGTCTCTGCTTGTCAAGCCGCCGGTTTTGTTTTTTGGTGTGTTTTGTTCTTCTCTCCTTCGTGATTCTTATGAATCATGTCTCACCATGTATGTCTCCAAATGTAAATGAAGTTTTGTGATTCAATAAAGTCTATTGTGTTGATTTGTGGCATTGTGGTTGTTTGGCTATAACTCAGTTGATGCTACTCCTGCTTACTCCTAAATGATTCAAATCAAAATTTTAATAGGCCCTTCGTGGATTCCCGTAAGGTCCCACCTACTCGTCAAATAGGTGGGTTGGACTTTCTTTTCGAACTTAAGGCAAGCTCGAAAAGAGCGGGGATTGTGTACAACCCTCATATTTTCCGAGTCGGTGTGACCCGACGCGAATGAGGTCGTGGTAGAAAAGTTGATTGCGACGCAGCAGACCGAACCATCGGAGGTCGTCAAGGATCGAAAAGAGAAGGCCCAAGGGGAAAGCTTTCTTGGGCGAGCGGACCTTGGGTCCACTTGCCCGAGTGGGGGGGGGGGGGAGTGGACCTTGGGCCCACTCACCCAAGATGGGGATCGAGTGGACTCAAGGTCCACTCGCCCCCAAGACTATAGGCGAGTGGACCTGTGGTTCACTCGCCCGGGGCGGGTGAACCATAGGTCCACTCGCCCGGGCAGCTGGGCGAGTGGCCCTATGGTCCACTCGCCCGGTAGGTTGAGTGGACCATAAGGTCCACTCGCCCAGTTCAAGTGGTGGACCTTGGTCCACCCATCCGACCCCCGACAAGGGGGGCAGTGGACGTTTGAAATATCTAATTGCTAACCTAAATCACCTAGAGGGGGGTGAATAGGTGATAATTGCGTCTTTTGCGGAAAAAAAAATCTTGATGATAAAGAACACAGATAAAGCAAAACACAATCACAGACGAAGCAAGAAATTTATAGTGGTTCCCCGTTCTTGGGTACTCCACTTGCCGGCCTCGCCAATCTAGCACCACCGCTAGAATTGACTACTTCACTAAATCTCGGATCAAGAACGACCCTACAGTCTCGGAGTCAAACTCCTACAAACTCAGAGAGAACCTCTCTTACAACTCGGAGAAAACTTCTCCTGCAACTCGGAGAACAACCTCTCCTACAACTCGGAGATAACAACTCCTACAATAGATTGAAAAGGGTTTGAACAAAACTAAACCAGATCAGAATAACAGAAGCGTTTTCTTCCTTCTTCTTGAATGGCTTTTGAGAACGATGAGGAAGAACAACGATCCTTCGAATCTATCTTTGGCAATCCGAAACGATCCAATAGAGATTGCAGAACCTGAGTATGGATCAATCGAACCCTTCTTGAAAGAAATCGACAACTCCAATGAGAAGAACGATCTCCAATCGTAGGCGACGGCGAGCGGCGCTTTTCACGTCCTTTTTGATCGGGAGAGAGATTAGGAGAGGAATAATTATTAGACAAATCTTAAGAGAGAGGGCCTTTTATAGGAGAAGGTCTAAATAGAATATTTAAGCCTTAAGCTAGAAAAGGAGACACGTCAAACAGACGGAAAACAGAAGTCGGCAAAAATAGATTGAAGGAACGAGAAACAGATTTCTCGAGAGAAAGAAGACTTCTCGAGAAATCACGGCTGGATCTCGGAAAAAAGGCTTTCAAGCAAATTGACAGAGCTTCGCGAGAAAGAAAAGAGGATTTCTCGAGAACAAGGATCTTCTCGAGAAATAAGATAAAATAAACTTTTCGGAAGAAACAAGAACTTCTCGAGAAATCGAATCAACTTCTCGAGAGAAAAGATTTTCTCGGAGAATATCAGCAAAGAAGGCTTCTCGAGAAATTCAAAGGATTTTCTGAGAGCACTACAGACTTCTCGAGAAATAAAGATAGCTTCTCGAGAAATTTGGATTTCCTTCGAAGACTTAAGCTGAAAAGAACTTCTCGAGAAAATCAAAGGGGTTTTTCGAGAGCTCTTCATATTTCTCGAGAAAAACACTTAGCTTCTCGAGAAATACACAAGGAAGAAATTCTTTAAACTTTTCTCTGAGAAAAGCTACACCTCCAAGACCTTAGCTTCCTTTGTCTTGAGCATGAAGTGCATCCCAATAGAGAGATCACATATGAGTCAACACCATATCTCATACAATGAGGAATTACATTGTAAGAGACTGTGCTCATTGACCCACTGTGACCTGACATTGGTTTACACTTAGCAATGTGAACCTGCAAGACAAAACTAGAGAAACATATCAAATACATAAGCAATTCAATCTTGGTTCATAGTTGACTTTCTACAAATCAAGGTTATTGTGGATACAATACCCAACAATCTCCCCCTATTTGTAGAAGTCAGAACCCTTCTTACCAAGATGAATTGCAACAAAATAATACACAACATGATATACAAGGAATTAAATAGAGACAGATAGGAAAGAGCATCAAAAACTAAATCTATATAAGAAATATAATTATCACATCAAAATCAAAACTATATATAGATTTCAGATTGTCTTATGATTTAATGTTCACATAAGCATATGACAATAGAATTTGATGATCTTCAACCTCTGGCATTGTCTCTTCTTTTCTGTTCCTGTCTTTTGAAGTATGCAAAAGGTTTAGGATGGTACTTTGGAGGAGCTGGAGGAGCTGTAGGATCATTGTACTTATATGTCCTGTAATGTAATCTCCTTTTGGTCTTGCTGGTTTGATAAAGTTTCCATTCAGAAGAGCTGTAATAGTCTTGAACTTGCATTCCACCTTCTTCAACTAATCTGAGTGAATCAAGAATGATAGCCTTTGAAATAGGACTCCAAATCTCTGGATAATTCACAGGATCAGTAGCAGCAGCTTTGCCAGAGCCTGCTGAACTAGATTCAGGAACTGATCTCTTAGCAGAAGGTCCTTCACCATATTTTCTTTTTCTTGAACCTTGCTTAGAAGAAGCAACTTCTACATCAGAAGACACATCTTGTCTTGGAGAGAACTGAGGAGCCTCATGCTGAGGAGGGGGAACAACAGGGTCAATGCCCAAATCTGGAAAGATCTCACTGTGAAGCCAAGTGGTAGATCTTTGAGTGAAATCTTTGACATCAGCTATCTGCTTCTGGACTCCCTGAGACAGTTGATCAAACTTCTCACTCATATGATTATGAAATGCAAACAAATTCTCATCAATAGAACCTATCAACTTGTCCTCCCCCTTTCTGACTTCTACAGGAAGAGTTTGGAGAACAGATTCTTTAAACAACCCTACTTCATCAACAATTTTAAAACAATGTTCATCAGCCTTAATATACATAGATTCTTGAGTCTTTCTGACTTCAATAATCTGCTCTAACACCTTACCAACACCCTCAATGGTGTGGTCAATAGCTTTTCCTCCTTGAATGACAATCCTCTTGAGTTCTTCTGAACTATCTTGGAAGGCTTTCAGCTTTCTATCCATAGCTTTCTCTATATCTGATATCCTGGCATGCACTTCCTTGAAAGATAAATCTATCTTGGCACTCTGCCTTTGGAGTAACATTTCAATTTGACCAATCAAGCTAGATTCAGAAAAGAGAGGACTAGGAATAGGGGCTGGCTGGACTGGTTCAGGAATTTCTTCAAGAACAACTGTACTTTTCTCTGGAAGAAAAGACAGATTCACAGTCTCATCTATTTGAACTACAGGCTGTTCCTGTACTTCTGCATTCATTTCCATATAGGACTCTTGCTCCCCCTCAGTATTTGCTGGGGGAGAAGGAATATTGTGAACAGAAACATCATCATCATCATGATGGAATTCAAAATCTGCACCTGAACCTACATGGTGATCACTGGAGTTCTGCTCATCATCAACTACAGTGTTCTGAATGTCAAGAAGAACATCTGCTATGTTAGCATCAACAGTTTCTTTTGCAACAACATGAGGAGGAGGAGGAGAAGAAGCCACATTATTTAAGATAGGGGATAATACCACATCAGGAGGAGGAATCTCTGATCCTGGAGGAACCTGATCTGATGGAATATTATCTGATGTAAGAGGAGGAACTAAATCTGCTGCTGGAGGGACATGCTGTGCTGAAGAGTCTGGAGGAGGAGCTGAATGCACATCCTGCTGACCAGAAGGCTCCCCCTGGGAATGACCACCTTCTGAAGGCTTGGTTATCCTGATGTTCCACCTTTTGAGAGTGAATACATCCAACTTCTTTAAATGATGAATGATAGTCCCTTTGGACATATCAAAGACTTGAGAGTCAAATTGATTCAGATAGAGAGTTATAATCCTTGCAAAATTTGGACTAGAAATGCTCTCTTTGATCTTATTGAACATTATGTCTGCCCAGCTGCATTTCTTTCCACAGATTACTGCTGTAACTAAACTGAACACATCTACTGAGACATATCCCAGGCTTCCAGTATTTCCCAGCAGCACCTTGGAAATAATGTCCACTAGAAGTTTTCCAACATCATTCATCTGCTGTCTCCGTAGTGTCTTAGCTGTTTTTAAACCTACAAAAGTCACTGCCTTGACCCAATCATCATCATCAAGGATGTCCTCTTGTGCTACTAGGGGCAACTTCAGAAATTTGGAAATTGACTTAGGAGTCATTTTAATTTTTTGAGAACCAATAGAGGATTTCAATTTCCGACCACTCTTATTTACTGTAGCATTGGAGAAGAACTCCTCTACCTCTGTAAAAAGGATTTTGCAAGGGGTCTCGGCCAGAAAAGACAGACCAGCGCCTTCGAGCATGCAGAACACGTTCTTGAAGTCATCTGAAATTGAAACAAGCCCTTCTCGCACTAGCTCGCTTCCCACACCGACCTTGGACTTGGAATGCGGCCCCATGATCGATTGGATTTGAAGAAACGAAAGCGAGAGAGAAAGAAATCGTGAGACAGACGACTGGATTTTGCGTGAGAGGAAGATGAAGCGTCGGCTTTTCCGAGAAGAAGAAGAAGAAACTCGCGTGAAAATTAATTTGTTTCGATTGTCTATTTATAGTTTGGTTTGATGTGACAATTATTTGAGATTTATTTATAGATAAAGAAAATAAAAACGCGCATACCTGACCTTTCGTATCTCGGAAAATAAAGACTAGAATTCTGAAAATTGAACGCAATTTCTCGAGAGATATACTGATTTCGCGAGAACTATTCTAATTTCGCGAGAAGTATCTTGATTTCTCGAGAGATCCCAGAATTCTGATTTTCTGACTTTGAAAAAGCATTCTTCGAGGGATAACCCATTTCTCGAGAAGTGCAGGTACATTTTGCGAGAAGTCTTTCATTTCTCGAAAAAGTCTATGTCATTTCTCGAGAAATCCTGTTAAGACTTAGAAATTTTCTACCTCTTTCTTTCTGAAGGACAGATTCCTGCTTTTCATAGATATATAACTTTTAGAAACTTCATTTTTCTTCTCTCTTTAAGCATTACTCCAAGTTGAGCATTCCAAGTTCCGTCTTTAAGAAAGAGAACTTAGTCTCATCCAGCGGCTTCGTGAATATATCTGCAACTTGCTTATCCGTGGGGACATAACTCAGATTGATGTCACCTTTCTCCACATGCTCCCGGATAAAGTGATATCGTAGCTCGATGTGCTTTGTCCGACTGTGAGAGACTGGATTATTTGCGATAGCAATTGCACTGGAAGAGTCGCAAAACATTGGAATATTCTTGAACTTCATATTGTAGTCTTGAAGTTGATTCCTTATCCATAGAAGTTGTGCGCAACAACTGCCTGCAGAAATATATTCTGACTCGGCGGTTGAAATTGCAACACAATTCTGCTTCTTGCTACTCTAGGAAATAAGTCTTCTTCCGAGAAATTGGCATGTTCCGGAAGTGCTTTTCCTGTCGTCTCTGCTACCTGCAAAATCTGCATCTGAATAGCCTATTAGTTCGCTATCATTACTTCTTGGGTACCATAAGCCAAGATTTGGTGTGCCTTTAAGGTATCTCAAGATTCGCTTTGCAGCAGTGTAATGAGATTCCTTAGAGTTCACCTGATATCTAGCACATACACATGTAGAAAACATTATGTCAGGTCTACTGGCAGTAAGGTAGAGCAAAGAGCCAATTATGCTTCTGTATTTAGTTTCATCAAAAGGTTTCCCTTTCTCGTCCTTGTTCAGAGACATAGCTGAGCTCATTGGAGTCCTCATGGAGGTTGCACTCTCCATTCCGAATTTCTTAATTAACTCCTTGGTGAACTTCGTCTGAGAGATGAAAATTCCATCTTCAGATTATTTCACTTGAAGTCCTAAGAAATACTTCAGCTCACCCATACTGCTCATTTCAAATTTCCCCTGCATAAGTATTGAAAACTTCTTGCAAAGGTTGTCATCCGTTGAGCCAAAAATAATGTCATCAACATAGATTTGCACTAGCAAAATCTTGCCTTTTACTTCCCTAAGAAATAATGTCTTATCTATCTTTCCTCTTGTGAACTTGTTCTCAAGAAGGAAGTTAGATAGCGTCTCATACCAAGCTTGAGGAGCTTGTTTTAAGCCATATAAAGCTTTTTGTAATAAATAAACATGATTGGGATGATCAGGATTACCAAAACCTGGGGGTTGTTCAACGTATACTTCCTCTTTAATGTCTCCGTTTAGGAAAGCGGACTTGACATCCATTTGATATACGGTGAAACCCTTAAAAGCAGCATAAGCAAGAAAGAGTCTGATCGCTTCGAGCCTTGCTACCGGTGCATATGTCTGATCGAAGTCGATTCCTTCTTCTTGTCTGTAGCCTTTAGCTACAAGTCTTGCTTTATTCTTGATGATTGTTCCATCTTCATCCAACTTGTTTCTGTACACCCACTTTGTTCCAATTACGTTCTTATCCTTAGGCTTTGGAACAAGTGTCTAGACTTTGCAACGATTGAATTGGTTTAATTCTTCTTCCATTGCAATAATCCAGTGTGGGTCTTCATTTGCTTCTTGAAATTTCTTTGGTTCTACCTGTGAAAGAAAGCTCAAGTGCAAATTTTCGTTAGTAGTACCTCTTCTAGTTCTAATACCTTCATGAGGATCTCCTATGATTTGATTAATAGGGTGATCCCTCATGTGTCTGAATTCAAGATTCCTCGCATCGCTTGGAACAACGGGAACTACTTCTTCTTCAACTGGAACAAATTCTTCCACTGGAGTTGGCTCTTCATCATGGTGATCTTCCTCTTCAGCTAAGGTTAGAGGAGAGATTTTGACGAAGGTTTGAGCGTCATCTTTAACTGGCTTATGCAAGTGTGTATCTTGCAACTTTGAACCTGCAACTTCAATAGAAGAACTAGAAGAGCTGCTTTGAAGCATGCTCGTCTCATCAAATACAACATTAATAGACTCTTCTACAACCAGATTTTTCTTATTAAAAATACGATAAGCTTTACTATGGCTGCTATAGCCTACGAAAATACCTTCAAAGCTCTTTTCGCTAAACTTAGTCTTGTAATGCTTTCCATTGTTAAGTACAAAGCACTTACTACCAAAAATTCTGAAATAAGAAATGGTTGGTTTCTTGCCCTTTAAAAGTTCATAAGGAGTCTTTTCATGGTTCTTATTTATGAGTGCTCTGTTTTGCACGTGGCAAGCAGTGTTGACAGCTTCAGCCCAGAAATATTCTGGTAAAGACGAATCACTCAACATAGTTCTGCAAGCCTCAATGAGTGTTCTGTTCTTTCTCTCGGCTACTCCATTTTGTTGTGGAGTCCGGGGAGAGGAAAACTCATGAAAGATACCAAGGCTTTCACAGAAGTCTGTCATTGCTCCAGATTCAAATTCTGTTCCGTGATCACTTCTGATTTTGACCACTGAACAGTTAAATTCATTCTGGGTTTGCTTAACAAAGCTTGTGAAAGTGTCGAAAGTATCTGACTTGTGTTTTAGAAAGAATACCCATGCAAAACGTGAGTAATCATCCACAACAACCAATGTAAAAGACTTACCTCCTAAGCTTCTAATTTGCAACGGACCAAACAAGTCCATATGAAGCAGATATAGACACCTGTTAGAATCTTTGCCAATGATGCTCTTGAAGGTAGCTCTTGTTTGCTTGCCTTTTATGCATGCATGACAAGGTCTATCTTTAACGCACTTAACATTTGGCGCATTGCGCACTAAGTTTTGCGAAAATAGTTTATTAATAGTTTTAAAATTTATATGTGCTAGTCTCTTGTGCCATTGATCGACAAGAGATGCACTATCTTTGGCTAATAGACACACTGGTGTAGAAGAAGATAAACAAAGAAAGTTTAAGCAAAAGATATTCTTACACGAGTCCCTGATAAAATCGTTTCAGAATTCTCTGCCGACTTTATCAGACACTTATCTTTACGAAAATCGACTATGTATCCTTTATCGCAGAGTTGGCTTATACTTATCAGATTATGTTCTAATCCTTCCACATAAGCCACATCTGAAAAAGATACATTGCCATTAGAGATCATACCATAGCCTTTAGTTATTCCTCTGTCTGAACCGCCAAAAATAACTTTTGGACCGTTTGCAACTGGAATGAAGTTTTGCAAAAGGCTTCTTGTCCCGGTCATATGCCGAGAGCATCCACTGTCCAAGTACCAGATAGGATTTTTACTGGCCTTTGGACATACCTGCAAAAACAAATCATTTCGCCTTAGGAGCCCAAACAGATTTGGGTCCTTGGTCCCTTGTTAGTTGAGATCCACATTGAATGTTAACATTGCGAGTGGTCTGCCTTGCAACGTTCACTTGTGGTCTCCTAGTATACGTTGTATTAAACCAACAATCAACGGCAAAGTGACCAATTTTACCGCAGCACCAACAGTCGAATCGGTTGTACCTTCTCTTTACACTCTCCTGCTTAACTTTTTGAACGTTAGCTCTTGCAGGAGCAGCCCTTTTTGATGAGGATGCCTCATGGGGGCAACACACACAAGGTGGTATTGTCTTTTTCGGCTTTGGTGCAACAGCATTCACTTTTGGTGCTTTCTTAGCACTCGAACCATGAACAAATGGACCGTACCCTTTCCGATTAATCTCTTGATAGGGTGCTTGAAAAGCACTATCACCAAAGTTTCGGGGAGGAGCCCATTCCTTATGATCATTCACAGATGAAAAAGGAATTGGTCGTGTGAAATGACCATAGGAACTCTCCAAATCATAAGCATTCGTAGGAAATATGACTCTATTGAATGCTACAGGCTCTTGATGAGCTTTCCCTTTTTCTTTGGTAGTAGCTTTCTTAGCAACCAGACCATTCTTCTTAGCAATTGTATTTTTTGAAGAATTGCTAGTGCTAGCTTCATGTCCTATACCGCTTCCTTTAGCGTTAGTGGTAAAAGTACCAATAATCGGCAGAACAGTTTTAGGTTGAGAGAATGTTTCAACCAACTTCTTCTCAGCCGCAAGCTGTTCTTCCAAGACTTTTATCGAATTGTCTCTCAAGGCAAGAGTCTCTTCCGAGCTTTTGATCTTGTCTTTCAAGGCTTGGACTTCCTCTTTGAGAGAAGAAAGTTCTTCAACTTCTTTTCTCAAGTTAGATTCCACCTCCTTGAGAGCCATGATCTCCTTACCCTGAGTTTTGACAACCTTTCGGCACTTGTCAAAGCTTTGGAGCATTTTGGTATATTGAGACATGAGCTCAGATTCATCGTCTGAGAGGTTTTCCTTTTGTTCAGCCGAAGCATAATCAGAATCAGATAGGATAGTGTGATAATTTACCTTTCCGGTGTACGGGGGTGCTTCTTCATCATCAGACATAGCCATCAGCCCGAAGTAAGCTTCTTCTTCATCACTTGACTCATCGGAGTCACTGTCGCTCAGAGTTTTGGCTTTCTTAGCGACAAAGCTTCTATCTTATTTCTTCTTTCCATGAGTGGATTTCTTGTCTTCTTTTCTTCCACCTTCTTTCTTCTTATAGGGACACTCAGCAATCATGTGCCCTGGCTTATTACAACAGTAGCAAATAATGTCAGAAGAAATATGTTTGTTCTGTTTGGATTTATACCTGTCATTATTGCTTGAGCCCTTCCTGTGATATTCGCCATCACGACGAGAATATTTATGATCCGAGGAAGACGGCTTGTTGTTCATGTGCCTCCGCTTGTTCAGCAGTTTCTTAAACTGATGGGAGATTAAAGAGAACTCCCCATCAGACAGTTCGGAACAGGAGGAGCTGGCTTCCGATTCTTCTTCAATATCAGATTCTTTTTCTCTGATCGGTATCACTGCTTTGCTCTTCTTTGAATTCTCTGCCTTCAAAGCTAAGGTTCTTTCTTTGCTTGAAGCTCGATTTACATCCTCTTCAGACTTTCGGATGTTCATTTGTAATTCATGAGACAACAGCTTCCCGAACAGATTTTGAGGTTCTAGACTTGGCAGCTTTCCAAACTCTCTAATAGCAACAATTTTGCTATCCCAGTCTTTCGTTAGGGAACGCAAGAATTTGTCATTTAGTTCACCGTTTGTGAACTCCCTGTCGTAGTTCCTCAAACTATTGACTATCTTGAAGAATCTTTCGTACGCATCAGCAATGCACTCCTTCTTATTCTGCTTGAACGCCTCGTACTCTTGATTAAGTAGAGACCTTCTATCTTCTCTTACCTCGTCAGTACCTTCCATTAGAACAATTAAGGATGTCCACATCTCTTTGGCTGATTTGCAGTGAATTAAGTTTTGCAACATGGAATCGTCCACTGCACTTGCAATTATGTTTTTAGCCTTCTTGTCAAGAGCAACAAGAGCTATCTCATCCTTAGTCAAATCCATCATTTTCTTAGGTATCTGAACAGTAGGATTTGTTGACGAAGCAGTCATTGGCACATGGGGACCTTCTTCCACGACTTGGAAGATTCTGGGATCTGCAGCTTCCATATAAAAACGGACTCTTTCCTTCCACATAGGAAAGTTGGCCTTAGTGCAGATGGGCAATTTCAGAGAGGATTCCTTGACTCTATCCATGGCTTGCTAGCAACTAGAAGGATGGATCCTGTTCAAGGTGTTAACCTAGCAACGAACAACGAACCTCTGATACCAATTGAAATATCTAATTGCTAACCTAAATCACCTAGAGGGGGGTGAATAGGTGATAATTGCGTCTTTTGCGGAAAAAAAAATCTTGATGATAAAGAACACAGATAAAGCAAAACACAATCACAGACGAAGCAAGAAATTTATAGTGGTTCCCCGTTCTTGGGTACTCCACTTGCCGGCCTCGCCAATCTAGCACCACCGCTAGAATTGACTACTTCACTAAATCTCGGATCAAGAACGACCCTACAGTCTCGGAGTCAAACTCCTACAAACTCAGAGAGAACCTCTCTTACAACTCGGAGAAAACTTCTCCTGCAACTCGGAGAACAACCTCTCCTACAACTCGGAGATAACAACTCCTACAATAGATTGAAAAGGGTTTGAACAAAACTAAACCAGATCAGAATAACAGAAGCGTTTTCTTCCTTCTTCTTGAATGGCTTTTGAGAACGATGAGGAAGAACAACGATCCTTCGAATCTGTCTTTGGCAATCCGAAATGATCCAATAGAGATTGCAGAACCTGAGTATGGATCAATCGAACCCTTCTTGAAAGAAATCGACAACTCCAATGAGAAGAACGATCTCCAATCGTAGGCGACGGCGAGCGGCGCTTTTCACGTCCTTTTTGATCGGGAGAGAGATTAGGAGAGGAATAATTATTAGACAAATCTTAAGAGAGAGGGCCTTTTATAGGAGAAGGTCTAAATAGAATATTTAAGCCTTAAGCTAGAAAAGGAGACACGTCAAACAGACGGAAAACAGAAGTCGGCAAAAATAGATTGAAGGAACGAGAAACAGATTTCTCGACAGAAAGAAGACTTCTCGAGAAATCACGGCTGGATCTCGGAAAAAAGGCTTTCAAACAAATTGACAGAGCTTCGCGAGAAAGAAAAGAGGATTTCTCGAGAACAAGGATCTTCTCGAGAAATAAGATAAAATAAACTTTTCGGAAGAAACAAGAACTTCTCGAGAAATCGAATCAACTTCTCGAGAGAAAAGATTTTCTCGGAGAATATCAGCAAAGAAGGCTTCTCGAGAAATTCAAAGGATTTTCCGAGAGCACTACAGACTTCTCGAGAAATAAAGATAGCTTCTCGAGAAATTTGGATTTCCTTCGAAGACTTAAGCTGAAAAGAACTTCTCGAGAAAATCAAAGGGGTTTTTCGAGAGCTCTTCATATTTCTCGAGAAAAACACTTAGCTTCTCGAGAAATACACAAGGAAGAAATTCTTTAAACTTTTCTCTGAGAAAAGCTACACCTCCAAGACCTTAGCTTCCTTTGTCTTGAGCATGAAGTGCATCCCAATAGAGAGATCACATATGAGTCAACACCATATCTCATACAATGAGGAATTACATTGTAAGAGACTGTGCTCATTGACCCACTGTGACCTGACATTGGTTTACACTTAGCAATGTGAACCTGCAAGACAAAACTAGAGAAACATATCAAATACATAAGCAATTCAATCTTGGTTCATAGTTGACTTTCTACAAATCAAGGTTATTGTGGATACAATACCCAACAACGTTTCATCCTCCACTCGCCCCCATCTCGCTTCGATCATCCAGGTTCGTGGTTGAGCTGCGGATAGCAGAATTTTGGCTATCTGCAGCCCAATTTTGGGAAGTCTATAAATAGACCCCCATGGGCACCTTTGGAAGGGTTGTTGATACCCCCTCTCCCTCGCGTGAGTCTTGTGAGCAAGAACTACCCCCTCCCCTCCCCCTTGTCAGTGAAGGTGGACGGTGAGGTGATCCTTAGTGCCCTCCAAGGTGCCCAGGCTCAGCATTGGCTTGGGAGGGGAAGTTCCTTGTGAGCTTCCGGGTGTGTGGTGGGATCTCCACGCTGCAGCTTAAGGGGTCCGTTTACAGACTTAGGAGTTATTCAAGGGCAAGGTTCTTCGGTTCTTAGTGAATGGTCAAGGGTCTTGCTCGGGTCAAGTAAGGGTTACCTGCATCTCCCTTTCGAACGTTGAGACCAGTTCTCTAGTTTCAACAGTATCAGAGATAACGACTCGCACCATCAGAAGATTAGGCGCAATATCTCGAATTACCACTGGATTCAGTTGTGTTTTCTTCATCACATGGCATCATCTTCCTGATCTTAAACTTTCTTGTACAACCAAACCGTCATACCCATTTTTGAAGGAGAGTCATATGACTATTTGAGCAAGCAAATGAAGAATTTTTTTTATCTCTCAAGGTATGTGGGACCTTGTGCAAGATGAATATTCAAAACCAACAACAAAAGTGTCTGATGATAAGGGGGTGTATCGAATGCCTAGCTCACCATGGAACTCAGAAAAGAGATGCAAATGCAGTCCTATGTATCCAGTAGGGAGTGAGATGATTAATTCTACCACTTATCATCGATGCTAAAACAACAAAAGAATCATGGGATATACTAAATAAAGAATACGGAGGAAATGAACAGGCTATCTCTATCAAGTTAACCATTCTCTCGAGTGAGTTTGATACTTCAGCAATGAAAGGAAATGGGCCTATGCAAAAGTATATCTCCAGAACACCCATGATGATGAATCAAATCAGAATTTTTGGTGATGATCTGCCTGACAAACGTGCTGTTTCACACATTCTAAGCAGTTTAAATCCTAGTTATGAACATGTGGTTGCGACCATTCAGGAGGCCAAAAACATTAATAAGATGACTGTCACTAAGCTAATGGGTTCACTACAGGGTCATGAGGCAAGAATGAAAATAAAAAATGCTCAAATGGAACAAGCCTTTCAGAGTTGGCTCTCCATCTCCTCTGTCAAACTGGGATCCAGCTCATGGAACCAAAACTACAAAGAAAAGGGAGTAGAATAAAGAATTTCTTGGTATCAGTTCACCAGAGATAAGGGGGCAGAAGACAGGAACCTAAAACCTTTTTGTAAGCTCTGTAATAAAAACAAATATTCTACAAGCGATTGCTTCTCAAAATGCAAGAGGTGTAAAAAACCCCAACCACCAACAAAAGGATTGTTGGCATCTGAAAAACAGGCCGAGAGACGAAGCTAACTTCTCTAACAATCCTGAGTCCCTGTTTTACTCGTGCTTAAAGACTGAAACGTCAGAATCAGACATGTGGTTCCTTGACAGTGGGTGCTCAAACCACATGGATAATAACAAGAAAGCTTTTATTCTACTAGATGAGTCTGAGAAATTAGAGGTCATAATGGGATATGGAAATGTCAGAATGATTGAAGGCAAGGGTGTCGTAGCTGTGCAACTAAAATCTGGTGTAATAAACCATATTAATGATGTGCATTTTGTCCCCAATTTGTTTCAAGATCTACTGAGTGTGAAGCAGCTGCTAAATAATGGATATAAACTAGTGTTTGAAAATGAAGAATGTAGTTTCTGATTACTTAAACCCATAGGATGGTCACCATAGTGAAAATGTCCAACAAGAAATCTTCCCAATGCAAATGGGAATAAGCACAAGTGAGGCTCTTGTAACAACTCAGGTAAATGCTGTTAGAAGTATGGAAAAATCTATGTTATCGCACTACAGGTGTGGTCACCTAAACATTGCGGATTTAAAAGGACTATCAGGTTTGGTGACTGGAGTGCAGGGGATTATACAAGATATAGAGTTTTGTGAAGTGTGTGATCTCACAAAGATTCACCGGAATCGTTTTCCTAAGAAATGCCAGTGGAGAGCCAATGCTCCACTTGAACTCATTCATGCTGATATCTGGGGGCCTGCATCTATTCCAACATGGGTAGGAAATAGGTATTATTTACTTCTTGTGGATAACTTCAGCCGCATGCTTTGGATATAGTTCCTGCCTTGAAATCAGAAGCTTTCTTTACTTTCGTAAAATTTAAAACTATGATTGAAAATGAACAAAGTAGTAAGATCAAAGCTTTTCGAGCTAATAGGGGAGGTGAGTTCACAAACAATAAATTCTACTCTTACTGTGATTCTTAGTGAATTAAGCGTCAACTTATAGTAACTCAGATCCCTCAACAGAACGTTGTGGCAGAACGAAAGAATAGGACAATGGTGGAGATGGGTCGAAGTATGCTCCATCAGAAGCATCTACCCAAGCAATTCTAGGGGGAGGCTATGAGCATAGCTGTGTATGTCCTCAATAGGGCTCCAACCAAGTCCCTCACAAATTTAACACCTTATGAGGAGTGGTACAAACAAAACCATCCATGCACCACTTGAGAATATTTGACAGTCTATCCTATGCAATTCCAGCAAACGAAAACAGAGACGAAGTAGAAGTTAAAGGAGAAAAATACATCTTTGTGGGCTATAGTCTAGAGTCCAAAGGATATAGACTTTTCAACCCTCTAAACAACAAGTTAGTTATAAGCAGGGACGTTCTCAGTGATGAACAAGGGAGATGGGATAATTAGGGACAAGATAAGGATCAGAGTCATGTATTTCCATTTGCTATGGAGGATGTCATGGATAAACCTTCTCCTGATCTCAGTCCACGACCACCCAGTCCAAAAGCTTCAAAAGATTCCTCTGTTGAATTAGCTTAGTCTCATCATCTCCTCGTAAATATAGATTGCTTGTTGATGTTTATGATTCTTACAACGTGACACTCTTATGCAAAGAACCCACTGAGTTTTCTGAAGCTGCTGCTCAACCCAAATGGGTCGAAACTATGAATGATGAACTTGCTATGATAAACAATAACAACACCTGACAACTTTTCTCCAAACCTCCCAACAGAGATGTAATTGCGCTAAAATGGATCTACAAACTAAAGTTAAATGAAGAGGGAGAAATAGAGAAGTAAAACCCCGGTTGGTGGCAAAAAGCTACTTTGAAAAGCTTGGAAGGGACTTCACAGAAACGTTTGCGCCAGTAGCTCGAATGGAGAGAATCCGGATGTTACTTGCTTTCGCTACCCAACGCAGCCTGAAGATCCATCAACTTGGGGTTAAATCAGCCTTCCTCAATGGTGAAATACAAGAGGAGGTGTTTGTGCATCATCCAGAAGGATATGTTGTGAGTGGGAGTGAAGAAAAGGTATAGAAATTGAGAAAAGCTTTGTATGAATTGTGACAGGCTCCGCGTGCTTGGAATGAACGGGTTGACAATTACCTGAAACAAAATGAATACACTAGAAGCTCGTATGAAGCCTCACACTACATCAAACATATCTCCCATACAGGTTTTGTGATTGTGTGCATCTATGTTGATGACCTTCTTATTACTGGTTATGCCCCTTAGCTTGTGGAGGAGTTCAAAGCTATTATGAAATGTGAATTTGAAATGACCAATCTCGAAATCATGAAGTATTTTCTTGGACTTCAAATAGCTCAACTTCCCAATAACATCTTTCTGTATCAGCAGAAGTATATATATGAATTATTGCAACGGTTCAATATGCATGATTATAAGCCTACTTCAACTCCCATGGGAAAATGTGAAAATTTATAGAAACAAGATGGTGAAGAGAAGGTTAATGAAGAAATATATCGAAGCATGGTTGGGGCGCTCATCTACTTAACTAACATCAGGCCGAATATCGAACACTCTGTGGGAATGGTTTCCAGATTTGGGTACGAACCCAGTGTTGCTCAAATGAGAGCGGTAAAATGGATAGTAAGATATCTACAAGGCACTAGAAACATTGGTTTGTTATTCACTAGAGAGGAGAATGAAGGAGAGCACCTCACGGGGTTCTCAGACAGCGATTGGGCCGGAAGTACTGATGGCCGCAAGAGCACTGATGGCTTCTTGTTTCATTTGGGGTAGAAGACGATTTCCTGGAACTCAAGAAAACAGAATAGTATTGCTCTATCTTTGGCAGAGGCGGAATATATGGCGATAGGCAAAGTGGTGAAGTAAGGGTTATGGCTTAATTGTCTTCACGACACATTGAAATAGGAATAAATCCACCTTCTCACCGTCATGGTTGATAGTACCTCTGCTATATCCATAATCAAGAACCCCGTGTTCCATAATCGTACTAAGCACATCCAAATCAAACATCACTTCGCTAGAGATCTAATAGACGAGAAGGAGATTGCTATAAATCACTGCAATATGGATTGACGAAGGCTCTATCGGTGGAAAAATTTCAAGCTTTCGCAGAGCATGTTAATTACCTTCCTGGAGGCATCTTTTGGAAAATTGTCTTGTACCTGTATGTGTGACAGGACCTTGTTGCTTGTGGAACATTGCTCCTCTAGTTTTCTGTTGTTTTATCACTTTATAAAAGTTGTCCCTAACTGTAGCATGAACAACTGCTCTTTGATGTTTTATACCTTTTTCCTCATCTACATCTTCTTCCTTTGTTCTTCTATAGTAAACAAACTTATTAGAAAAATAAATGTGAAATGCTAACAAGGACAATCCTCGCCTGTCCAGCAGTGTCTTCTATCCTACTCCACTACTCCAACAACAATATCTTTATAAACATCCCATGTGTTACTGTTTTTACATGTTAGCTCTTTGAATGATTATCTCTTTTATTTTTCTCTTACAATTAGTGTGTCTTAGTTTCTTTTTTGGGTGGACATTTTTAAAAGCTCGTTGACGTCCTTTAACTTACCATGAGTTGTTAAGCCTGAAGTGAATTGGTCGATGACTACTTCTTTCCCTCGTTGTGCACCCTAGGTTTTGTAGGTGCATTTAAGAAAACATCAAAGTTTGTTGTCTCTATTACAATTAGCACACTGGAAATCATGTCAATACATAAAGTATAGTGTGGAGAATAAGTCAAATACTGCACCATTACTGCTGAAGATCAATCGCCATTATCTTTAAAGCATGTACTAATGTTATCATTAATGAGTACTTACCAAATTCTCTAATTTATTGTTAGCATCAAGACTATTCCTCTATGAGTATATTTATACTCGTAGTTTATATCCTTTAATATATGAATGAAATCCACATCTTCTCTTCTTTCTTTATTTCTTCTACCTGTCAAATTAGATTAGGGTTAACCAAAGTTTAACAGTGGTATCAGAGACTTCTTTGGATTTCTCCATATGTTCGAATCAGTTCTTTCATGACATCATCATCTACCAGCCTCACTCCTTTATATATGCATACCATTATTCCACTATTCTGACATTCATTGAAGAGCTATACAATTTCTGGAGTGATAAGATGTATACCCTTCTCTAATCTCAGGACCTGTGGGACATCGTCAAAAATGGACCTCTGCCCTCCAAATCTGATCAAGAAGAAGAACCTGCCACATTTAGAAAAGAAGAAATGAAGCGTGACGCTCTTGCCTTGCAACTTGTAAGATCCCTCTCCTCCTTACCATAGAGTTCCTGAATCTTATGCCCAGAACTGCCGCCTTATGGTGATGCTAACACACGGGATGGTCGCCTCAGCAAGAAGTCGATCCTGGCAGCAAGAATGATCAACTAGGCCAACATGAGATAAGAAGTAAATTATAATAAGCAAGTTCACAATCACACACACATATATATAAAAAGGACATAAAGTCATAGTCCATCAATGAGCTCAAATGAAAGAGTAAGGGATTAAGCCTGACACATATGCAAATGAAAGTAAATACTCTCTTATACTACTTCAAATGCGGAAGCTAAACAAGCACTCATCAACCTATGGTAGGATGGTAGTGGTGTACATCAACTAC
This sequence comes from Dactylorhiza incarnata, assembly GCA_033032865.1. Lineage (NCBI taxonomy): Eukaryota > Viridiplantae > Streptophyta > Magnoliopsida > Asparagales > Orchidaceae > Dactylorhiza > Dactylorhiza incarnata. The sequence goes on along the minus strand of JAWHQI010000006.1, from coordinate 20,614,883 downwards.
TCCTTAAGTCCTGCCACCCCGCCTGCTGGCCATATTGCTTCTCCTGCTCCTCATGCATCGGGTGTTATGGCCACATCCGACCGTTAGTCATAAAGACTAAGTTATTTTTTCCCCGCCTCCACCCGCGACTCCTAGGTGTTGGAACATGGTCTTCCGCATCTCCTAGATTTGAGAATAACAAATCCCATTTGTATTTGATCTTGTGTGTTTAAGTGTGAAGGAAACAAGGTCCATATGACTCAATGTTTAGATAAGAAGGTTGCCCCCAAATTTGAGCCAACAAATCCAACATGCCCACTAGCACCGGCGGTAGCACCTAGCGCCCGGCGCTAGCGATGATTAGCGCAATTTCGGAGCACATATAGAAGGAGCTAGCGCCTAGCGGTAGCGGATAGCGTAGGCAGTAGCGCGGAGCACAGAAGGCAAGAGAGAAATGTTTCCTCGGATTGAAGATTCCCCAGCGCAGAATAATGCCTAATCCGAGATAGCGCCGGCGGTAGCGCTAGCATAGGCGCTAGCGCTGAGGCTATAAATAGGACCCCTCTATTGGATCTGTAGGCTCCCTTAGAGGGTGGGGGGGGGGGGGGGGGTGAATAAAGGTTTTAAACTTTTTATAGATACTAAAGAAAATAAATCTCTGTTGCTACCACCAGCGGTAGTGTTACCGCTCGGCATTAGTGACAGAAAAATTAGCTTTCAGGTTAAGACAATGAAAGTCAAAGAGCACGAATCATTGATGAAGAAATAAACATATTTTCATTAATCATCAAATCGAAATACATATGTTTACAAAAACTTTTCCAATAACGCTTGGAAAGAGGCGACAAACGAAAAACTCTTTTTCGTTTTCTATACCGACCCTTCTCCCAAGGACCGGTTGGCTTTAGCCTGTCTCTCCCCAGACAAGGCCTCAAGCCCCTGTAGCCAATCTATCACCAGAAAGGCCTCGAGCACCCCTAGATCTACTCCCTAGACCTAGTCGTCGTATGGCGAATTCCTCCCTAAGTCCTACCTAGAACTAGTCGCCGTGTGGCGAATTCCCCCTAGTCCCCGCAGGGCCCTAGTCGCCGTGTGGCGAGTTCCTCTACCGAACAAAAGATATAAAAATATTACAAATGAAACAATAGCAACTAAAGACAAACTCCCTCTTAGGTTGAACTCGAAGATCTTGTCGAAGGTGCGCCGAAGTAATCCTTTTAGTTGATGCGTGCGACCTTCTCGTAGAATAGGCATGTTGGTTCTTTCTTCGAGATCCTTGTGTTCACGAACGTTGACGGAGTTGTCTTGGCTGCTTCTGAAGGCTCTCACGAGTGTTCTGAAATAAGGCTTCAATTCATTCTCCAGCAGCAAGCAACAATGGAGGAGGCGCTGCTCTTTAAATAGATTCGATAGCTACCGCCTGCGCTAGTACTACCGCCCCGCGATAGTGACACAACGCGCATACTGATCGTGGCAGTTAAGGCAACTTCTCAGCGCAAATGGTTGTGACAGCCTAGTGCGCCGCGGTATCACTATCGCCCCGCGATAGTGCAATTTCCTTCCTTCAGCCAATATCTCTTTCCAAATTTTCCCCTCAATCAACTGCAGATGGGATGTTTCCAAAAGCTACCGCCGGGCGTTAGACCTAACGCGCCGCGATAGTACTTGCCAAACATAGCGACCCGCCGACATTCCTTTTTCCCCACTTTCCTTTCTGTCAATAGTTTCCAACAATGCTAATGCCAACGTCAATACTAACGCTCCGCGGTAGATCATTTCGTTGGGCGCATCTTCGTCGAGCTGACCTCAGCTTTCGTCGATCTCAATCTGGTTCGTCGAACAGAAACTAGCGCACTACGGTAATGCAGATGCCCCGCGGTAGTGCATACAATTCGTCGAACGCCAGCTTGCACCTCAGCGGCTACCCTTCTCAGCGGTTTCGTCTCAGCGGTTGTTAATGCTAGCGCCAGCGGTAGAGTTAGCGCGATGCGGTAGCAACAACACACAGCACCCTAGAGATTTGAAAGCACAGAATCCTGCATACTATAAACACAAAACAAGTATGATCAAATACAATAGGATTTATATTTGTCAAACAAAGAGATGCGGAATGCATGTTCCAACAAACTCCCCCTTTTGATAATAACAAATCCCCTTAGAAAGAAATAACACAGTTGATAGGAATTTGTGTTTATAATAGAGATAGGCATGAAATTTAAGACTTGTGCATATGCTCCCCCTAAATGAATGCTCCCTCTACAACAAATCTTCCTATGAACTTAACTCCCTAAACATGTTAATTTTAATTTCTTTCAAATTTATTCTCCCCCTTTTGGTATTATCAAAAGAGGGTGGAGAGGTAGTCCAACAAAAAGTGCAATAACTGTGTAGAGAGGGAATGATCATGATAAAGAGTTAAACGTTTAGGAAAAATACAATAGATAAGCATGAAATTAAAGGAATGTGAAGAATTTTTCATAAAGAAACCACTTGTTGGGACAACGTATTCATGATCGAGCGTACAAGTAATAAAGATGTGGAAAGTATGACGAAATATTTTTAGAAGTGAACATCTATATAGGAATTGTGAAGCATAGTAAATGATTAAGAATTTTAGACATAACAAAATAGATGTTGTAGCATTTTAAGTACACAGGATTTTGCTTTATAAACGTTTTAAGCATAAAAAGTAATGATTTCCAAGTAACCAATCTACCCAGACAATATGTCTACACCCTAGCCCCGTACTAAGTGACGGATGGGCATGAGGAGCTGCATACATGCCGTAGGTTGGGGTGTTAGTCCCTTATGCAAACACTAGATAAAACTTAACCTAGCACTCTTTCCCCCCAGTACCTCGCAAGGCCCCACTGGAACCCTCCCCGGTTAAGGACAAGACATGACTAGAGATAAGGTTATCTAATGTCTACAACCCTACGCCCCCGCTATGGTGAGATATGAAGTCATGGATAATAATTATTGGAAACATTTAAGCGTTTTAAATCTAATGAGGAGTTCATAGCTTATGCATTTATATTTTTGTTTGAATTTAGTAAACAAACAACTCACATAGCTATTTTTAAATCCCTTAATGAATCAGAGTTTTAGCATTACAATATTTTCATGTTGAGAGCTAAAAGAAAATAGGTATGCTAACTAATTCACCTAGAGGGGGGGGGGGGGGGGGGGTGAATAGGTCTTTTGATATTTACTTGATAATTATGGCCTGTTAAAAACTATTCTAATCAGAGAATCAAGCAACTCAGAAAGCACACAAGTATGTATAGAGGTTCCTCAAGACAGGGTGTCTTGAGTAGTCCTCTTTCCCCCTTCACCTTTCTAACAATGTGTTCGACAAGGACAACTCCTCCAAACTCGGCTCAAAGAGCTTACAACACAAGTTCCTCAGAACTTCTCAGATCAAGGATGATCCTACCTCAGGACAAGAGTCCCTACAACTCAGAGCTATCACCAGCTCCTACCTCAGGCACAGCTGCCCTACAAACTCAGAGGAAAACTCATCCTACAGCTCAGACCACCTCCTGGTCCTACCTCAGGCAACAAGCCTTACAACTCAGAGGAAAAGACCTCCTACAGCTTAGACCACCTCCTGGTCATACCTCTGGAAACAAGCCTTACAACTCAGAGCTATCACCAGCTCCTACAATCTCAGGAAAAAAGCCTTACAGAAAAAGATGTTTTAAGAAATATTCTACAGCAGAAATACTCTCCTGTAGATCCTGCACAGTCTATGCTTTCCTGTAACTGAAGATGTTGATAATAGCTACCACTTGATCTTCCTCTTCAATAGAAGGGTGGAAGATCACCTTGCCCATTCTGGTGGAGGAGCTATCTTCTTTTCTCTATTTCTTCTTCTCTTTCAGTGAGTAGGAAGAAAGATGAGAGCAGTAACCGTCAATGGCGAATCGAGATTTTGCAAGCAATCGGCCGGGGCTTTGAAAAAGCCCTAACACTTTCTTTTATACTTCTTTTATCTTCAACGACTCTAATTTGATCTCCCAAGAAGTATGAGAGAGATCGGTGGTCCCCTGTAGCTTTTTTGCAACTTGCCCTAGCCGCAGGTCCCGCCGCCCTACTTATCTGTAAAGAAGGTCTGCATTCGACGAACGCACTTCACTCTGCGTTCGATGAACCCGCTGCATCCTGCATTCGACGATCTTGCCAAACTCTGCGTTCGACGAACTTGCCAAACTCTGCGTTCAACGATCGGCCTTGTCTCTGTGTTCGACGATCTGCCTTGTCTCTGCGTTCGACGAACGGCACTCTGCGTTCGACAATCCGCACTCTGCGTTCGATGATCAGCCTTGTCTCTGCGTTCAACGATCTGCCTTGTCTCTGCGTTCGACGAACGGCACTCTGCGTTCGACGATCGACACTCTGAGTTCGACGAACACGCTGATTCCCAGCGTTTGATGAACTTATCAGCTGAGACACCTTCTTCTCAGCGAATCCGCTGAGATGACTCCTCATCTCAGCGGTTCAGCTGAGACATTTCTTCATCAACTTAGGAGAAGATTTCTCCTAACCTTAGGTCTTGATTAACCCTTTCTCTTGAGTCACCTAAGCATGTTTATCTTACAAAAATACATCTTTATCAAATACAATATATACTTAGTATTGGAAGTGATGCCTCTTCAAATTAAGGGAATATTGAGGGCAATATTCCCAACAATCTCCCCCTATTTGAAGAAGGCAGAACATCCCCAATGCTAAGGTACATAGCCAACAAAAAAAACATATCATGATATCACTTAAAGGACATATTATGTAACTGATCTATAAGATAATCATGATATCATAGCTAACAACTTTGTGACAGATTATATAAAGCTTTGACTAGCACAGAGGGCATCTCCCCCTTTCTAATTCAGATTGAATAGCTTATCATGATAACTAATTTAGAGGGCTGACACTTCTTTGGTCTTTGCAACTAGCATTCCATCTCCTATTTGCATCTAGCAAGACCAAATTTGGTCTTAGCATTGGCCATCTCCCCCTTTCTGGATTCTTTAACCTCTTTCCCATTAGGGAATAGGATACTTCAGCCTCTACTCTTTTCAGGATAACCTACATCTTTTCTGACCTACTGAGCATTTGCTATCTCCCCCTCAACTTATAGCCAACTCCCCCTCAATTTGAGCAGGAGCTTGCTCCCCCTTAATTGGAGCACCTGTATTTACCTAGACATTTCCCTGTTGATTAACAGAAAACTGGAATTTCAGCTGATCCAGATGTTTCTGATTCAGCTGATCAATTAAACAATCTTACAATTAACAACTTAGGGATATTATCTACCCTATTAGTGGATTATGCCTATTGAGGGAAGATCAATTCAGATATTAATGTATCATAACATTACATTTTATGATGAATTGAACAGATAACAGTATAAGCAGTTTAACACATAATATATATTCAGAAATGTACTCATTCTAAATTCAACATGTCTAAGTCAATTTTAAAAGAATTAAACTTGGCCTCATCGAGTGGCTTAGTGAAGATATCAGCTACATGATTGTTTGTAGAGACATATTCAAGTTTGATATCTTCACACTCTACATGCTCTCTAATAAAATGATACCTAATTTCTATGTGCTTGGTCCTGCTATGAGAAACAGGATTTTTAGCAATAGAAATTGCACTGGATGAGTCACATTGCAGGGGTGATTGTCTTACCTTGATGTTGTAATCTTCCAACTGATGTTGGATCCACAAAATTTGAGCACAACAACTACCTGCTGCAATGTACTCTGACTCAGCTGTGGACTTTGCCACACTGGTTTGCTTTTTGCTGCTCCATGAGACCAGCCTCCTCCCTAGGAATTGACAGGTGCCACTTATGCTTTTCCTGTCCTCTTTGCATCCTGCAAAATCTGCATCTGAATAGCCTATCAGTTCAAAATCATTGTTCTTAGGGTACCAAAGGCCATGATTTAGGCTGCCCTTGAGATATCTCAAAATCTTCTTGACAGAGGTGTAGTGAGATTCCTTAGGACAAGCCTGATACCTAGCACAAAAACATGTAGAATACATAATGTCTGGTCTACTGGCAGTCAAATACAACAATGATCCAATAATACATCTATACATGGATTCATCAAAGGCCTTCCCCTTTTCATCCTTGTCTAATGATACATTAGATCCCATGGGTGTTCTCATGGTGGAGGCAGACTCCATCCCAAATTTCTTGATGAGCTCCTTAGTGTACTTGGTCTGCGAGATGAAAATTCTATCATCAGACTGTTTCTCCTAGAGCCCAAGGGTATATTTGAGCACACCCATACTGCTCATCTCAAACTCCCCCTGTATTAGATTAGCAAATCTCTTGCATAGGTTGTCATCAGTAGACCCAAAAATTATGTCATCAACATAAATTTGGACTAAGAGACACTTGCCCCTTGTTTCCCTAAGAAACAATGTGCTATCAATCTTTCCCCTCATGAACTTGTTCTTGAGGAGAAAGCTGGATAAAGTCTCATACCAAGCTCTTGGAGCTTGCTTAAGACCATAAAGAGCTTTTCTAAGAAAGTATACATGAGATTTAAGAGTAGGATGAACAAAACCTGATGGCTGTTCTACATATACTTGCTCCTTTAGATTTCCATTCAGGAATGCTGATTTGACATACATTTGGTAGACTTTGAAGCCCTTGTGAGCAACATATGCTAGGAATAGTCTTATGGCCTCCAACCTTGAAACTGGGGCAAAGGTTTGGTCAAAGTCTATTCCTTCCTCTTGCCTATATCCTTTTGCAACCAGCCTTGCCTTGTTTTTGATGATTGTCCCATTCTCATCTAACTTATTTCTGAATATCCATTTGGTGCCAATGATGTTGCGTCCTTCTGGTCTTGGCACCAACTTCCATACTTTGCATCTTTTGAATTGCAAGAGCTCTTCCTGCATAGCCTGAATCCAGAATGGATCCAAGTTGGCCTCTTCAAACCTTTTAGGCTCTACCTGTGACAGAAAAACTGAGGAACAAGGCCTCATTATGAGCCCTGCTCCTTGTTGTCACACCTTGCTGAACATTCCCTATTATCTGCTCTATGGGATGATCCCTTAGATGTCTGGTAGCTGCAGTCATTCTGTTCTCAGCTTGTTGTGCTGTTTCTGCAGGTTCAGCAGCTTCTTCATCAAGGTTGACTACTTCCTCTTCAGGGATGGCAACATCAGAAATAGTTTTGCTACAGCTGGGAGAGTCTTGTATAGACATCCTTTCCAATTCCTGTTCATTTCCTATCAAAACAGAAGATCATAGCCTTTGGTGACTCCTGTTTCACCTCACCCAAATATAACTTTGGGTCCATTCTTCACAGGCTTGTAATCCTGTAGAAGACTCCTAGTTCCTGTCATGTGCCTTGAGCACCTATTGTCCAAGTACCATATTTGGTTGAGACTGGTACTTGAAGTACCCTGCAAAGAAAGATTTAGTTATCCTTATAATCCCAAAAAGCTTTGGGTCCTAGGTGCCTGTTAGTTTGATGAGATACTCTCACACTAGCTACACTCCTAGCAGGAAAGCTCTGTTGGAGCTTGCTTTCCGCATCTCTTGGTTTGAGAATAACAAATACCGTGTTGTATTTGATCTAGTCTTTTGTGTGTTTATAGTGGCCAGGTTGTATAGGTTCAATGAGGAGACAAGTCCTCGTTCATGGGCATGATCCGAGAACGACAAGTCTCAGGTTGGATGAGTTTTGTGTGCTGATCTTAAAATGGCCATAACTTTCAATTCAGGAAGAGTTACGGAATGTGCCACCGCATTTCGGAGATGAGAACGACTCAATCTACAGTCTGGAGAAGTTTCGGATGGCAAAAATGAAGAGGAGATGTCGCCCAGGCGACAGTCACTGTCGCCCAAGCGACAGTCAATGTCGCCCAGGCGACAGCAGAGAAGTTACAACTACTTTCCCCCACGGCAGCACGACGAAAAGCAGTTTTGAGATGTCGGAAATCCGACATCGATGTCGCCCAGGAGACAGCTCGATGGTTACACCAACTGCCCACGACTCCACCCACGACGGCACTCCAGTGGCAGTTTAGCGCTGTCGAAAAATTCCGACAGTCACTGTCGGAAATTCCGACAGCGATTTTCTATAAATTGACACCTTCTGTTCGTGCATTTCAACCACTAAAGATTCTAAGTCCCTTCCTGAGTGCATTCCATCCAGAGAGCTCCAGAACCTCATGAACTCCCATTTATGCTGAGAAGGTTTGAAATTGAAGACGAGATCGGACGCGCTTCTACATCAAGAATCATCTCGAGGCTTCAACCTTCCTTTCAGAGATCTGAATTTCTAGGGAGTTCTTATTTTATCTTGTATTTTCATTTATATACATTTTACTTTGTATTGGTAGGGAAAATCGCTTCCTTGTGCGGAGCGTCTAAGTCCTTGCGTGGCTTAGGGGAAAATCGCTTCCTTGTGCGGAGCGTCCAAGTCCTTGCGTGGCTTGGTGGGAAATCGTGGCCTTGTGTGCTACGTCTAGATCTTGGGAAGATCTAGAGGATTGGCTTGGGCTTGGTCTAGGGAGAGACAAGTGATAACCTTTCGATCCTTGGGAGAAGGATTGGTAAACAAAAAGAAATTTACATTTGTACGCCTCCGATTTCTAGCGATATAGAAATCAAATTTATGTAAACACTTTTTCATATACATAATCATGTCTCTTTTGTGTTTACTTGATTTGTATCATTTGGCGTAATCTCTATTATATTGTGTTCTAAGTTTTCAATTCTAAATCTAAATTGTTTATTTCAATCTCCTTCATTATAAAACAATTTAGTAATTATCTTGAAAATTATAGAAAGAATTTTATTCCCTTATTCACCCCCCCTCTAAGGGCGCCGTAAGATCCAACAATTGGTATCAGAGCAAGGTTATTCCAAATCGGCTTAACAACCGGGAATAATGGCGCCTCTTGATCATGATCTCGCTTCTATTAGTGGGGAAAATTTTAATATAAATGAAAAAGTATTATCACCACCATTATTTATGGGTGAAAATTATAGTGGGTGGAAAATATTAATGAAAAATTTTCTTAAGGCCTTAGATGAAAAAGTTTGGAATATTACTATTAAAAAGCCATCTAGCGTACTAACTAGAAACGAAATTATTTTAAATGCAAAATCTATGAATAGTATATTTTGTGCGTTAGACCAAAATATTTTCAAACTTATTTATACTTTACCTACCGCATATGAAATTTGGAGTTTTCTTGAAAGAACTTATGATTCTCCTTCTACAGGTACGAAACATTCACAAGAACCGGAGAATATGCAAGCCTATGCAAATATTCAAGAAAGCTACACAAAGGATGGATCCATAGAATGCTCATCAAGCGGAAAGGATGATGGACACTCTTGTTTGGAAGAGGAAGATGAAGAAGACAACGTCACAATATTGGACTCAGTTGATGGCAACACATCAAGCAAAAGAGAAGACGGAAACTATTGCAAGGTAAGAAAATCTAAATCTTCTCTTTTTGTAAAAAATTCTATTTCTACATCTCGTATGCTTAAAATTGCTAAACGCAAAATTTTAAAGTTAAAAATTGCTAATTCAAAATTACGTTTAGAAAATAAATCTTTAAAAGCAAACGATAACGTAGAATCAAATATTGATGTGTTAAATTCTATTTCATGCTCTTTAGTTACAATTCCTACTCCTTGTTTTGATTGCAATTTATTTAAGGAAAAATTCAAGGAAATTGAAAAAGGGCTCTTAGTTTCAAAAGAACATAATGAAAAATTGATAGTTGAAAATGATGCTTTAACTTGTAAGTTAAAACAATTAAAATCTTTTGTTGAAAAATTTCAAATGTCACCTAATAAATTTCATCATAGGATTTTGAATAACAAGGATAAATTAACTTACAAAATCATTTCTAAAAAGGATCATTTTCACACATTAAATCAAAAGGAGTTTGGTTTAAAAAAGAATTATGATCCTCATAAAATTCTTAAGAGTCACTATTATAAGTCTCAATATATTTTCAATCATGACTCAAATTTAAAAACTCATTTTCATGAAAATCAAAATATAAAATATTATTCTTCATATTATAAGAGTATGTCTAAAAGAAAGAGTGGAAATGAAAATCATCAAAATGATAATCAATCTTTTAAAACATATTGTAACCCACTCTTTCAACAATCACTTCTAAAGAAAGACAATCACTCTTATAAAATTTCAAAGAATCCATATAATAAAATTCATTATGATTATCATCATCAATCTATTTTGAAAAATAATTTGAATAAACATAAATCACAAATGAATTATTTTTCAAACAAATATAATCATGTAAAGATGTCATATAATCATAATATGAATTTAAAAGAAAAACAACCAAAGTATGAATGGAGGCCCAAAATTAAAAACGAAACACTAACTCCACTTGTAAAGGCCCATTCATCACTTTCTCTCCAAAAGCCTACTCGATGTATTTGGGTGCCCAAAGGAACCATTACACATGGTCAACTTTGGATACCTAAATCTCTTATCATTTAGTATCTTTCATTTGCATGAAGTAGAAATAATTAAAAATGAAATATCAATACTCTACTTCATGATGTGCTTTATTTTTTTTTTATTTTTTTTTGTATTTATTGATCCAAAATGCTTATGGTCCCTCTATATTTTATGAAATATGACTTTCACATATTAAGCCTAATGTTTATCAAATCAAATTGAATTAAAATTGAACATAAAGTCATATGATTTTAAAAGAGACCTACCTATCATTTTTTTTAAATTGTTATATATATCCTTTTAAATCCTTTACCCTTAATTGTCTTGAATTATCATTAGAAATTGAATATTGAAATTATTATCAAGACTAGTGAAACTATTTTAAAGATTGGATTTAAATGGTTTATTTAAGGGCTTAAAACTAAAAATTAAAATGCGCAACGTTTTTTATTCCTTTCTATTTGTTGCATTTGATAGCCCTTATAATGAAAAATATTATCAAATAAAATCGAAAACAAACATTCATCTAAACGCATGCTTAATCCTTCAAAAAGCCATATCTTTTGATCTGCTCGTCCGATTTTCGCATTTAATATCTTTTCGGAAAGAGCACAGAAATCTCCATCTATCGGCAAACTAAACTTGCCCATTTAAGTTTGTTTGGTTCTGTCAATTTGCCCAATTTCAACTCCGTTTTTAAATGCTATCTTAGTTCGCTTGATTCGGAAATTTCTGTGTTTATGGATTTTTTTCATCACATGATATCCTATGTATAATTGTTTCATATATTAATTTAGATATTATGTGTGATGTGTGTCACCATTGTTTGCATGTAATTTAGACCTTAGAATCATCTTATATCATTAAGATCAAATCAAAAGTTTAATCATTTCATTATAGGTCTAAATAAAATTAATTTGTAAACTTCTCATATTACATGCAACATTATCTCCATTAAATCATGTATAATAACATTGCACTCAAACTCATTATTCTAGCATCACTTCTTAGTTTATGCTCAAATTTATATGCTAGGTATAACATTTACAATGTTATTAAAATATCATGATAACTATGTGATTTGAAATTATAATAGAATACTAAAATTCCAACAAACACATAGTTTATGGTTTAATCATTAAAATATATATGAATAATGTATCATAAATCATATATTATCATGCAAAACCAAAGAACAATAGATTCGATTAATGAATGCAAATTTTATTAAAAATTTCAAAACATTATATATTTGATCTTTGTCATTGATATGACTACATGATCATCATTTTTCTAGACTTACAAATCAATCATGTTCTTTCAAATGAAAATCACTATATCACTATATCATAAGTCTAGAAGGATTAGAATTCTCATACATCATGATGATCTAACATATATTTTATGCAAAATTCACTATAATCATAAATCATAATTCATGTTCTATCAAGAAATATCTCAAATCAATAATAAGAATTATGAATCTTATGATAAAAATTTAAATAATGTTTTCTTTACATTATTTGATGTATTGATTTGCTTTACTATTGATTGCATGTATCTCTCATATTTGTAGACCCTAGAATCACTTTGCAATGAAGATATACATCAAACTTAATCATCACTCTATTCTAGATCTATAATTTGAAACTCTATTTTGGAATACATGTAATTTCAATATAATTCTTATGACATGACATTAAACCCAAAACTCATTATACTAGCATTGTCACTTATTGAATATTAATAATTGTGCTAGTTATCACATATCATCATCTCATAAAAGTAGAAAAACTATGCGGCTTTATAACTCATCACATTAAACAAACCCATAGTTTATATACCAACCCTTAGTTTTAAAAGCATAGGTTGTCCAAAAGATTATTTCACCTATGACTTCATATCTCACAATAGCGAGGGCGTAGGGTTGTATACATTAGAGACCTAACCTCTAAGTCATGTCTTGTCCTTAACCGGGGAGGGTTCCAGTTGGGCCTTGAGAGGCACTGGGGGGAAAGAGTGCTAGGTTGAGCGTCGTCTTTTGTATGCATATGGGATTAACACCCCAACCTACGGCATGCGTGCAGCCCCTCATGCCCATCCGTCACTTAGTACGGGGCTAGGGTGTAGACATTTAGTCGGGGTAGTTTCTAATCTTAGGACATACCTATATTATGTACTGCATGAACATTTTATTTACTAATCACTTAAATCATGCATATTTTGGGTTGTTTAATAAAAATGTCCTCATGTGTTTGCATAATTTATCTTTTTGAGCTTAAATGTTTTTGTAAAACACATGTATTTGAAAAAGCTAAAGTTTTATGCAAATTTGAGCAATCAAGACATCTCTGAAAATTCTGAAATTTCAGCATGGAACTACTCTAAGGACACTTAATCAAAATAAAACATCAGATTTTTAAAATGCTCAAAAAATCGAGTACTGTTTCCAGCACTAGCGCTAGCGCCGGCGCTAGCGTGGGTGTTGGAATTTTCTGATTTTTAAAATTTCTGAAAATCCATAAAAATATGTTGGTTCATATTTTCTACTTATTTGTTGTGTTTCTGACTTTTGTTATTTTTGTTTTATTTATATTATGAAAAATCAACTACAAAAAATCAAAATTCAAAAATACAAAATTTTTTTTTTGCTATTTGTGTTTTTAATCATATTATGAAAAATCAACTACAAAAGTTCAAAATTAAAAAAATATACAAAAATATGTTTTTGTTATTTTTTTATTATGAAAAATCTACTACAAAAATTCAAAGTTCAAAAATTACAAAAATATGTTTTTGTGATTTTCTGTTTTTATTTGATTTAAAAAAAATGATTAAACTTAAAAAAAACTGTATGATCTTTATTGCCAATATCAAGCATGTATGAATTCTATTATTTAGAATTATTTACAATGTTAAAATTTATTTCTTGAAATTTCTATGAACATTGTTTTGATTATCATGCTTTGATATATCTATTTAAGTGCATCAGTTGTATTGAAAAATGTGTTGAACCAAGCTTAGCACGCCTCTAAGTATGAGTAAATGTTTTATGATTGATAATGATATATTTCACTCACTTATTTTGGTAATCAACATGTGTGTCTAAATCTAAAATGCTTGCTTGTGTATTGTATTTGTACAATGAATTAAAACTTGCATAAGTTTTTTACCTACACTACATTTGAATTGCACTTATGAAATTTAGAAAAGTGGTTAAAAGTTAAAAAAATTGGGTTTGCAAAACAAGTGTATTCGGAGAATGTTGTCTCACAAATATGAACAAAAAAATATATATATGTAGACAAATATAACTCCACCAAGCACTACTTGAACCTCCTGATAAGTCTTCATAAGCATTGTGAGGTTGAGCACCTTGGAAAGAATAGTAAAGTGGCTTGTGCAAACCTTAGTTATTACACCACTTTGTTAAAAAAAAATAATAAATTATGTGCATTAAAAGTGTGTGAAAGTAATTTACTTATGTTTTATTGTGCACTTTACTTTACATATGTCTTGTATTTTGATGATTTAAATCAATTGTTAACATTGCCCAAAATACACTTATGTGCACATCATTATCTTTCATAACACTTCTTCTCATAAGTATTGGATTCTAATGCTTTATCTATACTACTCTTTATATAAAAATGCACTAGATAACCTATCATGATCTCTACAATGTTTTGGTATCTCTTGAACTTAAAATTAAGTAACATTGTAGTATAATCTCTCTTTAATATGTTCATTTCATGCTTGGTATCTTTATGAAAAACTTTGAGATTTCAAAAAGGTTAAAACATCTTTCAATTTTGAACTAAAATTCATATTTTTACTTATGCTTTTCATGCTTACAAAAAGGATGTTTCTTATAATCTTCCGCTTACTTACAACTCTTATCTTTTTATTTGAAATCTCTTTTATATACTATGCTTCAACTCTTTATCATTTCATATATTTAAAAGCTCGATCATGCTTTGTTATTTAAATGCCTCCTTACTACCCTCACCCCACCTTCTTTTGATAATATCAAAAGGGGGAGATTAATTCAAGAAATCTAGAAGATTAAGGGGAGAATAATTAAATAATGCACCATTGCAATTAATTATAACATTTAGGGGGAGCATACATTTAGGGGGAGAATACAATTTAGGGGGAGTATATTAAAAAGTTTTCATGGAGAGCGTCTATTGCTCGATCATGACAACCCACTTTTGGTAATAACAAAAGGGGGAGAATAAAATGAGAAATCTAGTGACATATATATTTAGGGGGAGTAAAATCTGTCACGCAGTAAACCTTTTATTCATGCATATCTTTTATCGCACTTATCTATAAACTCACTAATTTCTCATATGGGTATTTGTTATTATCAAAAGGGGGAGATTGTTGGAGCTTGCTTTCCGCATCTCTTGGTTTGAGAATAACAAATACCGTGTTGTATTTGATCTAGTCTTTTGTGTGTTTATAGTGGCCAGGTTGTATAGGTTCAATGAGGAGACAAGTCCTCGTTCATGGGCATGATCCGAGAACGACAAGTCTCAGGTTGGATGAGTTTTGTGTGCTGATCTTAAAATGGCCATAACTTTCAATCCAGGAAGAGTTACGGAATGTGCCACCCCATTTCGGAGATGAGAACGACTCAATCTACAGTCTGGAGAAGTTTCGGATGGCAAAAATGAAGAGGAGATGTCGCCCAGGCGACAGTCACTATCGCCCATGCGACAGTCAATGTCGCCCATGCGACAGTCAATGTCGCCCAGGCGACAGTAGAGAAGTTACAACTACTTTCCCCCACGGCAACACGACGAAAAGAAGTTTTGAGATGTCGGAAATCCGACATCGATGTCGCCCAGGCGACAGCTCGACGGTTACACCAACTGCCCACGACTCCACCCACGACGGCACTCCAGCGGCAGTTTAGCGCTGTCGGAAAATTCCGACAGTCACTGTCGGAAATTCCGACAGCGATTTTCTATAAATTGACACCTTCTGTTCGTGCATTTCAACCACTAAAGATTCTAAGTCCCTTCCTGAGTGCATTCCATCCAGAGAGCTCCAGAACCTCATGAACTCCCATTTATGCTGAGAAGGTTTGAAATTGAAGACGAGATCGGACGCGCTTCTACATCAAGAATCATCTCGAGGCTTCAACCTTCCTTTCAGAGATCTGAATTTCTAGGGAGTTCTTATTTTATCTTGTATTTTCATTTATATACATTTTACTTTGTATTGGTAGGGAAAATCGCTTCCTTGTGCGGAGCGTCTAAGTCCTTGCGTGGCTTAGGGGAAAATCGCTTCCTTGTGCGGAGCGTCCAAGTCCTTGCGTGGCTTGGTGGGAAATCGTGGCCTTGTGTGCTACGTCTAGATCTTGGGAAGATCTAGAGGATAGGCTTGGGCTTGGTCTAGGGAGAGACAAGTGATAGCCTTCCGATCCTTGGGAGAAGGATTGGTAAACAAAAAGAAATTTACATTTGTACGCCTCCGATTTCTAGCGATATAGAAATCAAATTTATGTAAACACTTTTTCATATACATAATCATGTCTCTTTTGTGTTTACTTGATTTGTATCATTTGGCGTAATCTCTATTATATTGTGTTCTAAGTTTTCAATTCTAAATCTAAATTGTTTATTTCAATCTCCTTCATTATAAAACAATTTAGTAATTATCTTGAAAATTATAGAAAGAATTTTATTCCCTTATTCACCCCCCCTCTAAGGGCGCCGTAAGATCCAACAAGCTCTTCTTTGCATTAGGTACATTGGGGTTGTACCAACAATCTATGGCAAAGTGTCCCACCTTGCCACAACACCAGCAATCATGAATATTGTATCTCCTTTTCTGAACATTTTTCTGAATTGGTACAACACTGTGCACATGTTCAGCAGAAGAGACTGCAACATTCTTCTTGTCTCTTTCAACAATAATCTGACTGAAGGATAATCTGTGGACAGTCTTGCTACTCTTTTTCCTGATAGCCTCAGCTTGCTTTGGCTTGGCAGCCATACAAGATCTGATGGAATCAGACACTGGGCAGCAGGCCTTATCAACATATTTGACAACATTCTTGCTTTTTGCTGAACCTGATTTGGAAGTGCTTGCATCCTTGTTC
Source organism: Dactylorhiza incarnata (assembly GCA_033032865.1). NCBI lineage: Eukaryota > Viridiplantae > Streptophyta > Magnoliopsida > Asparagales > Orchidaceae > Dactylorhiza > Dactylorhiza incarnata. The sequence continues at coordinate 20,598,299 of JAWHQI010000006.1, read as the reverse complement.
TTGACTGAAGGTGCTGAGACACCAAACACAAATGGTCCAGATTGGGCCATTTGTATTTCCTTATGGGGAGCTTTCATTGCACTCAATCCCATGCCCTTTCTTTCACTATGGGAAGGAGTATTTTCCTTCCTATAGGACCTTCCATTCTTCGAGTGACCATAAATGCTTTCACGGTCATACCTGTTGGAAGGAAGTAGCACCTTTTGAAAGGTGGTTTGAGGCTTAGCCTTCTCCTTGCTCTTTACTCCACTCCCTTCTCCTACTTCCATCTTATTGAATCCAAGTCTTCTCCTATTGGTTTGAGAGGAGAAGGTGTCAATAAGGGGAAGCACGGATTTGGGCTTGGAGAATTGAGCCACCAGGCTCTTCTCTTTCACCAGCTTCTCCTCAAGGTCCTTGATGACCTTGTTCTTCAGGGAAATAGTGCTCAATTGAACACTTGTCATACCCTTTAAATGACTTATTTGTCTACTCATCTGGGCCACCAGGGAGGTAGGTCCAGTGTAGTCACCTTCAGTCTTCTTAAGGGAGGCAATTTCCTGGGCTTGCCTCTTGGCAAGCTTCTTGCTCTCTTTCAGAGCAATAACCAAGGCATCTTATTTGTCAATCAATTGATTGACATCTACCTCATCTTCTGAAACACTTCCATCATGTGATGGCTGTGCTTCAGATTCTTGACATACATCATGATCAGAAATAGAAGTGGAATGGATTGATACCTGATCATTGTCAGAAATATTCTGACTCCCTTCCTCATCAGTGAGGGCCATAAGGCCTAGCAGAACACAGTCTTCTTCATCCTCCTCTTCATCACTATCTGAGTGTGATAGAGGGGCCCTGATTCCTGTCCTAGCAGCAGGATAGTCTTCATCCTCCTGAGCAGCAAACATCCCTATGTAGGCTTTCTCTTCTTCATCTGAATCAGAAGATGAAGATTCAGATTCACTCCAGCTCTTGCTTTTCTTGGCTATAAAGGATTTTTCTCCCTTCCTCTCCTTCTTGTGATGAGTCTTCTTTTCACCTCTTTCTTTCCTTTTGACTGTGCAGTCAGCAATGACATGCCTAAGGGTAAGATGATCCCCAAATCTGTCGAGTTCTTTCCATTGCCCATGGTTCGACCTGCTTCCCCAAAAAGAAAACGCGAGGTTATTCTTATCGAGACCGACGATATTCTTCTAAGTAACAAAGAGTTAAAAAGAAGAAGAAAAGAGGGCGATAGATCGCAGAAAAGAGAGTTGGAAAGAATGAATTTAGAGCGTCTAAGGGGATCAGACCGCCTTTTACTGACCGCAGATCCCGCGGTCACTAAAGATACGGAAAAAGCCCTACATGACTGCGGTCTTGATTCCTTTCCAAGTACTCTTTCTGCTCAAAAAATTCTATTTGAATATCATTTGTAATTAAAATAACTTATCTCTTGTGATCGCAGATGACGACAACATTGAGATCGAGGAAGGAGAACTCCCTCAACGCATCGCGATCCCTCCCGAGCTTACCGGCATTCTTAACCCTATATTTGAGGATGTTCGGTCTATGCTTCTTAGAAAGCGGGCCCAGAACGATCAGATCTGCGGTTTCGAGGAGAAGTTGCGTGCTTTCGAGAGGAGGAGTCGAGAGGAACGCGATCTGAAGATTGAAGAGCTCGCGCGGTCTCGCGATCTGAAGGTTGAAGAACTCATGCGATCCCTCAAGAAAGCGGAAAGAGATGCTGAATATTACAAGGGAAAAACTGCTGCGCTGTCCGTAGAGAACGAGAGGCTGAGAGGTGGTAACTCGAAGATGCTGATGAGACCGGGTACCTCCAGCGATCATCCAGCAGAGAGACCGCAACCTGAAATTGTGGTTGTCCCTATGGAGCAAGTTGACAGGGAGATGTCTAAAATTCATCGAGCTGCATTATCAGCTAATCAGAATTTGGCATCTGTCCTGGCTGCTGTTAATGATATGCAGGATATAGCAGCTCATGTAGGGAGAAATAGGCCTAAGAAATGAGCATTAAATTTGAGACCGAGTGATCTCTCAACAAGAACAATTTGTTGTAATATTTTTGATATTAATGTCCCATATATCTTCTGTTATTTTTGTGATTTCTTCCAATTTTTGTGCTTTATGCGATCTTGATTGTTATAATTTGCGATCTCTTTTATGTCTGGATTGTGTGTTGCTGGTATTTTTATTCATCTGTATTCTATTTATTAAGACCGCAGATTAGCTATATAATCTAGCCCAGGTCGAGCGGTCTGGAGATTTTTGCTGGGCGGTCTGCCAAAAGTAATGATTACGAAATTATCCTTCGATTGCTATAAATAGTTGCCTTCATAACCTTCACTTTATGTTCTCTTGAATGCGCGATAAATACCGATCTCAGCGACATCTCAAAATGGTGTCCGCTCGTGCTTCTTCTGCGATCACCTTCTTGGCTGCTAATCAAAAACAGGGACGTCTGTCGAAAGATGAGTTTATATCTTTTATAAAGAAGTATATGATCCAAACCCAGATTGTCGTGAGACCGCCGACCGAACAGGAAAAGCTGAATTTCGGAGAGGAAAATAAATATATTATTCCTATCGATCACTTTGATCATGGGTTGAGAATTCCCCTTCCTTGGGAATGGATGGAAATTTTGGAATATTACGGTTTCGTGCTCGCCCAGCTGCCCCCGAACTCAGTCGGTCTGGTTAATGTATTCATCAATTACTTGAGATCGGAGAGGATAGGGTTTTCGATGAACCTGTTCCGTGGAACCTTTACTGCGAAGGTTCTGAAAGAAGGCCAGATGAAAGAAGAATTCAAGGGACTGATGTACTTCTCTGCGGAAGGAGTAAAGATCTTAAACCTTCCCAACAAGATCTCTTTTTGGACAGAAAGATTTCTTGTCTTCGAGGGCGACCTCGGCGGTCTCAAGAGTTCGCCGTCTCCACAACCTGATAGTACCTTCAAAAAGATAAAGGTGCTTGCTGCTGAGGAGATAAAAATTTTAGCCTTCTTGGCGGGCAAGAGGCTTGACCTTGTTCACTACCTGGCGATCTGGGATGAGATCGCTGAGGTTACTCCTGATGAAAGTAAGCCTTTCCTGCGGTCTCTCCCGCGATCTCTTTTTGTTCATTTTTCATAACCTTTCTCCTAACATTTTTCTTACCTCAGCGACCTTTAAGGTCCCTGAAAGAGATCCAATCTCTCCAGCAGCTGAAGTACTTACTCAAAGGGAGAAAAGGCTGAAGCGGGAGGCTGATGCGTTCGGGACCGCTGCTGAGATCGCAGATCAAGACTTCCCCCTGCATGGTTTCTTAAAGAACATGAAGGATATTAAAGGAAAACCCTTACTCAAATGGGCCGCAAAAGGGAAGTCTCTAAAGGTTTCCACTGATCTTCCCTCGTGGAGTGGAAAGGTGACCCGCCACGCTTATGCGGTCACCTCTGCATTGTATGGGAGAAAGAACGCGGTAGAGGCTTATAATCTTGAGACCGAGGATCTCCCCGATCTTTGTGCTCAGGTGACCGCTAGGAGCACGATTCTAAATCATCATATGGGGCGGTCTCTTCGTAGCGCCTTAAATGAGATTACTACCCTGCGTGAAGCTCAAAAGGTAAAGGTTTAATTGCATTATATGAATGATTACCTGTGACCGCGCGATCTGATCTTTCCCTTTTCCTTTTGATAGCAATCTGAGCGGGTGGCCTATGATCCAGCTAATCCAGCTTTCCAGAAGGCCATGATGCATCATATTAGGGAGACCGCTGACCAGGTCCTGGATGAGGTTCGCGGTCTTGGTGGTTTCACCGAAGAATTCAAAGACATAACATTCTCAAAGCTCTTCCCGGATGCGGCTCAAAGGATTGAAGAGCAATCAGAGACCGCTGAAGAGACCGCGGATGAAGCCGGCGATCAAGATGAGAACGTCGAAATTGAGGATGAAGATGAAAGTGGGAGCCGCTATACTCAAGGCCGGGATTCTAGTTCAGGCTCAAGCTCTGGATCTAGAATTCCGGTGAGTAAATCGGAGGAATCCTCAGCAGAGACCGATTCTTCTCTCTCTGCTGAACGATCCTCCAAGAGACCGAAAAAAGATTGAGCTGTAACTTTTCTTTAGACCGGGCGATCTCGTTGTAACAGACATTTCTGAATATATATAAAATTCGATTTTTTGTTAGATCGATATTTGTTGAATGAATTTGTTTCTGGTTTATTTATTCTATTTGTTCTCCTGAGCTAGAAATGGCATTCGATCTCAATGCCTTAGATTTTATCGAACATCTCTCTTTTGAAAAAGTTTCAGGTTATGATCTATAAAAACAGAAAGATTAATGTTCAGGCATAAACACAATGCTCATGCGGTCTTAAGATTACCAAACCGTCATCCGGATGATATCCGAACCCTTACTGCCCGGACTACCATGATATACATATTTCTGATCAGTTCTGCGATCTCTAATATGGGAGACCGCTATTTGGGAAGATACCGAAGATAGTTTTAACATGTATACATTTAGCATTCGACCTCAGGATAACCAGACCGCATTAAGCAGAAAAACCAATTTTATTTATCAACTTCTGATTACCCTTTTACAGATGGAAATCATGGAAACCCAGCGACCTCAAAATATCCAGACCGCTGAGAGCTGATGATAATCTGGGCTTTTACGATCTCCTGACAATCTTGAACTGATTCGGATAAGAAATGCCTGGGTGAATGTCACAAGCCTTAGATGAAGATTATCTTGCGACCTTAACAAATTGAGACCGATTTTAACTCCCTTCGACAGATTCAATATTGGCGATCACCTTTATACCGATCCTGGAAGAGATTAATCCATTCAATCATGATCAATATAGAACACCTTCTGAAGGTAAAGGAGAAAATGCGGTCTCAAAAGTTCTGACCGCCCGAGCTCAGTACTTGAGAAATAGAATGGAGCCTTTTGAAAGAGAGAAAAAGGAGAAAAGGGAGAATCTAAAAAATGATTCGCAGGGCAGGTGTGGTTATGCCGATGAGGCTATACCGACATTGCTTTCCCTGATAGATTATTGAATTTTTGCTTTCCTCAATCATTTTTAATGAACATTCGAGAGTTACGGATCAAAATGTCATGCCGATGAGGCTTATACCGACATTGCTTTCCCCGAAGATCATTAAGATCGTAACAATGTCCTTTTCGATGCATGACAGAGCTGAGCCAGCCACCCAGCCCTCCTTGCTAAGGTGTGCCAGATGTCAGCTAGGACCCGACATCCTAAACTTTCACCGCTCGAGCTTGGCGAGCCACTGCTACACAGATTCAAAATCTCCCCGACATCTGTGGTCCTGGCAGGATTACACATCAAACTAACAAGCCGAGGGGAAAGAAGTAGGATCCGTCGATGTCTTACTTGACGAGCTTTTGGTTTTATTAATAACTCATATTTGATCTTGCCGTTAATCATGCATGCCATGATCATCTTGGCCATGTCTGCATAATGCTTAAGAAAAGAGAAGTGAGAAATGGAATGAGAAAACTGAATACGAACTTTTCAAGAAAAGAAGAGTTTGAGATCATCTCCACTCCAAGAGTGAGGCAACTCCTCTCCTTCATGGTTCTGGAGATGGTAGGCACCATTTTGAGCACCTTTTTTATCATGAATGGCCCTGCCCAGTTTGGATTAAGCTTCCCAACCGAACCGGCTCTTGCCGCGGCATCTACTTTCTTCAAGACCAAGTCCCCAGTGTTGGAGCATGCGTTTCGCACTCCTCCGGTTTGATAATAACAAAGTCCCTTTTGTATTTGATTCTATTTTCATTAATGGTGTGCAGATAACAGGTATGTGATATTCACATTGCTGCTGGAGCTAAAATTGCATGTGGGAAAAATTCACTGTCGGAAAATTCCGACAGCCACTGTCGCCCAGGCGACAGCAGAGAAGTTACAACTACTTCCCTCCACGGCAGATCGACGAAAGACAGTTTTGCGCTGTCGGAAATCCGACATCGATGTCGCCCCAGCGACAGCTCCACGATTCCACCAACTGCCCACGACTTCACCCACGACAGCGGCAGTTTTGCGCTGTCGGAAATCCGACATCGATGTCGCCCCAGCGACAGCTCCACGATTCCAGCAACTGCCCACACGATGGCTCGATGGCACGACCGAGGCAGTTTGGCGCTGTCGGAAATTTCCGACAGTGACTGTCGCCCAGGCGACAGTGAAAGTCTATAAAATGGTGCCTTTGGTTCGTGCATTCCAAGCTTTTGAGATTTCCAGTCCCTACCTGAGTGCATACGAACCAGAGAGCTCCAGAACCTCCTCAACTCCTAATTGTGAAAAGAAGGATTGAAGATTGAAGACGAGATCGGGCGCGCCACTCCATCAACGATCATCTCGAGGCTTCAACAATCCATTCAGAGATCTGAATTTCTAGGGAGTTGTCTTTTTCATATTGTATTTTCATTTACTCATATTTCATTTTGTATTGGGGAAGAAATCGTCGTCTTGCGTGCGGCGTCTAAGTCTTTGCGTGGCTTAGGGGAAAATCGCTTCCTTGTGCGGAGCGTCCAAGTCCTTGCATGGCTTGGTGGGAAATCGTGGCCTTGTGTGCTATGTCTAGATCTTGGGAAGATCTAGAGGTTAGGCTTGGGCTTGGTCTTGGGTAAGACAAGCGATAGCCTTCCGATCCTTGGGAGAAGGATTGGTAAATCAAAAATATAGTATTTTCATTTTATCATTGTGCCTTGATCTTAAGCATTGTTAAGATCATTTTTATTTGTATGGAAATTTCATGATAAATAAAATTATGATCCTTTCACTAATCGCAAATTTGTTTGCTTAAACTTTTATCTTAAAAATTTGTGCTTGGTGTTATACAAAAATTGCTTTGTTTTAAAATTAATTTTTAAGAAACTTTTTATTAAAGTAAAATTGTCTTAAAATTATTAAGTAAAAATTACAAATTTAAACACACCCTTATTCACCCCCCCCCCCTCTAAGGGCGTCATACGATCCAACAAGTGGTATCAGAGCCAGGTTACTCCAAAACGGTTTTACCACCGGGAGTAATGGCGCACAACGATCACGCGTTCGTTGAGGGACAAGGAATTAGTAGGCCACCACTTTTCACGGGCACGGACTATAATTATTGGAAAACACGTATGCGTTGTTTTCTAATTGCTTTAGATATAGAAGTCTGGAATATGGTAGAAACTAGTTACACTTCTCCAACATTTGTTCTAGGAGATGTAACTATGGAAAAACCCAAAGACAAGTGGGATGATAATGATAAATTAAAATGCAAAAACAATGCAAAGGCCATGAATGCCTTATTTTGCGCACTAGATCGCACTGAGTTTAATAGAGTCTGTGCTTGTGATACTGCTTTTGATATTTGGAATCTTTTAGAAATTACTCATGAAGGTACTTCGCAGGTAAAGGATTCAAAGCTATTTCAATTGGAGTCAGAGTTCGAAAGATTCAAAATGGAGGTGGATGAAGAAATTGACACAATGTACACACGATTCACTAAAATCGTGAACGATTCAAAGGTGTTGGGTAAGGTTTTTTCAAATGGAGATTTAGTTAGAAAAATCTTAAGATCACTTCCCCCGAAGTTCAATCCAAAAGTGACTGCAATTTCTGAGTCACATGATCTTAAGACCTTACAATTGGAAAGTCTCATTGGGAATCTAAAAACCCATGAAGTTGAGTTGAAGATTCAAAGCCAAGAGTATAATTTGGAGCCCAAAAAGAAAAGCTTGGCGTTGAAATCTAAAAAGGAAATTGAGAGTGAGACTGAAGAAAGTGATGAAGATGAAGAAGGATTGTTTGTGAGAAATTTTAAGAAGTTTATGAGAAATCCGGAGAGGAGAAACTCATTTAAAAAGTTTTTCAAAAAGAAGGATTTTGCCTACCAAAAAGGCAAAGGAAAAATGGAGAATGAAGAGGAGCGTCCGCCACCGGAGTGCTACCATTGCAAGAAGATTGGTCATATCAGAAGCAAGTGCCCAAAATATCTGAAAGAGCAAAAAGCAAAGAGGCACGATAAAAGTTACAAGAAGAAAGTGTTAAAGGCAGAGACTTGGGATGATTCTTCGTCTGGTGAAGAAAGTGATCCCTCAACACAAGAGGAAGAGGAGGCTAATCTATGTTTGATGGCAAAAGGGAACATTACATCTGATGACGACTGCAGTGTCCAAAGCGACACTGAGGTAACGCCTCCATCTTATGATGAGTTATATTCTAAATTTATGAAAACATGCAAAGTTTTGGATAAATGCTTAAAGGAAATTGATTTTTTAAAATCCGAAAATAAAGGCCTTTTAAAAGCAAATAAAAAACTATCAAATGAGTTGGAATCTATTGGGAAGGAGAAGGTATTTTGTCAAGAGTGTGATCATTCTTCGACAAGGATAAAAGAACTTGAAACTACTATTTCTAAGTCCGATCAAAAATTTGATCTACTTGTAAAAGAAAAAAGGGACTTAGAAAAAGTTGTTAAAACCTCTCATTCTCAATTAGAGAATTATAAGAAAACTTTTGCAAATAGGTGTGGCATGATAGTAAAAGAAAATTCAATTTTAAAATCCAAAGTAAATGAGTTGAACATGGCAATTGGGAAATTTGGTGTTGGGAAAAATCTCTGGATATGCTATTAGCCAACCAATGCCATGGTACAGCAAAATTTGGACTAGGATACATTTCTGGAAGCTCTGGAGGCTGTCGGAAATTTCCGACAGCTACTGTCGGAACCGGCGACAGCTCCAGGTTCAGAAATCTTATTTCTAAAAATACAAATTTTTCTAAGTCCACACATAAAGATGCTTCCACCAGCAAGAGTCCAGAGAAACCATTGAAAAATGGTTCCTCACCATTCATTGTGTGTGCCAAATGTCATCGATTTGGTCACATCTCGGGCTCATGTTGGAAGAAAGGAAAAGCTATTGTTAAACAAATCTGGGTACCTAAGGCGTCCACCTATACAATGGGATCGACCACTTGGGTAACCAGATCTTTACTCTCATCATCTTTTTAGGTATGCGTGCAGGCTAGGAACAAGGAAGACGTGTGGTATTTGGACTCTGGATGTTCAAAACACATGACGGCGATAAATCAAAGTTCCTTAGCCTGGAGATGAAGAAAGGTGGAACAGTGACATTTGGAGATAATGGAAAGGGTAAAGTCAAAGGCATTGGAGTAGTAGGTAACGAAGAATTTAAAATTTCAAATGTTTTATATGTTAAAGGTTTGAAACATAATTTAATTTCTATTAGTCAACTATGTGAAAAAATCTAAATGTTTTATTTGACTCTAGCTCAAACCTTTGCAAAATTATTGATTCTAAAACAAACGAAATCGTACTTACTGCACCAAGAATAAACAATGTCTATACGATCACTTTTCATGATTTATCTCATTCTACACTTAAATGTTTCATTTCAAAGAATGATGAACTTGAATTATGGCATAGGAGACTAGGACATTCTAGTGCTAAACGCATAGTAAAGCTTTCTAAAAATAAAATAATAAAAGGATTACCAAATTTGAATGGAAAGCTATCCTCATTATGTTCACCATGCCAAAAGGGAAAATTTACAAAATCATCTTTTAAAAGCAAAAATGTCATTTCTACCACTAGACCTTTGAATTTATTATATATGGACTTGTTTGGTCCAATTTCTACACAAAGTCTAGGAGGTAGAAAATATACGTTTGTTATTACTGATGATTATTCTAGATTTTGTTGGACTTTGTTTTTATATTCAAAATCTGATGCTTTTGATGAATTTGTAAAACTAATTTCACGTATTCAAAATGAAGTTGATCTAAAGGTAAAATGCATTAGATCAGATCATGGAGGAGAGTTCGATAATGAAAAATTTATTTCATATTGTAATGATTTTGGGATAAAACATGATTTTTCCGCTCCACGCACACCACAGCAAAATGGTGTAGTGGAGAGGAAAAATAGAACACTCCAAGAATTAGGACGTACTATGCTTTGTGAATTTAAATTGCCAAAATATTTTTGGGCCGAAGCAGTTAGTACGACATGTTATATTATTAATCGTGTCATGATTCGTCCCACATTACAATTAACTCCTTATGAAATTTATTTTCAAAGAAAACCAAATGTATCTTACTTTAAAGTGTTTGGTTGTAAATGCTTTATTTTGAATACAAAAGATAACTTAGGCAAATTTGATGAAAAATGTGATGAAGGAATTTTCATTGGTTATTCTTCAACTAGCAAGGCCTATAGAGTTTATAATAAGAGAACAAAAATAGTTGAAGAATCTATTCATGTTAGGTTTGATGAGTTTGCTTCATGTGTAGAAAGGAAAATTACAGGAAAAGAAGATGAACTCCTTCCCACGGTGGAGAATGATGAAGAAGAACTTGGAGAAAATGAAGAAGAAAAAGGAGAAGAAAGAGAAGAAGAAAGAGGAGAAGAAGATAGAGAAGAAGAAGAAAGAGAAGGGTATGTACCTCCAACCGAGCTACAATTCTCAAAAGATCATCCGCAAGAACTTGTTATTGGAGAACCATTATGTGGGGTACGTACGCGTTCTAGTTTAAATGAAACCTTTTCAAATTTATGTTTTGTCTCAAATATCGAACCAAAAGATGTTGCCACCGCTTTAAATGATGAATCTTGGTTTCTAGCTATGAATGAAGAACTTAATCAATTTGAAAGAAATAAAGTTTGGATTCTTGTTGATAGACCTAGTGATCATCCAGTGGTAGGAGTCAAATGGATTTTCAAAAACAAATTAGATAGTGACTCTAGGGTCACTAGAAACAAAGCTAGGCTTGTAGCGAAAGGATATAATCAAATTGAAGGGGTAGATTTTGATGAAACTTTTGCACCCGTAGCACGATTGGAAGCAGTTAGAATTTTTGTTACATTTGCTAGCCATAAAAGATTTAAATTATTGCAAATGGATATTAAAACTGCATTCTTAAACGGGTTGATTAAAGAAGAAGTTTATGTTGAACAACCCCCAGGATTTATAAATGAAAAATTTCCTAATCGCGTATATAGATTGCTAAAAGCTTTGTATGGTTTAAAACAAGCACCACGAGCATGGTATGATAGATTGACTATATATTTATTACAAAATGGTTTTAAAATGGGTGGTGTTGATTGTACACTCTTCATTAAGCAAGTAAATGATGATTTAATTGTTTTACAAATTTATGTTGATGATATTATTTTTGGAGCCACTAATGAAGAGTTGTGTAACTATGTTGTAAAAATGATGGAAAGTGAATTTGAGATGAGTATGGTAGGGGAATTAAAATATTTCTTAGGATTTCAAATTGTTCAAAATCATGATGGAGTTTTTATTAACCAATCAAAATATATTCATGATGTCTTAAAACGATTTGGATTTGAAAATCTCAAACAAGCAAATACTCCTATGGGTGTATCTTTAAAATTAGGAAAAGATGAAACTGGAATATCAATAGATCAAACTTTATATAGAGGCATGATAGGTTCACTTTTATATTTGACTGCTTCTAGACCGGATATTATGTTTTCAGTTTGTTTATGTGCTAGATTTCAAGCCGATCCCAAAGAATCACATTTAAAAGCGGTAAAAAGAATTTTTAGATATTTAATTGGCACATCTAAACTTGGTTTGTGGTATCCTCATAGCGATGATTTTACACTTTTTGGTTATTCTGATTCTGATTACGCCGGTTGTTCACTAGATAGGAAAAGCACTAGTGGCACTTGTCACTTTTTAGGTCCTTCACTCATTTCATGGTCGAGTAGGAAACAGAATTCTGTTGCCCTCTCAACCACCGAAGCCGAATACATCGCACTAGGTAGTTGTTGTGCACAAGCCCTTTGGATGAAACAAACCTTAGAAGACTTTAATATTAAACAACAAACTATTGAATTATGGTGTGATAATAAAAGTGCAATTGATTTAACACACAACCCGGTCCATCATTCAAGGTCTAAGCATATTGATGTGAGACATCATTTTATTAGAGATCATATTAAAAATAACCACATAAAAATTTCATTTATAGGCACGGAAAATCAACTAGCGGATATATTCACTAAGCCGTTACCGGATTCCCGTTTTTCTATGCTTAGGCTAGAATTGGGCATTCTAGACATTTCACAATGAATATATCACAATTTAAAGCCTATAAAATTAAAAAAAAAATAATTATTATTATCACAAAACATAAACAATGTAAAAACAAAAAGACAAAATTCTAAATATCAAAACATAAAATTTCAAAAGCCTCAACAAAAATTCAACACCATTAATATTACATCAATATTGTTCAAATAAAAACAGTAGAAACAAATTAAGGATCAAGTTCATTAAACAAAACAGAAATTTAAAGAGGTTCACTGTCGCCCAGGCGACAGTGGATGTCGGAATTTTCCGACAGCTCCCAGCAGCAGCAGCAACATAAAACTACTCTGAATCTTCATAACCAGCCCCGCTGCTCTCTGGACAATCTTCTGGAGGTCCTCGTCTCACGGCTTTGCCTCGGCGAGTCCGCCTCACCGATTGGCGCGGCGGTTCTTCGTCCGGAACTTGCCATTCTGCCTCCTCCTCCGGCGTTGGCTTCAACTTCAGACCTTTGACGAGAAACTTCATAAATTTCTGCATTTGACTACGATCCTTTTTCACTTCCTTTTTGTGATCCTCTAACGAATCACGCAAATCATCAATGGACTCCCTTAGTGATCCTGCCCTAGAAATGCTCGGCTCTCTAATCTCAATTCCCGGTTGAGCTTTTCTAAGCGGCTTCTTCCCTTTCATTGAACCCGTGAAATAAATTTCCGGATAACAATCATCAAAATACGAGTCTTGCACAATCCATCCATACTTCTTATAAAGTACACGCTGAATTACCAACCCCATTGGCAGCGTATGCACCTTCACCCATTTTGGATGTTTCAATCTGTACGTATACCTAATCTGAGAGAGTATGAAGTCTGCCATATCAAAAGGCTCATCCTCCATAATATAGTACGTAAAGAGGGTCAACTGCGCAGTAATGCTTCTCGTGTCTCCACTCTTCAACATCACCGAATTCCTTAATATATCTTGGACTAAGTAAGCATCCGGTGTAAGTGAGGTAACTTCAGTGGTAAGAGTTTTCTTTTGATTCCCATGTAAACTCATGTTTACTAGGGTCCAATCTCTATCCTTCCGATAATTCTCCACTATATCAGGCATATTCTCACTCATTACTAGTCCAAATTCCTCTCGTAGATCAACATGTGTTATTTCCACATGTTGACCTTGGATCCTTGATCTCACACCTCCATCCAATTCCGTAACATTTGGGTCTTCCAAATGGTTATAAAATTCACGAATTAAAAAGGATGAAAACCCCTCTGGTGAGATTATTGAGAGAATACCTGCCTTCGCAAGACGATCATAAATATGATCATGTTTTGGCAAATCAAATTCGATGTATTTGGCCACCCCAACAATAGCCTTCTCCACTCCAGAAAAAACTTGATATGAAGTATGTGCATCTCCCGAAGTACTCTTTCGAGCTTTAGAGCTGGAAGCCATTCTGCAAATAAAATACAAAATTCTTGATTAAAACAGATTTTTTCATTGAGCACTGGAACACTGTCGCCCAGGCGACAGTGGCTGTCGGAAATTTCCGACAGCCCTCCAAGTGATTTTATCTCAGAATTTTTCCTAAAACTTCCAGATCTACTCATACTAAATGTTATTTCAACATCAAGTTTAAAAAAAAAAAATTAATCTATTTTTTTTAAATTATCAAATTCTACAAATCTTTCACTATTCAACATCTTCCATCTTCTTCTCTAACCTAGATCTACAAAAATTTTTTTTGCAAATGCACAAATGAAAACCTTTATCACAAAATCAAGAGAAATTTCACAAAGCTAGACATTTAAGCAAAGATCCACCAAGATCCTATAGTTTTAAAACTAGATCTACATTTTATTCAAATCAAAAATTTCCAAACCTCCACCATTAATCAAAAATCAACATGAAAACTATTTTTTCCTTCTTCTCTACTATCAAAATTAAAAAGCCCTAAAAATTTGGAGTTAAAAACACAAAATCAAAACAAAACCCATACCTTGGATCTAGGGTTGTCGCCGACTTCCGACAGCCTTCCTCTCGTTTTTCACTCCAGGAAATGATGCACAATGTGTTTTGACTCGGTCCCCAGCCTTATTTATACTTTTGGCTGTCGCCCAGGCGACAGCGAGTGTCGGAAATTTCCGACATCTCAAATTTTTGTAAAAACTTCAATTCTGGGTCCCTTTGATGATTTACAATAGTTATATGTCATTATTAATGCTTCACCTCATGAATTGATGACAAACCATGTGTTATTTATTCAAAAAAAAAAAAGACTTACATGTTTATATGATTTCATTTCCAAGCTATCATCGTATTGACACTTCTACTTAGTTGTTTAGACCATTGGAAATTGTTATCGCATGCCTCTAAGTATGAGAAATTGTTTATCTATCATAATGAACTATCACGTTCACTTCTTTTGATCAATACGTATGTCGTTTTATTTAAAATATACATGGATCATATTTGTTTTCACATAATACAATAGCATTTCTTAAATACAACTTTCAACATTGATTTGTTAGCACAACAAAATATACACCATCTTTTGCGATTCAAGTGAATTTGGAGATCCTTGGTCAATTTAAAAAAAAAATTTTCAATATATCAAAATTCAATATCACAACATCTGTGATAAAACAACAAAAAAATTAAAATAACGACAAGGATACTCCACCAAGCACTACTTACCCTCCTGATAAGTCTTAATGAGCATTGTGAGGTTAAGCACCTTGGAAAGAATTGTAAAGTGTCTTGTGCAAAAGAAACATGGTTTTCTATTCATCTTGTGCTATATCTTCAACGTCAAAGTTGACTTTATATGCTTTTATTATGTTATACATTTTAATGATCATGTAAATTAAATAACTTCATATGTTTGATCTGAGTATCACATTTACACATCATTATGTTATATAAACATTCATCTCATGAGAATTGGACCGAAAATATTCCATATATCTATACACTATTGTGTCTTTCTATGATACTTTCAAATGACCTTACTCATATTGAAGTTATTTTCTTTCATATACTTCATATGGCTATACCGTCACTTCATGGGCTTATTCATACTATGGCATATTCCTATTATTTCATGGACTTCAATTATTACCATCAAATTGCTTCCGCTTACTCTACAATTCTATATCCTATCCCTTAAAAGCTACTCTTTTATTTAATATTCACTTTTGCTAATACCAAAAGGGGGAGAATTTAAAGTATAAAAAGAAAAATCACAAATATATCACTCCTAAATATTCCACTTACACATTACATCATATATTTAAGGGGGAGCATATATTAAGGGGGAGCATATATTTAGGGGGAGCATTCATTTAGGGGGAGCCTTCACCTAAAAGGAGAGTATTTATTTTAAAAGAAATATATCAAGGGAGATTATTTATTTTAAGAGAAATATATCATGTTATATTTGTGCACACACCAAATGTCTAAAATCAACAATCTAAATAGACATGTTTTCTTTTTATACGGATTTGTTATTATCAAAAGGGGGAGATTGTTGGAGCATGCGTTTCGCACTCCTCCGGTTTGATAATAACAAAGTCCCTTTTGTATTTGATTCTATTTTCATTAATGGTGTGCAGATAACAGGTATGTGATATTCACATTGCTGCTGGAGCTAAAATTGCATGTGGGAAAAATTCACTGTCGGAAAATTCCGACAGCCACTGTCGCCCAGGCGACAGCAGAGAAGTTACAACTACTTCCCTCCACGGCAGATCGACGAAAGACAGTTTTGCGCTGTCGGAAATCCGACATCGATGTCGCCCCAGCGACAGCTCCACGATTCCACCAACTGCCCACGACTTCACCCACGACAGCGGCAGTTTTGCGCTGTCGGAAATCCGACATCGATGTCGCCCCAGCGACAGCTCCACGATTCCAGCAACTGCCCACACGACGGCTCGATGGCACGACCGAGGCAGTTTGGCGCTGTCGGAAATTTCCGACAGTGACTGTCGCCCAGGCGACAGTGAAAGTCTATAAAATGGTGCCTTTGGTTCGTGCATTCCAAGCTTTTGAGATTTCCAGTCCCTACCTGAGTGCATACGAACCAGAGAGCTCCAGAACCTCCTCAACTCCTAATTGTGAAAAGAAGGATTGAAGATTGAAGACGAGATCGGGCGCGCCACTCCATCAACGATCATCTCGAGGCTTCAACAATCCATTCAGAGATCTGAATTTCTAGGGAGTTGTCTTTTTCATATTGTATTTTCATTTACTCATATTTCATTTTGTATTGGGGAAGAAATCGTCGTCTTGCGTGCGGCGTCTAAGTCTTTGCGTGGCTTAGGGGAAAATCGCTTCCTTGTGCGGAGCGTCCAAGTCCTTGCGTGGCTTGGTGGGAAATCGTGGCCTTGTGTGCTACGTCTAGATCTTGGGAAGATCTAGAGGTTAGGCTTGGGCTTGGTCTTGGGTAAGACAAGCGATAGCCTTCCGATCCTTGGGAGAAGGATTGGTAAATCAAAAATATAGTATTTTCATTTTAACATTGTGCCTTGATCTTAAGCATTGTTAAGATCATTTTTATTTGTATGGAAATTTCATGATAAATAAAATTATGATCCTTTCACTAATCGCAAATTTGTTTGCTTAAATTTTTATCTTAAAAATTTGTGCTTGGTGTTATACAAAAATTGCTTTGTTTTAAAATTAATTTTTAAGAAACTTTTTATTAAAATAAAATTGTCTTAAAATTATTAAGTAAAAATTACAAATTTAAACACACCCTTATTCACCCCCCCCCCCCTCTAAGGGCGTCATACGATCCAACACCCAGCAACAAATTCCTTGGTTCTTACATTTTTATCAAATAATTTTGCCATTCTTCTTTTTACCTCCTCTTGCCTAATGGTTGCCGTATCCCTCAATTCTTCAATTAAGTCGAGGCTACATTTTAACTCTTCATCATTCTCTTCTACCCAATCAATTTGGTTCTGTTGTGCTAACAACACCCTCGGACTTTTTACCTCGAATTCTACTGGAATAAGAGCCTCGGAACCATGCGATAATTTGAAAGGAGTCTCTCCAGTGGCTGAATTTGGAGTTGTCCTCAAGGCCCATAAGACCGAAGGTAGCTGTTCTGCCCAGTTGCCTCTAAGATTTTCTACTTTCTTCTTCAAAAGATTTATAATAAGCTTGTTGGCAGCCTCTACTTGCCCGTTGCTTCTAGGATGATGTACAGAGGCGAAGCGTAGCTCGATTCCAATTTGATCACAAAAACTAATGAGAGTTGAATTATTAAATTGAGAGCCATTATCGGTAATGATTGCCATTGGAATTCCATGCCGACATACTATCTCCCCCCAAATGAAATTCTTCACAGCTTGGGTAGTAATTTTGGCCAATGCCTTTGCTTCTATCCACTTACTGAAATAGTCAATCATGACTATAATATATCGGCGCTGGCCACTTGCCATAGGAAAAGGCCCAACCAAATCCATCCCCCAGACTGCAAAAGGCCAAGGGGTCGCTATTGATTTGAGATGCTGAGCTGGCTGGTTCTGGAGAGGAGCAAACTTCTGACATTTGACACATTTCTTGGCAAATTTTTCTGCATCCTTCCTCATTTGGGGCCAAAAATAACCTTGCCTTAGGATTCTTTTCTCTAAGGTTCTTGCCCCTGAATGACTTCCGCACTCTCCCGCATGGACTTCTTGAAGAATTATTGGAACCTCTTCTTCCGAAACGCATCGTGCTAATGGAGAAAGGAAAGTTCTTCTATAAAGCACTCCTGCAACAAGATAGTAGTTAGCTACTTTCCGTTTAAACCTTTTCTTATCCTTTACCGTTGAATGGAGCTTTCCAGCCGAGAGATAAAGAACAAATGGATCCATCCAAGACGGACGCTGATCAATCTCCATGACCTCCCCCTCTTCAATTGCTGGGCGGAACAATTCCGAGGTTGTTCCTCCTGATAGAAGGCCAAACTTTGCTAATTCATCTGCCTCCATATTCTCTTCCCTCGGAATATATTCAATAGTAAAGCTCCTAAACTTTCCCACCTCAATTTTTACCAGAGTCAAGTATCGCTTTAAAATACCATCTCTCGTTTCGAAGGTTCCATTCACTTGGGAAGCCATCACCAAGGAATCCGTGAGCACTTTAACATCATCGATTCCTAATTCTCTAGCAAATCTGAGTCCAGCTAACAAAGCTTCATACTCAGCTTGATTGTTTGTTATTTTGAAAAAGAATTTCAGCGCCTGATCCAATCTTACTCCATTCGGATTGATTAAGATAATTCCAGCTCCAGAAGAATCTCTTCCCGAGGCTCCATCCACATAGATTGTCCAAGCGAGGGGTGGGTTGATCCCCTTTCCAAGCTCTACTTCTTTGGCATCTACCATGAAATCTGCTAGAACTTGAGCCTTGATTGCCACCCTTGGAACGTATAAAATGTCAAACTCACTAAGTTCTATTGCCCACTTGGCTAGCCTTCCTGAATGCTCCGGCTTTTCCAAGACACCTTTTAAGGGGAGATCAGTGACAACTAGGATTGAATGCGCTTGAAAATAAGGTCTTAACCTTCTTGCCGAGATTACGAGCATTAAGGCCAGCTTTTCGAGGATCGGATAGCGAGTCTCCGCATTTTTCAGAGTTCTACATACGTAATAGACTGGGAATTGTTTCTTTCTCTCCTCGCGGACCAAGACAGAGCTTATATCATCGGATCCAACTCCCAAATAAAGAAAAAGATTTTCTCCCTCTCGCGGGCTTTGGAGCAAAGGGGTTGATGTTAACTGCTTTTTAAGTTGATCGAAAGCATTATCACATTCCTTTGTCCACTCAAACCTGCCCCCTCCCCGGAGGGTCTTGAAAAAAGGTGCACTCTTATCTCCCGATCGAGAGATAAAGCGACTTAAGCCTGCCATCCTCCCTCCGAGCTGCTGAATTTCTTTAGGAGACTTGGGAGGTGGCATTTCTAAGATAGCCTTTACTTTGTCAGGATTCGGCTCCAACCCTTCCGGAGTGAGAAGATGGCCGTGAAACTTCCCTTTAGTAGCCCCGAACACACATTTCAAAGGGTTTAACCTCATGTTAAAGTCTCGGAGAGTTGAAAATGTTTCAGTTAAATCATTAAGGTGAGAAGAGAATGATTTGCTTTTTATTAGGAGATCATCAACGTAGACTTCAAGGTTTCTTCCTTTTTGGCTTTTGAAAACCGTATCCATCATTTTCTGATAAGTTGCTCCGGCGTTCTTAAGCCCGAAAGGCATCACTACATAACAAAAACATCCGTCATTCGTGATAAATGAAGTGTGAGGGATATCAGGCTTATGCATTTTAATTTGATGATAACCAGAAAATGCATCTAAAAAACTCATAAACGAATATCCAACCGCCGAATCAACTAAAGAATCTATCTGAGGCAAGGGGTAGCAATCCTTGGGGCAAGCTTTATTAAGTTTGGTGAAGTCAACACACATCCTCCACTTTCCACCTGACTTTCTGACCATTACAACATTTGAAACCCACGCAGGGTATTGGATTGGTCGAATGAATTTTGCCTTCAGGAGTTTTTCCACTTCCTCGCGGATAGGCTGAGCTAGACGGGTGGCAATGGATCTTTTCCTCTGCTGAATCGGGACAAAGCTGGGATCAATATTGAGGTGGTGGCAAGCGACATTAGGATCTACTCCTGGCATGTCAGCTGCCGACCAAGCAAAAATATCTAAGTTTTGGAGGAGGCAGGAGATGAGCTGACTCTTGTCAGCTCCAGATAATTCGACGTTGATAGAGAGACACTTGCTCTCATCTTCCTCGCTGATTGGGACTGCTTGAGCCACTTGGGCAGGTTCCAAGTGAGCTCCATATCTTGTATCTTCTTCAGCTTCTTCTGTAGCCTGTATTTGCTCGGGAACTTCAACCGATTCAGCCATCATAACTTCCTGAGGAGGAGACAATACGATCATGTTGACCGTCTTTACATAGCATTCTCTGGCTTTCCTCGGGTCACTTCTAATTCGGTGTTGCTTGCCATTCAGAGCAAACTTCACCACTTGATGATAAGTGGAGATGATGGCTTGATACCCATTCAAGAAGGGTCTTCCGAAAATTGCGTTGTAGCTACTCGGAGCATCAACGACTATGAACTTCACCGATTTCGCTATCCCTCCCAAGATCACAGAAAGAGTGACGAGCCCTTCAACTTCCTTCTTTTCTCCTGAAAAACCATAAAGAGGTCCTTCAGTTGACAGGAGGGGTTTACCTGTCTTCAGCGCCTCGAAAGCTGGTTTGAAGAGCACGTTGACTGAGCTTCCCGTGTCTATCAGAATCTTTTCTACTGTATAATTTTCTATTACGGCCTTGATGACGACTGCGTCGTCGAAGGGATTCGCGGTCTGAGGAAAATCTTCATCTCCAAAAGTGACCGTTCCTCGGACCGGAGCTGAAGAGGTAGCTGCAACCTCTGATTGATAGACTCTTTTCAGACTTGCCTTTCTTGAAGATTCCGGACCTGCACCCCCATGGATGCAAAAGAGGTTGCCTAGGGCACCCTCATCATTAGCATCTATGCATTCATTTGGGAAGCCGATGTTACCCAGATGGCCAACATCATCCACTTCCTCGCATTCCCAATGAACCTCTGCTACCTCCTTGGCTTTAGAGGTTGAGGCTTTGGTAGGATCGCTCTTCTGAATGACATCAGAGATTTTGCCCTCCTTCAGAAGCCTCTCCAAGAACAAATGGAGGGCTCTGCAATTCTCCGTTAAATGACCCCTTTCTCGGTGATATTCGCAGTACAGGGCTGGATTTCGTGTCTTCGGATCTGAATTCAACGGAGCCGGCCTTCTGAAGAAGGGCTGCTTCTGAACAGTTTGAAGCACTTCACTCATTGGAACCCCAAAGTCTGTAAAAGACTCTTGGGATTCGTTGTAATGAGATGGGAGGGGCAGAAGAGGAGGTTGGATGTATTGAATCTGGTGGACTGGGGTAGCTTGCGGAGCGGGAGTAGCGGGAGTTTGAAAAAATGAACTTTGAGGTGGAAAGGATTGATTACCTCGATTGGGGCGGATGTTACGGTAATTCTTACCTCTTGAAGCTGGAGGTGGAAGATCTTGCCGGGGCTTTGAAGAAGACGGAGCCGGATAGAATCCCGCGGAACCCTTCTGAGCTCCCCTATTGGTCAGATTGCTCACATAGGTAGGGTTGTTGATTTCCCCCTCTATGAAACGATTAGCCACGCTAATCAGCTCCTGATAGGAGCTAGGCTCCTTGGTGGTGACTTCGAACTTCAGAGGGCCTTCCTGCAGGCCGCTGATCAGGGCTACCATGTAGAGTTCAGGATCCATATCTCGAATCCCCAAAATCTCCTTCTGAAAGCGATCAACAAAGTGGGCAACGGTCTCACTGTCCCCTTGCTTGATTTTGAAGAGGGTCGCAGGACCACTCTTCCTCTTCTTTGCGGTGGCAAATCTTAATAGAAGCTCTTCCCTTAGAGCAGCAAAACTCGGAATGGATTGACTGGGAAGTTTATAGAACCATTCCATGGCTGCCCCATCAAAAGAGGTGACCATCAACTTACACCTCACTCCATCCGAAATAGTCCTGAGAGCAACAACTGACTCGAAGGCCTGGAGGTGAGACATTGGGTCACTCTCCCCTGAGAAAATGGGAAGGCGAGGCTCCCTGAACCCATGGGGGATTGGGTCTCGACGAATCTCGTCGGTAAAAGGAGAAGGCTCCCCGAAAACAGAAGGACCTGGAGGAGCAAGAAAGGAAGCAGGAGGAGCTTGCGGTAAAGCAAACTCTTCTTCGAAATTCAGGGCTTGAGCCGGAGGCCCCTGGGCTGCGGCTCGGAAAGAATGATGGCGAGCAACGAACTCCTCATGCTGAGATCGCTGAGGAGCTACAGGCTGGAAACTGGGGTGATCGCACGGGCGACCGCTCGCCACGCGATCTGGGGTGGCGACCTGAGGCGGAGTAGGAAGGATTCTCTGAGAGATTGCGGCCAGAACTTGGTTCATGGCCTCAATCTGCTTCGCGGACTCCTGCTGAGTCTGGACGGCCTCTTGCCGGTCTCGAGCGGCCTCTTGCTGAGACCGGGCGATCTCCTGCTGGACGGAAGCAGCATCCTGCCTAGCTCGAGCGGCCTCACGGAGAGCCTGCTCTACGCGGAGTTCGAAACGGCGCTCAAGCGCTTCCAAAGAATTGTGATCGGACGGGTGACCGCTGGGAGACCGCGCAGGACGACCTCTGCGGCGCTCAGCCATCTCGAAAGTCTACGAATTTCACCTGACACTTCGGATCTGAAGGTCGCGTGTTCGTTCTGTTAGCACCAAAAATGGTACCTCCAAAATTCACACACTAAGGGGGGGAAAGAAGAAGACTGCGAAGTGCAGGTTACTAAGACAGGGGAGGCTGAAGAGAGAGAAAATGATCACAGGATGACGATCACTGAAAAATGAGACCGCTTACACAGGTCGTAAGCTGGAGCCTCGGGGCCAGAGAGTCCCTTTCCAGGTACCCCTACCCCTCTATTTATAGACGAGGAGGCTGCCCAAATGGGCAGAACTAAGAACTACGGGCTGCCCGGCGTACAGGAGAGCCGGGGCAGAGATGAGGGGTGCAAATAGCAAAAAGGAAGAAAAGGAGGAGACCGCTCAGGCTGTCGATCTCACACTGCCTTGACCGCTTGGGACTTAGAAAACTGCGGCTGAGAAGAGACTTGGCGGTCTGCGCGATCACCATATATTGAGACCGCTCAGACCAAAAAAACTTTGGCCTGCAGGAAGAGGTCGCGGGCTTTCTGGGCAAACAATATCGACAATAAAATCTCAATCAAATAAAAGTTCAAGAGTAAATCAAAAGCATTCTAAAGAAGAGAAAGAGAAGCTAAACCATAAATTATATTCTCCTCAGATCATCTCGGTCGAGTACTAATTGGATTTTAGTTACTCATAGAAATAGAAGAATTAAAGAAAAATAGAAGAGTTCATGAAAAAAGAGAGAATAGATTGAGAGAAGAAAATAACTATTTTATTAAATTGCTAAAGAAAAATTACAAGACATGAATTGAAAGTTACAACTATTGAAATAAAAGAACAACTACAAGACTACTAAAACATAAAAATAAAACAAAAAATGGAGATTTGAACTCCCAAAATTCGTCCTTGAACATCTGCTGAAGCTGGCTTTTTATAGCTGAAAAGTTGAGGTTACACGCCCTTGGTCACGCCCATGACCAAGGGCGTGTAAGGGGCGCGATCGAAGCAGCAGCGGAGAGGGCGCCTTCTGGAGTAATTGAGAGCGTTTCGGCCGTGTCATGCCCTAGGTCACGCCCGTAACCTGGGGCGTATAATCTTGAAATAGTGCTGCTGGCGGGAAACTCTGGCGGGAAGAAGCGCGGGGCGAGTCATGGGCGTGACCTGGGGCGTGTAACTTAAAATGACGTGGCAGGCGTGCTCTGGATGCTGTGGCGAGTCGCGGCCGTGACACTGGGTCACGCCCTTGGTCACACCCATGACTTGGGGCGTGTACTTGGCGAATTCTTCACGGAACGCTCCCTGGTGACGGAATTGGATCTGGAACACATCTTTGACTGTCACGCCCTTGGTCACGCCCGTGACATTAGGCGTGTACTTTGGATTTTTACTCAAAGTGCCCAGAAAATCTGCAAAACATAAAATAAGCTTAAATTAGTTGAAGAAATTAAAAAGGAACAGATTAAATAAGAAAATACTTATAAATTATATAAATTCAATTTAAAACTATATTAAAATAATACTAAAAGATGAGTACAAAAAGTACTCATCACCCTTATGGTGGAGGAGCTATCTTCTTTTCTCTGTTTCTTCTTCTCTTTCAGTGAGCAGGAAGAAATATGAGAGCAACAACCGTCAATGGCGAATCGAGATTTTGCAAGCAATCGGCCGGGGCTTTGATAAAGCCATAACACTTTCTTTTATACTTCTTTTATCTTCAACGTCTCTAATTTGATCTCCCAAGAAGTATGGGAGAGATCGGTGGTCCCCTGTAGCTTTTCTGCAACTTGCCCTAGCCGCAGGCCCCGCCGCCCTACTTATCTGTAAAGAAGGCCTGCGTTCGACGAACGCGCTTCACTATGCGTTCGATGAACCCGCTGCATCCTGCGTTCGATGATCTTGCCAAACTCTGTGTTCGACAAACTTGCCAAACTCTGCGTTCAACGACCGGCCTTGTCTCTGCGTTCGATGATCTGCCTTGTCTCTGCATTCGACGAACGACACTCTGCCTTCGACGATCGGCACTCTGCGTTCGACGATCGGCCTTGTCTCTGCATTTGACGAACGACACTCTGCGTTCGACTATCGGCACTCTGCGTTTGACGAACACGCTGATTCTCAGTGTTTGATGAACTTATCAGCTGAGACACCTTCTTCTCAGTGGATCCACTGAGACGGCTCCTCGTCTCAGCAGTTCAGCTGAGACATTTCTTCATCAACTTAGGAGAAGATTTCTCCTAACCTTAGGTCTTGATTAACCCTTTCTCTTCAGTCACCTAAGCCTGTTTATCTTACAAAAACACAGCTTTATCAAATACAATATGTACTTAGTATTGGAAGTGATGCCTCTTCAAATCAAGGGAACATTGAGGGCAATATTCCCAACAAGAGCAACCATATAAATTTTACCAAGCAAGTCTACCATTTGTAAAAAAAAAGGAATTTTGATATTTAAGACTTTGATATAAGCATGAAAGCGCAAGGTAAAAATATATGGTGATGATGATGCGGAAGACTTATAGAAATACAAGAAAACATCTTTTTATAAACACGATGATTCATAAGAAGATATATGAGTTAAATTCCAAAAATGAAGATGCTTTTTGTAAATCATTTTGCATTTAATATCTTTAATTTTGACAATAAAGTAACCAAGCATGAAATAATGTTTTCAAAGAGAAATTACTACAACGTTATATTAATTTACAAATTCAAAACATACAAAATATTGTAGAGATCATGCTAGGTTATCTAGTGCATTTCATAAATAAAGAGTATTATAGAAATTGCATTAGGATGCAATACTCATGAGAAGAAGTGTTATGGAAGATAATGATGTGCACATAAGTGTATTTTGAGTAGAGTAAAACACATGTTTTAATCAAAAATACAAGAACTATGTAAAGTAAAGAGCACAATAAAACACAAATAATTTTACTTCCACACACTTCAATGCACAAAAAAAATGTACAACTACCAAGGTGCTTTGCACACACCATGCTCATTAAGACTTATCAGGGTGCAAAGTAGTGCTTGGTGGATCACATATTTTATTTTATTTTAATGTTGAGACTAGTGATCCGGTGTACTTAAGAGTAAGTGGTTTTTATTTTGAAAGAAAGATATGGTTTGCAAAAGATACTTTACTATTCTTTCCAAGGTGCTCAACCTCACAACGCTTATTAAGACTTATCAGGAGGTTCAAGTAGTGCTTGGTGGAGTTATCTTTGTCAGTTTATTTTAAGATTTTTGTTTTGAACAAAGTTCTCTGAATACACTTGTTTTGCAAACCAATAAAATTTATGAAAACATAACCACTTTTCTTAACTTTTAAAAGTGCAAATAAAGGTAGTGTAGGTAAGATACTTATGCAATTTTAATTCATTGTACTATTACATAACATACACATGCATTCTTAGATTAAGAAACATATGTAGACAATGCCAAAATAAGTGAGTGAATAAATATCATTATCAAACATAAAACATTTACTCATACTTAGAGGCATGCTAAGCTTAGTTCTACACAACTTTTACAATACAATTTTATGCACAAATGAGTAGATATATCAAAGCATGATAAAAACAATGTTCAACGTAGTTTGAAGGAATGAATTGTAACATTGTAGAAGGTCTAAATGATGGGTTAAATCATGCTTGATTTTCAATGAAGTTCATACAATATTTTTGATATTTTGAAGAATAATTTTGATTTAAAGTTTGAACTCATAAGAGTGATCTTGGAATTCCCGAGGACTACCCTGTGAGGGGTTCACCCGGTACTAGGAGATGTGATGGGATGATAGCCCAAATCTCCCTTTTGCAAGATACATGTAAATAGAAAAGTTAAATTCAAAATAATAATTTTTGATACTTGTTTTTGTTTTATATTTTTGTATTTGATTTTTGCATATAGAAATAGAAATCAAACACATAACCAAAGAATAGAAGTAAGAGAAAATATTTTTTTTTGTAATTTGGCTTTTGTTATTGTGTATTTTAATTTTTCAAAAAAATTATAGGCAGAAATGTAAAAATGAGTAGTACATATAAAATAATATATTTTTAGTGATTTTTCAGAATTTTAAAATTACAGAAAATCGGATACTTGAGCTAGCGCCGGCGTTAGGTCCTAGCGCCTGCGTTAGCTCACAGAGAGTGCTTATTTCAATCATATAGCCTAGATTTTCTTCGATTTTGCTTCCGATTTTTCTTAATTATGTTTGTGCAGTGTGAGGCTTGTCTAATGAAGTGAAGAGACGAGAAGAAATCACAAAAAGTTGTGGAAGTTAAAATTTTAGTACATGGGTTTCATATTCATTAAAGCTTCATACTCATTAGACCTTAATTCTCGAGTTTTGCACAACATATGCATGAGTGAAATGATCATAAATAAGTGAAATAATATTCATGCAATTTTTCAATTCCGGTTTGACATGATTATGATTAAACATACTAGGGGTAATCAAAAATGACGCAAATATATTACACACCTAAGCAAAACTTGCGCATTTTATAAATTTAGCCTAATACCCCTAAAATACCTTTTAAATCCATTTCGACAATTATTTTATTTGGTCTTAGAAATATCATATGGCAAATTTAGTTTTCAAATTTTATAAGCCTTTTAGGAATGGATTTAGAGGGATAAAAATAAAAGGATAAATAGATCACTTGAAAAATAATATGACTTTTGTACAATTTTATCCAATCTGATTTATTAAAGAAGTTTTGCTTAATGTGTCAAAGTCATATCACATGTTATATAAAGTGACCATATCATGTTGGTTAAAGGAAACAAAAACAAAAGAAAAGCAGAAAAAAGAAAATTAAGCATATCATGAAGTAGAGAATTGATATTTCATTTTTAATTGATTTCTACTTCATGCAAATGATATGGTACTATTGAATGAGAGATTTAGGTATCCAAAGAGGACCGGGTGAGACGGTTCCTTTGGGTACCCAAATACAACGTGGTTGCTTTTGGGGAGATAGTGATGAATGAGCCCTTTTTAGTGGAGTTAGTGTTTCATTCTTAACTTTGGGCCTCCATTCAAACCTTGGAAAAATGTTATTTTTATTTTTCAAATTTCCATAGTCAGTTTCTTGAATGTTTGGATAACAATGACTTTTGAATTTACTTTTTAAAGGAAATTTATTTGTGTTTAATTTTAGGTTGGGAGAAACATGATATTGTAACTTATGGTGATTTTGATTTTGATTTACAAATCCTTTATGTTCCTTACTCCCATTTTTAAGCTTAGGTAAGATGTTCATATTCATATTCAACTTGTTTTTAGATATAGTTTGATATTGTGAATTTGTATTTACCATTTTCATAAGCAATTTGATTTTTGATTTTAATTCATCATTCTTAACAATAAGATTATGTCTAGCTTTATTATAAGCGATTGTGCTGTTTTTAAGAATGGAAACAATTGAATCAATATGATTTTGACAGTTATTTCTATATTCATCAACTGTTTCATCCATCTCTTTAATTTCAATTTTATAGTCCTTACACTTACCACAATCATTTTTCAAAGATGAATTTTCTAAACATAATCTTTCATTTTATTCTTGTATAAAAAGAAATTCCTTTTCAAGTTCCTTGTGTTTTTCTTTTAATTCAATATATTCTACACAAGGTGTAGTGTTTTCAACTAAGGAACTAGATAAATTTGAATTTGATTGTTCATTAATTTTTGCCTTTAAATTTTTGTTTTCTAAGTGCAAATGTTTATTAGCATTTTTTAATTTCTTAATTTTGCGCTTTGTAGTTTGAAGCAATTGTAATGAAGAAATAGAAGTACAAAAATGGGATTTGATTTCCTTACGTTGCTTTCGGGAGAGGCATAATTTGAACACATAATTTCTTTGACATCTTTTTGGCATTCCTCTTCGGAAGACAGTACTTCTTCTTCTCTTCCATTTGATGTGTGCTCCATTGATCCATCATGAGAGGAGCATTCTTGAAGACTTGTGCAAGCTTGCATATTCTCCGGTTCTTGCGATTGTTCCATACCTGTAGATGGAGAATCATACATTTCTTCAAGAAATTTCCATACTTTGTATGCACTAGAAAAGCAATATATTAATTTGAAGAGATCTTGAGATAAAGCACAGAAAATATAGTTCATAGCTTTTTCATTTAGGTGACGCTCTTGTTTATTTGATTCATCAGCTGGTCTTGTTATTGCTATATCCCATGCATTGATATCTAATGTTTTAATAAACCATTCCATTAACAATTTCCACCCTTTGTAATTTCTTCCTTCGAATAAGGGTGGTGCAAGAGATTTTTCTTCTTCTTAGAAGTTTCCCCCACTAATAGAAGCGAGTCATGAGACGCCATTATTCCCGATTGTTAAGCCGGTTTGGAATGACCTGGCTCTAATACCACGTGTTGGATCTGTAGGCGCCCTTAGAGGGGGGGGGGGGGGGTGAATAAGGGTTTTAAACTTTTTATAGATACTAAAGAAAATAAATCTCTGTTGCTACCGCCAGCGTTAGTGTTACCGCTCGGCGTTAGTGATAGAGAAATTAGCTTTCAGGTTAAGACAATGAAAGTTAAAGAGCACGAATCAATGATGAAGAAATAAACATATTTTCATTAATCATCAAATCGAAATACATATGTTTACAAAAACTTTTCCAATAACGCTTGGAAAGAGGCGACAACTGAAAAACTCTTTTTCATTTTCTATACCGACCCTTCTCCCAAGGACCGGTTGGCTTTAGCCTGTCTCTCCCCAGACAAGGCCTCAAGACGCTCTAAACAATCTATCACCAGAAAGGCCTCGAGCACCCCCTAGATCTACTCCCTAGACCCAGTCACCGTGTGGCGAATTCCTCCCTAAGTCCTACCTGGACCTAGTCACCATGTGGCGAATTCCCCCTAGTCCCCGCAAGGCCCTAGTCGCCGTGTGGCGAGTTCTCTACCGAACAAAAGATATAAAAATATTACAAATGAAACAATAACAACTAAAGATAAACTCCCTCTTAGGTTGAACTCGAAGATCTTGTCGAAGGTGCGCCGAAGTAATCCTTTGAGTTGATGCATGCAACCTTCTCGTAGAATAAGCGTGTTGGTTCTTTCTTCGAGTTCCTTGCATTCACAAACGTTGACGGAGTTGTCTTGGCTGCTTCTGAAGGCTCTCACGAGTGCTCTGAAATAAGGCTTCAATTCGTTCTCCAACAGCAAGCAACAAAGGAGGAGGCGCTGCTCTTTAAATAGATTCGACAGCTACCGCCTGCGCTAGTAATACCGCCCCGCGATAGTGACATGACACGCACACGGATCGTGGCAGTTAAGGCAACTTCTGAGCGCAAACGGTTGTGACAGCCTAGCGCGCCGCGGTATCACTATCGCCCCGCGATAGTGCAATTTCCTTCCTTCAGCCAATATATCTTTCCAAATTTGCCCCTCAATCAACTGCAGACGGGATGTTTCCAAAAGCTACCGGCGGGCGTTAGACCTAACGTGTCGCGATAGTACTTGCCAAACATTGCGACCCATCGACATTCCTTTTTCCCCACTTTCCTTTCTGTCAATAGTTTCCAAAAATGCTAACGCCAGCGTCAGTACTAACGCTCCGCGGTAGATCATTTCGTCGGGCGCATCTTCGTTGAGCTGACCTCAGCTTTCATCGATCTCAATCTGGTTCATCGAACGGAAACTAGCGCGCCTCGGTAATGCAGACGCCCCACGGTAGTGCATACAATTCATCGAACGCCATCTTGCATCTCAGCGGCTACCCTTCTCAGCGGTTTCGTCTCAGCATTTGTTAATGCTAGTGTCAGCAATAGAGTTAGCGCGGCGCGGTAGCAACAACACATCACCTTGGAGATTTGAAAGCACAGAATCCGGCATACTATAAACACAAAACAAGTATGATCAAATACAATAGGATTTGTTATTGTCAAACAAAGAGATGCGGAAAGCATGTTCCAACACCCTCTTCTCTTGTTTCATCCACATATCAGAGAGAGAGATTGAGTGCTAGAATTCTAGAGGCTGATTTGGCCGAAAGTTGATGTCCTACCAAAGCTCTGCGGATTTTTGAAGGAGAATCTCTTCATGCCGGATCCAAACAACGTCCGCTTCTACAACACTTATTCTACAGCGGGACTTCGTCTCCAACTTCAGAAGTTCTTCAAGAGGGAGTTTTTTTATTATCATTTCATATTTCTTGTAAACCGTTAGAGAATTCGCCTCGTGTTGGCGACCTAGGTCTAGGTAGGACTTAGGGCAGAAATTCGCCTCATGGTGGCGACTAGTGTTGAAATTGTTGAAGTGGAGTGGAAGGAGGCTGGGCGGTCTGAAGTTGGGAGACCGCAGAGACTGCGCGGTCTATATTGGTGCTCTGGCGGTTTGTCCTGCCAGTCTGGTTCTGGCGATCTGCTGGTTGACCGGGCTGTTCCCAGCTGTTCTGGTCTGTTCCCGAGTTGCTCTGCTTGGTTGGCCTGTCTTCCTTGTTGGAAGACCGGGCGGCCTGTTCTTATGTATGACCGCCTGTCCGGGCGGTTTGTTCTTGGCGATCTGGCGACTTGGTTGAAGTCGGCCAGATGGTTCTTGGTCTGCTCCCGGCGATCTGAGAAGGGGTGCTCTTGTGTTCGCGCGACTTGTTCGCGGTCTGCCCGCTGATCTGCGGTCATGGACTAGATGTTGTCCAAGTGGTCTGATCGCGCGGTCTTTCTTATAAGACCGCTGACGATCTGACGGGTGGTGATTGTATCTCTCCTGTGCGGTGACGACATCCGTCTACCCGCCTATAAATAGAGGTGCAGGGCCCATCATTCCTAACGAGAACTGTAGGAACTTGAGCCTAGTTAATTCGCGCGGTCTCTACTTTGAGGTCGGGCGGTCTCAGAAGCGAGTTGATCGTTTTGTTGTGTTCGCAGGTTTGCGGTAAGCAGGTTGCGGTCTCCTTCCTTGGTGATTTCCAGTGGCTTGAATAAACAGTTCGGCAGCGGCTTGTCTGCGAACTGGTTTATGTTGTTCTTGTGCTGTTCGCAGCGGGCTCAGCGATCAGGCGACCTTCGGCGGTCAGGCGATCTGAGTTGCGGTCTGGCAACAGCCTCTGTTCTTCGTTTAGTTCAATAAGCTCCAGTTCGTGCGGTCTGAGGTTGCGGTCTGGCAGTTCAGGTCAAGCCGGGTGCTCTGTGTTGCGGTTTTACCTGTCTTTAGTTCGCGCGGTCTCAGGACAAGCCGGGCGATCTCAGGAGTCGAGCGGTCTGTGCGGTCTCAGCTTATCTAGCCGCCAGATTTTGTTTTGGTGTGTTTTGTTCTTCTCGTCTCCGTGATTCTTATGAATCATGTCTCGCCATGTATACCTCGCATTGTAAATAAAGTTTGTGATTCAATAAAGTCTCTTGTGTTGCTGTGTGGCATTGTGGTTGTTTGGCTTTAGCTCAGTTGATGCAACTCCTGCTTACTCCTAAACGGTTCAAATCAAAAAATTTAACATTGTATCAGAGCTAGGTTGTTGGAGTGGATAAGCAGTGATCAACTTGAGTTGCCATCGTCTTTGTGAAGAAGAGACCACTTAGATTGCCATGGAAGGTGGATTCGCAAGAGGGCTTGGTATTGAACTCCTTACATCGACTAACTATAAGAAATGGAGGTCATGTATGGAGAGCTATTTACTTGGCGAGGATCTTTGGGAGATAGTTGGAGGAGAAGACACACAAGAGGTGTTTCTAGCAGGAGATAATATAGCAGAGGTGAGACTTTGGAGGAGGACGAATGCTAAGGCAGAGTTCACTCTCAAGAGGGCTATCTCACCGGAGCTGTTTGATCACATCATCGGATGTAAATCTGCTGCTGAGATTTGGACGTCCTTGGACGGGCTGTTCAATAAGAGGAATGTAGCTCGGCTATAATTTCTTGAAAATGAGTTGGCGAAGGCCTCTCAAGGTGATCTTTCTATTTCTACCTTTTTTTCTCAAGATGAAGAACCACACAGCAGAGATTTCTGCATTGGACCCTGATGAGCCCATCTCGGAGGCAAAACTGAAGAGGCATATCATTCGCGGGTTGCGGAAGGAGTATCTTGCCTTTGTGACCTCAGTTCAAGGTTGGGCAAATCAACCATCTCTGTTGGAGCTGGAGAACTTACTTGCTTCGCAAGAAAGTTTTGCAAGACAGATGGCGGGGACTTCTATCTCTCGGGGAGATAGTGATGTGTTGTTCTCTGGGAAGAAGAAGAAGAAGTGGGAGAAGAAGAAGCCGGGTTATGATGGACCCTCTACTTCAGGTCAGCAGGATAGGGCTTATGCTCCTAAGTCTGATGGGAAGAAGAAGGGAGATGGACCAAGGTGCTTCAGGTGCAATAAGATCGGCCACTTCAAGAAGGATTGGCAGGTTAATCTTCAGTCAGGACATGTAACAGAGAATGAGAAGCCAAAGTCTTATGAAGCTGGATGGGGAGGAGCCTTTGTGGCTAATATGACGGCGATGCCCGTTAAGGCCTTGGCTGTCATCAACTTCGAAGAGGATTGGATTGTTGATTCAGGGTGTGGACATCATCACACCGGGGATGAATCAAAGTTCTCTTCTTTGGCGCCTACTCATGTAACGATGATATCATTACGGCTGATAATTTTGTTCATGCTTTCGAACAAGAAGGTGTTGTCTCCCTGAGCAGTGATAAGGGTCCACTCACCTTGAGGAGTGTTTATCACGTGCCTGGTATGAAGAAGAATCTCTTCTCTGTGACCAATGCGGTCGATGCCGGTTATCACGTTCTGTTTGGCCCAACAGAAGTGAAGTTTCTTTAAACTCAACCGCAGATAAAGGGAGA
Source organism: Dactylorhiza incarnata (assembly GCA_033032865.1). Taxonomy (NCBI): domain Eukaryota; kingdom Viridiplantae; phylum Streptophyta; class Magnoliopsida; order Asparagales; family Orchidaceae; genus Dactylorhiza; species Dactylorhiza incarnata. Next base: position 20,565,186 of record JAWHQI010000006.1, on the reverse strand, counting down.
TGTTATCCATGTTGGAAAGAGGGTGAAGGACTTGTTCGTGTTATCGACAAGTACCTATGTTGATAAGATGAAGACCAACGATAGCGCAGCTATCTGGCATGAAAGGTTGGGGCATGTTGGCATGGACAAATTGAAGGCTATGGCGGTAAGGGGCCTTGTCAAGGGCTTGCATAGCTTGTCCTCTTATGGAGACGGTCATGTTTGTGCTGGATGTCAGTTTGGTAAGTCTCATCGACTTCCATTTGATAAATCGCAAACTAGATGCAAAGCGCCGTTGGAGTGTATCCACGGTGATTTGATGGGACCGACTGCCACCCCAAGCTTTGGAGGCAAAATATATATGTTGGTGTTGATTGACCATTACACCAGATATGTCTGGGTATACTTTCTGAAAGAGAAGTCAGAAGCCTTTGCGAAGTTTGTGGAGTTCAAGGAGCTGGTGGAAGGTCGGTTAGGCCTGCGGGTGAAGAAATAGAGAACTGACAATGGTGGGGAGTTCACCTCTGGTGAGTTCTCAAGTTTTTGCTGGAAACACGGCGTTCGAAGAGAGCTCACTTGTGCCCATACTCTACATCTAAATGGCGTTGCGGAGAGGAAGATCCATCATCTGATGGAAACTTGCAAATGTTGGCTTCATGCCAAGAGTATTCCAAAGTCTTTTTGGGCGGAGGGAATGTCTTGTGCAGCTTACGTCATCAATAGGATGCCTCTAAGTCCTATCAACATGAAGAACCCTCACAAACTAATGTTCAAGGAGAAACCGAGTGTTTCTCACCTTAGGTTGTTCGGGTCAACCTGCTATGTGCATATTCCTGATGCTCTTCGGACAGAGCTAGATGCGAAAGGAAGGAAGCTAGTCTTTGTCGGGTATGATGAACGAAAGAAAGGATGGAGGTGCTTGGATCCTGAGACACGGAGATCAGTGGTATCTCGGGATGTGGTGTTCGATGAAGTGACTTCTTACAAGGGGAGTTCAGGAGTTGAACTACCGGAGAGCAGGGTTGACGAAGCAGGAAAAGCTGCGGGAAGTCTTCAAGTAGAGTTGCCAGTTTCACTAGGAGCTCCAGCTGTGTCAAGCTCTGAGATGAAGGCTTCAGCTTATGGAAGCAGGGGGAGCGATGCTCCAAGTTCGTCTGGAAGAGGATCTTGCACAGAAGAAGCAGCTGAGGAGGTAGTTAGTCAGGTGCAACCTCTTAGGAGGTCGAAGAGGACTATCAAGCCACCAGATCGATATACAGGAGGAAACATGGTGAGCTTCGTTTCATGTTTCTTCGCTGGTCCCTTGGATGAAAGGGAGCCGTCGAGCTTTAAGAAAGCTAAAGGCATGAAGCAGTGGGATATTGCAATGCAAGAAGAGATGGATGCGCTCAGGAAGAATGAGACTTGGTCTCTAGTGCCCAGACCTATGGGCATTACCCCTGTAACATGCAAATGGGTTTACAAGCTCAAGAAGAAAGCTGATGGCACGATCGAGCGATACAAGGCTCAGCTTGTAGCTCGCGGGTTCTCACAGCAGTATGGTGTGATGAGACGTTTAGTCCAGTGGCAAAGATGACTTCGATCAGATTTGTTATTGCTTTGGCAGCATATTGTGGATGGGAGATTTGGCAGCTTGATGTTAAGAATGCTTTCTTATACGGAGAGATTGACAAGGATATCTTCATGATCCAGTCACCGGGCTTTATCTCGGAGGATCGTCCGGACTACGTCTGCAAACTGAAGAAGGCCTTATATGGGTTGAAGCAAGCGCCTCGGGCGTGGTATGGATAGATCGCGGAGTATCTCTTATTCTGCGGGTTCTTTGCTTCAGAATTTGATTCTAGCTTGTTTGTCAAGAAGGAGGGGGCGCTTTGGGTTATTGTGCTGCTGTATGTGGATGACATGATTATCACCGGGAACTCGAAGGAGGCGGTAGCAAGGCTGAGAGCTGAGCTTGCTATTAGGTTCGAGATGAAGGATCTGGGGGAGCTTCACCATTTCCTTGGACTCGAGGTCCAGAGGCAGGAGAGTGGAGTGCTTGTTTCTCAGGAAGGATATGCGGAGCGAATCGTTCAACGATTTAGCATGGAAGAAGGTAAGAGCAGCTCTATACCTCTTGAACAGCATCATAAACTTTGGAAAGATGAGGGAAGAGTTCTATCTGATCTGTTGGTGTTCCGGGCTCTGGTTGGGAGCCTGATTTACTTGACCATCACGAGGCCTGATATTGCTTATGCAGTTGGAAAAATGAGTCGGTACATGGCAGAGCCACGAAAGCCTCATCTTCTGGCGGCAAAAGGGATTCTGAAATATGTGAAGTCGACCTCTGATTTGGGTCTCCTATTTAGGAGAGGGTCAAGCTTGGAATTGCATGGATACATGGATGTTGACTACGAGGGAGACGTGGATGATCGGAGATCAACGTCTGGTTATGTCTTTATGACGAGCCCCACAACTATCTCTTGGTGCAGCAAAAAGCAGGACTCGGTGTCCGTATCTACCACAGAAGCGGAGTACAAGGCTTCGGCCTTGGCAGCTCAAGAAGCCGTTTGGCTCAGGAGGTTGGTGGAGGACGTTCATGAGGAGGTTTGAGGTCCCACAATGCTACGCGGGGACAATGAGAGTGCTCTCAAACTGGTTAATAATCCAGCATGTCACGCGAGGACCAAACATACTGAGATTGAGCACCATTTCATTCGTGAAAAGGTGTTGGGAGGATCTCTTATGGTCGAGCATGTTCGGAGTGCGGATAATGTCACAGACATCTTAACAAAGCCGCTGGCGAAGGGATCGTTTACATGATTGCGGAGTCTACTCGGGCTAGTTTCCACTTCCCACTTCAAGGGGGAGTGTTGAAATTGTTGAAGTGGAGTGGAAGGAGGCTCGGCGGTCTGAAGTTGGGAGACCGCAGAGACCGCGTGGTCTGCATTGGTGCTCTGGCGGTTTGTCCTGCCGGTCTGGTTCTGGCAGTCTGCTGGTTGACCGGGCTGTTCCCAGCTGTTCTGGTCTGTTCCCGAGTTGCTCTGCTTGGTTGGTCTGTCTTCCTTTTTGGAAGACCGGGCGGTCTGTTCTTATGTATGACCGCCTATCCGGGCGGTTTGTTCTTGGCGATCTGGCGACTTGGTTGAAGTCATCCAGATGGTTCTTGGTCTGCTCCTGGCGTTCTGAGGAAGGGGTGCTCTTGTGTTCGCGTGACTTGTTCGCGGTCTGCCCGCTGATCTGCGGTCTTGGACTAGATGTTGTCCAAGTGGTCTGATCACGCGGTCTGTCTTATAAGACCGCTGGCGATCTGACGGGTGGTGATTGTATCTCTCCTGTGCGGTGACGACATCCGTCTACCCGCCTATAAATAGAGGTGCAGGGCCCGTCATTCCTAACGAGAACTGTAAGAACTTGAGCCTGGTTAATTCGTGCGGTCTCTACTTTGAGGTCGGGCGGTCTCGGAAGCGAGTTGATCGTTTTGTTGTGTTCGCAGGTTTGCGGTCAGCAGGTTGCGGTCTCCTTCCTTGGTGATTTCCAGTGGCTAGAATAAATAGTTCGGCAGCGGCTTGTCTGCGAACTGGTTTATGTTGTTCTTGTACTGTTCGCAGCGAGCTCAGCGATCAGGCGACCTTCGGCGGTCAGGCGACCTTCGGCGGTCAGGCGATCTGAGTTGCGGTCTGGCTACAGCCTCTGTTCTTCGTTTAGTTCAATAAGCTCTAGTTCGTGCGGTCTGAGGTTGCGGTCTGGCAGTTCAGGTCAAGCCGGGTGATCTGTGTTGCGGTTTTACCTGTCTTCAGTTCGCGCGTTCTCAGGACAAGCCGGGCGATCTCAGGAGTCGAGCGGTCTGTGCGGTCTCTGCTTGTCTAGCCGCCAGATTTTGTTTTGGTGTGTTTTGTTCTTCTCGTCTTCGTGATTCTTATGAATCATGTATCGCCATGTATACCTCGCATTGTAAATAAAGTTTGTGATTCAATAAAGTCTCTTGTGTTGCTGTGTGGCATTGTGGTTGTTTGGCTTTAGCTCAGTTGATGCAACTCCTGCTTACTCCTAAACGGTTCAAATCAAAAATTTTAACATGGTATCAGAGCTAAGTTGTTGGAGTGGATAAGCAGTGATCAACTTGAGTTGCCATCGTCTTTGTGAAGAAGAGACCACTTAGATTTCCATGGAAGGTGGATTCGAAAGAGGGCTTGGTATTGAACTCCTTACATCGACTAACTATAAGAAATGGAGGTCATGTATGGAGAGCTATTTACTTGGCGAGGATCTTTGGGAGATAGTTGGAGGAGAAGACACACAAGAGGTGTTTCTAGTAGGAGATAATATGGCAGAGGTGAGACTTTGGAGGAGGACGAATGCTAAGGCAGAGTTCACTCTCAAGAGGGCTATCTCACCGGAGCTGTTTGATCACATCATCGGATGTAAATCTGCTGCTGAGATTTGGACGTCCTTGGACGGGCTGTTCAATAAGAGGAATGTAGCTCGGCTATAGTTTCTTGAAAATGAGTTGGCGAAGGCATCTCAAGGTGATCTTTCTTTTTCTACCTTTTTTCTCAAAATGAAGAACCACACAGCAGAGATTTCTGCATTGGACCCTGATGAGCCCATCTCGGAGGCAAAACTGAAGAGGCATATCATTCGCGGGTTGCGGAAGGAGTATCTTGCCTTTGTGACCTCAGTTCAAGGTTGGGCAAATCAACCATCTCTGTTGGAGCTGGAGAACTTACTTGCTTCGCAAGAAAGTTTGGCAAGACAGATGGCGGGGACTTCTATCTCTAGGGGAGATAGTGATGTGTTGTTCTCTGGGAAGAAGAAGAAGAAGTGGGAGAAGAAGAAGCCGGGTTATGATGGACCCTCTACTTCAGGTCAGCAGGATAGGGGTTATGCTCCTAAGTCTGATGGGAAGAAGAAGGGAGATGGACCAAGGTGCTTCAGGTGCAATAAGATCGGCCACTTCAAGAAGGATTGCCAGGTTAATCTTCAGTCAGGACATGTAACAGAGAATGAGAAGCCAAAGTCTGATGAAGCTGGATGGGGAGGAGCCTTTGCGGCTAATATGACGGCGATGCCCGTTAAGGCCTTGGCTGTCATCAACTTCGAAGAGGATTGGATTGTTGATTCAGGGTGTGGACATCATCTCACCGGGGATGAATCAAAGTTCTCTTCTTTGGCGCCTTACTCAGGTAATGATGATATCATTACGGATGATAATTTTGTTCATGCTTTCGAACAAGAAGGTGTTGTCTCCCTGAGCAGTGATAAGGGTCCACTCACCTTGAGGAGTGTTTATCACGTGCCTGGTATGAAGAAGAATCTCTTCTCTGTGACCAATGCGGTCGATGCCGGTTATCACGTTCTGTTTGGCCCAACAGAAGTGAAGTTTCTTAAAACTCAACCGGAGATAAAGGGAGATGTTATCCATGTTGGAAAGAGGGTGAAGGACTTGTTCGTGTTATCGACAAGTACCTATGTTGATAAGATGAAGACCAACGATAGCGTAGCTATCTGGCATGAAAGGTTGGGGCATGTTGGCATGGACAAATTGAAGGCTATGGCGGTAAGGGGCCTTGTCAAGGGCTTGCCTAGCTTGTCCTCTTATGGAGACGATCATGTTTGTGCTGGATGTCAGTTTGGTAAGTCTCATCGACTTCCATTTGATAAATCGCAAACTAGATGCAAAGCGCCGTTGGAGTGTATCCACGGTGATTTGATGGGACCGACTGCCACCCCAAGCCTTGGAGGCAAAATATATATGTTGGTGTTGATTGACCATTACACAAGATATGTCTGGGTGTACTTTCTGAAAGAGAAGTCAGAAGCCTTTGCGAAGTTTGTGGAGTTCGAGGAGCTGGTGGAAGGTCGGTTAGTCCTGCGGGTGAAGAAATTGAGAACTGACAATGGTGGGGAGTTCACCTCTGGTGAGTTCTCAAGTTTTTGCAGGAAACACGGCGTTCGGAGAGAGCTCACTTGTGCCCATACTCTACAGCAAAATGGCGTTGTGGAGAGGAAGATCCGTCATCTGATGGAAACTTGCAAATGTTGGCTTCATGCCAAGAGTATTCCAAAGTCTTTTTGGGCGGAGGGAATGTCTTGTGAAGCTTACGTCATCAACAGGATGCCTCTAAGTCCTATCAACATGAAGACCCCTCATGAACTATTGTTCAAGGAGAAACCGAGTGTTGCTCACCTTAGGTTGTTCGGGTCAACCTGCTATGTGCATATTCCTGATGCTCTTCGGACAGAGCTAGATGCGAAAGCAAGGAAGCTAGTCTTGGTCGGGTATGATGAGCGGAAGAAAGGATGGAGGTGCATGGATCCTGAGACACGGAGATCAGTGGTATCTCGGGATGTGGTGTTCAATGAAGTGACTTCTTACAAGGGGAGTTCAGGAGTTGAACTACCGGAGAGCAGGGTTGATGAAGCAGGAAAAGCTGCGGGAAGTCTTCAAGTAGAGTTGCCTGTTTCACCAGGAGCTCCAGCTGTGTCAAGCTCTGAGATGGAGGCTTCAGGTTATGGAAGCAGGGGGAGCGATGCTCCAAGTTCGTCTGGAAGAGGATCTTGCACAAAAGAAGCAGCTGAGGAGGTGGTTAGTCAGGTGCAACCTCTTAGGAGGTCGAAGAGGACTATCAAGCCACCAGATCGATATACAGGAGGAAACATGGTGAGCTTCGTCTCATGTTTCTTCGCTGGTCCCTTGGATGAAAGGGATCCGTCGAGCTTTGAGAAAGCTAAAGGCATGAAGCAGTGGGATATTGCTATGCAAGAAGAGATGGATGCGCTCAGGAAGAATGAGACTTGGTCTCTAGTGCCCAGACCTATGGGCATTACCCCTGTAACATGCAAATGTGTTTACAAGCTCAAGAAGAAAGCTGACGGCACGATCGAGCGATACAAGGCTCGTCTTGTAGCTCGCGGGTTCTCACAGCAGTATGGTGAAGATTATGATGAGACGTTTAGTCCAGTGACAAAGATGACTTCGGTCAGATTTGTTATTGCTTTGGCGGCATCTTGTGGATGGGTGATTTGGCAGCTTGATGTTAGGAATGCTTTCTTATACGGAGAGATTGACAAGGATATCTTCATGATCCAGTCACCGGGCTTTATCTCGGAGGATCGTCCGGACTACGTCTGCAAACTGAAGAAGGCCTTATATGGGTTGAAGCAAGCGCCTCGGGCGTGGTATGGAAAGATCGCGGAGTATCTCTAATTCTGTGGGTTCTTTGCTTCAGAATCTGATTCTAGCTTGTTTGTCAAGAAGGAGGGGGCGCTTTGTGTTATTGTGCTGCTGTATGTGGATGACATGATTGTCACCGGGAACTCGAAGGAGGCGGTAGCAAGGCTGAGAGCTGAGCTTGCTATTAGGTTCGAGATGAAGGATCTGGGGGAGCTTCACCATTTCCTTGGACTCGAGGTCCAGAGGCAGGAGAGTGGAGTGCTTGTTTCTCAGGAAGGATATGCGGAGCGGATCGTTCAACGATTTGGCATGGAAGAAGGGAAGAGCAGCTCTATACCTCTGGAACAACATCATAAACTTTGGAAAGATGAGGGAAGAGTTCTATCTGATCTGTTGGTGTTCCGGGCTCTGGTTGGGAGCCTGATTTACTTGACCATCACGAGGTCTGATATTGCTTATGCAGTTGGAAAAGTGAGTCGGTACATGGCAGAGCCACGGAAGCCTCATCTTCTGGCGGCAAAAGGGATTCTGAAATATGTGAAGTCGACCTCTGATTTGGGTCTCCTATTTAGGAGAGGGTCAAGCTTGGAATTGCATGGATACATGGATGTTGACTACGGGGGAGACGTGGATGATCGGAGATCAACGTCTGGTTATGTCTTTATGACGAGCCCCACAGCTATCTCTTGGTGCAGCAAAAAGCAGGACTCGGTGTCCGTATCTACCACAGAGGCGGAGTACAAGGCTTCGGCCTTGGCAGCTCAAGAAGCCGTTTGGCTCAGGAGGTTGGTGGAGGACGTTCATGAGGAGGTTCGAGGTCCCACTATGCTACGCAGGGACAATGAGAGTGCTCTCAAACTGGTAATAATCCAGTATGTCACGTGAGGACCAAACATATTGAGATTGAGCACCATTTCATTCGTGAAAAGGTGTTGGGAGGATCTCTTATGGTCGAGCATGTTCGGAGTGCGGATAATGTCGCAGACATCTTTACAAAGCCGCTGGCGAAGGGACCGTTTACATGATTGCGGAGTCTACTCGGGCTAGTTTCCACTTCCCACTTCAAGGGGGAGTGTTGAAATTGTTGAAGTGGAGTGGAAGGAGGCTCGACGGTCTGAAGTTGGGAGACCACAGAGACCGCGCTGTCTGCGTTGGTGCTCTGGCGGTTTGTCCTGCCGGTCTGGTTCTGGCAGTCTGCTAGTTGACCGGGCTGTTCCCAGCTGTTCTGGTCTGTTCCCGAGTTGCTCTGCTTGGTTGGCCTATCTTCCTTTTTGGAAGACCGGGCGGTCTGTTCTTATGTATGACCGCCTATCCGGGCGGTTTGTTCTTGGCGATCTGGCGACTTGGTTGAAGTCATCCAGATGGTTCTTGGTCTGCTCCTGGCGATCTGAGGAAGGGGTGCTCTTGTGTTCGCGTGACTTGTTAGCGGTCTGCCCGCTGATCTGCGGTCTTGAACTAGATGTTGTCCAAGTGGTCTGATCGCGCGGTCTGTCTTATAAGACCGCTGGCGATCTGACGGGTGGTGATTGTATCTCTCCTGTGCGGTGACGACATCCGTCTACCCGCCTATAAATAGAGGTGCAGGGCCCGTCATTCCTAACGAGAACTGTAAGAACTTGAGCCTGGTTAATTCATGCGGTCTTTACTTTGAGGTCGTGCGGTCTCGGAAGCGAGTTGATCGTTTTGTTGTGTTCACAGGTTTGCGGTCAGCAGGTTGCGGTCTCCTTCCTTGGTGATTTCCAGTGGCTTGAATAAACAGTTCGACAGCGGCTTGTCTGCGAACTGTTTTATGTTGTTCTTGTGCTGTTCGCAGCGAGCTCAGCGATCAGGCGACCTTCGACGGTCAGGCAATCTGAGTTGCGGTCTGGCAACAGCCTTTGTTCTTCGTTCAGTTCAATAAGCTCCAATTCGTGCGGTCTGAGGTTGCGGTCTGGAAGTTCAGGTCAAGCCGGGTGCTCTGTGTTGCGGTTTTACCTGTCTTCAGTTCGCGCGGTCTCAGGACAAGCCGGGCGATCTCAGGAGTCGAGCGGTCTGTGCGGTCTCAGCTTGTCTAGCCGCCAGATTTTGTTTTGGTGTGTTTTGTTCTTCTCGTCTCCGTGATTCTTAGGAATCATGTCTCGCCATGTATACCTTGCATTGTAAATAATGTTTGTGATTTAATAAAGTCTCTTGTGTTGCTGTGCGGCATTGTGGTTGTTTGGCTTTAGCTCAGTTGATGCAACTCCTGCTTACTCCTAACCGATTCAAATCAAAAATGTTAACATGAGAAAATCACAAAGCCGCTGGCGAGTCTGGATAGAAAACAAAAAGATCTTTCTATTATTCGCCACTGATTTCTAGCGTTAGAGAAATCAATTTTTGTAAAACCTGATTTCATAATAATAAAACATGTCTCCACTTTATTTTAATTGTTTTGTTTGATTTGTCACTTTCTTATTCACGCGTTATTTCAAAGATAATCAAAATATAACTTAAGTTTTACAAACTCTTATTCACCCCCCTCTAAGGGCGCCTACCGATCCAACAAGTGGTATCAGAGCGGTTTTATTCCAATCAGCTTAACAACCAGGAATAATGGCATCTCGTGATCTCGCTTTTCCGGAGGGTCAGGGTGTTAGTCGACCACCTCTTTTTTCTGGGTCAGATTTCAACTACTGGAAAAATTGAATGATGTGTTTTGTTATGACCATGGATGTGGAAGTATGGAACATGGTAGAAGTTCAGTACTCTCCTCCTACAATTGTAGTGGGAGAGGCGAAATTACTAAAACCTAAAGATAAATGGGATGATAACGATAAACTAAGGTGCAAAATTAATGCTATGGCGATGAACGCTTTATATTGCGCCTTAAATACAACTGAGTTTGATAGAATTTTTGCATGCATAACTGCTTATGATATTTGGAATCAATTGGAAGTTACTCATGAAGGTATATCGTAGGTGAAAGATGCAAAGCTATTCCAACTGGAATCTGAATATGAAAAATTCAGGATGGATACCGAAGAGGACATCAACTCGATGTACACTCGCTGAACCAAGATCGTCAACGCTTCAAAGGCACTTGGAAAGATCTACTCAGACGGGGACTTGGTGAGGAAAGTTCTTCGCTCTTTACCTCCAAGGTTCAATCCAAAGGTGATGACCATCTCGGAGTCGCACAACCTAAGAACGCTCCAGATCGAGAACCTTATTGCTAATCTCAAAACCCATGAGGTAGAACTCCAGATTCAACATGATGAATACAACAAAGAGCCAAAGAAAAAGGCGCTGGCACTAAAATCAAAGAAGGAGAGCATCGAAGATGATGATGAAGATGAAGAAGGTCTCCTGGTGAAGATCTTCAGGACATTTATTAGGAATCCGGAGTGAAGGAACACCTTCCGGAAATACTTCCAAAAGGATGCTCGACGAAAAGGATCTTCCTCTTCATCAAAGAAAGGAAAAGGAAGCGAAGTTGAAGAAGAAAGACCACCACCGGAGTGCTACCACTGCAGAAAGACCGGGCACATTCGAAGTCAGTGCCCGAAGTATCAAAAGGAGCAACAAGAATAATAGAAAGCCAAGGAGAAAAAGAAAGTATTGAAAGCCACAACTTGGGATGATTCTTCCTCTGAACATTCAAATGAGTCTGAGTCAAGCAGCGAGGAGGAAGCAAACTTAGCTTAATAGCAAAAAGCAACGATGACGACACCAGTGTTCTTAGCGACACTGAGGTAACTCCTCCCACCTTCAAAGAACTCTATGATGAATTTGTTCAAACTTGCAAATCCTATGATCAAAGTATAAAAGATAATATTATTTTAAATCGTGAAAATGAATCTATTATCAAAGAAAATCATAAGCTCAAAAAAAATTGATTTCCCTTGAAAAGAGAAAGGTTTCATGCCAAGAGTGTGAGAACTCTCTATGTAAGGCAAAAGAACTTGAAGTTTCTCTTTCTAAGGCCTCTCACAAATAAAAAATATTACAAAAGAAAAGGGGGACTTAGAGAGAAAACTAAAAACCTCTCTCTCACAAATTAAAAATAACAAAAAGGGTTTTGAAAATAAATGTGTAATGATTGTACAAGAAAATACATCTCTTAAAAAACAAAATCATGATCTCAATATGGCCATAAAAAAATTCGGAATAGGTCAAAAATCTCTGGATATGATTTTGGGAAACCAATGTTATGGTTCTAGAAAGTTTGGGCTCGGATATCAAAGTGAGCAATACAGCCCGACGCTAGCCACTAACGCTAGCGGTAGCTCAACAGTTAAAAAATCTCATGTTTTTTCTAAAATTCAAACATAATCCAGCAAGAGCAATGTAGAAATTTAGAAAAGGGTCTCAACCCCCTTTATTTAATGTATAAATTGTCTTAAGTTTAGATACACGTCTAGCTCTTGAAGGATTATAAAACAACGATCGTTAAAGCAAATTTGGGTACCTAAGAAATCCACTTACTCTATGGGTGGTACCTCTTGGGTATCCAGATCTTTACTCTCATCTTCTTTCTAGATTTGCAGGAAGGCTAAGGAAACGGAGGACGTGTGGTACTTGGACTCAGGCTGCTCCAAGCACATGACGAGCAACAAAGAAAAATTCCTTAGCCTAGAAAAGAAGGAATGAGGGATCGTAACGTTAGGTGATAACGGTAAAGGAAGGATCATGGGAGTAGGTACAGTGGGTAACGAATCCTTTCTTATCTCAAATGTCCTTTATGTTAAAGGATTAAACCATAACTTAATATCTATAAGCCAACTATGTGATAAAGAATTAGATGTATTATTTGAATCATCCACTAATCTTTGCAAAAAATTTAATCCTAAAACAAAAGATGTGTTACTAACTGCACCTAGAATTCACAATGTTTACATAGTTTCGTTTCATGATCTTTCAAAATCTTCTATAAAATGTTTTATAACAAAAAATGATGAATTAGAACTATGACATAAGCGTTTAGGTCACGCTAGTACAAAGCTCATTTTAAAACTAGCAAAAAAGGAATTGATTAGAGGATTGCCTAAATTGAATGGAAATTTTTCTTCACTATGTTCTCCATGCCAAAAAGGAAAATTTACAATATCATCTTTTAAAAGCAAAAACAAAATTTCTACTTCTAAACCATTGTAACTAATTCATATGGATCTCTTTGGTCCCGTTAGCACCGCAAGTCTTGGTGGTAGAATATATACTTTCGTTCTAAAAGAGGATTTCTCGAGATATTGTTGAACTTTATTTCTCTCTTCAAAATCTGATGCGTTTTGCGAATTCTCAAAATTATGTGCTTGTATTCAAAATGAACTAAATTTAAAAATAAAATGCATTCACTCAGATCATGGAGGAGAGTTTGAAAATGAAAATTTTAAATCTTTTTGTGAAATGTCAGGTATTAAGCATGAGTTCTCCGCTCCACGGACACCTCAACAAAATGGTGTTGTAGAAAGAAAGAATAGGACAATCCAAGAACTTGCACACACTATGTTATCTGAATATAAATTACCTAAGACTTTTTGGGCCGAAGCCGTAAGCACATCATGCTATGTAATGAATAGAGTCATGCTTCGCCCATCTCTAAATCTCACACCGTATGAACTATATTATCAAAAGAAACCTAACGTATCATATTTTAAAGTATTTGGTTGTAAATGTTTTTTTCTTAATACAAAAGATTCTTTAGGAAAATTCGATGAAAAATGTGATGAAGGAATATTTCTTGGATACTCTTCAACCAGTAAAGCCTATAGAATATTTAACAAAAGATTTAGTAAGGTTGAAGAGTCAATTAATGTTAAATTTGATGAATTTATTCCGTGTGCAGAAAGACTTCCTATATGTACAAATGATGAACCTTTGCCATCTTTGGAGCATGACTAAGAGGAACCTTCCAAAGAAGAGGAGGAGAAGGCCAAGGAAGATGAATATGTGCCCCCAAGCGTCTTGAACTTCTCAAAAAATCATCCAAAAGAGCTAGTCATTGGGGAACCTTCTACTGGGGTAAGAACTCGATCTTCTCTTCATGAAACGTTTTCAAATATTTGCTTTGTTTCCGAAATCGAACCTAAAAATGTTTCCACCGCTTTAAATGACGAATTTTAGTTTTTGGCTATAAATGAAGAGTTTGATCAATTTGACAGAAATAAAGTTTGGAATCTAGTAGATAGACCATCTAGTCATCCTATTATTGGCGTAAAATGGATCTTTAAAAATAAATTAGATGGTGAATCTAGGATTATAAGTAATAAATTATGCTTAGTTGCTCAAGGTTTTTCGCAAATCGAGGGGGTAGATTTTGAAGAAACTTTTGCACCCGTTGCTCACTTAGAATCTATACGAATATTTTTGGCATTTGCAAGTTTTAAAAGAATAAAATTATTTCAAGTGGACGTTAAAAGTGCTTTTTTAAACGGGTTTATAAGAGAAGAAGTTTACGTAGAACAACCCCCTGGTTTTATAAATGAAAAATTTCCAAATCATGTTTACAAATTAGAAAAAAGCGCTTTATGGATTAAAACAAGCGCCCCGTGCATGGTATGATAGACTTACATTGTTTTTGTTAAAGCACGGTTATGTTATGGAAAGTGCCGACAACACACTCTTCGTTAAGCATAATAATAACGATCTAATTATTTTACAAATATATGTTGCTGATATCATTTTTGGAGCCACTAATGAAGAGTTGTGTAATGAAGTAGTCTTAGTAATGAAAAATGAATTTGAATGAGTCTTGTAGGAGAACTATCATATTTTCTTGGTTTTCAAATCTCCCAACGATCTGATGGTATCTTTATTTGCCAAACAAAATATGTTCACGATATACTTAAATGATTTGGATTTGAAAATCTTAAACAAGCTTCTACTCCTATGAGTGCCTCTTTAAAACTAGGAAAAGATGAATCTGGAATTTCCATTGATCAAACTTTATATAGAGGAATGATAGGATCTCTTCTTTACTTAAGTGCATCTAGACCAGATATAATATTTGTCGTGTGTCTATGTGCTCGCTTTCAAGCCAATCCAAAAGAATCTCATTTAAAAGCGGTAAAACATATTTTTCGTTATCTATTAGGGTCATCAAAATTAGGATTATGGTACCCACACAATGATACATTTACACTTCTCGGCTATTCCGATTCGGATTACGCCGGTTGTTCAATAGATTGAAAAATCACTAGCGGTACTTGTCACTATTTAGGACCCTCATTAGTTGCTTGGTCTAATAGGAAACAGTCTTCGGTTGCACTCTCCACCACGGAGGCCGAATACATCACACTTGGTAGTTGTTGTGCATAAGCGTTATTGATGAGCCAAACTCGAGAGGATTTTGGATTTCATCTCAAAAACATTGATCTTAAATGTGACAACAAAAGTGCCATAGACCTTACATATAATCCCGTACACCACTCTAGATCCAAACACATAGATGTTCGCCATCATTTCATCAGGGATCACATTAAGAAAGAGCATGTAAAAGTTAGCTTCATTGGTACGGACTCTCAACTCGCTGACATATTTACTAAACCTCTTCCCGATGCAAAATTTCGATTATTACGACTTGAGTTAGGGGTCCTTGATCTTTCGAGTTAAAACACATTCACAAACGCATTTATGCAACTTTTAACCATCTAAAAACATCTCCTAAAATTCTAAAAAACTACTATTGAGACACTTAATCAAGATCAACAATCAAAAATTTCAAAATCATCAAAAATCATCTACTATTTCCCGCACTAGCGCTAACGCCGGCGCTAGCGCACATATCTATTTTTCTGTATTTTTAAATTTTTGAAAAATTCTTAAAAATATATTAATCTATATGTACTATTTATTTTTGCACTTCTAACTTTATTTCATTTTTGAAAAATCCAAATACAAAATTACAAAAACCAAATTACAAAAATTATTTTTTGTTCATTTGTTAAAATTCTATTTATAAATGCAAAATCAAATACAAAAATATAAAACATCAAAATTATAAAAAAAACTGTATGGACTTTATTGTGAACATCAAGCATGATTTAATCTATCAATTAAAACTTCTACATTGTTACACTTTATCTTGTCAAACTACTTTTTGAACATTATTCTTATCATGCTTTGATATATCTATTAATATGTGGATCAATTCTATTGTAAAAGTAGTGTGGAACCTAGCTTAGCATGCCTCTAAGTATGAGTAAATGTCTTATGGTTGATAATGATATTTCTTCACTCACTTTTTGGCTAAGTCTACATATGTTTTTAATCTAAAGATGCTTGCTTATGTATTGTAATTGTACAATAAATTAAATTTGCACAAGTATCTTACCTACACTACATTTATTTGCACTATTAAATATAAAGAAAAGTGGTTGTACTTTCAAAATCTAATTGGTTTGCAACGCAAGTGTAATCGGAGAACTTTGTACAAAAAAAATTGAAATAAAGTGACAAAGTTAACTCCACCAAGAACTACTTGAACCTCCTGAGAAGTCTTAATAAGCGTTGTGAGGTTAAGCACCTTGGAAAGATTAGTAAAGTGTCTTGCGCAAACCCTCATTTTCAAATTAAAATACCACTTATTCTTAAGTACACCGGATCAAAAACAAAACTGAAAAAAGTAAAATTGTGTGATCCCCCAAGCACTACTTTGCACCCTGATAAGTCTTAATGAGCATTGTGTGTGCAAATCACCTTGTTAGTTGTACATATTCTTTGTGCATACAAGTATGTGGAAGTAATCTTATTTGTGTTTTATTGTGCACTTTACTCTACATTTGTCTTGTATTTTTGATTATAACATTTGTTTACTCTTTTCAAAATATACTTTGTGCACATCATTATCTTCCATAACACTTCTTCTCATGAGTATTGGATCCTAATGCTAATTTTATAATACTTTTTATACCTAAAATGCACTAGATAACCTAGCATGCTTTCTACAATGTTTGGTGTGTTTTTGGTTTTATGAAATAGAATAACATTGTAGTAGTCTCTCTTTCATAGATCTCTTTCATGCTTGGTTACTTCATGATAATAATTTTAAGATTTTTTTTTACAAAAAAAACATCTTTGTCAATTTATGAATTATCATGTCTTACAAAAAGATGTTTGTTGTATTTTTATAAGTCTTCCGCTACATTACATTTACCTTATACTCTTATCATACTTATGCTAAAAACTCTAATTTATTTCTATAAAAATTATTCTAAAACTCCTTATCACTTTCTTCTCTCTCAAAGCTCAATCATGCCTTTATCTTATTATCAAAACTTTTATGTGTTTTGCTATCTTCCATGATAAATTAAATCTGCTATCAAAATGAAAAACTAACTTGATTAATTAAAGTTGATAACTTACATATTAGGGGAGCATTCACTTAGGGGAAGCATGTAATTAGGGGGAGCAATTCTAAAATTCTACAATCAATATTTATCCTAAGTCATCACTCTCACACACACACAAGTAGGTTTCATCATGCTTATATATTAACGCTCTGATTTATCATTAATGGATTTGTTATTATCAAAAGGGGGAGTTTGTTGAAACATGGTCTTCCGCATATCCTAGGTTTGAGAATAACAAATCCTATGTGTTTAAGTGTGCAGGAAACAAGGTCCATATGACTCAAGGATTACATAAGAAGGTTGCCCCCAAATTTGAGCCAATAAATCCAACATACACACTAGAGCTGGCGGTAGCACCTAGCGCCCGGCGCTAGCGATGATTAGCGTAATTCTGGAGCACATATAGAAGGAGCTAGCGCCTCGCAGTAGCGGATAGAGCAGGCGGTAGCGCGGAGCACATAAGGTAAGAGAGAAGTGTTTCCTCGGATTGAAGATTCCCCCGCGCAGAATAATGCCTAATTCGGGATAGCGCCGACGGTAGCGCTAGCGCTGAGGCTATAAATAGGAGCCCTCTTCTCTCATTTCATACACACATCAGAGAGAGAGAGAGATTGAGTGCTAGAATTCTAGAGGCTGATTTGGCCGAAAGTTGATGTCCTACCAAAGCTCTGCGGATTTCTGAAGGAGAATCTCTCCTCGCCGGATCCAAACGACGTCCGCTTCTACAACACTTATTCTACAGGGGATCTTCATATCCAACTTCAGAAGTTCTTCAAGAGGGAGTTTTTTATTATCATTTCATATTTCTTGTAAACCATTAGAGAATTCGCCTCGTGTTGGCGACTAGGTCTGGGTAGGACTTAGGGCAGAAATTTGCCTTGTGTTGGAGACTAGATCTAGGTTAGGTCTAGGGGGTGCTCAAGGCCATATCCGGGGTTGGATTGGCTAGAGCAGCTTGAGGCCAAATCCGGGGAAGGATAGGCTAGGGCCACTGGTTCGTGGGGATGCGAGTCAGGATAGAAAACAAAAAGAGCTTACAATTATTCGCCACTGATTTCTAGCATTATAGAAATCAATATTTGTAAAACCTTTATCATATTAATAAAACATGTCTCCACTTTATTTTATTTATATTGTTTGATTTCTCACTTTCTTATTCACTCATTATTTCAAAGATAATCAAAATATTACCTAAGTTTTAAAAACCCTTATTCACCCCCCTCTAAGGGCGCCTACCGATCCAACACTAGGCACCGAGCATAAGGACGAAAGAGGAGGACAACAAAGCACTATACAAAGCAGGTGACATGGAACTAACTAGCAAGCATGTATATATGTAAACTACTATAGAGCAAGAGCTATACTAGCAGTTCTATATATATCTCAAGCAGTAATAAAAAGCAGTACGTAAGTAATATTCGGCGCAGTAGGTAAGGTAAGTAAGAAAAATAACAACATCTACACTACCATCACAAAAGCTTACCTTAAATTATATGAATGCACATACAAACTTATAAGTTAGGTTTCCTGAAACATAACTTATCATATAAAAGAGCCCATACTAATTTATTTGATGAGGATATGCAATTATGAATGTTGTGTTATGAATGTTATGTATATGCTATGCTTCATGCAAGTGCAACACACACACCCATGACTCTATGTGCACAGACCTTTCCTTTCCTCATCCCTTTGTTCACCTCGGGATTGCATCCCTTTGTTCACCTCGGGATGGCGTCCCTTAGTTCACCTCAGGACGTCTTACCAATTCCAAACCGCATCCCTATGTTCACCTCGGGATGGCGTTGCTTTGTTCACTGATGAGTCTGATATTTATACTATTTTATGGACTCATCTGGGCTAGTTTTCACTTGCGTACACTACATTTTCAAGCCATAATTGCTTGTATTTCACTTGTATTCACTTTCATGATTTGTTCACGGTTTAAGCCCGTTTTGGTGTGCATTTGTGATCCATGTTGTTGGGGGTAAGCACATGGTGCTCCCCAACCCTTTTTATGTATTTGGACTGATCTGGAAGGGTGTTCCCTGCTGTATGTTTGCTATTTGGATTGCTGTGCAGGTGGGTGGATCATACATTTTAGCCAAATTTCATGACTGAATGAATCATACGGTTGTGCATTTCTTTGATGCATGATCACTCCGACCGTGCGTGATCATCTGCGCCTCAGAATGGTGTTCTCTCTCTACTCGTGCGATTTGTTCGTGCACGGGCAGTTTGCCCGTGCGTGAGTAAAATCGCACGAGTTTTCTTTGTATCCAAAATTGCATCATCCTTATTGCCTGTGTGTTTGCTTCACGCACGGTTGGACTCAACCGTGCGCGGAGGAAACGCATGATCTCTTGTTGTTAGCCAAAATTCTTGCTTTCAGAATTTGTCTGTGCATTTGCACGCACGGTCGATTTCGACAGTGCGTGAGTAAAATCGCACGGGTGCTCTGGGTCATCTTCTTGATCTTTCTAGGTGTTAAATAACGCCCGGTCCATGCACGGTCGTGCGTTCGACTGTGCGTGAACAATTTTCTAATAGTTTACTATATAAGCCAGGAACTTCGCACTTTTCCATAGGTCAACACCGAGCCAGCCATTTTCGCACCAGTTTTGCCCTTTTCACCGCTCCACCACCGCCCACTATTTGGAGAAGCTTTGGGCACCATTTCTCTCCAAATCAAGATCTAGAGCTTCCTCCTTGTCCTCTTTCATTGTTCGCGAGCTCCAAAGATCCATTCCAAGATATTTCCTGCTGCATTCAAGGATTCTCCTGCAAGAGCTAGCTTGAGCTATACTCCGAAGAAGACGGGTAACGCGGAGGAAGGTGTCAGCTCCTCTGAACCCTGGATGTCAACTGAAGACTGAGCTCGGACGAGGCATGACAAACATATGATTCCGACCGCGAACCTTCAGTGAGTCTTCGAGCTTGTGTTTAGTATTTCCTCCTTATATTGTTACAGTTATTTCTTGTGGATGTGTATTTTTTGAGAATGATGATCATCAACTGTTTGATAATGTTAATTTCACATTTGTGAAATCCTTTGCGGTTTATGTGAGTTGAGGAGCGCCCCATTCTGGTTTCCATTCCTCCATCGCATTGTGTGCAGCACTAGAAATTACTAGTTGCGTGCTTAGTGATGAGGTGCTTACAACCCTCACTTCACCGATTACGAATCATCCATTCGCAAGCCTACTCATCCTCCCACCAAGCAAAGCGGTGTAGTCGACCCACATTTGTTAATTTAGTTTTCTCTATTCGTGTCTCTCACAACCAATCAAAACCCATGTTAATTAGAATAAATCTTTATAATAAGTTTCCTAACGATAAAATAACACACCCCAACCTGCATTCCTTGAGATCGATACTTGGGGATTTACTCTCCCATTTTATATTATTTGAACGATCAGTACTATAAGACCCAATTTATTTTGCTACAAAACCGGGTCTTATACCCAGAACCCCCGCTTTGCGGTGACACCAACACTCAGGAAGGTCGCCACTACAAAATGTTGATCCTGCCGGCAATAACGATCACCGAAGAAGAAAAGTACGATGAACAATTAGTAAGTCCAAGTCCACATCACTTAATATATAAAATCACAAAGATGGATGTCCACAGAGAATAACTGAATAAAAGGGTAGTAATAAAAAGGGCTCCTGCACAATAGATCATATCCTCACTACAAGATCTTTCGCGGAAGCCAACTACTAATAACCACTCACTAATCCTGAGACTGGTGCTCCTGTGCTAGACTGGCCCGCCTCCATCTGTACCATCCTTTGGTGGTGTTGCGTCTCCTTGATCCCTAAAATGATATGTTCCACTGACAGTTAGTCAAAAGACTAAGCCTCATTTCCCCACCCTGCCCCCCAATGGCTCCTAGGCACCGTGCGAGAGGGACAAAGCGGAGGATAGCAAGGGGTATAAAACATAGCAGATGGCATAACCTAGCTACAAGAATATCTACCACTACACAAATGTGTATATATATAACACTAAGTAAAGCAAGGTAAAGAATATGTAAAGAATAATAACTGAGTAAAAAGTACAAGCTACAGCTAGCTACCACAGATAATGTAAATTGATGTAAGTAAGAAAGGTAAGCTTGATTTATAAGAATGTCTATACAGACCTATAGACCAAGGGGTCGTTTAGCAGGGCCTATCGAATAAGAAGTCCCATACCAATTTATACGATAGGGGTAGGGATTGAAATGCAATGCTTATTCTATGTCATGCATTGTTATGCTGATAATGTTATGTTCACACAAGCTCAACACACGCACCCGACTCTATGCACACAAAACTTTAGTTCCCCCTTTTTGGAGCTAGCAAAACTCCCAGGATACCTCCTGTAGTGGCAAACAGAGGCGGTGGGTTGGGCCTTGACCACATCTAGGTTGGTATTCGCACTACCTAACCTACACCTTTCATACGCCTCAAAGCGAAGAACACAACCGCGGAGTGCCTGCGTACTCTTGCTGGCTGGTCCACCATACTTCCTTGGCTAAGTGAAAACCACAATCGCTGAGTCAAAGTATCGACGTCGGTGCGAATGACCGTCCAATACTAAAGACCTACCACCTTCATGCACATGCAAACATGATTTCTATATATCTCCGAGCCATAGGCTCCCCAGGCTAACCTGCCCATCACAATAACCTTCCGAGCCACCGGATCGCCGGACTAACCCACCCGTACCTACATCCACCGAGCCTACTGCTTGTAAGACCAAACCAACTAACCACCCTTAGCAATGGGATGTGGGTGAGTGCATTATTAAGTTAAACTTATATAATAATTTATTCCTACAGTTTTGGGTTAACCATGTACTTCCCGAGGACTACCCTGTGAGGGGCTCATAACGGTACTAGGAGCTATGATGGGATGAACCCCAAAGGTTCATTTACAAAGAACTTATTCTTATTGGTGTCTACCCTTGACCTGACCATTATTAATGTTACACTTACTAACACTAAGTGTGTTTTACTCCACTCCAAGGGAATGACCACCTCTCGTCGATCTCAAACATACTCTTGCCTCCTAGTCAACCAGGCATCTCACTCCTACCCTCTTTTGGTGACCCCTTCCAAACCCAATCAGTCTGGGTGCACCAAATTCTTTAACTTTCCATGTAAGACCTACATGCTTATCTTAATTCAGTGTTTTCACTATATGCAGACCACTTGAACTACATGATGGATAAAAAGAGAAAGACTCCAAATGCTCATCCAAATGGCCAAAGATTATTATTGGGAGTGTGTTATGACTTCTTAAGACTATCTCCTGAAATTCATAATTTTCCTAATTTTTTTGGCATTTATTATATTTTCTTCAAAATCAGGGGACCAATGACTTTGAACACCAAGTATGATTTTCTGATAAGCTATGGCCTTACTAAAATTTGTACAACTATATATCCTCAAAATAATAGCCATGTATGAAGTTCATAAATTTCCAGAAAGGTTTTGACCTCCAAATAAAATATTGATTAATTTATCAAAATCAAGGATTAACAAAGAAAGTACCAAAAAATACTCATTCAAAAATTACAAGAAAATTAACAGGTGTCCAAGGTGATCAGAAAAGTTCATGCTTGAGTTTCATAATTTTCCAGATTCATTTGACCATATGAATCCTTTATTTAACTAAACAAAGCCTAGGGCACTTATGAAGGGAACCATATATAAATTCCTCCAAAAATTATACCAAAATTATCAGATCATATACTTGCCCTAAAAAGTTCTCTGACCAAGTTTCATGATTTTCCAGTTAATATTAAACCCTTAATTGATTCCCCTTATAAATAGGTGAAATGATGGACTTGTGAATGAAGTACTATATAGACCATTCTAAAATTCACAATAAAATTATCAAAGAACAATATCACTAGTACAAGCTCACTGCCAAAATTCCATGAACATCCAAGGTTAAATAAACATGAAAATCCTTCTTATATGAAAGTGTACTAATTGGTTCTTAATTAATTCAGAGATAAATGTGCCTAAAAATTCCAGGTAAATTATCTAGGGCATAATACCACCCTATGAACCTCTCTAGCAAGTTCCAATCTATCCAGTGACATATGACCCTGTCCTTCTATAGGTTCAATATACAAGCCTAGGGTTTGAACTATGGTTCTAGGGCACATCCACCCCAAACTAGTTAAAATCCCTTGTGGGGGTATTCCATGTGACATCAAGTCAGTGGTCAAAGTTTCACAATATTTGGAGGAGGTTTGACCCCTCAAATCCAATAAGTGCACCTTTGTCCTAATATCCCCAAGTTTGACCAAATTTGGGTTAACTAATTACCCAACCAAATTAATCCCAAAAGAGATGAAATTTTTACCAGAGTCATGTCATGACCCTAAGGACCGCCCGCCAAAATTTGAAAGGGTTTGGAGGTTTCTAAGCCCAAAAATTAAATCATAAATGTTTTATTAAATTTCTACAAAAACTATAGAAAAAGTTACTCCAAAAATTTCCATTTTTAGATTTGTTGAGGGTAAGGGTAAATATAGACTATGGTCCAAATTTCAAAGCATTTGGAGGAATAGTATAGTGGGTGAACCCTTTTTAATTTCTGGTCGACCTTATGACACCTTGCACCAAAATACGTGTTGTAGTCAAACCAGTGGGCAATCAAATCAATTTTAAATCAAACTAGACACAAGTATCTACAAATTTTGTCTCTGGTGACTTTTGATAAACAAGCCTCTAAGGGGTTCAATTTTCAGTTTCAAAAACATGCATTCCTAGGAGAAACTATAACATTAAATAATCCTAATATTTTATAATCTGTACAGGAAGATGGAGGGGCACAATTTTGTCTTCAAGCTCCAGCCAACTGACGTGATTTTCTCTTCCTGTAGCCATTTCCAACTTGCTTTCCCAGCCACCTGGCCACCTCCCTGGCCGGCCACCACCTCCACCACGTCTGTTGAAGTGGTGGCTATCGCCGGGCGGTGGCACGGCCGCCGGAGAGGCCGATTCCGGCGAACCCGAACACCATTTTTTTAGGAAAATATGAATTTTCTCTCGTGGGATCGGGCTCAAATGAGCCTGATGTATCTACTAATTTGATCTAAGATCTATCAACTGAGAGAGAGTGAGAAATGACCTGAGTGGTGGCCTATAGCAGCGACGATCACCGGTCCGCCATTGTTGGCCGTGGAGCTTTCGGTGCCATGCCGATATGGGTTTAGAGAGCTCGACTTCTTCTGGAAAGTGGGGGAAACTCCTTCCCTTCACCGCTTGAGGCTTTTAAGGAGCCAATTTGGGGAGGGGAAGAGGCAAAGATTGGGATTCCACTATTAACACCATTAATGGTGAATTTTCGGCCACCACCAAAAACCACCAAATTCAGCCCCCATGTGGGCTGGAAAACCTCTTAAACTTCTCCTAATTAATTGGGTGAATGAATCCCCATCAATTGGGAAGGCCTTTGGACTCCCTTGGCCATAACTTACTCCACCAAATCTGATCCTGTCCGCATTCTATCGGTTCAGCTACCGCCATCGCTAGCATCTCGATGACAGACAGCTCGTCATTTTCGACCACTACCGCCAGTGCTAGCCTATCGATGGTATAGAGCTCGTCTCAGCGGTTCATCTAGACAACCGCTACTGCCAGCGCTATCGCCAGCACTAGCGTCTCAATGACATAGAGCTCATCTCAACGGTGTGAAGCTCGTCTCAACTGTTCATCTTGACCACCACTACCGCCAGCGTGTAAGACCCCCCTCTCGGAACACTAGACACGGCCGAGGGGAGTCTTATGCCCAGGACAGTCGCCTTGCGAAGGTGCCAGCATACGTGCTAGCCCCCTCCACAAGATGCCTATCCTGCTGGCTATTCTCAAAAATCATCATTCCAACCCATCAATAATACAAAAATAACAGAAGACATTTATTCACAACTAAGTAATAATGTCCATTACAGTACAAAAGAACATGTAGCTACATAAGCCCTGTTAAACATCAGAGTACAAAATTTCCCTAAGGATAGATCCCAAACACTCGCTCACAGCGGCCACGGATGGTAGCGAAGGAATCATCGCCACAAGCCCTATCTCCCTTGCCGGGCTGTCCTCTTGTATCGTACACAGCTATTCCACCTGAGGGTGCTCCTAAAATAGTGGTGTAACAACCGTTAGTCATAAAGACTAATTGGCTTCACATCCTCTCCCCCGGCGACTCCAAGGCACCGGGTGGAAGGGATTGAAGAGAAGCTGCAATATAAACAATAGTAGCAAGAGCATGTGATAGTAGTGAGGGTACAATTTTAGCAATTCTATATCAACAGTAGAAATAAAGCAACTATACACAAGAGTACATTTATGCTAGCAGTTATTATGGTTGTAAAGTAAGAAACAATTCTAAGCTAGCATTGTGACGAGTAGCAAGGTATATAATGCAGTGTAATAGTACAGAAGTAAGCAGTATATTTGTAATTTCAAAGCGTACCTTAACTTATATGAATGCCCATACAAACTTATAAGTTAAGGTTTCCAATTTGGAACCCATCCTATAAAATAGCCAATACTAATTTATATGATGGACCTGATGCGGTGCAATGCTATGATCAAGAACGGAAGAATGCAATTCAATGATTATGATATGATGACTCACCCATGCAGGTTTGCTATGTCAACATAGACCTGTAGTTCCCACTTTTTGAGGGTATCTAACCTCTCAGGCGCCCCTCGTCGTGGCCAGATGGTGGCAGTGGAATGGGCTTCTCCACTACTAGGTGGGTATACACACTACCATACCTAGGCATTTCGTATGCCTCGACGCTAAGAACACAACAGCGGAGCACCTGCGTACTTGACTCAGAAAGGGTCTTGGGAGGTAAACACCAAGAGAACAGCCCAACCGGTCGCTAGACACGAAAGGGGTCTTTAGAAGTAAACACAAAGAGCACAGCCCAACCGGCCAAGATCTATCTGCCAGCTCCCATCGGTGTTAAGCCAGTAAATTTACCACAACCAATCCTTCAACCAGGATCATTACACTACCATCTGTAAACCATGCACATTCATGTAATTCTCATGCTTAATCTATGTTATAAAGCACCTAAGGACTCATGGATGGAGCCTTCTTACCATTCACATCATACCAGTTCAACCGATGCTAATTAGCATCCAGGGCCCCCAACAACCGAGCCCTTAACATTTCACCATAAGATATAATCATATCTTATAACCCACATCAAGACATCAATGCTACTGATGAGTCCAATATTTATACGATTTTATGGACTCATCCAGGCTAGTTTTCACTCTTGTGCACGTCCTATTCGATCTATAATTGCTTGTATTTCTCTTAGAATCACTTCCGTGCTATGTGCACTATTTAGGCCCGTCTTGGTATGCTTTTGTGCTTCTTGTTGTTGGGGGTAAGCACATGGTGCTCCCTAACCTTTTATTCTGTATTTGTATTGAGCTGAAAGAGTATTCCCAGCTGTGTTGATGTTTATGCATGTGGATGGATCATCCTATTTTACCCAGAATTCATGTCTGCATATATCGTATGATCGTGCATTTTCTTTGATGCACGGATGGCTGCGGTCGTGTACCCTCATCTGGGGTAGAAAATGATATTCTGTCTTTGTTCGTGCATTTTACACACGGGCAGTTGCCCGTACGGGAAGGAAACGCACGATCGCTTGTTAAGCTGGTTTTTAGGCCATCTGGAATTGTTCGTGCATTTTTACGCATGGGCGGCTTCGACCATGCGTGAGTAAAATACACGGGCGATGTTGCTTCTTCCTCAAGGCATTTCTTTTTCGTTAGTAATGCACGGTCTACGCACGGTCGTGCATTCGACTGTGCGTGACTTAATTTCTGCTGTCTTTGTATATAAGCCAGGAAATCTGCTGGCTTGGGGAGGATCCGGAAAAAGAATTTAGAGCCGCCATTTCCACTCTAGTCCACGCATTTTGCCTCTCTACCACCGTTCGACCTAGGAGAAGCTCCGACAACCATTTTCTTGCAAATCTTCCGCCAAAGCTTCCTCCTCGGCCTCCTCCATCATCCACGAGCTCAAGAACGCCATCGATGGAAAGTCTCCGCTGCATTCAAGGTGTGTCCAACAAGAGTTAGCTTGAGCTAAACCACGAAGAAGACGGGTAAAGTAGAGGAAGGTGACAACTCCTCTGGACCCCGGATGGAAACTGAAAACCAAGCACGAACGAGGCTTGACAAATCTATGATTCTGACCGAGAACCTTCAGCAATGTCTTCGAGCTTCGGTTACCTCTTTCCCCTTGTGTATGGCATAAGGTTTTTCAATTTTATGTGTGTTATTTTGGATGATGTTCATAAGCCTTTTGTTTAAGCTAATATAATTTCATGCTTATGAGATTTGTTGTGGTTTTTGTAAGTTGAGGAGCGCCCCATTCCACCATCCACTCCACCGCTCCATTGTGCACCGAACTAGCAATTGCTAGTTGCGTGTTCTATGATGAGGTGCCTACGACCCTCACTTCGTCGGTTACGAATCGTCCATCTGCTAGTCTTCTCGTCCACCCGTTTACCGAAGCATGGCATTGCGGCCTACATTCCATACCGCCAAGCGAAGCGATGCTTTAGGCCCGCATTTTCTTTCATTGTTGTTAATTTAGAAAACCCAAGATCAAAGACCCCTTTTTATTATTAGCATAGTAATCTTTATAATCAATTTTTGACGAGATATCATACACCCCAACTTGCAATCCTCTGAGAACGATATTCGGGGAGTCTCTCCCAACTTTTATTAATTGTACGACCAGTGCACTTGCCATAAGCGTGTCAAGTTATTGGTGCCGTTGCCGGGGATTGCAAGCATTGTATGAGTTTTTCTTCTAGGAAGCTTTTATAAAGGTTCTTTGTTGTTTTTGATTTTTATTTTTGTTGTTTGTAATTTTATGCAGGGGCAAGGCCCTGAAGAGTTAGTAGAGTACGACCCTGAGATAGAGAGGATGTTGTGCGTGCGTCAATGTGCTACTTCTGCGATGGATCTCAATATCAACAGAAATGAAATTTTCCCCGGGGGTGCGAATGCACCCGATGCTGGTCATGTGGCTGATGAGAATGAGGTGGCCCGGGCGAGGCCCAGAATGATGCGAGATTACACCACTCCCATTGTGGGGCGTGTGTACTCTAGTTTTGTCCCATCCATCATGAACAACCAGTTCGAGATCAAGCCGGCGATGCTGAACATCATCCAAAACAAGGCCCAATTCTCTGGGATGGAAAGTGAAGATCCCCATCTTCACTAGGCTGAATTCTCAGAAATCTGCGGAACGTTCAGGTACGCTGGTATAGCAGACGACATGGTGAAATTAAGATTATTCCCGTTCTCCCTCCGTGATAAAGCCAAAGTGTGGCTCCATACGATCCCACAGGGCACAACAACCACATGGGAGCTTCTTTCCTCGAACTTCTTAGCGAAGTTCCACCCTGTGGACAAAATGGTGAACCTAAGTAGAGAGATTGCTACCTTCCAGCAACACGCTCAGGAGACCCTCATGGAAGCTTAAGAGAGATTTATGGAACTCCTCTGGAAATGTACTCACCATGATCTGCAACCCTGGAACCTTGTGGAGTATTTCTACTTCGCAATAGAACCAAATTACAGGGCCATGATTGATGTTGCAACCGGCAGAACCCTCCTAAATCGTACTCCTGATGAAGCTTTGTGAATTTTGTAGGATACCGCAACTCATAGTACTTTTTGGACTATAGGGCGGAACACCCCGCTGAATGCAAGAGGACTATTAGAAGTGAACACCTCTTGTCCAGCTCCATCACCATATGAGAACATAGCGTTGTTGAAGAGGCCTGCCTCTTCTCCTGCTCCGGTGATGGCTATATCTTGTCAAGCATGCGGGAACTCCAGTCATCATACTTATGAATGCCCCTCAGGTGAAATCTCCTCTGAATTCTCTAATCTCAATATAGAAGAAAATGTTAATTTTGCTCAAAATCAAAATCGCACTGCACCATTTTCAAATACTTATAATCCGGGTGTGAGAAATCACCCAAATTTCTCATGGAATCAAAACACTATGGGCCAAAGTTGGCAACTGGGCCAGCATCAATTTGATGCTCAAGCGTCCGGAAGCCAACAAAGTCCACCTCAACCCGGATATAATCAAGTCGCTCCGATGCAGTGCAATAGTGCGTTAGAAGAGATGATGGAATAATTTGTTTATGTGGCCCAAGCAAATTTGGCCTATCAAACGACCTCGATGAGGAACTTGGAAATGCAACTGGGTCAATTGGCTCAAGTGCTTTCTGAGCAAAATCAAGGTGCTCTCCCAAGCAAGATGGAAAAAAATCCACGTGAGCAGGGAAAGAGCATAATCGAGACGGATGGATGCCATGAGGGCGATCTGATTGTGAAATGTGAAATTAATAACGTTGAAACCACCGCTCTGTACGACACTGGATCATCACGCAACGTTCTTGCATTGCAAGACGTTGAAAATCTAAACCTAAAAATTAGTGCTGATGATCGGACGTTGCTTGTCCTTGCCAATGGAATGGTGGTGGAAACGAAAGGAGAAATTAAGGATGTCGAGGTAATTATAGATGGAACTTCGGTTATCACGAACTTCCATGTTTTGGGCCCCATGGAAAACAACTCCATGCCTATTTTGGGTGTCCCATTCTTGAAGGAGAGTGGTGCCACCATTAACATTTCCAGTGGGTGTATCACCTTGTCACCCAAAGTGACACACCACACTCACACATCTATAATAACCAACGACATCAGTTTTATGCCCGGTATTTCTGATGAGCTTGCTAATGAATCGAATTCAATTGTGGAGGAAAAATAGAAATAAGACAATGGCTGAGAACGAGAAGGAGGGAGATGATATAGCAAGAAAATACACGTTGAGGAAAGAGGATGGCGACAATAAAAGGTGGCGAGGCTGAGAAGTTTGAAGTCACCATGACTAACTTGGCCACAAACTCTTTAAGTACTTTTATTAAAACAAGAGTCAATTATAATCACTTAAAATATGTTAGTTGGGCAGATTTATCACTCATAGGGGGTGAAGAAATGAAGCCCTTGGCTGCTCCAAAATTGGTAGACAATGATTTTGGTCAAGCTCTTATTGCTCGTTGGAGCTCTCCTACTGTGGAGAGATTGAAGCAGAATGAGTTATTACGCGCAGCGCGCTTTACTGCCCTCCGACATGAGAAAGAACAAGTTAGGAACAAGGGAGAGAAATCTCCTCTGTGCCCTAAATCCTTCACCTCCTTCCCATCTTGTGTGGCTGGGGAGAATCATCACAAATAAGCCTACAACTGAGTCGTGATGGAATCTCCGGGCTTATGTTTCTGAGGTTTTATTTTGTTTAAATTCTATTTATTTAACTTTGCTTGTGAGGTTATATTGGTAATGTTTTGGACAATTGGTAGAAGTCTGCTTGAACTCTATTGCTATAATGTTAATACATGTATTTAGTCCACCTTAAGGACGGCAAACAAAAGAGCTTATGGGAGACAACCCAATTTTGCTGTGTTGCTTGCGTTTCTGCAGTTTTTTGTTTGGTGAAGCAATTTTTGTAGGTATGGGAATGTTGATGGCGGACGCGGTGAGCTAATTTACAGTTTAACGCCAATCTTACGGTATGCTCATTTCTGAGCATGGGGTAACCTCTCCTCCTACGTCTTTTTATGAATAGATTATTGTATTCTGTGATGTTTAGATTTAAGTCTGGGGGAGAGTAGCTTGTCATTACCCACTTGCATGTGCACATAAGCACAACATACTAGAAGTTACAATCTTATTTTTATTTCCATTCTCATAGCACACCACAACACCCACTAGAGAGAGCATTTAATAGTAGGCGCGTGACAAGTCTAGCTCGTTTCTTTTGTAGGATTGGGAAAATTATTGTGTTGGCTTAGGGTTGTAAGACAGAGTAAAATGTTGACTCATGTAGTGCTCTAGTCGAGTACTCGCGTCTTGCATAGAATTGTGTGTAGAATAAATTTTTCTTTATGCTTATAGTTTTATAATTTTGTCTATTTGCGTAATAATTGTTTATTCTACTCAAATGTTGTGAATCTGGTGTGAATCCGACGGTAGCATAGGAATGTGTGTAGACAGTTGCTAGGTTTGTATTTCTCTAGTCGGGAGGAAGAATTATCTTTCTCGGTGGCTGAGAACTTGCCCCAAGCGACTTTCGAAGCATTGACATAAGTTAGTTCAAAGCGTGAGCATGATGTAGACCTTCGTTATGGCCAGGTTGAGCTTTGTATACCGACCCTATCATAATCCTCGCTAGCCCCGTTGTGCCTACCCCGTCCTTTGATTCAGCTCCACTTATATTTCACCAAAGTCTACAAGCTAATCCTAGTCGCACACTGATGAGTCCCGATTATATACACATAAATGGACTCATCTGGGCCGTTTATCTAGTCATTCCACTACACTTTAGCCTTGTTTTAGCTTATATTTGTTATCACTTGCTATGTGCACTTCTAGGCCCATTTTGGTGTTATTTCGTATCTTTCTTTGTTATTAGTTTTCTTGCGATGTTAAGTCCCACTTTCAGTGGCTAGACTGGTGTCGTACGCTGGAACAGGTGTCGTGCAGGTGTTTCCGGTGCAATTCTGCATAGGAACACTGCGCACGATCACCGGTTCTATTGCGCACGACCACTAGTCGTGCGCCACTGATCGTGTGCACTTAACCCTTTTTTATGAGTTCTGTTTGGTGCAGTGCGCACGACCATATACGCTAGTGCGCACGACCACCGGTCGTGCGCCACTGTTCGTGCGCGCTTATCATCAATTTCTTGAGTTCTGTTTCAATCAGTGCGCACGACCACCGGTCGTGCGCCACTGGTCGTGCGAACATGTTATTTCATAATTTCTGTCTTTGCAGGTTCTGTCCAGGCAGAGCGCACGATCACCGAATTCTAGTGCGCACGACCACTGGTCGTGCGCCAATGACCGTGCACACTGTTT
Organism: Dactylorhiza incarnata; assembly: GCA_033032865.1. Lineage (NCBI taxonomy): Eukaryota > Viridiplantae > Streptophyta > Magnoliopsida > Asparagales > Orchidaceae > Dactylorhiza > Dactylorhiza incarnata. The sequence continues at coordinate 20,533,760 of JAWHQI010000006.1, read as the reverse complement.
AATTCCAGCACCTATAAATTGCGCTGCTCACGATTTAGGTCGCATCGCTCGCTGTTTTCCGCCGTTCCTGCTCCAGTTTCGTCCGACTTCGCCCCTCCACCGTCGCCCACCATCTAGAGGTGCTCCGGGCTTGTTCTTCACTCCAATCTTGAGCCGGAGTTTCCTCTAGGCCTCCTCCTTCATCCAAGAGCTCCAAAGGAAGACCTAGCCGCCATTGCCGTCAAGCAAGGGGAAGTTTGCAACCTCTACCGGATCGTGAGACGAAGAAGACGGGTTCATTGGAGAGTCGTGACAGCTCTCTCTACCCCGGACGTAGTTGCGGACCGAGCTTGGATGCGGATTGACAACCCGGCGATTCCAACCGTGAATCTCCAACGAGCCTTCGGATTCGGTCGATTTCTTGCCTTGTTCTCCTCTTATTGATTGTTGTAATAGTTAGATCTTTTGTATTTTGATGAACAACACTATAGACCTTGCTATTTAAAGTTATTTCATGTCTATGTGAAATACTCTTTTTTGTTTATTTGTGTGCTTGAGGTGCGCCCCATTCCATCCTCCATCCCGCCGTCACGTCCGGTGCCGCACTAGCAATTGCTAGTGGCGTGCTTGTCGAAGAGGTGCTTGCGACCCTCACTCCGCTAGCCTACTCGTCCATCCGCCTACCGAAGCGTGGCATCGCGGCCCGTATTCCATCCTGCCTAACGAAGCAGTGCGCTCAAGGCCTGCACAGATCGATTCCGCTTGCCTACTTGTCCATCCTCCCTCTCGACGCAGCGCGCTCAAGGCCTGCCTAGTCTCCATCCCGCCAAGCGAAGCATTGCATAGCGGCATTGCATAGGAGTAGTTGATAGCTTTTATTTTATTTTCCAAAAGCCAACCCAACTCCCCCGCATCCCATCCGATTTAAGGACTTCAATCTCAAGTCCTTCCTCGATAATAAACTCCACCTTACTGTGTTCCTCAAGAGACCGACACTCGGGGATTTTCCCCATTATTATTACTTGCGCGACCGGTGCACTTCCCGAAATCATCGCATCAAGTTTTTGGCGCCGATGCCGGGGACAACAGACGTGTGAGTTTTCTGGAGAGGGAGAGTCTGAGAGAGAAGCCCTTCCATTTGTAAATTGCATCTCTTATTTTATTTCTGTTCTTTTTATTCCTTTTTCTTGTTTTATAGTAGGTTGCTTTAGTAAATTTTTGTTAGGTGTAGTATTTCGCACAATAGTGTTCTTCTTTTTGAATCGTTTTATCTTCGCACTATGTGGGCACATCTTAATTTCCGTTGTCGTTGGTGTGGAGCTACCTCCCACTCTAGTGATGAATGCCCTACGGAGAATAGTAGGCATAATTCTTATAGCCCAGCATATGGAGCACCGACTTCGTCTGGTACTCCATATGGTGCGCATAAGTCTTATGGCTACTCTGCTGAGCCTTTACCGTCATACTTCTTTTCGGCTTCAGCACCCGCTGTGCCAAAGAAGCCTGCTAGGCAGTGCCAGTTTTGTCGGAGCACAGATCATGCCCTGAAGGATTGTGTTGCTTATCTTCGCCAATTGGATGAGGATGACGAGCCGGATATCCGGATCGTCCCGAATCCTAACTCTGGCGGCACACCTTCAACATCCGGTTATGTGTCTTTGTCACCTTCACATCTTGAAGGGTATGGCATGGACACGGTCACTGGATGTGTGGATGATCTGGGCACCAACATTGCTGAGCCTATTCTCCCGGTGCATCCACCACCTCTAGTGGATTCGATTCTTTGTGAGGAATCGGTGCTCGACTTTTATCCGAGCACTACTCCTCTCCCTGTTGTGCATACTACACTCGTCTCTGACGACATTGTTGATGATGTGTCGCAGGAGGAGGTGGTTGATCTGAGAGTTGTGCCTATTCCTATGGAGGAGGACAACCTTCTAGGTGAAGAGGAATTTTCCTCAGCACCGGTGGAGGAAGTCCAAATCCTAAGCCTGGCCACCGTTGATCCCGCCGAATCTTGTAGCATTGATGACAATGCAAACATTATTTTACTTCCCCAACCTAATGGGAGTGAGACCGGGACCACTCCCCCAATTTTTGATTATTTATGTTCTTAATCTTGTTTATTTCTCGATCCCCCCTCTTCACCCGAGCCTGTGCAGGTTGAATCTTCACAGGTACTTCAGAAGGACTTGGAGCTTTGTGCTCAAGTCAATGATGAGTGTGTCCTTTTATGCGAGGAGGTTGATCCCTCCTCCATTAAGGAAGCCTCATTCATTGCCTTCTCCTCCTGCGGACCTGCTGTGGACGATACCTTGCTGGGCAAGGATAGTTTTGGTGAGATGAGTGAGGACCAGGCCTCCTCCTCTTCTTACTTTCTTTTCCCTTTACCTGTGAGGAGCAGGAATTTATATTCGGGTAGAGGCGTGACTGTTCTTTCTCCGTATAGGTACCCGCTACCAACACGGATATTAGGCCAGTTACCTGTCCACTTCTCCTTCCATAGGCCCATTAGCTAGAACTCTTAAAGTTTGAATAAGTCGTGCTGGGAGGACAATAACCCAAGTAGTTATCTTTCTTTTCCTGCATTCTTATTTCTTCTAATCATGTTTAGTTAGTAGTACTTTCTTTTCAGTTTTCTTTTGTCTTTTGTTTTTGCGGAGCTGACCCCTGCAGGTATCTTCTCTGGATGGCGGATGTTGCAGCTCATTTTAGCTTACGCGCCAATCTTCTGGTATGCTCACTTGCTGAGCATTGGGTACTCTCTTCCCCTAGCCTTTGCTGATTTTCATGTCATATATTATGCGGATTGTTTAGTTTAAGTCTGGGGGAGAGTAGTTTTGTTTACCCGCTCACGTGCACTATTGCACTGCATGCTAGAAGATTTCATTTAAAATGTTTTGTTTATTTTCATTGCACACCACATCACCCACTTGAGCGCGTACTCATCTGTTTGCTTGCTCAATTGTGAATTTAATTCTTCTGCTTATTTGGGAAAGTCTAGGTGATGGCTTAGGACTATGTAGCAGAGTAAAATGTTGACTCCCGTAGTGCTCCTAGTCGAGTGCTCGGTTGCATAGGAATTTGTGTAGGTTAGATCTCTTTTTATACTATGGTTTTATATTTTTCTCTATTAGTGTAAATGTTGTTTACTCTACTCAAATGGTGAATTCGGTGGAATCAAACGGTAGCATAGGGATGTGTGTAAACGATCGCTAGATTCGTATTGCTTGAGTCGGGAGAAAGGATAATCTTTCTCGGTGGCTAGAACTTGCCCCAAGCGATTCTTGAAGCATGGGTATACGGTTAGTCAATTGTGTGAATGTGATATAGGCCATCATTTTGGCCCGGTTGAGCCTTTGTGCCTATCCCTACCGCTATTTCTTCGCTAGCCCAGTTGTGTGTAACACCCCAAAATCGTAGTTCAGCGAGGTAGGCGGAGTGGTAGTGCTGCGTTCGGGATAGGCTAAAATTCCATAGCTGTTCAGTGCGCACGACCAGTGTCCTCTTCGCGAACGACCAGTGACCGTGCGCATGTGATCGTGCGTTAATTCGCAAGGATTCGGAGTTCTGTCTCGAACAGTGCGCACGACCAGTGTCCTCTTCGCGCACGACCAGTGACCGTGCGCATGTGATCGTGCGTTAATTCGCAAGGATTCGGAGTTCTATCTCGAACAGTGCGCACGACCAGTGTCCTCTTCGCGCACGACCAGTGACCGTGCGCATGTGATCGTGCGCCCTGTTTATTCTGCTCCGCGATTTTTAGCGGAGAAGGAGATCGGTCCATCCAAATCTATTGGAATTTGATCCAACGGCTGCGATGGTTGGCTGGGGGATTTTAGGGCTTGGTAGAGGAGTTAAACCCTCAATTTTTCCAAGGCTTTCTCTCTCTTAGGTTGGAGAAAGGAGGAGGAGGCAAGGAGGAAGAAGAAGGGGAATCCGCCATTGCCGGAGCTTCGGAGCTCTGTTCGCCGATCCGAGACCGGCAGTGCGTAGAGGGCATCAAGGCGCTTCTTCTCCACAGTGTGGTTGCAAGCTTCTCATGGCTAGGAGGAGATCTCAAAAGGTAACGACATTTCTCCTCCCGGTCTTTAGGATGCGTGTTTGGCATCCCTTCTTTTTCTGCATTTTGGCACCGGATCCGTCGAGTGAGAGGGATCCGGGTCGCCTTGGTTCAAGATAAACCACCGGGTTGATTGTGTCCGTCCCCGGCATGTTTTGCACTAGAGATCCGCTCCGTTAGCGGATTAGGCATTGTGGGTGAAGCCGGATTTGTGGCCGTTGGTCCGATCCGGTGATGTTGATTTACGCACATTTTAGGGGTTTTGTTAGAAATCCGATTACGGCGAACTCGTCGTGGTGATGCCTTTATAGCTTCGTGTGGTAACGAATGTTGGGTTTAGGGCGGAGAAATAATGTGCGGATTTTGGGGCTTGTGATGCCTAGTGTTGTGCGAAGGCGCGATTGGTCTTTGTGGTCGGCTGGCTATCCCGTGAAGACTGAGATTCACGTGTGGAGAGTGTCCCGGCAAGATTAGTCCCTTCGATTGTTGACTGACGAGAATGTCTGTGCTACGGTTGAGTCCGTTGACGGTCGCCAGGCGAGGCAATCGGTGGACGTTGTCCCGAAAGTAAGCCCAGGGCCTTGGGACGTTTTGGTTGGCCAGAATTCTTAGAATCAGTCTTGGTGCGTTATTGGCGGCCCGAGCGTGTGAGCTGTCAGACAAGCCCGATGGCATGGTGGGCCAGGCGAGGTGGGTCTCAGCGAGAGCGCTTGGCCTTGGTTTTTGATGCCCTCGTGGGGAAGTAATGAGTACCCTTGTGTTGGTGATGTATGATGATGTGTTAGATTCATACGCTTTAGGGCGCCTTGGGTGAAACCCGGGCTTGCACTCATTTTGCATTGTTAGGCCCCTTTTATTACCTGCTCAACATAGAAACGTGGATGATGCTTGTGACACTCATGCCAGTATTTATGTTGCTTTCCTTTATGTACTTTTGCATACAAAGTGGTGACTTGCAGGGTGAAGTAGTTCCCCGGGGTCCGCTAGGACGGCCGGGAGGAGGGATGTTGTTACACCGCTTGTGGTCAGCCATAGCTGACCCTCGTTTACCGCTCTTTGTGATTTGGTTGCAGGGCAAGAATCGCAGGCTGGACCCAGCGCGCCGGCCAAAAAGGCCTAAAGCCTCACGAAGTGCTTAGTTGATTTCCTGCATTACTTTCTTCGTACTTTGTTATATCCGGCTTGCATGCCGAGGCAGTATAGGAAAAAACTATCCTTCCCCTTTTGTTGGGATGTCTTTTATTATGGAATGTTTGATGTTTTGGACATTGTTTTGTAAGGCTTTAAGGCCAGTTGAACTCCTTTGTAATATGGACAATCTCTGTGGCTTAGTTTGTTTTCGATGTGTTGTCTGAGTTATGAGATTGGGTAGTTAATATCACCTTTTAATACTAAAGCTGTGGCGGTTATATGCTGTGGGGTCCCGGCCGGACCCATATTATATGGTCATTACAGGGGAGGTGTTACAATTTGGTATCAGAGCCAGGTTTGTTCTAGTATTCTTGCGAGGTCTAGTGTTTTTGGATCGCGTAAGAGATTGTTCACATAGGAGTATTGTGCGGGATCATGAGTATCCCTGCGTTCGGGTCTTGCGTTTAGATCCTGATGAGCGTTTATTTGTTTCCTTGCTTATTCTAGGATGTTGGCGACGATGCAGGGACATCGAGGAGGCAAGAGGAGCCTTCGGGGAGTAGTGCTACTGCTCCAGGCCTCATGAATGTGGGCATGTCCCCGGCTGATTTCTGTCGCATGCTAGCGGAGGCAATGGTAGCGGCTCAAGCTGGAGCGATGCCACGGGTTCCTACGCCGGTGGTGCAAGTTGCGACCCCTGTCACTCCGGCGGCTACGCCGGATGCACCGGATGTCGAAGTAAGGCAAGCAGAGCCTCTAGCGGAGAGAGCTATTCCGATGGGTGATCGATTCATGAAGTATTTCTTGAGTTTCCACCCTCCGACATTCAAGGGAGTGGGCACTCCAACGGATGCCGAGGACTGGCTTTCGAGGATCCAGGAGCTCTTGAAGGCAGCTGAGACCCCAGCTGAGAGGCAGTCTCACTTTGCGAGCTTCATGTTAGAGGGCGATGCGAAGTTGTGGTGGGTGAACCATAACGGTCGACTTTTTGTTGGGCGTGTTCCGTCCATGGAGGAGTTCGGAAACGCTTTCCTAAAGCGTTACATTCTGGCTTCAACAAGGTTAGCACTGCAGCGACAGTTTCTGCATTTGGTGCAGCGGGAGAAGACGGTGGATGAATATCTGCAAGAGTTCACTCGGTTGGGTCGGTATGCGGGCACGACAATGGCAGATGATGAAGAGAGAGATAACCTCTTTTATCAAGGGTTGAGGGAAAATTTAAGGCAACCACTCATAGCCTTGAAGAATGCGGGATTCAATGAGTTGGTCGAAGCCGCTCGCACGCTGGAGAGCGACTTGGAGCGAACTCGACGGCGAAAGGGTGTTGCGGCAAGGCAGGGAGAAGGAAAGCCTTCTAAGTCTCAGTCCCAGTGGAAGTCCGAGGGCAGCCGATGGAAGAAGAAGCCCCGTCCTAATCGGCCTGGGGAGAGAAGTGGCGCACCTTCGGGAGATTTCCGTTCCAAAGGTCCGGTTACTTGTTACCAGTGTGGCAAGGTGGGTCACATTAGTCGTTTTTGTACCGAGGGCGGAGCTGGGCCAGAGCCGAGACAAGAACAATCGGTGCATTCGGGTCCCGGTGTTGCAGAGAAGGGGAAAGCGGCGGAGTCGAGTGCTTCGCGGTTCCCTCCAGTGCAGCCTAGGGCCTATAATCTTGGGCAATAGGAAGCGATACGTCAACCCGATGTGGTGACAGGTACGAAAGGTTTAAGTTTCATTTGTTACTATAATGTAGTTTGCGGCCTTTCATGTTTGTCTTGCACGTGGTTAGGTTTCGTGCTAGTTTCGGGCTACCCCTCTCGAGTGTTGTTCGACACGGGGGCGTCACACTCTTTTCTTGCGGAAAGTTTTATCCGGAAGATTGGTGCTGAGCCCGTAGTGGCAGGAGTGGAGCTGAGTGTGCGTATGCCGAATGGGTCTTTCATGACTACCATGAGGAAGGGACGCATTGTGATGCAAATTGGCGATTGTGATTTCGTGTTGGTAGCAGCGATTCTGCCACTAGCTGAATTCGATGTTATCTTGGGAATGGACTGGCTTGCGGAGCAGTGAGCTAGTATCGACTGCCAGTTGAAGGTGGTAACCCTGAGAGCTGAAGGTAGAGCAGAGGTCAAGTTTGAAGGCCTAAGCGAAGTGGCTTGCTCCCTGATTTCCGCTATGCAAATGAGGCGTGCGGTGAATCAAGGAGGCGAGGCGTTTTTAGCTTTGTTGGAGGCTCACTCCACAAAGTTGGCTATTAGAGAAGTTCCGGTGGTGGAAGAATTTGAGGATGTATTCCCCGAGGAGCTTCCGGGAGCACCTCCTCAGCGTGAAATCGATTTCTCGATAGAGTTGGTACCGGGTGCGAGGCCGGTGTCGCGTCCTCCGTTTAGGATGGCACCGAAGGAACTGGCCGGTGTCGCGTCCTCCGTTCAGTTGCAAGAGTTGTTAGAGCAAGGGTACATTAGGCCCAGCTCTTCGCCGTGGAGCGCACCGGTTTTGTTTGTGAAGAAAAAGGACGGAAGTATGCGGTTGTGCATTGATTACCGTGAGCTAAATAAGTTGACCGTCAAGAATAAATATCCGATTCCCCGAATCGATGATTTGTTCGACCAGTTAGTGGGGTCGGTGGTGTACTCCAAGTTGGATTTGAAATCGGGGTACTACCAGTTGAAGATTCGAGAAGAGGACGTTGCCAAGACAGCGTTTGGGACTCGTTATGGACACTACGAGTTTTCGGTGATGCCGTTCGGACTGACGAACGCGCCATCTGTGTTCATGGATTTGATGAACAGGGTTTTTCGCCCGTTCTTAGATTCGTTCGTGGTGGTGTTTATTGATGATATTTTGGTGTATTCAAAATCGGAGGCAGAGCATGAGTCTCACTTGAGGCAAGTATTGCAGACTCTAAGGGAGAATCAGCTTTATGCTAAGTTCTTAAAATGTGAGTTTTGGATCGAGAAGGTGGCTTTCTTGGGGCACATAATTAGTGGAGATGGGGTGGCGGTAGATCCAGCGAAGATTGAAGCCATTAAGGGTTGGCCTGTATTGAGAACCATGGCGGAAGTCCGGAGCTTCCTTGGACTAGCCGGTTATTATAGAAGATTCGTGGAGAACTTTTCGCGGATGGCGTTGCCCCTCACCACACTCACTCGCAAGGACCAGAGGTTTGTTTGGACACCGGAGTGTGCCCGGGCATTCGAGAATTTGAAGGAAAGATTGATGTCTGCCCCAATCCTTAGTCTTCCTAGTGGGACGGAAGGATTTCAAATCTTTAGCGACGCGTCAGGTTGCAGGTTGGGTTGCGTGCTGGTGCAGCACGGCAAGGTGATAGCGTATGGGTCAAGGCAGTTAAAGACTCATGAGAGGAATTATCCCGTCCATGATCTGGAGTTGGCGGCGGTAATCTTTGCGCTAAAACTGTGGAGACACTATGTTTATGGTGCGAAGGTGGAGGTCTTCACGGATCACAAAAGCCTGAGGTATCTCCTAGACAAAAAGGATCTGAATATGCGGCAGCATAGGTGGGTCGAGTTCCTTGGGGACTACGACGTGGAGATTCAGTATACGCCGGGTAAAGCCAACGTGGTGGCGGATGCTTTGAGTAGGAAGTACTCCGGGCAAGGTAATTGGATGGAGGCGCATAGTGAGCGTTTGATTCGAGACTTGGAGTCTCTTGACATTTCTTGTGTGGCTAGAGGTGAGTCTAGCATAGCTCGTTTGAACTGGATTGAAATGCAGTGTGATATAACGGATCGGATCCGAGAGGCGACCAGTGCGGACGAGGAGTGCCAATAGTTGGTGTTGGAGGCTCAGCAAAGCGAAGGCACTGCCTTGGAGATGGTTGGTGGAATTCTGAGGAGAGACGGGAGGATCTGTGTTCCGCGCTTCGGCAAGCTTCGCGAGGAGTTGATGTTTGAAGCTCACTTTACGAAGTACTCCGTTCATCCAGGAAGTACAAAGATGTATGTGGATTTGATGAAATCTTTTTGGTGGCCTGGGATGAAGCGGGATGTAGCCGAGTACGTGAGTCGATGTCAGACTTGTGCCTTGGTGAAGGCTGAGTGCCAAAGGCCCGACGGGTTCTTGAAGCCTCTTACCATCCCCGAATGGAAATTTGATGACATCTCTATGGATTTTGTGCATGGTTTGCCTCGATCGCAGCAGGGTAACGATGCGATTTGGGTGATAGTGGATCGCCTGACGAAGGTGGCCCACTTCATTCCGAATCAGAAGAGCGATGGCGTGGAGAAGCTCGTGGAGCTTTATGTTCGAAACATTGTGCGGTTGCACGGGATTCCGAAGAGCATCGTTAGTGATCGCGATGGGCGATTCACATCGAAGGACTGGAGATTAGTGCAGAAAAGTCTAGGAACGAAGCTCAAGTTTAGCACCGCGTTCCATCCGCAGACCGATGGTCAGACGGAGCGAACGAACCGTACGTTGGAAGACATGTTGAGGATGTGTGCTCTCGACTTTGGCAAAGGTTGGGAGGACCACCTTTTCATGGTGGAGTTCGCCTATAATAATAGCTTCCAGGCGAGTATCAAGATGGCGCCATACGAAGCTTTGTATGGAAGGAAGTGTCGAACGCCGATGTCTTGGGCAGAGGTGGGAGACACTAAGCTTTTGGGAATGCAAGTGGTGGAAGATGCTTGCGAGATTGTGCGGACGATTCAGGAGCGCATGAAGGTTGCTCAGGATCGACAAGCGAAGTATTTTAATGCGCGCCACAGAAATGTGGAGTTTGCAGTGGGCGACATGGTCTACTTGAAGATCAAGCCGTTCAAGGGTGTTTCGCGGGTGCGGCGACTCAAGAAGTTGAGTCCGAGATATTTGGGTCCGTTCGAGGTTACGGAGCGTATAGGCGAAGCAGCCTATCGTTTGGCATTGTCCGCAGAGCTGAGTGGATTACATGACGTTTTTCATGTCTCCGTACTGAGGAAAGCTTTGGTGGAGCCGAGCGTCGTGGTCGAAGCGGCGGCGGTGCCGGTGATGGAGAACTTGGGGGCGAGGGTTCGCCCGGTGTGCGTGGAGGATTCAGAAGTCCGGCAGTTGCGTAACAAGCAAGTCAAACTTGTAAAGGTGCGATGGGACAACTGCGGCCGAGACGAATTCTCTTGGGAGCGTGAACAAGCGATGCGGGAGGATTTCCCGGAACTTTTCGCTCCAGGTATGCGTTATGAATTCCCTGTTTAAATTCTGAAATTTCGGGACGAAATTCGTTTAAGGGGGGTGGAGTTGTAACACCCCAAAATCGTAGTTCAGCGAGGTAGGCGGAGTGGTAGTGCTGCGTTCGGGATAGGCTAAAATTCCATAGCTGTTCAGTGCGCACGACCAGTGTCCTCTTCGCGCACGACCAGTGACCGTGCGCATGTGATCGTGCGTTAATTTGCAAGGATTCGGAGTTCTGTCTCGAACAGTGCGCACGACCAGTGTCCTCTTCGCGCACGACCAGTGACCGTGCGCATGTGATCGTGCGTTAATTCGCAAGGATTCGGAGTTCTGTCTCGAACAGTGCACACGACCAGTGTCCTCTTCGCGCACGACCAGTGACCGTGCGCATGTGATCGTGCGCCCTGTTTATTCTGCTCTGCGATTTTGAGCGGAGAAGGAGATCGGTCCGTCCAAATCTATTGGAATTTGATCCAACGGCTGCGATGGTTGGCTGGGGGGTTTTAGGGCTTGGTAGAGGAGTTAAACCCTCAATTTTTCCAAGGCTTTCTCTCTCTTAGGTTGGAGAAAGGAGGAGGAGGCAAGGAGGAAGAAGAAGGGGAATCCGCCATTGCCGGAGCTTCGGAGCTCCGTTCGCCGATCCGAGACCGGCAGTGCGTAGAGGGCATCAAGGCGCTTCTTCTCCACCGTGTGGTTGCAAGCTTCTCATGGCTAGGAGGAGATCTCAAAAGGCAACGACATTTCTCCTCCCGGTCTTTAGGATGCGTGTTTGGCATCCCTTCTTTTTCTGCATTTTGGCACCGGATCCGTCGAGTGAGAGGGATCCGGGTCGCCTTGGCTCAAGATAAATCACCGGGTTGATTGTGTCCGTCCCCGGCATGTTTTGCACTAGAGATCCGCTCCGTTAGCGGATTAGGCATTGTGGGTGAAGCCGGATTTGTGGCCGTTGGTCCGATCCGGTGATGTTGATTTACGCACATTTTAGGGGTTTTGTTAGAAATCCGATTACGGCGAACTCGTCGTGGTGATGCCTTTATAGCTTCGTGTGGTAACGAATGTTGGGTTTAGGGCGGAGAAATAATGTGCGGATTTTGGGGCTTGTGAGGCCTAGTGTTGTGCGAAGGCGCGATTGGTCTTTGTGGTCGGCTGGCTATCCCGTGAAGACTGAGATTCACGTGTGGAGAGTGTTCCGGCAAGATTAGTCCCTTCGATTGTTGACTGACGAGAATGTCTGTGCTACGGTTGAGTCCGTTGACGGTCTCCAGGCGAGGCAATCGGTGGACGTTGTCCCGAAAGTAAGCCCAGGGCCTTGGGACGTTTTGGTTGGCCAAAATTCTTAGAATCGGTCTTTGTGCGTTATTGGCGGCCCGAGCGTCTGAGCTGTCAGACAAGCCCGATGGATGGTGGGCCAGGCGAGGTGGGTCTCAGCGAGAGCGCTTGGCCTTGGGTTTTGATGCCCTCGTGGGGAAGTAATGAGTACCCTTGTGTTGGTGATGTATGATGATGTGTTAGATTCATACGCTTTAGGGCGCCTTGGGTGAAACCCGGGCTTGCACTCATTTTGCATTGTTAGGCCCCTTTTATTACCTGCTCAACATAAAAACGTGGATGATGCTTGTGACACTCATGCCAGTATTTATGTTGCTTTCCTTTATGTACTTTTGCATACGAAGTGCTGACTTGCAGGGTGAAGTAGTTCCCCGGGGTCCGCTAGGACGGCCGGGAGGAGGGATGTTGTTACACCGCTTGTGGTCAGCCATAGCTGACCCTCGTTTACCGCTCTTTGTGATTTGGTTGCAGGGCAAGAATCGCAGGCTGGACCCAGCGCGCCGGCCAAAAAGGCCTAAAGCCTCACGAAGTGCTTAGTTGATTTCCTGCATTACTTTCTTCGTACTTTGTTATATCCGGCTTGCATGCCGAGGCAGTATAAGGAAAAACTATCCTTCCCCTTTTGTTGGGATGTCTTTTATTATGGAATGTTTGATGTTTTGGACATTGTTTTGTAAGGCCTTAAGGCCAGTTGGACTCTTTTGTAGTATGGACAATCTCTGTGGCTTAGTTTGTTTCCGATGTGTTGTCTGAGTTATGAGATTGGGTAGTTAATATCACCTTTTAATACTAAAGCTGTGGCGGTTATATGCTGTGGGGTCCCGGCCGGACCCATATTATATGGTCATTACAGGGGAGGTGTTACATTGTGCCTACCCCATTCTTTTGGTTCAGCCCCACTTTTGTTCACCAAAGCCTAAACTCCAATCCTAGTCGCACACCCAAAAAGCAAGCATTTTGTTTAAATTTCAAATTGGTGGTGTTGATTATGGTAGTACATTGTGAAAATGTGGTTGTGCATCTTTAAAAATTTGCTGAAATTGTTAAAGAAAGAAAAAGAAAAGAAGAGAAAGATTTGAAAAGAAAAAGAAGAATGAAAAGTTTGATTGAAAAAAAAAATCTGTTTGAGATTTATGTTTGGGAGTAGGCGGTGCACGCACCCATGTTGTTAAGTCCAAGTCTGGGGGTGTTGTGTACCCGCGTGTTTGTGTGGTGAATGAGGATAGTTTCCTGCATTAGCTCATTTGGGTTTAGTGCTTGAGCCATCGTTTTTATCTTTGTTTAACCTCACCTAAACCCAAGCCCCATTTAAAACCTAAAGTCCTATTGATTCACGCATTTGAGTCAAACCAGTGCCGTGGAGAGAATGTGACCGGGCAAGCCTATGGTCACCGACACCGATGGATTTCGGTGGAGTTTATCCGGCAACCCAATCTTGAGCAATGCTCATCTCAGCGTTTAGTTTACTTTCTCCGTATGCGTGACCGAATGATTCACCGTAGTTCACCATTTTGAGTAGTTGTAATATGCTTTTACTCTTTTAGAAATATATAAACTGTTTTTATAGTCAGAAATCGTTTCTACTATTTTTTCTTATGCACGTGAGCATGCGACTTCGCATGGTACTCTGTATTGTAGTTTTAAGCCATCTACTTTTCTTTCCCCGTTCGCATGGAATTTGTTTGCTCGGGACGCGCAAATAGGTAAGTCTGGGGGTGTGATGAGTCCCGATTATATACACATATATGGACTCATCTGGGCCGTTTATCTAGTCATTCCACTGCACTTTAGCCTTGTTTTAGCTTATATTTGTTATCACTTGCTATGTGCACTTCTAGGCCCATTTTGGTGTTATTTCGTATCTTTCTTTGTTATTAGTTTTCTTGCGATGTTAAGTCCCACTTTCAGTGGCTAGACTGGTGTCGTACGCTGGAACAGGTGTCGTGCAGGTGTTTCCGGTGCAATTCTGCACAGGAACACTGCGCACGATCACCGGTTCTATTGCGCACGACCACTGGTCGTGCGCCACTGATCGTGTGCACTTAACCCTTTTTTATGAGTTCTGTTTGGTGCAGTGCGCACGACCATCTACGCTAGTGCGCATGACCACCGGTCGTGCGCCACTGTTCATGCGCGCTTATCATCAATTTCTTGAGTTCTGTTTCAATCAGTGCGCACGACCACCGGTCGTGCGCCACTGGTCGTGCGAACATGTTATTTCATAATTTCTGTCTTTGCAGGTTCCGTCTAGGCAGAGCGCACGATCACCGAATTCTAGTGCGCACGACCACTGGTCGTGCGCCAATGACCGTGCGCACTGTTTAATTCCAGCGCCTATAAATTCTGCTGCTCGCGATTTAGGTCGCATCGCTCGCTGTTTTCCGCCGTTCCTGCTCCAGTTTCGTCCGACTTCGCCCCTCCACCATTGCCCACCATCTAGAGGTGCTCCGGGCTTGTTCTTCACGCCAATCTTGAGCCGGAGTTTCCTCTCGGCCTCCTCCTTCATCCAAGAGCTCCAAAGGAAGACCTAGCCGCCATTGCCGTCAAGCAAGGGGAAGTTTGCAACCTCTACCGGATCGTGAGACGAAGAAGACGGGTTCATTAGAGAGTCGTGACAGCTCTCTCTACCCCGGACGTAGTTGCGGACCGATCTTGGACGCGGATTGACAACCCGGCGATTCCAACCGTGAATCTCCAACGAGCCTTCGGATTCAGTCGATTTCTTGCCTTGTTCTCCTCTTATTGATTGTTGTAATAGTTAGATCTTTTGTATTTTGATGAAGAACACTATAGACCTTGCTATTTAAAGTTATTTCATGTCTATGTGAAATAATCTTTTTTGTTTATTTGTGTGCTTGAGGTGCGCCCCATTCCATCCTCCATCCCGCCGTCACGTCCGGTGCCGCACTAGCAATTGCTAGTGGCGTGCTTGTCGAAGAGGTGCTTGCGACCCTCACTCCGCTAGCCTACTCGTCCATCCGCCTACCGAAGCGTGGCATCGCGGCCAGTATTCCATCCCGCCTAACGAAGCAGTGCGCTCAAGGCCTGCACAGTTCGATTCCGCTTGCCTACTCGTCCATCCGCCCTCTCGACGCAGCGCGCTCAAGGCCTGCCTAGTCTCCATCCCGCCAAGCGAAGCATTGCATAGCGGCATTGCATAGGAGTAGTTGATAGCTTTTATTTTATTTTCTTAAAGCCAACCCAACTCCCCCGCATCCCATCCGATTTAAGGACTTCAATCTCAAGTCCTTCCTCGATAATAAACTGCACCTTACTGTGTTCCTCAAGAGACCGACACTCGGGAATTTTCCCCATTATTATTACTTGCGCGACCGGTGCACTTGCCGAAATCATCGCATCACACACCCAATCCGAGCTCTAGTGTTTTATTTTCTTCCGTTGAGGGTGTTGATGCGGTGTAAATTTTGTGAAAGTGTGGTTTGTGCTTTCTCAGTTTATTCGCAGAATAAAGTGCGAGAATAAAAAAAAAGAAAAAGAAAAGAGAAAAAAATGTGGTCAAGAAAAGAGTTTAATTGAAAATCTTTTTGAGATGTATATTGGGAGTAGGCGGTGCACACACCCATGTTTTCAAGTTCAAGTCTGGGGGTGTGGTGCACCCGTGTTTTTATTGCGATGCTTGGATAATTTCCTTAACGAGAGCTCTTGTGGGTTAGGTGCGGAAACCTTTATGTTTATCATTGTAAACCCTACCGAATTCCATGCCCAGTATTTATCCTAAAGTCCTATTGACTCACGCAATTAATCGAACTAGTGCCGTGGAGAGAGTGTGAACGGGTGAGCTTATGGTCACTGACATTGATGGATTTCAATGGAGGTTGTTCCGAGCACGGATCTTGAGCAATACTAGCCTCAACGATCAGTTTACTTTCTTCTTACGCGAGACCGGATGATTCATCGAGATTCAACATTTGAGTAGAAATAATATATAATTACGCTCATAGATTATTTCAAAGTATTCGTATAATTTAAAATTTCATCTATTGCATTTCTAGGAGCGTGAGCATGCGACTTCACATGGTACTCCGCATCTACAATTGTTAAGCCAACTAATCTTTTTTCCCGTCCGCATAAGGGGTGATTTTCTCGGGACGAGCAAATGGTTAAGTCTGGGGGTGTGATGAGTCCAATATTTATACGATTTTATGGACTCATCCGAGCTAGTTTTCACTCTTGCGCACGTCCTATTCGAGCTATAATTGCTTGTATTTCTCTTATAATCACTTCCGCGCTATGTGCACTATTTATGCCCGTCTTGGTATGCTTTTGTGCTTCTTGTTGTTGGGGGTAAGTAAATGGTGCTCCCTAACCTTTTATTATGTAATGGTATTGAGCTGGAAGGGTATTCCCAGCTGTGTTGATGTTTATGCAGGTGGATGGATCATCCTATTTTACCCAGAATTCATGTCTGCTTATATCGCACGATCGTGCATTTTCTTCGACGCACGTATGGCTGCGGTCGTGCGTCCTCATCTGGGGTAGAAAATGATGTTCTGTCTTTGTTCATGCGTTTTACGCACGGGCAGTCGCCCGTGCACGAAGGAAATGCATGATCGCCTACTAAGCCTGGTTTTTAGGCCATCTAGAATTGGTCGTGCGTTTTTACGCACTAGCGCTGTTGCTTCTTCCTCAAGGCATTTCTTTTTCGTTAATAATGCACGTTCTATGCACGGTCGTGCATTCGACCGTGTGTGACATAATTTCTATTGTCTTAGTATATAAGCTAGAAAATCTGCTGGCTTGAGAAGGATCCGGAAAAAGACTTTAGATCCCGCCATTTTCGCTCCAGTTCGCGTATTTTGCCTCTCCACCACCGTTCGACCTAGGAGAAGCTCCGACAACCATTTTCTTGCAAATCTTCCGCCAAACCTTCCTCCTTGGCCTCCTCTATCATCTACGAGCTCAAGAACGCCATCGATGGAAAGTCTCTGCTGCATTCAAGGTGTGTCCAACAAGAGTTAACTTGAGCTAAACCATGAAGAAGACGGGTAAAGTAGAGGAAGGTGACAACTCCTCTGGACCCCGGACGACAACTGTAGACCGACCACGGACGAGGCTTGACAAACCTATGATTCCGACCGAGAACCTTCAGAAAAGTCTTCGAGCTTCGGTTACCTCTTTCCCCTTGTGTATGGCTTAAGGTTTTTCCATTGTATGTGTGTTATTTTGGATGATGTTCATAAACCATTTGTTTAAGCTAATATAATTTCATGCTTATGAGATTTGTTGTGGTTTATGTGAGTTGAGTAGCGCGCCATTCCACCATCCACTCCACCGCTTTGTTGTGCACCGTAATAGCAATTGCTAGTTGCGTGTTCCGTGATGAGGTGCCTACGACCCTCACTCCGCCGGTTACTAATCGTCCATCGGCTAGCCTTCTCGTCCACCCTCATACCGAAGCACGACATTGCGGCCTGCATTCCATCCCGCCATGCAAAGCGGTGCTTTAGGCCCGCATTTTTTTCATTGTTGTAAATTTAGGAATCGAAGATCAAACCCCCCGATGATTTAGAATTCAAGTTTGTTTTGCAAAACCTTTCTGTGATGAGATTATTAGAATTAGGAGGGCATTTTCGAGGAGTTTCGCGAGTACTCCTACTTCGAGAAAATAACCGTTATCCTATCGAAAGATAAAAGTAACGGTCTTTTCTTCTTTCAAAATATCGACGATTACGACCCAGCTACGGCGCCGAATTCTATTGATTTTTAAATAGAAAAGGAGAGAGTTTTGCAAGGTTTTGTAATTATTTATCCAAACTAATCTTTCGATGAAGGCAAGCACACCTTATCGCGTATAATATAGGATATTTTTAGAAAATATCAAGGTCGTATTTTTCCAAGGACGTGTTGATTATTTTTACTTTGAGAACGCGCTATTATTTTACCGAGAATTAAAGATATGATTTGCGATAGTTAAGAAGCGGAAATGACAATAATCACGGGCTTGGTGCACTTTTAGCAAAAACCTAGAAAAGAGATATAAAAAGAAAAGGATGCACTAAATGAAAAACTCACGCACTCTACGGGAATTTAAATGACTAAAATTAAAGAAAGCTTTAAATCTAAGTTATGAAAGCATTAAAATCTAATTATGAAAGCATTAAAATTTAATTAATCTCATACACACACCCACACTTTCGTAAATGAAAAAAACTAGAATAAAAACAAAAACAATAAAATTTACACTCATACACTCACACACTCACACACACAACAATAAGAAAAATTAAGTTAAAATAAAAATGAAGCACTACTCATATACTCACGCACACAACATTTAGAAAAGAAAAATAAGAAGAACAAGAAAAATCAGAAGAACAAGAACTTTCTTATATATAAAAATATATTACAACTTTGTAAACAAAGTCTAAACATAGGAAAGCTCAAACAAGAGCAAAGAAATACTTACAGAAAAACTCACATACACTCAAAAACTCACAAGAAAAACAATTACTTAGGGTTCTAAAATTTTAAACCCTTAAAAACAAGAAATGCCTCCCATATTTATAGGCAAAAATGGGGCTGCAAATAACAAAAAAAGGAGGTTGGAAGGTGCTAGAAGAGCAGCTGGAGGTTTGACTTGAGAGGTGGGCGAGTTTGACTTGAGAGCTGGTGGGGTGCGGATAGAAGGATAGCAGGTTAAGCTAGCGGGCTGGAGTGAGCTGACAGGTCGGGTCTCAGCGGGCTGACTCGTATTAGCGGTTCGGGCTGAGTCTCAGCGGTTCGGGCTGAGCTGACAGGTCTGGTCTCAGCGGGCTGACTCGTCTTAGCGATTCAGGCTGAGCTGGCGGGCTGGAGCTTAGTCTCAGCGGTTCGGGCTGCGGGTAGTGGGCTGCGGGATTAAATCCAGACAAAAATGCACTGGCCTAGTTTCGATCCCGCGCCACTAAGAAAAGCTAATCGGACCCATTCCACTCAAGAAAGCATGCTTATCTATAAACACAAGAACATATATATATATATATTATATTTACAGATTTATTTTTGCATATTAACCTTTAACATAATACATTAAAATACTTAATTTTTATTATCTTAATACATTAATATATATTATAGATTTAACTTAATACATATATATTATAGTTATAGTATTATACATCAATATTATTTAACTTTAATAATATATATGCGCGATATATATATAAAAAATATAGTCAAAAATTAATATTTAAATAACTATATTTTCATAAATATTATCTCTTTATATATTATATTTTCATATAGTTAATTTTATTAATACATATTTAACTTATTTATAGTTTATATTTACATATATAGATAAGATTTTTATTTAAGGAATATTTACATATATTTGTAAATACTTTATATATATACATATATTTAAATACTTATTTTCATATATATTTGAATACTTATTTACATGTATATTTAAATACTTATTTACATATATATTTTTACATACTTAAATAGTTCCTTTTTCCATATAAATATAAAAATTAGCTAAAACAAATCATTTAATCAATAATTTGCATGAAATATGCACAATATTACTTAAAACTATGCTAAAAACTATACTAAAATACGTATAATTTACTATTCATCAAATACCCCCTACTTAAGCTTTTGCTATTCCAAAGCAAAGTAAGAGATACCCATAAGACATTAATAGAATTTCTAATTTACCAAAATTTTATTTAATCGAAAGTAATCTTGAAATAAATTTAGGAGATTTAAAGAGGTAAGTCCCACATCGTGATGATGATTTAAAAAGAGCGAAAAAGTTTTAGCCAACAAGACTTCTAAAGTTAGCTAAGTAGCGACCTAAATAATTGTAATAATTAGTACCATGATTAGAATAGAATTATAAGAACTATAACTTTTTAAAGAAAATTTTAAGAATAATTAAAACTTACTAATTATGCTCTCTCAATTTTTTTAGTTAATATCTATTTTTCAATTTTATTGGCTAAGGGGTAGGGGAAGCTTGGTAAGAGAAGATATTTTTGATTTGGGGGTGACGAATTTTATCCTCTCACCCCACTCAATTTTTTTTCTTTTGGATAGAGTAGGGAATGAAATCTTGTTCCCATTTTTAATTTTTTTTTCTTCACAAATACTGAATGCTTATGTTTACGGAATGAATTCTTATTCCCATTGATATAAGATCTTTTTAAATTAATTGGGTGCCTATGTTTACAGAATAAAATCTTATTCTCATTGACATAAGATCTTTTAGAACAAAATTACCAAGGATATGGAATAAGAGGTTAGAGGTTTAGAAATTTCTAGAGTATGTAAATTAAGAAAAAATTTGAGGGCAATTTTTAGTAGATTTAGAACATTCCTAAAGTTTCACAAGTTTGAAGTAGGAATAATTAAAGTCTAAAGATGGTCTGCCAAAATAATACAACAAGAAGTTATTTAGGGTAAACTTGAAGTAGTGCTAAAAAGTTTGTTCTCTAATTAAATTAAAATTGCAATGTGTTCTTTACAACTAAAATTCCAAAGATCTAAATCTTACAAACTATGATACAAAAAAGAGTTTTGGCAAATAAAATATAATGAAAATGCTTATAAATAAACTCAAACTAGTTTTGAGAAAATAAAAAACTAAGAAGGGGTTTAATTTTATTTTATTTTGGATTTTGGGGTTTTTAGAATTTTTTTGGAATTTTCTAATTTATTTACAAAGTATGAAATATATTTTTTGGATTTTTGGGTTTTATAGATTTTTTTTTAATTTTCTAATTTATTTACAAAGTATGAAATATTTTATTTTTGGATTTTGGGGTTTTTTAGATTTTTTTTGGATTTTTCTAATTTATTTACAAAGTATGAAATAATTTTTTGGATTTTTTTAGAATTTTTTTGGATTTTTCTAATTTATTTACAAAGTATGAAATAATATATTTTTTTGGTTTTTTAGAATTATTTTTTTTTGTAATTTTCTAATTTATTTACAAAGTTTTGAAGAACGGAAAAAGATACCTCCATACTTAAAACCCAACATTGTCCCCAATGTTGTAACTTAAGTATGAAGGAGCAAAAATAAAAGGGCAGTTTGTACAAAAATAAAGGACGAGAAAATAAATAAACCCTGTAAAAATAGAAAAGAAGAAAATATTAGATAAATATGGGGTGCCTGCCAAGAGCGCTTTGTATACCGTCACGTAGCTTGACGCATTTGTCGTTTAAGTTTTCTCTTAAAGGTTAGGAAGGGGTATAGATTCGAGTTTACCATCCACCAGATTGCCCGCCAAATAAAGTTTTAATCGGTGACCGTTGACTTTAAACTCGCCTTTTTCGAGGTAGGAGATGAGAACGGTCCCATATGGCCAAACCTCTTTGACATCAAAGGGGCCAGACCATCTGGATTTTAGTTTAACCGGAAAAAGACGAAGGCGTGAATTTTATACAAGGACAAGATCGCCCGACGCAAATGATTTTGGAAATTTAATTTTTCGATTGTGGTAGAACTTAGAACGCTCCTTATAAAATTTATTACTCTCGTAAGAGTTTGCATGCCATTCATCGAGTTCATTTAATTGGAATTATCTACTCTCGGAGGCTAAGTCTGTTAAATATTTTGAAGTGGAAGTGGAATAGTGCTGGGTGGTCTGAAGGTTGGAGACCGCAGAGACCGCACGGTCTGCGCGAATGCTTTGGGCGGTTTTGTCCGGGCGGTCTGATCTGGGTGATCGCTGTTTCTAAGCAGCTCGCGCGGGTTTGTTCTGGCGGCTTGTTCAAGTCGGCCAGATGTACAAGTAGGTCTGCCTTCTTGCAGTGACCGAGCAGTCTGACATGTTGCTCTTGTCGGTCTGGGTTACTGAAGAAGTTCTTTGCTTATGCAATAAGACCGGGCGGTCTGCTTTATGGAGACCGCGATAACCGGGCAGTTTGTGATAACTGTATGGTTTAATAAGGAGCTGTTAGCTTTGCTGGGCTCGGGCGATTTGTTTTGTGAGACCGCTTGTGATCTGATGGGCAATTATTGTATCCCAATTTGTTCGGTGCTGATATCCGCCTTCTCGCCTATAAATAGAGGTGCAGGGCCCGTCATTAATAATGAGAACTGTAAGAACCAAAGTTGGATTGATTGTGCCGGTCTCACTTTGAGGTCGTGCGGTCTGAGATCTTTGTCTGACCAGTTTATTTGTTCGCAGGTTAGCGGCTAGCAGCTCGCGGTCAGCTTGTCTCTCTTCTTCCAGCTTTTAATAAACCAGTCCAAGCAGACTGCGTTTAGGTGTTCTTGGTCCGTGTAGTGGACTCAGTTAATCAGGCGGTCTTAAGTGGCCAGGCGATCTTGAGTTGCGGTCTGCAGCAGGTAGCAGTTTCTCTATTCAGTGTTCGTGTGGTGTTCTGTGATCAAGACCGTGCAGTCTGGGCGATCAAGGAGTGTAAACTGGTTCTCTTTCAGTTGTTGAATAAAGGAGCAGGTCGGCGGTCTGTGGTTGCGGTCTGGCAGGTGCAGCTTGTGCTCTGTTCGCGCAGTCTCAGGAGCTACCGTCTGGCTTGTCTGTTCATACGGTCTGGCGATCTCAAGTTGTCAGGTCGCAACAACTTGTATTTTGTGTTTGTGCTTCTCTTCTCCGTGATTCTTATGAATCATGTCTCGCCATGTATACCTCGAAATTGTGAAGAGATAGTTAATACCATAGAACTATTTATTCTTCCCATTGTCATTATTGTGCTACACTTGTAGAAAGATTTGTGAAGTGATTCCGCATTATTTACTTCATCTACGGACCTCAACTTTTTAACTCGGTATCAGAGGCAGGTTGCTGAGGTTGTTGAGCTGTAATTGCTGATACTTCTCTTGGGTTTCTCAAGTGGTTAGCAATCAGTGGGATAGCAATGGAAGGAGGATATGCTAGAGGTCTTGGTATTTAGCTCCTTACGCAGACTAACATCAAGAAGTGGAAGTCTTGCATGGAGAGCTATCTTCTTGGCGAGGATTTGTGGGAGGTTATAGGAGGAGAAGCAAGACAAGCTATTATTCCTGCTGAAGGGAATGCTGAGCTCATGAAGGCATGGAGGAGAACGAATGCTAAGGCGGAGTTCACTCTCAAGAGATCTATCATTCCGGAGCTGTTTGATCACATCATCGGATGTGTATCTGCTGCTGAGATTTGGACAGCCTTAGATGGCTTGTTCAATAAAAAGAATGTAGCTAGGCTATAGTTTTTGGAGAATGAGTTGGCGAAAGCAACTCAGGGAGATCTATCTATCTCAATGTTCTTCTTGAAGATGAAGACCCTCTGTGTAGAGATATCTGCTTTGGACCCGGATGAGCCTATCTCAGAAGCTAAACTGAAGAGACACATAATCTGCAGCTTCTGGAGGGAGTATGTGGCCTTTGTTACTTATGTTTAAGGCTGGGCCAATCAGTCTTCGTTGCTGGAGCTAGAGAACTTACTTACTTCGCAGGAAAGTTTGGCTAAGCAAATGGATGGGATGTCTGTCTCTGGGGGAGAAGGTGAGGTTCTCTTTTCTGGCAAGAAGAAGAGATGGGACAAGAAGAAGAAGACATCTGGAGATGATGGTCCGTCTTCTTCATATCAGCAGGAGAGGAGCTATGCTCCTAAGCATGATGGGAAGAAGCAGGAAGGACCTAGATGCTTTAGGTGCAACAAGCTTGGTCATTTCAAAAGGGACTGCAAGGTCAATCTTCAGCCAGGGCATGCTGCAGGAAAGGAGGAGGCTAGTTCCAATTCTGAAGGTAGTTGGGGTGGTGGAGGTGCATTCATGATGGGCACGTGTGTTCAGGTTATGACTTCCATTAACTATCAGGATGATTAGATAGTGGACTCTGGGTGTGGTCATCACCTTACCGGGGATGAGTCAAAATTCTCCTCATTGCAGGCATATACATGTAATGACGCTATCATTACGGGTGATGATATTGTTCATGCAGTTGAGAAGGAGGGTGTGGTTTCATTGAACGATGATAGAGGTACTCTTACGTTGAAGAGTGTCTATCATGTTCCGGGGATGAAGAAGAACCTCTTCTCGGTGACCAATGCGGTGGATGCTGGCTATCACGTTCTGTTCGGTCCAACAGAAGTGAAATTTCTCCTAAATGTTTCAGTTGTGAAAGCTGAGGTCACTCATGTTGGGAGATGGGGAAAGGACTTATTTGTTCTTTCAACAAGTTCTTATGTTGATAAGATGAGGGCTAACGACAACGCTGCTATCTGGCACGAAAGACTTGGACATGTTGGGATGGATAAGTTGAAAGCTATGGCGGGAAGAGGCCTAGTTAAAGGTCTGCCTAGCTTGTCATCTTTCGGGGATGGTCACGTTTGTGTAGGTTGTTAGTTTGGTAAGGCTCAGCGCTTTCCATTTGACAAATCACAAAGCAGATGTAAAAGACCATTGGAGTGTATCCATGGTGATCTGTTTGGACCTACCAACACTGCCAGTCTTGGAGGTAGCAGGTATATGCTGATTTTGGTTGATGACTTCACCAGATATACTTGGGTATATTTTTTGAAGGAGAAGTTGGAGGCGTTCGAGAGGTTTGTGGAGTTCAAGGAGCTGGTGGAAGGTCGGCTAAGCCTGCGGGTGAAGAGGTTCAGAACTGACAATGGAGGGGAGTTTACCTCCATAGAATTCTATAACTTCTGCAGGAAGCATGACATCCAAAGGGAGCTTTCTTGTGCTCACACTCCACAATAGAATGGAGTTGCAGAGCGGAAGATCCGTCACCTGATGGAGACCTGCAAATGTTGGCTTCATGCCAAGAGTATCCCAAAGTCCTTCTGGGCAGAGGGAATGTCTTGTGCGGCCTCTCAGTCCCATCAACATGAAGACCCCTCATGAGTTGATGTTCAACGAGAATCCAAGTGTGGAACACTTTCGAGTGTTTGGTTCTACCTGCTACGTGCATGTTCTGGATGCCCTTCGAATGAAGCTAGATGCTAAGGCAAGGAAACTAGTCTTCGTCGGTTATGATGACTGGAAGAAAGGGTGGAGATGCATGGATCCCGAGACACGGAGATATGTGGTCTCAAGGGATGTGGTATTTGACGAGCTGACGTCACACCAAGGTGGCTCTTCTATAGAGTTACAAGGAAGCATGGTAGATAGTGGAACAGAGGAAGCTGCACAGGAAGTTCTGGTGGAGTTGCCTGTTTCTCCAAGTGCTCCAGGTATTTCTAGCTTTTGGGTCAGGTGCTTCGGGTCTTGGAAGCAGGGGGAGCAATGCTCCATGTTTACCTGAGAGGAGAGATAGACCAGAAGCTGTAGTGGAAGAGGTGGTTCAGAGTCAAGCTCTGAGGAGGTCCAAGAGGACCATTATTCCACCTGAATGGTATACGGACGGGAACTTGGTGAGCTTTGTCTCATGTTTCTTCACAGGTCCCCTGGATGAAAGAGAGCCATCTTGTTATGAAAATGTCATTGGAGTCAAGGAGTGAGAAGGATCCATGGATGAAGAGATGGTTGCCCTCAGGAAGAATGAGACTTGGGACTTGGTGCCTAAGGTTGAGGGAGTTACTCTGGTGACTTGCAAATGGGTTTTCAAGCTGAAGAAGAAGGCTGATGGAAGTATTGAGCGGTACAAGGCTCGCCTTGTAGCTCGAGGTTTCTCTCAGAAGTATGGGGAGGATTATGAAGAAATGTTTAGCCCCTTTGCCAAGATGACTTCGGTCCGGGTGGTGATCGCTTTGGCAGTTTGCCAAGGGTGGAAGATTTGGCAACTCGACGTGAAGAACGCTTTCTTATATGGCGAGATTGACAAGGATATCTTCATGGATTAGCCACCTGGTTATGTATCCAAAGAGCACCCAAGATATGTTTGCAAGCACAAGAAAGGCTCTTTAAGGCTTGAAGCAAGCACCTCGGGCGTGGTATGGGAAGATCGCAGAATACCTCCAATTCTGTGGATATTTTGCTTGTGATTCAGACTTAAGCTTATTTGTAAAGAAGATTGGGGAGCTTCAGGTCTTGGTGCTGCTGTACGTTGACGATATGATCATCACAGGGAATTCTGAAGTGGAGGTAGCTAGGCTTCGTGCTGAGCTAGCTATCAGATTTGAGATGAAGGATTTGGGCGAGCTCCACCATTTCCTTGGGCTCGAAGTGGAGAGGAAAGAGAGCGGTATGCTCGTTCCCTAAAAGGGCTATGCAGATAGAATCGTGAAGAGATTCAGCATGGAAGGGGGAAAGAGCAGCTCTACTCCACTGGAGGTTGGAGTTCATCTTCGGCGAGATGAAGGGAAGGTTCTTACTGATCCTTTGGTGTTCCGGGTTTTAGTCAGAAGCTTGATATACTTGACGATCACGAGGCCAGATATTGCTTATGCAGTTGGCAGGGTGAGTCGGTTTATGGCAGAGCCTCGGAAGCCTCATCTTGTGGCGGCTAGGAGTATATTGAAGTATGTCAAATCTACATCGGATTTCGGTATCTTCTATGGGAGAGATTTGGGCTTTTGCTTGCATGGGTACATGGATGCTAATTATGGAGGAGATTCGGATGATCAGAGATGTATGTCTGGATACGTCTTTATGACAGGATCTACAGCTATTTCATGGTGTAGCAAGAATTAGGATTCTGTGTCTATCTCTACCACAGAAGCGGAGTACAAAGCTTCGGCTTTGGAAGCTCAGGAAGCCATCTGGCTTAGGAGACTTGTGGAGGACATTCATAGGGAGGTGCGAGGTCCTACTCTGCTACATGGTGATAATGAGAGTGCTCTCAAATTGGTGAATAATCCAGTTTGTCACGAGCATACGAAGCACATAGAGATTCATCACCATTTCATTCGTGAGAAGGTGTTGGAGGGATCTTTGATTGTGGAGCATATGTAGAGCAAGGAGAATGTTGATGACATATTTACTAAGCCGCTGGCAAAGGGACCTTTTGGTCGGTTGCAGAGTTTGCTTGGGCTGACTTTCACTTCCCACTTCAAGGGGAAGTGTTAAATTTTTTGAAGTGGAAGGGGAATAGTGCTGGGCGGTCTGAAGGTTGGAGACCACAGAGACCACGCGGTCTGCGATGGTGCTCTGGGTGGTTCTGTCCGGGCGGTCTGATCTGGGAGATCACTGTTTCCAAGCAGCTCGCACGGGTTTGTTCTGGCGGCTTGTTTATGTTGGCCAGATGTACAAGTAGGTCTGCCTTCCTGCAGTGACCGGGCGATCTGAGATGTTGCTCTTGTCGGTCTGGGTTACTGAAGAAGTTCTTTGCTTATGCAATAAGACCGGGTGGTCTGCTTTATGGAGACCGCGGTAACTGGGCGGTTTGTGATAGACGTATGGTTTAATTAGGAGCTATTAGCTTTGCTGAGCTCGGGCGGTCTGTTTTGTGAGACTGCTCGCGATCTGATGGGCGGTTATTGTATCCCAATTTGTGCGGTGACGACATCCGTCTTCTCACCTATAAATAGGGGTGCAGGGCCCATCATTAATAACTAGAACTGTAAGAACCAAAGATGTCTTGATTGTGCCGCTCTCACTTTGAGGTCGTGCGGTCTGAGATCTTTGTCTGACCGGTTTGTTTGTTCGCAGGTTAGCGGCTAGCAGCTCGCGGTCAGCTTGTCTCTCTTCTTCCAGCTTTGAATAAACCAGTCTGGGCAGACTGCGTTTAGGTGTTCTTGGTCAGTGCATCGGACTCAGTTGATCAGGCGGTCTTAAGTAGCCAGGCAATCTTGAGTTGTGGTCTACAGCAGGTAGCAGTTTCTCTGATCAGTGTTCATGGGTTCTTGTGTAATCAAGACCGTGTAGTCTGAGCGATCAAGGAGTGCGAACTGCTTGTCTTTCAGTAGTTGAATAAAGCAGCAGGTCAGCGGTCTGTGGTTGCAGTCTGGCATGTGCGGCTTGTGCTCTGTTCGCATGGTCTCAGGAGCTACCATCTGGCTTGTCTGTTCGCACGGTCTGGCGATCTCAAGTTGTCAGGTCGCAGTAGCTTGTATTTTGTGTTTGTGCTTCTCTTCTCCGTGATTCTTGTGAATCATGTCTCGCCATGTATACCTCGAAATTGTGAAGAGATAGTTAATACCATAACACTATTTGTTCTTCCCATTGTCATTGTTGTGCTACACTTGTGAAAAGATTTGTGAAGTGATTCCGCACTATTTTACTTCATCTCTGGACCTCAACTTTTTAACAAAGTCTAGATCGAGGTTTAAAAATTTTAAAGCCGAAAAAGCGCGGTGCTCTAACTCTACAAGTAAATGGCACGCCTTGCCATAAACTAATCGATAAGGCATACAACCGATGGCGGTTTTGTACGTCGTACGATACGCCCACAATGCGTCGTCGAGTTTTAAAGCCCAATCTTTCCTATTCGTCGAAACGGTTTTTTCTGATATTCGCTTAATCTCTCGATTAACTACCTCTACTTGCCCGCTTGTTTGAGGGTGATGGGCGGTGGCGAGCTTATGCGTGACACCATATTTAGATAATATTTTTGCAAATTGGACGTTGCAAAAGTGCGTACCCCTATCACATACTATCGCGCGAGGCGTACTGAAGCAAGAAAATAATTATTTTAGAAATTTGACGACGACTCTCACATTGTTAGTGGGGAGAGCTTGTGCTTCCGCCCACCTAGATACGTAGTCGACCGCCACTAAAATATAGTGAGTAGTATAAGAGCGAGGTAGAGGGCCTACGAAGTCTATGGCCCATTAATCGAAGATTTCGCATTCTAAATAAAAATTTTGGGGCATCTCATCACGATGCGAGATGTTACCTGACCGCTGACAGCTATCTCACTTACTCACAAGATTGTGAGCAACTTTAAAGAGAGTGGGCCAATAAAAGCCCGCCTCTAGCGCTTTCCACGCCGTCCGGTTGGCTTGATAATGCCCCCCCGGCCGGCCCCTCGTGGCAGTGTCACAATATTTGCGCACCCTCCTATCATGAAACGCATCTCCATACCACTTGGTCTGTGCAAACGCGAAAGAGAAAGGGGTCTTCCCAAAAGTATTTTTTCAAATCAGAAAAGAATTTCTTCTTTTGTTATTTTGAAAAGTGTTTTGGAAGGACCCGCGTAACTAAATAGATGGCATAATTCGCGAACCAAAGAGGGGAAGAAGTTTTGTTTAAATTATTAACAATTAAGAGGCGCTCCTCGGTAAATCTATCGTCTATGTCAGGTTCGACGAGCGCTTTTGCGATGGGGCGATCTAAACGAGAGAGGTGGTCTGCCGCTAAATTTTCAGCCCCCTTCTTGTCCCGGATCTCTAAGTCAAATTCCTGTAAAAGGAGGATCCATCGAAGTAAGTGGGGTTTGGTGTCTACTTTTGATAATAAAAATTTGAGGGCAGAGTGGTCGATAAAAATAATAATTTTAGAAAGAGTAACGTAGGGTCTAAACTTATCGATTGAAAATACGACGGCGAGAAGTTCCTTTTCCGTCGTCGTGTAATTAGCCTGTGTGGCTGTGAGCGTTAGAGAAGCATAGTAGATGGGATGAAAATAATTATTAACACGTTGGCCTAGTACGGCTTCCACCGCGATATCGCTCGCATCACACATAATTTCAAATGGAAGGGACCAATTTGGCGCCACCAGAATGGGAGAATTGATAAGTTTTTCTTTAATAATATTAAACGCCTCTACGCATGCGTTATCAAAAATAAATGGAGATTCCTTCTCCAGGAGGTTGGTTAGCGGTTTCGTTATTTTGGAAATTTTTTGAATAAACTGCCTGTACAAACCTGCGTGGCCAAGAAAACTCCTAATTGATTTTATATTTGAAGGTTTTGGGAGTTTTTCAATGATTTCGACCTTGGCCTCATCGGCCTCCATCCCTTTAGCAGAAATTTTGTGGCCGAGAACTAAACCTTCCCGGACCATAAAATTACACTTTTCCCAGCACAAAACCAGGTTTATGTTTTCGCATCGTTGGAGGACTCGATCTAGATTCTGCAAGCAGTTAGAAATGGAGCTCCCGAATACGGAGAAGTCATCCATAAAGACTTCAATTATGTCCTCTACGAGCTCCCCAAAGATCGCCATCATACATCATTGGAATGTAGCTAGCGCATTGTAGAGGCCAAACGGCATCCTTCGATATGCGAAGGTGCCGAAGGGGCATGTAAAAGTTGTTTTCTCCTGGTCTTCGGGGGAGATTGGAATTTGGAAAAACTCTGATAGACCATCGAGAAAATAATAATATGGATGACCTAAAAGTCGCTCCAGAATCTGATGGATAAACGGTAACGGGAAGTAGTCCTTCCGGGTGGCATCGTTTAACTTTTGGTATTCGATGCACACCCGCCAACCCGTAACAGTACGAGTTGGGAATAATTCGTTGTTTTGGTTGGCCACTACCGTTAAACTGCCTTTCTTCGGCATGACATGCACGGGGCTAACCCACATACTGTCCGATATAGGGTAGATAATCTCCGCATCCATGAGTTTTATGACTTCAGCCTTAACGACTTCCCACATATTCAGGTTAAGTCGTCGTTGAGGCTGGATTGTTTTGTGGGAAAAATCTTCTAAAAATATTTTGTGCGTGCATAAAAAGGGATTTATCCCCTTAATATCTGAAATTTGCCATGCAATTGTATGGCGATGCTTAGACAAAACCTCCACCAATTCGGAGGTTTCCGAATCGGTTAAAGTGGAAGAAATAATAACAGGAAGTTTTGAATTTTTGTCTAGAAAAGCGTATTTTAAATGGTCGGGGAGTTGTTTAAGCTCCAAGACCGGGGGTTCTTCATAAGATGTGGTGATTTTTAAATCTCTTGAATTATAAGATTCAAAAGGCGAATCTTGTGGCAATTCATCTAAAGGATGGAGATTTGCCAAATCCGAATCGTCTAGCGTTAAGGAAAGTAATTCAAAAAACGAAGAACACTCATCCTCAAGCGCAGATTCCAAATTAAAACTGGAATCATCATTTGATAAAGTGTTCCGCATCGAGAGATTAATGTGAATTATAACTTCGTCATCTCTGACCCGAAGGTGTAGGCGACCGTTACTTATATCAATTAACACTTGGGAGGTCGCGAGGAAAGGGCGATCGAGGATAATTGGTACCTCGACGTCCTCCTCGATGTCAAGGATGACGAACTGGGAAGATAAACTTATCAACCTTGACCAGAACGTCCTCCACAATCCCGATGGGATTTTATCGAGCGATCCACGAGTTGGATGCTCATTTTTGTTGGGCTAGGAGTGCCCAAATCTAATTTGGTAAAGCGGGAGAAGGATATTAAATTTATACTCGCTCCTAGGTCCGCTAGGGCGTATTTTATTAACAAGTTGTTGAAAAGGCACGGGATGGAGAACCTTCCCGGGTCGTTAAATTTCGGCGGTAATTTGTTAAGTAGGACCACCGAGCATTCCACATTTAATGAAACACGCAAAATACCCTCGAGCTTCTTTTTATTAGAAAGGAGCTCCTTGTGGTATTTCACATATTTCGGCATCTGAGAGAGTGCCTCGCAGAAGGGGACGTTAATCTGAATTTATTTTAATATTCGTAATTTTTTTTGATAATTTTCGTCCTCCTTCTCTTTATTAATTTTTGAGGGATAAGGAATTTATGGGCTCGAAACGCTCATCGCAATTGGAAAATTCGGAGCTCATAAAATCGAAGAAGAGGGTGGAGGGGTCGGAGTCGAAATGTGTACCGTAGGCTCAACCCATGATGGGGAGACGACCTCCTTGCTACTGTGAAGGGTTATAGCATGGGCATTTTCGCTAGGGTTTGGCTCCGTATTCCCTGGCAAATCTCCATGTGTCCGCTCTGAGATAATTTTCACAAGATGTCCAACTTGCATTTCTAAATTTTTTAGCGATCCGGTAATATTCCGGATATTTGTATCATTGAATGCGATATACTTTGCGAAAACTTCCTCGAGCGGAGAAAGTTTTGGAGGAGGAGGTGGATATCCCTGATGGAATCCGTGTGGAAATCCTTGCGGATTCGCATTTGGGGGCCGCTGCGCGTTATTTGGATTACTCCAGTAGAAGTTCGGGTGATTCCTCCAACCAGGATTATAGTTATTACTATAAGGGTTATTAGTGGGGTTGAAGGGGGCCCGAACTTGATTACTGAGGTAATCTACCGATTCTTCGATTAAATTATTATTATAATTATTAATAATATTATTATTATGATTAGTATTCGCCCACGCGGGAGTGGAGGAGGTAGCAGTCATCTCCGCCACCTGTTTACTTAGCCGCTCTACCTGTGAGGCTTAGAAACTGGTGGCATCCACTTCAAAAATCCCAGCTGGTTTATTAGGACGCGACCTTGGCACGTTCCATTGGTACTCGTTCATGGTCATTTCTTCGATCAGAGCTTGAGCGGCCTCCGGAGTTTTGTTGTTTAACGTTCCCCCGGCGGCTGCGTCGATCATATGTCGCATTGAGAAATTCAAGCCATTGTAGAACGTCTGGACCTGTAGCCAAGTTGGTAGTGCGTAATGAGGACACCTACACAAATATTCTTTAAAATACTCCCAAGTCTCGTAAAGAGACTCAGAATAATTGTAGAAAAGATGCGATATCCGTGCGTAATTTAGCGGTTATTGACGGACGAAAATACTTAGTTAAAAATATTTTCGTCAATTCGGCCCACGTGGTTATGGACCCTCTTGGAAGAGAAGTCAACCACGATTTAGCCTTTGTCCGCAAGGAAAAAGGAAAAAAGTGCAAGCGAATGGCGTCCTCGCTGACTCCATTAATTTTAAAGGTGTCGCAAATTTCTAAAAAAATTTAAAGGTGAATGTTTGGTTCCTCATCTGGGAAACCGTCGAACTGAATCGACTGTTGTATCATTTGGAATATGCTAGATTCTATTTCAAAGTTATTATTAGCTATTGCGGGGCGAGTGACACTTGACCCAGTATCATCCAAATTCGGCCTGGCGTAGTAGGCCATGGTCCGCTGCGGCGCTGCATTTAGATTCATTCTGTTATATTTTTTGCTATAGTATCGGCGATTAACTCTTAGGGATCTATCAGAGTGTTTTGATCATGAGATAGGCAACGCTCGTGAAAGGTGTGCTCGATTTCGGGATCAAAAGTAATTTTCGGATTATCCGAAGAGCTTCCTCGGGTATGTACTATTATATATAAAAAGTTGTAATTTTTTGAAAGGAAAGTTTTGTTTTTTTCTATATTTTTAAATTGAAAATAAGTGAAAGAAAGAACTTGTATATTAAAATTTTTTTTGATTTGATATTTTTTTTTGAAAATATATGACGAGAGAAAAAGTGGGAGGAAGAAGTAAAAGATAAAATTAATAGCGATTCATTTTTTTTGAAATAACAACAAATCCCCGGCAACGACGCCAAAAATATGATGATTTAGAATTCGAGTTTGTTTTGCAGAACCTTTCTGTGATGAGATTATTAGAATTAAGCAGGCTTTTTTGAGGAGTTTCGCGAGTACTCCTACTTCGAGAAACTAACCGTTATCCTATCGAAAGATAGAAGCAACAGTCTTTTCTTCTTTCAAAATATCGACGATTACGCCCCGACAACGGTGACGAATTCTATTGATTTTTAAATAGAAAAGGAGAGAGTTTTGCAAATTTTTGTAATTATTTATCCAAACTAATCTTTCGATGATGGCAAGCGCACCTTATCGTATATAATATAGGATATTTTTAGAAAATATCAAGGTCGTATTTTTCCAAGGATGTGTTGATTATTTTTACTTTGAGAACGCGCTATTATTTTACCGAGAATAAAAGATGTGATTTGCGATAGTTAAGAAGCAGAAATGACAATAATCGCGGGCTTCGTGTGCTTTTAGCAAAAACCAAGAAAAGCGATAAAAAAAGAAAAGGACGCACTAAATGAAAAACTCATGCATTCTACGGGAATTAAAATGACTGAAATTAAAGAAAGCTTTAAATCTAAGTTATGAAAGCATTAAAATATAATTATGAAAGCATTAAAATCTAATTATAAAAGGATTAAAATCTAATTATTGAAGCTTTAAAAATAATCTCAAACACACACCCAAACTTTCATAAATTAAAAAAAAAACTTAAAAAAAAAAACAAAAACAACAAAATTTACACTCATACACTCACACACACAACAATAAGTAAAACTAAGTTAAAATAAAAATGAAGCACTACTCATACACTCATGCACACAACATAAAGAAAAGAAAAATAAGAAGACCAAGAACTTTCTTATATATAAAAATATATTACAACTTTTTAAAGAAAGTCTAAACTTGGGAAAGCTCAAACAAGATCAAGAAAATACATAAAGAAAAACTCACACACTCACAAGAAAAACACTTACTTAGGGTTCTAAAATTTTGAACCCTTAAAAACAAGAAAAGCCTCCCATATTTATATGCAAAAATGGGGCTACAAATAGCCAAAAATGGAGGTTGGAAGGTGCTAGAAGAGCAGCTAGAGGTTTGACTTGAGAGGTGGGCGAGTTTGACTTGATAGCTGGTGGGGTGCGGATAGAAGGCTGGCTGGTTGAGCTGGCGGGCTGGAGTGAGCAGGCACGTCGGTTCTCAATGGGCTGACTCATCTCAGCGGTTCGGGCTGAGTTTCAGCGGGCTGACTCGTCTCAGCGGTTCGGGATGAAATGGAGGGCTGGGGCTGAGTCTTAGTAGTTTGGGCTGAGTCTCAACAGTTCGGGCTGAGTCTCAGCGGTTCGGGCTGAGTCTCAGCAGTTCGTGCTGCGGGTAGCGGGCTATGGGATAAATCCAGGCAAAAATGTGCTGGCCTGGTTTCAATCCCGCGCCACTAAGAAAGGCTAACCGGACCTGTTGAAACCAGAGAACTGGTCTCGTCGACGTTTGAAAGGGGGATGCAGCTAATCCTTACTTGACCCGCGCTAGAACCCTTGACCAATGCTAAGAACAGAAATACCTTGCCCTTGAAGAACACTTGAGTCCATAAACGAACCCCTTAAGTTGCAGCGTGGAGGTCCCGCCACACACCCAGAAGTTCAGAGAGAGCTTCCCCTCCCAAGCCAATGTTGATCCTGGGCACCTTGGAGAGCGCTGAGGACCACCTCACCGTCAACCATCACTGATAGGGGGGAGGGGTGTAGTGCTTGCTCACAAGACACACACGAGGGTGGGCGGGGGGGGGGGGGGGGGGAGTCCAACCCTTCCCAAGGTGCCCATGGGGGTCAATTTATAGACTTCTAAAAATTGGGATGCGGATATCCAAAATTCTACTATTTGCAGCTCAACCATGAACTTGAGTGATCGAAATAGGAGGAGGGGCGAGTGGAGGACGAGACACCCACACCCCCCTTGTCGGGGGTCGAATGAGTGGACCGAGGTCCACCACTCTGACTGGATGAGTGGACCTCATGATCCACTCAACCCTTCAGGTGAGAGGACCAAGTCCACTCGCCCAGCTGCATGGGGAGACTGGACCATAGGTCCACTCACACACACCCTTGGGCGAGAGGACCCAAGATCCACTCGCCCCCCACTCAGGCGAGTGGACCCAAGGTCCACTCATCCAAGGAAGTTTGCCCCCCCCCCGGCTTTCTCTTTTCGGTCTAGACGGCCTCTGACGGGTTAGTCGACTACGTCACAGTCACCCTCTCAATCACGACCCCATCCGCGTTGGGTCACGACAACTCGGAAAATATGAGGGTTGTACAGGACCCATTCCACTCAAGTAAGCATGCTTGTCTGTAAACACAAGAACACACACACGCACACATATATATATATATATTATATTTACAGATTTATTTTTGCATATTAACCTTTAACATAATACATTAAATTACATAATTTTTATTAACTTAACCCATTAATATATATTATAGATTTAACTTAATACATATATATTATAGTTATAGTATTATACATCATTATTATTTAACTTTAATAATATATATGCACGATATATACATCAAAAATACAGTCAAAAATTCATATTTAAATAACTATATTTTCATAAATATTATCTCTTTATATATTATATTTTCATATAGTTAATTTTATTAATACATATTTAACTTATTTATTGTTTATATTTACATATATGGATAAGTTTTTTATTCAATGAATATTTACATATATTTTTAAATACTTTATATATATACATATATTTAAATACTTATTTTCATATATATTTATATACTTATTTACATATATATATAAATACTTATTTACATATATATATTTACATACTTAAATAGTTCCTTTTTACATATAAATATGAAAATTAGCTAAAACAAATCGTTTATTCAATAATTTATATGAAATATGCACAATATTTCTTAAAACTATGCTAAAAACTATACTAAAATACGTATAATTTACTATTCATCACCCCCTTTTTATTAATAGCGTATCAATCTGTATAATCAATTTCCCTAACGAGAAATCATACACCCCAACTTGTAATCCTCTGATAACGATATTCGGGGAGTCTCTCCCAACTTTTATTACTTGTACGACCAGTGCACTTGTTGTAAGCGTGTCAGCTACCCATATCGAGTTGTTATAACTCTTGTGTGGTGGCGTGCGTATAACATGGAAATTACTCTGTGAGGCCCTGCAGGACTACTTGTGTAAGACCCTTTTTTTTTCTTTTGAAAACCCGGGTCTAATGCCCAGAACCGCCGCTTTGCGGTGACACCATCACTCGGGAAGGTCACCACTATAAAACGCCGATCTTGCCGGCCATATCGATCACAGAATAAGAAGATTATAAATGAACAAAAGGAAGTTCAAGTCCACAATCACATGCTATATATAATAAATGTCCACATGGTATAAATGAAATAACAAAGTTACAATAATAAAGGGCTCATGCCCTATACATCATGTCCTCACGACAAGATAACGCGGAAGCTAACTACTAATCACTCACTGATCCTGAAACTCGTGCTCTTGTGCTAGACTGCCCCGTCTCCATCTGCACCGGCCTCTGGTGCTGCAGCATCTCCTCGGTCCCCTAAAATGATAAGTGAAAGAAATCATTGTCTACCTAAATCACCTAAAGGGGGGGGGGTGAATAGGTGATCTCTACTGCGATTGCGGAATAAAAATTAAGTACAAACACCACAAGAAAAATCACAGTACAGAGACACAAGATTTATAGAGGTTCCCCAAGGTGGGTACTCCTCTCTCCCGCTTCGCCTATCTAGCACTTCGGGCTAGCGTCGGCAACTTCGCCAAAACTCGGATTTATCAACAAATCCTACACTCGGAGACAACGGCACCTACAAACTCGGAGAACAACCTCTCCTACAAAGGCACTCAGAGATAAACTCCTACAACTCGGAGCAAACTACTCCTACAAAATAACTCGGAGAAAAACCTCCTACAGGAATCAAATAGAGTTTGAAATAAATTACTTATATTAAACCTCAACAGAGATTAACTTCAGATCTTCGAAAAACTGAATCTTCTTCTTCCTTGAGAACAAAAGCTTGAATCTTCAAAGATTTGGAAGAGAGGAAACTCGGCAAACCTGATCTGAATAGGTCTTTTGATTTTCTTGAAAAGATCTTCAAAAATATGGAGCAGCAAATAAATCAAAAGCCTTCTTATCTGAGAAATCTCTAACAACACTGAAGAATGATTCTTGAGGGCACAGAAGTTAGATCTCAGAAGAACTTGTTCAGCGAGCAAGGAGGAAGACGGATGGGTTTTTCTCTTTCTATCGGGTTGAATAATGATTGTTGTTTGCCCTAAAAATAAAAGACTATTTATAAGAAGAACTCCAACGGCTAGAGCGACAGACGAGGAATGATCGACACGTGTGCTGCACATGGCGGCCAACCCTAATTTTCAAAAACAAAACATATTTTTGAAATCCGCCTGTCCGTCATTCGTAGAGACTTCACATGAACACTCGACGAATTGACTTAGCCAATAAAAAGACTGATCAAAGACTCGAAAACCATCTCTGTTTTCATTCGTCGGAATTCGTCTGGAGTTCTCGAGAACTTTCGACGAATCGACTTAGCCGCACAAATTCCTTCACAAAGCTGCCTTTTTGACTTCTGTCAGCATTCGTCGATATTCGTCGGGAGTTCACGAGAACATTCGACGAATGGACTTGGCCGCAGAGCTTTCTTCTTCAAACTAAAATTTGGCTTCTGTCAGGATTCGTCGGGAGTCATCGAGACTTCATGTGACATCTCGACGAATTGACTTAGCAAAAATTCCTTTTCTTCTGAAAACCTGCTCCATTCCTCAAACTTGAAAGCCTTCAGTTGTGAGAATATGAAGTGCACCCCAAAAGAGAGATTACACATGGACCAACACTTTGTTCTATACAATGAGGGATTATATTGTCTAGGACAGTGTTTGGTGATCCATTGCAACCTGACTTTGGTGTGCACTTAGCATTATGACCTATCACAACACATCTAAAGAGAGTTCATCAAATACATACTCAATTCAATTTAGTTCACTAGGGGACACCTTCAAATCCAGGTGATTGTGGATACATTACCCAACAATCTCCCCCAATTTGAAGATGTCATAACCCTATGCACTAAGTTGAATTGCACAAAAAGTATAATTGAATAAAAATAGCACAACCAGGCAGTAATAATTAAAGAGAGAATCAATGTTTATCCAAACACAAAAATATATATATAAACAAAGAAAAATAGCATGATTCCAGATCAGCTCAGCTCATGCATGATCCTTGCCTTTCTGCTTTCCAAAAATTCTTTCCACTGCCTCAACTCTCTTTTTCTGTTCAGATTCCATTCTCTCAAAGAATGCCTTTGGCTTAGGCCAATATCTATCAGGAGCAGTCTCTTTAGATCCACCTGTCTTGAAATGAATTCTCCTTTCAGTTGTCCTTTTCTTGAACTTGTCCCATTCCTCCTGACTGTAATGTTTACTGACACTTTCATTTTGCTTACTAACAAGGTTGAAAGCTGTAAGAATGATATTTTTTGAAGTGGGACTCCAGCTTTCTTGGAAATTTCTTGGAGGAGGCACATCATAGAATTCTCTGATCTTCTTGTGAGGATTGGACCTTTTAGCAAAAGGTTTATCACCAAAGATCTTCCTTTTCAAGGACTTATCAGAGGATTCAGAAACCTTGGAGATTTCAAGCACCGGATTATCCCAGAAATCTTGGTAGTACAGGCTGGAATATCTGCTTCAGCAAAATCAGAATCCTCAACAGGAATTTGATAAGAACTTGGAGCACTTGGACCTGGAACACTTGAAGGAGGAACTTCTCGCATCTTGTCCACCACAGTGAGTCCAAGCATGCCTGCAACTTCTTTGAACAGCCAGCTTATAGATTCATTAGTGTACCAATTTACATCTACAACATTTTGTAATATGTTCTCCTTAAGCTCTTGCATCTTGGAAAATACATTTCCATCCAAATCATTCACTCTACCAGCACTTTCTTC
Source organism: Dactylorhiza incarnata (assembly GCA_033032865.1). Lineage (NCBI taxonomy): Eukaryota > Viridiplantae > Streptophyta > Magnoliopsida > Asparagales > Orchidaceae > Dactylorhiza > Dactylorhiza incarnata. The sequence goes on along the minus strand of JAWHQI010000006.1, from coordinate 20,494,824 downwards.
TATTTTAGACACAATACTCTCCTCCCCCTTTATGACATCTTCATGTAGGAGGGTATAGAGTTTGTTCAGCTGCCTCTCAACTTGATCATCCAGAAAAGTAAGCCCTTGATCATGAGAAGCTCTGAGAGCTATTTCAGCAGAATTCAGATGAAAAACATCTTCACCAACCTGATGCAAGTTCTTTAAAGCATGCCCAACTGCCTTATTGGTGTGGTCCAATGCTTTTCCTGCTTTTGTCATCCAGGCTTCTTGATCACTCTTGAATTTGCCCGTTTCATGTCTTATCTGAGCCATTTCCTGTCTCAAAGCACTATCAACTTTATCTATTTTCTGATAAACTGACTTTATGGACTGATCAAAATGCTTTGTTTGAGCTTGCAGCAAAGTTGAAATTGACTTGAGCAAAGAAGATTGAGATCTCTCTCCAGTTTCAAAATCATCAGGAGAGACTCTATCAGCTACAAAACTAGTAGACTGTGCGTGCTTATCAAGCACAGTTGCTCTTGGAGATTGTCTCAAAATACTTTCTGGAGGGGGCAAGAGAAGCACATGAGGGACTGCAGATTCACCCATAAATGTCTTCCTGTTCTTTCTCCCCCTCAGTCAAAGACATCTTCTTAGCTGACTCCAACTGAGCACTAAAACAGCCCATCTCCATAGAATCTGATTTCTCAGAAGGAACAGATTCAGGATCTGCCATGTCTTCACTATGTTCTAAATTATAAGCAAACTCTGTAGGGGATCTTCTTGAGTCCTCTAACATAGCAGCTTCATCTTCAGCAGCAGATTTTCCTTGACCTTCCAGCTCAGGAACAATATCAGGAACAGCAGGACTGACTGGATCAACATACACTGGATCAGTATGAACTGGATCAATTTCACTGGGAGGAATTTCCTTTGAAGCAGCACTACTTTCAGCAATGTATCTTGGGGTTGGAAGCTCCCCCTCAACATGTTCACTTCTGCCTTGATTAGGAGCTGTACTGGGTCCACTACCCCTTGAGGGTTGACCTTCTTCATGAGTCCTATTCTCATTTTGCACAGGGTCCTCATCACCACTAACAACAACCATGACTCCACCCTTTGGAATGACCCTTTCCCATTTGGAGAAAATAGAGGAGTTGATTTTCTTAGTGTGATGGATGGGTATACCTCTTCCAAGATTGAAAAAATCTGGATTACTACCATTCAGCAACAAACTAATAATTCTTCCAAAATTTGGGGCATGAAAGCTGTCTTTAATTTTCTCAAAAAGAACTTCACCAAAATTAAAATTATTTCTACAAATAATAGATGTGTGAATCTTAAAGTCTTCTTCAGATAGGTAGTCATGTGAGCCTACCTTGCACAATAAGACTTTTCCCAAAATATCACACAGAAGCTTACCTCCGTCATTCATGAATTTTCTTCTTATCTTTGAACCTTCATCACGAATGCCACAAAATCTTTTGGCCTGGAGAAAGTCTTCAGCATAGTCTTCTTCTGATTCGACTTCAGGCATCCTCAAAATCCTGTTGATGCCACTAGCTTTCAAAACTATTTTACAAGACCTGATGCTGCTCTTTAGCTTCTTGCCTTGACTAGAGATTTTTGCATTTCTGAAGAACTCAAGAACGTCTTGTTCAAGAATTTTAGCCGGCTCTTCCAAGACATAACTGAGCCCGGCGACATCAAGCATCAAGATAATGTTTCTGAACTCATCTGAAGCAGTTCGAAAGCTACCTCGCACCAGCTCTCCACCTGAATGCAGACCTCCAGCTGCTTTGGGCGCCATCGAGCTTGACGAAATTGGGGAAGAGAAACAGTGTTTTCTCGAGGGAGACAAAGAGATGGGAAGGGTTTCACGGAAGAGTGCGTGGAATCACGTGTTCTCTTTGTTTTTATATATATATAAAATAAATTTAGGCGCGTACCTGATTTCACGGATGGCTCTTCGGATCCAATAAATTGTATTTAATAATAAGGGTTCACGAGAGAGGTGTCCGAGAAGAGAGATATTTTGACATGTGAAATCCCGTGAAACTTGATGAAATTTCTGGTTTATCCAGTGAAATCCCATGTAATTTCGTGAAATTCCAATATTCTTGTCCTCATGATTCCTTGTTAAGCATTCCAAGTTCCATTTTGAAGAAATTGAACTTGGTCTCGTCCAGAGGCTTCGTAAAAATATCTGCAATTTGTTTGTCAGTATTAACATATAACAAATTAATATCCTTACTCTCAACATGTTCCCGGATGAAGTGGTAGCGAAGCTCGATGTGCATCGTTCTGCTGTGAGAGACTGGATTATTTGCTATGGCAATAGCACTTGAGGAGTCACAGAACATGGGGATTTCTGTGAGCTTTAAATTATTGTCCTCAAGCTGATTCTTTATCCACAACAGTTGTGCACAGCAACTGCCGGCAGAGATATACTCCGATTCAGTAGTTGATATTGCAACACAATTTTGCTTCTTGCTACTCCATGACTGTAACACCCCAAAGATCGTGGTTCAGCGAGGTAGGCGGAATGGTAGTGTTGCGCTCGGGATAGGCTCAAGATTCCAGATCAGGTCAATGTGCACGACCATTGTCCTCTTCGCGCACGACCAGTGATCGTGCGCCAATGATCGTGCGTAACCCGCAAAGAATCGGAGTTCTGTCTCGGCTTATGCGCACGACCATTGTCCTCTTCGCGCACGACCAGTGATCGTGCGCCAGCGATCGTGCGTTAATTCAGAAGAAAATCGAGTTCTGTCTCGGACAGTGCGCACGACCATTTCCCTCTTCGCGCACGACCACTGATCGTGCGCCTGTGATCGTGCGCCCTGTTTATTCTGTTCCGCGATTTTGAGCGGAGAAGAAGATCGGACCGTCCAAATCTTTTGGAAATTGATCCAATGGCTAGGTTTAGTTGCGGGAGACTATTAGGGCTGATGAGAGGGGGTTAAACCTCATATTCTCTAAGCCATTCTCTCTCCAAACCCTAGAGAAAGAAGGAGGAGCCAAGGAAGAAGAAGGGAGATTCCGCCATTGACGGAGCTCCTGAGCTCTGTTTCGCGAGCCGTTTCCAGATTTGGAGAGTGCAGCCCAGTGCGGTCGTTTCTCTCTGTGTAGAATCTCGGATCTATGGCGAAAAAGAACGCTCCTAGTGTAACGATTTCTTCTCCCGTTGTTTGGACTTGTCTTTTGTCCTCTCCTTCATTTCTCTATGCTTGCATGAGGAATCCCTTTCACCAAATGGGTGAAGTGTAGGATTTCCTCAAGTTCTTCGGAACTCCGGGTCGATTGTGTCTGTCCCCGGCATATTGCATGTAGAAAATCCGGTAGTCGTGCGGATTTAGGCATTGTGTGTGAAGCCTATTCGTGGCCGTGAGCCCGAATCGGTGATGCTTGATTTGCGACGTTGCATTTAGGTTAAGCCTAGAATGCGTGCCAGAGAATGACTCTGTGATATATGCGATAGTATTGCGGGATTTAAGCGTAGGCATCTTGTGAAGATCCTAACGGAAGCTCCATTCTTTGCGAGTGGTTGAATGCAAACCTTCACCACTAGAATTGTTGAGGAGTGGTCTTGTACCTCCTTTTTGGTTACGTATAAAGCCCTAACGATCCCTCATGCCCTCCGGCCGAAAGGCGGAGTCGGGTCTTGAGTCGTTACAAAGTAAACTTTTAAGGCTTGGGTGTTGAAACTTATGTTTTGTGTAGCACTAGCGAGTGCTAAACCCTTACGGGCCGAGGTGATGTCATACCCGCATCGTGTGTTCAATCGATGAGAAGAGCACGGGAATTGGCTGAACTGAACCCGTTTCCAGGCGTGGCGGTAGGGGGATTTATCTCTTGTAAACCCGAACGACCTTGGGAGAGGTTGGGAAGGGCGTCTTTCCTAGACCGACCAAAAGCTCTTTTCTATCTAGAGTTTCCGGACTCATGATGGTTTTGGTGCTCGGGAAGAAGTACCTTTGGTGCATGCCTTGTGAGCATGGAGCGTGCGGTTGTGTGTACCCACGTTTGTGATGAATTGATGTTGTTAGCCTCATGCGGTTGTTTAGGCAGTTGTGGGAACCTTCGGGTGAACCCAACCAACATCATGTGCATACCTAGGTTCCTTTCTTTTGATGCTCAACCTAGAAGATTGATTGTGCTTGAAACCTCACCTTGTGTAGTTGCACTTTCTCTATATTAGTACTTGTGCTAGTATGGCTTGCTTGCAGGGTAGAATCTCCGCCACCCCGGGAAAGGGGTGGGGTCGTTATAATTTGGTCAGCTGTGCTGACCGTTACTTTGTTTGCCACCGCTTGGTGGAATGTCTTATGCAGGTGCAGGTGAGCCTAGCGGGAAATAGCGGGCGGTGGCCCCTTTTGCTGAGTTGGCCCTTGAAGGCCAGCCTCCTTTTTTGGCTTTTTCATGTATGGCCGGCCTGCGTGCCGATGTATGCTTATGGAGTTTTGTGCATTGGATGAATGTAAGGCCTTAAGGCCGTAACTCTTATTCTGGATACATTCCAATGATAGTGGACAGTTCTCTTTGAATGGTTTATTTAATGCTTCCGCTTACGTTTTGTACTCTCGTTTAGTTGTTACTTTTCTGGTTATCACCTTTTAACTCCTAGCTAGTGTGGTTTGTATGGCGTGGGGTCCTGGCCGGACCTGCTGTTATACTCTTCGTACTGGCAGGGTGTTACAATTTGGTATCGGACTTAAGGCGTCGATCCGTAGTTTAGCGAATTCGGGACGAATTCCTTTTAAGGGGTGGTGTGCACGGGATGTGCATTCACCTAAAACGACAAAAACTAATAAGAATGTCCACTTAGGAATGGAAAAACATACTTGTTTGCGGAACCTGAGCGTTCCATGATTGTTGTTTTGCTATGCTTTCAGTCACTAAATTGTCTCTTACACGATTATAGGTGACTAGGAGTGGTGCGGGGCCGTCTCAACCCCGTAACACTGCTGAAAGTAGTGGGTCGTCTGAGGTGACAGCGACCACTCCTTCGGCTGAGATGATCAAGTTAGTCGCTGAAGCGGTCTTCGCGATGATCAACACTCAGTCTGGGAAGCTTGCACAGCCTACTACTCCGACTCTGGATGTGGCCCCTGTAACTGTTGCTGTAGTGGAACCTGCGGTAGAACTGAGGGTGGAACGTCGAGTTGAGCAGGTAGTAGTAGGGCGAGCGCGTGACCAGCAATTAAAGTACTTTCTGAGCCTCAACCCTCTATCCTTCGAGGGGACGGAATCCCCTGGGAGAGCTGCTGAGTGGTTGTCAGAAATAAAGAGGACTTTAATGTCAATGCTTATAAGCAAAGATATGTTGGTAACCTTAACCACCTTCCTACTTATAAGAGAAGCAAGACTTTGGTGGGATGAAGAGTTGTTGCACAAGTTTGGTGGGAGACAACTTTCCGAAATCTCTTGGGAAAGCTTCCATGAGTCATTCCTTCTAAAGTTTCTACCCCTAACTGAGATTCCTGAACTACAAGATCAGTGTTCACACCTAGAGCAGGGAGAACACTCAGTGGATGAGTACCTAATTGAGTTCATCAGTCGGAATCGTTATGAGAGGTCTATGTGGGAAGATGAGGAAACCAAGGTCAACAAGTTCTACAATGGTCTGCGAGATGACCTAAGACTAATGCTTGTGGGTCCAAAGTTACTCAGCTTCAACGTCTTAGTGAAATCAGCTAAATCTCTGGAAACGGATATGAAGAGTATGCAGCGCGCGAAAGACTTCAATGTAAAGAAGTCAGAGTTTCATGCGCCAGTCTCTCAGTCCAAGTCCGAGTTCAGAAGAAACAAGAGAAAGTTCAACTCTGTGGAATTTAAGACTGCACGGTGTTCCTTAATTTGTTTCACTTGCGGAAAGGTGGGACACAAAGCCTGAGTGTGTCGAAGTGGTCCCCCAAAAGCAAAAATCGGAGAAGTGGACTATGCTCGTGTGATGGGTTCGGCTTCTATGGAGAAGGGCAAGGCGGTGGAGTCTTCGATTCCCCAACATTCTCTAACCCAACCGAGAGTCTACTCTTATGGCCAGCAAGAGGTCATTCAAATGCGATGTTGCCACAGGTATGGATGATCATCTCCAAATATGATTTATACCCCGTGTGCGGTTAAAGATAGAAATATGTCCACTGTATCTGTTGACAACAAAATTTTATGTCTTGTATTTGTGTGCAATTAGGCCTTGTCCTAATTATCGACTATTCGACGAGAGCTCTGTTGGTGTGGGAGCATCGCTCTCCTATTTGTCTAAGGACTTCGTGTTATGAATCGAATTGTCATTTACCTTAGTCAAGGATAGATTGGAGGTAATGCTGCCTAATAGATCTCGAGTGAGCGCGAATAGGAGAAGCCGTGAAAAGGCGCGAAGATGTTCTTCACCTTGTTGAAGGATTCGGGGCCTAAGACCAGTTTTGTGTTGTCCTAGTAGTAGCGGACCAAGCTGACCGAGAGGAACCGTTATCCGATTCCGAGAATCGACGATTTACTTGACCAACAGGTTGGGTCGACGGTATACTCTATGCTTGACTTAAGGTCCGGCTACTATCAGCTTAGTAGTAGGGAATGTGATATTCCAAAGTCAGCGTTCAGTACCCGCTTTGGGCACTATGAGTTCACGGTGATGCCGTTCGGTCTGTCTAATGCACCGTCGGTATTCATGGACTTTTTGAATAGGACATTCCGTGAGTATTTGGATCAATTTGTGATCGTCTTCATCGACGACATTTTGGTATACTCTCAATCGGAAGAGGAGCATGTAGGGCATCTGCACGCAGTTATGGGCACCTTGAGGAAGAGTCAGCTATATGCCAAGTTCTACAAGTGCGAGTTTTGGCTACCGTCAGTAGCATTCCTTGGTCACGTCGTTAGTGGAGATGGAATTGCGGTTGATCCGTCGAAGATAGAAGCGATCCGAGCCTGGCCCTTGTTGAAAAACATAGCGGAAGTCCGAAGTTTCTTAGGACTTGCCGGCTATTATAGGCGCTTTGTGGAAAGCTTCTCGAGGATTGCACTTCCTCTCACTAAATTGACTAGGAAAGATCATAAGTTCGTTTGGTCGCCCGAGTGCGCACGAGCTTTTGAAGAACTGAAGAGCCGTCTGACCACGGCGCCCATTCTATGCTCGCCATGTGGTACGGAAGGCTACGAAATTTATAGCGACGCCTCAGGGAGTGGTTTGGGTTGTGTCCTAGTGCAGTTCGGTAAGGTAATTGCCTACGGCTCCAGGCAGTTGAAGGTTCACGAGAGGAATTACCCGGTCCATGATTTGGAGCTAGCGGCCGTGGTATTCGCTCTTAAGCTTTGGAGGCATTATTTGTATGGCGTGAAGATCGACATCTTTACCGACCACAAGAGCCTCAAGTACTTGCTAGATCAAAGGGAGTTGAATATGCGACAGAGGAGGTGGTTGGAGTTCCTTGGGGACTACACCTTCGACATCAAATATACTCCTGGAAAGGGAAATGTAGTTGCGGACGCGTTGAGTCGTCGGGCTCCCGCTCAAGCAAATTGGATTTTGATGCACGATGAGCGTCCAATCCGTGAGCTGGAAGAAATGGAGATCATTTGCGTTGATCGAAGAGCGTCTACTTCAGCATGCTTGAACTGGACAGAGGTTCAATACCACCATGCCGACCGAGTTCGACAGGCATTGGAGCTGGATGAGAGCATGAAACGCTATAAAGCGGAAACCGTTGACGGGTTAAACGCTGATTTCTCTTTTGAAGATGGCCTTATGTGGAAGAATGGCTGATTGTGCCTCCCCAACGTTGGTACTCTACGGGAGGAATTGATGAACGAGGCTCATCATACCAAGTACTCTATCCACCCGGGGAGCACGAAAATGTACATGGACATGAAGAAACTTTTCTGGTGGCCGGGTATGAAGAAGGACATTACCCTCTACGTGGCCAAGTGCAACACCTGCGCGTTGGTGAAGGTGGGATGTCAACGTCCCGGTGGATTTTTGAAGTCCTTGCCGATTCCGGAATGGAAGTTTGACGATATTTCGATGGATTTCGTGCACGGATTGCCGAGATCGCAGCATGGAAACGACACCATCTGGGTGATCGTGGACAGACTGACAAAAGTATCGCATTTCATTCCGAACCGGAAGGATGATTCTGTAGAAAAGCTAGCGAAGCTCTGTGTCGATAGTATTGTGCGGCTGCACGGTGTCCCTCGTAGCATCGTCAGCGATCGTGACGGGCGTTTCACATCGAAAGATTGGAGGCTTATCCATGAACTGTTGGGCACTAAATTGAAATTCAGCACGGCCTTCCACCCGCAAACGGATGGACAGACTGAGAGGACCAACAGGACTATGGAGGATATGCTCCGAATGTGCACTCTAGATTTTGGAAAGAAGTGGGAAGATCATATCTATATGATCGAATTCGCCTACAATAATAGCTACCAAGCCAGTATAAAGATGGCTCCTTTCGAGGCCCACTATGGTAAGAAGTGTCGTACGCCGTTGTCTTGGGCAGAAACGGGCGATACTAAGCTATTAAAGCGAAAGGATGTTGAGGAAGCAACTTCGACGATCCGAACTATTCGAGAAAGGCTATTGATTGCACAGGATAGACAAGCAAAATATTACAACGCCAAGCTTAGGAACCTAGAGTTCGCCGTCGGTGACCAGGTTTACTTGAAGATCAAACCGTTCAAAGGGGTATCAAGGATCCGACGCTTGAAAAAGCTCAGTCCAAGGTACTTAGGACCGTTTGAGTTTGTCGAACGTATTGGTGATGCGGCTTATCGGCTTGCACTATCTGCAGGGCTGAGCGGTCTGCACGACGTGTTTCACATTTCAGTTCTGAGGAAGGCAGTGCAAGAGCCTACTCATATCGTTGCGGTTGGCAAAGTGTCGGTCGATAGTGGGTTGTCGACGAAAGTCAAACCCTTACGCATCGAGGATACCGAGGTAAAGTAGTTGAGGAACAAGTCCATTCGGATGGTAAAGGTCCGGTGGGATAATTGCGGCCGAGAGGAGCTAACTTGGGAGAGAGAGCAAGCGATGCTTGCGGAGTACCCCGAGCTATTTCTCTCAGGTAAATTTTCTTTAAATACTGTAAATTCCTGCTGTTACTGTTTTCGAAATTTCGGGACGAAATTCTTTTAAGGGGGGTGGAGTTGTAACACCCCAAAGATCGTGGTTCAACGAGGTAGGCGGAATGGTAGTGTTGCGCTCGGGATAGGCTCAAGATTCCAGATCAGGTCAATGCGCACGACCATTGTCCTCTTCGCGCACGACCAGTGATCGTGCGCCAATGATCGTGCGTAACCCGCAAAGAATCGGAGTTCTGTCTCGGCTTATGCGCACGACCATTGTCCTCTTCGCGCACGACCAGTGATCGTGCGCCAGCGATCGTGCGTTAATTCACAAGAAAATCGAGTTCTGTCTCGGACAGTGCGCACGACCATTTCCCTCTTCGCGCACGACCACTGACCGTGCGCCTGTGATCGTGCGCCCTATTTATTCTGTTCCGCGATTTTGAGCGGAGAAGAAGATCGGACCGTCCAAATCTTTTGGAAATTGATCCAACGGCTAGGTTTAGTTGCGGGAGACTATTAGGGCTGATGAGAGGGGATTAAACCTCATATTCTCTAAGCCATTCTCTCTCCAAACCCTAGAGAAAGAAGGAGGAGCCAAGGAAGAAGAAGGGAGATTCCGCCATTGACGGAGCTCCGGAGCTCTGTTTCGCGAGCCGTTTCCAGATTTGGAGAGTGCAGTCCGGTGCGGTCGTTTCTCTCCGTGTAGAATCTCGGATCTATGGCTAAAAAGAACGCTCCTAGTGTAACGATTTCTTCTCCCGTTGTTTGGACTTGTCTTTTGTCCTCTCCTTCATTTCTCTATGCTTGCATGAGGAATCCCTTTCACCAAATGGGTGAAGTGTAGGATTTCCTCAAGTTCTTCGGAACTCCGGGTCGATTGTGTCCGTCCCCGGCATATTGCATGTAGAAAATCCGGTAGTCGTGCGGATTTAGGCATTGTGTGTGAAGCCTATTCGTGGCCGTGAGCCCGAATCGGTGATGCTTGATTTGCGACGTTGCATTTAGGTTAAGCCTAGAATGCGTGCCGGAGAATGACTCTGTGATATATGCGATAGTATTGCGGGATTTAAGCGTAGGCATCTTGTGAAGATCCTAACGGAAGCCCCATGCTTTGCGAGTGGTTGAATGCAAACCTTCACCACTAGAATTGTTGAGGAGTGGTCTTGTACCTCCTTTTTGGTTACGTATAAAGCCCTAACGATCCCTCATGCCCTCCGGCCGAAAGGCGGAGTCGGGTCTTGAGTCGTTACAAAGTAAACTTTTAAGGCTTGGGTGTTGTAACTTATGTTTTGTGTAGCACTAGCGAGTGCTAAACCCTTACGGGCCGAGGTGATGTCATACCCGCATCGTGTGTTCAATCGATGACAAGAGCACGGGAATTGGCTGAACTGAACCCGTTTCCAGGCGTGGCGGTAGGGGGATTTATCTCTTGTAAACCCGAACGACCTTGGGAGAGGTTGGGAAGGGCGTCTTGCCTAGACCGACCAAAAGCTCTTTTCTATCTAGAGTTTCCGGACTCATGATTGTTTTGGTGCTCGGGAAGAAGTACCTTTGGTGCATGCCTTGTGAGCATGGAGCGTGCGGTTGTGTGTACCCACGTTTGTGATGAATTGATGTTGTTAGCCTCATGCAGTTGTTTATGCGATTGTGGGAACCTTCGGGTGAAGCCAACCAACATCATGTGCATACCTAGGTTCCTTTCTTTTGATGCTCAACCTAGAAGATTGATTGTGCTTGAAACCTCACCTTGTGTAGTTGCACTTTCTCTATATTAGTACTTGTGCTAGTATGGCTTGCTTGCAGGGTAGAATCTCCGCCACCCCGGGAAAGGGGTGGGGTCGTTATAATTTGGTCAGCTGTGCTGACCGTTACTTTGTTTGCCACCGCTTGGTGGAATGTCTTATGCAGGTGCAGGTGAGCCTAGCGGGAAATAGCGGGCGGTGGCCCCTTTTGTTGAGTTGGCCCTTGAAGGCCAGCCTCCTTTTTTTGCTTTTTCATGTATGGCCGGCCTGCGTGCCGATGTATGCTTATGGAGTTTTGTGCATTGGATGAATGTAAGGCCTTAAGGCCGTAACTCTTATTCTGGATACATTCCTATGATAGTGGACAGTTCTCTTTGAATGGTTTATTTAATGCTTCCGCTTACGTTTTGTACTCTCGTTTAGTTGTTACTTTTCTGGTTATCACCTTTTAACTCCTAGCTAGTGTGGTTTGTATGGCGTGGGGTCCCGGCCGGACCTGCTGTTATACTCTTCGTACTGGCAGGGTGTTACAATGACACAAGCCTTTTTCCCAAGAATTGGCAAGTCCCTGAAGTACTCTTTCTATCATCTTTGCTACCTGCAAAATCAGCATCTGAAAAACCAATTAGTTCAAAATCATTGCTTCTCGGGTACCATAAGCCGAGATTTGGTGTACCCTTAAAGTATCTCAAAATCCTCTTTGCAGCGGCATAATGAGATTCCTTACAGTTCACCTGATACCTGGCACAAACATATGTTGAAAACATTATATCGGGCCTACTGGCAGTAAGGTAGAGCAAGGACCCAATTATGCTTCTGTACTTGGTTTCATCAAAAGGTTTCCCTTTCTCATCCTTGTCCGGAGACATACTTGAGCCCATTGGAGTCCTCATAGAGGTTGCACTCTCCATTCCAAATTTCTTAAGGAGCTCTTTGGTGAACTTAATCTGAGAGATGAAGATTCCATCTTCAGATTGGTGCACCTGGAGTCCTAAGAAATATTTCAGCTCTCCCATACTGCTCATTTCAAACTTACCTTGCATCAAATTAGAAAACTTTTTGCAAAGTTTGTCATCTGTAGAACCAAATATAATATCATCGACATAGATTTGCACTAGCAAAATCTCGCCTTTTACTTCCCTAAGAAACAATGTCTTATCTATTGTTCCTCTTGTGAATTTGTTCTCAAGAAGGAACCTAGACAATGTCTCAAACCAGGCTCGGGGTGCCTGTTTGAGACCATACAAAGCCTTATGTAAATAATATACATGATCAGGAAAGTTAGAATCTACAAAACCTGGAGGCTGAGCTACATATACTTCCTATTTAAGGTCTCCATTCAGGAAGGCTGACTTCACATCCATATGGAAAACCTTAAAGCCCGTATATGCAGCATATGCCAGAAATAATCTGATGGCTTCAAGTCTTGCTACTGGTGCAAAGGTCTGATCAAAATCAATCCCTTCTTCTTGCCTGTATCCTTGTGCAACCAGTCTTGCTTTGTTCTTTGTAATGATGCCCTTTTCATCAAGCTTGTTCCGGTAGACCCATTTTGTTCCAATTACATTTTGTCCTTTGGGTCTTGGTACTAACTCCCAAACTTTACATCTCTTGAATTGGTTGAGCTCTTCTTGCATAGCAAGGATCCAAGATGGATCGGTGTTTGCTTCTTCAAACTTCTTCGGCTCAATCTGTGAAAGAAAACTTAAATGTAAAACTTCGTTAGTTGTACCTCTTCTCGTTAGAACTCTGCTTGAAGGATCTCCGATAATCTGATCAGCTGGATGATCTCTTGAATATCTGAATCCCAAGTTATTTGCATTTTCAGGAGCAACTTGAGGCAGCCACCTATGGAATATCTTCTTCTTCATGAACTTCTTGTTCATCTTCAGAGTGATCCGAAATCTCTTCTGCCAACTTTGGAGCATCATCTATGGTTTTTACTCCATCTTGCATAGAGAGTTCCTTTAGCTTTTCACCTGCATCTTCAATGAACACACTAGACGAGTTGCTATGCAGCAGGCTCGTCTCATCAAATACAACATGTACTGTTTCCTCTACCACCAGAGTTTTCTTATTGAAAATCCTATATGCCTTACTATGGCTACTATATCCTACGAAAATACCTTCAAAACATTTTTCACTAAACTTGGTTGTAGGATGCTTCCCATTGTTAAGTACATAGCATTTACTGCCAGAAAATCTAAAATATGAAATCTTTGGTTTTCTGCCCTTTAGACTCTCATATGGGGTCTTACGATGGTTCTTATTGATGAGTGCTCTGTTTTGCACATGGCAAGCTGTGTTGATAGCTTCTGCCCAAAAATATTCTGGAAGAGCAGAATCACTCAACATGGACCTGCCAGCTTCTATGAGGGTTCTATTCTTTCTCTCGGCTACTCCATTTTGCCGTGGAGTACGAGGAGAGGAAAACTCATGGGAGATACCTTGACTTTCACAAAACTCTGTCATGGCCCTAGACTGAAATTCTGTTCCATGGTCACTTCTGATTTTGACCACTGAACAGTCAAGTTCATTCTGAATAAGCTTGACAAAATTAGTGAATATGCCGAAGGTTTCTGACTTAAGTTTTAGAAAGAACACCCATGCAAACCGGGAATAATCATCAACAATAACCAAGGTGTAAGCTTTCCCACCTAAGCTTCTAACTGACATTGGACCAAATAAATCCATATGCAGCAGATGAAGACATCTGGTAGAATTATTGCCAATTATGCTCTTAAAGCTAGCCTTTGTTTGCTTACCCATTTGGCAAGCATGGCAAGGGTTTTCTTTAATGCATTTAACTATGGGGGCATCCCTTACCAAGTTGTGAGAAAATAACATAGATATAGTTTTGAAATTAATATGTGTTAATCTCTTGTGCCATTGGTCACAAAGAGATGCACTATCTTTGGCAACAAAACACACTGGGGTAGAAGACTGTAAACATATAAAATCTAAACAGTAAATACCACTACTCCTAGAGCCGGTTAAAATAGTTTCCGCAGACACGGACATCTTTATCAGGCATCTATCTCTAAAGAACTCAACGGTATAGCCTTTGTCACACAGTTGGCTTATGCTAATCAGATTGTATTTCAATCCTTTCACATGAGCTACACGTGTGAAAATGACTGAGCCGTTGGTTATTGAACCATAACCAATAATAATACCTCGTTCAGATCCGCCAAACTTTACTTTAGGCCCGTTCTCAACTGGAACATAATCCTGAAGTAATCTTCTTCTCCCGGTCATATGCCGAGAGCAACCACTGTCCAAATACCAGATGGGAATTTTGTTGGCCTTTGATCATTCCTGGAAACTTGATCAATACCCCTTAGGAACCCAAACATTTTTGGGCCCTTGGTTCCTTGTTAGTGGAACACCACTTGGAACATTAACTTTGCAAGTGGTCGGTCTTGCACTGTTAACTCGTGGAGTTCTTGGCACAGTATGATTGAACCAACAATCTATGGCAAAATGACCAATTTTGCCACAGCCCCAGCATTCAAATCTATTGTATCTCCTCTTTGTATTCTGCTGAGCATTTTGAACGGGTGGTGATAAGTAGGATTTATGCCTATTTTAATTATAGTATTTAGGTTAAGTTTAATATAATTTTGTAAATTTTATTTATATTTTAGTTAAAAATCACTTCTTTTATAATTTTAGTTCTAAATGTAATTGTATTTTTGTTTTGCAGATTTTCTGGAGATTTTGGTCAAATTTCATAGTACACGCCCTAGGTCACGCCCGTGACCAAGGGCGTGTAACATTAAGATCAGTCTAGGAGTTGTTGCCGCGCATTTGAGCTAGTCCACAGCAAGTCACGCCATCGATCACGCCCGTAACCCATAGTCACGCCCGTGACCAAGGGCGTGTAAATTTAATGATCATTTCAAGCTTTCCACGTGGACCTGTCAGCCACCGAATCCAATGTTGACCCAAGTCACGCCCGTGACCCAAAGTCACACCCGTGACTTCCACGCATGATCCCTGCTTTCTGCCGCGCCGCACTCAAGCCCACGCCGCATTAATGAAGCCGCCCAAGTACACGCCCAGGTACACGCCCGTGACCAAAGTTACACGGGCGTGTAATGTCCTTTTTCGCCACAGTCACGCAAGACCCACACCGATGTCGCAGCCGTGCAGAACAAGTATTACACGCCCTTGGTCACGCCCATGACCGAGGGCGTGTAACCTGGAATTTTTTCCTATAAATACAGAGGCTCCCCTCCAGCATTCCATTCCCTTCCCCCTGCCCATTTGGGCTGTTCTTGTATAGTTTTCCTTATTTTTCAATGTTTTAGGTTTAGATTTATTTTCATGTAATTCTCTTATTTCCTTTTTAATGTCTTGTTTTCTCTTCCATGCAAGGTAGCTTAGCTTTAATTTCATGCAATGTAATGTAGCTTTCAATTTATGTAATCTCCTTTTTTATGAAATGAAATTTTGTTATCTTTTTTTTATGAAAACTCTCTTTCTTCCTCTTTCTCTCTTTTTCTTGTTTTAATTTTTCCTTCAGCAAGTAATTAGTTATTCTTGATTCTAGCAAGTTTTGAATCGAAATTATCTCTACACCTTATTATCGTACCTTCTCTCCTTCGATTTATTCTCGAAATATAACGATATCGAGTTCATATTCCGGTTATGAATTTCGGTATTTGTTTTCGTATTCTAGCTAGCCGAGAGGACGTGCGTACGAATCGATCACTCGAGAATAAAAAGAGTTGCACGCACCCCTCGAGAGAGGATGACGTAAATCTTCCGGATAGGAGTCAAATCCTATAGTGGGATTCACAGCGTAAAGCAAGTCTTAGGTAATCAATTATTGGATGAGAGTCCGATTGATTTTTCCTAAGCTTAGTTGGGCATTAACCTCGAGGGAGGCATGTTCGAGCTTCGGGAATCCCCACGGTCAAGGCTTAGAGTTGAATGATAGTATTTATCTTTTAATTTCATTTCAAAGCGAGTGTTAATCAAGTTTTATTTTCTTTCTTTATTTTCGTTCTCTTTTATTTAGTTGCAATTTAGTTCTCTGTTCCGCTCTCTCTCCGATAAAATAATAGTCCGCTTTCTCGAAGTAGAAGTACTCGACAAACCCTAGTTTAATACGACCTTGGTAATTTTATAAAATATCCTATATTATATACGATATGGTACACTTGCCTTCATCGAATATAGTTTTGGAAAATATCATCAATATTCTTCGCATTTTTATAAATCATAAACCATAAGAAGAAGAGTAATTTTTCTTATCAAGTTTTTGGCGCCGTTGCCGGGGATATTTTGTCGATATTTTGAAAAGAGAAAGCACTATTACTTTTATAAAAAAAAACAAATAATAATAAGTAACTTTTATGTTTTAATTCTTTTGATTTTGTGTTGTCTTATGGTTTTGAAAGAAATTTTTTGCAGGTAATCGTGATGGTCGTCCGTCTCCATCAGGGACGTACTTCTTTTCCTCTCCTTGTTCTTTTTCTTTCATAATCATGCTCTTGTATTTTCTATTTTATTATTCTCCATACTTAGCTTTCAACATTGGGGACAATGTTGAACTTTAAGTATGGGGGTGTATTTCCCTTTCTTTTAAATTATAAAATCATAGAAAATTTCCAAAATTTATTTGAAAATCACAAAATTCCAAAAATATTTTGTACATAGTTTTGTGAATAGTTTATTTCCTTTTTATTGTCTTTTACAAAAGAAAAATTAGCTTTTTCAAAAAAAAAAACAATTTTTAGAAAACCCAAAAATATTCAAAAAAAAAAATAGATAATCGAAAATTTAAATTCTTGGAAAGGACGCCTTGGGCTTGAATTCTCATCACAACCTCTAGTACCTTGTGAGCCCTTCACCAGGTAGACCTCGGGAAATCCAAGAATTAACAACAAAATTTAGGTTTTTTTTAGTTTATGTTTAGCATTTTTAGTATTTACTTCTTATCCTAAAAAGATTCAAAAAAAAAAAGATAATATTAAAAATTCCAAAAAAAGATAATATCAAAAAAATTCCAATAAATTATTACATAAAACTTAGAAAAAATCCCAAAAATATAATAAGCCCTTACTTTGGTTTTTGTCATTTCCAAAATCATTTTGAGTTTATTTATAAGCATTTATACTTTTTATTTGCTAATCATTTATTCTATCATGGTTTGCTAAATCTAATTTTTTGTTTAAGTGATTTATTGTTAAGAAATATTTTATGATTTTAATTTGATTAGAGATATTTCTTTAGCACTTCTTCTCTTTTATTTTAAATAGTTACAAATTTTTAGTAATCTTGCTTAAACACCTTTAGATTTTAATTATTTCTACCTCAAGCTTTTAAAATCTTAGGAAAGTTTAAAGTACTAAAATTTGCTCTCAAAATAATTTAATTTATAAGCTAGAAGTCTTTTCTCTACCCTACCCCTTTGATGGCATAAAAAAAGTATTTTAAAAGATCATATGTCATGGGAATAAGAGGATAAAATTCATTAGTCCCTAAAACATATGCACCCAAAATATTTGAAAAGATTATATGGCATGAAGTAAGATGATAAAATTCATTACTCCTAAACCATATACATTTTGGGTTGTTGTTAGTAGATAAAAAAAACATTTACTTAAAAAAAAACCACTTTGGTGAAATGGAAAATCCATCACCTTCATTCAAAGATCTCTTCTTATGCCAAATTTTATGAAACCCCCCCTAACCCAATATCTTTGATCTAGATTTAAATTATGTTATGGAGAGAGCAATACTTAGTAAGTTACATTTTTCTTTAGATTTTTCAAAGTTATGGTTCTTATAAATTTTAAATCTAATTTTGTTTACTTATTACTCAATTTTGTTAACTAGTTAATATTTTTGAGAACTCTTGGCTAAATATTTTTCTCTTATTATTTTAATTTCATAATTTAGGACTTAATTCGTCAATCCTTAAATTTTCTTTTTAACTTGTGATTCACTAAATTTTTAGTCTTAATTAAAAATTTTATTAAATGTCTTATAAATATTTCTCATACTTTTGCTCTGGAAAAGCAAAAGCTTAAGTATGGGGGTATTTGATAAGTAGGATTTATGCTTATTTTAATTATAGTATTTAGGTTAAGTTTAATATAATTTTGTAAATTTTATTTATATTTTAGTTAAAAATCACTTCTTTTATAATTTTAGTTCTAAATATAATTGTATTTTTGTTTTGCAGATTTTCTGGAGATTTTGGTCAAATTTCATAGTACACGCCCTAGGTCATGCCCGTGACCAAGGGCGTGTAACATTAAGATCAGTCCAGGAGTTGTTGCCGCACATTTGAGCTAGTCCACAGCAAGTCACGCCCTCGGTCACGCCCGTGACCCATAGTCACGCCCGTGACCAAGGGCGTGTAAATTTAAAGATCACTTCAAGCTTTCCACGTGGACCTGTCAGCCACCGAATCCAATGTTGACCCAAGTCACGCCCGTGACCCAAAGTCACGCCCGTTACTTCCACGCGTGATCCCTCCTTTCTGTCGCACCGCACTCAAGCCCACGTCGCCTTAATGAAGCCGCCCAAGTACACGCCCAGGTACACGCCCGTGACCAAAGTTACACGGGCGTGTAATGTCCTTTTTCGCGACACAGTCACGCAAGACCCACGCCGATGTCGCAGCCGTGCAGAACAAGTATTACACGCCCTAGGTCACGCCCGTGACCGAGGGATGTAACCTGGAATTTTTTCCAATAAATTCAGAGGCTCCCCTCCAGCATTCCATTACCTTCCCCGTGCCCATTTGGGCTGTTCTTGTATTGTTTTCCTTATTTTTCAATGTTTTAGGTTTAGATTTAATTTCATGTAATTCTCTTATTTCCTTTTTAATGTCTTGTTTTCTCTTCTATGCAAGGTAGCTTAGCTTTAATTTCATGCAATGTAATGTAGCTTTAAATTTATGTAATCTCCTTTTTTATGAAATGAAATTTTGTTAACTTTTTTTTATGAAAACTCTCTTTCTTCCTCTTTCTCTCTTTTTCTTGTTTTAATTTTTCCTTTAGCAAGTAATTAGTTATTCTTGATTCTAGCAAGTTTTGAATCGAAATTATCTCTACACCTTATTATCGTATCTTCTCTCCTTCGATTTATTCTCAAAATATAACGATATCGAGTTCATATTCCGGTTATGAATTTTGGTATTTGTTTTCGTATTCTAGCTAGCCGAGAGGACGTGCATACGAATTGATCACTCAAGAATAAAAAGAGTTGCACGCACCCCTCGAGAGAGGATGACGTAAATCTTCTGGATAGGAGTCAAATCCTATAGTGGGATTCACAGCGTAAAGCAAGTCTTAGGTAATCAATTATAGGACGAGAGTCCGGTTGATTTTTCCTAAGCTTAGTTGGGCATTAACCTCGAGGGAGGCATGTTCGAGCTTCGGGAATCCCCACGGTCAAGGCTTAGAGTTGAATGATAGTATTTATCTTTTAATATCATTTCAAAGCGAGTTTTAATCAAGTTTTATTTTCTTTCTTTATTTTCGTTCTCTTTTATTTAGTTACAATTTAGTTCTCTTTTCTGCTCTCTCTCCGATAAAATAATAGTCCGCTTTCTCTATGTAGAAGTACTCGACAAACCCGAGTTTAATACGACCTTGGTATTTTTATAAAATATCCTATATTATATATGATAAGGTACATTTGCCTTCATTGAATATAGTTTTGGAAAATATCATCAATCTTCTTCGCATTTTTATAAATCATAAACCATAAGAATAAGAGTAATTTTTCTTATCAGGTGGCTTTGCAGGAGGAGCAACCTTGGAGGTAGAAGCCTCGTTGGTGAAACATACACAATTCTTAGGCACAATCGGCTTGACCTGCGGTGCCTTCTTAGCATTTGATCCATGAACAAATGGTCCATGATGCTTCAATTGAATTTCCTTATAAGGAGTCTTGAGGGAGCTAGATCCAAAGTTTCTGGGTCTGGTCCACACTGAGTTCACCTTGGCAAGCTCAACATGGGTTGGTCTGCTGAAGTGACCATACATGCTCTCAAAATCATAGGTGTTCGTAGGAAAAATCACCTTCTTGAAATTTGGAGCACACTGTGGACCTTTACCCTTTGCTTTAGCAGCTCTTCTTTTGGCTGACTTACTTAGGCTCTTTTCAGCAACATGACCCAAACCACTACTACCAGAACCAGCAGTGAAAGTGTCTATGATAGGCAAAACTGTCTTTGGCTTAGAGAAGTTCATTGTGATCTTCTTTTCAGCCTCAAGCTGTTTCGTCAAATCATTGATAATTTCACTCTTCTGAATGCCTGCTGAAGTGGCCTCGGAGAGAGCAATCTTCAAGGATAAGATTTCATCCCTGAGTAGGTTAGATTCTTCAATCTCCTTTCTCAGGTTCGATTCTTGATCCTTTAGGGATTGAATCTCCTTTGATTGAGTTTTAACAAGCTTTCGACACTTATTAAACCCCTTCAACATTTCCTCATACTTAGCAGTCAACTCAGAATCCTCTTCCGAATAGTAGCTTTCATTAGCATCAGATGCCGTTTCTGAACATGAAAGAGGTGTAGAAGATAATACCTGACCAGTGAAAGGAACAATATCTTTGTCATCATCTGACATGGCCATTAGTCCAAAGAAAGCCTCTTCATCTGAGTTAGACTCATTTGAGTCACTATCACTCAGAGTCTTGGACTTCTTGGCAACAAAACTCTTCTCCTCTTTCTTCTTTCCTTTGAAGGACTTCTTTTCTTCTTTTCTTGAAGATTCCTTCTTCTTGTGTGGGCAATCAACTATCATGTGCCCTGGCTTTTTACAACAATAACAAACGGGTTCAGTATAATCATGTTTGTTCAGTTTAGAACCATACCTGTCATTTCTGTCACGGTGTGATCTCCTGTGATCTCTTGAGGAAGATGAGCCTTTTCTCATTTGTCTTCTTTTGCTAAGCAACTTTTTGAATTGCTTGGAGAGGAGGGAAAATTCTCCTTCAGATAATTCTGATTCTTCAAAAGTGTTTTCCGCTTTATCCTCAGAAGACTCATCTCTCACAGGGGACAGGGACCTGCTTTTCTGGGAGCTTTCAGCCTTTAGAGCAATGGGCGTTTCCTTGCCAGAGCTCCTACTGCTTTCCTCTTCTGTCTTCCTGATATTCAACTTCAGCTCATGGGAAAGCAGCTTCCCATATAGAATCTGTGCTCCGTAGTAGCTAACTTACCATATTCTCTGATAGCTATCACCTTAGGGTCCCATTCCTTAGACAGGGATCTAAGGAATTTATCGTTTAGTTCACCCGTGGTGAATTCCCTTCCATAGTTTCTCAAACCATTTACGATCTTGAAGTATTTTTCGTAAGTGTCAGAAATTGTGTCTTTGCCTTGTTGCTTGAAGGCTTCATATTCTTGGTTCAACAAAGACTTCCTGTCATCTCGAACTTCTTCAGTACCTTCCATCAAAACCACAATAGAATCCCACATTTCTTTTGCAGACTTGTAGTGAATCAAATTTTGTAGCATAGAATCATCAACTGCACCTGCTATGATGTGCTTTGCTTTCTTATCTAGAGTGACAAGTGCAATTTCATCCTTTGTCATATCCATTAGTTTCTTTGGTACCTTTTTGGTGGGATCAATGGTAGAAGCAACTGTAGGAATGACGGGACCTTCCTTAACTATCTGGGAGATACGGGGATCATTTGCTTCCATGTAGAAAATAACTCTTTATTTCCACATTGGGAAGTTCTCCTAGTGCAAACTGGGAGCTTGGAGGAAAACCTTTCCATGCCTCTGTCCATAGAGAGAGATCTTGACAACGAAGAGGGATCTTTAATCTAGGTGTTAACCTCTTAAAGATAACCTAGCTTTGATACCAATTGAAAGAAATCGTTGTTTACCTAAATCACCTAAGGGGGGGGGGGGGGGGGGGGGGGGGAGGGGGGTGAATAGGTGATCTCTACTGCGATTGTGGAATAATAATTAAGTACACACACCACAAGAAAAATCACAGCACAGAGACACAAGATATATAGAGGTTCCCCAAGGTGGGTACTCCTCTCTCCGCTTCGCCTATCTAGCACTTCGGGCTAGCATCGACAACTTCACCAAAACTCGGATTTATCAACAAATCCTACACTCGGAGACAACGGCTCCTACAAACTCAGAGAACAACCTCTCCAACAAAGGCACTCAGAGATAAACTCCTACAACTCGGAGCAAACTACTCCTACAAAATAACTCAGAGAAAAATCTCCTACAGGAATCAAATAGAGTTTGAAATAAATTACTTCTATTAAACCTCAACAGAGATTAACTTCAGATCTTGCAAAAACTGAATCTTCTTCTTCCTTGAGAACGAAAGCTTGAATCTTCAAAGATTTGGAAGAGAGGAAACTCGGCAAACCTGATCTGAATAGGTCTTTTGATTTTCTTGAAAAGATCTTCAAAAATATGGAGCAGCAAATAAATCAAAAGCCTTCTTATCTGAGAAATCTCTAACAGCACTGAAGAACGAGTCTTGAGGGCGCAGAAGTTAGATCTTAGAAGAACTTGTTCAGCGAGCAAGGAGGAAGACGGCTGGGTTCTTCTCTTTCTATCGGGTTGAATAATGATTGTTGTTTGCCCTAAAAATAAAAGACTATTTATAAGAAGAACTCCAACGGCTAGAGCGACAGACAAGGAATGATCGACACGTGTGCTGCACATGGCGGCCAACCCTAATTTTCAAAAAAGAAACATATTTTTGAAATCCGTCTGTCCGTCATTCGTCGAGACTTCACATGAACACTCGAAGAATTGACTTAGCCAATAAAAAGACTGATCAAAGGCTTGAAAACCATCTCTATTTTCATTCGTCGGAATTCGTCGGGAGTTCTCGATAACTTTCGACGAATTGACTTAGCCGCACAAATTCCTTCACAAAGCTGCCTTTTTGACTTCTGTCAGCATTCGTCGATATTCATCGGGAGTTCACGAGAACATTCGACGAATGGACTTGGCCGCAGAGCTTTCTTCTTCAAACTGGAAATTTGGCTTCTGTCAGGATTTGTCGGGAGTCATCGGGACTTCATGTGACATCTCGACGAATTGACCGCGCAAAAATTCCTTTTCTTCTGAAAACCTGCTCCATTCCTCAAACTTGAAAGCCTTCAGTTGTGAGAATATAAAGTGCACCCAAAAGAGAGATTACACATGGACCAACACTTTGTTCTATAGAATGAGGGATTACATTGTCTAGGACTGTGTTTGGTGATCCATTGCAACCTGACTTTGGTGTGCACTTAGCATTATGACCTATCACAACACATCTAAAGAGAGTTCATCAAATACATACTCAATTCAATTTAGTTCACTAGGGGACACCTTCAAATCCAGGTTATTGTGGATACAATACCCAATAATAAGGTCCACCGACCGTTAGTCAAAAGACTAAGCCAATCCCCCACCCCTCCCCCGGTGACTCCTAGGCACCATGTAGGAAGGATTAAGAGGAGGACATCAAGGGGGTATAAACAATAGTAGGTGACATTGGCATAATCTACAGGGAATGTTTCTACAACTACACATATGTATGTAGATAATTGAAGTAGTAAGTAAAATAGGGTAAAGAACAAGTAAGGTGCAGTAAGTAAAGACATGTATATAATAAAAATTAACCATTGATTTATAGGAATGCCCATACAAACCTATAAACCAAGGGATCGTTTAGCAAGGCTTATCGTATAAGAAGTCCCATAACCAACTTGTACGATAGTGGTAGGGGTTGAAATGCAATGTTTATACCATGATATGCAGAGTTATGCAGATTATGCTATGTTCACACAAGTACAACTCACACACTTCGATTCCATGCGCACAGACCGTTAGTTCCCCCGTTTTGGAGCTAGCAAGACTCCCAGGATACTTCCGTAGTGGCAAACAGAAGCGGTGGGTTAGGCCTCGCCCACCTCTAGGTTGGAATTCACACTACGTAACCTAGACCTATCGTGCGCCTCAACGCAAAACCGCAGAGCATCTGCGTACTCTTACTGGCTGGACCACCAGACTTTTAGGGTTAAGTGCAAATTCCACACTTGCTGAGTCAACGTATTGACATCGGTGTGAACGACCATCCAATACCGAAGACCCACCACCTTCATGCACATGCAAACATGTTAGACTATATCTCGAACCATAAATTCCATGGGCTAACCCGCCCGTCACTATAACCTTCTTAGCCATCGGCTCGCCGGACCAACCTGTCTGCACCAACAACATTACTGAGTCACAAGCTCACTAGACTAACTAGTCTGCTGCTACAAACACCGAGCCTACCGCTCGTAAGACCAAACCGACTAATATACCCGTAACAACGGGGTGTGAGTGAGTGTATTATTAAGTTAATCTTGTACAACAACTTATCCCTACAATTTATGGTTAACCTTGGACTTCCCGAGGCGGTTAGGGGCTCGCTACGGTACTAGGAACTATAATGGGATGACACCCCAAAGATCCCTTTCTCAAGGCATTTAGTCTTATTGGTATCTACCCATAAGAATACCCTTCTTATCATTTCTCTTGAACTACCCTTAAGCATTTTATGACAGGCTAAGGGAAAGACGATCTTTCGTCAATCCCGAGCACAAGTTTACCCTTAAGTCACGGAGCACACCCTCATCCCCTAAACTCCTTTTGGTGACTTCAATCTCTTCAACCTGACCATGTACACCAACTACATACCACTTCCACTTGGTAGGCCCCTAAATATCCAAGTTTCACATTTTTACTATACGCAGACCAAACTAACTATATGAAGCTAATAAGTAGAAGTACTCTAAATATTCATCTTCATGAGACAAGATATTTACTGGAGGTCTATCATGATAGTTTAAGACTAAATCCAGAGATTCATAATTTTCCTCAACATTTTAGCATTTATTTAAATTTCTCCAATATTTGCCAAGTATGAATATGAACATGAAGTGTAAGGTATTCTTATGACATGACCCTCATAAAATTAGGATAAATCTATCATCCCAAAATAACAGTAAATCCAGAGTGTCACAATTTTAAAATCTGAAATTGTCCTCTAATTATAATATTGAATATTTAACCAAAATTAGAAATTAAAGAAGCAACCACCAACAATACTTGTCCAAACATTATGGGAATATTACCAGACATTTATATTGATCAGAAAAGTTCTCAGGCCAAATTTTAGAATTTACAAAGGCATATTAACCACTTAAATAAATATTCCAAAGAAATCCTAATATGAGCATGTTGTGAAGTAGCCTACTGATAACAACCTCCAAAAATTATACAAAAATTTACAGTGATTTCTAGTGCTCTGAAATGTCTTATAACCAAGTTGCATATTTTTCTAGAGAGTTGTGGAGCCTCAATTATATTTCTTGATATTAATGTAAAATAAGTGCCTTGTGAATGAAGTGCTGGTTAAATCACCTAATTAATTACACAAAAATTACTAGAGGTCCATCATATGATTATAAATGCACTACCAAGGTTTCATCACCATCCAAGGTCATTTGAACATGTAAATATCTCTTATAAGAAATTTCCCTAAAGGGGTTATGGCCTAATTTAGGGGAAATAAGTGCTCCTAAAATTCTCTCAAAACTCCCTAGAGCATAATCAAACCCCAAGATCATATTTCCTAAATTCCATTGCCATTCTAGGGCTTTTGACCGCATGGCCTTCACAGGGTTCTATATGCAACCTAAGGGGTAAAACTAGGGTCCTAGGGCATATCCACCTCTACACACCCCATCTTACTCATGAAGGTGTTTTAGGTGATCCTAAATCAGTGGCCAAGGTTTGAACTCATGGTGATGAGTTTTGACCACCATACCCCAAGATAAACACCATGCCCTAACTTTGACCCAATTTGACCTAACTTGGGTTGACAAATTACCCAACCAAATCAGTCCCAATTGAGCTGAGATTTTTACCAAGGTCATGTGATAAACCTAAAAAGTACCAACCAAAATTTGGAGGGCATTGGAGGTCGTTTGACTCACTAAATAATTAATATTTGATTTATGAAATTATTGCAAAAACCTTAGAAAAAGGTTCTCCTAAAATTCTCATATATGGGTATGATGTGTGGGTAGGTGTAAATAGCCAAGGTTTTAAATTTCAAGGCCATACCTTTTACCGATAGAAAGATATTCAAGAATTTGTGACTGCCCTAACCTAGGGACCAATCCTAGAAAAATGACTCCACAGGGAGCTATAGTGACCCTATTGGGCTGAAACAAATTTTCACTTAAACTAGACACCAAGGGCTACAACATTTATGTTGGGAACTTTTTCATTTGAGGGGTTATAGTATTTCTAATAATTAAAATAAAATACAAGTCTTTGCGTTCGATGAAATCCGATCTGCGTTCGACGAAATCTGTTCTGTGATTGATGAACATCGTGCTTCAGTTCGACGAAATCCATTCTACGTTCGACGAACGTCGTGCTTCGGTTCGACAAAATCAGTTCTCCAACCAGTTCAGCAGATTATCTCTCAGTTCGACAATCTCCAGATTCAGTTCGACGAATTAATTTAGTTCGACGAATTAATTCTGTTCGACGAACTTTGGACTCAGTTCGACGAACTCAACTATCAGTTCGATGAACATAAGAGTGTGTTTGACGAATGAATTCTGTTCGACGAACTCTGGATTTAGTTTGATGAACTCAGCTATCAGTTCGACGAACTCATCTATCAGTTCGACGAACTCAGCCTATGGCTCGACGAATTTCATCTACTCAGATCGATGAATTAATGAAATAACGTTATAACATAATCATTTAAATCTGTGAATAGCTGATCACGGCAAATCCGATGACTCATAGTCATCGTCCTCGAGGGATGGACGGTGCGCGACAGCCCATCCTGAGCTTCTTTGCGGTACGATTTCCCGGCCACCTGTGCCTCTTCCTGTTGGATCTTGCGGCGCCCATAGAGGGGGGGGGGGGGGTGAATAAGGGAATAAAATTCTTTGTAAATTTTTTTACTAAATTGTTTAGAGAAACTTAGAACAAAAATAACAATTTATCTTAATGAAGGAAAACAATTGTAATTTGCAATTTTATGAATTATGCCAAATGATAGAAATCAAGTACACACATAAAGACATGATTATACTATATGAAAAAAAAGTGTTTACAAAAATTGATTTCAATAGCACTTGAAATCGGAGGCGAATAAAGTAGTACAATTTTTCCTTTTCTATACCGACTTGTATCCCCACAAACCGGTTGGCTTTAGCCTATCCTTCCCCGGATAAGGCCTCAAGCCGCTCTAGCCAATCCTTCCCCGGATATGGCCTCGAGCCCCCTAGATCTAATCACCTACAACTAGTTGCCAACAAAAGGCGAATTTTCCCCTAAGTCCTACCCAGACCTAGTTGCCAACACAAGGCGAATTAACTAAACGATTACAATAGAAATATGGAATGAAAATAAAATTAACAATAATGAAACTCCCTATATGAGATCTCTGAAGTTGAGGATGAGGGATCGCTGTAGCATAAGCGAGGTTGAAGCGATCGTTCTTTGGATGCAGCGTGGTGGCTTCCTTCTCCAGAAATCCTCTTTGAATTTGAGTGGGAGATGAAATTTCGGCAGAGTAGCAGCTCTGGAAATATGGCACAAGTAATCTCCCTGGAAGCACTAGCTCAAGACGAGAGAGAGCCCATCATTTTATACAACTTGGAGATAGCGCCTGTTAGCTCCTAGCGCCTGCGGCAGCGTTCATGTGGAGTGGTTACGAAACAATCGGTGGAGTGGCGCTGGGCACGAACTTGAGACAGCGTCTGGCGGTAGCGCTAGCGTTGGCGGTATCGATTGCGAAACCATCGGTCGTCGTGGCAGAACAAACTTTCGTCGAACGGAATTCGTCGGACGAAATTTTCGTCGAGCGGAGGTCGAAGTTCGTTGAACGGAAATGTTTGTCGAACGAAAATTTCGTCAAACGCAGTTCGAAGTTCGTCGAGCTAAACTTTTTGTCGAACGAAAATTTCGTCGAACAAAGCTCGAAGTTTGTCGAACAGAACCTGAGCTAGCGCATGGCGTTAGCGATAGCGCTGGCGTTAGTGCTGCTCCTTTTAAAAGTTTGATTCCATGCTGCCTTCTACCTGGGGAGTATTCCACCTATAGTTCCTGCACACTATAACACACTACAAGCAATATCAAATACAATATGGGATTTGTTT
The DNA here is from genome assembly GCA_033032865.1 of Dactylorhiza incarnata. Lineage (NCBI taxonomy): Eukaryota > Viridiplantae > Streptophyta > Magnoliopsida > Asparagales > Orchidaceae > Dactylorhiza > Dactylorhiza incarnata. The sequence goes on along the minus strand of JAWHQI010000006.1, from coordinate 20,466,871 downwards.
TTCTCAAACAAAGGGATGTGACACACATGTCCAACAATCTCCCCCTTTTGATAATAACAAATCCACTTAGCAAGAAATCAACAATAGTATTTATAGTATAGGATAAGCAAGATGATAGTGCAACTATAGTATATGATAAGCATGATAATGTGCATACTCCCCCTATCTTAATGCTCCCCCTACATAAATGCAATTTATGTTTTACTCCCCCTAAATGATAGATTACATGAATTATTCTCCCCTTAGTCTTCAATATTTCTCCTATATAGATTTCTTCAATTAATGTCCCCCTTTTGGTATTATCAAAAGAAGGTTGGGTGAGGGTAGTAAGGAGGCATTTCTTATAAATGATAAAGCATGATCGAGCTTTTGTAATATAGATAATGATAATGATTTTAAGCATAGTATATAAGAGATTTCAAATAAAAGATAAGAGTTGTAAGCAAGCGGAAGATTATAATAAACATCTTTTCCTAAGCATGAAAACATAAGAAAAAAAATATGAGTTTAAGTTCAAAATTGAAAGATGTTTTAACCTTTGAAATCTCAAAGTTTTTCATAAAGATACCAAGCATGGAATGAACATATCAAAGATAGATTATACTATAATGTTACTTAATTTTAATTTCAAGAGATACCAAAACATTGTAGAGATCATGCTAGGTTATCTAGTGCATTTTTATATAAAGAATAGTATAGATAAAGCATTAGAATCCAATACTTATGAGAAGAAGTGTTATGAAAGAGAATGATGTGCACATAAGTGTATTTTGGGCAATGCTAACAATTGATTTAAATCAACAAAATACAAGACATATGTAGAGTAGAGTGCACAATAAAACACAAGTAAATTACTTTCACACACTTTTAATGCACATAATTTTTTTAACAAAGTGGTGTAATAACTAAGGTTTGCACAAGACACTTTACTATTCTTTCCAAGATGCTCAACCTCACAATGCTTATGAAGACTTATCAGGAGGTTAAAGTAGTGCTTGGTGGAGTTATATTTGTCTATATATATAATTTTTTTTGTTCTCATTTGTGAGACAACATTCTCCGAATACACTTGTTTTGCAAACCCAAATTTTTAACTTAACCACTTTTCTAAATTTCATAAGTGCAATTCAAATATAGTGTAGGCAATAAACTTATGCAAGATTTAATTCATTGTACAAATACAATACACAAGCAAGCATTTTTAGATTTGAACACACATGTTGATTACCAAAATAAGTGAGTGAAAGATATCATTATCAATCATAATACATTTACTCATACTTAGAGACATGCTAAGCTTGGTTCTACATATTTTTCAATACAATTGATGCACTTAAATAGATATATCAAAGCATGATAAACAAAATAATGTTCATAGTAATTTCAAGGAATAAATTTTAACATTGTAAATAATTCTAAATAATAGAATCCATACGTGCTTGATGTTGGCAATAAAGATCATACAGTTTTTTTGTTTTATCATTTTTAAATCAATTAAAAAATAGAAAATCACAAAAAAATATTTTTGTAATTTTTGAATTTTGAATTTTTGTAGTAGATTTTCATAATGTGAATAAAACACAAATATCAAAAACATATTTTTGTATTTTTGAATTTTGAACTTTTGTAGTTGATTTTTCATAATATGAATAAAACACAGATAACAAAAACATATTGTTGTATTTTTGAAATTTGAATTTTTTATTTAATTTTTCATAATATGAATAAAAACAAAATAACAAAAAGTCAGAAACACAAAAACTAAGTAGTACATATAAACTAAAATATTTTTATAGATTTTTAGAAATTTTAAAAATCAGAAAAATCAAAGGCCCACGCTAGCGCCGACGCTAGTGATAGCGCGGCAAACAGTACACAATTTTGTAAGAATTTTGAATTTTTGATTTTTGATATTGATTAAGGGTCTTAAGAGTAGTCTTATGCCGAAATTGTGTAATATTCAGAGATGTCTTGATTGCTCAAATTGCATAAAACACTAGCATTTTACATGTTATTCATCCTAAGATGTCTAAGACTCCTAATTCCAACCTTAACATTTGAAACCTTGCATCAGGAAGAGGTTTAGTGAATATATCAGCAAGTTGAGAGTCCGTGCCAATGAAACTAATCCTTACATTTTCCTTTTTAATGTGATCCCTTATGAAATGATGACGCACATCTATATGTTTGGATCTATAGTGGTGTACAAGATTATTTGTGAGATCAATGGCACTTTTGTTGTCATATTTTAATTCAATAAGTTTTAGATGAAAACCAAAGTCCTCTAAAGTTTGGCTCATCCATAGTGCTTGTGCACAACAACTCCCTAATGCAATGTATTCGGCTTCCGTGGTGGAGAGTGCAACCAAATTTTGTTTCCTACTAGACCATGCAACTAATGAAGGTCCTAGAAAATGACAAGTACCACTAGTGTTTTTTCTATCAAGTGAACAACCGGCATAGTCCGAATCATAGTAGTCGTGAAGTGTAAATGAATTATTGTGCGGGTACCATAGTCCTAATCTAGATGACCCAATGAGATATCTAAAAATTTGTTTTACCGCTTTTAAATGAGATTCTTTTGGATTGGCTTGAAATCGAGCACATAAGCATACGCCAAACATAATATCGGGTCTAGTTGCACTTAGATAAAGTAGAGATCCTATCATACCTCTATATAAAGTTTGATCTATAGAAATTCCTGATTCATCTTTTCCTAATTTTAGTGATGCACTCATTAGTGTAGAAGCATGTTTAAGGTTTTCAAATCCAAAACGTTTAAGCATATTATGAACATATTTAGTTTGACATACAAAGATACCATCAATTCTTTGTGATATTTGAAAACCAAGGAAATAAGAAAGTTCTCCTACAAGACTCATTTCAAATTCATTTTTCATCACTAAAATAACTTCTTTACACATTTCTTCATTAGTAGATCCAAAAATAATATCATCAACATATATTTGTAAAATAATTATATCATCATTGTTGTGCTTAATGAAGAGAGTATTATCCGCACTTCCCATAATATAACCGCGCTTTAATAAAAATGATGTAAGTCTTTCATACCATGCACGGGGCGCTTGTTTTAAACCATAAAGCGCTTTCTCTAGTTTATAAACATGATTTGGAAATTTTTCACTAATAAAACCGGGGGGTTGTTCTACATAAACTTCTTCTTTTACAAACCCGTTTAGAAAAGCACTTTTCACATCCATTTGAAATAGTTTTATTCTTTTAAAGCTTGCAAATGCTAGAAAAATTCTTATAGACTCTAATCTAGCAACGGGTGCAAAAGATTCATTAAAATCTATCCCCTCGATTTGAGAATATCCTTGTGCTACTAATCGTGCTTTATTCCTAGTGATTCTAGACTCACCATCTAATTTATTTTTAAAAATCCATTTTACACCTACAACCGGGTGATTAGATGGTCTTTCAACTAATTTCCAAACATTATATCGCTCAAATTGTTCTAACTCTTCATTCATAGCCAAAAACCAAAATTCATCATTTAAAGCAGTAGAAACATTTTTTGGTTCTATTTCAGAAACAAAATAAATATTTTAAAATAATTCATGAAGAGAAGCGCGAGTTCTTACCCCGATGGATGGTTCACCAATTATAAATTCCCGTGGATGATCCTTTGTGAATTTTAAGACGCTTGGAGGTACATATTCATCTTTCTTGGCCTCCTCTTCTTCTTCTTTAGAAGGTTCTTTATCACCATGCTCCAAAGGAGGTAATAGATCATCCTCTTTGCCTGCGGAAAGTCTTTCTATACAAGGAACAAGCTCATCAAATTTCACATTAATTGATTCTTCAACTTTTCTAGTTCTTTTATTAAAAACTCTATAAGCTTTACTAGTTGAAGAGTATCCAAGAAATGTTCCTTCATCACATTTTTCATCAAACTTTCCCAAGCTATCTTTTGTATTTAAAATAAAGCATTTATAACCAAAAACTTTGAAGTAAGATACATTAGGCTTCTTTTGAAAATAAATTTCATATGGTGTGAGATTTAAAGATGGGCGAAGCATGATTCTATTTATAACATAACATGATGTGTTTACGGCTTTTGCCCAAAAGGACTTAGATAATTTATATTCACATAACATAGTGCGTGCTAGCTTTTGAAGTGTCCTATTCTTTCTTTCTACAACACCATTTTGTTGTGGTGTGTGTGGTGCGGAGAACTCATGTTTTATGCCTAACATATCACAATAAGATGTAAATTTTTCATTTTCAAATTCTCCTCCATGATCCGAGCGAATGCATTTAATTTTTAAATCACTTTCATTTTGAATACGAGTACATAATTTTGAAAATTCACAAAACGCTTCGGATTTGAATGGGAGAAATATTGTCAAACAATATCTAGAAAAATCATCTATTAAAACATATGTATATAATCTACCACCAAGACTTGCGGTGCTAACGGGACCAAAAAGATCCATATGAATTAATTGCAAAGATCTTGTAGTAGAAATAACATTTTTACTTTTGAAAGAGGATCTAGTAATTTTACCTTTTTGACATGGTGAACAAAGTGAAGGTAAATTTCCATTTAATCTAGGCAATCCTCTAATTAACTCTCTTTTGGCAAGTTTTACAATAAGCTTTGTGCTAGCATGTCCTAGCCTTCTATGCCAAAGTTCAAGTTCAACATTTTTGGTAATAAAACATTTTAAAGATGATTTTGAAAGATCATGAAATGAAACTATATAAACATTTTGTAATCTTGGTGCAGTAAGTAAAATATTGTTTGTAATAGGATTAGATATTTTGCATAGATTAGTGGAAGATTCAAATAACACATCTAATCCTTTATCACATAATTGGCTAATAGAAATTAAATTGTGTTTTAATCCTTTCACATAAAGAACATTAGATATAGTAAAGGATTTGTTACCAATTGTACCAATTCCCATGATCCTTCCTTTTCCGTTATCACCAAACGTCACGATCCCTCCCTTCCTCTTTTCTAGGCTAAGGAACTTAGCTTTATTGCCCGTCATGTGCTTGGAGCATCCTGAATCCAAGTACCACATGTCTTCTTTGTCCTTAGCCTGCCTGCACATCTAGAAAGAAGATGAGAGTAAAGATCCAGATACCCAAGTGGTACCGCCCATAGAATAAGTGGAAGCCTTAGGTACCCAGATTTGTTTTTAAAGCATTTTGTTTTATTCTCCTGCAAGAACTAGATGTGTGACCTAACCTATAACAGTTTGCACACGAAATAACGGGGGTTGAGACCCTTTTCTGGAATATTTTCTTGCTGGAATAAGTTGGATTTACAGAAGAAAAACATTTTGAAGAGGAAAAATCAGGTTTCTGGTATGAGGTGCTAGCGCCGGCGTTAGTGGCTAGCGCTGGGCAGTAGCCCTCACCTCGATATCCGAGCCCAAATTTTCCAGAACCATGGCACTGGTTCCCTAAGATCATTTCCAGAGATTTTTGGCCTATTCTGAATTTTTTAATGGCCATTGTGAGATCATGAACTTGTGCTTTAAGTGAAGAGTTTTCTTTCACAAGCATGACACACATATTTTCAAAAACTTTTTTATTATTTTTTATTTGCAAAAGAGAGGCTTCTAATTTCCTTTCTAATTCCCCCTTCTCTTTTGTAAGAGTTTTGGCATGAGAGAGGGCTTTAGAAAGTGACTCTTCAATATCATTTGCCAATTTTGTGGAGGGATCACATTCTTGGCAAGAAACCTTTCTCTTTTCTAAAACAATTACCTTTTTGGAAAGCTTTTGATTTTCTTTAAAAAGAGATTCATTTTCACGGTTTAATAAAATACCATCTTTCATATTTTTATCAAAAGCTTTGCAAGTTTCAAGAAATTCATTAAACAATTCATCATAAGTGGGAGGAGTTACCTTAGTGTCACTAGGAACACTAGTGTCGTCGCCGTCGTTTCCATGTCCCATGAGGCACATGTTTGCTTCCTCATCTTCGCTTGATGAATACCCGCTTGATTCTTCAGAGGAGGAGGAAGAGGAGTCATCCCATGTCTTTGCCTTTAGCACCTTCCTCTTTTCTTTCCCTTTGTGTCATTTCTCCTTTTTCTCCTTCATGAATTTTGGGCATTGACTCCTTATGTGCCCCGTCTTCCAACAATGATAGCATTCCGGTGGAGGTATCTCTTCTTCATTGCCGCTCTCTTTTTCCTTCTTTGAAGATGACCCTTTCCATCTTTCACCCTTTTGGAAATATTTTCGAAAGGTGTTTCTCCTTTCTGGATTGCGCATGAATTTTCAGAAGTTCTTCACCAAAAGGCTTTCTTCATCTTCATCCTAATCCTCTTGGCACTCTTTCTTTGATTTTAGTGCCAGCGCCTTCTTCTTTGGCTCCTTGTTGTATTCATCAAATTGGATTTTGAGTTCTACCTCATGGGTTTTGAGATTCCCAATGAGGCTCTCAACTTGGAGCGTTCTTAAGTTGTGCGACTCCGAAATAGCCGTCACCTTCGGGTTGACTTTTGGAGGAAGAGAACGAAGGATCTTACAGACCAAGTCGCCATTTAAGAAGGTCTTTCCAAGAGCTTTTGAGCCATTGACGATCTTGGTGAAGCACGTGTACATACCATCAACATCTTCCCTTTCATCCATTCAGAATTTTTCATATTCCGACTCCAGTTGGGAAAGCTTAGAATCTTTAACCTGCGATGTACCTTCATGAGTAACTTCCAAATGATTCCAAATTTCATATGCAGTAGTACATGCAGAAATTCTATTAAATTCATTTCTATCTAACGCACAAAATAGAGCATTCATGGCTTTTGGGTTATTTTTACATTTGAGTTTATCCCGATCATCCCATTTATCTTTGGGTTTTTCTAACATAACCTCTCCAACTACAAATGTAGGAGGAGTCTATTCTTCTTCTACCATGTTCCGAACCTCAATATCTAGGGTCATTAGAAAACAACGCATCCTATTTTTCCAATAATTATAATCTGACCCAGTAAATAGTGGAGGTCTACTAATTCCCCGACCCTCGAAAAAAGCGAGATCATAAGACGCCATTATTCCTGGTTTTTAAACCGTTTGGAATAACCTAGCTCTGATACCACTTGTTGGATCTTGCGGCGCCCTTAGAGGGGGGGGGGGGGTGAATAAGGGAACAAAATTCTTTGTAAATATTTTTACTAAATTGTTTAGAGAAACTTAGAACAAAAATAACAATTTATCTTAATGAAGGAAAACAATTGTAATTTGCAATTTTATGAATTACGCCAAATGATAGAAATCAAGTAAACACATTAAGACATGATTATATTATATGAAAAAAAAAGTGTTTACAAAAATTGATTTCAATAGCTCTTGAAATCGGAGGTGAATAAAGTAATACAATTTTTTCTTTTCTATACCGACTTGTATCCCCACAAACCGGTTGGCTTTAGCCTATCCTTCCCCGGATAAGGCCTCAAGCTGCTCTAGCCAATCCTTCCCCGGATATGGCCTCGAGCCCCCTAGATCTAATCACTTAGAACTAGTCGCCAACACAAGGTGAATTTCCCCCTAAGTCCTACCCAGACCTAGTCGCCAACACAAGGCGAATTAACTAAGCGATTACAATAGAAATATGGAATGAAAATAAAATTAACAATAATGAAACTCCCTATATGAGATCTCTGAAGTTGAGGATGAAGGATCGTTCTAGCATAAGCGAGGTTGAAGCGATCGTTCTTCGGATGCAGCGTGGTGGTTTCCTTCTCCAGAAATCCTCTTTGAATTTGAGTGGGAGATGAACTTTCGACAGAGTAGCAGCTCTGGAAATATGGCACAAGTAATCTCCCTGGAAGGAATAGCTCAAAATGAGAGAGAGCCCATCATTTTATACAACTTGGAGATAGCGCCTGCGGTAGTGTTCGTGTGGAGCGGTTGTGAAACCGTCGGTGTTGTGGCGCTGGGCAAGAACTTGAGATAGCGCCTGGCGGTAGCGCCAGCGGTGGCGATAGTGATTGCGAAACTGTCAGTCGTCGTGGCAGAACAAAATTTCATCGAACGGAATTCGTCGAACAAAATTTTCGTCGAGCAGAGGTCGAAGTTCGTCGAACGAAAATGTTTGTCGAACAAAAATTTCGTCGAACGCAGTTTGAAGTTCGTCGAGCTGAACTTTTTGTCGAACGAAAATTTCATCGAACACAGCTTGAAGTTCGTCGAACAGAACCTGAGCTAGCGCCTGGCGTTAGCGATAGCACTGGCGTTAGTGCTGCTCCTTTTAAAAGTTTGATTCCATACTGCCTTCTACCTGTGGAGTATTGCACCTATAGTTCCTGCACACTATAACACACTACAAGCAATATCAAATACAATATGGGATTTATTATTCTCAAACAAAGGGATGTGACACACATGTCCAACACTTCCCGGCTAGCTAATGCCACCACCACCTCCATTGAGGTGGTGGCCGGCGATAGGTGGTGGTTGGCCGGCCGAAGGTGGTCGGAATCGGGGTTTAGAGGAGGGGAAAGAGAGCTCGAATCGAGCCCTTTCAGAAGCACGATCCGAGTCCAATTGAGCTCGGATCAAGCCCCAAATTATCATAAGATCTAGCACTAAGGGAGAGGAGGCAGATCGGACCTGTGTGGGGGGCTTGGTGGCGCGAATTCCGGCGAGTCACCATGGCCGAAGGTGGAGCTTTCGGCGCCATGTCGATCCTAGTTTCTGGTGCTTGATTTCTTTGTGGAAGGTGGAGAAACTCCTCCTCTTCATCCACTGAATGTGTTATAAGGTCCAATTGGGGGAGGGGAAGAGCCAAATCATCAATCACCATTATCACCATTAATGGTGAATTTCGGCCAACTGAATTCCTCTTGAATACAACCACCTATGTGGCCGGCCATGGCTATTAAACTTCTCCAAATTACTGAGGGGAGGAGTACAAAGCCATGGGAGGTGAAGAGGGGAGGCCTTTGGCCTCCCAAGCCATGAATGGCCATTAATCCTCCTTTTCTTTCTCTTCAAATTGGGGGAAACTCCCAATTTCTCTCTCCTAGTCACCCCCTCTAGAAATTTGATGGCATTCCATGTAATTTCAGCCTCATGATACTAGAGTGTCACTTCAATTGGGCCTAGCCCAAGTGGATTGAGCTTGAGTTAGCCTTTTCCCCTCTTTTTGGGCAAGGTTGACCAAGTGTTGACTTGAGGTGTTGACTTGGTCAACTGATGGTTTGACTGGTCCAAGTTGTGTGTCTTGAGTCCCTTGACATCACCCAAAGTTGGTGGAGTCATGGTGGTGCCACAATTGGGCCACTTTATCCAAAAGGTGTTGGTTTGACCAAAACAGAGCTAGAGTTGACTTGGGTCAAATTGGCCAAATTGGTGGCCCCATGATGGGGATTTTTGGTCCATTGGGTCCCTAGTAACCTTATAAAGGTAGGGGAAAGGTCAATTGGCCATGGTGGAGGTCAATTGACCCTAATTAGACTACTTTGACCAATTTGGGGTTAAGGTTGACTTTGGTAAATTTGGCCTCTTTGGTTGACCCCAATGGGTCCTTGGTGCTCTATGGGGACCCCTAAAGGGTTAGGTATGCTATGGTGGGGTCAAAGGGTCAAGGTGAGGCCCTTAAGTCCAACCCTATGCTTGTTAACTGAAAATTGCTATTTGTAGACCATTGTGGTTTCCTTCTTCTTGGCTAAGGCCAAGTGGTCTCTTCAAGCTTCCTATGGTTTTGTCATGACCTAGTCCTGACAAAACCACTCTAGGGGTCTAGTTGTTTGGGGGATGTTACAAATCCCAATAAACAAAAAAATAATAATTTCATCTCGAAATTCAGGCTAGGCTCGCGGGGTTTTCACCGAGTGTGACTGAACGTAACATCCCCTAAGAATTGAGGTTATTTCTGACTCGAAGAGCACCAACTATCTCTGCCACACCAGTCCTAGTGGCTCTTAGGTGAATCAATCGATCGGAGGCTACCTGGCCATCTATAGTAGAAATTTGCTGCTCTGGTCGTAGTAGAGCTCTCCTAAAGGAGGAGATATGGAAGACGTCGTGCAATCCCGCTAACTCCAGTAGAAGCTCCCATCTATAAGCCAACGGGCTAATCCACTCCAGGATCCTGTAGAGCCCCATCTATCTCAGACTAAGCTTCTTCCGCCTGCGAACCCGCAAGACACCCTACATCGGACGTATCTTCAGGAACACCCCGTCTCCAACCTAGAACTCTACTTGACGATACCACGCATCGTAATACCTGACCTGGAAGCTCTGGTCCTCAACATCCTAACTCAAATCAATCGCACTTGGGTATCTATGTCCTCCATAAATTCTGAGCTGAGTGTCTTGGGATCCTCATCCTAGATCCAAGTGAAAGTATCTAGTTGCTACCTACATCACCTAGAGGAGGGTGAATAGGTGTGGTTTCTATGGATTTTTGCGGAATTAAAATATAGAAATAAAAGCACACAGAAAACAAAAGAGCACAGCACAACACAGAGATTTATAGCGGTTCCCCGTTCTTGGGTAGTCCACTTTCCACCTCACCTATCTAGCACGCCCGGCTAGACTAGGCTACTTCACTATGGCTCGGATCAAGAATGATCCTACAACTCAGATTCAAACTCCTACAAGCTCGAAGAACAAAATCTCTTACAACTCGGAAGAGAAACTTCCTACTAGCTCGGAGACAAAGCTCCTACAACTCGGAGTAACACTCCTACACAAATAATTTAAAGAACTTTTACAAAACTTTGGATTAAAAACCAATCTTCTTAAAATCTCTTGAGATTTGACTTGATCTGATCTGGAAATAGGGAATCTTCTTCTTCCTTGAGAAATGAAATTCAGACTTTGAGATAGGAAGAAGAACACCTTGCTTCTTGAATGCTTTGATCAGATCTCTTACTCACCCAACAAGATCTGAAGGAGTATTGGAATAATCGAACCACAGAGATCTTGTTGAGTAAGAACTTGCAAGGGAATCGAGCAGATATCCGATCGGCAACGTAGATCATCTTCTTCAAGAGAGAGAGCGAGAGCGCACAAGCCAACGGGATTTCTTTTTTGTTTTTGGCGATATGCACAATTAGGGATTTTGGAAATAATCTCTTAGCTATTTATATGCGTTCCTCCAATATCTAGAAGCGTCACTTAATGAAAAATGGCCGCGTGGAAGGAAGCCCTAAATAAACAGACCGACAGCCAAAACATGCTCTGTCAGCATTCGTCGAGGGACATTAATGATTCGACAAATTCGTTGAGGCAAGGTAGTTGATATGATGAATTCGTCGAGGAACCTGACTCTTCCGACGAAACTACTTAGCCGAAACCCTGTAGAGGATGGGAAGAGAAGAACTAAATGGCTGAACTTCTTTGTCAAGAGGTTAGCTCTTTCTTCGACGAATTCGTCGAACGAGTTATCTTTCTTCGATGAATTCGTCAGAATAATCAAAGACTTATTCGACGAAATCACTTAGACCGCTTCCTTCCAATCCTGAAATCAGCAACCTTTGAATCTTAGCGTTTCCGTAGAGCTTGAAAGTGAAGTACATTCCAAGAGAGAGAGTTCATATGAGTCAATACTTTGGTCTATACAATGAGGGATTACATTGCATAGGCCTGTGTTTACGACTCACTGAAACCTGACATTGGATTGTACTTATCAATGAGAATCCTGCAAACCCATAACTGGAAGACGGTAGCAAATACAAATTCAATTCATCTTTGTTCAAGGGACACTTCTTCAATTCAGCATAATTGTGGCTACAATACCCAACAATCATCCCCTATTTGAAGAAGTCAGAACCCTATCTACTAAGATGAATTGCACAGGCAAGAAATATATATATATATATAATGAAAGCTTAGCAGGATATAACAAGACAAGTAAAATCAGATGAATTATCAAAACATCAACAAATATATATATATGAGAAGGTTTTCATATTTCATCATTCACAACACGGCTAAGACATTTTAGCCTTTTCTTTCTTGGCCTTCTGATATTGCCTTTCAAAGTATTCTTTAGGTTTTGGGTAATATCTGGGAGGAGGATGAGGTACTGCAGGATTGTTGTAACCATACTTTCTGAAATGGATTTTTCTTTTAAGCTTCGCAGCTTTATACATATTATACTCCTCCTGGCTATAGTATTCATGTGGTTTGATATTTCCAATTTCCAAAAGATTTTAGTTGTCCAAGATAATAGCTTTGGAAATTGGACTCCAAACTTCCTGACCTGCCCTTCTCACAGCCTCTGGTAGCTCTCTGATCACAATAACTGGGTCTCTTCTTGGAGAATGTACTTGTTTATGTGAAGAAGTACCTTCATCAAACTTTCTCTTCTTAGGAGCAGGCACAGAGGACCCATCAATGTCTTCAGCAGCAGGCACAGAGGGCCCAACAATGTCTTCAGCATCAGGCCAGAGTTGAGAATACTAGGAAGGAGGGTTAACAGGGAAGTCCTTAAAAGTACTTATTGGAGGATGATCTGCAGGAGTTTGCTGATTAACACCAATGAATGTTTCATATAGCCAATTCAGACCTTGGTGTCTTTCAACATTTGCCTCTGTGAATTTACTTTCTATTTCCCGGCTTTAATCATGCAATTGATAAGTAATTCTTTCCTCCCCCTTTCTGACTTCTTAAGAGACGGAGTGGAGAATTTCATCTTTAAATGCAGAAACAGATTCCAAGACCTCCGATTTGAATCTGGATAGATCGGAGATGATATCATCTCGGATGCTATCACTTTGCTCATAGATCTTTTTCTGGCCCTGCAGCAGATAGCTTGACTTGTCATACACAGCTCTAAAACCTTTAGTTGAGCAGCGCACTGCTTCCACTCCAGTAGACAAGTGATTGTCTAAATCATTTTTCATTTTCAACATATTGTGCTTAATTTCAGCAAGACCATTATTCATGTTCTTCTCAACTTCCTTGATTTTCAAAAAGACTTGCTTTAAAGAAAATTCAAATTGCTCAGCCTGAGATTTGAGCAATGCTTCCATAGTTTGGAGCAGCTCACTGTTTGATGTGGAAGGCACTGGGGCAGTCATACTTACATGAGGGGAGTTCTAGAGCTTTCGTCCTTGAAAACAAAATCATGTGAATTATCTCCCCCTTGATCAGGAAGATCTCTTTCTTGATGAGCTGGCATTTCTTCATTTTCATGAGTCCCCTCCTTCTTATCTTGCAGGGCTTACTCCCCCTCAGAAACTGCAGGGGTTGATCTTCCTTGTAGGGCTTTGAAGGGTGCACTGTCAGGATCAGGAGCATCACCATCATCATCTGGATCATCATCATCTTCCTCATCATCAACACTAACCTTATCCTCAACATCATCTTCCTCTGTAATTAGCTGATAGTCTGGGTCGTCAGTGTCATCATCATCATCATCAAGGATCAACACTTCCTGATCAATGGGAAAAATCTTTTCTGAGTACTGGCCAGGAATCAGGTTGAGACTCTTCTCGATACCTGAAACACAGGCATCAAACTGACTTTGAATATTTGTTTGGACTGATGCTGACGAGAGTGGTCCTTGTGGAGGGAGTACAACAGGTGATGGGATGATTTACTTCTCAGTCGATGGAATTTCAGGAGCTGGCAGTTGTGTAGTCTCTGGTTGAGGAGGAGAGGTGATGACTGGAGGTGGAATATGAGCTGGTGGAGGAGAGTTTGCAGGAGGTGGAGATTGTCTAGGTGGTAAAGTACGAGCTAGTGGAGGAGTGTTGGCTGGAGGTGGAGATTGTCTAAGTGGAGACAGTTCTTGTCTTTGCTCGGTGTCAGCTGGTTCAGGAGCAACAGGCTTCTTGAGACGGGGCCTGATAATCACCCGTTCCAATCTATCCATTATGGAGGAGTCTATCTTCTTGAGATGATGAATTGCTATGCCATTTTTCATATCAAACTGGTCGCCATCCAGTTGATTTAGAAATAAACTGATAATCCTTCCAAAATTTAGTACTTGCAGACTATCTTTTATCCTCTGAAATAACACATTGCCTAGTCTATCTTCTTCTGGCAGATGGCAGCTGCAATTAGCTGGAACATTTCAGTTGAGAGGTAGTCATGTGAACCTACCTTACAGAGTAGGACCTTTCCCATGATATCAAACAGGAGTTTGCCTTCTCCATTCATATTCTTCCTTCGAACACTAGTTGTTCCTCTCAGTAGACCACAAAACAGAAGGGCTCTTTGATGATCCTCATCAGATAGGCAATCCTCTTCCACCACCTAGGGCAATCGCAGAAGTGTGGTTATTTTTGATGGATTCATTTTAATCACAGTCCCTTTGACCTTGGACTTGATTACCATTCCACTTCGACAAACTTTGCCATGACTATAGAAGTCGGGCACGTCTTTCTCAAGGACTCGACAAGGATGCTCGAGCATAAATGACAATTCGGCCTCTTCTAGGCAAAGTATGATGTTTCTGAATTCATCCAGAGCATCAATGAATCCGGTCCTGACAAGTTCTTGTCCAGCTTGGAGCATCCCCGATGCTTTGCGAGACATTGCAAGTTAGAGTGGTGAGTGAGAGTGTCGGAGTTGAGGGAGATGAGTGACGAAGTCGGCGAGGTCAGTGAGGAGTGGCAAAGGATTTGTCGGAAGCGGTGGAGAGATTCAATGGATGACTTGTGGAGGAGACAGTGGAGAACTTGGATGGAGGGAGTGCGAGGAAGTTCAATCGATGGAAGGCGTGGTCGGCGAATGCGTGAGTGTGACTTTTGAAATATGAAATCTCATATATATAAGTTTTAATTTTTGAAGTGAAGGTAGAGGCACGTACCTTATAGAAACGATACTTTGGATGCACCATGATTTATGTTGGTCTGCGGTTAGACATTCGACGAATTTTAGTGATGAGTAGGTATTTTCGTTGAAGCAATTGAGCAGTCTCGACGAATTCGTCGAGAAGTATCCAGCTTGAAATCTTAAGTATATTTGCTGATTTTGTCGTCGACTTGATTCTGTCCCCTTATTCAAAATTCCTTATCAACTTTCTTTGCCTGATAACTATTTCTTCCCCCGTCTGACTACTCCAGATTGGGATTAATAGGCATGAGAAATTAACATGGTTCCCCCCTCAAACACAACATAGAGATTCACATTTGGCGGTAGACTTAGAAGACATTGTCTTATTTTCCCCTCAATCTCTTCTCCCCCTTAGAACTTCAGTGCCTGGGCTGATTTCCTAAGCATTTCATCAAATTTACTATAGACTTTTCATTCTGGTCATGTACCATGAACATCCATTGTCCAAATGCCTGATTAGAGTTTTGGTTGGCCTTTGGACATACCTGCAATCACAGATTAATTACCCTTAGGAACCCAAATTGATTTGGGTCCTAGGTTCCGGTTAACATGATAATAAATATTTCTACTTACGACAATTTCAATAGAAAAGCTCTTCTTTGCATTAGACACACACGGGTTGTGCCAACAGTCGATGGAAAAGTGTCCCACTTTACCACAGCACCAACATTCATAGATGTTGTATCTTCTCTTCCGAGCAATTTTTGTTTTGCTAGTAGCATCATAATGTTTGTGTTCAGTTGAGAAAGCAACAACATTCTTCCTATTTTCCACAGCGAGTAGCTAATTGGGTACTTTAGCATACCCATTTCCACTTGATTCTATCTGTTTGACAGCAACATATGACAGCTTGGAAGCTCTTAAGGTGTTGATGGCATCAGATATATTCAAGTGAGGGTTTGTTATGGTGTTGCACCCAGTCTGCTTCCTTGCTGGAAAAAATTGAGAGGATGATGCTTCCTTACCCTTGAATGTAGTGGCTGGTGTACGAAACACAAATGGTCTAGGATGGGCCATTTGGATTTCTTCATTTGGAGATTTCGTGGGGCTCATTACCATTCCCTTTCTTCTACCATAGTGGGGAATATTTTCCTTAATACAGTAACCTCCAGTCTTCCGATGATAATGCAAACTATCTTGATCAGACCTGTTAAATGGAGTCAACACCTTTTGAGAGGTGTTATGATGCCGAGCTCTAACAGTGCTCTTCCCTTTATTCCCAAAAATCAATTGATTCAGGTTTAGGGAGTTGAGCTACTTGCTTTCTTTCCGTGCGAAGCTTCATCTCTAGAGTCTTGATTGTTCTTTACTGAGCCTCTGACTTCATCTGAAGTATCATAAGCTCATTGAATAACCTGATCTCTTCCTTGATTTTCTCATTTATTTGTGATTCGGTGGGTTTAAGGATTCTGATTTCCTTAGCTTGAGATTTAATCAATTCCTTGCTCTTTTCAAGAGCTATTAAGAGAGCATCATACTTATTTGCCAGATTGGATGTGTCATCATTATCTTATGAGCTTGTCTCAGCTTCAGAGTCTATAACAGACAGAGGTGCCCTTATGCAAACCTGTCCGGAATAGGTTTCATCCTGGACTTCCTCTTCTGGCTCAGATAGGGCAGTCATTCCAAGAAGTGTTTCCTCTTCTAGATCTGAACAACTTGAATCACTATCACTTAAGGTCCTGATCTTTTTCTCATCTACGGTGTCTTGTTCATCCTTTGATCCCTCCATAAGAGCTATTAGAGAGTCCCAAAAATCCTTGGCCGTTGTATAGTGAGCCAGTTGCATGAATGTAGAACTGTCCACAACATTAGATAGGATGCTCTTAGCTTCCTGATCCAAGTTAACTAAGATAATCTCATCTTCAGTCATTTCAGAAAGTTTCTTGGGGACAGATTTGGAAGTGCTACAAATGGAGACTGTCATGGGGACAATTGGTCGTTCTTGAATAACTAGAGACAATCTGGGATCTATAGCTTCCATGAACATCTCTGCTCTCACCTTCCATGTGGGGAAGTTTTCCTTTGTGCAGACAGGCAACTTGACGGAATCCTTGGAACTTTCCATTCCAGACATACTTGCTCTTGCAACTAGATGAGGAGATCTTGTTCAAGGTGTTAGCCTTTTAACGAACAACCTGCCTATAATACCAATTGAAAGTATCTAGTTTCTACCTACATCACCTAGAGGGGAGTGAATAGGTGGTTTCTATGGCTTTTTGCGGAATTAAAATATAGAAATAAAAGCACACAGAAAACAAAAGAGCACATCACAACACAGAGATTTATAGTGGTTCCACGATCTTGGGTAGTCCACTTTCCACCTCACCTATCTAGCACGCCCGGCTAGACTAGGCTACTTCACTATTGCTCAGATCAAGAATGATCCTACAACTCGGAGTCAAACTCCTACAAGCTCGGAGAACAAAATCTCCTATAACTCGGAAGAGAAACTTCCTACTAGCTCGGAAACAAAGCTCCTACAACTCGGAGTAAAACTCCTACACAAATAATGTAAAGAACTTTTACAAAACTTTGGATTGAAAACCAATCTTCTTAAAATCCCTTTGAGATTTGACTTGATCTGATCTGGAAATAGGGGATCTTCTTCTTCCTTGAGAAATGAAAATCAGACTTTGAGATAGGAAGAAGAACACCTTGCTTCCTGAATGCTTTGATCAGATCTCTTACTCACCCAACAAGATCTGAAGGAGTATTAGAACAATCGAATCACAGAGATCTTGTTGAGTAAGAACTTGCAAGGGAATCGAGCAGATATCTGATCGACAACATAGATCGTCTTCTTCGAGAGCGAGAGCGAGAGCGAACAAGCCGACGAGATTTCTTTTTCGTTTTTGGCGATATGCACGATTAGGGATTTTGGAAATAATCTCTTAGCTATTTATATGCGTTCCTCCAACGGCTAGAAGCGTCACTTAATGAAAAATGGCCGCGTGTAAGGAAGCCCTAAAAATAAACAGATGGACAGCCAAAACGCGCTCTGTCAGCATTCGTCGAGGGACATTAATGATTCGACAAATTCCTCGAGGCAAGGTAGTTTATATGACGAATTCGTCAAGGAACCTGACTCTTCCGATGAAACTACTTAGCTGAAACCCTGTAGAGGATGGGAAGAGAAGAACTAAATGGATGAACTTCTTCGTCAAGAGGTTAGCTCTTTCTTCGACGAATTCGTCGAACGAGTTATCTTTCTTCGACGAATTCGTCGGAATAATCAAAGACTTATTCGACAAAATCACTTAGACCGCTTCCTTCCAATCCTGAAATCAGCAACCTTTGACTCTTAGCTTTTCCTTAGAGCTTGAAAGTGAAGTGCATTCCAAGAAAGAGAGTTCATATGAGTCAACACTTTGGTCTATACAATGAGGGATTACATTGCATAGGCCTGTGTTTACGACTCACTGAAACCTGACCTTGGTTTGTACTTTTCAATGAGAATCCTGCAAACACGTAACTGGAAGACGGTATCAAATACAAATTCAATTCATCTTAGTTCAAGGGACACTTCTTCAATTCAGGGTAATTGTGGCTACAATACCCAACACCAAGATAGTGGAGTCCTGCGCCTCCGTCCCTCTGAGGGTGGAAAGCTGTGTTGACGTCAACCAAGACCCCAGATAAGCCTGGATTGATCTTCACTTTTTGGACATACACCGTCCATCCTGATTCAACACGATCGTCATGGTCAGACTACGATAACAGACAAACTGCTCAACAAATCCCACCAAACACCAACGGGAGCATCCTTCCAGCCCGGGGTGACCCTAGCTACCTTGGTCAATTTATCCTCGATGTTCCAAACGAACTTGTGCCCGGAGTGGGGATGTGGTAACCTGTGTATGAAATCCATAATTATGTCCTCGAACTCTACTCTAACCCGGGCAGTGACTGTGGTAGTTCTCCAAAGACTTTTGCACTTGGCCTTCACCGTGCATCACAAAACTTATGACATCTTTCTTCATTCCGAGGACATACGTGTTCCGGGATAAACCATTTTTCCAGTGACTAAATCTCTTGTTAATATGGGTCGACAACGCTGCTATAATGTTTTCTCCGCATGTTTAGGTTCTTATTCCTTCAAGTACGTTCGAGTGATCAATCATCTCCACTCTACAACTTATGTACTTCTTACCATTGGTGGGACTGATCAGATCATCAGGCGTCCCAATCATCCTCAAATTTAAAGGGGGTGACTCGTGAACTTGTATGAATATATGTTAACCAATCATCACTAGTATCAATGTTTGTAAGATGGCTCACATTCATTTTCTATATGGAGTTTGATTCATAAGGTATACTGGTAAAATATTTTGAAACCCTAAGGTTTTTCACAAGGCAATTTCATCAAGGAACTATCACCACATTTATTTCACCAAATTCCTATTACTTCCACATATGCTAGTCATGATCACTTTCGGATGATCCAAAGTAAGATAAACTTAGATCGTTCTTATCCTACTAAACTCAAACACTATATTCTAATTCCAATAAGTTGTCGTCTAAGATCACTGGTTATCCATCATCATAGCTCCCAAGGTATAAGGGTAATTATTGTAGTTAAAATTTTCTACCATGATAGGGCGTGATTTTTAACGAATCATAAGTTAATCACTTCCGAAAGACCCAAACCACAAGATCTTTCAAATATAACTAAAGCTTGCACGACCGAATTTCAGTTTCCAACTTCCACAAGGGCATCTGCATTCCTAAGTGACTAGACCTAACAACTTTACATTTCTAATGCTTCATCTAAGGTCAAGTCGTTGTTCGATCTACGATGTCCTTCCATTGTCCTGGTAATACTTCAGATCATTATTCCATACATACTGTTACACCATCTCATCATTGCCCGAGTAACGTCGATTATGATCAACTTCAAAATCATTATGTTCATGATGCACCAATTTCTAAATTAAATCTTAAGGAAAACCCAACTCCGTAATTAATTTGCCCAATAAACAAAAGGTAAGCCCCAATAAACAAAAGATAAGCCACTATCCATTTTGGGCTAAGTATCTTCGGTGTCACTATGATATATTTGTCCTAGGTATGCAAACAATTCTTAGGGCACACAACCTTAGACTTGGGGTTCTATCTTGAGACTTGTTGGTGGGCTTTATACTTTAGACTCTTCAAGGTACCTTCTATGACAACCTTATCGGGGTCAACATGTGACCCAATCCCAAACGGGTCTCTTCTGAACTTGAATTCTCGTCCGACCCTCGGTGTTTGTCGTGGTGGTTGTCTCAATGTAATCATGTCGCTGATATGAGGGTTAGATCTACGAGTCCCCTACCGTTCTGTTTATGTGTCAATCTCTCTTTCTCTAGCCTCTTTGGGGTATTCTCGTACCTTCACCAAAATTATACCTATGGTCTATTTCAGACTAGAGCATGGTATAAATTGTCATGGTAAGTCATGTGTCCTAGTAGAGTTTAAATCTAACTCGTTGACTAAAGGTCTATCTAAAGAGATCTTTGTATCCAGAGGTATTCCCAGCTGGGGGGTTCGCCGCAGGCTACAAAAGAAAACTTGTCAAAAGGCTCAGTTAAAAGTGGACTTTTTCATGTGATTTCCCCATATGGACACACTATTGCTTCCGCTGCTTAGTTTGTCCTCAAACTAAACTCGAGCGGGGTGGCCTAGGGTTTGTGGACTTCTTTTCTTCGGATCGAGGTTTGCTCTGATACCACTTTGTAAGACCCCATTTTTTTCTTTTGAAAACCTGGGTCTTATGCCCAGAACCGCCGCTTTGCGGTGACACCATCACTCGGGAAGGTCACGTCTACAAAACGCCGATCCTGCCGGCCATATCAATCACAGAAGAAGAAGAGTATAAATGAACAAAAGGAAGTTCAAGTCCACAATCACATGCTATATATAATAAATGTCCACATGGTATAACTGAAATAACAAAGTTACAATAATAAAGGGCTCATGCCCTCTACATCATGTCCTCACTACAAGATAACTCGCAGAAGCTAACTACTAATCACTCACTGATCCTAAAACTTGTGCTCCTATGCTAGACTGCCTCATCTCCATCTGCACTGGCCTCTGGTTCTGCATCATCTCCTTAGTCCCCTAAAATGATAAGGTCCACCGACCGTTAGTCAAAAGACTAAGCCAATCCCCCACCCCTCCCCTGGTGACTCCTAGGCACCGTGCGAGAAGGATGAAGCGGAGGACATCAAGGGGTATAAACAATAGCAGGTGACAGGGGCATAATCTATAGGGAATGTTTCTACAACTACACATATGTATATAGATAATTGAAGAGTAAGTAAAACAGGGTAAAGTACAAGTAAGGTGCAGTAAGTAAAGACATTTATATAATATAAAAGTAACCATTGATTTATAGGAATGCCCTTACAAACATATAGACCTAGGGGTCGTTTAGCAAGGCCTATCGCATTAGAAGTCCCATAACTGACTTATACGACAGGGGTAGGTGTTGAAATGCAATGTTTATGCCATGACATGCAGAGTTATGCAGTTTATGCTATGTTCATACAAGTGCAACTCACACACTTCGACTCTATGCGCACAGACCTTTAGTTCCCCCTTTTTCGAGTTAGCAAGACTCCCAGGATACTTCCATAGTGGCAAACGGAAGCGGTGGGTTGGAGCTCGCCCACCTCTAGGTTGGTATTCACACTACCTAACCTAGACATATCGTACGCCTCAACGCAAAATTGCGGAGCATCTGCGTACTCTTACTGGCTGGACAACCAGACTTTCATGGCTAAGTGCAAATTTCACACTTGCCGAGTCAATGTATTGACGTCGGTGTGAATGACCGTCCAATACCGAAGACCCGGGCTAACCCGCCCGTCACTATAACCTTCCAAGCCACCGGCTCGCCGGACCAACCTATCCGCACCAACAACATTACTGAGTCACAAGCTTACTAGACTAACTAGCCTGTTGCTACAACCACCGAGCCTACCACTCGTAAGACCAAACCGACTAATATACCCATAACAACGGGGTGTGAGTGAGTGTATTATTAAGTTAATAATGTAGAACAACTTATCCCTATAATTTATGGTTAACCTTGGACTTCCCGAGGATTACCATGTTATGGGCTCGCTACGGTACTAGGAACTATAATGGGATGACACCCCAAAGCTCCCTTTATCAAGGCGTTTAGTGTTATTGGTATCTACCCATAAGAATACCCTTCTTATCATTTCTCTTGAACTACCCCTAAGCATTTTATGACAGGCTAAGGGAAAGATGATCTTTCGTCAATCCAGAGCACAACTTTACCCTTAACTCACCGAGCACACCCTCATCAACTAAACTCCTTTTGGTGACCTTCAATCTCTTCAACCTGACCATGTACACCAACTATATGCCACTTCCACTTGGTAGGCCCCTAAATATCTAAGTTTCACATTTTTACTATACGTAGACCAAACTAACTATATGAAGCTAATAAGTGGAAGTACTCCAAATATTCATCCTCATGACACAAGATATTTCTGGAGGTCTATCATGTTATTTTAAGACTAAATCCAGAGATTCATATTTTTCCTCAACATTTTAGCATTTATTTAAATTTCTCCAATATTTGCCAAGTCTGAATATTAACATGAAGTGTAAGGTATTCTTATGACAAGACCCTCATAAAATTAGGATAAATCTATCATTCCAAAATAACAGTAAATCGAGAGTGTCACAATTTTACAATCAGGAATTGTTCTCTAATTATAATATTGAATATTTAACCAAAATTAGAAATTAAAGAAGCAACCACCAACAATACTTGTCCAAAAATTATGGGAATATTTCCAGAAATTTATATTGATCAGAAAAGTTCTCAGGCCAAATTTTATTATTTACAAAGGCATATTAACCACTTAACTAAATATTCCAAAGAAATCCTAATATGAGCATGTTGTGAAGTAGCCTACTAATAACAACCTGCAAAAATTATACAAAAATTTACAGGGATTCCTAGTGCTCCGAAATGTCCTATCACCAAGTTGCACATTTTTCCAGAGAGTTTTAGAGCCTCAATTATATTTCTTGAGATTCAGGTAAAATAAGTGCCTTATGAATGAAATGCTGGTTAAATCACCTAATTAATTACACAAAAGTTACCAGAGGTCCATCATATGATTATAAACGCACTACCAAGGTTTCATCACCATCCAAGGTCATTTGAACATGTAAATATCTCTTATAAGAAATTTTCCTAAAGGGGTTATGGCCTAATTTTGGGGAAATAAGTGCTCCTAAAATTCTCTCAAAATTCCCTAGAGCATAATCACACCCCATGATCATATCTCCTAAATTCCATGGCCATTCTAGGGCTTTTGACCACATGACCTTCACAAGGTTCTATATGCACCCCAAGGGGTAAAACTAGGGTCCTAGGGCATATCCACCTCTACACCACCACATCTTACTCATGAAGGTGTTTTAGGTGATCCTAAACCAGTGGCCAAGGTTTCAACTCATGGTGATGAGTTTTGACCACCATACCCCAAGACGTGCCCTAACATTGACCCAATATAACCTATCTTGGGTTGACAAATTACCCAACCAAATCAGTCCCAATTGAGCTGAGATTTTTCCAGGGTCATGTGATAACCCTAAGAAGTACCCACCAAAATTTGGAGGGCATTGGAGGTCATTTAACCAACTAAATAATTAATATTTGATTTATGAAATTATTGCCATAACCTTAAAAAAGTTTCTCCTAAATTTCCCATCATTGGGTATGATGTGTGGGTAGGTGTATATAGCCTAGATTTTAAAATTCAAGGCCATACCATTTACCAATAGAATGATATTCAAGAATTTGTGACTGTCCTACCCTAGGGACCAGTACTAGAAAAATGACTCCACAAGGAGCTATATTACCCCTATTGGGCTGAAACAAATTTTCACTTAAACTAGACACCAAGGGCTACAACATTTATGTTGGGCACTTTTACATTTGAGGGGTTCTAGTATTTCTAATAATTAAAATAAAATACAAGTCTCTGCGTTCGATGAAATCCGATCTACGTTCGACAAAATCTATTCTGCGTTCGACGAACGTCGTGCTTCAGTTCGACGAAATCTATTCTGCATTCGACGAACGTCGTGCTTCAGTTCGACGAAATCAGTTCTCCAACCAGTTCAACAGAATATCTCTCAGTTCGATGAACTCCAGATTCAGTTCGACAAATTAATTTAGTTTGACAAATTAATTCCGTTTGACAAACTTTGGACTCAGTTTGACGCACTCAAATATCAGTTTGATGAAATCCAGAGTGTGTTCGACGAATGAATTCCATTCGACAAACTCCAGATTCAGTTCGACGAACTCAGCTATCAGTTCGACGAACTAAGCCTATGGCTCGACAAATTTCTTCTACTCAGATCGACGAATTAATGAAATAACATTATAACATAATCATTTAAATCTGCGAATAGCTGATCAAGGCAGATCCAACGGCTCATAGTCATCGTCCTCGAGGGATGGTCGACGCGGGACAGCCCATCCTGGGCTTCTTTGTGGGACGATTTCTCGGCCACCTGTGCCGCTTCCCGGCCAGCCAATGCCACCACCAACTCCGTTGAGGTGGTGGCCGGCGATAGGGGGTGGTTGGCCGGCCGGAGGTGGTTGGAATCGGGGTTTAGAGGAGGGGAAAGAGAGCTTGAACCGAGCCCTTTCGAAAGCACGATCCGAGCCCAATTGAGCTCGGATTAAGCCCTAAATTATCATAAGATCTAGCACTACCAGAGAGGAGGCGGATCAGACCTGTGTGGGGGCTTGGTGGTGCGAATTTCGGCGAGTCACCATAGACGGAGGTGGATCTTTCTGCGCCATGTCGATCCTAGCTTCTGGTGTTCGATTTCTTTGTGGAAGGTGGGGAAACTCCTCCTCTTCATCCACTGAAGTTGTTATAAGGTCCAATTGGGGGAGGGGAAGAGCTAAATCATCAATCACCATTATCACAATTAATGGTGAATTTTGGCCAACTGAATTCCTCTTGAATACAACCACCTATGTGGCCGTCCATGGCTATTTAACTTCTTCAAATTACTGAGGGGAGGAGTACCAAGCCATGTGAGGTAATGAGGGGAGGCCTTTGGCCTCCCAAACCATGAATGGCCATTAATCCTCCTTTCTCTCTCTTCAAATTGGGGGAAACTCCCAATTTCTCTCTCCTAGTCACCCCCCTCCAGAAATTGGATGGCATTCCATGTAATTTCAGCCTCATGAGACTAGAGTGAAACTTTAATTGGGCCTAGCCCAAGTGGATTGAGCTTGAGTAAGCCTTTTCCCTTCTTTTTGGGCAAGGTTGACCAAGTGTTGACTTGAGGTGTTAACTTGGTAAACTGATGGTTTGACTGGTCCAAGTGGTGTGTCTTGAGTCCCTTGACATCACCCAAAGTTTGTCGAGTCATGGTGGTGCCCCAATTGGGCGAATTTATCCAAAAGGTGTTGGTTTGACCAAAACAGAGCTAGAGTTGACTAGGGTCAAATTGGCCAAATTGGTGGCCCCATGATAGGGAGTTATGGTTCATTGGGTCCCTAATAACCTTATAAGTGTAGGGGAAAGGTCAATTGGGCATGGTGGAGGTCAACTGACCCTAATTAGGCTACTTTGACCAATTTGGGTTAGGGTTGACTTTAGTCAATTTGGCCTCTTTGGTTGACCCCAATGGGTCCTTGGTGCTCTAAGGGACCCATAAAGGGTTAGTTATGCTATGGTGTGGTCAAAGGATCAAGGTGAGGCCCTTAAGTCCAACCCTATGCTTGTTAACAGGAAATTGCTATTTGCAGACCACTGCGGTTTCCTTCTTCTTGGCTAAGGCCAAGTGGTCTCTTCAAGCTTCCTGGGGTTTTGTCATGACCTAGTCATGACAAAACCACTCTAGGGGTCTAGTTGTTTGGGGGATGTTACAACTTGTGCGTATAGAGAGATATTCATATCTTACTAAATAAGTAAACCCAACTTATCATCAATATTCAATTCATGTGCTCAATTAATGGAGTGTTTCAATACCCTTGAAGCCATCACCCATGTTGAGAGGTTATCACACATCTAATCATCCGATAGATTATCACATAATGTGAGCATTTATATAAACATGTCCTTTTTACAATTCCACATAAAACTAACAATTGAAGGTTTGTTTAAGGAGAGGTAGAATAAATAAGAAATTATTATCACGGGTCCATACTAGGATGTATATGATTCATACAAAATTTCAGCCCAATCGGCCTTCACATTCAACATTTATATCTCCTTCAAGTTATTAAATGAAACGGCAATATCTCTATTACTACTTATCCAAAAATTATGAAATCCAACATGGGTGTACTTATTTTTATCACAAATTAAATCATCCGATAGATTATCAAACGATGGTAGCATTTATATAATCATATCCTCTCAATTCCTCATTCAATTATACATTACAATGTCCCATTTTAGAATCATAACATTCATCTACACCTCACCCAATTGACATGGGAATCCAGGAACTCCTACCCCACAAAAAGGGAAGAACTGAAGTTCTTGTTAACATCGATAGTAGCGCTACCGCCAGGCGTTAGCGATCCAAACGACACACCTTCCCGTCGATGTCGACGGGAAGCTAACCCTTCCCATCGATGTCGACGGGAAGCTCACCCTTCCCGTCGATGTCGACGGGAAGGTAACCCTTCCCATCGACTGCAAGGGGGTCGACGGAAAGTTGGCCCTTCCCCCCGAATGTAAGGGGGTCGACGGGAAGTTAGCCCTTCCTGTCGACACCAGTCCTTCCTGTCGACAATAAGTGTCGATATGCTAATGAAGGAGGTAGCGCTACCACCGGGTGTTAGCTAACAGAGGGCCAATCCTCTGTTAAACACCTCCAGTTTTCTTCCCGTGAAATCTCAACTCCAATTAAGATCAATTCCTTTCCTCTAACCCCTTATTCTGTAATTTGTGACCGCCCAACCTCACCTAAGGAACTTCATCCACTTTAATTGTTGAAACCGATTTCTCGGTCTCGTGTGGAGCTCGGGGCCCTCACCGAAATGAGGGGCAGCTAGCCCTTACCGGTCCCTCGGGAGAGGCAAGGCCGACGATTTGAGCAAAGAACAAAGACCCTAGTCTCAGCGAGGAGGTCCCTCCACTAACCCGGAAGATCGTTGAGCGCTTCCCCTCCCAAGCCAAAGCTAAGACTCGGGCACCTTGGAGAGCTAGAGAGCCCAAACCAAAGCGACCTAGGGAGAGAAGAGCTCAAAGATAATGAACCGGTCCTCTTC
Source organism: Dactylorhiza incarnata (assembly GCA_033032865.1). Taxonomy (NCBI): domain Eukaryota; kingdom Viridiplantae; phylum Streptophyta; class Magnoliopsida; order Asparagales; family Orchidaceae; genus Dactylorhiza; species Dactylorhiza incarnata. The sequence continues at coordinate 20,439,810 of JAWHQI010000006.1, read as the reverse complement.
CAAGGTGCCCTTTGAGGTCTATTTATAGATTTTAGTTTTGTGGTCTGTCAATAACCAAATCCCGCTGTCCATTCTCACTATCCGCACACCAGATTGGTCTGCTGACAGCCAAACTCCGCTGTTCGGAGAGGCTAAACGCAGACCACCGGGGGCCTCTTGGTAAAAATCCCTTCCTGGACTTTTACGGGGCGAGCCAGCCCGCTTCGCGACCTCCCTCGCGAGTGGAGCTCGCGAGCCTCTGGGTCGGCGAACCCCAGAGGTATTATCGGCACATTACATGGCTCGCTCGCCTGCACTACCTCGGCGAGTCCCAGGATAACTATCCGCTCTCACCCTAGGCGGGCTCGCCTAGCGAACTCCTTCATCAACTGGTTGGGCTCGCCAATAGCGACCCGGCCAAGCCCCAAAATGGCTATCCGCACCCCAAAATGGCTAACTGTACCCCAAAATGGCTAACTGTACCCCAAGGTGGCTAACTGTACCCCAAGGTTCCGGGCTCGCCTAGCGAACTCCTTCCCCAACTGGTCGGGCTCGCCTAGCGAACTCCTTCCCCAACTGGTCGGGCTCGCCTGCACTACCCTTGCCGAGCCTCAAAGGAGCCGGTTACCTTCCCTCCGCTGGGCTCGCTCGCCTGCGCAGTCCCTTGCTCTTCCTTGGCCTGCCTCGCCGGAGTTCAGGGTTCGCCCCTCTTGGCTCCCCTCCTCGAGCGCGAGCCGCTGATTTCTTCCTGGCGAACATCGGGGTTGTACACAATCCCCGCTCTTCGCGAGGTTGCTCTAAGCTCGCGAAGATACATCCAAACCCTGGTGTTCGCCGATTCTGCTGACGTGGCGGGAATCTTTTGGTGGGTCCCCTGCCCGAAACTATAAATACTGTCCACCGTGGCTAGTGATCAAGCCTTCCCTTTTGCTCCTTTCTCGCCGAAATCGTTCTCCCTTCAGAATATCTACCAAGCAGAGCTCGTTGGAACGACTGAAGGCTTCTAGGGAGATGGAGAAAGCTCGGGCCGCCGAGCGCAACGCCTGGATGTTTAACCCTGCCACCTCTCCCCAGACCATGAAAGCCATGACGGTTAGGAGGTCGCCGGGGGAGGACATGACATTGCCTCCTGATTCCCCCCCTCCGCCGAATACCGTGCTCGCACAACAGGTATCCTCAGTTTAAATTCTTTACATCGGCCCCTTGCTCATTTCCTTTCTTCTCGCAGAATCCTCCACCTGAGGACCGCCTGGCGAGCCTTACGCTGACAACTTTCTGTGCTCCGTCCCCCGCGAGGCTGGGATTGCTAGATGCTGGGGTCGGGACTTCGTCCCAACAGGCACCTCTCTCGCGACCTCGTAAGTCACTCGCACCCTACTTTATCTCCGCTTAAGCCTGCGATATCTACACGTTGGTGGCTTATGCAGATACCCCATCGTCGAGTCCCAAGGAGAAAGTCTCCACCCCGGTGAACTCGCCGGTCCTGCCTAAGGTTAACGTGGCGACCCCTGGCTTCGGTCTGATGGGCAGGCGAAGTCCAGGCGGCTCGCTTCTCGACGGCGCCCAAGTCGCGGAGAGAGTGGTATACCCTCCTGGTCTGGGGAAACCCCACGTCTCGGGATTCCGCGAAAACTTTCGGGGTCGGCCGGAGTCTTCGCGCAAGCCCCGTCGCGAATCCCCCTCCTCGCCAGGTTAGCATGTTTTCGTGCGCTCCCATCTCTTGCTCGCCCTCGGACCCTACTAACTCTTCCTTCGTTGAAATCCCAGGAGCCACCCCTGAGTCAGAGCACGGGAGGATGGAGATGTCACCACCGCCTTCGCCTAGCCAGATTGAAGACTTCTTGGGTGACCCTGGCGACCCCGTGCGGATGAAGAGTCGGGTGTCCGAGGTGCTTCAGAAGCATGGCATGATGTTACGCGAGTTGGAGGAGCGGTATGATGCGGACCGGGCTGCCTTTGACGAGAGATTCGCCGTGTTGGAAGACGCGAATGCGCGCTTGATTGCCGAGGCGGAGCCGGTGCCTCGCGCAGATGTTACCTCGCCCGGCGTGCACATCTCGCGGGGCGAGGATCAAGCGCACCTGATCCTGCGCGAGTTTAAAGCGCTTCGCGAATACCATTATCCGAGAGTGCCGCCGCGTGCGGGCAAGCGGGGTCGGGGTCGCTGGAAATGGCTTCCTTACCCCTGAGGCTGCAGCGGGTTTAATCCTACTACTCTTTTGCTTTTATTTCTTTCATGACTTCTGTTGAACAATATCTGGTGTGGTAATATTCGTGAGTCCGTCGCGACTCGCCTTTTATCATTTTTCCTCTTTAATTTTTCCCTTTATTTCTGTGGTGTGCATGTGGTTTATTTGGCTCGCCCGCTGTGTTTGATATGATCGCCCTCGCGGAGCGCTCGCGAGCTTCTGTGCAACGCTATGCTCGGACCTCTTTTCCTCGCGGGCCGGCCTTGGGCGGGACTCAATTACCGCGCGACGGCGAGCCCTGGCTCGCATGACTGCAGTCCCTTTGGGCAGAAATCCACTTTATTTTAGCTATCCGCACTCCTGACGCTTCGATTCCCGTGCCCATCCGAATTTCTTATAAATAGTCCGGATTAACTCTCCTACCCGTCGCATTTATTTCTCCAGTCTTCTCGCGTCTGCGCTCATCTCCGTTCTCGCAAGATCGTGCTCGCGTTCGCTGCTTGTAAGTTGCCTTTTCCTGACCCGATGCGGACGAATCAGCAAATGGGAGCGGAGGGCGAGAGCGAGGGGCGGTCAAAATGCGCCTCAGCGTTTCAAACCAACGAGTTCTACTGCGCGAACATCACAGCCGAGGAATATAAACTCGCTATGGACCGCTATCTCCCGGAGGGTTATTCGGCTCGCTGTCCGAGTGAGAGATCCACATTGAACGAGACCGGGGCTGACGAGCTCGCGATCCCCATCGCGCACTTCGAGAATGGGTTGCGACTACCTTTGTGGCCTGAAATTCGTCAGGTACCTCGCCCAGCCTTCTCGCCGCTTAGTGCCCGTTATCGCAACTTTCTCATCGTTCTTTGTAGGTGTTGCGGTATTATGGGGTGTTACCGAGCCAGTTGACCCCAAATGCGATCGCGGATATTGTCGCATTCGCCAGTTACCTGCGGGAGGAGAGGATCGAGTTCAGCCTCCTCGTCTTCCGCAAGGTATTTTCCTTCCGCGCCTTCCGAGACGGGACTACCTATTTCGCGAGTCAGCACGTCACCGTCTGCGAGACGGTGAACAAGAGTCACTATTGGACCCAGAAGTTCCTCCTGGTGAAAGGACTTTTCGGCAACCTCCACTTCACCCCCCTCCAGCGGGATGACGCCACCTACCGCCCTCCGAGTTCGCTGAGCGGCGCCGACGCCAAACTCCTCCAATATCTCTCCGGCAAGAACTTCGAAGTCATCTATCTGCGACGCAACGTCGATTCGTTACTCGCCGTTCCTCAAGGGGAAGGTAGGGTTCGCTCGCGCCCCACTCTCCTTTCCTCTCTTCGTTGTATAACGCTCTTACTTTACAGGCGAGCGTGAGATCCCTGTTAATCCCCCGCACGCGCAAGGCATCGCTCTCACGGCGGACACTCTCGCGACCGCAGCGGCAGAGGCTTGCCGCGACCTTCCTACCGTCGGGTCCGGCAAGAAGCGGCCCCCTTCTGCGAGTCAGCCGGGTTCGCGGTCCTCCAAGAAGCTGAAGGGAAAGACCCTCGCTACTACGGATAAGAGCGCGGTCGTCTATCTAAGCGAGACCGACGGCTCGCCTCCTTCCCCTGCGAAGAAGCCTGACCCCCCGGCGGACAAGGGCGCTGGGAGTTCTTCCGTGACCCCTCAACCCAAAGGCCACAGGAACTTCGGTCTGGGCGAGAAAGTTTCTGACATCCTCGGCGAACCCCTGCTCGCTTGGGACCCCAATGCCAACCGGATTTCCTGCTCCACCCTCCACCCCTCCTGGGTGGAGCTTGGTAAGGCTGGGGAGGAGGCGTTCTCTCTCTCCTTCGGCTTATATGGCCGCGAGGACGCCGCTGCTTATAGAGATATGGGGCCACGGCAACTGGTCTACGAAGAAATGTGAGCCCAGTTCCGCTCGACGGAGCTCGCGCATATGGCGGGGCGCCGCTATCTGCAGGCGGATAGGGATATCCGCGCGTACCGGGAGGAGCTCAAGAGAGCTCGCGAAGAGATCAAGGGTCTTAAGGAGAAGGAGGAGGTGACGGAAAGCCTTCTCGCCGGGATGCAGTGCAAGATGGTAAGTGATCCTTGGGTCTCTTTTCTTTGCCGTTCGCGACCTCTAGCTTTCTCCTAACTCGTTTGACGCTCAGGATGCCGACGTAGCCACCAAGCTTCTCGCTCGCAACGGCGAGCTGGAGTTGGAGAATACTATGTTGAAGGCTCGAGTGGATGAGCTGGTTCGCAGCGTGCTACCTCCCTCTCCTGGGCGAGTCGGCCCCCAACAGAAGGCTGCCGAAAGTGAGGAGCAGAGGCGGCGAGATGCACAGGAGGTCGCCAACCTTGTCTTTACGACCCTTAAGGATGCGAGCCTGCTGGCCGAGGACGCGATGGAGTTCACAGCGGAAGACGTCTGCCCGGACCTCTTCGCCTTGGCTCAATGGTTGGGGGCTCGCAAAGATGGCGAGGGCCCTCCGGAATGACCCTTTTTCCTTCCACTCTTCTTGCGAATGTATATTATTCTTTTTGGGCTGGCGAGATTGCCGCCGAACATAGAAGGACCTTGTGATAGTTTTTCTTTCGTTAACATTTATGATCATGCTTGTGTTCATTCCTTTCCTCGCATTGGGTCTCTTTTCAACCTCTCCTGGCTAATTGTTACGCGGTAGTGTTCTCGGAGGGCTCACGAACAGGCATGTCTGGGCTCGCCTCTCCAAGGTTTTCTTCTCACGGATCACGCGAACCCGGGTTGTCGTTGCCCGCGGACACTGCCCGGTGAACCTAACCTTGGCGAGCATTGACACAGGCATCCTGCGAGCTGAACTTCTCTGACTATAGTATTTCAACCCGCTACCTTAGGCTTCACCTGCCTCGACCCAAACCCTTCTGGCTCTAACACCTCAACCTACCAACATAGCCCTTGACCCTTGTTAGTAGCCTCTCCAGAGATCAACCAGAACCCCCCGTCTAGGTGAGAGCCCGGGAGCGGAATCGATCTGGGGTGTTTCAGCACCAATGTGTCCAACCTTGCCAGCCTCTCCAGAGATCAACCAGAACCCCCCGTCTAGGTGAGAGCCCGGGAGCGGAATCGATCTGGGGCATTCCAGCACCAATATGTCCAACCTTGCCAGCCTCTCCAGAGATCAACCAGAACCCCCTGTCTAGGTGAGAGCCCGGGAGCGGAATCGATCTGGGGCATTCCAGCACCAATATGTCCAACCTTGCCAGCCTCTCCAGAGATCAACCAGAACCCCCCGTCTAGGTGAGAGCCCGGGAGCGGAATCGATCCGGGGCATTCCAGCACCAATATGTCCAACCTTGACAGCCTCTCCAGAGATCAACCAGAACCCCCCGTCTAGGTGAGAGCCCGGGAGCGGAATCGATCTGGGGCATTCCAGCACCAATATGTCCAACCTTGCCAGCCTCTCCAGAGATCAACCAGAACCCCCCGTCTAGGTGAGAGCCCGGGAGCGGAATCGATCTGGGGCATTCCAGCACCAATATGTCCAACCTTGCCAGCCTCTCCAGAGATCAACCAGAACCCCCCGTCTAGGTGAGAGCCCGGGAGCGGAATCGATCTGAGGCATTCCAGCACCAATATGTCCAACCTTGCCAGCCTCTCCAGAGATCAACCAGAACCCCCCGTCTAGGTGAGAGCCCGGGAGCGGAATCGATCTGGGGCATTCCAGCACCAATATGTCCAACCTTGCCAGCCTCTCCAGAGATCAACCAGAACCCCCCGTCTAGGTGAGAGCCCGGGAGCGGAATCGATCTGGGGCATTCCAGCACCAATATGTCCAACCTTGCCAGCCTCTCCAGAGATCAACCAGAACCCCCCGTCTAGGTGAGAGCCCGGGAGCGAAATCGATCTGGGGCATTCCAGCACCAATATGTCCAACCTTGCCATCCTCTCCAGAGATCAACCAGAACCCCCCGTCTAGGTGAGAGCCCAGGAGCGGAATCGATCTGGGGCATTCCAGCACCAATATGTCCAACCTTGCCATCCTCTCCAGAGATCAACCAGAACCCCCCGTCTAGGTGAGAGCCCGGGAGCGGAATCGATCTGGGGCATTCCAGCACCAATATGTCCAACCTTGCCAGCCTCTCCAGAGATCAACCAGAACCCCCCGTCTAGGTGAGAGCCCGGGAGCAGAATCGATCTGGGGCATTCCAGCACCAATATGTCCAACCTTGCCAGCCTCTCCAGAGATCAACCAGAACCCCCCGTCTAGGTGAGAGCCCGGGAGCGGAATCGATCTGGGGCATTCCAGCACCAATATGTCCAACCTTGCCAGCCTCTCCAGAGATCAACCAGAACCCCCCGTCTAGGTGAGAACCCGGGAGCGGAATCGATCTGGGGCATTCCAGCACCAATATGTCCAACCCCGGCACCGCAGCAGTTAAAAGCATAACAAACGAAAGTAAGATATTGATTGAATAACATAATAAAGTTTTCAAGGGTGGAATCGTTTCAAATCATCCCCACTCCGAGCCCGGTCAAGAGGTATCCCTTCCACATCCTGGAGGTGATACCCCCCCGACTTGAGCACCTCGCTTACAATATATGGGCCTTCCCAGTTGGGGTTAAGCTTACCCACTATGGCCCCTCTGCCGGCCGCATCGACCTTCTTCAGGACTAGGTCCCCTGTCTGAAAGTGCTTGATCCGGATATGTTTGTCGAAATATCGAGCTATCCGCCGTTTGACCTCTTCCTGTCTGATGGTGGCTAAGTCCCGGAGATCTTCCACCAGGTCCAAAGACAGCCTCTGCTCTGCGTTGTTGCCCTCTAGCCACCCTTCATCCCCCTCGCGTGCGGCGATCACCCGGGGGATCTTCACCTCAAACTCTATGGGGAGGACGGCCTCGGACCCGTGAGAGAGCTTGAATGGAGTCTCCCCGGTGGCGGTATTCGGAGTAGTCCTCATTGCCCAGAGGACGGAGGGTAGCTGTTCCACCCAGTTTCCTCGAAGGTTCTCCACTTTCTTTTTTAGTAGGTTGACGATTATTTTGTTTGCCGCCTCCACCTGCCCATTTCTCCTCGGGTGGTGGACCGATGCGAACCTGAGATCAATGCCGAGCTGGGTGCAAAAACCGACAAACTCTTCACTAGCAAACTGCGGCCCGTTGTCCGTCACTATAGCTAGAGGGAGTCCATGCCTGCAAATTATCTCCCCCCACATAAAATTCCTTACAACCTGAGAGGTTACCTTAGCGAGTGCTTTCACTTCTACCCACTTAGAGAAGTAGTCGATCATGACCAGCAGGAACTTCCTCTGGCCGCTGGCTTGGGGGAAGGGACCGACCAGATCCAGCCCCCATATGGCGAAGGGCCAGGGAGCTGTGATGGTCCGGAGTCTTTGGGCTGGGAGGAGCTGGAGTGGAGCATAGAGCTGGCATTTTTGACATTTCCTTGCGAACTCGGCTGCGTCTTTGCTGAGAGTGGGCCAGAAGTAGCCTTGCCTCAATACTCTTCCTTCCAGGGTCCGACTCCCGGAGTGACTGCCGCACTCCCCGGAGTGGATTTCTTCCAGCACTCTCGGGACCTCCTCCTCGGAGACACAACGGGCCAGGAGTCCCGAGAGAGTCTTTCTATATAGCCCCCCTGCATGCAAAGAGTAATAGGCGGACTTATACCTGAAGCGTCTTTTATCCACATCATCTCCAGGGAACTGCCCAGAGGATAAGAAGGTGATGAACGGATCCATCCATGAGGCTTGTTGATCTACCTCCATCAATTCTCCTTCCTCGATGGAGGGCCGAAAGAGTTCCGAAGTCGTCCCCCCCGCTCGGGGACCGAACTTGGCTAGGAGGTCCGCCTGGGTGCTCTCCTCCCTCGGCACGTGCTTGATTGAGAAGGTGTGGAACTGCCCGATGATTCCCTTAACCTTCTCCAGGTATAGTAGGAGGGTTGGATCCTTTGCTTCAAACTCTCCTTTGATTTGGCATGCTACCACCATGGAGTCCGTGGAGACCTCCACGTCCTGCACACCCAGTTCCCGGGCCAGCCGAAGGCCCGCTATCACTGCTTCGTACTCCGCCTGGTTGTTGGTGATCGGGAAACGGATGTTTAAAGCTTGCTCAATCCGAGTCCCCTGAGAACTCGCCAGGACTATTCCCCCTCCATAGGAGCATTTTCCCAACGCTCCGTCCACCAACATCTTCCATGCTTCTGGGGGAGGTGGCTCGTGCTCCCCCACTTCGGCCGCGTAGTCGGCCATGAAGTCTGCCACCGCTTGAGCCCGGATGGATGTCCTGGGTGCGAACGTGATGTTGAATTCGCTTAACTCCACGGACCACTTCGCCAACCTTCCTGAGTGCTCCACCCCTTCCATGATTTTGCGGAGCGGATGGTCCGTCACTACTTTGATTGAGTGGGCTTGAAAGTAAGGCCGGAGCCTCCGGGCCGACACCACCAATGCGAAGGCTAACTTTTCTAGGATCGGGTACCGGAGTTCCGCCTTCTTCAGCACTCGGCTGACGTAGTAGATTGGGAACTGTTTCTTCCCCTCCTCCCGGATCAGCACGGAACTTACTGCTTCGGATCCTACCCCTAGGTATAGGGACAGGTCCTCCCCTGGCTTCGGTCCCTGGAGCAGAGGGGTTTGAGTGAGCTGTTCTTTCAGAGCCTGGAAGGCCTTCTTGCATTCTGGGGTCCATTCAAACTTCTTGTTTCCCCGCAGTACTTTGAAAAAAGGTGCACATTTTTCTCCCGCCTTGGAGAGGAATCTGCTGAGCCCAGCCAATTTCCCCGTAAGGCTCTGAACCTCCTTCGGATTTCTTGGCGACTCCAACTCCATCACCGCTTTAACTTTGTCTGGGTTGGGCTCCACTCCCGTGGGGGTGAGCAAATGGCCCAGGAACTTCCCTCGGCTCGCCCCGAAGACACACTTCAAGGGATTGAGCTTCATCTTGTACCGCCGCAGGGTCCCAAATGTTTCTTCGAGGTCGCGGAGGTGAGTCTCGAGGTCTCGGCTCTTAACCATGAGGTCGTCGACATAGACTTCTAAATTTCTTCCTTTCTGCTCGCGGAAGACCCTATCCATCATCCTTTGGTACGTAGCCCCTGCGTTCTTGAGCCCGAAGGGCATCATCTTATAGCAATAACATCCATCCCCCGTGATGAAGGAGACATCCTTGATGTCCGGGGGATGCATGCGGATTTGATGGTAAGCTGAAAAAGCATCTAAGAAAGACATTACAGAAAAACCGACGGCTGAGTCAACCAGCGCGTCGATTCTGGGCAGGGGGTAGCAATCTTTCGGGCATGATTTATTAAGAAGTGAAAAGTCTATACACATACGCCACTTACCTCCTCCCTTCTTTACCATAACGACGTTGGAGACCCAGCCTGGATACTGGATCTCCGATACAAACCCGGCCTGCAGGAGTTTACCCACCTCTTCGCGGATGGGTCCCTCCAGCTTGTCCGCGACGGCCCTCCTCTTTTGACGGATGGGGCGGGCACCGGGGTCGAGGTTGAGGCGATGGCACGCCACATCCGCGTCGATCCCGGGCATTTCTGCGGCGCTCCAAGCGAAGACGTCCACGTTCTTTTGTACGCAAGCCAGAATCTCCGCTTGATCTCCTGGGCTGAGTTCTCCGCTGACCCGGACTTTTTCCACCATCCCCAGCCGGGTGGTGACCTCGAGCTCTACGACCTCGTCCATAGCCTCCAACCGGGACTGTTCTCCCCAAGCCCTTTCCTCTTCGGCACAAGCGGGAGCCTGGGTCTCATCCTCGACTTTCTCCTCTACCACCATAAGCTCTTCCGCCCTTCCCTCCTGGGCCTTCTCCTCTTCTTCCTTTCTCCCCGCCCGGGGTACCTCAGCTACCCCTTCCTGGGTATGAACTTCATCTCCCTCCTTCTCTTCGGCTACCTCCAAACCTCCGACTTCGGCCGCCTCCTCCATCACCTTATCCCACTCCTCAGCTTCTCCCATCCAGGAGATGGTGTTGACACCCGTCACGTAGCACTGTCTTGCCACTTTGGGATCCCCCCTGATCCGCACCTGGACCCCTCCGTCATTGAACTTGAGGCACTGATGAAAAGTGGAAGGGACGCAGCGGAACGCGCTGATGAGTGGCCGTCCGAAGATGGCGCTGTAACTGCTCGGGGCGTCCACTATGACAAAGCGACAGTTCCGAGACTGCCCACCCAGGGTCACATGGAGCCCCACCCCTCCTTCTACTTCCTTCCTCTCCCCCGAAAATCCGAACAGAGGGCCATCCGAGGCCAACACCCTTCTGGGTTCCACCTCCATCTTGTCGAATGCCTTCTTGAAGATGTCATTGACCGAACTCCCATTGTCCACTAGGATTCGGGAGACGGTGAAGTTCTCGATCGCCGTCTGGATGACCAGCGCGTCGCAGAACGGGTCCTCGTAGCTCGGCATGTCCTTCTGGGTGAAATTAATTTTTTCGGCCGGGGGTGGAGCGGTGGATGTTGACGCTACGCTCCGGCGGTAGATGGTATGGAGACTAGCCTTGCGGGTTGCCTCCACCCCTACCCCCCCATGGATCACTCTGATCCCTCCCCTATTCCCCAGATCTGCTCTATCCTCACACCTTTCCTCCTCCTCCTCCCGGGGTTCCACCTCCACGATCCTTAATGGCTGCTGCTGTGGTGGCGCGGGCGCTCTGCCCCTCTTCACCTCCAGGAACTCCGGACAGGTGTCCGTTGAGTGGCCTTCCACATCGTGGAAGATGCAATATGGCACCGCCACTTCCCTTGCCCCGGTCTCTGCTATCCTGTTCCTTCTTCTCCTAGCGGCTGCTGTCTCCGCTTCTCCTCCCCTTCCCCTTCCTCTTCCCTGGCCAATTGCCATGGCCTGTTGAGGTGGGGGAGGTAACTGCATCGGGCCCTGCCTCCACCCCAACTGGGGGGGTCTCCATTGTCCTTCGAAACGGTTACCCCTTCCTGGGCCGTAACCCCTTCCCTGCCCCTGCATTCCTCCACCTTGCGGCCTCCATCCCCCCTCCGGGGCCCGGGGCTCTTCCCTTCTTCTGACCTCTTGCTGCCTCATCTCTGGCTCACTGAGCTTTGCTAGCCTCTTGATGAGCTCTGGGTTGGCTTCTTCGCTTGCTACTTCCTCCGCCACCCTCTCCATCAGCTCCTCATAGGAGACGGGGGCCTTCCTCTTCAATGCCATCTTGAAGAAACTTTCCTTCAACCCGACCGTGAAGGCGAGTTGAAGCGCAAACCCGGGCACCTCCTGAGTGAGCTGCACTTCCTCCTGGAACCGATCCGCGTACTGAGCCAACATCTCCCTGGACTCCTGCTTCACCGTGAAGAGGGAATCACGTCGTTCTTCCTCCTTTTTGAAGTTGAAAATCTCAACAAAAAACTTCGGCGCAGGTCCTCGAACGCGTAGATAGAGCCTGCCGGAAGTGAATGAAACCAGTCCCTGGCCTTCTCCTTGAGAGTGACGGCGAAGAGCCGAAACTTGAAGGCATCGGACATCGGCCTGATGGAGACCGAGTCCTCGAAAGACTGCAGATGCTGAACTGGGTCATCTCTGCCATTGTAGTACACTCTATCCCATTCCCCGAACCCCGCTGGAACGGGTGCAGACAACACCAACTCGCAGAAGGGACTTCCCCCTCCTGCCATCTTTTCTCGCTCGGTTCGCGGACCTAGCTCGCTCGCCAAGCTTGGGATCGCACTCGCGAGGGTGACGCTCGCCTGAACCACCCCGACTGTCGCCGCATCCTCCTGGCGCGCGCTCGCCTGCGCCGCGCTCGCTGGGGAAGAGTTTGTCGGCACCGAACTCGCCAGCGCGGAGCTCGCCAACACCGGGCTCGCCGGACTGGCAAACAGCACTCGCCCTTCCCTGTCATGCCCTGGTTCGACGGCAACTTCTTTTCCAGCCCTTCCTCCTGGTGCCCTCTCGCCGACTGCTGTTGGGGGAGTGGTCTCCTGAGGTGTCGGGGTCGCAAACTCATTTCGCAAGGCCGTGACCGTGAACCCCAAGGTGTCGAGCACCTCCTTCCTGAAATCCGCGAACATCCTAGCCATTGCTTCCTGAGGGGTCCCGCCGAACTCCTCGCCCTGCTCTTCATCTCCAGCCATAACTCTTCTCTGGGACTTTCTTGAACCAGCCGCGCTCCACGCTCACCGCACCAAAATGTTGAAACCGATTTCTCGGTCTCGTGTGGAGCTCGGGGCCCTCACCGAAATGAGGGGCAGCTAGCCCTTACCGGTCCCTCGGGAGAGGTAAGGCCGACGATTTGAGCAAAGAACAAAGACCCTAGTCTCAGCGAGGAGGTCCCTCCACTAACCCGGAAGATCGTTGAGCGCTTCCCCTCCCAAGCCAAAGCTAAGACTCGGGCACCTTGGAGAGCTAGAGAGCCCAAACCAAAGCGACCTAGGGAGAGAAGAGCTCAAAGATAATGAACCGGTCCTCTTCCAAGGTGCCCTTTGAGGTCTATTTATAGATTTTAGTTTTGTGGTCTGTCAATAACCAAATCCCGCTGTCCATTCTCACTATCCGCACACCGGATTGGTCTGCTGACAGCCAAACTCCGCTGTTCGGAGAGGCTAAACGCAGACCACCGGGGGCCTCTTGGTAAAAATCCCTTCCTGGACTTTTACGGGGCGAGCCAGCCCGCTTCGCGACCTCCCTCGCGAGTGGAGCTCGCGAGCCTCTGGGTCGGCGAACCCCAGAGGTATTATCGGCACATTACATGGCTCGCTCGCCTGCACTACCTCGGCGAGTCCCAGGATAACTATCCGCTCTCACCCTAGGCGGGCTCGCCTAGCGAACTCCTTCATCAACTGGTTGGGCTCGCCAATAGCGACCCGGCCAAGCCCCAAAATGGCTATCCGCACCCCAAAATGGCTAACTGTACCCCAAAATGGCTAACTGTACCCCAAGGTGGCTAACTGTACCCCAAGGTTCCGGGCTCGCCTAGCGAACTCCTTCCCCAACTGGTCGGGCTCGCCTAGCGAACTCCTTCCCCAACTGGTCGGGCTCGCCTGCACTACCCTTGCCGAGCCTCAAAGGAGCCGGTTACCTTCCCTCCGCTGGGCTCGCTCGCCTGCGCAGTCCCTTGCTCTTCCTTGGCCTGCCTCGCCGGAGTTCAGGGTTCGCCCCTCTTGGCTCCCCTTCTCGAGCGCGAGCCGCTGATTTCTTCCTGGCGAACATCGGGGTTGTACATTAATGTTCAAAACTAGTTTTCTTTTCTTGGTGACGGTCATAACCATTTGCATGTCAAACATACATTCTATTTTGTTGAATTAAAAGGTATTTTCTTCTATTATGTTACCTGAAATTCACCAATTAACTCTTCTACTCTTCGTGTTTAAACACAAAGAGTGCAATAAAATAAAATTTGAGACAAATAAGCATTACACACCAATTAATATGAAAAGACAAGCATAGTCACTGAATTATACTCGAAGGATATAGGAAATGTCGATGCAATGTAAATAAAATTCAAACATAGGACTGCGCGAAATAAAAACTGAACTTATATATTGCCATAATAAGGGGTTACAGGAAATAATAAGACAAGAAATAAATTTAATATATTTATTTAATCTATTTATTTCATCTATACTTATACTTATATAAAGATAGATAATCAATCACCTCCTAAAATTCGATAATAGCCCGAGAAAGCATTACACACCAATTAACCAAACCATGGGTCTATTCATTGAGCCATTATATATAATATCAAACCAATATTAAAAAATCATAACCCATTAAAATATCATAACCCACTAACCATGGGACTATTCATCATCATCCCCAAATAAGGGTTAGGTCATTTCACCTTCACTCCTCCAATACTCCCTCATTAGGCCACGGATCTTCACGAAATCAATTCCTATAAATCTTTTGAGCTCGATATCTCTCCTAATTAGATCTAAAGATCTAGCACCAAGGGAGAGGGGTCAGAAGTCATCTTATTTTTCGGCCATGGTTCAAGCCCATCTTCATGGCAGCATGGTGGTGGTCGGCCAAGCTCCAAATCTTCTTCTCCGAGCTTGCTCTTTCGAAAACCCTAAGTTAACTCTCTTTTAAGGTGTGAGGAATAAGATGAAGAAAAGAAGAAGAAGAGGTAGAAGAATATGAATAGGGTAATCTGATTAGGGGAGTTCAACCCCTTTGAGTTTAAGAGAGAATGAAGAGAGAGAGAGAGAGAGAGAGAGGTTTACAGTAATAATCATTTAATGGCCAAACCCCTTTCCCAAGCAATGCATTGAAACTCTAAGCCTTGGTGTCAGCCTCCTACTGGAGATCAATTCCTCTACAACCTTATTTTATGCCATTTAAGCCACCCACAATGGAAAAAGTCATGGGTACAGAATTAGACGCTACCGCCGGCATTAGCAGAAGCTAATGCTAGCGTTAGCTCCCAGCTGAAGGCAATGATCGATGGGAGCTCCCATCGATCGACGGGATGGTCCGTCGATCTACGGGATGCTCAGTCAATTTTGACTTAATGATTAAAAGTCCTCCTTTCCCAGCCAATGACAAGGATCGACGGAAGCTCCCATCGATCGACAGAAAGGTCCGTCGATCGACGTGACGCCCAATCAATTTTGACTTAAAATATTTCCTTTCCCAAATTTTCTAAACAAACCTATCCTACCTCTGCCAAGGCCTATTTCTGGACTGCAAGGACATACTTACACTTACAACATTACAATTAGAGTGGAGTAAATCAATCATCACTTGCAACCCGTGACTCAAACTTGACCACCTCAGACCTCAGGGTCTTAGGGCTTCTACCGAGCCCAAGTAAACTCTCAGCGACACAACACACTCCCGAGGGGTCTAGCTCGAACTAGGATGTTACACATCGTTAGCCCATACTGCCGGCACTAGCTCAGAACTCAAATTACTTTTCTTTCTACAATTGGATAATTGGGGTGTTATGAAGGGACCCCGTTAATGGGTGAGGCATGTAATGGTGAAGTCATGGGTCAAGGTGAAGCCCTAATGTCAAACCCTAGGTTGGATAATTGGAATGCATTATTTGCTGACCAATGTGGTCTTCACCTATTTGCCAAGGACTTATGATATATTTATGTTTCCTTGGGTTTTTTCATGACCTAGTCATGACAAAACCATCTTAGGGGTCTAGTTGCTTGAGGGATGTTACAAATCCCAATAAACCAAAAAATAATTTCGTCCTCAAAATTCAAGTTAGGCTTGCGAGGTTTCTACCGAAGGTAACTGAACGTATCATACCCCTGCTGCGTCAGCTTCAATGGTTCCCAAATAAGCTCCTCCTATCCACGATTTTACCACATGACTTTTACCTACGAAACCTTCTTGCGCCACAAGATTCGCACTGCCATATCGTCTATCCTGACCGGCTCCAAGCAAACTAATCGGTCAAAAGTTACAGGGCCATCTACAGTAGAAACCCGCTGCTTCGACCGCAGTAGAGCCTTCTTAAGAGAGGAGACGTGGAAGTCGTCATGCAAACCCACTAACTCCGATGATAGCTCATGTCTATAAGTCAACGGGCCGATCCACTCCAGGATCCTATAGAGCCCCATTTATCTCAGACTGAGCTTCTTCTGCCTGCGTACCCGCAAGACTCTATGCATCAGACATATCTTCAAGAACACCCAGTCTCCAACCTGGAACTCTACCTGATGATGCCATACATCGCAATACCTGGCCCGGCTTCTCTGGGCCTCCAACATCCAAACTTAAATCAGTCGCACCTGGGCATCTGTGTCCTCCACAAATTTCGAGCTGAGTGCCTTTGAATCCTCATCCCGGATCCAAGATTGTGGAGTCCTACGCTTCCGTCCCTCTAAGGGTGGAAAGCTGTGTTGAGCGTCAACCAAGAGACCAGATAAGCCTGGACTGATCTTCACTTCTTGGACGTAACCCATCCATCCGGATCTGACACGATCATCCCGGGCACACCACGATAACGGACAAACAGCTCAACAGATCCCATCAAACATCAATGAGAGCGCCCTTCTGTCCTAGGGTGAGCCTAGCTACCATGGTCAATCTATCCTCGATGTTCCAAATAAACTTATGCCCGGTGTGGGGTTGTGGTAACCTGTGCATGAAATCCATAATTATATACATGAGCTTCCATTCTAACACGGGCAGTGACTGTAGTAGTTCCCCAATGACTCTTGCACCTGGCCTTCACCAGTCGACATACCTCACCGTGCATCACAAAACCTATGACATCTTTCTTTATTCCGGGGAAATACATGCTCCGGAATACAACATTTTCCAGTGACTAAAGTTCTTATTTATATGGGTAGACAATGCCTCTATAAAGTTTTCTCTACACATTCAGATTCTTATTCCTTCACGTACGTCCGAGTAATCAATCAACTCAACTCTACAACTTATCCAGTTCTTACCATTGATGGAACTCATTAGATCGTCAAGCATCCTAATTATCCTTGAAATTTAAGGGGGGGGGGGGGGGGGGGGGGGTACTGCTGAACTTATATGAGTATATATTAACCAATCATTATTATTGTTGCTAAAATTTTCTACCATGACAGGGCGTGATTTTTATCAAATCATAGGTTAATCATTTCCGAAAGCCCAAAACCACAAGAACTTTCAAATATAACTATAGCTTACAAGACCTAATTTCAGTTCCCAACTTCTAGAAGGGCATCTGCATCCCTAAGTGACTAAACCTGGCAACTTTGCATTTCTTTTGCTTCAACTATGGTCAAGTTGTTGTTCGATCAACAATGACTATCCAATGTCCTGGTAATACTACATGTCACCATTCCCAACGTGCTTTTACAGAATCCCATCTTCACCCAAGTAACATTGAATAACATCAACTTCAAAATCACTATGTTCATGACACAACACTTTCTAAATTAGATCTAAGGGAAACCCAAGTCAGTAACTAATTTGCCCAATAAACAAAAGGTAAGCCCCAATAAACATAAGATAAGCCACAATCTATTTTGGGCTAAGTATCTTCGATATTACTATGTTATATTCGTCCCAAGTATGCAAACAATCCTTAGGGCACACAACCTTAGACTCGGGGTTCTATATTGAGACTTGTTGGTACACTCCATACTTTAGACTCATCAAGGTACCCTCTACGATAACCTTAATAGGGTCAACATGTGATCCAATCCCATACGGGTCTCTTCTAAACCTGAATTCTTATCTGACCCTCGGTGTTTGTCATGGTGGTTGTCTCAATGTAAACATGTCATTAGGATGAGGGTTGAGTCTACGAGTCCCCTGCCATTCTGCTTGTGTCAATCTCCTTAAGGCGGTCCTATCAGTTTGGATAATCCTTGGTATGTGAAGTAGGGACATCAGAGTTTATGGCTTAGGTGGTCGTTCCGGTGTTAAACCCCTCCTCTAACCTCTTTGGTGTATCCCCATACCTTTATCAAATTTAAACCTACGGTCTATTTCAGACTAGGACCCTATATAAATTGTCATGGTATGTCATGTGTCCAAGTGGGGTTGAGTCTAAATCATTAATTAGAGGATTATCTAAAGAGATCTTTGCAGCCAGAGGTATTACTTGCTAAGGGGCAGGGTTCGCTGCAGGCTACAAAAGAAAATTTGTCACTCGTAAGGAGATTTGGCTAAAGAGATTCAGTTAAAAGTGGACTTTTTCATGTGATTCCCCATATGGGCACACCATTGCTTCTGCTGCAAGTTTGTCCTCAAACTAAGCTCGCGCGGGGTGGCCCAGGGTTTGTGGACTTCTTTTCTTCGGATCGAGATTTCTCTCTGATACCAGTTTGTAAAAGCCCATTTTTTGCTACAAAACTGGGTCTTATGCCCAGAACCGCCGCTTTGCGGTGACACCAACACTCGGGAAGTTCGCCACTACAAAACGCCGATCCTGCCGACAATAACGATCATAGAAGAAGAAAAGTACGATGAACAATTAGTAAGTCCAAGTCCACATCACATATATATAAAATCACAAAGATGGATGTCCACTGATGCGCAAAACTATGCTTGCAAACGATAACGGCAAGTGTACCGTATCGAATGTAGTATAAGTTATTGAAACAAGGTCGTATTAGACTCGGGGCGGTTGAATACTCTTACTTCGGAAAATCTCTATTATTTTATCGAATAGAAATTGTGGTTGGTTGGTTGCGAAAAAAAAGAGAAATAGCTTATTTAAATTAATGAAAAAGTTAGTACTCAACCTTGAATCACCTTGGAAAAAATAAATAAATAAAGAAATAAAACTTCTAATCCTCTTTAAAAGAAATGCTTGACCGTGGAGGTTCCTGATTTATGAACGTACCTCTCTCGAGGATACGCCTAACTGAGTTTAGGTTGATCAATCGAACTCTCGTTCTAGAATTGAAACCCCTAAAGCTCGCTTTATCGAAGTGAACCCCTCTATTGGATATAACTCCAATCCAGGAGATTTACGCCGTCCTCTCTCGAGGAGTGCATTCAAATCTCTTTATCCTTAAAGTGATCGATTCGAACTCAAAACCTCTCGATTATTTGACTACGAAAACAAGAATGAGATTATATATCGATAATATAATCTCAATCAATATAAATTCAAGGATAAATCTTAAGCGATCTAAATAAGAGAAAAAGAAGTTCTAAACTGAATTATGAATTATATTTTCCTTGGATCATCTCGGCCGAGTACTAATGAAATTTAGCTACTCATGGAGATGGAGGAATTGATGAAATACAAGAAGTGCATAATGAAGATTGAGAGTAGAATAAGAGTAAAAGTGCTATTTTATTAATCGAAAGGGAAATTACAACTAGGAAACAAGAAATTACCAACCTGAAATGAAAGTGCAAGCTAAGAAAGAAGATTACAAGCTTAAGAATAACAAAAAGCAGTACAAGAAAATAAACTTAGAACTCCCAAAATTCGTCCTCAAACATCTGGAAAAGCTCCCTTTAAATAGCTGAATTTTTGGTGTTACACGCCCTTGGTCACGCCCGTGACCAAGGGCGTGTAAGGGGCGTGATCGAAGAGGCAGCGGAGAGGGCGCCTTCTGGAGTAATTGCGAGCATTTCGGCCGTGTCACGCCCTAGGTCACGCCCGTGACCTGGGGCGTGTAATCCTGAAATCTGGCTGCTGGCGGGAAGCTTTGGCGGGAAATTGGCGCGGGAAAAGTCACGCCTGTGTGCTGGATGTCACGCCCTTGGTCACGCCCGTGACCTGGGTCGTGTAATTTTAACTGACGTGGCAGCGTGCTCCTGATGCCTGTGGCGGGTCGTGGCCGTGACATTGGGTCACGCCCTTGGTCACACCCGTGACCTGGGGCGTGTACTTGGCAAAATCTTCACGGAGCGTCCCCGGAGTGGCAGAAGCAGGTCTGGAGTATTTCGTAGGTTACACGCCCATGGTCACGCCCGTGACCTGGGGCGTGTAATTTTAACTTTTTGCTCGAAACAGCCCAGAAAACCTGAAAACACAAAATAAACTTAAGTTAGCTTATGAAATAACAATGGAAGGATTTATATGATAAAATTCCTAAAAATAACATAATTTTATATGAAAAACATAATAAACCTAAATTAAAAGATGAGTAAATAAATTACTCATCAAATACCCCCATACTTGCTCATTGCTCGTCCCGAGCAATCCATTTTCACAAGGGTAAGAAAAATTAATGCAAGATAGAATTATGAAGACTAGAGAGTAAAATGCGAAGTATTATGCTGGCATGTGTAGATATTTTAGTAAAAAGATGTTCTTGGCATAAATGCTAATTTATGAAATACTTCAAAAATGCGTTATAATTATTTATCATTACTTTAAAAATGAGTCGACGGTCAATCAAAAAGTTATGTGAAGGGAGAAAATAGCGTGATTGCTGAGATTTAAATTACTAGATGTAGACGTTCGGGGTGGCCTCCAAAGAAATCCATCAATGTCGACGGCCATAGGCTTGCCCGTTTGCACTTTCTCCACTACACTTCGAACTAAATCGACTCTATGGATCTTTAGGACTTAAATTGGGTACATTTTAAGGCTTGGGTTTAAGGGTGAGGTAACAATGATAAAAATGAAGGCGCATTCCACTTAAACAAAATTTTTGAGCTAAAAGAAAATGATTGCCACCACAAAATAATGAAGCTTTACCCCCATACTCGCATTTTTTCCAAGGGGAAACACTCTCATACTCTTTTATTTAAATCATGAATCTTCATAATTGGGATCATTCCAAGTATGCATGTACATACCTAGGCCGCATATCATTATGAGATTATTGCTTTTTGAGATTTAAACACATTTTTTTTTGAATTGATACCCATAATATTTTCATAGAATCGTACCCAAAAAAGTTTTTAATTTAGCTCAAAATTTCAAAGTGTTCATTTGGGTTTTGGGATATTTAGCTTTGGTGCCGAAATGATGAGGGTGGATCAAATAAAGGTGTAAGGCTCAAATTTGTGTGAACAATGGTGGTAAATCTAGGTTGGGTGCAAAGGCTCAAACTATCCAAAGAAAGGCCTAAATCATTTCCGTAAAGTTAATTTGTCTAAAGCGCACATGTTTCGAAAATAGCTTGGGGCAAGTTCTAGACATCGAGAAAGGACACCCTTTTGTTGAATTCGAGTAATAGCTTTCTAACAATCTTCTACACACTCACCTAAACTACTTTTGGATTAGACCGGATTCGAATTTAAAAGTAAAATAAATTATTACTGCGCAAATTAATAAAACATAATTTTAGATTTATGCCAAGAATTTAATTTTACACCAAAACTACTCAAAGACAAGCATATGACTAGGAGCACTACATGAGTCAACAATTTTACTCTAAAGTTTCAAAAACTATTCTAGCACAAAATTATTTTTAGTCCATATGAAAAACAGTCTACTTAGAACTTACAATTTAGCAAGTGGAAGTTTTGATGAATAAAAAGAACATTTTTAATAGATTTTTTTGTTCTTGGACTTCCCAAGATCTGCCCAGTGAAGGGTTTGCAAGGTACTAGAGGCTATGATGGGAATTCAAGCCCAAAGCGTCCTTTCCAAGAAATTTAATTTTTATAAAATTTTTTTTTTTGGTTCTTATTTTTTAAGTAAAACTATAAATAAAGCTATGCTACACCCCCACACTTAAAATTAAACATTGTCCCCAATGTTTAAAACTAAGTATGAAAGATAGAACTAAAGAAAAACATGACATTAAAGAAAAAATCAAGATAAATTACTAAGGTGTAAAGAGGGCTTCCCTGAATGGTAGTCGGGGTTGCTGGTTTAACACCTGCAGAGTTAAATTAGAAAAACAAACAAGAAAAGAAAGATAAAAATAAAGAGGTTAACATTGGGTTGCCTCCCAAGAGCGCTTTGTTTACCGTCGTGTAGCTTGACTAAGTGGTAATTTTAAAGATTTTGGAAGTGAATGGTTTCGATGTTTCCGGGCGCTGGGTCGCCCGGGTGATATAATTTTAGGCGTTGCCCGTTGACTTTGAAAGAGCCTTTTTCCGGGTGCTCTATTAGCACCGTTCCGTATGGCCAAACTTCTTTAACTATGAAGGGACCGGACCATCGTGATTTTAATTTACCCGGAAAAAGCCTGAGTCTTGAATTAAATAATAGGACTAAGTCTCCTGGTGAAAAAGTTTTTGGATTTTTGATTTTTTTATCATGAAAAAATTTTGTGCGCTCCTTATAAATCTTATTATTTTCGTAAGCGTTTGCGCGCCACTCATCTAATTCATTTAATTGTAGTTTTTTGTGCTCGGAGGCTAAGTTTAAATCCAAATTTAAAAATTTTAGCGCCCAAAAGGCGCGATGTTCTAATTCCACCGGTAGATGACAAGATTTTCCATAGACTAATCGGTACGGTGTACATCCGATGGCGGTTTTGTACGCTGTCCGATATGCCCATAGAGCGTCGTCTAATTTTAGCGACCAATCCTTCCTATTAACGGACACAGTTTTTTCTAAAATTCTTTTAAGTTCACGGTTCACCACCTCCACTTGGCCATTTGCTTGTGTGTGGTAGGCGGTAGATAGCTTGTAGGTAACTCCATACTTTGCTAAAATTTTAGCAAGTTAGTTGTTACAAAAATGTGTGCCCCGATCACTAATTAGTGCTCGGGGTGTGCCAAATCGTGAAAATAATTTTTTTAAAAAATTTACGATGACTCTCGCGTCGTTGGTGGGAAAAGCTTGTGCTTCCGCCCACCTTGACACGTAATCGACCGCAAGAAGGATATATTTATTATTAAAAGAGGAGGGTAAAGGACCTACGAAATCTATTCCCCAAGATCAAAAATTTCGCATTCTAAAAAAATATTTTGGGGCATTTCGTCCCGGTTAGAAATGTTACCTGACCGTTGGCACCGATCACAATTACTCACGAAATTGTGAGCATCTTTGAATAAGGTGGGCCAATAGAAGCCCGACTCTAGCGCCTTTCTTGCGGTCCGGTTCGCTTGATAATGGCTACCGGTTGGCCCTTCGTGGCAGTGCCGCAGAATTTGGGCGCCTTCCTCGCCCGAAATACACCTTCTTACCACTTGGTCCGCGCAGACACGAAATAAAAAGGGGTCCTCCCAAAAATAATTTTTCAAATCTGAAAAGAATTTCTTCTTTTGATGACTTGAAAAATCTTTTGGTAGGACCCGGGCCACTAAATAGTTGGCCAAATCCGCGTACCAAGGGGTGGAAGAAGTTGTTACCTTTTCGATGGCAAGGAGGCGCTCTTCAGGGAATTTGTTGTTAATTTCGGCTTCCACTAGTGTTCCTGTAGCCGGATTCTCCAACCGTGAGAGGTGGTCGGCCGCAACATTCTCCGCTCCCCTTTTGTCTTGGATCTCCAAATCGAATTCTTGTAGTAGGATGATCCACCTTACCAGTCGAGGCTTTGCATCTCCTTTTTGTAGTAAATACCGGAGAGCGGAGTGATCTGTAAAAACAATAGCTTTTGAAAGCGTTAAATATGATCGAAATTTATCAAACGCAAAAATTATAGCCAAAAATTCTTTCTCCGTTGTTGTATAATTTGCTTGTGCGGATGTTAGCGTTTTGCTTGCGTAATAGATTGGGTGAAAATGTTTATTCACCCGTTGGCCTAAAACTGCACCTACAGCAAAATCGCTAACGTCGCACATGATTTCAAACGGAAGAGACCATATTGGCGCGATTAAAATCGGGGATTTGATTAGTTCATTTTTGATTTTATTAAATGCTTTTAAACATTCCTCATCAAAATTAAACGCGAATTCTTTTTCTAGGAGATGAGTTAGCGGTTTCGTAATTTTTGAGAAATCCTTTATAAACCGCCTATAAAAACCCGCATGTCCTAAAAAACTTCTAATAGATTTTATATTGGTAGGAGGGGGAAGTTTTTCTATGACCTCGATCTTGGCCCTATCGACCTCGATCCCCTTACTAGAAACTTTATGTCCGAGGACTAACCCCTCTCGGACCATAAAGTGGCACTTCTCCCAGTTGAGTGCCAAATTCGTGTCTTCGCAGCGTTGAAGAACACGATCAAGATTATTTAGACAATTAGTGAAAGAATCGCCAAAAACAGAAAAATCATCCATGAATACATCCATGATGTCTTCGATAAGTTCATTAAAAATTGCCAACATACATCTTTGGAATGTAGCCGGCGCGTTGCAAAGTCCAAACGGCATTCTTCGATATGCGAAGGTGCCGAACGGACAAGTGAATGTGGTTTTCTCTTGGTCTTCGGGCGCAATTGGGATTTGAAAGTATCCCGAAAGACCATCGAGAAAACAGTAGTGTGAGTGACCGGATAAGCGTTCTAAAATTTGGTCAATAAAGGGTAACGGAAAGTTATCTTTGCGGGTAGCATCATTTAATTTTCTATAGTCGATGCATACTCGCCAACCCGTAACAGTACGGGTCGGAATCAACTCATTATTTTCGTTGGTGATTACCGTTATTCCTCCCTTTTTAGGCACGACTTGCACTGGGCTAACCCAAGTGCTATCATAGATTGGGTAAATAATTCCCGCATCTAATAATTTTATTATTTCGGCCTTAACGACGTCCTTCATATTTGGATTAAGCCGTCGTTGAGGCTGAATAGTACTGCGAGAATTATTTTCTAAATTAATTTTGTGCGTGCAAAAAGAGGGGTTAATCCCCTTGACGTCAGAAATTTGCCATGCAATTGCATGGCGGTGATTATTTAATATTTTTATTAATTCGGAAATTTCCGAATCGTTAAGCGCGGAAGATATTATTACGGGCAGTTTTGAATTTTTTTCTAAAAATATATATTTTAAATGTTCCGGCAATTGTTTTAGTTCTAAACTCGGTGGCTCCTCGTAAGATGTTTTTATTTTAGAAATATTTAGGTTTACTTCTTCAAATTTGGTTGGCCGAGTTTTTTCTTCTAAACAAAATAAATTTGCAATTTCCAGATTTTCAAATAAAGGCGAAATTATTTCAGAAAACGACGTTATTTCCTCTTCAAAATTTGTTTCTAGGGTAAAACAAGAGTCGTCATTTGGAAATGCATTTCTCATCGATTGATTTATATTAAAAATAACTTCTTCCTCCCCAACTCGTAGGAGAAGGTTTCCGTTACTTACATCAATTCTAGGACGAGCGGTGGCTAGGAAGGGCCGGCCGAGTATGAGTGGTACTTCGGCATCCTCTTCGATATCGAGGATGACAAAGTCTACCGGAAAGATAAACTTGTCAACCTTCACTATCACATCCTCAATGATCCCGATTGGATACTTTACGGACCGATCCGCTAGTTGGATGCTTATATTGGTTGGGCTTGGTGTGCCCAAACCAAGCTTCTTAAATAAGGAGAACGGCAAAAGATTTATGCTCGCCCCTAGATCGGCCAAGGCGTTTTTAATTAATAAATTTCCGAACAAACACGGGATGGAAAACCGTCCCGGATCATTTAATTTTTCTGGTAATTTATTAAGAACTATCGCCGAACATTCTGCATTAAGAGAAATACGCGAAATATCTTCAAGTTTCTTTTTATTTGATAATAAATCCTTGAGATATTTCGCGTATTTAGGCATTTGAGAGAGTGCCTCACAAAATGGTACATTAATTTGTATTTGTTTTAAAATATTTATAAATTTTTTATACTGCTCCTCGTTCCGCTCATTTTGTAATTTAGAAGGATACAGAATAGAAGACGTTTGAATAATGCGCGGAGCTAAATCAGAAGAATTTAAATGCGGAGTTGGAGTTGAAACGTTTACCTTAGGCTTGGCCAAATTTGAACTTTTTACCTCCTTTCCGCTGCGGAGGGTTATAGCGTTGGCGCTCTCCCATGGATTGGGCTCAGTATTGCCCGGTAGAGCTCCCTGCTGGCGTTCGGAGAACATCTTGGCGAGTTGTCCAATCTGATTTTTTAGGCTTTTAATAGATCCGGAAAGGTTCCGGATATTGGCATCAGTAGAAGCGACGTATTTGGTGAAGACCTCTTCAAGTGAAGGGGCCTTTGGTGGTTGTGGTGGAGTGAATCCATGAGGATTCACTTGTGGGGGGCGTTGAGCATTATTGGGGTTGCTCCATGAAAAATTTGGGTGGTTCCTTAAACCCGGATTATAATTATTAGGAAGATTATTATTATTTGGGTTATAAAGAGGACGATAGGAGTTCCCCATATAATCAACTTGTTCTTGATTATAATTATTATTATAATAACTATTATTATTATGATTATTAGCCCCGTTAATGGCGGAGGAAGCAGACATCTCCGCCATTTGCTTAGTAAGCCATTCTACTTGATGTGCTAAATTTGGGGTGGCCTCGACTTCAAAGAGTCCGGTCGGTTTGTTAGGACGCGACCGTGGCGCATTCCACTGATAAGCATTCATGGCCATCTCCTCAAAAAGCTCTTGAGCAGCTTCGGGGGTTTTGTTATTAAGCGTCCCCCCCGCGGCTGCATTAATCATCTGCCTTGTTTGGAGATTCAAACCATTATAGAATGTCTGAACTTGTTGCCATACGGGCAAGGCATGGTGAGGACATCTCCGCAAAAGTTCCTTGAAGCGCTCCCATGTGTCGTAGAGAGACTCCGATTCTATTTGCATAAATGAGAGAATGTCCGTACGTAATTTAGCGGACTTTGCCGGAGGAAAATATTTCGTTAAGAATTTCTCCGTCATCTCGGCCCATGTAGTGATGGAACCTCTAGGAAGAGATCCCAACCACTGCTTGGCCTTAGTCCGCAAAGAAAATGGAAATAAACGCAAACGAATGGCGTCATCGGTGACGCCATTAATTTTAAACGTGTCGCAAATTTCCAAAAAATTCAATAAATGTAAATTTGGATCTTCATCTGGTAACCCGTCAAAGATGACGGTTTGCTGTACCATTTGAATGATGCTAGTTTTGATTTCAAAATTATAATTTTCCACCGCCGGGCGAATAATACTTGATTGTGCTCCCTCCCAATTTGGCCTCGCATAATAGGACATAGTCCCTAGCGGAGCCTCATTATGGTCGGGGTCACCCATTATATGTTCGTTAGTTTCTCCGACTGACTCTTCGCGAATTACTGGTAGATCACTAAATCGGAGATGTCGCCGCAAGGTGCGCTCGATTTCCGGATCAAAACCAAATTCAAAATCAATTGAAGAGTTTCCTCGGGTCATAAACCAAAACAAAAGAAAAGAAGCGGGAAAAGAAAAAAGGGAAAATAAGATTTTAGATAAATAAATTAATTTTTATTTAATTATATTTTATATATATTTTTTAGATTTTTTTATTATTATTATTATTAGGTGAATTAAAATTAGTCCTGGACTTCCCAAGATCTACCCGGTGAAGGGTTTGCAAGGTACTAGAGGCAATGATGGGAATTCAAACCCAAAGCGTCCTTTCCAGGAATTTAGTTGCACCTTAAAATTAAGAAAAATAAAAAAATAAAATTAATAGATATTTCGGTTTTCGAAATATCAACCGAGTCCCCGGCAACGGTGCCAAAAACTATATGCTGCAAAACTATGCTTGCAAACGATAACGGCAAGTGTACCGTATCGAATGTAGTATAATTTATTGAAACAAGGTCGTATTAGACTCGGGGCGGTTGAATACTCTTACTTCGGAAAATCTCTATTATTTTATCGAATAGAAATTGTGGTTGGTTGGTTGCGAAAAAAAAGAGAAATAGCTTATTTAAATTAATGAAAAAGTTAGTACTCAACCTTGAATCACCTTGGAAAAAATAAATAAATAAAGAAATAAAACTTCTAATCCTCTTTAAAAGAAATGCTTGACCGTGGAGGTTCCTGATTTATGAACGTACCTCTCTCGAGGATACGCCTAACTGAGTTTAGGTTGATCAATCGAACTCTCATTCTAGAATTGAAACCCCTAAAGCTCGCTTTATCGAAGTGAACCCCTCTATTGGATATAACTCCAATCCGGGAGATTTATGCCGTCCTCTCTCGAGAAGTGCATTCAAATCTCTTTATCCTTAAAGTGATCGATTCGAACTCAAAACCTCTCGATTATTTGACTACGAAAACAAGAATGAGATTATATATCGATAATATAATCTCAATGAATATAAATTCAAGGATAAATCTTAAGCGATCTAAATAAGAGAAAAAGAAGTTCTAAACTGAATTATGAATTATATTTTCCTTGGATCATCTCGGCCGAGTACTAATGAAATTTAGCTACTCATGGAGATGGAGGAATTGATGAAATACAAGAAGTGCATAATGAAGATTGAGAGTAGAATAAGAGTAAAAGTGCTATTTTATTAATCGAAGGGAAATTACAACTAGGAAACAAGAAATTACCAACCTGAAATGAAAGTGCAAGCTAAGAAAGAAGATTACAAGCTTAAGAATAACAAAAAGCAGTACAAGAAAATAAACTTAGAACTCCCAAAATTCGTCATCAAACATCTAGAAAAGCTCCCTTTAAATAGCTGAATTTTTGGTGTTACACGCCCTTGGTCACGCCCGTGACCAAGGGCGTGTAAGGGGCGTGATCGAAGAGGCAGCGGAGAGGGCGCCTTCTGGAGTAATTGCGAGCGTTTCGGCCGTGTCACGCCCTAGGTCACGCCTGTGACCTGGGGCGTGTAATCCTGAAATCTGGCTGCTGGCGGGAAGCTTCGGCGGGAAATTGGCGCGGGAAAAGTCACGCCCGTGTGCTGGATGTCACGCCCTTGGTCACGCCTGTGACCTAGGGCGTGTAATTTTAACTGGCGTGGCAGCGTGCTCCTGATGCCTGTGGCGGGTCGTGGCCGTGACATTGGGTCACGCCCTTGGTCACGCCCGTGACCTGGGGCGTGTACTTGGCGAATCTTCACGGAGCGTCCCCGGAGTGGCAGAAGCAGGTCTGGAGTATTTCGTAGGTTACACGCCCATGGTCACGCCCGTGACCTGGGGCGTGTAATTTTAACTTTTTGCTCGAAAAAGCCCAGAAAACCTGAAAACACAAAATAAACTTAAGTTAGCTTATGAAATAACAATGGAAGGATTTATATGATAAAATTCCTAAAAATAACATAATTTTATATGAAAAACATAATAAACCTAAATTAAAAGATGAGTAAATAAATTACTCATCATCCACAGATAATAACATAATAAAAGGGTAGTAATAAAAAGAGCTCCTGCCCAGTACATCATATCCTCACTACAAGATCTCTCGCGGAAACCAACTACTAATAACCACTCACTGATCCTGAAACTGGTGCTCCTATGCTAGACTGGCCCGCCTCTCTCTGTACCAGCCTCTGGTGGTGCTGCGTCTCCTTGATCCCCTAAAATAATATGGTCCACCTACCGTTAGTCAAAAGACTAAGCCTCATTTCCCCACCCCGCCCCCTAGTGTCTCCTAGGCACCATGTGGGAGGGACCAAGCGGAGGACGTCAAGGGGTACAAAACATAGCAGATAGCATGACCTAGCTACATTAATATCTACCACTATGCATGTGTATATATGCAGAATAGTAAGTAAAGCAAGGTAAAGAACATGTAAAGAATTATAACTGAGTAAAGTACAAGCTACAACTAGCTACCACAGATAAAGTAAAGTGAAGTAAGTAAGAAAGGTAACTTTGATTTATAGGAATGCCCGTAAAGACCTATATATCAAGGGGTCGTTTTGCAGGGCCTATCGTATAAAAAGTTCCATACAAATTTATATGGTAGGGGTAGGGGTTGAAATGCAATGCTTATGCTATGACATGCAGTGTTATGTTGATAATGTTATGTTTCGATAAGTGCAACACACACACCAGACTCTATGCATACTGACCTTTAGTTCCCCCATTTTGAAGCTAGCAAAACTCCTAGGATACCTCCCATAGTGGCAAATAAAGGCGGTGGGTTGGGCCTCGCCCACCTATTGGTTGGTATTCGCACTACCTAACCTAGACCTTTCGCATGCCTCAATGCAAAGAACACAACTGCGAAGCGCCTGCGTACTCTTGCAGGCTGGTCCACCAGCCTTCCTTGGCTAAGTGAAAACCACACTCGCCGAGTCAAAGTATCGACGTCGGTGCGAACGACTGTCCAATACTAAAGACCCACCGCTTTTATGCACATGCAAACATGATTTCTATATATCTCCGAGCCATAGGCTCCCCGGGTTAACCTGCCCATCACAATAAACTTCAGAGCCACCGGCTCGCCGGACTAACACATCCGTACCTACATCCACTGAGCCTACTGCTCGTAAGAACAACCAAACAAACCACCCATAGCAACAAGATGTGGGTGGGTGTATTATTAAGTTAAACTTGCAAAACAATTTATTCCTACAGTTTTGGGTTAACCATGGACTTCCCGAGGACTACCCTGTGAGGGGCTCGCGGCGGTGCTAGGAGCTATGATGGGCTGATCCCCAAAGCTCCCTTTCCAAGGCACTTATTCTTATTGGTGCCTACCCTTGACCTGACCATTATTAATGTTACACTTACTAACACTAAGTGTGTTTTACTCCACTCTAAGGGAATGACAACCTCTCGTCGACCCCAAGCATACTCTTGCCTCCTAGTCAGCCAGGCATCTCACTCCTACTCCCTTTTGGTAACCCCTTCCAAACCCAATCAGTCTGGGTGCACCAAATTCTTTAACTTCCCATGTAAGACATACATGCTTATCTTAATTTAGGGTTTTCACTATACACAAACCACTTGAACTACATGATGGATAAAAAGAGAAAGACTCCAAATGCTTGTCCAAATGACCCAAGATTATTATTGGGAGTGTGTTATGACATCTTAAGACTATCTCCAGAAATTCATAATTTTCCTAATTTATTTGGCATTTATTATAATTTCCTCAAAATTAGGGGACCTATAAGATTGAACACCAAGTATGGTTTTCTGATAAGCTATGGCCATAATAAAATTTGTACAAATATATATCCTCTAAATAACACCCATGTATGAAGTTTATAAATTTCCCAAAAAGGTTTTGACCTCCAAATAAAATATTGATTAATTTATCAAAATCAAGGATTAACAAAGAAAGTACCAAAATACACATTCAAAAATTACAAATTCGAAAATTATAAGAAATTAACAAGTGTTCAAGGTGATCAGAAAAGTTCACTGCTTGAGTTTCATAATTTTCCAGATTCATTTGACCATATGAATCCTTTATTTAACTAAACAAAGCCTAGGGCACTTGTGAAGGGGACCATATATAAATTCCTCCAAAAATTATACCAAAATTAACAGATCATATACATGCCCTAAAAAGTCCTCTGACCAAGTTTCATGATTTTCTAATGAATATTAAACCCATAATTAATTCCCATTATAAATAGGTCAAACAATGGACTTGTGAATGAAGTACAATATAGACAATTTTAAAATTCACAATAAATTTATCAAAGAACAATATCACTAATACAAGCTCACTGCCAAAATTCCATGAACATCCAAGGTGAAATAAACATGAAAATCCTTCTTATAAGAAAGTGCCCTAATTGGTTCATAATTAATTCAGAGGGGATAAATGTGCCTAAAAATTCAAGGTAAATTATCTAGAGCATAATACCACCCTATGAACCTCTATACCAAGTTCCAAGTCAATCTAGTGACATATGACCATATGTCCTTCTATAGGTTCAATATACAACCCTAGGGTTTGAACTAGAGTTCTAGGGCACATCCACCCCAAACTACTTAAAATCCCTTGTGAGGGTATTCCATGTGACATCAAGTCAGTGGTCAAAGTTTCACAACATTTGGAGGAGGTTTGACCCCTCAAATCCAACAAATGCACCTTTGTCCTAATATTCCCCAGTTTTACCAAATTTGGGTTACTAAATTACTCAACC
This sequence comes from Dactylorhiza incarnata, assembly GCA_033032865.1. Classification (NCBI taxonomy): domain Eukaryota; kingdom Viridiplantae; phylum Streptophyta; class Magnoliopsida; order Asparagales; family Orchidaceae; genus Dactylorhiza; species Dactylorhiza incarnata. Next base: position 20,408,449 of record JAWHQI010000006.1, on the reverse strand, counting down.
AAATTAATCTCAAATGTGATGAAATTTTTACCAGAGTCATGTCATGACCTTAAGAACCACCCACCAAAATTTGGAAGGGTTTGGAGGTCTATAGACCCAAAAATTAAATCATAAATGTTTTGTTAAATTTCTACAAAAACTATAGCAAAAATCCTCCAAAAATTCCGATTTTTGGATATGTTGAGGGTAAGGGTAAATGTAGCCTATGGTACAAATTTCAAATCATTTGGAGGAGTAGTTTAGTGGGGCACCCTTTTTAATTTTTGGTCAACCTTATGGTACCTTGCACCAAAATGCGTGCTGCTGTCAAACCAATGGGCCAAATCGGCTCAAATAAACTTTAAATTAAACTAGACACAAATATCTACAACTTTTTTCTCTGGTAACTTTTCGTAAACAGGCCTCTAAGGGATTTAATTTTCAGGTTCAAAAGCATGCATTCCTAGGAGAAACTATAACATTAAATAATCCTAATATTTTATAATCTGTACAGGAAGATGGAGGGCCACGATTTCGTCTTCAAGATCCAACCAACCGACGTGATTTGCTCTTCCTGTAGACATTTACAACTTGCTTTCCCGGCCATCCGGCCACCTCCCTGGCCGGCTACCGCCACCACCACCTAAGTTGAAGTGGTGGCTTTCGCCAGGCGGCGACACAGATGCCGGAGAGGCCGATTTCGGTGAACCTGAACACCATTTTTCTCATAAAAATCTGAATTTTCTCTCGTGGGATCGGGATCAATTGAGGCCAATGTCTATGCTAGTTTGATCTAAGATCTATCCACTGAGAGAGTGAGGGAGGACCTTAGTGGTGGCCTATAGCCGCGCCGATCACCGGTGTGCCATTGTTGGCCGTGAAGCTTTCGGTGCATGCCGATATGGGTTTAGAGGGCTCGACTTCTTCTAGAAAGTGGGGGAAACTCCTTCCCTTCACCCCGTGAGGCTTTTTAAGGATCTAATTCGGGGAGGGGAAGCGGCAAAGCTTGGGATTCCACTATTAACACAATTAATGGTAAATTTTTGGCCACCACCAAAAACCACCAAATTCAGCCCCCATGTGGGCTGGAAAACCTCTTAAACTTCTCCCAATTGATAGGGGGAATGAATCCCCATCATTTGGGAAGGATTTTGGCCTCCCTTAGCAATGATTTACTCTACCAAATCTGATCCCGTCTGCATTCCGTCGTTTAAGCTACTGCCTGCACTAGCGCTATCGCCAGCGCCAGCATCTCGATGACACAAAGCTTGTCAGTTCGTCCACTACTGCCAGCACTAGCGCCAGTGCTAGTGTCTCGATGGTATAGAGCTTGTATTAGCGGTTCGGCTAGACAATTGCTACCGCCAGTGCCAACGTTTCGATGACATAGAGCTCATCTCAACGGTATGGAGCTCGTCTCAGCGGTTCGTCTAGACCACCACTACCGCCAGCATTAGCCCCTTCCGACTGCGCTAGCTCAGAACTCAAATTACTTTTCTTTCTACTATTGGATAATTAGGGTGTTACGAAGGGACCCACTTAATGGGTTTTGCATGTTATGGTGGGGTCATGGGTCAAGGGGAAGCCCTAAAGCCAAACCCTAGGATGGATAATTGGAATGCACTATTTGTAGACCAATGTGGTCTTCACATACTTGCCAAGGTCTTATGATCTCTTTGTGCTTCCTACGGTTTTGTCATGACCTAGTTATGACAAAACCATCCTATGAGTCTAGTTGCTGGAGGGATGTTCCAGGTATACTGTCGTGTTGTGCCACCGTCACGCTCCTGCCTATAGCGATGTGCAAGATTCACGCATCAAGTTTTTGGTACCTTTGCCCTGGAATCGCAAGCGTTGCGTGAATTTTTCTTATGGAAGTTATTATATTGATTTGTTGTTTTTGATTTTTGTTCTGTGCAAGTGTATGCAGGGGCAAGGCCCTAGTGATCTAGTGGATTACGACCCAGAGATAGAGCGGACGATGTGCATGCACCACCGTGCTGCTGCCATCATGGATCTTAACATCAATAATGAGTTTAACCCTGGGGGTAAGCCTATGCCTGCTAATGTTTAGGCTGCGGGTGAAAATGAGGTGGCTCGGTCATGGCCCAAAACTATGCGTGATTAAAACACTCCCACTGTAGGGAGTGCGTATCTTGGTTTTGGCCTAGCTATTATAAACAACTAGTTCAACATCAAGCTAGCCATCTTGAATATTATCTGCAATAATGCCCAATTCTCTAGAATGGCTAGTGAAGATCCCCATCTTCATTTTGCTGAATTCTCAGAAATCTGCGGGACATCCCGATATGCCGGCATATCTGACGACATGGTGAATCTAAGACTATTCCCATTCTATCTCCGTGATAAAGCAAAGGTGTGGCTCCATACATTCCCACCCAGCAAAACTACCACATGGGAGGTGCTATCGTACAAATTCCTGGAAAAATTCCATCCAGTGGACAAAATTGTAAACATGAGGCGAGAGATTAAAACCTTCCGGTAACATGATCAAGAGACCCTTGCGGAAGCTTCGGAAAGGTTTATGGAACTCCTCCGGAAATGCCCTCATCATGAGTTACAACATTGGAACCTGGTGGAGTATTTTTACTTTGCGATAGAGCCCAACTATAGGGTCATGATAGATGATGTTGCTGGTGGAACCATATTGAACCACACCCCTGACGAAGCATTACAGATCTTGCAAGACACTGCTACACATAACTCATTTTGTAATAAAGGAAGGAACACTCCAAGAAACACAAGAGGACTATTTGAAGTGAGCACATCAGGATTACCAGCTGAGGCAGCACCATCACCATATGAGAATATAGCCTTGCTAAAAAGGGCCGCCTCTTCTGCTGCTCCGGTGATTGCTATAGCATGCCAAGGGTGTGGGAATTCTGAGCACCATACCTATGAGTGATCATCTGATGAGCTTGCTTTAGATTTGTATAAATTAAATGTTGAGGAGAGTGTTAATTTTGTAAATAATCAAAATCGTTCGACACCTTTTTCAAACACGTACAACCCGGGTATGAGGAATCACTAAAAAGTTTTGTGGAACTAAAATGCTGCAGGCCAATGATGGCAACTGGGCCAGCATCAATATGAATGCTCAGGCTTCCGGAAGTCAGCCGAGGCTGCCTCATCTGGGTTATAATCAAGGTGCTTCGGTGCAAAGAGAAAGTGCTTTAGAAGAAATGATGGAAAAGTTTGTTGACGTGGCCCAATCAAATATGGCCAACCAAACTGCCTCCATGAGGAACTTATAGATGCAATTGGACCAATTGGCTCAAGTGCTTTCTGAGCGAACTCAGGGTGCTCTCCCTAGCATGATAGAAAAGAATCCTCATGAACAGGGAAAGAGCTTGATCGAGTAGGATGGTTGCCATGAGGGCAATTTGATAGTAAAATGCAAGATCAATAATGTTGAAACCACCGCTCTTTAAGGCTGGATCATCGCACAATGTTCTTGCATTACAAGATGTTGAGAAAATAAATCTCAAAATCAATGTTGATGATCAGACATCTCTAGTCCTCGCAAATAGAACGGTGGCGGAAACAGAGGGAGAGATCAAGGCGGTCAAGGTCATTTTAGATGGAACTTCAGTTGTCACAAACTTTCATGTTTTGGGTCCCATGGAAAACAATTCCATGCCTATTTTGGGTGTCCCATTCTTAAAGGAGAGTGACGCCACTCTTCACATCGCCAATGGTTGTATCACTTTGCCACCCAAAGTGACACACCACACTCTTTCATCTACAATAACAAATGATCTATGTTTTTCACCTGGTATTTCTGATGAATTTGTTAGTAAGATAGAATGCAGATCCAACGATCTTAAGTTGAATGCAGTTGTGGAGAAATATGGAAATAAAGCAAATGTTGAGTCAGAGGAGGAAGGAGCTGAGGTAGTAAAGAAATACATGCATGATGAAGAGGATGCAGAGAACGAAGGTGGCGAGGCCGCGATGTTAGAAGTTACCGCGGCCAGCATGGCCGAGAACTCTTTAAACAATATTGTTAAATCTGAAGTGAACTGTAAACATTTACAACAGGTTCGTTGGGCAGATCTATCACCCATAGTGGGTGAAGAAATAAATCCCATGGATGCCCCTAGACTGCTAGACACTGATTTTGATCGAGTACATGTTGCTCGATAGCGCTCTCCTAATGTGGAGAAATTGAGACAGAAAAAAAATTATGCGCTGCGCGCTTTGCCGCCCTCCGACACGAGAAGGAAGAGGTTAGGGTAAGGGAGAGACACCTCCTTTGAGCCATAAAGCCTTCACCTCCTGCCCATCTCGTGTGGTTGGGGAGAACCACCACAAATCATCGTATAACTGATTCGTGATGAGGTCTCCGGGATTTGGTGCTGTTGTTTTAGTTTGTGTTATTTCATCTTTCTAGCTGAACTTGTTCTGTGTGGTCTCTCGTAGTAATCTAATAGACAATGACAAAAACTCATTATTTATTTTAACTGTTAATACATGTATTTGTGTCCACCTTAAGGACGGTAAGCAAAAGGGCCTTTGGGAGACAATCCAGTGTGGCTTTCACTTCTTCTTCCTTATGAAATTTTATCACTCGATAATGTTATATTTGCTGTTCGGAGCTTCATTCTACAGGTGGCGACAAATAATTTTGACAAAAATGTCAATCTTCTGGTATGCTCATTTCTGAGCATGGGGTACTCTCTTCTCCTAACTCATATTATAAGTTTTAGTATTACATTCTGTGATGCTTAGATTTAAGTCTGGTGGAGAGCGGATTTTAGTCACCCACTTGGCACGTTCACTCTGCAGTGCATACTAGAAGTAAATTTTATTTCTCTTATTTTTAATATTTGTTCATTTTCATCGCACAACACAACACCAACTTGAGTGCGCACTTAGCTGTTAGAGGGCACCAAGTTTAACTCATTTCTTGGGTGTGATTAGAAAAATTGTTGTATTGGCCTAGGATTGTGAGACGGAGTAAAATGTTGACTCCCATAGTGCTCTAGTTGAGTACTCACATCTCTCATAGAAATTCGTGTAGAATAAATTTTTCTGTATGGTTATAGTTTTGTATTTTTTCTATGTGCGTAAAAGTTGTTTAGACTAATTTTACTTGAGTCGAGAGGAAGGATTATCTTTCTCGATGGCAAAGAACTTTCTCCAAGCGAATCTTAAAGCATTGACATAGGTTAGTTCAGTGTGTGAGGGTGACGTTGGCCATCATTTTGGACAGTTTGAGCTTTTCATACCGATCCTATCATATGATCCTTGCTAGCCCCTTTGTGCCTACCAACCCTTTGATTCAGCTCCACTTACACCAAATCCAAAAGCTAATCCTAGTCGCACACCCAAATCCAAGTTTTAATGATCTATAAATTTCGGTTTGAAGGTGTTGATGAAATGTTTTTTTTTGTGAAAAATGTGGATGTGTTTCATTTGTATAATTGCTGAAAATGAATGAAAAGAAAAGAAAAAGAAAAAATGGAAAAGAAAATAGGAAAAGAAAAGAAAAATTAAAAGAAGAGCATAATCACACACCCATGCTGTCAAGTTCAAGCCTGGGGGTGTGGTGCACCCGTGCTTTTAGTGGCTGCTTGATTAGCTTTATTGTATTAGCTCAATTTGGGTTTAGTGAGAAAGCCTTCATGTTTATCATTGTATACCCTACCGAAATGCATGCCCCATCTCTATCCTAAAGTCTTACTGACTCACGCAGTGAACCAAACGAGTGATGTGGAGATAGTGTGATTGGGTGAGCTTATGGCCACCGACATTAATGGATTTCAATGGAGATTGTTCCGAGTGCCGATCTTGGGCAATACTCACCTCAGCGAACAGTCTACTTTCTTCCTATGCCTGACCGAACAATTCATCACGATTTGACTTTTGAGTAGAAATAATATATCATTACGCTCTTAGATATTTATAAACTATTTTGTATAACTATAAAATTCTTCCATTGTATTTCTTTGCGCGTGAGTACGCGACTTCGCATTGTACTCCGCTTCTGCAATTACTAAGCCAAGTACCATTTTCCTCATCCATATGAGGGATAGTTTACTCGGGACGAGCAAATGGTTAAGTCTGGGGGTGCGATGAGTCCAATATTTACACTGTTTTATGGACTCATCCTGGCTAGTTTCCACTTGTGCACACTACATTTTCAAGCCATAATCCCTTGTATTTCACATGTATTCGCTTTCACACTATGTGCACTGTTTAAGCCCATTTTGGTGTGCATTTGTGGTCAATGTTGCTGGGGGTATGCACATGGTGCTCCCCAACCCTTTTTATGTATTTGTATTGAGCTGGAAGGGTGTTCCGAGATGTGTATTTGCTGTTTGGATTGCTGTGAAGGTAGGTGGATCATCTATTTTACCCAGATTTCATGACTTTGTGAATCGCACGGTTGTGCGTTTCCTTGACGCATGATCACTCCGACCGTGAGCGATCATCTGGGGCTCAGAATGGTGTTCTGTCCCTACTTGTTCGATTTGTTCGCGCATGTGCAGTTTGCCCATGCGTGAGTAAAATCCCACGAGCTTTCTTTTTATCCAAATTTGCATCAGCCTTATTGCTCGTGCATTTGCTTCACACACCATTGGACTCAACCATGCGCGAAGGAAACACATGATCTCCTGTTGTTAGCCAAAATTCTTGCTTTCGGAATTTGCCGTGCATTTGCACTCACGGTCGGTTTCGATTGTGTGTGAGTAAAATCACATGTGTGCTCTGGGTCATCTTCCTGGGCTTTCTAGGTGTTAAATAACGCATGGTCCACGCACAGTCGTGCGTGACCAATGTTCTAATAGTTTACTATATAAGCAAGGAACTTCGCCCTTTTCCGTTGGTCAACACCGAGCCCGCCATTTTTGCACCAGTTTTGCCCTTTTCATCGCTCCACCACCACCCTCTATTTGGAGAAGCACTGAGAACCATTTCTCTCCAAATCAAGAGCTAGAGATTCCTCCATAGCCTCCTTCATTGTTCGTGAGCTCCAAATCTCCATTTGAAGATATTTCTTGCTGCATTCAAACATTCTCCAGCAAGAGCTAGCTTAAGCTATACTCCAAACAAGACGGGTAACATGGAGGAAGGTGACAGCTTCTCTGAACCCTAGATGGAAACTGAAGACTGAGCTCAGAAGAGGTGTGATAAACCTACGATTCCGGCTGTGAACCTTCAACAAGTCTTCGAGCTTGAGTTTACTCTTTCCTCCTTGTATTGCTACAGTTATTTCTTGTGGATGTGTATTTGTTGAGAATTATGATCATAAACTGTTTGTTAATGTTAATGTTAATTTCACATTTGTGAAATTCTTTGCGGTTTAGGTGAGTTGAGGAGAGCCTCATTCTGGTTTAAATTCCACCATCGCTTTGTGTGCCGCACTAGCAATTGCTAGTTGTGTGCTTAGTGATGAGGTGCTTACGACCCTCACTCCACCGATTACGAATCATCCATCCGCAAGCCTTCTTGTTCATTCACAAGCCTACTTGTCCTCCCACCTAGCGAAGCGGTACAGTTGACCCGCATTAGTTAATTTAGTTTTCTCTATTTGTGTCTCTCATAACCAATTAAAACCCCTTGTTAATTAGAATAAATATTTATAATGAGTTTCTTAACGATAAAATCACACACACCAACTTGCATTCCTTGAGATCAATACTTGGGGATTTACTCTCCCATTTTATATTGCTTGAACGATCGGTACACTGCCATGTCATGTCGCGGTCTCGCTCCCACTTATAACGGTGTGCAAGATTCGCGCATCATTCACCTCATAACGACTTACCAATACCAAACTACATCCTTATGTTCACCTCGGGACGGCGTTCCATTGTTCATCTTTGAACGACTTACCAATACCAAACTGCATCCCTTTGTTCACCTCGGGATGGCATTACCAAATCATTATCCATAATCGTATGTTGGCCTACTTAAACTATTCTTGTCTATTATTTAGTTAATCATAGCGGCTTATGGTGAATCTTGGACTTCCCGAGGTCTACCCAGTGAAGGGCTCGCAGTGGTACTAGGAGATGTGGGATAACATCACAAACCTACCTTTCTTAAGAAATTTAATTTTATTTGTGGATACCCATTTGTTCGATTCCACAGTCTCTAGTTATTGTAGAATCCTAAGGTGGATTATAATTCAATAGGAAGGGGAAATTTTGACTTTCAACTGAACCTCAACACTACCTGCCCTTAGGGACTAAGAGTAAACTCACTCCTAACCTTGCCCTAAGGTTCCAATTCCAGAAGTTTAACATACTTTTATCATCTCCTTGTCTTATCATAATGTCTTCTTCATGACTTTAGCCTTATCAAGTTTTTTACTAAACGCAGCCCAATCTTATACTCAAGTATTAACACCCAATTGAAATGTCCTACAATTAACCCAATATTCTTCAATATTGATCCCCATATATATGGTGTCTATGAGGTGATCAGTTAGAGTCCAAATTCTTTAGATTTATGTTTGGCTATTCGCAGACCAATATTGATTCTAGTTATAACCCTATGCCAATCATGAAGTGCATAACCATTTCTCAAGTCCAAATGACCAAATATTGAATCCGGAGGTTCTTTATGACATATGACATGCTTCCAATTAGGTTTATCCATTTTATGATTATTGGGCTTAATTATTTATACTTACATAAATATTAAGTTACTTCCAAATTACGTAAGAGGTATAGTATGTTGATGTCTAATTGATTCATAAAAATTTCCAGATGTTCTCTAAGGTATAAAATGTTCCCTAACAGAAAATGGGATTTTTCCTACAATATTTAAAAATCATAAATAAATTTATAACAAATGTGACAATTTAAAGCTTTACAAAGGATCTATACAAAAACTTCATCTAAACGTGCTCGCAAAATTACCATAGGTTATATATGATCAAAAAGGTGTACTAACAGAATTTCATAATTTTCCATAACCATTTAACCACATTAATGAAATTTACTATAAATGGTACTATTCCATATTTACACAGAAATTCATTAATGTCATCATCAAAAAATTTCTAAAAAAATCTCCATAAGTTCATTATGGTCTTATTCACATGGTGACAGAGATTTGTATTTTCCTAACACTAATCATTTCCTTTATTGAATAATTCATCAAGATAATAGAAGTTCAACATAATGAAGGAACTACTAAATATTAATAACCAAAAATTATGGTAAATTTTCCAGAGGATCATAATTTTCTAATAAGAGGCTATCCAAGTATTTAGAATTTTCCAAGTAATATAAACCATAAATATTCCAATAATACAAAAGTATGACAAATGGAATTTTGAAAAAATTTCAAGGTAATTGACTCCCAAATTTTTTAATAAAATCACCAGCGGTGTAATATAACCTAACTCATCATATTACAAAAACATAGAATTTTTCTAAGTCATTTGGTCTCTTTCATTTCATTAATTTATTTATGTGACATAAACATAATTAATTAAATACCTAGGATTTTTAACTCCAAAAATCCTAATTTTTCAAGGAAAGATTCCTTTCATCATATTACTTGCAGGCCCCAAATTTCATGGGCATACAACAAGTGAATATTAAGGAATTCAGAAAAGCATGAAATTATGCTACATGAACACCATTCCCTAACATTTACCAAACTTGCATGTGAGATATCTCAGCATGAACCAGTATAAATGGTCCAAAGTTTTGGCCAGGGACTTTTCTTGACCTAATATACCATCCATAAAAGATTTGAGTGGATTTTACTTCATTAAACCCTAGATCCACCACATGCATGGATGTTTAAATTATTTCTAAAACTAAAGAAATTATGTCTCCAAAAATTCTGATTTTTGGATAAAATGTGAATCACACAATATTTCATGCATGGTAAAATTTACAGCTCATTTGGTTGAGTCAAATGATGGGGGCACACAGATTTGTGTCTAGGGTTTACTTTATACACCCTGCACCAAAACAGGTGCCCAGGGAGTTGTGGTGCACCAAATCACTTGAAATAAATTCCTATATGTAGTTAATACATGGATCTACATTTTTTCATGTCGAAGACTTTGCCTGGTTTAGGCTCTAAGGTACCTAAATAATTCGTTGAACCTACTGAATGAAGTGTGACACTAACACATAAATTAGCTAAATGCACACCAACTCTCATACACCACTAACACATGCCAGTGGAATATACCAATATGTAGAGTTCAAATGTAAAACTCTCTTTTTTAGCAATCGCTCTAGGGTCTTACCGCCCAGAACGACCGTCCTGCGGTGGCACCATTTATCCAAATGGTCTCCACCACAATACGCCAATCATGCCGACTAATCAACATATCCAGGCCAACCACACATCACAGAATTTAAATATTTAAAGAAGCAGCAGTCCACAACAATCACCATATAATAAAAAACTTGTCCAAATGAGATAAAATATGACATAGAAAATAGAAATCAGAGTGCAGTAAATAAAAAAGTGCTTTAGCCCCGTACATCAAACATTGTTGGCCTCTCTCTTTGCAAAAATAAAACACCACAGACACTGACACGGGGTGATGCCCTCAAGAATGTAAAACTCCCTCCTCGAACCCTGGTAGACGTGAAGAGTAGGTGTCGGAAGAGAGTCGCTCACCGGTGCTATCCCCGCAGCTGTCGAGAGACCAAGTCCATGTCTAGCCACTGTGTCCTGTACCTCCCTCCTGTTGAGGGTCTGCTCTCCTAGGTGCTCCTGTAATGATGTGGTCCACTGATCATCAGTCTATAAGACTCAGCACATTCCTCACCGCCTCCACATGCGGCTCCTAAGCACCACGTGAGAGGAGGAAGCGGAGGACAACAAGGGGTAAAAGAAAGCAAGCAGGTGACATGGGTCTAACAATCAAGTATGTATATATACATCAAGCACCTTTTCTCTAAACATACTGAGGAGTAAAATATAAGTGCAACAGTATGAAGTGAGTATACTAAACAGTTAACCCGATTCCAAATACAATATAAGGGAACAAAGCATGGCAACTTATCTGGAGTATATAAAAGGAAGCAACATCATGTAAAAGGGGCGGCTATAAATGTAATCTTAACTTATATGCATACACACAAGGCACATAAGCTAATGGATCTGGCACTAAGGTAAACTCATCATATAAAAGAGCCCATACTAATTTATACCATGAGTTCTTGTTTTATTAAAGTATGTTATGCTATGTTATGCAATGCAATGAGGCAACTCACCCACCCGACTCTGTACGTACAGTCCTTTTTTAGTTCCCTCTGTTCGAATGTGTCAACTCAGGTACCCGGTTGAGGAAAATAGAGTAGTAGATCGGGATGTCCACTTCTAGGCTTTTGTCACATATCTCCCAGCCTAGACCTTACGTACACCCCTACGAACACATAGGATATCTGCGTACTATCTGGTAAGCACCACCTCTATCCCACTTTTTGAGTCTCTGCTCAGGTACACCCCTTTGAGGCAAACAGGGGCAGTGGATTAGGTCCTCCACTCCTAGGCCAGTATGACACCTCCCAGCTTAGACCTTACGTATGCACCTAAGAACACATAGGGTATATGCATACTACTTAATACAACAACTCCTATAAGTGAAACACCAAGCCCTTGGCTCAGAGGATTTGACCAGTCTTTGCCTATACTACCGAGCATATCGCTCGCAGGACTAACTAGTCCTTCTTATATGACATCAAGCCAACCGCTCGCAGGACAACCCATCCTGACATTATAAATTCCCGAGCCTCCTGCTTGCAGGACTTAATCGATCCTTGTACCGTTCTGTCCCAAATTTGGGGCGATGTTTACTTATCAATTTTCCCCTATTTACTACGCATGTCTATCGTTTAATCATTCCAAGAAGTTTAGGGTGAATCCCAGACTTCCCGAGGGTTACCCGGTGAAGGGCTCACGCGGTACTGTAGGATGCGATGGTGGGTGAAGCACAAATTCCCCTTTCCAGGATATTTAATCTTATTGGTGGCTACCCATTCTTATATGCCCACTTGCTCTATAATTGCTCTAAAATCCTAAGATGGATTAACAATTGACTCGGGCAGATAATTGTCGGTGTTCAATTGAGCACTGAACCCTGCCTTCCCTAGAGACCGGATATTTCTTTGTATTAGCTCTCAATCACAACTTATACCTCCTGTTGGGTCACTCCTTACCTCTCCCAATTGGTCGTTGTCAATTCCTAAACTGAAAGTTGTACTAAACACACCCCACTCTTTACTTCCAAGGACTGCCCTTGGTGATTAACCTCCCAACCCGACTAGGCATATGCAAATCTCTGAGAGTTAATAAATCTAGGGGTGGTGACCATAAGGGAGAGGTCTAAATCTAAGTTTCAAGTTTTACTATTCCCAGACCGGTTTGCCTTTAAGTGAAACCACATGTCCTACCAGGTTAACTATATGATTACTAACAAAGTATGAGACCGATTTAGTTCCAGAAATTCATATTAATGTCAAGGGTCTATCTACAACTTTCTATGATATTCCAGCAATAATAATTCATGGTATTAATTTCTCAAGTTATAAGCTCAAATTCTATTTTGTGAAGGAAGTGTTTGTCATTTACTCATTGATTAAATCTAAAAAAATTCCCAGAGCTTCCTACTGTTATAAAAGATATATATACAAAATTCTATAACAATCCAGCAACCATAATTCATGGTAATAATTTTTCAAGTAATAAGCACAATTTCTACTTTGTGAAGGGAGTATGTTGTTTGCTCAATGAATAATTCTTACAAAATTCTCAGATCTTCCTACTGATATAAAAGATCTATATACAAAATTCTATAACAATCCAGCAACCATAATTCATAGTATTAATTTTTTAAGTTATAAGCTCAATTTCTACTTTGTGAAGGGAGTATGATGTTTGCTCAATGATTAGTTCTAACAAAATTCCCATAATTTCTTACTAATGTAAATGATCTATATACAAAATTCTATAACAATCCAGCAACCATAATTCATGGAATTATTTTTCAAGTTATAAGCTTAAATTCTACTTTGTGAAGGGAGTATGTTGTTTTCTCAATGATTAATTCTAACAAAATTCCCAGAGATTCCTACTGATATAAAAGATCTATATATACAAAATTCTATAACAATCCAGCAATCATAATTCATGGTATTAATTTCTCAAGTTATAGGTCCAAATACTACTTTGTGAAGGAAGTATGATGTTTACTCAGAGATTAATCCTAATAAAATTTCCATCGCTTCATATTGATATAAAAAGACCATATACCAAATTTCATAATAATCCAACATCAGTACTTCAGGGAATTAATTTCCCTGGTTATAGGTCCAAATACTACTTTGTGAAGGAAGTATGAAGTTTACTCAGAGATTAATTTTAGTAAAATTTCCATAGTTTCATACTGATATGAAAAAACCTTGTACAAGATTTCATGACATTTCAGAAAGCTTTGATCCTATAGTTACTCACTTGGGGTCTATTTGACTAAATCATATGAAATCAAGTTTCCTAAGGAAATCAACCCAAAGGTTGATGATTTTCTCCATAGTGGATTGTCCTATGGTCCTAAGTACATGTTCTAAATTTCATGGAAGTTGACCAAGGGAAAACCTTTAAATTCTCATGTAATTCTAATGTTACATGGTAATGTTATATGCACACCAAATTTCCCTTAAAAATGCATGTGGAATAAACCAACATGGAAGGGTCCAAATGACCTTAAATTTTAACAATGGACTATTATTCACATAACCAACCTCCCAAAGGAGATTTGGGGTGATTTGAGTCCAAATCACCCATAATTTACACCATGCATGATTTATTAAATTCCTATAAAAACTTTAGAAAAATGGGCCCCAAAAATTCTGATTTTTTGGCACATATTATATCTAGGGTGCATACACACATGGTTAAATTAATAACCTCATATTATCTACTATATAAAAGTTATTTACAATTTATGATCTGCCCTTTTCTAGGACCATCCTTACTAAATATGCCCTACAGAGAGATGTAGGGAACCAAATGATGTGATCTCATTTCCTACAGATAGTAGACACAAGGGCCTACAAAAGTTGTCTCTCCCTACTTTTCATTTTAAGGCTTCTAAGAGCCTCAATTTTTGAGTGTAAAAGATCTGTTTCGCAATGGCAAAAACAACCTTTAGTGTGACCTAAACAAAGGTTTTTCTGTGGTTCATTAAGGCATTGATCTACTCAAATGCAAGGATACAATTGAGTCAAAAAATTTACCAGAGACTAATATACACATTTCCAACCACTCAAAGTAGATTTGGAGTGATTTGAGTCAAGGTAACTCATACTATACACCATGCATGATTTAATAAATTTCAACATAAACATTAGAAACATGTGTCCCAAAAATTCTAATTTTTGGTTAGGTGATGTATTATATAATCACAAAAGTGTGGCTAAAATTTCAGAGACTAAAACCAAGTCAAATGAGCTAGAGTCACATAATACCCATTTAGACTATATGCACACCACACCTCAACCATGCGAAGACATGCAAGTGGGTTAGCCCAACAAGCATTGGTCCAAATGAGCTTAAATTTCTACCATAGACTATATTTTGTCTGGTCTATCATCCAGAGAAAATTTGAGTGGATTTGGACCAATTTGACCCTAGATCTAAGTCATTCAAGGAAAATGAAATGTTGATCAAAACCTTAGAAAATTGTTTCCAAAAATTCCCAATTTTTGGCAGGGGTGCTTTAGGGCATAATTCATGCATGCCCCAAATTTCAACTCATTTAGAGTTATATATCTCCCAAAATTAATTTCTAAATTCCTAGAGCTCCATATGTACATGTCTCACAAAAATGGATGTCCATGGAGCTACATTGCTCCACATGACCCCACAGAAATTTCTAATTTAGTTAAGATCATAAGATACACTTTTTATTCAGGGGGTATTTTCTGATGGGGCCTCTAAGGGCCCCCAATAAATTCAACAAGATTCTGCTCAACATGGGACAGAAATTTAATTCCTATAACATAACATCTATGGGCTGCGACTATCAAAACTGCTGAGATCCAACGGCTGGGGCTCATCGTCCCCAACCAGCCAAAGGCCTAGATCTCTTGCAACTCGGCCTTCTTTGGCTTTGATTTCCCGGTCACCCTCATATCACCACGACCATCCACCACTATGTTGGAACATGCTTTCCGCATCTCTTAGCTTAACAATAACAAATCCTATTGTATTTGATCATACTTGCATTGTGTTTATAGTGTGCAAGATCTTCAACATTCAATCCCCAAAGGAGTGTGAAAAAAGAAAGACGTCGAAGCGAAATCCGGATGAATCTCTATTGATACCGCAGAGAGTTAGCACTACCGCTGGCGCTAGCGAATCGACAAAATAGTGTTTGACGAAAATAGATGTCGTTTGATGAAAATGCCGATCGACGGAATGGTGTTCGACGAAATTAGATGACGTTCGCCGAATTGGCATTTGACGAAATGAAACCAGCGTTCGACAAAATGTGAGGACGTCCGACGAAATTGAGTTCGACGAAATGAAAATGGCATTCGACGAAATGAGATGCGTTCGACGAATTGTGAAGCCGTTCGAAGAAATGTGTTCGACGAAAGGAGAGGTCGTTCGACGAAAATGGCATTCGACAAAATAAGCTGCTGTTCGACAAAAAGAGATGTGCTCTACCATGGAGCGTTAACACTACGGCTGGCGGTAGCATAAATGGAAATAATTGACGGGAAGGAAATAATGTAGAAAAAGGAATGATTGGTGGGATGCATATTTAGCGTGCTCTACCGCAACGCGACAGGTCAACCGCCCGACGGTAGCTTTTGGAATCTTCCCGTCTGCATGTGATTGAGGAGCAAATGTGGAAGGAGATATTGGCTGAAGGAAGAATATCTCGCTATCGCAGAGCGTTAGCGTTACCACGGCGCACTAGTCGGAGCTCAAAGTTTGGCGGTCAAAAGTTGCCTAAACTGCCACGATCCGTATGCCTGATCATTGCCTAATGTGGGTACCACGGGGAGGTAGTACTACCGCAGGCAGTAGCGGCTGACTCTATTTAAAGACACGCGATTTTTTCATTGTTGCTTGCTGATACAGAAGGAATTGAAGGCATACATTCAGAGCACTCGTGAGAGCCTTCCCCAAGCAGCACGAAGAACTCCGTCAACTCTCGTGAATACAAAGAACTTGAAGACCTATCCGATCGCATCTACATCGACATCAAGTTCTTCTTTTTGAGGGAGTTTTTAGTTTATGTTTTGTATTTGTCTTTTATTTTATCATTGTAATCGATTCGTGAATTCGCCACACGGCGACTAGGTCTAGGTAGGACTTAGGGAGGAATTCGCTTCGTGCTGGTGACTGGGTCTAGGGAGTAGATCTAGGGGGTGCTCGAGGCCTTTCTGGTGATAGATTTGCTAGAGCGGCTTGAGGCCATATCTAGGGAGAGATCGGCTAAAGCCAACCGGTTCGTGGGGATATGAGTCGGTATAGAAAACAAAAAGGGTTTTCATATTATTCGCTTCGATTTCTAGCGTCATTGAAATCAGATTTTGTAATCAATTTTATAAATGATGATCATGTCATTTCTTGTTTAATAAAGTTGATTTCGTTTCTAATTTCATTATCTCTTTACTTTTGATTTAACTTACTTCGACCAAAATATCAAAAGTTTTGTATTAAAGTTTAATGTTTTTAAAACCCTTATTCACCCCCCTCTAAGGGCGCCTACAGATCCAACAAGTGTTATCAGAGCGAGGTTATTCCAAATCGGATTAACAACCAGGAATAATGGCGTCTCTTGATCATGATCTCGCTTTTACTAGTGGGGAAAATCATAATATAAATGAAAAGGTATTATCACAACCTGTATTTATGGGCAAAAATTATAAAGGGTGGAAAATATTAAAGAAAATTTTCTTAAGGCCTTAGATGAAAAAGTTGGGAATATTACTATTGAAAAGCCACCTAGCGTACTAACTAGAAACAAAATTGTTTTAAATGCAAAATCTAAAAATAGTATATTTTGTTCGTTAGACCAAAATATTTTCAAACTTATTTATACTTTACCTACCCCTTATGAGATTTGGAATTTTCTTGAAAGAACTTATGATTCTCCTTCTATAGGTATGGAACAAACACAAGAATTGGAGAACATACAAGCTTGCACAAATATTCAAGAAAGCTACTCAAATGATGGATCCATAGAATGCTCATCAAGCGGAAAGGATGATGGAAACTCTTGTTTGGAAGAGGAAGATGAAGAAGACAAATGAACAATATGTTCAAATCTTGCCTCATCCACAAGCACTGTACGGAAATCAAATTCCATTTTTTGTACTTCTATTTCTACATTACAATTACTACAAACTACTAAACATAAGATTAAGAAACTAAAAATGGCTAATGCAAAACTACGTTTAGAAAATAAAACTTTGAAAGCAAATGTGAATGTAGAATCCAAAAATGAAATGTTTATATCTCCATCATGCTCTTCATTTGAAAACTCTATATCTTGTTTTGATTGTAATAATATTAAAGAAAATTCAAGGAACTTAAAAAAGAGTTTACTTTCGTAAAAGAACAAAATGAAAAATTATGTTTAGAAAACTCTTCTCAGAAAAATGATTGTGCTAAGTGTAATGACTATAAAATTGAAATTAAAGAAATGGATGAATCATTTGAGGAATACATAAACAAATATCAAAATCATATTGATTCAATTGTTTCTACTCTTAAAAATCGCACAATTGCTTATAATAAAGCTAGACATAATTTGAAACTTAAGAACAATGAATTAGAAACTAAAAGTAACTTGATTAAGGAAATTATAAGGAAAAATTCTCAACACATAAATTCAAATTATCAAGCAAAATCCAGAAGCAAGATAAATGTGACTTTTCAAGAGCAAAACTTTGAAAATGAAAAACAACAAAAATGTGTAAATGAAACTTCAACACAATATCATCATTATCATTCACAACCTTATCGTTATACTAACATAAAATTAAATAAAAACAAATTCCCGTTAAATAATTACTTCGACAGTCATGGCTATCCAAATATTCAAGCAAGGGACTACGAAAATTTGAGAAATAAAAATAGCATGCATCAAAAATTTGAATGGAGGCCCAAAGCTAAAAATGAAATACCAATTTCACTTTAAAGGGTGTTTTCAGTTTCTTCTCACCAAAAGCAAACACGATATATCTGGGTACCCAAATGAACCACCACCCCCGGTCCTCATTGGATACCTAAATCTCTTCTTCGCTAATAGCCTATTATTTGCATGAAGTAGAAATCAATTGGTAATAATAAAATATGAATTAGCTACTTCATGATATGCCTAATATTCTATTATCCTAATTTTTGTTTTACTTCAACGGTTTAAACTATATACTATTCGCAACTATTGTTGTTTAAATTCATTCAAAAAAATTGTCTAACACATTGACGTTCAAAAATTGAAATCAGAGAATTTAACTTTTCACATGATAATGCAAAGACAAATAAAAATAATTATCAAACTATGAAGTGTGAAAAATTCATAACCATGCAGGATATCTATAAACTACATCAGCAAGATAAGCATAAAAGAACACGTAAAATAAGCCAGAAATTAGTCCAAAATGAAAAACATGAACCCAGATAGTATGCTGGTACTAATGCCAGCGCTAGAACTATCACTACGCATTAGTAACAGAAGTGTCTTGTTGTCTCTGAAACATTTATTATTACAAAAATAAAAACAAATTATTCATTCTTCAGCTCCCTTACTGCTGCTCTCCCCTTCATCACCTCCACGTCGTTTTCGATAAACCGATCACCATGGCTGCTCCTCCTCAGGACACTCCTCTCTAGTTGGTGATAGAGTTAACTTTAGTGCCGCCATTATCTTCCATAACATCTTCTCAACACCAGATATCTTCTTCGACATTCGTATCGCTTTCCTATTTATGTCCGCTCCCTGCTCCGCTAGCTGATGTAGTTCTCGTTGGGTCTCTCTCATTGACCCACCTCATCGAACTAGAGGTTGTGAAGATGGAGCACTTTCTTGTCGTGGAGGATGAATTTATAGTGTAGATAATCTGGTTGGGCGACAATCAAGATGATAAACCTCTCGATTAAGAGACTGACATGTCTTGTATATAATTCATTGAATTATTCCTCCCAACAGAAGAGTATTCAATCGTTGTCGCCTTGGATCTTTTAGTTTATATGTATACCTGATCATTGATAGAAGGAGATCTACCATATCAAACTGAATTCTTTCTAAAATATGGTATATGACCATACTCAATTGTGCTGTGATCATCTTTGTATCTCACCCCTTTATCATGATCGTACGTCGTAGGATCTCTTGTATCATGTATGCATCAGGAGTTAGTGATGTGACCGATGAAATCAAATCCTCCACATCACCTTGACCATGCAATACTTCATTCACTCGAGTCCAGTTCCGAATTGTTCGAAACCTCTCTACGATATCCAAGAAATTACTACTCCACTCAAGACCAAACTCTATACGTACATCTTTATGTAGTATTACTACCTCATGACCTTGGATGCAGGAATGTACTCCTCCTTCGAGATTCATCCGTGCTGGATCCTCCAATTCCATGTAAAACTCCCTTGCTAAAACCGAGGAAAAGCTATCTTCTATTATCACAGAGAGAACACTCGAATCAGCCAAATATTCATAGATATGCGCATGTATGGGTAATTCTACCCCCACCACCATAGCAACTCTGATGGTGGCATCCTCAATACCGGGAAATATATTACCACGCTCTCGATTCCGATCTACATTAGATCGTCGAGCGCAACTACTAGAGGCAGCCATCCTCAAATCTGAACCAAAATAAAAGTGAAGGAAAAACATCAAAAATCTGGACACGAGATCTATCGCAGTGCTGTAGCTGCTACCGCCACGTGGTAGCTGACGAAACTACTCTTCGTCTTCCTCCTCCGATTTCACCTAAATAATCCTCTAAATCATTCAAAAATGCTAGAAAATTCTAGATCTGAGATATCTCAACTAATCTAACATGATTACTCAAACAATAACTCATAGATATACCAAAATGACTTGAAAAATTTGTCAAAAATCCTCCAATGACTACATTGCCGTGATTTTTTTTCAAATCCACTAGATCCTAGCTTGAATAACTAACATGAAGCATTAAAGAAAGTAAAAGAACAAAAGAAAATCCTTACCTATTGCTAACGCCAGCGGAAGCTGAAGGAAAATGCAAGATCCAAAACCCCTTGACCAAATGAAATCTGACCGGGCAGATCCTTTTATTTCACGCGAGCTACGACGGCGCGGTAACTCTATCGCTGGCGGTAGTGAATCTGTTTCGTTCTTTATTTTTGTCTTTCATGTTTTTGCTGTTTTCTTTTTATTTAGCTTTATGCATTTATTTATTTTCTATTATTTTCTTCACGAAAACCTCAAATAAAAAAAAACTAGAAAACACCCTCAAAACACCACAAATATGCTTTTGTTTTTTTATATCGAAATCAAATACAAAAATATAAAATCATTTTTATATAAAAAAAACTGTATGTACTATATTGTAAATATCAAGCATGATTTCTTCTATCATTTAAGACCTTCTACAATGTTGTGATTCATATTTTCAAACTACTTTAAACATTGTTTTTATCATGCTTTGATACTTCTAAACACATGTGGATAAATTATCTTGTAAGAGTTGTGTAGATCCAAGCTTAGCATGCCTCTAAGTATGAGTAAATGCTTTATGTTTGATAATGATATTTATTCACTCACTTATTTTGGCATTGTCTACTTATGTTTTTAATCTAAGAATGCTTGTGTATGTTTTGTAATAGTACAATGAATTAAAATTGCATAAGTATCTTACCTACACTACCTTTATTTGCACTTTTAAAAGTTAAGAAAAGTGGTAATGTTTTCATAAATTATATTGGTTTGCAAAACAAGTGTATTCAGAGAACTTTGTATAAAACAAAAATCATAAAATAAAGTGACAAAGATAACTCCACCAAGCACTACTTGAACCTCCTGATAAGTCTTAATAAGCATTGTGAGGTTGAGCACCTTGGAAAGAATAGTAAAGTGTCTTGTGCAAACCTTATCTTTCTTTCAAAAATAAACTACTTACTCTTATGTACACTGGATCACTAGCTCAATATTAAAATAAAATAAAATATGTGATCCCCCAAGCACTACTTTGCACCCTGATAAGTCTTAATGAGCATTGTGTGTGCAAAGCACCTTGATGTCTTCTTTATTCCAAAATATTAATTCTTCCGCAATAACTCTGATTCAATGGATTTAAAAATAGCTATATGAGTTGTTTGTTTAAAAACTCATCATTAGATTCAAACGCTAATGGTTTCCAATTACATATCTCACCATAGCAGGGGTGTAGGGTTGTAGACATTAGATTACCTGACCTCTAAGTCATGTCTTGTCCTTAACCGGGGAGGGTTCCAGTGGGGTCTTGCGAGGCACTAAGGGGAAAGAGTGCTAGGTTAAGTTTTGTCTAGTGTTTGCATATGGGACTAACACCCCAACCTACAACATGTATGCAGCTCCTCATGCCCATCTGTCACTTAGTACGGGGCTAGGGTGTAGACATATTGTCTGGGTAGATTGGTTACTTGGAAATCATTATTTTTATATACTTAAATCCTTTGTGTACTTAAATTGCTACAACATCTATTTTTGTTATATCTAAAACTCTTAATCATCTACTATGCTTCACCATTCTTATATAGATGTTCACTTCAAAAATATATTTCTTCATGCTTTCCACCTCTTTACTACTTGTATGCTCGATCATGAATATGTTTTTTCCAACAAGTGGTTTCCTTATGACAATTTCTTCACATTCCCTTTTTCACTCCTATATATTGTATGTTTTCCTAAGCGTTTAACTCTTTATCTAATTCATTCCCTCTCTACACATTTATTGCACACATTAATGTTTGACTTTCTCTCCACCCTCTTTTGATAATACCAAAAGGGGGAGAATAAGTTTGAAAGAAATTCACATATATGGGGAGTAGATTCAAAGGAAGTTTTATTGTAGGGGGAGCATTTGCACATGTCTTAAATTTCATGCTTATCCTTTTTAATAAATACAATTCCTATCTTTTGAACTATTTCTTTCTAAAGGGATTTGTTATTATCAAAAGGGGGAGTTTGTTGGAACATGCTTTCCACATCTCTTAGTTTGACAATAACAAATCCTATTGTATTTGATCATACTTGCATTGTGTTTATACTGTGTAGGATCTTCAACATTCAATCCCCAATGGAGTGTGAAAAAGAAAGACGTCGAAGCGACATCAGGATGATTCTCTGTTGATACCGTAGAGTGTTAGCACTACCGCTGGCGCTAGCGAATAAGTTGTTGTTCGACAAAAAGAGATGTGCTCTACCGCGGAGCACTAGCACTACCGTTGGTGCTAGTATAAATGGAAATAATTGAAGGGAAGTAAACAGTGGAGAAAAGGGAATGTTTGGTGGGATGCATATTTAGCGTGCTCTACCGCGGTGCGACAAGTCTACTGCCCGGCGGTATCTTTTGGAATCTTCCCATCTGTATGTGATTGAGGAGCAAATGCAGAAGGATATATTGGCTGAAGGAAGGATATCTCACTATCGCGGAGCATTAGCGTTATCGTGGCACGCTAGTCGGAGCTCAAAGTTTGGCGGTCAAAAGTTGCCTAAACTGTCACAATCCGTGTGCCTGATCATTGCCTAATGTGGCTACCGCGGGGCGGTAGTACTACCGCAGGCGGTAGCGGCTGACTCTATTTAAAGGTGCGCGCTTCCTCCATTGTTGCTTGCTGATACAGAAGGAATTGAAGGCATATATTTAGAGCACTCGTGAGAGCCTTCCCCAAGCAGCCCGAAGAACTCCGTCAACGTTCATGAATGCAAAGAACTTGAAGACCTATCCGATCGTATCTACATCGACATCAAGTTCTTCTTTTTGAGGGAGTTTTTAGTTTTTGTTTTGTATTTGTCTTTTATTTTATCATTGTAATCGGTTCGTGAATTCGCCACACAGCGACTAGGTCTAGGTAGGAGTTAGGGAGGAATTTGCCTCGTGTTGGTGACTGGGTATTGGGAGTAGATGTAGGGGGTGCTCGAGGCCTTTCTGGTGATAGATTGGCTAGAGCGGCTTGAGGCCGTATCTGGGGAGAGATTGGCTAAAGCCAACCGGTTCGTGGGGATACGAGTCGGTATAGAATACAAAAAGGGTGTTAATATTATTCGCTTCGATTTCTAGCGTCATTGAAATCAGATTTTGTTATCAATTTTATAAATGATAATCATGTCTTTTCTTGTTTAATAAAATTGATTTTATTTCTAATTTCATTATCTCTTCTTTTGATTTAACTTACTTCGACCAAAATATCAAAAGTTTTCTATTAAAGTTTAAAATTTTCAAAACCCTTATTCACTCCCTCTCTAAGGGCGCCTACAGATCCAACACATTGCACCACCTTTATCGAGGTGGAGGCTACCGGGATCGGGATTCAGGCAGGCCGGCGGTGGCCGGAACTGAGCTCTAAGGCAAGTGCTTTTCGACTATAAAATATTCGAAAGAGAAGCTTGTAGAGCTCAAAATTCTTCTCTAGAAGGGGGGGGGGGGGGGATTGACTCCTTGGGAAGCTCTAAAGTTGACGGGGAGGAGAGAAGAGAAGGGGGTGGTGTATATGGCTTATGCCATTAATGTCTTTAGGCCACCCCCTTGCCACCACCTCTAGCCAATCCAATCCTCCCTCCCACTTTCTTTGTCCTCTTCCCATGCTATAATTCAAAATTCCTTGGCATTAACCCCTTAAATCTCGAAATTTCAGAGGGCCTAAGGTTTAAATTTCATGAGGGCTTGCTAATAGGCTCTCTGGGTGGGACTAAGTCCAATAGACCTTGAGTTTGGGCTCACTTGACCCTAATAGGCCAATTTTGTATTTTTGAGTTTGGGCTTGACCCAATCTCACCCCAACCAATGTGGCTGACCCACATTGGTGCCTTAGACCCTATGGACCTATTCCAAGGGGAATAAAGTCATGGTGGGGTATTATGGGGCTTATTTGCACATAATTGCTTATAGGGGCAATTTGGGAATTTTGGTGATTTTGCCCCAATCCTCCAAAATTGAATGCTCACCTTGGTTCACTTAGGCATCATATGCTCCCCTTAGGGTTTAGGAAGAATTGTGCTAGGTCAATTTGGCCAATTGAGGGCCAATTGAACCATATTAGGCAAAATTATAATTTGGGGCAATTTGGTAATTTTGCCTAATTTGCCAAAATTAGTTTATCCCAAGGGTCCAATGTGGATCCATTAGACTCCCTAAGTAATCTTGGAGTGTTTGGGGTGATCAATTTGATCACATTGAGTCAATTGAAGGTCAATTGAGGGGATTAGTTCAATTAGGCCAAATTGGGGTTTTTTGTTAATTGGACCAATTTCCCAAAATTGGTTTATCCCAAGGGTCTAATGTGGACCCATTATACTCCCTAAGTAATCTTGGAGTATTAGGGGTGATCCGTTTCCTTTTCACGCTATGTTGTGTTCGTGAGGACCCTCTGTTCTCGCTAAATATATCTCGCGAAAATGTTGCTTGTACTAACCTCGTAGGTCTTTCTCGCCCGCGGCCGTGATGTGATGTTTTGGCTAATCGCGCCCACCGGCGCTTGGGCTTCTTCCCGCCATTTTACTTTTGCTATAAATAGGCGGTCATAACTGAGTCAACCACCGCATTTACTGTTATCCTTCTTCTTCCTCCGCTTCAGAGCTCCCGCTCTTTTCCATTTTCGCTCTACTTTCTTTCTCGCAGGATATTTAAATGGGCGGCGACGCTAATGAGTCGGAGGGTCGGCGAAAGATCGCCAAGGCTTTTGCCGAGCACAGCTTCTTCCATTGCAATCTGACGGACGAGGAGTACTTCAGCGCGGTCGCCGACTACGTTACCCCCCCCCCCCCCCCTTCGAGGCACTTCATCCAAGCGAGAACGACGTGATCAACGCGCCGCTTGTCGATGAGCTGGCCATCCCCACCGCTCACTTCGCGGTCGGCCTGCGCTTCCCCTTGTGGCCAAAAGTCAGCCAGGTACTGACTGTTCTCGCTCGTTTTTTATTCTTCGCAAGTTAGCTCTCGCTCATTACATGAGATAACATTGTTCTTCTTGTTGCTCGCCAGGTGCTCAAGCATTACGACGTTGTTCCGGGTCAGCTCACCCCCAACGCTATGGCGGTGGTCACCGCTTTTGCCTGCTACCTGCGTGAGGAGCGCATCGAGTTCAGCCTTTCGGTTTTTCGGAAGATGTTCTCCTTTCGCTCCTACAAGGATGGGACTGCCTACTTCGTGGGCTCGGGTCCTAAGGTTGACGAGACCGTCAACAAGGCCCACTTCTGGGCCCAGAAGTTCCTCTTCGTCAAGGGAACTTCGGCAATAGCCCCCTCTCGCCAGTTCAACATGGCGAGACCACCTACCGGCCCACTGCCCTCGGAGGACATGACGCCCTCCTTTATCAGTTCTTCTGTAAGAAGAACATTGAGGTTGTTTATCTCCGCCGCAACCTCGATTCGCTGCCTCCAGTTCTCGTCGGGGAAGGTAAAGATCTCGCTTTACAACTACGATTTTATTCCCTGCCACACCGTACTTATTGAAATTTCAATGCTTCTTTAGGCGAGCGGGATCTTCCCATCCATCCCCCTTACGCGAGCAATAGGAATACCGACGCTACCCTGGCTCTCACGACCATGGGGGCGGAGGCTTGCCGAGGTGCCATCACACCAGGTGAGCCCTCCTCTCGCAAGAGACCGGGGGCTTCTAGCAGCCATGCCCCTCCAGCAAAGTCCCCACCGAAGAAAAAGAGAAAAAAGAGCAGGGTCTCGCTCGCCTCGTCGAAGGGGAAGGAGCCTCGCGAGGCCGCTTTCGACGAGTTCGACCTCACCGGCCTTTCTGCGGGAGGTGAGGATGATGAGCCCTGCCCAGAGGCTTCCAGGACCTCCGTCCCGCCCATCCCCGTCAACCATTATAACTTTGGCCTCGGCCAGAGGCGTCCGGACGAGACCGTCGAGCTCTTGGTAAACAGGAAGCCGGAGACGAACCGGGTGGACATCTCCACCATCCTTCCTTCCTGGGTGGAGAAGGAGACCATCAGCGGCCATGCCTTCGATCTCTCGTTCGTCCTCTATGTGCGCATTGTACAACCCCGATATTCGCCAGGCGAGGAGACGGTCTGAAGAGGGCAATGAACGGAGCTCACTGAAGGGCGAGCGAGAAGGGTCGGCGAGACAAGCGCTTGCAGGTGTGTTCGTCGAACTCCCCCGGCTTCGTCGACCATGCCCCTGTTCGACGTGATCAGCAGAAGGTGGCGAAGAGTTCTATGCTCATTAAAGCGAGAGGGATGGTCTCGCATGAGGAGTCGCGAGATTGGATCTTGGCAGATACCACCAAGAGGGGACCAGCGAGGTCCTCGCAGGGGATCGCCTAAGAGAGGCATTGCGAGTAGGGTTCGCGAGGAATCTCGCGAGAACATAAGATCTCGCAGGAAGGTTCTCGCAGCCCCTTGCCTATAAGCCAATAGGGTCTAATTACACTTTTATCCTTGGTGGTCTGCCTTTAGCCTCTCCAAACAGCGGAGTTTGGCTGTTAGCAGACCCATTTGGAGTGCGGATAGTAAAATCAAAAGGCAGAATCCTGCTATTTGCAGGCCAGACCAGAAAACCTATAAATAGGACCTTAAGGGCACCTTTGGAGAGGACTTCACTTCCGCTTCTCTCTCTTTAGGCTTTCTTTGGTTAGCATCTCCGGAGCTCTCCAAGGTGCCCGAGTCTCAGGCTTGGCTTGGGAGGGGAAGCGCTCAACGATCTTCCGGGTTAGTGGAGGGACCTCCTCGCTGTGACTAAGGTCTTAGTCAATCTTCCTAGTTTCCGGCCTACCTTCTCTAAGGGACCAGTAAGGGCTAGCCGCCCCTCATCTCGGTGAGGGCCCCGAACTCCACAGAGATCGAGAAACCGATTTCAACATTTTGGTGCGGTGAGCCTGAGGCATCTCCAGGCAGCTACAGTATCAGGCAAAGGGCAAGGAAGGGAAGTAGCAGCGCACGCCATTGGAGACTCAGGACGATATTTATAGCCCACAGGGTGGGTCCCACCAAAGATTCCAGACAGGTCATCAGAGAGCGGGCGAATATCAGGGGTTGGATGATTCTTCGCGAGCACAAATGTCCTCATGAAGAGCGGGGATTGTGTACAACCCCGATATTCGCCAGGCTAGGAGACGGTCTGGAGAGGGCAATGAACGGAGCTCACTGAAGGGTTAGCGAGAAGGGTCGGCGAGACAAGCGCTCGCAGGTGTGTTCGTCGAACTCCCCCGGCCTCGTCGACCATGCCCCTGTTCGACGTGATCAGCAAAAGGTGGCGAAGCGTTCTATGCTCATTAAAGCGAGAGGGATGGTCTCGCATGAGGAGTCGCGAGATTGGATCTTGGCAGATACCACTAGGAGGGGGCCAGCGAGGTCCTCGCAGGGGATCACATAAGAGAGGCATTGCGAGTAGGGTTCGCGAGGAATCTTGCGAGAACATAAGATCTCGCAGGAAGGTTCTCGCAGCCCCTTGCCTATAAGCCAATAAGGTCGAATACACTTTTATCCTTGGTGGTCTACCTTTAGCCTCTCCAAACAGCGGAGTTTGGCTGTTAGCAGACCCATTTGGGGTGCGGATAGTAAAATCAAAAGGCAGAATCCTGCTATTTGCAGGCCAGAGCAGAAAACCTATAAATAGGACCTTAAGGGCACCTTTGGAGAGGACTTCACTTCCGCTTCTCTCTCTTTAGGCTTTCCTTGGTTAGCATCTCCGGAGCTCTCCAAGGTGCCCGAGTCTCAGCCTTGGCTTGGGAGGGGAAGCGCTCAACGATCTTCCGGGTTAGTGGAGGGACCTCCTCGCTGTGACTAAGGTCTTAGTCAATCTTCCTAGTTTCCGGCCTACCTTCTCTAAGGGAGCTGTAAGGGCTAGCCGCCCCTCATCTCAGTGAGGGGCCCGAACTCCACAGAGACCGAGAAACCGGTTTCAACATTTTGGTGCGGTGAGCCTGAGGCATCTCCAGGCAGCTACAGTATCAGGCAAAGGGCAAGGAAGGGAAGTAGCAGCGCACGCCACTAGAGACTCAGGACGATATTTATAGCCCACAGGGTGGGTCCCACCAAAGATTCCCGACAGGTCATCAGGGAGCGGGCGAATATCAGGGGTTGGATGATTCTTCGCGAGCACAAATGTCCTCATGAAGAGCGGGGATTGTGTACAAATGTTTAGCTCCCGAGCACAAATGTTTGGCTCCCGATATTCGCCAGGCGAGGAGACGGTCTGAAGAGGGCAATGAACGGAGCTCACTGAAGGGTGAGTGAGAAGGGTCGGCGAGACAAGCGCTCGCAGGTGTGTTCGTCGAACTCCCCTGGCCTCATCGACCATGCCCCTGTTCGACGTGATCAGCAGAAGGTGGCGAAGCATTCTACGCTCATTAAAGCGAGAGGGACGGTCTCGCAAGAGGGGTCGCGAGATTGGATCTTGGCAGATACCACCAGGAGGGGGCCAACGAGGTCATCGCAGGGGATCGCCTAAGAGAGGCATTGCGAGTAGGGTTCGCGAGGAATCTCGCGAGAACATAAGATCTCGCAGGAAGGTTCTCGCAACCCCTTGCCTATAAGCCAATAGGGTCGATTTAACCTTTTATCCTTGGTGGTCTGCCTTTAGCCTCTCCAAACAGCGGAGTTTGGCTGTTAGCAGACCCATTTGGGGTGGGGATAGGAAAATCAAAAGGCGGAATCCTATTATTTGCAGGCCAGACCAGAAAACCTATAAATAGGACCTTAAGGGCACCTTTGGAGAGGACTTCACTTCTGCTTCTCTTTCTTTAGGCTTTCTTTGGTTAGCATCTCCGGAGCTCTCTAAGGTGCCCGAGTCTCAGCCTTGGCTTGGGAGGGGAAGCGCTCAATGATCTTTCGGGTTAGTGGAGGGACCTCCTCGCTGTGACTAAGGTTTTAGTCAATCTTCCTAGTTTCCGGCAAACCTTCTCTGAGGGACCAGTAAGGGCTAGCCGCCCCTCATCTCGGTGAGGGCCCCGAACTCCACAGAGACCGAGAAATCGGTTTCAACACACATGGATGCGGGGTCTTATAATGACGAGACTGCGAGAACTCTCGCTTTCGAGAGTGCGAGGTCTCAGTTGCACTCTGCCGAGCTCTCCCATATGACGGGGAGACGCTGCCTGCAATTGGAGTTTCAGAATGTGGAGCTCGCGAGAGCCTATCAAGGGCTTCTCGCCGAGAACGTGCAGCTGAAGGAGAAGTTGCTCGCTGCCGAGAGCAGTGTGGTGGGTTACCTAGACCTCGTCACCCTCCCTTCCTTTCGCCATTTTATTCTCTAACTTATCTTACTTGCAGGACGTTGATGCCGCCGGAAGAGCCGATGCTCGCATCCAGAACCTGGAGGGCGAGGGGGCCGTGCTAAAGGCTCTAAACTGCGAGCTCTCCCGTGCCGTTGTTCCCCCTTCCCCCCGCCGTCTGAAGGAAGAGCGGCGAGCGTGAGACGAGGACATCCGCTTGGAGTCTACCGAGTCAGCTCGCTACATCTTCCAGACGATGAAGGCGGTCGGCCTCCTAGCCGACGACGCGGCCGACATGACTCTGGAGGACGTCGTCCCGTAGCTCTTTATACAGCTTCCGCCAGTGAAAAGCAGTGATGACGAGGAAGGGTTCGCGAGTGATTCCTGAATCTCGCTGCCGTTCCCATTTTTTGTAACTTTTGGTCGGCGAGATCGCCGCAAATTGTAATCGAACTTTGAAATGTAAATGCATATTTTGCTTTGTTCATTGTGCTTGCCCTCTGTCTCGTTATTTTCGTGTGTTGATATCTCGCTCTTGCTTATCTCGATACCCTCCTTTGCAGAGGTTATCCTCGCGATGGTCGTTCTCGCACCTCACGTTATCGAATAGATGGGCATAGGACACTTTTGCTGCTCGGGTCATTCGCCATTTGCCATAGGATTATTACCCTTTTAGGTATGCATTTTCCTCCAAGTTTCGCAGAGTACTTTCCTTCTCGGCGAGAGCTCGCCTCTTACCTTGTGCCGGCGACTATTTTGCTGAGCACCGGATACCCCAGAGTGCTTAGGGTCGATTCTCGTCACTCGCCTACTATCGTGTGAAATCTTTCTTCTCGCCAAGCGAGCAGGCCCGCCGAGCGAGGAGGATCGGGCCAGTGTCGAAGGCTTGCTAACCTGATGCATTTCATCCTGACCTTATGAAGGACTCATCTCCCTGCCAACTTCCTTAGTGATCGACTTGTATCCCCCGTCTAATGAGAGCCCGGGAGCGGAATGGACCTGATGCAGTCCCGCATCAAGATTTGTTACTTTGCCAGCCTTTGCAGAGATCAACCTGAACCCCCCGTCTAGTGAGAGCCCGGGAGCGGAATCAATCTGGGGCATTCCGGCACCAATACTTGTTACCTTGCCAGCCTCTCCAGAGATCAACTAGAACCCCCCGTCTAGTGAGAGCCCAGGAGCGGAATCGATCTGGGGCATTCCAGCACCAATACTTGTTACCTTTCCAGCCACTCCAGAGATCAACCTGAACCCCCCGTCTAGTGAGATCCCGGGAGCGGAATCGATCTGGGGCATTCCAGCACCAATAATTGTTACCTTGCCAGTCTCTCCAGAGATCAACCTGAACCCCCCCCCCCCCCCCCCCCCCCCCCCCGTCAAGTGAGAGCCCGGGAGCGGAATCGATCTGGGGCATTCCAGCACCAAAACTTGCTACCTTGTCAGCCTCTCCAGAGATCAACCTGAACCCTCCGTCTAGTGAGAGCCCGGGAGTGGAATTGATCTGGGGCATTCCAGCACTAAAACTTGTCCCATTGCCAGCCTTCACATAACAATTATAACTTTCAAGTGAAGAAATAGAGTATTCAACTAACATTGTAATAAAACTTTCAAGGGTAGAATCGCTTCAAATTGTCTCCACTTCTGGCTCGGCCGAGAGGAACCCCTTCCACATCTTTGAGGTGATACCCCCCAGACTTGAGCACTTCGCTTACAATGTATGGACCCTCCCAATTGGGGTTGAGCTTACCTACCGAGGCCCCTCTTCCGGCCGCGTCGACCTTTTTCAAGACCAGATCTCCTTTCTGAAAATGTTTTATTCCGATGTGCTTGTCAAAATATCGGGCCATTCGCCGCTTGATTTCTTCCTGCCTGATGGTGGCTTGGTCTCAGAGTTCCTCCACCAGGTCCAAGGATAGCCTTTGTTCCTCATCATTGGCCACTAGCCATTCTTCATTCCCTTCACCTGCGGCGACCACCCTGGGGGTCTTTACTTCGGATTCTATGGGAAGGACAGCTTCGGACCCATGCGAAAGTTTGAACGGGGTCTCTCCAGTGGCGGTGTTAGGGGTAGTTATCAGGGCCCAAAGGACGGATGGTAGCTGCTCTACCCAATTCCCCTGGAGATTCTCCACCTTCTTCTTTAGTAGGTTGACGATTACTTTGTTTCCCGCCTCCACCTGGCCGTTGCTTCTCGGGTGGTGAACCGATGCGAACCTGAGGTCGATGCCAAGCTGGGTGCAGAAGCTAACAAATTCTTCACTAGCAAATTGCGGTCCATTGTCCGTCACTATGGCCAGAGGGAGGTCGTGCCTGCAAATTATTTTCCCCAACACAAAATTTCTCACAACCTGAGATGTTACTTTGGCGAGCGCCTTCAATTCTACCCATTTGGAGAAGTAGTCGATCATGACCAGTAAGAACCTTCTTTGGCCTCTAGCTTGAGGGAAAAGGCCAACTAGGTCCAACCCCCATATGGAAAAGGGCCAGGGAGCCGTGATGGTCCGGAGCTTCTAGGCTGGGAGGAGTTGGAGGGGAGCATAGAGCTGGCACTTTGGACATCTCCTCGCAAATTCTGCCGCATCTTTGCTGAGGGTGGGCCAGAAGTAGCCTTGCCTCAACACCCTCCCCTCCAGGGTTTGGCTCCCAGAATAACTGCCATATTCCCCGGAGTGGATTTCTTCCAGGACTCTCGGAACCTCCTCATCGGAGACACAACGGGCCAGGAGTCCCGAGAGCGTCTTCCTATATAGCCCTCCTACATGCAAGGAGTAATAAGATGACTTATACCTGAAGCGTCGTCTGTCAATGTCTCCTTCAGGGAACTTCCCTGATGATAGAAAAGTGACGAAGGGATCCATCCACGAGACCCACTGATCCACCTCCATCAATTCTCCTTCCTCGATGGTGGGTCGGAAGAGCTCTGAAACTGTTCCCCCCGCTCGGGGACCGAACTTGGCCAAGAGGTCTGTGGGGGTGCTCTCTTCTCTTGGAACGTGCTTGATAGAGAAAGTGCGGAAATGCCCGATGACCCCCTTAACATTCTCCAGGTACCGCAGGAGGATCGGGTCCTTTGTCTCAAACTCCCCCCTTATTTGGCATGCTACCACCATGGAGTCCGTCGAGACCTCCAAATATTGCACTCCCAGTTCCCGAGCTAACCGCAGGCCCGCTATCACCGCCTCATACTCCGCTTGGTTGTTGGTAATCGGGAAGTGGATGTTCAAAGCTTGCTCGATCTTGGTCCCTTGGGGGCTTACCAAGATGATTCCCCCTCCATATGAGTGTCTTCCTGATGCACCATCCACCAACACCTTCCACACTACTGGGGGAGGCGGTACATGTTCCCCCACTTCGGTTGTGTAGTCAGCCATGAGGTCGGATATTGCTTGGGCCTTGATCGACGCCCTGGGCACAAACGTAACATCGAAATCACTTAGCTCCACGGACCACTTTGCCAACCTTCCCAAGTGCTCCACCCCTTCCATGACTTTGCGAAGGGGGTGATCTGTTACCACTTTGATTGAATGTGCCTGGAAATAGGGCCGGAGCCTCCGATCCGCTACCACCAATGCGAAGGCCAACTTTTCCAGAATTGGGTACCGTAGCTCCGCCTTCCTCAGCACTCGGCTGATGTAGTAGATGGGGAACTATTTTCTCCCTTCTTCCCGAATCAGTACTGAGCTTACTGCCTCGGACCCTACCCCCAGGTATAGGGATAGGTCCTCTCCCGGTCTCGGCCCCTGGAGCAGAGGAGTTTGAGTGAGTTGTTCTTTCAAGGCTTGGAAGGCTCCCTCACACTCCAAGGTCCATTCAAAATTTTTTTTTCCTCTTAGCACCTTGAAGAAGGGGGCACACTTGTCCCCCGCCTTAGAGAGGAACCTAATGAGTCCGGACAACTTTCCAGTAAGGCTTTGAACCTCCTTCGAGTTCTTGGGCGATCCCAACTCCATTATTGCTTTGACTTTGTCCGGGTTTGGCTCCACCCCCGCCGTGGTGAGCAGGTGACCTAGGAATTTCCCTCGGTTAGCCCCAAAGACACACTTCAAGGGGTTGAGTTTCATCTTATACTTCTGTAGGGTCCCAAACGCCTCCTCAAGGTCTCGGAGGTGAGACCCATGGTCCCGGCTCTTTACCATGAGATCATCAACAAAGACCTCCAAGTTTCTTCACCTTTGTTCGTGAAAGACCCGATCCATCATCCTTTGATATGTGGCACCTGCATTCTTGAGCCCAAAGGGCATCATCTTATAACAGTAGTGTCCATCCCCTGTGATGAAAGAGACATCTTTGATGTCCGGGGGGTGCATGCAGATTTGATGATAACCTGAAAAAGCATCTAAAAAAGACATTACAGAGAAACCAACGGCTGAGTCAACCAGCGCGTCGATTCTAGGCAGGGGGTAGCAATCTTTCGGGCATGATTTATTAAGTAGTGAAAAGTCGATACACATGCGTCACTTACCTCCCCCTTTTTTTACCATGACTACATTGGAGACCCAGCCTGGATACTACATCTCCGACACAAAACCTGTTTGTATGAGCTTTTTCACCTCCTCGCGGATTAGTCCCTCCAGCTTGTCCGCCGTGGCCCTCTTCTTTTGGCGGATGGGGCGGGTGCCGGGGTCGAGGTTGAGGCGGTGGCAAGCCACATCCGCATCGATCCCGGGCATCTCCGCGGCGCTCCAAGCGAAGACATCCACATTCTTCTGCACGCAGGCTAGGATCTCAGCCTGCTCCTCCGAACTGAGCTCTCCGCTGACTCGGACCTTCTCCACCATCCCAAGCCGAGTGGTGACCTCAAGCTCCACGACCTCATCCATGGCCTCCAGCCTAGATTGCTCTCCCCAAGCACTTTCCTTCTCTCCGTCGCAAGCGAGCGCTTGGGATCCTTCCTTCGTCTCTTCCTCCCCTACCATCATCAACTCCTCCATCCCTCCTTCTTGGGCACCCTCTTCTTTCTCCTCCGCTCTGGCCTCTGCCGCTTCCTCCATCGCTTTGTCCCACTCCTTCGCTTCTCCCATCCAGGCTATGGTGTTGACAATCGTCACATAACACTGTCTCGCAACTTTGGGGTCTCCCCGGACCCGGACCTGGATTCCACCCGTGCTGAACATGAGGCACTGGTGGAAAGTGGAAGGGACGCATCGGAACGCGCTGATGAGAGGCCATTCGAAGATGGCGCTGTAGCTGCTCGGGGCATCCACTATCACGAAGCGGCAGTTCTGGGACTGTCCTCCGAGGGTCACATGGAGTCCCACTCCACCCTCTACTTCTTTCCTTTCTCCCGAAAAACCAAATAGGGGACCATCCGAGTCCAACACACTCCGGGCCTCCACCTTCATCTCATTAAATGCCTTCTTGAAGACGATGTTGACCAAACTCGCGTTATCTACTAAAATCCGTGAGACGGTAAAGTTCTCGATGGTGGTCTGGATGACCAGCGCATCGCAGAACGGATCTTCATGTCCTGGCATGTACTTCTGGGAGAAAGTAATCTTCTCCGCTGGGGGTGGAGCAGTGGATGTTGAGGCCACGCTCCGCCGATAGATGGCATGGAGGCTAGCCTTGCGGGTTGCCTCCACCCCTACCCCCCCATGGATCACCACAATCCCTCCTCTACTCCCCACGTCAACTCTGTCTTCACACCTTTCTTCCTCTTCTTCTCGAGGCTCTACCTCCTCGATTCTCACCTGTTGTTGTTGCCTCGGTACGGGCACTCGGGCCCTCTTTGTCTCTAGGAACTCTGGGCAGGTGGCCGCCGTGTGACCTTCCTCATCATGGAAGTCACAATACGACAGTGTCACTTCCCCTGTTTCGCCTTCCGCCACCCTGTTCCTCCTCCTTCTCCATGCCCCTGCTTCCTCTCTAGCCTCTTCTCTTCTTCCTCTTCCTCCTCTTCCCCGCCTGATCGCCATGGCTTGCTGAGGTGGGGGAGGCAATTTCCTCGGACCCTGCCTCCATCCCAACTGGTGGGGTCTTCATTGTCCTCCATAGAAGTTACCCCTTCCCAGGCCGTAACCCATTCCCTGACTCTGCATTCCTTCGGCACGCTGCCTCCCCTCCCCCTCTGGGGCCCTAGGCTCTTCACTTCTCCTTACCTCCTGCTGCCTGACCTCCGACTCACTGAGCTTCGCTAGGCTCTTGGTGATCTACGGGTTGGTCTCCTCACTCTCAATCTCTTCCGCCACCCTCTCCATCAACTCCTCGTAGGAGACAGGGGCTTTCCTCTTCAAAGCCATCTTAAAGAAACTTTCCCTTAGTCCGACCGTGAAGGCAAGCTGGAGTGCAAACCCAGGCATCTCCTGAGTGAGTAGCAATTCTTCCTGGAACCGATCTGCGTAGCGAGCCAACGAATCCTTTGGCTCCTGCTTCACTTTGAAGAGGGACTCGGCGTCCTTCGTCCTCTTCTTTGAAGTTGAGAATCGCAATAAGAAGCTCCGGCGCAAATCCTCGAATGCGTAGATCGACCCTATAGGGAGTTGATGGCACCAGTCCCTGGCCTTTTCTTTAAGAGTGACGGCGAAGAGCCGACACTTAAAAGCATCCGACATCGGACTGATGGAGACCGAGTCCTCAAAAGAATGGAGATGTTGGATAGGGTCGTCCCTGCCGTTGTAGTACACCCTGTCCCACTCTCCAAACCCTTACGGGACAGGTGCAGAAAGTACTGGCTCGCAGAAGGGACTTCCCCCTCCTGCCACCCTTTCTCGCTCCACATGCCCCCCGAGCTCTCTCACAAGACTCGGGCTCGCGGGGACTGCACTCGTGAGAGCGGCGCTCGCCTGAACCACCCCCACAGTCGCCGCATCCTCCGGGCGCGCGCTCGCCTGCGCCGCGCTCGCCGGTACAGAGCTCGCTAGCACGGAGCTCGCCGGACTGGCGAACAACACTCGCCCCTCCAAGTCTTGCACTGACCCTCCGGCCACTTCCTTTCTCGCCCTTCCCCCTGGGGCATTCTCGCCGACCGCTGCTGGGGGAGGGGTTACCTGGGGTGCTGGGGTCGCGAACTCACTTCGCAGCGCCGCGACTGTGAGTCCGAAAGTGTCAAGCACCTCCCTCCTGAATTCTGCGAACATCCTCGGCATCACCACCTGCGGCGACTCGCTGAACTCCTCGCCTTGATCCTCGCCTCTTGACATGTCTGCTCCTTGGAACTTTCTTGGACCAGCCATGCTCCACGCTCACCGCACCAAAATGTTGAAACCAATTTCTCGCTCTCTTGTGGAGTTCGGGGCCCTCACTGAAATGAGGGGCGGCTAGCCCTTACTGATCCCTCGGATAAGGTAGACCGAAGACTAGAAAAATGACTAAGACCTTAGTCGCAGCGAGGAGGTCCCTCCACTACCCGGAAGATCGTTGAGCGCTTCCCCTCCCAAGCCAAAGCTGAGACTCGGGCAACTTGGAGAGCTTTGGAGATGCTAACCAAAGAAAGCCTGAGGAGAGGAAAGCTGAAGTGAAGTCCTCTCTAAAGGTTCCCTTGAGGTCTTATTTATAGGTTTTCTTATCTGGCCTGCAAATAGCATGATCCCGCCTTCTGATTTTACTATCCGCACCCCAAATGGGTCTGCTAACAGCCAAACTCCTCTGTTTGGAGAGGCTAAAGGCAGGCCACCAATGGTAAAAGGGTAAATTGGCCCTATCAACTTATGGGTAAGGAACTGCGAGAACATTACTGCTGAAGCTCTCGTGGGCCCTCTCGCGAGTCCTTCTCACGATGCCTCTCCTAGGCGATCGCCCTGCGAGGACCTCGCCGGCCAATTCTGACGTCATCTGCCGAGGTCCGGTCTCGCGAGCCTTCCTGCGAGACCGCCTCCTGACTTTGTCGAGCTCGACGGACCTTTTGTCGAACGCAGGAAACGATTTGTCAAACGTAGAATTGGGCTCGCCGGACGCTGAGGCCTGATCTCGCAAGACTTCTTGCGAGATCACCTCTTAACTTCATCGCGCGCTGAGCGCATTTCACTGAACACCTCTTTACTGGACATGTCCCTTCTGCCAGCGGCTTGCGAGGTATTGGTTTGCCAGCTCTTTCTTGGTCCAGTCTTTTGAAGATATCTGCCGAGCTCTGGATCTCGCGACTCATCTTGCGAGACCGTCCCTTTGGCGTTAATGAGTGTAGAATACTTCGTCGACTTCTGATGATTTCACCGAATAGGTGTGAGTTCGACGAAGTCCGGTGAGCTCGACGAATAAGGGTTAGTTCATCAAACGCAGTACTCTCTTCGTCAAACTCAGATAACTTCCTCAGACTGCCTGCGAGCCCTGCGCCTCGCTGAACCTTCTCGCTCGCCTCTCAGTGAGCCCTTCGAGAGAGACTTTTCTATGGTCTCTCTCATGAGGTCTTTGGCCCCGAGGCCTGGAACCTCTTATTAATTCTTTCATCCTGTTACCTTCTTGCACCGCGCCTCTTGGCCTGGCGAATATCGGGGTTGTACAGAGGGGATTAGTTCAATTAGGTCAAATTTGGGTTTTTTGGGTAATTGACCTAATTTCCCAAAATTGACCAATTGCATTAGGTCTATTCTGTCTCATTTGTCTACCCTAGTGCTTAGGGAGGGTGTGGTGTGGTCAATTTCACCATACTCAGGCTAATTGACCTATACTAGGGTGAAGTATGTTAAGTTGGGTCTTTATGTGTAACTTGACCTAGTCAGGTCAAAGGCTCCTATAGTGATCAAGGGGCATCCTTTTTGGTTCAAGGAACAGTCACCCAGCAAGCTCTAATTCAACCTAGGTGTTCTCCTCATGGTTATAGGTCATGGATAGGGTGCTTCACCCCTTTTTGGTTTACCCATGAATTTTCCTTAAATTGGGGTGACCCAAGGTGGCTAAGTGCACACCATAGTGTTCTCCACCTATTCAACTTGTTGACAAGGCACCCTAGGTCACTTACCCTATTTTGTTCATTACCTGGTCATGACAAAAGTTCCCATTGGGTCTAGTAGTTTGGGGGATGTTAGAAATCTCAATACAAAAGAAAATAATTTCGTCCTCGAAATTATGATCGGGTGTACGGGGTTTTAGACCAAGTTGATTAATCATAAAAATCTTTAAGCAATTAAGTGTTACCTGATTCAAAAAGTTCTGGATATTATTGCAGCATCAAATCTAGTGATTCTCATGTATGTTCTTCCTGTCGTGATTAGACCAAAGCATCTTTACCAGCGGAACTTTATTTCATCGCAAGACTCGAACAACTATTCATCAATCCATATTGGCTCCAAACGGACTGTTTTGTCGGATGCTATCGGGCCCATTGTAGCAGTAATTAGTTGCTCTGGCCGAAGAAGTGCCCTCCTAAGCGAGGAGACATGAAAGACGTCGTGCAACCCAGCCAACTCCTGCAGCAGCTCCAGTCTATAGGCCAAGGGGCCGATCCGCTCCAGGATCCCATATGGCGCCATGTATCTTGGACTGAGCTTCATCATTCGCCGCACGCGTGTTACCCCGTGTGCCGGACGTATTTTCAAAAATACTTCGTCTCCTGCCTGAAATTACACCTTACGATGTCGCGCGTCGCAATATTTAGCTTGGTTACTCTGTACCTCCAACATTCGATCTCATATAAATCATATTTGGGCGTCCGTGTCTTCAATATATTCTGACCCCAGCGCCTTCGGGTCCTCATCCTATACCCAAGAAAGTGGTTTCATGCACTTTCTGCCATAGAAAGCTTCATAGGGATCCATGCTAATGCTGGATTGCTGGCTATTATTGTAGGAGAATTCGACGAGTGACAGCAGTCTTTCCCACGGTTCCCCACTATCTAGTATGCACAACCTTAACATGTCTTCCATAGTCCAGATGGTTCGTTCTGTCTGCTCGTCGGTCTGTGGGTGGAATGCGGTGCTGAATGTCAGACGTGACCCCAGATATTCCTAAACCGGCTTCCATTCCCTTAATGTAAATTGACCGTCTAGATCTGACACGATCGATCTGGGTATTCCGTGGTATCTGACAAATTGTTCCATGAATAAATGTACCAGAACATGGACAGGAGTATCCTTTTTGATGGGAATGAGTCTGGCCACCTTTTTCAAGCTTTCCACAATGACCTAGATGGATTGATGCCCGGAGCGGGAGCGAGGTAACCCGTGTACGAAGTCCATGGAAATGTCCTCGAACTTCCACTCTGGCACCAGCAATGGCTGTAATAACTCTCCCGGTATTTTGTACTTGGCCTTTACTAGTTAACATGACTCACAATGGGTCACGAAACGGACAATATCCCTCTTCATCCCTGGGCAATTCTTCATTCTGTTCAAGTCCGCATTCATCTTGGTGATCCCAAGGTGTACTTAATATCTACTATGATGAGCTTCTATTAGAACATCCTCCCAGAGGTTATCCCCTACTGGTATATAAATCCTACACCAGAAATGGACGATGTCATCCTTCAATGAATAATCTCCCGCGGTGCCTGATTCCAGGGCTTTGAAGACCGGTTCTAATTCCGCATCACATCCCTGTGCAGCTTTGATCCGATCTCGGATATCACAAACTAAGCTCATCGAGGCTACATATTCCTGGTAGACTTCTGGATCATCTCTAGATACGATTGTAATATACATGTTGTCCAACATCTGTACTAGTCCCATGGCCATTAACTATGGTTCCTTGTCCGATGTACTAGCCATCCTACTGAGTGCAACCGCTACCGTATTTTCCTTTCCGGGATGGTAGTGCATCGTGTACTGATAATCAGACAAAACTCCACCCATCTCCTCTGCCAGATGTTTAAGTCCTTCTAAGTGTCTACGTATTTTAGGTTCTTGTGGTCCAAAAAGATGTCACAGTGAACCCCATATAAGTAGTGTCTCCAAATTTTTAGCTCAAAAATCTCGGCTCACATTTCAAAGTCATGCAACAGATAGTTCTGCTCGTGCTTCTTTAATTGTCGTGAAGCGTAAGCGATCGCATGCCCATGCTGTATTAAGACCGCATCCATTCCCTAGTACGATGCATTAGTGTACACTTGAAATCCTTCCTTCGTTGATGGAAGTGCAAGGATCAGAGCGGAGATGA
Organism: Dactylorhiza incarnata; assembly: GCA_033032865.1. Lineage (NCBI taxonomy): Eukaryota > Viridiplantae > Streptophyta > Magnoliopsida > Asparagales > Orchidaceae > Dactylorhiza > Dactylorhiza incarnata. The sequence continues at coordinate 20,368,044 of JAWHQI010000006.1, read as the reverse complement.
GTCTACTCTTTAGTTCTTGGAAAGCCGTTTCACATCGCAGATTCCATATGAATGGTGCATCTTTCTTTGTCAATGACATAAGAGGAAGGGCAATCCGAGCGAACCCTTCCACAAACTTCCGGTAGTACCCGCCTAGTCCCAAGAAACTCCATACATCGGACGATGTCTTTAGTTGAGGCCAGTCTCGTACTGCCTGAATCTTTGCCGGATCCACTGCCAATCCTGCTAACTGATGATATGTCCTAGGAAGGCTACTTCCCTAAGCCAGAATTGGCACTTGCTGAACTTAGCATATAACATATGCTCCCTAAGCCTTTCTAGAATGAGCGCCAGATGTTGTGCGTGTTCCTCCTTGATCCTTGAATTAGTATATCATCTATGAGCACGATAACAAAGACATCTAAGTAGGCATTGAACACATAGTTCATTAGACTCATGAATGCGGAGGGGGGCATTTGTCAGTACAAAGGGCATTACCGTGAACTCGTAGAGACCATACCGACTACTAAAAGCCGTCTTCGGAATATCTTCTTATTGGATCTGTAATTGATAGTAACCCGATCTCAAGTCCAATTTTTAAAACCAATGTGCTCCCTCCAACTAGTCAAATAACTCGTCAATCTAGGGCAAAGAGTATGTGTTCCGCACTATTAGCCTATTGAGTCCTGTCCTTCTTCTGTACCAACCATTGCTTCCGCTACTAGTTTGTCCTCAAACTATGATCGAGTGGGGTTGCCTAGGGTTGTGGACTCTTTACTTTGGATCGAAGTTGGCTGAGCTGATACCAGTTTGTAAGACCCTCTTTTTTGCAATCACTCCTGGTTCTTACCGCCCAGAACCACCGTCTTGCAGTGGAACCATTTCTCCAAATGGTTGCCGCCACAATACGCCGATCCTGTCGTCTAATCAACGTATCCAGACCAACCACACATCACAGAATTTAAATATTTAAAGAAACACCAGTCCACAACAATCACCATATAATTAAAAACTTGACCAAAATGAGATAAAATATGATATATAAGATGGAAATTAGAGTGCGGTAAATAGAAAAGGGCTTAAGCCCGGTATCACAAACATTTTTGGCCACTGTCTTTGCAAAAATAAAACACTGCAGACACTAACACAGGGTGATGCCCTCAAGAATATATAACTTACTCCTCTGACCCGGGTAGACGTGAAGAGTAGGTGTCGGAAGAGAGTCTCTCACCGGTGCTCTCCCCGCAGCTGTCGAGAGACCAAGTTCAGGTCTAGCCACCATGTCCTATACCTCCCTCCTATTGAGGGCCTGCTCTCCTTGGTGCTCCTATAATGATGTGGTCCACCGACCGTCAGTCTATAAGACTCAGCACATTCCTCACCGCCTCCACCTGCGACTCCTAGGCACCGCACGGGAGGAGGAAGCGGAGGACAACAAGGGGTAAAAGAAAGCAAACATGAGACATGGGTGTAAGTATCAAATATATATATATAAATATATCAAGCACAATTTCTCTAAACATACCAAGGAGTAAAATATATGTGCAACAATATGACGTGATTATACTAAACAGTTAACCTGATTCCAAATACAGTATAAGGAAACATAAAGCATGGCAACATATCTAGAGTAAATAAAAGGAAGCAACATCATGTAAAAGGGGCATCTATAAAAGTAACCTTAACTTATATGCATACACACAATGCACATAAGCTAAGAGATCTGGCACTATGGAAAACTCATCGTATAAAAGAGCCCATACTAATTTATATGAGGAGGTCTTATTTTATGCAAGGATGTTATGCTATGCCGTGCAATGCAATGAAGCAACTCACCCACCCAACTCTGTACGTACAAACCTTTTGTTAGTTCCCTCTGTTCGAGTGTGTCAACTCAGGTACCTAGTTGAGGAAAACAGGGCAGTGGATCGGGCTGTCCACTTCTAGGCTTATGTCACGCATCTCCTAGCCTAGACCTTACGCATGGATCTAAAAACACACGGGGTATTCACGTACTATCTGGTAAGCACCAACTCTATCCCGCTTTTCGAGTCTCCGCTCATGTACACCCCGTTGAGGCAAACAGGAGCAGCGGATCATGTCCTCCACTCCTAGGCCAATATGAAACCTCCCAGCCTAGACCTTACGTCCGCCCCTAAGAACTCACAGGGTATACGCATACTACTTGATACAACAACACCTCTAAGTGAAACACCAAGCCCTTGGCTTGGAGGATTTGACCAGTCCTTTCCTATACTACTGAGCCTACCGCTCATAGGACTAACTAGTCCTTCTTATATAACATCGAGCCTACCGCTCACAGGACAACCCGTCCTGACATCATAAATTCTAGAGCCTCCAACTCACAGGACTTAACCCGTCCTTGTACCGTTTTGTCCTAAATTTAGGGCGATGTTTACTTATCAATTTTCCCCTATTTACTACTTTTGTCTATCATTTAATTATACTTACAAGTTTAGGGTGAATCCTGGACTTCCCGAGGGTTACCCACTGAAGGGCTCACAGGGGTACTAAGGGATGCGATGGTGGCTGAATCTAAAATCCCCCTTTCTAGGATATTTACTCTTATTGGTGGCCATCCATTCTTATATGCCCACCTGTTCTTTAATTGCTCTAAAATCCTAAGATGGATTACCAATTGACTCGGGCAGACAAGTGTTAGTGTTCAATTAAGCACTGAACCCTGCCTTCCCTAATGATCGACTATTTCTTTGTGTTATATCTCAATCAAAACTGTACCTCCTATTGGGTCACTCCTTACCTCTCCCAATAGGTCGTTGTCAATTTCTGAACTAAAAGTTTTACTAAACGCATCTCAGTCTTTACCTCCAAAGACTGCCCTTGGTGATTAACCTTCCAACCCGACTACTCATATGCAAATCTATGAAAGTTAATAACTCTAAGGGTGGTGACCATAAGGGAGGGGTCTAAATCTAAGTTTCAGTTTTTACTATTCGCAGACGGTTTGCCTTTAAGTGAAACCACATGCCCAACCAGGTTGACTATATGATTACTAACTAAGTATGAGACCATTTTAGTTCTAGAAATTCATATTAATGTCAAGGGTCTATGTACAACTTTCTATGATATTCTAGAAATAATAATTCATGGTATTAATTTTTCAAGTTATAAGCTCAAATTCTATTTTGTGAAGGAAGTATGTCATTTACTCAATGATTAAATCTAACAAAATTCCCAGAGCTTCCTACTGATATAAGAGATCCATATACCAAATTCTATAACAATCCGGCAACCATAATTCATGGTATTAATTTTTCAAGTTATAAGCTCAATTTCTACTTTGTGAAGGGAGTATGTTGTTTGCTCAATGATTAATTCTAACAAAATTCCCAGAGCTTCCTGCTGATATAAAAGATCTATATACAAAATTCTATAACCATCCAACAACCATAATTCGTGGTATTAATTTAACAAGGTATAAGCTCAATTTCTACTTTGTGAAGGGAGTATTTTGTTTGCTCAATGATTAATTCTAACAAAATTCCCAGAGCTTTCTACTAATATAAATGATCTATATACAAAATTCTATAACAATCTAGCAACCATAATTCATGGTATTAATTTTTTTTCCAAGTTATAAGCTCAAATTCTACTTTGTGAAGGGTGTATGTTATTTGCTCAACGATTAATTCTAACAAAATTCCCAGAGCTTCCTACTAATATAAAATATCTATATACAAAATTCTATAACAATGCAGCAACCATTATTCATGGTACTAATTTCTCAAGTTATAGGTCCAAATACTACTGATGCGATGATTCGGCAAGTGCACCGGTCGCGCAAGTAATAATAATGGGGAAAATCCCCGAGTGTCGGTCTCTTGAGGAACATAGTAAGGTGGAGTTAGGTTTCGAGGAAGGACTTGAGATTGAAGTCCTTAAATCGGATGGAATGCGGGGGAGTTGGGTTGGCTTTTGGAAAATAAAATACAAGCTATCAACTACTCCTATGCAATGCCGCTATGCAATGCTTCGCTTGGCGGGATGGAGACTAGGCAGGCCTTGAGCGCGCTGCATCGAAAGGGCGGATGGACGAGTAGGCAAGCGGAATCGAACTGTGCAGGCCTTGAGCGCACTGCTTCGTTAGGCGGGATGGAATACGGGCCGCGATGCCACGCTTCGGTAGGCGGATGGACGAGTAGGCTAGCGGAGTGAGGGTCACAAGCACCTCTTCGACAAGCACGCCACTAGCAATTGCTAGTGCGGCACACGAACGTGACGGCGTGATGGAGGATGGAATGGGGCGCACCTCAAGCAACTCAAACAACAAATATTTCACATAGACATGAAATAAATAGAAATACAACTAGTTTAAGTGCCACTTCATCACAATAATGAGATCTAAAACATATACACATCAATAAGAGAAGAATAAGGCAAGAAATCGACCGAATCCGAAGTCTCGTTGTAGATTCATGGCTGGAATCGTCGGGTTGTCAATCCGCGTCCATGCTCGGTCCGCAACTACGTCCGGGGTAGAGAAGGGTTGTCACACCTCCCAATGGACCCGTCTTCTTCGTGTCACGATCCGGTAGAGGTTGCAAACTTCCTCTTGCTTGATGGCAATGGCGGCTAGGTCTTCCTTTGGAGCTCTTGGATGAAGGAGGAGGCCGAGAGGAAACTCCGGCTCAAGATTGGCGTGAAGAACAAGCCCGGAGCACCTCTAGATGGTGGGCGACGATGGAGGGGCGAAACTGGGCAGAACTGCGCAAGAAACGGCGGAAAAATGCGGATCTCTCCACCTAATTCGCGAGCAGCATTATTTATAGGCGCTGGAATTAAACAGTGCGCACGGTCATTGGCGCACGACCAGTGGTCGTGCGCACTAGAATTCGGTGATCGTGCGCTCTGCCTGGACGGAACCTGCAAAGGCAGAAATTATAAAATAACATGTTCGCACGACCAGTGGCGCATGACCGGTGGTCGTGCGCACTATCGTAGGTGGTCGTGCGCACTAGCCGAAACAGAACTCATAAAATTGATGATAAGTGCGCACGAACAGTGGCGCACGACTGGTGGTCATGCGCACTATCGTAGATGGTCGTGCGCACTGCTCGAAACAGAACTCAGAAAAATAAGGTTAAGCGCACACGATCAGCGGCGCACGACCAGTGGTCGTGCGCAATAGAACCAGTGATCGTGCGCAGTGTTCCTGTACAGAATTGTACCGTTAATACCTGCACGACTCCTGTTCCAGCATACGACACCAGTCTAGCCACTGAAAGTGGAACTTAATCAGCACAAGAAAACTAATAACGAAGAAAGATACGAATTTACACCAAATAGGGCCTATAAGTGCACCTAGCATAGAATGACCAATATGAGCTAAAACAGGGCTAAAGTGCAGTGAAAAGACTAAATAGATGGCCCAGATGAGTCCAAAAAAGTGTATATGATCAGGACTCATCACACCCCCAGACTTAACTGTTTGCGCGTCCCGAGCAAACAAATTCTAAGCGAACTAGGAAAGAACAGTAGATGGCCTAATGATTACACTACGGAGTACCATGCGAAGTCGCATGCTCACGTGCATAAGAAAAATAGTAGAAAAGATTTCTGATTATAAAAACAGTTTATATATTTCTAAAAGAGTAAAAGCATATTACAACTACTCAAAATGGTAAACAACGGTGAATCATTCGGTCATGCATACGGAGAAAGTAAACTAAACACTGAGACGAGCATTACTCAAGATCGGGATGCGGGAAAAAACTCCACTGAAATCCATTAGTGTCGGTGACCATAAGCTTGCCCGGTCACATTCTCTCCACGGCACTGGTTTGACTCAAATGCGTGAATCAATTGGACTTTAGGTTTTAAATGGGGCTTGGGTTTAGGTGAGGTATACAATGATAAAGACGATGGTTCAAATACTAAACCCAAATGAGCAAATGCATAACATTATCCAAGTGGCCACAAAACACGCGGATGCACCACACCCCCAGACTTAGACTTAGACGCATGGGTGTGTGCGCCGCCTACTCCCAAATATAAATCTCAAACAGATTTTTTTCAATTAAACTTTTCATTCTTCTTTTTCTTTTTCTTTCTTTAACAATTTCAGCAAATTTTCAAAGATGCACAACCACATTTTCACAATGTACTACCACAATCAACACCACCAATTTGAAATTTAAACAAAATGCTTGCTTTTTGGGTGTGCGACTAGGATTGGAGTTTAGGCTTTGGTGAACAATAGTGGGGCAGAACCAAAAGAATGGGGTAGGCACAACTGGGCTAGCGAGGAAATGATGATAGGAATGGCACAAAGGCTCAACCGGGCCAAGATGATGGCCTATATCACATTCACGCAATTGACTAACCGTATACCCATGCTTCAAGAATCGCTTGGGGCAAGTTCTAGCCACCGAGAAAGATTCTCCTTTCTCCCAACTCAAGCAATACGAATCTAGCGATCGTTTACACACATCCCTATGCTACCGTTTGATTCCACCGGATTCACCATTTGAGTAGAGTAAACAACATTTACACTAATAGAAAAAAAATATAAAACCATAAGTATAAAGAGAAGTCTAATCTACACAAATTTCTATGCAACCGAGCACTCGACTAGGAGCACTACAAGAGTCAACATTTTACTCTGCTACATAGTCCTAAGCCATCACCTAGACTTTCCCAAATAAGCAGAAGAATTAAATTCGCAACAGAGCAAGCAAACAGATGAGTACGCGCTCAAGTGGGTGATGTGGTGTGCAATGAAAATGAACAACAATTTAAATGAAATCTTCTAGCATGCAGTGCAATAGTGCACGTGAGCGGGTAAACAAAACTACTCTCCCCCAGACTTAAACTAAACAATCCGCATAATATATGACATGAAAATCAGCAAAGGCTAGGGGAAGAGAGTACCAAATGCTCAGCAAGTGAGCATACCAGAAGATTGGCGTGTAAGCTAAAATGAGCTGCAGCATCCGCCATCCAGAATAAGTACCTGCAGGGGTCAGCTCCGCAAAAACAAAAGACAAAAGAAAACTGAAAAGAAAATACTACTAACTAAACATGATTAGATGAAATAAAAATGCAGAAAAGAAGATAACTACTGGGGTTATTGTCATCCCAGCAAGACTTATTTAAACTTTAAGAGTTCTAGCTAATGGGCCTATGGAAGGAGAAGTGGACAGGTAACTGGCCTAATATCTGTGTCGGTTGCGGGTACCGATACGGTGATAGAACAGTCACCCCTCTACCTAAATATAGATACCTGCTCCTCACAGGTAGAGGGTAGAGAATGTAAGAAAAGGAGGAGGCCTGGTCCTCACTCATCTCACAAAACACATCCTTGCCTATCAAGGTATCGTCAACAGGGAGGAGGCAGGAGGAAAAGGCAATGAGTGGAGCTTCCTCAACGGAGGGGGAATAAACCTCCTCACATGAGAGGATACTCTCATCATTGACTTGAGAATAAAGCTCCAAGTCCTCCTGGGGTACCTGTAAAGACTCAACCTGCACAGGCTCGGAAGAAAGAAGGGGATCAAGAAATAAAGAAGACGAAGAACATAAATAATCAAAAATCGGGGGAGTGGTCCCGGTCTCACTCCCATCAGGTTGGGGAAGTAAAATAATGTTTGCATTGTTATCAATGCTACAAGATTCGGCGGGATCAATGGTGGCCAGGCTTGGGATTTGGACTTCCTCCACCGGTGCTGAGGAAAACTCCTCTTCACCTAGAAGGTTGTCCTCCTCCAAAGGAATAAGCATAACACTCAGGTCACCAGCCTCCTCTTGCGACACATCATCAACAATGTCGTCAGAGACGAGTGTAGTATGCACAACAGGGAGAGGAATAGTGCTCGGATAAAAGTCGAGCACCGATTCCTCACAAAGAATCGAATCCACTAGGGGTGGTGGATGCACATGGAGAATAGGCTCAGCAATGTCGGTGCATAGATCAGCCGCACATTCGGTGACTGTGTCAACGCCATACCCTTCAAGATGTGAAGGTGGCAAGGACACAAAACCGGATGTTGAAGGTGTGCCGCCAGAGTTAGGATTCAGGACGATCCGAATATCCGGCTCGTCATCCTCATCCAATTGGCGACGAAAAGCAGCACAATCCTTCAGGGCGTGATCAGTGCTCCGACAAAACTGGCACTGCCTAGCGGGCTTCTTTGGCACAGCGGGTGCTGAAGCCGAAAAGAAGTAAGACGGTAAAGGCTCAGCAGAGTAGCCATAAGACTTACGCGCACCATATGAAGTACCAGACGAAGTCGGTGCTCCATATGCTGGTCTATAAGAATTATGCCTACTATTCTTCGTAGGGCATTCATCACTAGAGTGGGAGGTAGCTCCACACCAACGGCAAAGGAAATTAAGATGTGCCCACATAGTGCGAAGATAAAACGATTCAAAAAGAAGAACACTATTGTGCGAAATACTACACCTAACAAAAATTTACTAAAGCAACCTACTATAAAACAAGAAAATGGAATAAAGAGAACAAAAATAAAATAAAAGATGCGATAAACAAATGGAAGGGCTTCTCTCTCAGATTCTCCCTCTCCAGAAAACTCACACGACTGTGTTCCCCGGCAACGGCGCCAAAAACTTGATGCGATGATTCGGCAAGTGCACCGGTCGCGCAAGTAATAATAATGGGGAAAATCCTCGAGTGTCGGTCTCTTGAGGAACACAGTAAGGTGGAGTTAGGTTTCGAGGAAGGACTTGAGATTGATGTCCTTAAATCGGATGGAATGCGGGGGAGTTGGGTTGGCTTTTGGAAAATAAAATAAAAGCTATCAACTGCTCCTATGCAATGCCGCTATGCAATACTTCGCTTGGCGGGATGGAGACTAGGCAGGCCTTGAGCGCGCTGCATCGAAAGGGCGGATGGACGAGTAGGCAAGCGGAATCGAACTGTGCAGGCCTTGAGCGCACTGCTTCGTTAGGCGGGATGGAATACGGGCCGCGATGCCACGCTTCGGTAGGCGGATGGACGAGTAGGCTAGCGGAGTGAGGGTCACAAGCACCTCTTCGACAAGCAAGCCACTAGCAATTGCTAGTGCGGCACACGAACGTGACGGCGGGATGGAGGATGGAATGGGGCGCACCTCAAGCAACTCAAACAACAAATATTTCACATAGATATGAAATAAATAGAAATACAACTAGTTTAAGTGCCACTTCATCACAATAATGAGATCTAAAACATATACACATCAATAAGAGAAGAATAAGGCAAGAAATCGACCGAATCCGAAGTCTCGTTGTAGATTCATGGTTGGAATCGCCGGGTTGTCAATCCGCATCCAAGCTCGGTCCGCAACTACGTCCGGGGTAGAGAAGGGTTGTCACACCTCCCAATGGACCCATCTTCTTCGTGTCACGATCCGGTAGAGGTTGCAAACTTCCTCTTGCTTGATGGCAATGGCGGCTAGGTCTTCCTTTGGAGCTCTTGGATGAAGGAGGAGGCCGAGAGGAAACTCCGGCTCAAGATTGGCGTGAAGAACAAGCCCGGAGCACCTCTAGATGGTGGGCGACGATGGAGGGGCGAAACTGGGCGGAACTGCGCAAGAAACGGCGGAAAAATGCGGATCTCTCGACCTAATTCGCGAGCAGCATTATTTATAGGCGCTGGAATTAAACAGTGCGCACGGTCATTGGCGCACGACCAGTGGTCGTGCGCACTAGAATTCGGTGATCGTGCGCTCTGCCTGGACGGAACCTGCAAAGGCAGAAATTATAAAATAACATGTTCGCACGACCAGTGGCGCACGACCGGTGGTCGTGCGCACTATCGTAGTTGGTCGTGCGCACTAGCCGAAACAGAACTCATAAAATTGATGATAAGTGCGCACGAACAGTGGCGCACGACTGGTGGTCATGCGCACTATCGTAGATGGTCGTGCGCACTGCTCGAAACAGAACTCAGAAAAATAAGGTTAAGCGCACACGATCAGCGGCGCACGACCAGTGGTCGTGCGCAATAGAACCAGTGATCGTGCGCAGTGTTCCTATACAGAATTGTACCGTTAATACCTGCACGACTCCTGTTCAAGCATACGACACCAGTCTAGCCACTGAAAGTGGAACTTAATCAGCACAAGAAAACTAATAACGAAGAAAGATACGAATTTACACCAAATAGGGCCTATAAGTGCACCTAGCATAGAATGACCAATATGAGCTAAAACAGGGCTAAAGTGCAGTGAAAAGACTAAATAGATGGCCCAGATGAGTCCATAAAAGTGTATATGATCAGGACTCATCACACCCCCAGACTTAACTGTTTGCGCGTCCCGAGCAGACAAATTCTAAGCGAACTAGGAAAGAACAGTAGATGGCCTAATGATTACACTACGGAGTACCATGCGAAGTCGCATGCTCACGTGCATAAGAAAAATAGTAGAAAAGATTTCTGATTATAAAAACAGTTTATATATTTCTAAAAGAGTAAAAGCATATTACAACTACTCAAAATGGTGAACAACGGTGAATAATTCGGTCATGCATACGGAGAAAGTAAACTAAACGCTGAGACGAGCATTGCTCAAGATCGGGATGCGGGAAAAAACTCCACTGAAATCCATCAGTGTCGGTGACCATAAGCTTGCCCGGTCACATTCTCTCCACGGCACTGGTTTGACTCAAATGCGTGAATCAATAGGACTTTAGGTTTTAAATGGGGCTTGGGTTTAGGTGAGGTATACAATGATAAAGACGATGGTTTAAATACTAAACCCAAATGAGCAAATGCATAACATTATCCAAGTGGCCACAAAACACGCGGATGCACCACACCCCCAGACTTAGACTTAGACGCATGGGTGTGTGCACCGCCTACTCCCAAATATAAATCTCAAACAGATTTTTTTCAATTAAACTTTTCATTCTTCCTTTTCTTTTTCTTTCTTTAACAATTTCAGCAAATTTTCAAAGATGCACAACCACATTTTCACAATGTACTACCATAATCAACACCACCAATTTGAAATTTAAACAAAATGCTTGCTTTTTGGGTGTGCGACTAGGATTGGAGTTTAGGCTTTGGTGAACAATAGTGGGGCAGAACCAAAAGAATGGGGTAGGCACAAATGGGCTAGCGAGGAAATGATGATAGGAATGGCACAAAGGCTCAACCGGGCCAAGATGATGGCCTATATCACATTCACGCAATTGACTAACCGTATACCCATGCTTCAAGAATCGCTTGGGGCAAGTTCTAGCCACCGAGAAAGATTCTCCTTTCTCCCGACTCAAGCAATACGAATCTAGCGATCGTTTACACACATCCCTATGCTACCGTTTGATTCCACCGGATTCACCATTTGAGTAGAGTAAACAACATTTACACTAATAGAAAAAAATATAAAACCATAAGTATAAAGAGAAGTCTAATCTACACAAATTTCTCTGCAACCGAGCACTCGACTAGGAGCACTACAAGAGTCAACATTTTACTCTGCTACATAGTCCTAAGCCATCACCTAGACTTTCCCAAATAAGCAGAAGAATTAAATTCGCAACAGAGCAAGCAAACAGATGAGTACGCGCTCAAGTGGGTGATGTGGTGTGCAATGAAAATGAACAACAATTTAAATGAAATCTTCTAGCATGCAGTGCAATAGTGCACGTGAGCGGGTAAACAAAACTACTCTCCCCCAGACTTAAACTAAACAATCCGCATAATATATGACATGAAAATCAGCAAAGGCTAGGGGAAGAGAGTACCAAATGCTCAGCAAGTGAGCATACCAGAAGATTGGCGTGTAAGCTAAAATGAGCTGCAGCATCCGCCATCCAGAATAAGTACCTGCAGGGGTCAGCTCCGCAAAAACAAAAGACAAAAGAAAACTGAAAAGAAAATACTACTAACTAAACATGATTAGATGAAATAAAAATGCAGAAAAGAAGATAACTACTGGGGTTATTGTCATCCCAGCAAGACTTATTTAAACTTTAAGAGTTCTAGCTAATGGGCCTATGGAAGGAGAAGTGGACAGGTAACTGGCCTAATATCCGTGTCGGTTGCGGGTACCGATACGGTGATAGAACAGTCACCCCTCTACCTAAATATAGATACCTGCTCCTCACAGGTAGAGGGTAGAGAATGTAAGAAAAGGAGGAGGCCTGGTCCTCACTCATCTCACAAAACACATCCTTGCCTAGCAAGGTATCGTCAACAGGGAGGCGGCAGGAGGAAAAGGCAATGACTGGAGCTTCCTCAACGGAGGGGGAATAAACCTCCTCACATGAGAGGATACTCTCATCATTGACTTGAGCAAAAAGCTCCAAGTCCTCCTGGGGTACCTGTAAAGACTCAACCTGCACAGGCTCGGAAGAAAGAAGGGGATCAAGAAATAAAGAAGACGAAGAACATAAATAATCAAAAATCGGGGGAGTGGTCCCGGTCTCACTCCCATCAGGTTGGGGAAGTAAAATAATGTTTGCATTGTTATCAATGCTACAAGATTCGGCGGGATCAATGGTGGCCAGGCTTGGGATTTGGACTTCCTCCACCGGTGCAGAGGAAAACTCCTCTTCACCTAGAAGGTTGTCCTCCTCCAAAGGAATAAGCATAACACTCAGGTCACCAGCCTCCTCTTGCGACACATCATCAACAATGTCGTCAGAGACGAGTGTAGTATGCACAACAGGGAGAGGAATAGTGCTCAGATAAAAGTCGAGCACCGATTCCTCACAAAGAATCGAATCCACTAGGGGTGGTGGATGCACATGGAGAATAGGCTCAGCAATGTCGGTGCATAGATCAGCCGCACATCCGGTGACTGTGTCAACGCCATACCCTTCAAGATGTGAAGGTGGCAAGGACACAAAACCGGATGTTGAAGGTGTGCCGCCAGAGTTAGGATTCAGGACAATCCAGATATCCGGCTCGTCACCCTCATCCAATTGGCGACGAAAAGCAGCACAATCCTTCAGGGCGTGATCAGTGCTCCGACAAAACTGGCACTGCCTAGCGGGCTTCTTTGGCACAGCGGGTGCTGAAGCCGAAAAGAAGTAAGACGGTAAAGGCTCAGCAGAGTAGCCATAAGACTTACGCGCACCATATGAAGTACCAGACGAAGTCGGTGCTCCATATGCTGGGCTATAAGAATTATGCCTACTATTCTCCGTAGGGCATTCATCACTAGAGTGGGAGGTAGCTCCACACCAACGGCAACGGAAATTAAGATGTGCCCACATAGTGCGAAGATAAAACGATTCAAAAAGAAGAACACTATTGTGCGAAATACTACACCTAACAAAAATTTACTAAAGCAACCTACTATAAAACAATAAAATGGAATAAAGAGAACAAAAATAAAATAAAAGATGCGATAAACAAATGGAAGGGCTTCTCTCTCAGATTCTCCCTCTCCAAAAAACTCACACGATTGTGTTCCCCGGCAACGGCGCCAAAAACTTGATGCGATGATTCAGCAAGTGCACTGGTCGCGCAAGTAATAATAATGTGGAAAATCCCCGAGTGTCGGTCTCTTGAGGAACACAGTAAGGTGGAGTTAGGTTTCGAGGAAGGACTTGAGATTGAAGTCCTTAAATCGGATGGAATGCGGGTGAGTTGGGTTGGCTTTTGGAAAATAAAATAAAAGCTATCAACTACTCCTATGCAATGCCGCTATAGAATGCTTCGCTTGGCGGGATGGAGACTAGGCAGGCCTTGAGCGCGCTGCATCGAAAGGGCGGATGGACGAGTAGGCAAGCGGAATCGAACTGTGCAGGCCTTGAGCGCACTGCTTTGTTAGGCGGGATGGAATACGGGCCGCGATGCCACGCTTCGGTAGGCGGATGGACGAGTAGGCTAGCGGAGTGAAGGTCGCAAGCACCTATTCGACAAGCACGCCACTAGCAATTGCTAGTGCGGCACACGAACATGACAGCGGGATGGAGGATGGAATGGGGCGCACCTCAAGCAACTCAAACAACAAATATTTCACATAGACATGAAATAAATAGAAATACAACTAGTTTAAGTGCCACTTCATCACAATAATGAGATCTAAAACATATACACATCAATAAGAGAAGAATAAGGCAAGAAATCGACCGAATCCGAAGTCTCGTTGTAGATTCACGGTTGGAATCGCCGGGTTGTCAATCCGCGTCCAAGCTCGGTCCGCAACTACGTCCGGGGTAGAGAAGGGCTGTCACACCTCCCAATGGACCCGTCTTCTTCATGTCACGATCCGGTAGAGGTTGCAAACATCCTCTTGCTTGATGGCAATGGCGGCTAGGTCTTCCTTTGGAGCTCTTGGATGAAGGAGGAGGCCGAGAGGAGAAGAACAAGCCCGGAGCACCTCTAGATGGTGGGCGACGATGGAGGGGCGAAACTGGGCGGAACTGCGCAAGAAACGGCGGAGAAATGCGGATCTCTCGACCTAATTCGCGAGCAACATTATTTATAGGCGCTGGAATTAAACAGTGCGCACGGTCTGGTCGTGCGCACTAGAATTCGGTGATCGTGCGCTCTGCCTGGATGGAACCTGCAAAGGCAGAAATTATAAAATAACATGTTCGCACGACCAGTGGCGCACGACCGGTGGTCGTGCGCACTATCGTAGGTGGTCGTGCGCACTAGCCGAAACAGAACTCATAAAATTGATGATAAGTGCGCACGAACAGTGGCGCACGACCGGTGGTCGTGCGCACTATCATAGATGGTCGTGCGCACTGCTCGAAACAGAACTCAGAAAAATAAGGTTAAGCGCACACGATCAGCGGCGCACGACCAGTGGCCGTGCGCAATAGAACCAGTGATCGTGCGCAGTGTTCCTGTACAGAATTGAACCGGGAATACCTGCACGACTCCTGTTCCAGCATACGACACCAGTCTAGCCACTGAAAGTGGAACTTAATCAGCACAAGAAAACTAATAACGAAGAAAGATACGAATTTACACCAAATAGGGCCTATAAATGCACCTAGCATAGAATGACCAATATGAGCTAAAACAGGGCTAAAGTGCAGTGAAAAGACTAAATAGATGGCCCAGATGACTCCATAAAAGTGTATATGATCAGGACTCATCAACTACATTGTGAAGGAAGTATGAAGTTTACTCAGAAATTAATCCTAATAAAATTTCCAAAATTTCATACTAAAATAAAAATAACATATACCAAATTTCATAATAATCCAACATAAGTGCTTCAGGGAATTAATTTCTCAGGTTATAGATCCAAATACTACTTTGTGAAGGAAGTATGAAGTTTACTCAGAGATTAATTCTAATAAAATTTCCATAGTTTGATAATGATTTCAAAAGACCTTGTACAAGATTTCATGACATTTCAGTAAGCTTTGTTCCTATAGTTACTCACTTGGGGTCTATGTGACCAAATCATATGAAATCATGTTTCCTAAGGAAATCAACCCAAAGGTTGATGATTTTCTCCATAGAGTATTGTCATTAGGTCCTAAGTACATGTTCTAAATTTCATGGAAGTTGACCAAGGGAAAACCTTTAAATTCTCATGTAATTCTAATGTTACATGGTAATGTTATATGCACACCAAATTTCCCTTAAAAATGCATGTGGAATAAACCAACATGGAAGGGTCCAAATGACCTTAAATTTTAACAATGGACTATTATTCACATAACCAACCTCCCAAAGGAGATTTGGGGTGATTTGAGTCCAAATCACCCATAATTTACACCATGCATGATTTATTAAATTCCTATAAAAACATTAGAAAAATGTGCCCCAAAATTTCTGATTTTTTGGGCACATAGTAGATCTATGGTATATACACACATGGTTAAATTTTTAACCTCACATCATCTACTATATAAAAGTTATTTACAATTTAAGATCTGCCCTTCTCTAGGACCAACCTTACTTAATCTACCCTACAAAGAGTGGTAGGGCATCAAATGATGTGATCTCACTTCCTACAGATATTAGACACAAGGGCCTACAAAAGTTGTCTTTGCCTACTTTTCATTTTAAGGCTTCTAAGGGCCTCAATTTTGAGTGCAAGAGATCTATTTCACTATGGCGAAAACAACCTTTAGTGTGACCTAAGCAAAGGTTTTTCTATGGTTCATTAAGGCATAGATCAACTCAAATTTAAGGTTCCAATTGAGTCAAATTTTTTACCAGAGACTAATATACACATTTCCAACCACTCAAACGAGATTTGGAGTGATTTGAGTCAAGGTAACTCATAGTATACACATGATTTAATAAATTTCTACATTAACATTAGAAACATGTGTCCAAAAAAATATAATTTTTGGTTTGGTGATGTATTATATCATCACAAAAGTGTGGCTAAAATTTCAGAGACTAAAACCATGTCAAATGAGCTAGGGTCACACAATACCCATTTAGGCTATATGCACACCACACCTCAACCATGCTAAGACATGCAAGTGGGTTAGCCCAACATGCAGTGGTCTAAATGACCTTAAATTTCTTCCATAGAGTATATTTGGACTGGTATTACATCCATAGAAAATTTGAGTGGATTTGGACCAATATGACCCTAGATCTAAGCCATTCAAGAAAAATGAAATGTTGATCAAAACCTTAGAAAAATTGTTTCAAAAAATTCCCAATTTTTGGCAAGGGGTGCTTTAGGGCATGAATCATGCATGCCCCAAATTTCAACTCGTTTAGAGTATATAACTCCAAAAATAAATTTCTAAAGTCCTAGAGCACCATATGTACATGACTCACAAAAATGGATGCCCAGGGAGCTACATTGCTCTAAATGATCCCAAACCAATTTCTAATTTTAGTTAAGATCATAAGCTACACTTTTCATTTAGGGGCTATTTCTATTGGAGCTTCTAAGGTCCCCCAATAAATTCAACAAGATTCTGCTCAACATGTGACAAAAATTTAATTCCAATAAAAATAGCATCTATGGGCTGTGGTAATCAAAACTGTAGAGATCCAACGACTGGGGCTCATCATCCCCAACCAGCCAAAGGCCTAAATCGCTTGCTCCTGGGTCATATTTGTCTTCGATTTACTGGTCACCCTCACATCACCATGGCCAGCCACCACTGCCACCACCTTTGTCGAGGTGGGGGCTACAGATATCGGGAATCAGGCAAGCTGGCGGCGGCCGGAATAAAGATCTAAGGCTGGGGCATTTCGACTGTAAAATAGTCAAAAGAGAAGCTTGATCCTAGCTCAATTGAGCCGAGATCTTCAATCTAGACTGATGGAAAGCAAGCACAGATGGAGAGGGAAAGGAACTTGCCTCATTTTGGGCTTGATTGCTGGTGGTTGCACAGGTTGCCATTGCCGAACTCAGCCTTCATGGTGCCATGTCAATTTGGGCTTACAGAGCTCAAAATTCTTCTCTGGAAGGGGAGGGGGGAGCTCGACTTCTTGGGAAGCTCTGAAGGGGATGTGGAGGAGAGAATAGAATGGGTGGTGTATATGGCTTATGCCATTAATGGCTCTCGGCCACCCATTTACCGCCACCTCTAGCCAATCCAATCCTCCCTCCCACTACCCCAAACTGAGGGTAATCAATTCTCCAGCTCAAAGGAGAGCTTGGGGAAGGCGAGTGGGGTGCCATTTGGCCCCCATCCCCCATTTTCCTCTTCTTGTTTTCTTTGTCCTCTTCCCATGCTTTAATTCAATATTCCTTGGCATTAACCCCTTAAATCTCGAAATTTCAGAGGGCCTAAGGTTTAAATCTCATGAGGGCTTTCTAATAGTCTCTTTGGGTGGGACTAAGTCCAATAGACCATGAGTTTGGGCTCACTTGACCCAAATAGGCCAATTTTGTATTTTTGAGTTTGGTCTTGACCCAAGCTCACCCCAACCAATGTGTCTTACCCACATTGGTGCCTTAGACCCTATGGACCTATTCCAAGGGGAATTAAGTCATGGTGGGGTCATATGGGGCATATTTGCACATAATTGCTTATAGGTGCAATTTTGGTATTTTGGTGATTTTCCACTTATCCTCCAAAATTGAATGCTCACCTTGGTTCATTTATGTCTCATAAGATCCCCTTAGGGTTTAGGAAGGGTTGTGCTAGGTCAATTTGGAAAATTGAGGGCCAATTGATCTATAGAAGGCAAGATTATAAGTTGGGGAAATTTGGTAATTTTGCCTACTTTACAGAAATTGGTTTATCCCAAGGGTCCAATGTGGACCCATTAGACTCCCTAAGTAATTTTGGAGTGTTAGGGGTGATCAATATGATCACATTGAGTCAATTGAAGGTCAATTGAGGGGATTAGTTCAATTAGGTCATATTGGGGCTTTTTGGTAATTGACTTAATTTCCCAAAAGTGGTTTATCCCAAGGGTCCAATGTGGACCCATTAGACTACATAAGTAATCTTGGAGTGTTAAGAGTGATCAATTTGATCACATTGAGTCAATTGAAGGTCAATTGAGGGGATTAGTTTAATTAGGACAAATTGGGGCTTTTATGTTAATTGGCCCAATTTCCCAAAATTGGTTTATCCCAAGGGTCTAATGTGGACCCATTAGACTCCCTAAGTAATCTTGGATTGTTATGGGTGATCAATTTGATCACATTGAGTCAATTGAGGAGATTAGTTCAATTAGGCCAAATTGGGGCTTTTTGGTAATTGGCCCTATTTCCAAAAATTGGTTTATCCCAATGGTCCAAGGTGGACCCATTATACTCCCTAAGTAACCTTGGAGTGTTGGAGGTGATCAATTTGATCACATTGAGTCAATTGAAGGTCAATTAAGGAGATTAGTTCAATTAGGTCAAATTGGGGCTTTTTGGGTAATTGACCTAATTTCCCAAAATTGACCAATTCCATTAGGTCCATTCTGTCTCATTAGTCTACCCTAGTGTTTAGGGTGGGTGTGGTGTGGTCAATTTCACCATACGCAGGCTAATTGACCTATATTAGGGTGAAGTATGTCAAGTTGGGTCTTTATATGTAACTTGACCTAGTTAGGTCAAAGGCTCCTATAGTGATCAAGGGGCATCCATTTTTGTTCAAAGAACCATTTTTGTCACCTAGTAAGCTCTAATTCAGCCTAGGTGTTATCCTCATGGTTATAGGTGATGCATAGGGTGCTTCACCCCTTTTTGGTTTACCCTTGAATTTTCCTTAAATTGGGGTGACCTGGGGTGGCTAAGTGCACTCCATGGTGTTCTTCACCTATTCAACTTGTTGCCAAGGCACCCTAGGTCACTTACCCTATTTTTTCATGACCTGGTCATGACAAAAATTCCCTAGGGGTATATTAGTTTGGGGGATGTTACATCAAAATGCCCTGATATTCTTACCAGTGACTTAGCATGGTATAATAAATATACTACCCAAAATTTGGGTCAATTTGACCTAGGCTAGCTCCATTATATTCAAGGATATGACAAGTCATATTTCTTACAACACTATAGAAACATTTCATCCAAAAATTCTTATTTTTGTATGGTATGTCCATCTAAGTACCACTCATGCATGTCCCAAATTTTAGGTCCATGCATACAACCTATTAAAAGTTATTTACAAAATATGGTCTAGGGCACTTTTAGGACATTCCTCGGTAAAACTGAGATTCTTGGGTATGTAGGGCACCAAATGAGGTGATTCAAAATCCTATGGAAATTTAAGGCCGCAGGCTACAACTTTCACGTTGAGCACTTAACCTGGAGCATCCTCTAAGAGGCCCTAATTTAAGCATGAAAAACTTTGTCTACATGTGACAGAAATAATTAATTAAATACATTTGGTCTGCGTGTAGCTGATATATCACAGATCTAGAAGCAGATCGGGCGGATCTTTCCTTTCTTCCTCCTCCGGCAGATGGTCCAGATCTACCCGAGCTGGAACTTTAGGAAAGGGGATTTCCCAGCCAATCACCAGCATCCATGGCCGGCCACCACCACCACCACCTCCATTAAGGTCGTGGTCGTCAATTGGCGGCGTTAAGATGGCCGAAAACCGCCTCTCCAGTGATCCCGAGCAAGGAAAGGGAGCTCAAGATTTCTTTCAAATCTCACTTAGAATCGGGCTCAATTGAGCTAGATTTCTCTCCTAAATGAGCTAGAAGGCTAGCATAAAGGTAGGGGAGGAGAAACGAACCTCTAAATGAGCTTGGCGATGGGTCTTGTGATGGTGAGCCATGGCAATGGTGTTTTTTGGAGATCTTGCTCTAAGTAGTGATCCTGAGAGTAATCCTTTAATTATAAGGCTCTGCTCGACTCCTCCCAGCTCTCTGAAGGTGGTGGTGAAGTTGAATTGATGTGTAGTTGGCTGGATATGGGAAGGCCATTAAGGGGGTTGTTGGACATGAGCATTGGATGCACCTCCTAGCTTCCAAGTGGCCCCCAACGCTAGAAAACTGCTGGGATTTCTCTGGTGGGCTAAGTGATGAGCTTGGGCAGAGGAATGGTGAGCCATGTGGCCTCCATTCCTCAATTCCCTCTTTGGCTTATTCCAAATTGGGGGAAAAGACCAAATAGGCCCTTGCATGTCACCTATCTCCAAAATCAGAGGGCATGGGTTGTCATTGCGCATGTGGGTTGTTGGATGGGCTTGGGTTGAGGCCATGGCCCATTGGGAAATTACTTGGGCTCACATTTTCTTCTTTAGGCCTAATGTTGGCCAAGGTTGACTTTGGGGTTGACTTGGTCAAATTCGATGAGTCGGCTGACCCCACTTGATGGTCATGAGTCCCATGAAATCACTCAATATTCATTGGGCTATGGTGGGGCTTTGATTGGGCTAATTGATCCATGTGATGTAATTTGACTTAATATTTGACTTAAGTTGACTTTGATCAAATTGCGTCAATTGGTTGACTCTATGTTGAGGTTTATGGTCAATTGGTTGTCTATTAGGGTTTGGAATATAGTGGTGGGGGTAAATTTGACCATTTGAAGTTTAATTGACCCACTTAGGGTTGAATTGGGCTATGTTGTCCAAATGATGACTTTGGTCAATTCCTTAAAATTAGTTAAGCCCATTGGATTATTTCTACCATAATGGTATACCTTAGTATTTAGAAAGACAATGTTGGGAAAAACTCCTTTGATTTAACTTAACAAATTATCTAAAAAGTGATTTTATCTCTTATGTTGAATTACCCATTGTATAGTGAGGGTAATGTGGTCATTAGATGTCTTGGGATATCTCTCTCAACTTAGGATGACAAGACAAATTCAAGACAAGCAGTATTTGGGTTAAGTTATCTTTTGCGTCGAATAGAAATTAACGCAGCGAATGGATGTCGACGCTACTTAGACTAGAAGTCTAAGCAACTCAACCTTCTGTCAAAGTAATTTAAGTCAACGCTACGTAGAAAGGATATCAACGTAGAGGCCATGGTCATGTCGAAGAATTATAAGAAGTCGACGCAGCTTCTACCTCAATTCAATGCAGAAGGAAGTATTTGTCGAAGCCATTTAAAGTCAACACAACGTCAACTATATTTCGACGCAGATAATGAGGTTCTGAGTCAAGCCTTCAACTCGACGGTTACGTCGATAAGGTTTCGAGGCAACGTCGACAAGCAGAGATCAATCAGAGAAAGAGTGAATTCGAAGCTGCTCTTACAAGAAATCAAAGGTGCGTCGATAAGAGAGAAAGAGAACTCGACACTACGTCAAATACAGTCTGAAAAGGAAACCTTTTCAGCTATCATTTTGAATCTCTCTCTCATGGCCCACAGTGCTCAAGACCATTCTCCAATGGCTTAATTATTGCCTCAAATGGAAAGGAGCATTCAAGAAGATAGAAAAGGTTTCTTGGAATGGAACATTACCGTTGGTGGACGGGTCAAGAATTAAAAGAGGAAAGGAAGATCTATTGTCCAATGATTTTCCTTTCTAGGATATTCCAGAAGAGGAAAAGAATTCAAACCAAATCGAGGTACAATAAATAAGAAGATTGCAGAGAGAAACAAATAACACTTATTACAATTTCTCACGACTGTCATTTCGGGTTTCCTTCTTCTTCTTCTTCCTCCTAGAACCCTAAAAGACAAAAACATAAGATCTGCTCTCTCTCTCTCTCTCTCTCTCAGATCAGAAGAACAAAGGCTGCTTCTCATCACTACTATACAACAACCAGCTTTGAATTAAAGAAAATAGATAGGATCTGAAGCATCATAATCCTTGCAAAATATCTCAATCAAAAGCAAGGATTCATTATTCACAGATCCTGAAAAGAGAAATCTAAAGCACAAGACTTCATAGAATTCAGAGAACAGAATTCTCCCTCTTTCTCCTTCACCTCCTCTTCACATGTAAAAGAGTTTTTAGAATCCCTTTTTCAAATGATTCAGTTGGTTCAAGATGTCCTTATCAAAAGATCCATGGTTCAAGATCTCCTTATCAAAAGATCTATGGTTCAAGAGTCTCCTTATAAAAAGACTCAGGCACAGGTGGTGCATTCCTACCAGGTGGTAGAAGAGAGGACTACCCGCATTTAGGGGAACCTCTATAAAATCTCTTGTGTTTGTGTTGTGCTTTTCTGTGCTGTCCTAATTCTTTTCTTCAACATTTTATTTCCCGCACTATATTATTCTGCCTGTGATTTTATTGGAGCATAATTCCTTAGTTTGTTTTAATGTTTACACAGTTTGTATAGAAATATTTTAAATCTCTATTCACCCCCCTCTAGAGGATTCTTAGAGGCACACTGTGCACTTTTAATTGGTATCAGAGGGAGGTTGATCATTAAAATGTTAGCACCTTGATTAAAAAGACCTCTTACTCTCATCTCTTTATTTCAAATATATTTTATAAAGAAGATGAGTTCTTAGGATTATGCCTCAACAAGACCTCTAGTGTGTAACTTGAATAAGTTCACACTCTGGAAGGCTAGAATAAAACTCTATATGAATTCCATTGATGAAGACATCTATAATGACATTCTCACAGGTCCTCCTGCTCCAGTCAAAGAAAAGGCAGGATAATCATCAACAACAGAGGCTGTCCCAAGAAGTGAGTGGACAGAAGCTGAGAAGAAAGTCAAGGCATGTGATGCCAAAGCTATGAACATTATGGTTTCAACAATGTCAGATGACTTTTTCCAAAAAGTTGTTGAATGCCAATCAATAAAAGATACCTGGAATACTCTCACCAGAATGGTGGAAGGAAGCTCAAATGAAAGAAAGGACAGAAAGTACCTTCTCATATCCCAGTATGAGAACTTAAAAAGAAAGCTGAAGAATTTGTTGTAGATATGTATGACAGATTCAACATTATCATTAATGAGCTCAGAGGCTTGGACAACGAGATATCCTTGACTGAAATTAATGAAAAAAATCCTCATGTGCTTCCCTAGCTCATGGGATTCAAGGATCTAGCAATCAGAGAGTCCAAGTGCCACAGAGAAATCTCTACTGAAGCTTTGCTAGGAAAACATAAGTCATATGAGATGCTTCTGAAGAACAGGGCTGAATCAGAAGAAAGAGAGAAAACACCAGCTCCTATCCAAAGGAGCCTTGCTCTGAAACCTTCTGAAGGAGAGCCATCCACTCCTGAATATAAGATGTTCAGTCTCCTGGCTAGGAGATTCAAAATATGGGTCAAGACAGAAGACTCAAGGAGAAGAGAAAGGGGCTCAAGGCCCAGCTTTGATAAAACTCCAAATAAGGAGATTATCTACTTCTCCTGCCACAAACCAGGACATATAGCTCCTGAGTGCCCATAGGAACAAAGGGATAGAAGCAGCATCAAGGATGAAATGAAGAAGAAGAAGTCTGTCAAAGGGAAAGACAAGAAGAAAGCCAAGAGTTTCATTGCTGAAACCTATAATGACAGTGAAGCTGAGTTAAGCTCCACATCATCTAAAGTGATGATGAAGCAGAAGTAGAATCAGCATGCATGATGACACTGGGGATGTCATAAGATGATGAAGAAGGGGAGGTAACTATATTTGATGACTTTGATTTTAGTTCAGATGATTTTAAAACCTGCTTTAAAGAATTCTGTAATGACTTTATAAAAATTCAAAAAGAATTTGAAGCAGATAGAGAAGAGTTAGAAAACTTTATGAAAGATAAACTCTATTCAGTAAATAACAACTTAAGAAATGAGATTAAGGACAAAGAATTAGAGTTGTTGAATTTTTGAAGTAGAAGTGGAAGGGGTCTGGACGGTCTGAAGAAATGAGACCGCAGTGACCGCGCGGTCTGCGCGGGTGTTCTTGCCGGGTTTTTCCTTGTTTGGTCTATTGTCCAAATGCTGATCGGGCGGTCTATCTTGTGAGATTGTCGCAATTTGGTTGGCGGTTAGTGTATCTCTTTTTGGGCGGTGACGACATCCGTCAGCTTGCCTATAAATAGAGGTGCAGGGCTCGTCATTTGCAGCAGAGAACTATAAGAACTACAGCTTGGGTTGTTTGTGCCAGTCTCACTTTTTGAGGTCGCGTAGTCTTGAAGTGGTTTGATCATTTGTTGTGTTTACAGGTTAGCGGCCAGCAGGGTGCGGTCTTTCTTCCTTGGTAACTTCCCAGTTGTGAATAACTAGTTCGTCACCGGCTTTCCTCTGGGCAATCTGTGGTGTTGTTGTTCAGCTGTTCACGGTGAGCTTGGCTATCAGGAGACCTCAGCAGTCAGGCGATCACAGTTTGTTGTTTGGCGATAGCTTGTGCAATTTCTGTTTTATGTTCGCTGAAGCTTCTGTGATCAGGCAACCTTGCGGTTAGGCGGTCTTGAAGTGCGAACAGGTTGTTTGGTTTTCAGCAGTTGAATAAGGAAGCAGGTTGTGCGGTCTGTGGTTGCGGTCTAACAGTTCGCAGGTCATCAAGCTTGCTCTATTCGTGCAGTCTCAAGGATAGCCGTGCGGCTTGGTTGTTCGAGCGGTCTGGCGGTCACTATTTTGGCAGTTCGCTGGCAGTTTGTTTTTTGTCTTGTGCTTCTCTCCTTTTTGATTCTTATAAATCATGTCTCGCCATTTATGTCTCGAGTTATAAGGATATATATAATACAAGAGCATTATTCTGTCTTCCCATTATCAATTGTTGCCATACTTGTGGATTGTGTTGAAGTGTTCCGCATTATTACTTCATTCCTTCACCTCTAAAAATTTAACATGGTATCATAGGTAGGTTTCTGTGCTGTAATCAGTGTTGTCTTCTGCTTTGGTTTGTGCAAGTCGGTTGTCAATCAGTGAGATAACAATGGAAGGAGGATATGCTAGAGGTATTGGTATTGAGGTCCTTACGCAGACTAACTTTAAAAAGTGGAAGCCGTTCATGGAGAGATATCTTCTTGGCGAGGACTTATGGGAGGTAGTTGGAGGAGAAGCAAGACAAGCTGTTGTTCCTGCTGAGGGAATGCTGAGCTCGTGGAGGCTTGGAAGAGAACAAGTGCAAAGGCTGAGTTCACTCTCAAGCGAGCTATCATTCCAGAGTTATTTGATCACATCATAGGATGTAGGTCAGCTGCTGAAATTTGGACAGCCTTGGATGACTTGTTCAATAAGAAGAATGTAGCTCGGCTACAGTTCTTGGAAAATGGGATGGCTAAGGCAACTCAAGGTGACTTGTCCATTTCAACGTTCTTCTTGAAGATGAAGATCCAATGCGCAGAGATATCAGCATTGGACCCGGATGTGCCTATCTCTGAAGCAAAGCTAAAGAGGCACATAATCCGCGACTTGTGGAGGGAGTATGTGGCCTTTGTTACTTCTGTGCAAGGATGGGCCAATCAGCCATCATTGCTGGAGCTGGAAAACTTAATTGCTTCGCAAGAGAGTTTAGCTAAGCAAATGTCGGGATTGTCAGTCTCTAGGGGAGAAGGTGAAGCTCTCTTTTCTGGCAAGAAGAAGAGATGGGACAAGAAGAAGAAATCACCTGTTGGAGATGGTCCATCTACTTCATATCAGCAGGAGAGGAGTTATACTCCTAAGTCTGATGGAAAGAAGAAGGAAGGGCCGAGGTGTTACAGGTGCAACAAGCTTGGTCCCTTCAAGAGAGATTGCAAAGTCAATCTTCAGCCAGGGCATGCTGCAGGAAAGGAGGAGGCTGGTTCCAATGCTGAAGGTAGTTAGGTTGGTGGAGGTGCTTTCATGAAGGAAACATGTGTTCGGGCATTGGCTTCCATCAACTATCAAGATGATTGGATAGTGGACTATGGGTGTGGTCATCACGTCACTGGGGATGAGTCAAAGTTCTCTTCTTTGCAGACATACTCAGGTAATGATGCAATAATTACAGCTGATGTTACTGTGCATGTAGTAGAGAAGGAGGTGTTGTCTCCTTAGGCAGTGATAGAGGTCCACTCACTTTGAGGAGTGTTTATCATGTGCTAGGAATAAAGAAGAACCTCTTCTCAGTGACCAATGTTTTTGATGCTGGCTATCATATTCTATTTGGTCCTACAAAAGTGAAATTTCTTTGAAATGTTTCAGCCGTGAAGGCTGAGGTCACTCATATTGGGAGATGGGTGAAGGACTTGTTTGTTCAATTAATAAGCTCCTATGTTGATAAGATGAGGGATACTGATAGTGCTGCTATCTGGCATGGAAGACTCGGGCATGTTGGGATGGATAAGCTAAAGGCTATGACGGTAAGAGGCCTTGTGAACGGTCTGCCTAGTCTATCATCTTTCGGTGATGGTCACGTTTGTGCAGGTTGTCAATTTGGTAAGGCTCGACGTCTTCCGTTTGACAAATCACAAAGCAGATTCAAAGCACCATTGGAATGTATTCATGGTGATCTGTTTGGACCTATCGCAACTGCCAGTCTTGGAGGTAGCAGATATATGCTGGTCTTGATTGATGACTTCACCAGATATACTTGGGTATATTTTCTGAAGGATAAGTCAGAGGCGTTCGAAAGGTTTGTGGAGTTCAAGGAGCTGGTGGAAGGTCGGCTTAACCTGCGGATCAAGAAGTTCAGAACTGACAATGGAGGGGAGTTCACTTCCAATGCATTCTTCAACTTCTGCAGGAAGTATGGAATCTAGAGAGAGCTCTCTTGTGCTGACACTCCACAACAAAATGGAGTTATAGAGAGGAAGATTCGTCATCTAACGGAGACCTGCAAATGCTGGCTCCATGCCAAGAGTATTCCAAAGTCCTTTTGGGCAGAAGGAATGTCTTGTGCGGCCTATGTCATCAATCGGATGCCTCTCAGTCCTATCAATATGAAGACTCCTCATGAGTTGATGTTCAAGGAGAAACCAACGTGGAACACTTTCAAGTATTCGGATCTACCTGCTACGTGCATGTTCCCAATTCTATCAGAACAAAGCTAGATGCGAAAGCAAGGAAGCTAGTGTTCGTCGGTTATGATGACCAGAAGAAGGGTTGGAGATGCATGGATCCTGAGACAAAGAGATATGTGGTCTCAAGGGATGTGGTATTTCACGAGCTGACATCATACCAAGGTAGATCTTCTGTTGAGTTACAAGAGAGCAGGTCAGATGGTGGACTTGTAGAAGCTGCAAGGGAAGTTCTGGTGGAGTTGCCTGTTTCTCCAGGTGCTCTCGGTGCTTGTACCTCTAGGTCAGGTGCCTTAGGTTCTGGAAGCAGGGGGAGCGATGCTCCATGTGTGCCCGGGAAAAGAGCTAGTCCAGAAGTTGTAGTAGAAGAGGTGGTTCAGAGTCAAGCTCTGAGGAGGTCCAAGAGGACTATCATTCCACCAAATCGGTATACAGGGGAAATTTGGTGAGCTTCATCTCATGTTTCTTCGCAGGTCCCCTGGATAAGAGAGAGCCATCTTGTTTTGAAAATGTCGTTGGAGTCAAGGAGTGGGAAGAGGCCATGGATGAAGAGATTGTTGCCCTCAGGAAGATTGAGAGTTGGGACTTGGTGCCTAAGGTTTAGGGAGTTACTCCGGTGACTTGAAAGTGGGTTTTCAAGTTAAAAAAGAAGGCTGATGGTAGCATTGAGCGGTACAAGGCTCGCCTTGTAGCTTGAGGTTTCTCTCAAAAGTATGGGGAGTATTATGAAGAAACCTTTAGCCTTGTTGCCAAGATGACTTCGGTTCGGGTGGTGACCGCGTTGGCATCTTGCCAAGGATGGAATATTTGGCAACTCGATGTGAAGAATGCTTTCTTGTATGGCGAGATTGACGAGGATATCTTCATAGATTAGCCTCCTGGTTATGTTTCCGAAGAACCTCCAAGACATGTTTGCACGCTCAAGAAGGCTTTTTACAGCTTGAAGCAGGCGCCTCGGGCGTGGAATGGAAAGATTGCAGAGTACCTCCAGTTCTGCGGATACTTTGCTTCTGATTTTGATTCGAGCTTATTCGTAAAGAAGACGGGGGAGCTGTGTTGCTATATGTTTACGACATGATCATCTCGGGAAATTCTGAAGTGGAGGTAGCTAGACTTCGTGCTGAGTTAGCTATCAGATTTGAGATGAAGGACTTGGGTGATCTCCACCATTTCCTTGGACTCGAAGTGGAGAGGAAAGAGAGTGGTATGCTCATTTCCCAGAAAGGCTATGCAGATCGGATCGTGAAGAGGTTCGGTATGGAAGGGGGGAAGAGTAGATCTACTCCACTGGAGATTGGAGTTCATCTTTGACGAGATGAGGCGAAGATTCTTTCTGATCCTTTGGTGTTCCGGGCTTTAGTAGGAAGTCGGATATACTTGACGATCATGAGGCCGGATATTGCTTATGCAGTTGGCAGGGTGAGTCAGTTTAGGGCAGAGCCTCGGAAACCTCATCTGATGGCAGCTAAGAGTATTTTGAAGTATGTCAAATCCACTTCAGATTTGGGTCTCTTTTATGGGAGAGACTCAGGCTTCTATTTACATGGATACACAGATACTGATTATAGGGGAGATTTAGATGATCGGAGGTCGATCTCTGGATATGTCTACTTGACAGGCTCTTCAGCTATCTCATGGTGTAGTAAGATGGAAAATTCTGTGTCTGTCTCTACTATGGAAGCAGAATACAAAGCTTTGGCTTTGGCTGCTCAGGAAGCCATATGGCTTAGGAGGCTAGTGAAGGAGATTCATGGGGAGGTGCGAGGTCCTACTCTGCTACGTGGTGACAATGAGAGTGCTCTTAAACTGGTGGACAATCAGTTTTTCATGCACATACAAAGCACATAGAGATTCATCACCATTTCATTCATGAGAAGGTGTTGGAGGGATCTAATTGTGGAGCATGTGCAGAGCAAGGATAATATTGCTAACATCTTTACAAAGCCGTTGTCAAAAGGACCATTTGGTCGGTTGTGGAGTTTGCTTGGATTGACTTCCACTTCCCACTTCAAGGGGGAGTGTTGAATTTTTGAAGTAGAAGTGGAAGGGGTCTGGCAGTCTGAAGAAATGAGACCGCAGTGACCGCGCGGTCTGCATGGGTGTTCTGGCCAGGTTTTGCCTTAGACGGTCTATTATCCAAATGCTGATCTGGCGGTCTGTCTTGTGAGACCGCTCACGATCTGGTTGGCCGTTAGTGTATCTCTTTTGGGGCGGTGATGACATCCGTCAGCTTGCCTAAAAATAGAGGGGCATGGTTCATCTTTTGCAGTAGAGAACTATAAGAACTACAGCTTGTGTTGTTTGTGCCGGTCTCACTTTTTGAGGTCGTGCGGTTTGGAAGTGGTTTGACCATTTGTTGTGTTCGCAGGTTAGCGGCCAGCAGGGTGCGGTCTTTCTTCTTTGATAACTTCCCAGTTGTGAATAACCAGTTCGTTAGTGGCTTTCCTCTAGTCGATCTGTGGTGTAGTTCTTGAGTTTTTCGCTGTGATCTTTGTGATCATTTGACCTCAGCGGTCAGGAGATCTCAGTTTGCGGTTTGGCGACAGCTTGTGTAGTTTCAATTTTCTGTTCGCCGAAGCTTCTGTGATCAGGCGACCTCGCGGTCAGGCGGTCTTGAAGTGCAGACAAGATGTTTAGTTTTTAGCAATTGAATAAGGCAGGAGGTTGTGCGGTCTGTGGTTGCGGTCTGACAGTTCGCAGGTCATCAATCTTGCTCTGTACGCGCGGTCTCAGGGATAGCCGTGCGGCTTGGTTGTTCGAGCAGTCTGGCGGTCACTGTTTTGGCAGTTCGCTGGCGACTTGTTTTTTGTCTTTTGCTTCTCTCCTTTGTGATTCTTATAAATCATGTCTAGCCATGTATGTCTCGAGCTGTAAAGAGATAGTTAATACAAGAGCACTATTCTATCTTCTCATTGTCATTGGTTGCCATGCTTGCGAATTGTGTTGAAGTGTTCCACATTATTACTTCATTCCTTGACCTCTAAAAATTTAACAAGATCTAATAGAAATAAGGAATGAAAACATAAAATTAAATGAAGAGTTAGCAAATGCAAAAGCCTTTGAGGACTCTCTCTATGGGAGGAGTCAAACTCTTAGAGACATCACAGATAATCTCTCCATGAGATTCAATCACCTAGGGTTAGGAGCAGAGCCATCCACTAGCACAGAAAACCCTAGGAAACCTGCTTAGAAAAATCCAGTTAGCTTCATTAGACCCAGTGACTATGAATCATGTGAGTATATTGCAAAAACTAAGGGTCATGAAGCTATTAGACCAAAGAAAACAACTAGAGTTAATAAAACAAATCTCAACAAAGAAAAGAAATCTCAAGAGAAGAATAATGCAGAAAAACTAAACAATCAAAAGGTAAAAGCAAAACCTAGGATAATAAGACATTCTGTTGATCTCCTATATTTGGATACATTCTCTACTCATTTCAAGTATCAATATTATTGGTTTGGGAAACCCATTCCTTATCATCCAAAAAGGATATCATGGAAGACACTTCTATTCTCTCATTAAACCCTATAATGGTAAAAGCAAAGGGCCCAAGGTAACCTGGGTCACTTCTAATGTTTGAACAACTTGTGCAGGATTAAGTGGGGTCCCTCTCAGGAGAAAATGGAGTGTGAAGGAAGTTGTAGGTATTGAATAAGGAACAAAATTCATACAAGGGAATGATTTCTACCTTGATTCTTCTTTACAGTTCATAAATTTAATATCCTAAACTTATTTTCAATAATCAAAATTGTTTGGAAAAATAGCAATAATTTTCTAAGAAAATGGATCTATTCTTTCAGAAGTGCGTCGAATAGAAGTCGATACACCATCGACATCTACTCGTCATTAGCGTCAAGAGGCACTCAAAGTGGATAATTCGAATAGATCTCGATGCAGCGTCAAGTTCATATCGATGCATGCATCGTCTTATTGCTCGCTGGACAAAGTCCGGGTTGCGTCGATTGAAAATCGACGTAACATTGACAGGACTATGTCGACTTAAGGATTGTTGAACAATCTCCAAATTACGTAGAATATTATTCGACGCAACGTCAATATAAACCGCGCGCGCTGAAATGCTTCTAAAAGCATTCTCGACTTATTTTTACGCGCCAAATTCTAATCTTTATCGACGGTGCATCGACCTAAACCCTAAGTTGCAACGAATCGTCTTCTTTTAAGCAACATCAGCGTCGAGTTCATCACGCTTTCAAATTTTCCTCTCTTTGCTCTCCTCTTCTCCAACTCTCTCGCATTTTCATCCATTTTTCTCTCTCGTTTTTCTTTGTGATTGCAGGTGATAACAATCAGATGGCTCCACCAAAAGTGAACTCCAGCTTCGATGTGGACATCGACTCTTTTAGTGCAGTTGTCGACAGCTTTAAAGCCATTCTTGGCTTGTTCCAGGATGCTGGTCTGACCAAACTGATATCTACTAGATGTAAAATACTTAATATAAACCTGAATGAATTCAAATAGACTGTGCAGATAGGGGATGATGGCTCCCTCAGTGGAAAAATCTCTGAAACAGATATATATACATCACAGAGAAAAGTCTAAATCAGACTTTTGATCTAGCCACTGGAAGTGAGTCAGATGAGTTATCAGGGCATGAGATCAAGGAGGCTCTCAAGATTATGAAGTTCAAGAATGACAAGCCCATCAATCTGAAGAAGATTGATCTTGGGGAAGAATATAGGTTCCTTGCAGACAAAGTAGGGAAGGTGCTGCTATGTAAGATTTCAGCACATGATGCTGTTCCAAAGAAACAACTTCAAATTATGGGAGCTCTAGTTCTTAAGAAAATGATAG
Source organism: Dactylorhiza incarnata (assembly GCA_033032865.1). Lineage (NCBI taxonomy): Eukaryota > Viridiplantae > Streptophyta > Magnoliopsida > Asparagales > Orchidaceae > Dactylorhiza > Dactylorhiza incarnata. Next base: position 20,336,092 of record JAWHQI010000006.1, on the reverse strand, counting down.
ATTGGGGGAAATGCCTCCTAAGGATGATTGGCTCAAATATGCCCACAAAGAAAATTCCTACATGAGGATAATGAGTTAGGTGTTGCTTCACCACTATCCTAGTGTGTGTAAGTCAAATGGAGTGCCTATTCCTCCTGGAAAGAGGATAAATATAGGAATATTCTCAAAATGGACCATGGAAATCTTGAATCCTGGTCAAGCTCCAGCCTCACCTCCTCCCTCTCCTCCTCCTCCTCCTCAAGATTCAGAGAGGCATATACCAGATCCTCCAAGGGATAATATTCCTCCTCCTCCCTCTCCAACTCCACTGGACATAGTTCCAGATCACCCTCAGGATGATGTTCTATCTCAACCATCTCCTCAGCAACAACAACAATAGGAAATCCCTCAATCCATTTTATCTACTTCAGCCCCAGAGGAAACACCTTACATTCCTCAACAACAATCATCCACTATTTCCTCAAACTCTCAGTTTGCTCCACCACCACCAATTCATATCTCCCCTGAAACCTACCATGCACTCTCCCCTATCCAAGAAGATTTCCCTCAATCACCTCCTCCATCTACCTCTCATTGGCCTCCAATTGACCTTGAGCAGGTCATCTCTAAGGCAGTTGACTTGGCCACCTCTACTTTTGCTGATCTATTAGCATATCAAGCCAGAAATTTGACAGGAAATACTCACAAATGGAGGTTGACTGCTATATTCCAAAAGATCCCTCCAAGGTATTAAGTACTACATATCTTCCTGCCTTGTGTCCAAGGAGTTCTTAACCCTTCTTGCCAGTAAGGTTAAGAAGGGGGGGGAATATTTTGGAGGAAGAAAATAGATTGGAGGAAGAAAGGCATGTTCTAGATGAGAGTGGCCTTAATAAAGGAAAAGATGCTGAAGACCCTGAGAAAGTGACCTTCTTCTAGGGTCCAAATGTTCAGGGGGAACCAGTGTCAGAGCATCAAGAAGGGCATGAAAAAAAATGAGCCAGAGAATCAAGTGGATATTGCTACAGATAATTAGGGGGAACTCCCATCTACTCAGGGAGAGCCTGTCCCTGATGCTCAAAGGAATCTGGATGAAGAAATGACAGTTGTAGCTACAGTAGTGGATCAGGGGGAGCCTCATAATGAAAATCTGCTGGATGAAGTGACAAAGATTGACAAGGAAGCTGTTTATATTGCTGAGCTAAATGCTCAAATTTAGGGGGAGCTTCCCAAAGACAATGTTGTAGAAGAAGTAACAATGTTCCTTGAAGAGGATGAGCCCCTGCAGATTGCTCCAAGGAAGGTTGTTCCAAAAGTATTTTCAAGGAAAAGAAGAACTCCTGAGAAGGAGCAATGAAGCTCAGGTACTCTGTAAATCTTTATACTTCCTGGAATCAAACAGTTGTGGAGATCTATAAAATTTCCTTAAAATTGAATGAAATAGCATGTGATTTCAGTCTGTCATTTTCTTATATTTATGTTGTCTTGTCTGTATTTTTGTTTATGTAAAAGTAATGTATAAAATCAATTTAATCAATCTGTAAAATTAGTTAAGATAAATAAGGGGAGATTGTTGGAAAAAACTCCTTTGATTTAACTTAACAAATTATCTAAAAAGTGATTTTATCTCTTAGGTTGAATTACCCATTGTATAGTGAGGGTAATGTGGTCATTAGATGTCTTAGGATATCTCTCTCAACTTAGGATGACAAGACAAGTTTAAAACAAGAAGTATTTGGGTTAAGTTTTCTTTTGCGTCAAATAGAAATTGACACAACATCGAATGGATGTCGACGCTACTTAGACTAGAAGTCCAAGAAACTCAACCTTCTGTCAAAGTAATTCAAGTCAACGCTACGTCAAAAGGATATCGACGTAGAGGTGACACGCTAACTACAAGTGCACTGGTCGTACAAGTAATAAAAGTTGGGAGAGACTCCCCGAATATCGTTCTCAGAGGATTGCAAGTTGGGGTGTATGATTTCTCGTCAGGGAAATTGATTATAAGGATTTCTATGTTAATAATAAAAAGGGGGGTTTGATTTGGGTTTCCTAACAATAAAGGAAAATGCGGGCCTAAAGCACCGCTTCGCTTGGCGAGATGGGATGCAGGCCAAAATGTCGTGCTTTGGTAAGCGGGTGGACGAGAAGGCTCGCGGATGGACGATTCGTAATCAACAGAATGAGGGTCGTAAGCACCTCGTCACAAAACACGCAACTAGTAATTTCTAGTGCGGTGCATAACTCATTGGTGGAGTGGATGGTGGAATGGGGCGCTCCTGTACTTGTATAAACCGTAATAAATCTGATAAACATGAAATCACATTAACTTAAACAAGGGTTTATGCACATCATCCATAACAACATACATCCATAAGGAAGAACTAAAACAACACACAAGGGGGAAGAGTAAACCCAAGCTCGAAGACTCGCTGTAGGTTATCGATTGAAATCGTCGGGTTGTCAAGCCGCGTCCGAGCTCGGTCTTCAGTTGCCGTCCGGGGTTCAGAGGAGCTGTCACCTTCCTCAACGTTACCCGTCTTCTTCGTGGTTAAGCTCAAGCTAGCTCTTATTGGAGACACCTTGAATGTAGCAGAAATCTTCCTTTAATGGTGTTCTGACACGCTTACGACAAGTGCACCGGTCGTACAAGTAATAAAAGATGGGAGAGACTCCCCGAATATCGTTCTCAGAGGATTGCAAGTTGGGGTGTATGATTTCTCGTCAGGGAATTTGATTATAAAGATTGCTATGCTAATAATAAAAAGGGGGGGGGGGGGGGTTTGATCTTGGGTTTCCTAAATTATCAGCAATGAAAGATAATGCGAGCATAAAGCACTGCTTCGTTTGGCGGGATGGAATGTAGGCCACAATGTCGTGATTCGGTAAGCGGGTGGAGAAGAAGGCTAGCAGATGGACGATTCGTAACCGGCTGAGTGACGGTCATAGGCACCTCGTCACAGAACATGCAACTAGCATTTTCTAGTGCGGTGCACAACGGAGCGGTGGAGTGGATGGTGGAATGGGGCGCTCCTCAACTCACATAAACCACAACAAATCTGATCAGCATGAAATTATATTATCTTAAACACAAGGTTTATGAACATCATCCAAAATAACACACATACAATGGAAAAACCTTAAGACATACACTAGGGGAAAGAGATAACGTAAGCTCGAAGACTTTGTTGAAGGTTCTCGGTCGGAATCGTAGGTTCGTCAAGCCTTGCCCGTGCTCGGTCTTCAGTTGCCGTCCGGGGTCCAGAGGAGCTGTAACCTTCCTCTACTTTACCCGTCTTCTTCGTAGTTTAGCTCAAGATAACTCTTTTTGGACACACCTTGAATGCAGCGGAGACTTTCCGTCGATGGCGTTCTTAAGCTTGTGAATGATGGAGGAGGCCGAGGAGGAGGATTTGGCAGAAGATTTGCAAGAAAATGGTTGTCGGAGCTTCTCCTAGGTCAAACAGTGGTGGAGAGGCAAAATGCCCGGACTGGAGTGGAAATGGCGGGCTCTCAAGTCTTTTTCCGGATCCTCTCCAAGCCAGCAGATTTCCTGGCTTATATACTAAGACAACATAAATTAAGTCAAGCACGGTCGAACGCACGACCATGTGTAGACCGTGCATTATTAACGAAAAAGAAATGCCTTGAGGAAGAAGCAGAAGTTCCCCGTGCATTTTACTCACACACGGTCGAAGCCGCCCATGCGTATAAACACACGGCTAATTCCAGACGGCCTAAAAACTAGGCTTAACATGCGATCGTGCGTTTCCTTCGTGCACAGGCAACTGCCCGTGCGTCAATACGCACGATCAAAGACAGAACATCATTTTCTACCCCAGATGAGGGCGCACAACCGCAACCATCCGTGCGTCAAGGAAAACGCACTATCGTGCGATATATGTAGACATGAATTCTGGGTAAAATAGGATGATCCATCCACCTACATAAACATCAACACAGTTGGGAATCCCCTTCCAGCTCAATACAAATACAAAATAAAAGGTTAGGGAGCACCATGTGCTTAACCCCAACAACAACAAGCACAAAAGCATACGAAAACGGGCCTAAATTGTGCACATAGCGCGGAAGTGATTATAAGAGAAATTCAAGCAATTATAATATGAATAGGATGTGCACAAGAGTGAAAACTAGCCCGGATGAGTCCATAAAATCGTATAAATATTGGACACATCACACCCCCAGAGTTAACCATTTGCTCGTCCCGAGAAAATCATCCCTTAAGAGGACGGGAAAAAGGATTAGCTGGCTTAACAATTGTAGATGCGGAGTACCATGCGAAGTCACATGCTCGCGCGCATAGAAATGCAATAGATGGAATTTTTAATTATACAAATACTTTGTATTAATCTAAGAGCGTAATTATATATTATTTCTACCCAAAAGTTGAATTTCGATGAATCGCCCGGTCTCGCGTAAGAAGAAAGTAAACTGATCGCTGAGGCTAGTATTGCTCACGATCGGTGCTCAGAACAACCTCCATTGAAATCCATCAATGTCAGTGTCCATAAGCTCACCCGGTCACACTCTCTCCACGACTCTAGTCTGATTCATTGCATGATTCAATAGGACTTTAGGATAATACTGGACTTGGGATTCGGTAGGGTTTACAATGAAAAACATGAAGGTTTCCGCACCTAACCCATAAGAGCTCTCATTAAGGAAATTAACCAAGCATAACAATAAAAACACAGGTGCACCACACCCCCAGACATGAACATGAAAACATGGGTGTGTGCACCGCACTCCCAATATACATCTCAAAAAGATTTTCAATTAAACTCTTTTCTTGACCACATTTTTTTCTTTTCTTTTTCTTTTTTGTTTCTCGCACTTAATTCAGCGAATAAAATGAGGAAGCACAGACCACACTTTCACAAAATATACACCGCATCAACACCCTCAATTGAAGATAATAACACATTATAGCTCGGATTGGGTGTGCGACTAGGATTATCTTGCAGGCTTCTGTGAAATATAAGTGGAGCTGAATCAAAGAGCGGGGTAGGCACAACGGGGCTAGCGAGCATTATGATATGGTTGGTATGCAAAGCTCAACCAGGCCAAAACAAAGGCCTACATCATGCTCACGCTTTGAACTAACTTATGCCAATGCTTCGAAAGTCGCTTGGGGCAAGTTCTTAGCCACCGAGAAAGATAATTCTTCCTCCCGACTCAAGTAATACAAACCAAGTAACCGTCTACACACATTCCTACGCTATCATCTGATTCACACTGGATTCACCATATTTGAGTAGAATAAATAATTATTACGCAAATAGACTAAATTACAAAACTATAAGCATAAAGAAAAACTTACTCTACACACAATTCTATGCAAGACGCGAGTACTCGACTAGAGCTAGACTCATCATGCGCCTACGATTAAGTGCACTATCTAGTGGGTGTTGTGGTGTGCTATGAAAATGAAAATAAAAATAAGATTGTACTACTAGTATGCTGTGCTTATGTGCATGCGCAAGTGGGTAACGACAAGCTACTCTCCCCCATACTTAAATCTAAACATCATAAAATACAATACTCTATTCATAAAAAGACGTAGGAGGAGAGGTTACCCCAAGCTCAGAAATGAGCATACCGGAAGATTGGCATTAAACTGTCAATTAGCTCACCCCGTCCGCTATTAACGTTGCCACACCTACAAAAATTGCTTCACCAAACAAAAAAAAACTGCAGAAACACAAGCAACACAGCAAAATTGGGTTGTCTCCCATAAGCCCTTTTATTTACCATCCTTAAGGTGGACCAAATACCCGTATTAACATTATAGCAATAGAGTTCAAGCACGCTTCAATTAATTGTCCAAAATATTACCAAGATAACCTCACAAGCAAAGTTAAAGAAATAGAATTTCAACAAAAAACCCGCAGAAACATAGGCCTGGAGACTCCATCACGACTCAGCTGTAGGATGATTTGTGATGATTCTCCCCAGCCACACGAGATGGGAAGGAGTTGAAGGGTTTAGGGCACAAAGGAGACTTATCTCCCTTCCTCCTAACCTCTTCCTTCTCGTGCCGGAGGGCAGTAAAGCGTGGTGCGCGTAATAACTCGTTCTGCTTCAATCTCTCCACAATAGGAGAGCGCCAACGGGCAATAAGAGCTCGATCAAAATTATTGTCTAGCAGTTTTAGGGCAGCCAAGGGCTTCATTTCTTCACCCCCTACGGGTGATAGATCTGCCAAACTAACCTATTGTTGGGAATCTTGCCCTCCTGATTCCTGATTTGGAGAAGTCACTAATTCAAGAGAACTTCACCATGTATTTGATTATCATCTTAGCTTTATCATTTTAGTATAAGATAAGTATAGGTTGGACATATCACTGACAAGAATGGGGAAATCGTTGAAATGATGAGAAAAACAAAGAAGAATGGCTGCGTCTGATGTCGTCCAAAAGGCTCAAGCATGTCGTCGACAACAACAGACATATCGTCGACAATAGCAGACACATCATCAAGAATATGCAGAGAAAAACAAAATGGTGATATCGTTGTGACATCTACACGACAATATCAGAATGACGTGACAAAGAAGAAGACTCAAAGATGTCGACAATATTGTCTAGAAGAAGCCTTGTCGTCGAAAAGGCTAAGTGAGACTGATGGCGATTGACATCATCATTAAGAAGGATTGACGTTGAGAAGACTGAAGAAGGTCATTTGAAGACAAGCAGTTGCTGAAGAATAGTCTGTCGACATGATATCATTCATGACGTCGACAAGATAAGGTGGTCTCAGCGACATCGTGCAGGCAAGGAGTTCTCGCCGATATCAGTTTGATGACTTCATGTAGTCTTAAGCTCAAATGAAGTAGTGATGTCCAGTATCATCGAGATATAACTATCTGATGAAGAATTGAAGAAGAGACTAGTCCAGGGCATCGACAAAGCCCTGTCATCTAAATATTATCCATGTCGTCGTAACAATGGAAATATCATCGAGACAAATTCAAAAGTAGTCGGACGCGCTATGAGAACTTAATGCCGATGCCTGATTGTCCAATCAGCGCATGCTCTTGAGGGATGGGCATCTGTCGGAATAGGACATCATATGTGACCGTTAAGCGGCTCATGCATCATATAAAAAAAGGGAACAGGGATGCCCTAAAAAAGAGATAAAAACAAATGAAAAAGATTACAGCCGAGTAATACAACAGTAAAAACTGCGGTGAAGAAGAAAGAAGAAAAGGAGAACAAAAACGCTCAATCTATGTTCTTCAAGTTGTAGTCAAGCCACATCGACTGATAAGTTTCTCTCAAGAAAAGGTAGCCAGTCAACATCCGGCATAGTTAGAAAGCTTGAAGAAGATCTGCACCATTCAGATTGAAAATCAGAAGCATCTCCTTCAAGTCAAGAATGTTGGAACATGCTTTCCGCATCTCTTAGTTTGACAATAATAAATCCAATTGTATTTGATCATACTTGTTTTTTGTTTATAGTATGCAGGATCTGTGCCTTCAAATCTCCATGGATATGTGTTTTGTTGTTGCTACCGCATAGCGTTAGAACTACCGCTGGCGCTAACAACCGCTAAGAAGAAACCGCTGAGAAGAAACCGCTGAGAACGGAACTGGCGCTCGACGAAATGTGAGTCCAGTTCGACGAAGATGTGCCCGATGAAATGCACTACTGCGGCACGTCAGAACTACCACTGGCGTTAGTGTTCATTCGATGAAATGGATGTTACATTCGATGAACTGGCATTCGACAAAATGAAACTTGCGTTCGACGAACTGCATGCTCTACCACGGCGCTTGACGAAATGCATGCTTTGCCGCGGCGCGTTAGAACTACCGCTGGCGTTAGCGATCGACGAAATGGAGGTCGACGAAATGAATGCGGCGTTCAACGAAGATGGCGTTCGACGAAATGTGTTCGACGAAGATGGCGTTCGACGAAAGGTGTTCGACCAAAATAAATGTCGTTCGACGAAAACTGATGTCAGGCGTTGCTACTGCGGCGCGTTAGCACTACCGCTGGCGCTAACATAAATGGAAACATTTGACGAGAGGGAAACAGTGGAGAAAAAGGAATGTCGACTGGACTCTATTTTGGCAAGTACTATCGCGACGCGTTAAGTCTAATGCCCGGCGGTAGCTTTTGGAAACTTCCCGTCCGTAGTTGATTGAGGAGCATATTTGGAAGAAGATTGTGGCTGAAGGAAGGATATCGCGTTGCCACGGGGGCGATAGCGTTATCGCGGCGCGCTAGTGTTCGGCGCTCAAAATGTTGCCTACACTACCACGATCCGTGTGCTTCATTGCCTAATGTGGATACCGCGGGGCGGTAGTGGCTGATTCAATAAAAAGACACGCGCCTCCTCCATTATTGCTTGCTGTTCCAGAATGTTTTGAAGCCATATTTTCAAAGGACTCGTGAGGGCCTTCTCCAAGCAGCCCGAAGAACTCTGCAACGTTCGTGAACGCAAAGAACTTGAAGACCAAAACGATTGCATCTACATCGACATCAAGTTCAACTTTTGAGGGAGTCTTTAGTTTGTGTTTTGTTTTACTTTCAAATTGTAACCTTTATATCTTTTTTCGGTAGAGGAACTCGCCACACGATGACTAGGGCCTTGCGGGGACAAGGGGGAATTCGCCACATGGCGACTAGGTCTAGGTAGGACTTAGGGAGGAATTCGCCACACGTCGACTTGGTCTACGAAGTAGATCTAGGGGGTGCTCGAGGCCTTTCTGGTGATAGATTGGCTAGTGCGGCTTAAGGCCATATCTGGGGAGAGATCAGCTAAAGCCAACCGATTCGTGGGGATACGAGTCGGTATAGAAAACAAAAAGGGTTTTCATATTATTCGCTTCGATTTCTAGCGTCATTGAAATTAGATTTTGTAATCAATTTTATAAATGTTAATAATGTCTTTTCTTGTTTAATAAAATTGATTTCATTTCAAATTTTATTATCTCTTTACTTTTGATTTAACTTCGATCAAAATATCAAAAGTTTTCTATTAAAGTTTACAGTTTTTAAAACCCTTATTCACCCCCCTCTAAGGGCGCCTACAGATCCAACAAGTGGTATCAGAGGTAGGTTATTCCAAATTGGCTTAACAACCGGGAATAATGGCGTCTCATGATCTCGCTTCTATTAGTGGGGGTAATTTTTATGAAGAAGAAAAATCTCTTGCACCACCCTTATTCGAAGGAAGAAATTATAAAGGGTGGAAATTGTTAATGGAAAGGTTTATTAAATCATTAGATATCAACGCATGGGATATAGAAATAACAAGACCAACGGACGAATCAAATAAACAAGAGCGTCACCTAAATGCAAAAGCTATGAACTATATTTTCTGTGCCTTATCTCAAGACATCTTCAAATTAATATATTGTTTTTCTAGTGCATACAAAGTATGGAAATTTCTTTAAGAAATGTATGATTCTCCTACTACAGGTATGGAACAATCACAAGAATCGGAGAATATGCAAGCTTGCACAAGTCTTCAAGAATGCTCCTCTCATGACGGATCCATGAAGTGCACATCAAGTGAAAGAGAAGAAGAAATACTATCTTCTGAAGAGGAGTGCCAAAAAGATGCCAAAGAAATGATATGTTCAAATCGTGCCTCTCCCGAAAGCAATGTAAGGAAATCAAATTCCATTTTTTGTACTTCTATCTCTACATTACAATTGCTTCAAACTACAAAGTGCAAAATTAAGAAATTAAAAAATGCTAATAAACATTTGCGCTTAGAAAATAAAAATTTAAAGGCAAAAATTAATGAACAATCAAATTCAAATTTATCTAGTTCTATCCATGGCTCCTTAGTTGAAAACACTACACCTTGTGTAGAATATAATGAATTAAAAGAAAAACACAAGGAATTTGAGAAGGAACTTCTTTTTATAAAAGAACAAAATGAAAGATTATGTTTAGAAAATTCATCCTTGAAATATGATTTTGCTAAGTGTAAGGACTATAAAATTGAAATTAAAGAGATGGATGAAACATTTGATGAATATAGAAATAACTCTCAAAATCATATTGATTCAATTGTTTCCACTCTTAAAAATAGAACAATCGCTTATAATAAAGCTAGACATAATTTAATGATTAAGAATAATGAATTAAAAACTAAAATCAACTTGCTTAAGCAAATCATAAAGAAAAATTCTCAACACGTAAATCAACAATTTCAAGCAAATTCCAAAAACAAGTTAAATATAAATTCTCATAATATGTCTAAGCATAACAAAGGAAATGAAAAATATCAAATGCGTGAAAATGAAATTCCAAATCATTATTATTTACAACATCATCTTTATCCCAACATAAAGATAAACAAATTTCCTATAAATAATGTTTTACAAAATCATCATGGAAATTTGACAAATAAAAACAATATTAAACAAAGGTTTGAATGGCGGCCCAAAGTTAAAGATGAAACACAAACTCAAATCAAAAGGGCCATTCAATCATATCTCCCCAAAAGCAAACACGTTGTATTTGGGTACCCAAAGGAACCGTCACACCCGGTCCTCTTTGGATACCTAAATCTCTCATTCATTAGTATCCAATCCTTTGCATGAAGTAGAAATCAATAAAAATGAAATATCAATTCTCTACTTCATGATATGCTTTATTTCCTTTTTATTTTTGCTTTTATTTCTTTGAGCCATCATGATACGATCACTTAATATAACTTGTGATATGATTTTCACTTATTAAACCTAAATTCATTAATAAATCAAATTGAACATAATTGAATAAATAGTCATATTATTTTCAAGTGATCTAATTACCTTTTATTTTTTTTCCTTCTAGATCCATTTCCTAAGAGTCTTATAAAATTTGAAAAACTAAATTTGTCATATGATATTATTAAGACTAAATGAAATAAGTGTCAAAATGGATTTAAAAGGTATTTTAGGGGTATTAGGCTAAATTTATAAAATGCGCAAGTTTTGCTTAGGAATTTAATATATTTGCGTCATTTTGATTACCCCTAGTATGTTTAATCATAATCATGTCAAATCGAAATTGAAAAATTGCAAAAATCATTTGTGTTTAAATAAAGAATCTCAACTCTGTTGATAGCGCCTGGCGTTAGGTTCTAACGCTGGCGGTAGCATAATTTTCCTAAATCCTGATGTATCTAAAATATTATTTTCTGAAAAATTATTGTATTAACTTTATTGTCACTATGCTTTCATAAAACAATATATATGTGATTTATTTAAGATTTCAAAAATCAAAGAGAAAATTTACAAAACCTTTCTAAATAACCAAAAAAAAATTTCTCTTTATATTTATTTTAAGTTTTCACCTTATAGTATTTCTCTCTAATAATTCAAAAAGGATGAATATGAATGTTCTTTAATAATATCTCATTTATATCATCATGAACAATTAATTATGAGTATATAATTCCTATGTGTTAAAATTCATGATCATGTATAATAATCTTGCCAATTCAATAGATCTTTTTAATTCAAATATTAAAAATCTACAAAAGATCCAATTGATTCCATCAAATAGTTTGTGATCATGACCATTATATGAATCAATTATGTTTTGCATGTATCTCATTTATATGAAGATCACAGAATCATCACTTCATTCTATGTCCAAAATTTGAATGATGAGGTTTGAAATACATGCAACATTAATGAAATAAATCTTACGCCATAAAATTGTGATAAAACTCTTCTTTCTAGCATTATCAACTAATCAATACAATCTTTCTTGCTAGAGATCTAATGATGCCATAATAAATCAATTGTAAAGAAAAATAATTAAAAATTAAAATTCATAATAACTATGTTGCTTTAAAATCAAATCTAATAAGAAATTAATCTCTCATAAAAGCCATAGTTTAAAAAATTGGTTCTATAAGATTAAGTGCTTAGTATGCCCATGATCATTCAACCACACTATGTGTCTCACTATAGCGAGGGAGTAAGATTGTGTGCATTAGAAACCTAACCACTATGTCATGTCTTGTCCTTAACCGGGAAGGGTTCCAGTGGGGCCTTGCGAGGCACTGGAGGGGAAAGAGTGCTAGGATGAGCGTTGTCTTTTGTATGCATGTGGGATTAACACCCCAAGCTACGATATGCGTGTAGCTCCTCATGCCCATCCATCACTTAGTATGGGGCTAGAGTGTAGACATGTTGTTAGGGTATCTTGATCATAGACATACATATGTTGTATACATTGCATGAATATTATTGCACTTATTTACGATCATTTCACTCATGCATATTTGTGCTCAAATATGTTATCTTATGTTTTTCATATTATCTATTTCTGAACTATCATGCATGTGAAAAACATAAGTATTTTGAAAGTGTATTGTGACACCTTAGGTTAGAATTTGGGGATTTTGACATATTAGCGTAAACTTGGAAAATCCACATTTTTGTATATGCATATGTTTGATTTCATTACTGAACTTCATTGTCATAAATCTGAACAAATATACTCAAAAGAAAAATTCTGAAAAATTTCACATTTTCCCCAAAATTCTAGTTCTGTCACTGCCGTCAGGCGATAGCTGGTACCGATGGCGTTAGTGGGTCATTTCTGAATTTCCTGTTGTCTCTTTCATTTTTTTATTTTTCAGTTTTTTGTTATTTTCTTTTAGAATTCTAAAAACAAAAAAAAACTATAAAACAAATCAAAATCCAACCATAAACATGTTTTTTTATCAAAACCAACTACAAAATTGAAAAACCAATTAAAACAACAAAAACATGTTTTTTATTTGTTTTATTTTTGTTTTTTTTTAACTTAAAATTTATAAAAAAACGATGTAATTTTCTATGTTTCAAGGATGATATGGTTTATCTTGCCAAGTTTTGTTTACAATGTTTCATTCTCTAATTCAAGTATCTTAATAACATTGTTTTTGTTTCATGCCTTGATCATTATCTTGTGTGCTTTGAAATTGATTATAGAAATCATGTGTACTATTGCATAGCATGCCTCTATGTATGAGTAAATAGCTTATATTTGCAAATGATTTTTTCACTCACACCTTTTTGATATACTACATATGAATTTAATCTTCTCCTTCATGATTGTGTAGTGTAACAATTTAATATTATTTCTAGGCATGCTTAGTTTTACCTACACCACATGTAAAAATCTTTTTCATGCACCTATTTTTGAAGAAGTATGTCTTTCCAAAAACTTTTGTTTGCACATACAAGTGAATTCGAAGACCTTTGTCGTTAAGCAATAAATTCAGCTGAATAATTGACAAAGATAACTCCACCAAGCACTACTCACCCTCCTGATAAGTCTTAATGAGCATTGTGAGGTTGAGCACCTTGGAGAGAATTGTAAAGTGCCTTGTTGCAAACATTTTCCTTTTTACACTACTTCTTCTTGTACACCGAATCACAAATAACTAAATTTTGAAATAATTATTATGATTCCCCAAGCACTACTTTGCACCCTGATAAGTCTTAATAAGCATTGTGTATGCAGAGCACCTTGGTAGTTGCACTATTTTTCTATGTGCATTGAATAATTTATATAGCTTTATGGGTAGAAGTAACTCTAAAAATGCTTTTTTCAATAATATTATGTTTATTCCATTATACATGTCATGTGTTTTGATTAACTCATATGTATACTTTTATCAAAAACATTATTATGTACACATCATTATCACTTGTAAGCCTTCTACTCATGAGAATTGGAGTCTATTGCATATCTACATGTATTCTCTAAATTCTTAAGTAAATGCACTAAATAGCCTTGCATGATCAATACAATGTATAAGTGCACTTGTTTTCTCAATTTAGAATATTGTATTCTTCCATCTTGACTTGATATCTGGTATCACGCTTACATTTTTTTCCGCTATGCCATGAGAACTCTGTATTGCATACCTTTCAAAACTAGTATATGGCTATGTTACAACTGAAGTTATTTTGTGCACTTAAAATGCTACAACATCTATTTTATTATGTCTAAAATTCTTAATCATCTACTATGCTTCACAATTCATATATAGATGTTCACTTCAAAAAAGTATTTCGTCATGTTTTCCACCTCTTTACTAATTGTATGCTCGATCATGAATACGTTGTCCCAACAAGTGGTTTCTTTATGAAAAATTCTTCACATTCCTTTCTTTCTCTCCTATCTATTGTATTTTTCCTAAGCGTTTCACTCGTTATCATGATCATTCCCTCTCTACACAGTTATTGTACAATTTTTGTTGGACTACCTCTCCACCCTCTTTTGATAATACCAAAAGGGGGAGAATAAATTTGAAAGAAATTAACATGTTTTGGGGAGTCAAGTTCATAGGGAGTTTTGTTGTAGGGGGGGCATTCACTTAGGGGGAGAATTCATTTAGGGGGAGCATTTGAACATGCCTAATTTTCATGCAATCAATGTTAGTTCTCTATTATAAACACAAATTCCTACCAATTGAATTATTTATTTCTAAGGGGATTTGTTATTATCAAAAGGGGGAGTTTGTTGGAACATGCTTTCCGCATCTCTTGGTTTGACAATAATAAATCCTACTATTTTTGATCATACTTGTTTTGTGTTTATAGTATGCAGGATTCTGTGCCTTCAAATCTCCATTGATATGTGTTTTGTTGTTGCTACCGCGTAGCGTTAGAACTACGGTTGGCGCTAACAACCGCTGAGAAGAAACCACTGAAAAGAAACCACTGAGAACAGAACTAGCGCTCGACAAAATGTGAGGCCGGTTCGACGAAGATGCACCCGACGAAATGCACTACATCGGCGCGTCAGAACTACCGCTGGCGCTAGTGTTCGTTCGACGAAATGGATGTTGCGTTCGACGAACTGGCGTTTAACGAAATGGAACCTGCGTTCGACGAAATACATGCTCTACCACGGCGCTTGATGAAATGCATGCTTTGCTGCGGCGCGTTAGTGTTGGGTCTTACGGCGCCCTTAGAGGGGGGTGAATAAGGGAATAAAAGTCTTTGATAATTTTTACTAAATTTTTTAGAGTGAATTAGAATGAAATAATCAATTTAACTTAAAGAAGGAAAACAATTGTAATTTGCAATTTTAAAAGTTATGCCAAATAATAGAAATCAAGTAAACACAAAAGAGACATGATTATATTATATGGAAAAAGTGTTTACATAAATTTGATTTCTATATCGCTAGAAATCGGAGGCGTACAAATGTAAATTTCTTTTCCTTTTCTATACCGACTTGTATCCCCACAAATCGGTTGGCTTTAGCCTATCCTTCCCCGAATAAGGCCTCAAGCCGCTCTAGCCAATCCTTCCCCGGATATGGCCTCGAGCCCCCCTAGATCTAATCACCTTGAACTAGTCGCCAATACAAGGTGAATTTCCACCTAAGTCCTACCCAGACCTAGTCGCCAACACAAGGAGAATTAACTAAATGATTACAATAGAATATGGAATGAAAATAAAATTAACAATAATGAAACTCCCTATATGAGATCTCTGAAGTTGAGGATGAAGGATCGTTGTAGCATAAGAGAGTTTGATGCGATCGTTCTTCGGATGCAGCCTGGTGGCTTCCTTCTCCAAAAATCCTCTTTGAATTTGAGTGGGAGATGAACTTTCGGCAGAGTAGTAGCTCTAGAAATATGGCACAAGTAATCTCCCTGGAAGCACTAACCCAAAACGAGAGAGAGCCCGTCAATTTATAGATCTTGACGATAGCGCCTGCGGTAGCTCCTAGCGCCTGCGGTAGCGTTCATGTGGAGCGGTTGTGAAAACCGTCAGCGGCATGGCGCTATGCACGAACTTGAGATAGCGCCAGGCGGTAGCGCTAGCGCTGGCGGAAGCGTTCGCGAAACTGTCGGCGGCGTGGAAGAACAAACTTTCGTCGAACGAAAGTTTCGTCGAACGGAGCTCGAAGTTCGTCGAGCGGAATTTTTCGTCGAACGGAGCTCCAAGTTTGTTGAACGAGCTAGCGCCCGGCGTTAGCGATAGCGCTGGCGTTAGTGCTGCTCCTTTCAAAAGTTTGATTCCATGCTGCCTTCTACCTGTGGAGTATTGCACCTATAGTTCCTGCACACTATAAACACACTACAAGCAATATCAAATACAATATGGGATTTGTTATTCTCAAACAAAAGGATGTGAGACACATGTCCAACAATCTCCCCCTTTTGATAATAACAAATCCTCTAAGCAAGAAATAAACAATAGTGTTTATAGTATATGATAAGCAAGATAATAGTGCAACTATAGTAAATGATAAGCATGATAATGTGCAAACTCCCCCTATCTTAATGCCCCCCCTACATAAATGCAACTTATGTTTTACTCCCCCTAAATGATAGATTACATGAATTATTCTCCCCTTAATCTTCTATATTACTCCAATATAGATTTCTTCAATTAATCTCCCCCTTTTGGTATTATCAAAAGAAGGTGGGGTGAGGGTAGTAAGGAGGCATTTCTTATAAATGATAAAGCATGATCGAGCTTTTGTAATATAGATAATGATAAAGATTTTAAACATAGTATATAAGAGATTTCAAATAAAAAGATAAGAGTTGTAAGCAAGTGGAAGATTATAAGAAACATCTTTTTGTAAGCATGAAAAACATAAGTAAAAATATGAGTTTTAGTTCAAAATTGAAAGATGTTTTAACCTTTGAAATCTCAAAGTTTTTCATAAAGATACCAAGCATGAACTGAATATATCAAAGAGAGATTATACTACAATGTTACTTAATTTTAAGTTCAAGAGATACCAAAACATTGTAGAGATTATGCTAGGTTATCTAGTGCATTTCTTATATAAAGAGTAGTATAGATAAAGCATTAGAATCCAGTACTCATGAGAAGAAGTGTTATGAAAGATAATGATGTGCACATAAGTGTATTTTGGGCAATGTTAACAATTGATTTAATTCAACAAAATACAAGACATATGTAAAGTAAAGTGCACAATAAAACACAAGTAAATTACTTTCACACACTTTTAATGCCCATAATTTTTAACAAAGTGGTGTAATAACCAAGGTTTGCACAAGACACTTCACTATTCTTTCCAAGGTGCTCAGCCTCACAATGCTTATGAAGACTTATCAGGAGGTTCAAGTAGTGCTTGGTGGAGTTATATTTGTCTACATATATAATTTTTTTGTTCAAATTTCTGAGACAACATTCTCCGAATACACTTGTTTTGCAAACCCTAAATTTTTTAACTTAACCACTTTTCTAAATTTTATAAGTGCAATTCAAATGTAGTGTAGGCAATAAACTTATGCAAGTTTTAATTCATTGTACAAATACAATACACAAACAAGCATTTTATATTTAAACACTCATGTTGATTACCAAAATAAGTGAGTGAAATGTATCATTATCAATCATAAAACATTTACTCATAATTAGAGGCATGCTATGCTTGGTTCTACACATTTTTTCAATACAATTGATGCACTTTAAATAGATATATCAAAGCATGATAAACAAAACAATGTTCATAGTAATTTCAAGGAATAAATTTTAACATTGTAAATAATTCTAAATAATAGAATTCATACATTCTTGATATTGACAATAAAGATCATACAGTTTTTTTTTTGTAGTTTTATCATTTTTTAAAGAAATAAAAATAGAAAAAAAAAATCACACAAACATATTTTTTTATTTTTGAATTTTGAATTTTTGTAGTTGATTTTTCATAATGCAAATAAAACAAAAATAAAATAGACAGAAACACAAAAATAAATTTGTACATATAAACTAACATATTTTTGTTGATTTTTAGAAATAAAAAAAAATAGAAAAATCACAAACCCACGCTAGTGCTGGCGCTAACGCTAGCGCTGGAAACAGTACACGATTTTTTAAGAATTTTAAATTTTTTATTTTTGATATTGATTAGGGGTCTTAATAGTAGTCTTATGCAGAAATTGTGTAATATTCAGAGATGTCTTGATTGCTCAAATTGCATAAAACATTAGCGTTTTATATGTTATTCATCCTAAGATGTCTAAGACTCCTAATTCCAACCTTAACATTTGAAACCTTGCATCGGGAAGAGGTTTAGTAAATATATCAGCAAGTTGAGAGTCCGTGCCAATGAAACTAATCCTTATATTTTCCTTTTTAATGTGATCCCTTATGAAATGATGACGCACATCTATATGTTTGGATCTAGAGTGGTGTACCGGATTATTTGTGAGATCAATGGCACTTTTGTTGTCACATTTTAATTCAATAAGTTTTAGATGAAAACCAAAGTCCTCTAAAGTTTGGCTCATCCATAGTGCTTGTGCACAACAACTCCCTAATGCAATGTATTTGGCCTCCGTGGTGGAGAGTGCAACCGAATTTTGTTTCCTACTAGACCATGCAACTAATGAAGGTCCTAGAAAATGACAAGTACCACTAGTGCTTTTTCTATCAAGTGAACAACCGGCATAGTCCGAATCGGAGTAGCCGTGAAGTGTAAATGAATTATTGTGTGGGTACCATAGTCCTAATCTAGATGACCCAATGAGATATCTAAGAATTTGTTTTACCGCTTTTAAATGAGATTCTTTTGGATTGGCTTGAAATCGAGCACATAAGCATACGACAAACATAATATCGGGTCTAGTTGCACTTAGATAAAGTAGAGATCCTATCATACCTCTATATAAAGTTTGATCTATAGAAATTCCTGATTCATCTTTTCCTAATTTTAGTGATACAAGACTCATTTCAAATTCATTTTTCATCACTAAAATAACTTCTTTACACATCTCTTCATTAGTAGATCCAAAAATAATATCATCAACATATAATTGTAAAATAAATATATCGTTATTGTTGTGCTTAATGAACAGAGTACTATCCACACTTCCCATAATGTAACCGTGCTTTAATAAAAATGATGTAAGTCTTTCATACCATGCACGGGGCGCTTGTTTTAATCCATAAAGCGCTTTCTCTAGTTTATAAACATGATTTGGAAATTTTTCACTAATAAAACCGGGAGGTTGTTCAACATAAACTTCTTCTTTTACAAACCCGTTTAGAAAAGCACTTTTCGCATCCATTTGAAATAGTTTTATTCTTTTAAAGCTTGCAAATGCTAGAAAAATTCTTATAGACTCTAATCTTGCAACGGGTGCAAAAGATTCATCAAAATCTATCCCCTCGATTTGAGAATATCCTCGTGCTACTAATCGTGCTTTATTTCTAGAGATTCTTGACTCACCATCTAATTTATTTTTAAAAATACATTTTACACCTACAATCCGGTGATTAGATGGTCTTTCAACTAATTTCCAAACATTATGTCACTCAAATTGTTCTAACTCTTCATTCATAACCAAAAATCAAAATTCATCATTTAAAGCAGTGGAAATGTTTTTTGGTTCTATTTCGGAAACAAAACAAATATTTGAAAATGATTCATGAAGAGAAGAGCGAGTTCTTACCCCGATGGATGGTTCACCAATTATAAGTTCCCGTGGATGATCCTTTGTGAATTTTAAGATGCTTGGAGGTACATATTCATCTATCTTGGCCTCCTCTTCTTCTTCTTTGGAAGGTTCTTCATCACCATGCTCCAAAGGAGGTAATAGATCATCCTCTTTGCCTGCGGAAAGTCTTTCTATACAAGGAACAAGCTCATCAAATTTCACATTAATTGATTCTTCAACTTTTTTAGTTCTTTTATTAAAAACTCTATAAGCTTTACTAGTTGAAGAGTATCCAAGAAATGTTCCTTCATCACATTTTTCATCAAACTTTCCCAAGCTATCTTTTGTATTTAAAATAAAGCATTTACAACCAAAAACTTTGAAGTAAGATACATTAGGCTTCTTTTGAAAATAAAGTTCATATGGTGTGAGATTTAAAGATGGGTGAAGAATGATTCTATTTATAACATAACATGATGTGTTTACGGCTTCCGCCCAAAAGGACTTAGGTAATTTATATTCACATAACATAGTGCGTGCTAGCTCTTGAAGTGTCCTAATCTTTCTTTCTACAAGACCATTTTGTTGTGGTGTGCGTGGTGCGGAGAACTCATGTTTTTTGCCTAACATATCACAATAAGATGTAAATTTTTCATTTTCAAATTCTCCTCCATGATCCGAGCGAATGCATTTAATTTTTAAATCGCATTCATTTTGAATGCGAGTACATAATTTTGAAAATTCACAAAACGCTTCGGATTTGGATGAGAGAAATATTGTCCAACAATATCTAGAAAAATCATCTATTAAAACATATGTATATAATCTACCACCAAGACTTGCGGTGCTAATGGGACCAAAAAGATCCATATGAATTAATTGCAAAGGTCTTGTAGTAGAAATAACATTTTTACTTTTGAAAGAGGATCTAGTAATTTACCTTTTTGACATGGTGAACAAAGTGAAGGTAAATTACCATTTAATCTAGGCAATCCTCTAATTAAATCTCTCTTGGCAAGTTTTACAATAAGCTTTGTGCTAGCATATCCTAGCCTTCTATGCCAAAGTTCAAGTTCATCATTTTTGGTAATAAAACATTTTAAAGATGATTTTGAAAGATCATGAAATAAAACTATATAAACATTGTGTATTCTTGGTGCAGTTAGTAAAATATTGTTTGTAATAGGATTAGATATTTTGCTTAGATTAGTGGAAGATTCAAATAACACATCTAATCCTTTATCACATAAT
Organism: Dactylorhiza incarnata; assembly: GCA_033032865.1. NCBI lineage: Eukaryota > Viridiplantae > Streptophyta > Magnoliopsida > Asparagales > Orchidaceae > Dactylorhiza > Dactylorhiza incarnata. The sequence goes on along the minus strand of JAWHQI010000006.1, from coordinate 20,315,451 downwards.
TGGCTAATAGAAATTAAATTGTGTTTTAATCCTTTCACATAAAGAACATTAGATATAGTAAAGGATTTGTTACCAACTGTACCAATTCCCATAATCCTTCCTTTTCCGTTGTCACCAAACGTCACGATCCCTCCCTTCTTCTTTTCTAGGCTAAGGAACATTTCTTTATTGCCCGTCATGTGCTTGGAGCTCCCTGAATCCAAGTACCACACGTCTTCATTGTCCTTAGCCTGCCTGCACATCTAGAAAGAAGATGAGAGTAAAGATCCGGATACCCAAGTGGTACCACCCATAGAATAAGTGGAAGCCTTAGGTACCCAGATTTGGTTTAAAGCATTTTGTTTTATTTTCCTGCAAGAACTAGATGTGTGACCTAACCTATAACAGTTTGCACACAAAATAAAGGGGGTTGATACCCTTTTCTGGAATATTTTCTTGCTGGAATAAGTTGGATTTACAGAAGAAAAACATTTTGAAAAAGAAAATTTAGGTTTCTCGTATGAGGTGCAAGCGCCGGTGTTAGTGGCTAGCGTCGGGCGGTAGCCCTCACCTCGATATCCGAGCCCAAATTTTCCAGAACCATGGCACTGGTTCCCTAAGATCATTTCTAGAGATTTTTGGCCTATTCCAAATTTTTCAATGGCCATGGTGAGATCATGAACTTGTGCTTTAAGTGAAGAGTTTTCTTTCACAAGCATAACACACCTATTTTCAAAACCTTTTTTAGTATTTTTGATTTGCAAAAGAGAGGCTTCTAATTTCCTTTCTAATTCCCCCTTCTCTTTTGTAAGAGTTTTGGCGTGAGAGAGGGCTTTAGAAAGTGACTCTTCAATATCTTTTGCCAATTTTGTGGAGTGATCACATTCTTGGCAAGAAACCTTTATCTTTTCTAAAACAATTACCTTTTTGGAAAGCTTTTGATTTTCTTTAATAAGAGATTCATTTTCACGATTTAATAAAATACTATCTTTCATATTTTTATCAAAAGCTTTGCAAGTTTCAAGGAATTCATTAAGCAATTCATCATAAGTGGGAGGAGTTACCTCAGTGTCACTAGGAACACTGGTGTCGTCGTCGTCGTTTCCATGTCCCATGAGGCACATGTTTGCTTCCTCATCTTTGCTTGATGAAAACCCGCTTGGTTCTTCGGAGGAGGAGGAAGAGGAGTCATCCCATGTCTTTGCCTTTAGCACCTTCCTCTTTTCTTTCCCTTTGTGCCGTTTCTCCTTTTTCTCCTTCAAGAATTTTTGACATTGGCTCCTTATGTGCCCCGTCTTTCTACAATGATAACATTCCGGTGGAGGTCTCTCTTCTTCATTGTCGCTCTCTTTTTCCTTCTTTGAAGATGACCTTTCCATCTTTCACCCTTTTTGAAATATTTTCGAAAGGTGTTTCTCTTTTCCGGATTGCGTATGAATTTTCGGAAGTTCTTCACCAAAAGGCTTTCTTCATCTTCATCCTCATCCTCTTGGCACTCTTTCTTTGATTTTAGTGCCAACGCCTTCTTCTTTGGCTCCTTGTTGTATTCATCAAATTGGATTTTGAGTTCTACCTCATGGGTTTTGAGATTCCCAATGAGACTCTCAAGTTGGAGCGTTCTTAAGTTGTGTGACTCTGAAATAGCTGTCACCTTCGGGTTGAATTTTGGAGGAAGAGAACGAAGGATCTTACAGACCAAGTTGCCATTTGAGAAGGTCTTTCCAAGAGCTTTTGAGGCATTGACGATCTTGGTAAAGCGCGTGTACATACCATCAACATCTTCGCTTTCATCCATTAGGAATTTTTCATATTCCGACTCCAGTTGGAAAAGCTTGGAATCTTTAACCTGCGATGTACCTTCATGAGTAACTTCCAAATGATTCCAAATTTCATATGCAGTAGTACATGCAGAAATTCTATTAAATTCATTTCTATCTAACGCACAAAATAGAGCATTCATGGCTTTTGCGTTATTTTTACATTTGAGTTTATCCCGATCATCCCATTTATCTTTGGGTTTTTCTAACATAACCTCTCCAACTACAAACGTAGTAGGAGTGTATTCTTCTTCTACCATGTTCCATACCTCAATGTCTAGGGTCATTAGAAAACAACGCATCCTATTTTTCCAATAATTACAATATGACCGGTAAATAGTGGAGGTCTACTAATTCCCTGACCTTTGGAAAAAGCGAGATCATAAGACTCCATTATTCCTAGTTTTTAAACCGTTTGGAATAACCTCGCTCTGATACCACCTGTTGGGTCTTACGGCGCCTTTAGAGGTGGGGGTGAATAAGGGAATAAAAGTCTTTGATAATTTTTACTAAATTTGTTTAGAGTGAATTAGAAAGAAATAATCAATTTAACTTAAAGAAGGAAAACAATTGTAATTTGCAATTCTAAAAGTTATGCCAAATGATAGATATCAAGTAAACACAAAAGTGACACGATTATATTATATGGAAAAAGTGTTTACATAAATTTGATTTCTATATCGCTAGAAATCGGAGGCGCACAAATGTAAATTTCTTTTCCTTTTCTATACCGACTTGTATCCCCACAAACCGGTTGGCTTTAGCCTATCCTTCCTCGGATAAGGCCTCAAGCCGCTCTAGCCAATCCTTCCCCGGATATGGCCTCGAGCCCCCATAGGTCTAATCACCTAGAACTAGTCGCCAACACAAGGCGAATTTCCCCCTAAGTCCTACCCAGACCTAGTCGCCAACACAAGGCGAATTAACTAAATGATTACAATAGAATATGGAATGAAAATAAAATTAACAATAATGAAACTCCCTATATGAGATCTCTGAAGTTGAGGATGAAGGATCGCTGTAGCAAAAGCGAGTTTGAAGCGATCGTTCTTCGGATGCAGCGTCGTGGTTTCCTTCTCCAGAAATCCTCTTTGAATTTGAGTGGGAGATGAACTTTCGGCAGAGTAGCAGCTCTGGAAATAAGGCACAAGTAATCTCCCTGGAAGCACTAACCCAAAACGAGAGAGAGCCCATCAATTTATAGATCTTGACGATAGCGCCTGCGGTAGCTCCTAGCGCATGCGATAGCGTTCGTGTGGAGCGGTTGCGAAAAACATCGGTGACGTGGCGCTCTGCATGAACTTGAGATAGCGCCAGGCGGTAGCGCTCTGCACGAACCGTCGGCGGCGTGGCAGAACAAACTTTCATCGAACGAAATTCGTCGAACGAAATTTTCGTTGAACGGAGCTCGAAGTTCGTCGAGTGGAATTTTTTGTCGAACGGAGCTTCAAGTTCGTCGAACGAGCTAGCGCTGGCGTTAGTGCTGCTCCTTTCAAAAGTTTGATTCCATGCTGCCTTCTACCTGTGGAGTATTGCACCTATAGTTCCTGTACACTATAAACACACTACAAGCAATATCAAATACAATATGGGATTTGTTATTCTCAAACAAAAGGATGTGACACACATGTCCAACAGTTAGAACTACCTCTAGTGTTAGCGATCGAAGAAATGGAGGTCGATGAAATGAAAGTGGCGTTCGACGAAGATGGCGTTCGACGAAGATGGCGTTCGACGAAGATGGCATTCGACGAAAGGTGTTCGACCAAAATAAATGCTGGTCGACGAAAACTGATGGCAGGCGTTGCTACTGCGGCGCATTAGCACTACCGCTGGCGTGGCATAAATGGAAACATTTGACGAGAAGGAAACAGTGTAGAAAAAGGAATGTCGACGATATGCTATTTTGGCAAGTACTATCGCGGCGCGTTAAGTCTAATGCCCGGCGGTAGCTTTTGGAAACTTCCCGTCCGCAGTTGATTGAGGAGCAGATTTGGAAGAAGATTATGGCTGAAGGAAGGATATCGCATTACCACGGGGCATTAGCGTTACCGCGACGCGCTTGTGTTTGGCGCTGAAAATGTTGCCTAAACTACCACGATCCGTGTGCTTCATTGCCTAATGTGGATAACGCGGGGCGGTAGTACTACCGCGGGTGGTAGTGGCTAACTCTATAAAAAGACGCGCGCCTCCTCCATTGTTGCTTGATGTTCCAGAACGTTTTGAAGCCATATTTTCAGAGGACTCGTGAGAGCCTTCTCCAAGCAGATCAAAGAACTCCGTCAACGTTCGTGAACGCAAAGAACTTGAAGACCAATACGATCGCATCTACATCGACATCAAGTTCTACTTTTGAGGGAGTCTTTAGTTTGTGTTTTTTTTATGTTCAAATTGTAACCTTTATATCTTTTGTTCGGTAGAGGAACTCGACACACGGCGATTAGGGCATTGCGGGTGTTGGATCTTACGGCGCCCTTAGAGGGGGGGTGAATAAGGGAATAAAATTCTTTCTATAATTTTCAAGATAATTACTAAATTGTTTTATAATGAAGGAGATTGAAATAAACAATTTAGATTTAGAATTGAAAACTTATAACACAATATAATAGAGATTATGCCAAATGATACAAATCAAGTAAACACAAAAGAGACATGATTATATATATGAAAAAGTGTTTACATAAATTTGATTTCTATATCGCTAGAAATCAGAGGCGTACAAATGTAAATTTCTTTTTGTTTACCAATCCTTCTCCCAAGGATCGGAAGGCTATCACTTGTCTCTCCCTAGACCATGCCCAAGCCTATCCTCTAGATCTTCCCAAGATCTAGACGTAGCACACAAGGCCACAATTTCCCACCAAGCCACGCAAGGACTTGGACACTCCGCACAAGGAAGCGATTTTCCCCTAAGCCACGCAAGGACTTAGACGCTCCGCACAAGGAAGCGATTTTCCCTACCAATACAAAGTAAAATGTATATAAATGAAAATACAAGATAAAATAAGAACTCCCTAGAAATTTAGATCTCTGAAAGGAGGGTTGAATCCTCGAGATGATCCTTGATGTAGAAGCGCGTCCGATCTCGTCTTCAATTTCAAACCTTCTCAGCATAAATGGGAGTTCATGAGGTTCTGGAGCTCTCTGGATGGAATGCACTCAGGAAGAGACTTAGAATCTTTAGTGGTTGAAAATGCACGAACACAAGGTGTCAATTTATAGAAAATCGCTGACGGAATTCCGACAGTGACTGTCGGAATTTTCCGACAGCGCAAAACTGCCGGTCGTGGTGCTGTCGTGGGCAGTTGTTGTAACCTCCGAACTGTCGCCTGGGCGACATCGATGTCAGATTTACGATATCTCAAAACTGCTTTTCGTCGTGCTGCAGTGGGGGAAAGTAGTTGTAACTTCTCTGTTGTCGCCTGGGCGACATTGACTGTCGCCTGGGCGACATTGACTGTCGCTTGGGCGACAGTGACTATCGCCTAGGCGACATCTCCTCTTCATTTTTTCCATCCGAAACTTCTCTAGACTGTAGATTGAGTCATTCTCATCTGCGAAATGGGGTGGCACATTCCGTAACTCTTCCTGGATTGAAAGTTATGGCCATTTTAAGATCAGCACACAAAACTCATCCAACCTGAGACTTGTCGTTCTCGGATCATGCCCATGAACGAGGACTTGTCTCCTCATTGAACCTATACAACCTGGCCACTATAAACACACAAAAGACTAGATCAAATACAACACGGTATTTGTTATTCTCAAACCAAGAGATGCAGAAAGCAAGCTCCAACAATCTCCCCCTTTTGATAATAACAAATACCCATATGAGAAATTAGTGAGTTTATAGATAAGTGCGATAAAAGATATGCATGAATAAAAGGTTTACTGCGTGACAGATTTTACTCCCACTAAATATATATGTCACTAGATTTCTCATTTTATTCTCCCCCTTTTGTTATTACCAAAAGTGGGTTGTCATGATCGAGCAATATCACTCCCTCTACATAGACGCTTTCCATGAAAATTTTTTAATATACTCCCCCTAAATGTTATAATTAATTGCAATGGTGCATTCTGAAAAATTGAGATTAGTAAGAGATTTCTTGAATTTATATTTCTCCCCTCTTTTGATATTATCAAAAGTTATTTTGAAATAAAGAATGAATAATTATGAAGAAATAATAAATATGGGAGTATATAAGAGTAATAGCTTTTATGTCGAGAAGAAAAATAGGATGCAAACAAAAGCTTGTTAAATACTACTTGTTGAGAAAAATATAGGCATGATGTAACATAAAGTAGTAAGCAACGTAGCTAACATGATAAAGTAAGCATTCTATTTTAAGATACCACTTGCTTAAAGGAAAACACAGTGTTAAAAATAATAAGCACTCTTAAACATAAACATCATTTTAGAAGATAAAACCATATAAAGGATAATGAGTTTTAAATTTGAAAAGTTGATGTTTGAGTTAAAGATTGAAGAGATGCTATTCCATTAAGATAAAAAAAATTGCAAGCATGATTTCATAATATCAAGAAAAGATACACAAACTACAATGTAATAAAATTTTCATTTCAAGTAAACATAAACATTGTAGCGGTCATGCTTTGTTATCTAGTGCATTTACTTAAGTTTGAAGAGATTTGAGTAGATGAGCATTAGGATCCAATTCTCATGAGTAGAAGTTTTATGAAAGATAATGATGTGTACAAAGCAGTGTTTTGATAAAGTATACAAGTGAATCAATCAAAAACACATGACATATATAATGAAATAACACAACATTAAAATGCACAAATAATATTACTTCCACACTATTTCAATGCACATGAATAAATAGTACAACTACCAAGGTGCTCTGCACACACAATGCTTATTAAGACTTATCAGGGTGCAAAGTAGTGCTTGGGGGATCAATTTTATACTTTTTAGCTTTATTTTCAAAAAAAAATTTGTGATCCGATGTACTAAAGAGAAGTGGTGTATAAATTTTTTGCTACAAGACACTTTACAATTCTTAGCCAAGGTGCTCAACCTCACAATGCTCATTAAGACTTATCAGGAGGGTGAGTAGTGCTTGGTGGAGTTTTCCTTGTCATTTATTATTTGCTTTTTAGTTTAGTGACTAAGGACTCCGAATTCACTTGTTTTGCAAACATAGCATTGTAAACCACATTTCTCTAAAGAATAAGTGCATGAAAGACAAAGAATTGTAATAACCAATTCAATGTTGTGTAGGTAATCTATTTAGGCATTTTAATTATTTATGTTATTACACTACACAATCATGTAAGAATAAGATTGTAAACACATGTAGGTTATCAAAAATAAGTGAGTGAATGAATCATTATCAAACATAATACATTACTCATACTTAGAGGCATGCTAAACATTTCTACACATGTTTATCTACAATCAATTTCATTGCACATAACAAGATAATTCTCAAGGCATGACAAATACAAAACAATGTTTTTAAGAAACTTGAAAGTTAAATTAAACATTGTATTTAATCTTTAATTGATATAATTAATCATCCATCCTTGACAATGGCAATGAATAGCAATCAAATTTTTTTTTTATATAATTTTTGAATTTTTTTTATATATGCACAAAACAATAAACACACATAAAGAAAAACATATTTTTGTTCTTTGAAATTGTTTTGTAATTTTGTATTAGTTTTTTTTATATATATTCTCTGGAACTCATAGAAGTCTTTAATAGCCCTTTCAGTAAATGATATTCTATGCCAGAGAAATAAATAAAAATAATGTATGAGAAAATACACATATATATATATATTTTTAAAAGAAATAAAATTTTGTTTTAAAAGGAATAAAAAGATAAACTTTTTACAAACACACAAAATAATAAAATAATACCAGAAATAATTCAAAACAAAAAAATATTTTGGAGCAAAGGAGCTAACGGCAGGCATTAACTTCTTAACGCCAAAACAGAACTGCATTTCTTGATGTTTTGAAAAATATTTTTCTCAATTGATTTGTATTATAAAGAGACCTTCCTTCAGTTGAAATTTTAGAGTATATTGATTAGATTTGAAGGCTCTTTTAGCATGTATTTGGTGATTTTTCAAATACTTGTGTTTGGTAAAATCATTAAAGCTCGAACTATTAAAATATGCAAACACATGATGCAATGTTAGAATAAATAAAAAAATATGCATGATTTATGTATAAAGAGTGAGATAATGTTCATGCAATGAATATAATATAAGTATATCTAAGATCAAGATACCTTAACTACATGACTACACTCTAGCCCCGTACTAAGTGACGGATGGGCATAAGGAGCTGCACACATGCCGTAGGTTGGGGTGTTAATCCCATATGCATACAAAAGACGATGCTCAACCTAGCACTCTTTCCCCCCAGTGCCTCGCAAGACCCCACTAGAACCCTCCCCGGTTAAGGACAAGACATGTCTTATAAGTTAGGTCTCTAATGCATACAACCCTACGCCCCCGCTATTGTGAGATATGAAGTCATAGGTGAAATAATCTTTTGGAAAACCTATGCTTTTAAATTTAAGGGTTGATACATAAACTATGGGTTTTGTTTAATGTGATGAGTTATATAAAGCCGCATAGTTTATCTATTTTTATTAGACGACGATATGAGATAACTAGCACAATTACTAATATTCAATAAGTGATCAAGCTAGTATGATGAGTTTTGGGTTTAAAGTCATGTCATAAGATTAATATTAATATTGGATGTATTCCAAAATAGAATTTCAAATTATAGATCTAGAATGGAGTGATGATTTGGTTTGATTTATACTTTCATTACAAAGTTGATTCTAGAGTCTACAAATATGAGAGATACATGCAATCACTAGCAAAGCAGATCAATACATCAAATAATGTAAAGAAAACATTATTCATAATTTTTATCATAAGATTCATAATTCCTATTATCGATTTGAGATATGTCTTGATAGAACATGAATTATGATTTATGATTAAAGAGAATTTTTGCATAGAATATATGTTAGATCATCATGATGTGTGTAAATTCTAATTCTTCTAGACTTATGAAAATATGAATTGGTGATTTTCGTTTGAATGAGCATGTTTGATTTTTAAGTCTAGAAATTGATGATCATGTAATCATATCAAAGACAAAGATCACCTATATAACATTTTGAAATTTATAATAAAATTGCATGGGATAATTAGATTTATTGATCTTTGGTTTTCCATGATGATATATAGTTTCATGATATATATACTAATGATTAATCCATAAACTATGTATTTGTTGGAATTTTGGTATTCTATTATAATTTCAAAATCACATAGTTATCATGAAAGTTGAATAACATTGTAAGTGTTCTACCCAGCATAAATATATAAGCATAGACCAAGAAGCAATGCTAGGATGATGAGTTTGAATGCAATGTTATTACATAGGATTAATGGATATTATGTTGCATGTAATATGAGAAGTTTTCAAATTAATTTTCTTTAGACCTAGAATGAAATGATTAAACTTTTGATTTGATCTTAATGATACAAGATGATTCTAAGGTCTAAGTTACATGCAAACAATGGTGACACACATACTTAGGATAGCATGTGATGAAAATAAAATCCATAGGCACAGAAATTTACGAATCAAGCAAACTAAGATAGCTTTTTAAAACGGAGTTAAAATTGGGCAAATTGACAGCACCAAACAAACTCAAATAGGCAAGCCTAGTTCTCCGTTGGATGGAGATTTTGTGCTCTTTCTGAAAATATATTAAACGCGAAAATCAGGCGAGCGGATCAAAAGATATGGCTTTTAAAGTTTTGATTTAAAACTCGCATTTTTGAAAGATTGAAACATGCGTTTAGATGAATGTTTGTTTTTGATTTAATTTGATAATATTTTTCATTATAAGGGCTATCAAATGCAACAAATAGAAAGGAATCAAAAATGTTGCGCATTTTAATTTTTAGTTTAAGCCCTTAAATAAACCATTTAAATCCAATCTTTAAAATAGTTTCACTAGTCTTGATAATAATTTCAATATTCAATTTCTTATGATAATTCACGACAATTATGGGTAAAGGATTAAAAAGGATATATATAACAATTAAAAAAAAGATAGGTAGGTCTCTTTTAAAATCATATGACTTTATGTTCAATTTTAATTCAATTTGATTTGATAAACATTAGGCTTAATATGTGAAAGTCATATTTCATAAAATATAGAGGGACCATAAGCATTTTGGATCAATAAATACAAAAACAAACAAAAGAAAAAGAAATAAAGCACATCATGAAGTAGAGTATTGATATTTCATTTTTAATTATTTCTACTTCATGCAAATGAAAGATACTAAATGATAAGAGATTTAGGTATCCAAAGTTGACCATGTGTAATGGTTCCTTTGGGCACCCAAATATGGCGTGATGGCTTTTGAGAAGATAATGATGAATGAGCCTTTTTAATTAATGTTGATATGTCATTTTTCTTTATGGGTCTCCATTCATACATTGATTGTTTATTACTTAAATCCATATAATGATTATGTGAATTGTTTGAAAAATAATTCATTGGAGGTTTATGTTTATTTAAATTATTTTTCAAAATAGCTTGATGTTGATAATCATAATGATTTTTATTATATGGATTGTTTAAAATTTTATAAGAGTGATTGTCTTTCTTTAGAAGTGATTGTTGAAAGAGTGGATTACAATATGTTTTAGAAGATTGATCATTATTTTGATGATTTTCATTTCCACTCTTTCTTATAGACATACTCTTATAATATAAAGGATAATATTTTATATTTTGATTTTCATGAAAAAGAGTTTTTAAGTTTGAGTCATGATTGAAAATATATTGAGACTTATAATAGTGACTCTTAAGAATTTTGTGAGGGTCATAATTCTTTTTGAAACTTAACTCCTTTTGAGTTGATGTATGAAAATGATTCTTTTTAGAAATGATTTTGTAAGTTAATTTATCCTTGTTATTCAAAATCTTATGATGAGATTTATTAGATAAAATTTGAAATTTTTTAACAAAAGATTTTAATTATATTTACTTACAAGATAAAACATCATTTTCAATTAACAATTTTTCATTATGCCTTTTAGAAATTAAGAGCCCTTTTTCAATTTCCTTGAATTTTTCTTTTAATAAATTGCAATTAAGATAAGGAATAGGAATTTTAACTAAAGAGCGCGAAAGAGAATTTAACACAACAATATTTGATTCTACGTTATCGTTTGCTTTTAAAGATTTATTTTCTAAACGTAATTTTGAATTAGCAATTTTTAACTTTAAAATTTTGCGTTTAGCAATTTTAAGCATACGAGATGTAGAAATAGAATTTTTTACAAAAAGAGAAGATTTAGATTTTCTTACCTTGCAATAGTTTCCGTCTTCTCTTTTGCTTGATGTGTTGCCATCAACTGAGTCCAATATTGTGACGTTGTCTTCTTCATCTTTCTCTTCCAAACAAGAGTGTCCATCATCCTTTCCGCTTGATGAGCATTCTATGGATCCATCCTTTGTGTAGCTTTCTTGAATATTTGCATAGACTTGCATATTTTCTGGTTCTTGTGAATGTTTCGTACCTGTAGAAGGAGAATCATAAGTTCTTTCAAGAAAACTCCAAATTTCATATGCGGTAGGTAAAGTATAAATAAGTTTGAAAATATTTTGGTCTAACGCACAAAATATACTATTCATAGATTTTGCATTTAAAATAATTTCGTTTCTAGTTAGTACGCTAGATGGCTTTTTAATAGTAATATTCCAAACTTTTTCATCTAAGGCCTTAAGAAAATTTTTTATTAATATTTTCCACCCATTATAATTTTCACCCATAAATAATGGTGGTGATAATACTTTTTCATTTATATTAAAATTTTCCCCACTAGTAGAAGCGAGATCATGATCAAGAGGCGCCATTATTCCCGGTTGTTAAGCCGATTTGGAATAACCTTGCTCTGATACCAATTGTTGGATCTTACGGCGCCCTTAGAGGGGGGTGAATAAGGGAATAAAATTCTTTCTATAATTTTCAAGATAATTACTAAATTGTTTTATAATGAAGGAGATTGAAATAAACAATTTAGATTTAGAATTGAAAACTTAGAACACAATATAATAGAGATTACGCCAAATGATACAAATCAAGTAAACACAAAAGAGACATGATTATATATATGAAAAAGTGTTTACATAAATTTGATTTCTATATCGCTAGAAATCAGAGGCGTACAAATGTAAATTTCTTTTTGTTTACCAATCCTTCTCCCAAGGATCGGAAGGCTATCACTTGTCTCTCCCTAGACCAAGCCCAAGCATATCCTCTAGATCTTCCCAAGATCTAGACGTAGCACACAAGGCCACGATTTCCCACCAAGCCACGCAAGGACTTGGACACTCCGCACAAGGAAGCGATTTTCCCCTAAGCCACGCAAGGACTTAGACGCTCCGCACATGGAAGTGATTTTCCCTACCAATACAAAGTAAAATGTATATAAATGAAAATACAAGATAAAATAAGAACTCCCTAGAAATTCAGATCTCTGAAAGGAAGGTTGAAGCCTCGAGATGATCCTTGATGTAGAAGCGCGTCCAATCTCGTTTACAATTTCAAACCTTCTCAGCATAAATGGGAGTTCATGAGGTTCTGGAGCTCTCTGGATGGAATGCACTCAGGAAGGGACTTAGAATCTTTAGTGGTTGAAAATGCACGAACACAAGGTGTCAATTTATAGAAAATCGCTGTCAGAATTCCGACAGTGACTGTCGGAATTTTCCGACAGCGCAAAACTGCCGGTCGTGGTGCTGTCGTGGGCAGTTGTTGTAACCTCCGAGCTGTCGCCTGGGCGACATCGATGTCAGATTTCCGACATCTCAAAACTTCTTTTCGTCGTGCTGCCGTGGGGGAAAGTAGTTGTAACTTCTCTGTTGTCGCCTGGGCGACATTGACTGTCGCCTGGGCGACATTGACTATCGCCTGAGCGACAGTGACTGTCGCCTGGGCGACCTCTCCTCTTCATTTTTCCATCCGAAACTTCTCCAGACTGTAGATTGAGTCGTTCTCATCTCCGAAATGGGGTGGCACATTCCGTAACTCTTCCTGGATTGAAAGTTATGGCCATTTTAAGATCAGCACACAAAACTCATCCAACCTGAGACTTGTCGTTCTCGGATCATGCCCATGAACGAGGACTTGTCTCCTCATTGAACCTATACAACCTGGCCACTATAAACACACAAAAGACTAGATCAAATACAACACAGTATTTGTTATTCTCAAACCAAGAGATGCGGAAAGCAAGCTCCAACAATCTCCCCCTTTTGATAATAACAAATACCCATATGAGAAATTAGTGAGTTTATAGATAAGTGCGATAAAAGATATGCATGAATAAAAGGTTTACTGTGTGACAGATTTTACTCCCCCTAAATATATATGTCACTAGATTTCTCATTTTATTCTCCCCCTTTTGTTATTACCAAAAGTGGGTTGTCATGATCGAGCAATATCACTCCCTCTACATAGACGCTTTCAATGAAATTTTTTTAATATACTCCCCCTAAATTGTATTCTTCCCCTAAATGTATGCTCCCCCTAAATGTTATAATTAATTGCAATGGTGCATTCTGAAAAATTGAGATTAGTAAGAGATTTCTTGAATTTATATTTCTACCCTCTTTTGATATTATCAAAAGTTATTTTGAAATAAAGAATGAATAATTATGAAGAAATAATAAATATGGGAGTATATAAGAGTAATAGCTTTTATGTCGAGAAGAAAAATAGGATGCAAACAAAAGCTTGTTAAATACTACTTGTTGAGAAAAATATAGGCATGATGTAACATAAAGTAGTAAGCAACGTAGCTAACATGATAAAGTAAGCATTCTATTTTAAGATACCACTTGCTTAAAGGAAAACACAGTGTTAAAAATAATAAGCACTCTTAAACATAAACATCATTTTAGAAGATAAAACCATATAAAGGATAATGAGTTTTAAATTTGAAAAGTTGATGTTTGAGTTAAAGATTGAAGAGATGCTATTCCATTAAGATAAAAAAATTGCAAGCATGATTTCATAATATCAAGAAAAGATACACAAACTACAATGTAATAAAATTTTCATTTCAAGTAAACATAAACATTGTAGCGGTCATGCTTTGTTATCTAGTGCATTTACTTAAGTTTGAAGAGATTTGAGTAGATGAGCATTAGGATCCAATTCTCATGAGTAGAAGTTTTATGAAAGATAATGATGTGTACAAAGCAGTGTTTTGATAAAGTATACAAGTGAATCAATCAAAAACACATGACATATATAATGAAATAACACAACATTAAAATACACAAATAATATTACTTCCACACTATTTCAATGCACATGAATAAATAGTACAACTACCTAGGTGCTCTGCACACACAATGCTTATTAAGACTTATCAGGGTGCAAAGTAGTGCTTGGGGGATCAATTTTATACTTTTTAGCTTTATTTTCAAAAAAAGATTTGTGATCCGATGTACTAAAGAGAAGTGGTGTATAAATTGTTTGCTACAAGACACTTTACAATTCTTAGCCAAGGTGCTCAACCTCACAATGCTCATTAAGACTTATCAGGAGGGTGAGTAGTGCTTGGTGGAGTTTTCCTTGTCATTTATTATTTGCTTTTTAGTTTAGTGACTAAGGACTCCGAATTCACTTGTTTTGCAAACATAGCATTGTAAACCACATTTCTCTAAAGAATAAGTGCATGAAAGACAAAGAATTGTAATAACCAATTCAATGTTGTGTAGGTAATCTATTTTGGCATTTTAATTATTTATGTTATTACACTACACAATCATGTAAGAATAAGATTGTAAACACATGTAGGTTATCAAAAATAAGTGAGTGAATGAATCATTATCAAACATAATACATTACTCATATTTAGAGGCATGCTAAACATTTCTACACATGTTTATCTACAATCAATTTCATTGCACATAACAAGATAATTCTCAAGGCATGACAAATACAAAACAATGTTTTTAAGAAACTTGAAAGTTAAATTAAACATTGTATTTAATCTTTAATTGATATAATTAATCATCCATCCTTGACAATGGCAATGAATAGCAATCAAATTTTTTTTTTATATAATTTTTGAATTTTTTTTATATATGCACAAAACAATAAACACACATAAAGAAAAACATATTTTTGTTCTTTGAAATTGTTTTGTAATTTTGTATTTGTTTTTTTATATATATTCTCTGGAACTCATAGAAGTCTTTAATAGCCCTTTCAGTAAATGATATTCTATGCCAGAGAAATAAATAAAAATAATGTATGAGAAAATACACATTTATATATATATTTTTAAAAGAAATAAAATTTTGTTTTAAAAGGAATAAAAAGATAAACTTTTTACAAACACACAAAATAATAAAATAATACCAAAAATAATTCAAAACAAAAAAATATTTTGGAGCAAAGGAGCTAACGGCAGACATTAACTTCTTAACGCCAAAACAGAACTTCATTTCTTGATGTTTTGAAAAATATTTTTCTCAATTCATTTGTATTATAAAGAGACCTTCCTTCAGTTGAAATTTTAGAGTATATTGATTAGATTTGAAGGCTCTTTTAGCATGTATTTGGTGATTTTTCAAATACTTGTGTTTGGTAAAATCATTAAAGCTCGAACTATTATAATATGCAAACACATGCTGCAATGTTAGAATAAATAAAAATATATGCATGATTTATGTATAAGAGTGAGATAATGTTCATGCAATGAATATAATATAAGTATATCTAAGATCAAGATACCTTAACTACATGACTACACTCTAGCCCCGTACTAAGTGACGGATGGGCATAAGGAGCTGCACACATGCCGTAGGTTGGGGTGTTAATCCCATATGCATACAAAAGACGATGCTCAACCTAGCACTCTTTCCCCCCAGTGCCTCGCAAGACCCCACTAGAACCCTCCCCGGTTAAGGACAAGACATGTATTATAAGTTAGGTCTCTAATGCATACAACCCTACGCCCCCGCTATTGTGAGATATGAAGTCATAGGTGAAATAATCTTTTGGAAAACCTATGCTTTTAAATCTAAGGGTTGATACATAAACTATGGGTTTTGTCTAATGTGATGAGTTATATAAAGCCGCATAGTTTATCTATTTTTATAAGACGACGATATGAGATAACTAGCACAATTACTAATATTCAATTAGTGATCAAGCTAGTATGATGAGTTTTGGGTTTAAAGTCATGTCATAAGATTAATATTAATATTGGATGTATTCCAAAATAGAATTTCAAATTATAGATCTAGAATGGAGTGATGATTTAGTTTGATTTATACTTTCATTACAAAGTTGATTCTAGAGTCTACAAATATGAGAGATACATGCAATCACTAGCAAAGCAGATCAATACATCAAATAATGTAAAGAAAACATTATTCATAATTTTTATCATAAGATTCATAATTCCTATTATCGATTTGAGATATGTCTTGATAGAACATGAATTATGATTTATGATTAAAGAGAATTTTTGCATAGAATATATGTTAGATCATCATGATGTGTGTAAATTCTAATTCTTCTAGACTTATGACAATATGAATTGGTGATTTTCGTTTGAATGAGCATGTTTGATTTTTAAGTCTAGAAAT
Source organism: Dactylorhiza incarnata (assembly GCA_033032865.1). Classification (NCBI taxonomy): domain Eukaryota; kingdom Viridiplantae; phylum Streptophyta; class Magnoliopsida; order Asparagales; family Orchidaceae; genus Dactylorhiza; species Dactylorhiza incarnata. The sequence goes on along the minus strand of JAWHQI010000006.1, from coordinate 20,298,954 downwards.
TGATGATCATGTAATCATATCAAAGACAAAGATCACCTATATAACATTTTGAAATTTATAATAAAATTGCATTGGATAATTAGATTTATTGATCTTTGGTTTTCCATGATGATATATAGTTTCATGATATATATACTAATGATTAATCCATAAACTATGTATTTGTTGGAATTTTGGTATTCTATTATAATTTCAAAATCACATAGTTATCATGAAAGTTGAATAACATTGTAAGTGTTCTACCCAGCATAAATATATAAGCATAGACCAAGAAGCAATGCTAGGATGATGAGTTTGAATGCAATGTTATTACATAGGATTAATGGATATTATGTTGCATGTAATATGAGAAGTTTTCAAATTAATTTTCTTTAGACCTAGGATGAAATGATTAAACTCTTGATTTGATCTTAATGATACAAGATGATTCTAAGGTCTAAGTTACATGCAAACAATGGTGACACACATTACACACATAATATCTAAATTAATATATGAAACAATTATACTTAGGATAGCATGTGATGAAAATAAAATCCATAGGCACAGAAATTTACGAATCAAGCAAACTAAGATAGCTTTTTAAAACGGAGTTAAAATTGGGCAAATTGACAGCACCAAACAAACTCAAATAGGCAAGCCTAGTTCGCCGTTGGATGGAGATTTTGTGCTCTTTCTGAAAATATATTAAACGCGAAAATCAGGCGAGCGGATCAAAAGATATGGCTTTTGAAGTTTTGATTTAAAACTCGCATTTTTGAAAGATTGAAACATGCGTTTAGATGAATGTTTGTTTTCGATTTAATTTGATAATATTTTTCATTATAAGGGCTATCAAATGCAACAAATAGAAAGGAATCAAAAACGTTGCGCATTTTAATTTTTAGTTTAAGCCCTTAAATAAACCATTTAAATCCAATCTTTAAAATAGTTTCACTAGTCTTGATAATAATTTCAATATTCAATTTCTTATGATAATTCAAGACAATTATGGGTAAAGGATTAAAAAGGATATATATAACAATTAAAAAAAAGATAGGTAGGTCTCTTTTAAAATCATATGACTTTATGTTCAATTTTAATTCAATTTGATTTGATAAACATTAGGCTTAATATGTGAAAGTCATATTTCATAAAATATAGAGGGACCATAAGCATTTTGGATCAATAAATACAAAAACAAACAAAAGAAAAAGAAATAAAGCACATCATGAAGTAAAGTATTGATATTTCATTTTTAATTATTTCTACTTCATGCAAATGAAAGATACTAAATGATAAGAGATTTAGGTATCCAAAGTTGACCATGTGTTATGGTTCCTTTGGGCACCCAAATATGGCGTGATGGCTTTTGAGAAGATAATGATGAATGAGCCTTTTTAATTAATGTTGATATGTCATTTTTCTTTATGGGTCTCCATTCATACATTGATTGTTTATTACTTAAATCCATATAATGATTATGTGAATTGTTTGAAAAATAATTCATTGGAGGTTTATGTTTATTTAAATTATTTTTCAAAATAGCTTGATGTTGATAATCATAATGATTTTTATTATATGGATTGTTTAAAATTTTATAAGAGTGATTGTCTTTCTTTAGAAGTGATTGTTGAAAGAGTGGATTACAATATGTTTTAGAAGATTGATCATTATTTTGATGATTTTCATTTCCACTCTTTCTTATAGACATACTCTTATAATATAAAGGATAATATTTTATATTTTGATTTTCATGAAAAAGAGTTTTTAAGTTTGAGTCATGATTGAAAATATATTGAGACTTATAATAGTGACTCTTAAGAATTTTGTGAGGGTCATAATTCTTTTTGAAACTTAACTCCTTTTGAGTTGATGTATGAAAATGATTCTTTTTAGAAATGATTTTGTAAGTTAATTTATCCTTGTTATTCAAAATCTTATGATGAGATTTATTAGATGACATTTGAAATTTTTCAACAAAAGATTTTAATTATATTAACTTACAAGATAAAACATCATTTTCAATTAACAATTTTTCATTATGCCTTTTAGAAATTAAGAGCCCTTTTTCAATTTCCTTGAATTTTTCTTTTAATAAATTGCAATTAAGACAAGGAATAGGAATTTTAACTAAAGAGCGCGAAAGAGAATTTAACACATCAATATTTGATTCTACGTTATCGTTTGCTTTTAAAGATTTATTTTCTAAACGTAATTTTGAATTAGCAATTTTTAACTTTAAAATTTTGCGTTTAGCAATTTTAAGCATACGAGATGTAGAAATAGAATTTTTTACAAAAAGAGAAGATTTAGATTTTCTTACCTTGCAATAGTTTCCGTCTTCTCTTTTGCTTGATGTGTTGCCATCAACTGAGTCCAATATTGTGACGTTGTCTTCTTCATCTTCCTCTTCCAAACAAGAGTGTCCATCATCCTTTCCGCTTGATGAGCATTCTATGGATCCATCCTTTGTGTAGCTTTCTTAAATATTTGCATAGGCTTGCATATTTTCTGGTTCTTGTGAATGTTTCGTACCTGTAGAAGGAGAATCATAAGTTCTTTCAAGAAAACTCCAAATTTCATATGCGGTAGGTAAAGTATAAATAAGTTTGAAAATATTTTGGTCTAACGCACAAAATATACTATTCATAGATTTTGCATTTAAAATAATTTCGTTTCTAGTTAGTACGCTAGATGGCTTTTTAATAGTAATATTCCAAACTTTTTCATCTAAGGCCTTAAGAAAATTTTTCATTAATATTTTCCACCCATTATAATTTTCACCCATAAATAATGGTGGTGATAATACTTTTTCATTTATATTAAAATTTTCCCCACTAGTATAAGCGAGATCATGATCAAGAGGCGCCATTATTCCCGGTTGTTAAGCCGATTTGGAATAACCTTGCTCTGATACCAATTGTTGGATCTTGCGGCGCCCTTAGAGGGGGGTGAATAAGGGAATAAAATTCTTTCTATAATTTTCAAGATAATTACTAAATTGTTTTATAATGAAGGAGATTGAAATAAACAATTTAGATTTAGAATTGAAAACTTAGAACACAATATAATAGAGATTACGCCAAATGATACAAATCAAGTAAACACAAAAGAGACATGATTATATATATGAAAAAGTGTTTACATAAATTTGATTTCTATATCGCTAGAAATCGGAGGCGTACAAATGTAAATTTCTTTTTGTTTACCAATCCTTCTCCCAAGGATCGGAAGGCTATCACTTGTCTCTCCCTAGACCAAGCTCAAGCCTATCCTCTAGATCTTCCCAAGATCTAGACGTAGCACACAAGGCCATGATTTCCCACCAAGCCACGCAAGGACTTGGACACTCCGCACAAGGAAGCGATTTTCCCCTAAGCCACGCAAGGACTTAGACGCTCCGCACAAGGAAGCGATTTTCCCTACCAATACAAAGTAAAATGTATATAAATGAAAATACAAGATAAAATAAGAACTCCCTAGAAATTCAGATCTCTGAAAGGAAGGTTGAAGCCTTGAGATGATCCTTGATGTAGAAGCGCGTCCGATCTCGTCTTCAATTTCAAACCTTCTCAGCATAAATGGGAGTTCATGAGGTTCTGGAGCTCTCTGGATGGAATGCACTCAGGAAGGGACTTAGAATCTTTATTGGTTGAAAATGCACGAACACAAGGTGTCAATTTATAGAAAATCATTGTCGGAATTCCGACAGTGACTGTCGGAATTTTCCGACAGCGCAAAACTGCCGGTCGTGGTGCTGTCGTGGGCAGTTGTTGTAACCTCCGAGCTGTCGCCTGGGCGACATCGATGTCAGATTTCCGACATCTCAAAACTGCTTTTCGTCGTGCTGCCGTGGGGGAAAGTAGTTGTAACTTCTCTGTTGTCTCCTGGGCGACATTGACTGTCGCCTGGGCGACATTGACTGTCGCTTGGGCGACAGTGACTGTCGCCTGGGCGACATCTCCTCTTCATTTTTGCCATCCGAAACTTCTCCAGACTGTAGATTGAGTCGTTCTCATCTCCGAAATGGGGTGGCACATTCCGTAACTCTTCCTGGATTGAAAGTTTTGGCCATTTTAAGATCAGCACACAAAACTCATCCAACCTGAGACTTGTCGTTCTCGGATCATGCCCATGAACGAGGACTTGTCTCCTCATTGAACCTATACAACCTGGCCACTATAAACACACAAAAGACTAGATCAAATACAACACGGTATTTGTTATTCTCAAACCAAGAGATGCGGAAAGCAAGCTCCAACAGCGGGGACTAGGGGAATTCGCCACACGGCTACTAGGTCTAGGTTGGACTTAGGGAGGACTTCGCCACACGGCGACTGGGTCTACGGAGTAGATCTAGGGGGTGCTTGAGGCCTTTCTGGTGATAGATTGGCTAGAGCGGCTTGAGGTCGTATCTGGGGAGAGATCGGCTAAAGCCAACCGGTTCGTGGGGATACGAGTCGGTATAGAAAACAAAAAGGGTTTTCATATTATTCGCTTTGATTTCTAGCATCATTGAAATCTGATTTTGTAATCAATTTTATAAATGTTAATCATGTATTTTCTTGTTTAATAAAATTGATTTCATTTCAAATTTCATTATCTCTTTACTTTTGATTTAACTTCGATCAAAATATCAAAAGTTTCTATTAATGTTTAAAGTTTTTAAAACCCTTATTCACCCCCCCCCCTACCCCTCTAAGGGCGCCTACAGATCCAACAAAGAAGCCAATCTCCATCAGGCAGAAGAAACAGTTTTCATTACTGTAATCTCTTGTAAGGCTTGCGGGCCAATAACTCGTAAGATCTATTTCAGATCTGAGTGTCAAGTTTGAGGGCTTGAGATCTGTGAGGCTTGAGGGCTAGGGCAAACGACTTGCGGGTCCAAACTTGTCGGGCTTGCAGGCTCGGGTGCAGTGAAGGGGCTTGCGGGCATAGGCTGTAGTCTAGACTTACGGGTCTGTGCTGTGTAGGGCTTGAGTGCCTGAGTGTCGAGCTTGCGGGCTCGGGTGCAGTCAAGGGAATTGAGGGCCTAGGCTGCACGGACTTGCGGTTCCAAACGTGTCGAGCTTGCGGGCTCGGGTGCAGTGAATGGGCTTGAAGGCCTAGGCTGTAGGGACTTGCGGGTCCGAGTTGTAAGGCTTGCGGGCTGAAGACATTGGCGGAGTTAGCCGAGCCTAGTACACTGCTAGGCAGTCGCAGAGGGAAAGAGGACTACTCAAGACATCCCGTCTTGAGGACATCCCGTCTTGAGGAACCTCTATAAGTTCTTGCGTGCTTTCTGTGTTGTGCTATTCTAATCTATAAATATATTAACCAGAAATCAAGAGCACCGAAATGGGGAATACAAAACAATTTGAAATACCTATTCACCCCCCTCTAGGTAATAAGTCGACACCCAATAACTAACAATTAGTATTAGAGGCAGGTTGTTCAAATAAAGCTTAATAGCAGGAACAAATCTGCCAGTGGGTGTCCACACATCAAAGCCATGGAATCAAGACTAGCCATCTATTCAAGGGAAAACTTTACCCTATGGAAGGTGAGGGCAGAAAAACTGATGGATGCCGTAGATCCTAGAATATTCCTGACCATTCAAGAAGGGCCGTATATCGTGGCCAAGGAATTGTCTGAAATGATTGAAGATGACTACACCCTAGTCAGTCTAGACAAGGAGGCTAAGAACATTCTAGCTGGTGCAGTTGACACTTCCACCTTTAATCAAATTGTTAATTGCACTACATCCAAAGAAATGTGGGGCTCATGAGCTATCCTCATGGAAGGATCTCCAGGAGTAAGTGATGCACGTTCGGCAAGTGCACCGGTCGCACAAGTAATAAAGTTGGGAGTACGTCCCCGAATATCGTCTCTCAAGGAATGCGCGTGGTTAGTTTGACTCTTCGGATTGAGAAAATAATTACAAGAGTAAATTAAAGGAAAAATAGGGGCTTTGATTTTGGTTTCCTAAATTACTACACAGAAATGAAATGTGGGTCAAAACTCCTCTTCGCAAGGCAGGATGGATGCAACGGCCCCGATGCCGTGCTTCGAAAAGCGCATGAACGAGAAGGCACGTGGATGGGCGATCGCACGGGCGGAAGTGTTGATGGTCGAAAGCACCTCTTCGCAAATACTAATAGCACTTTTGTTATAGCGTAGATTGTGAACGTGAATGAAACGAAATGATTGTCACAACAAGATCATCAACCAATAACATAACGAGACACGATTATATTATCACAACTAATTGTTCAATACATCAAAATCTCAGAAATTACACAACGAATAATAATATGAAAATGAGAGATAGAGGTTTCGTCACCAAAGGATGTAGACTCGCCGTCATTCTCGGCCTGAATTCCGGTTTGTCAATCCGGATACGGGCTCGGCTTCGGCTAACGTCCGGGGTACTCGAAGGGTTGTCAATCCTCCGCTAACGTACCGTCTTCTTCACTTGAACCTCTGAAACTTGCACCGAATCTCTGCGTCTTCTTTGTCTTTTCACCGGAATAGCATTGCTTGGTTGAGAACTCGCCGGAGTGGAGGATGCGGAGCGTTCAGATGATGAATCGATGCCCGGATCTTGAACGGAGGATGGATAGACGAAGGGAGGCGAGTGGGGGGAGAAAAACTCCCAAATATCCGGGGATGGGCGGCTACGGGGCGAAGATGGATTATTCCAGCGACATTAGGGCGAGCCCCTATTTATAAGAAGAGAAACGTCAAAAACGCACAGGCATTTTCCTTCGCGCATGGGCAGGTGCCCGTGCGTGAACAAAAATGCATGGGTAAAGACAGCCCCCCCCCCCCCCCCCCCCCGATTTTGAGCCCTTCTTCACGCACTGTCGGCAAACCGTGAGTTCGAAAACGCACGACCGTGCGTTTGGTCAGAAGTGCACGAAAATGCCCGATCTCTCCCAAATGCCTCCAGGTTGCTATGAAAACTCCCAAGGATCCCAAAAATGCACTCGTGCGTGAATTCCTATATAGATCAATATGAACGAAAAGTAGCTAAAAGTGTAGTGCACAAGCGTGAAAAATAGCCCAGATGAGTCCCAAAAATAGTGTAATTCTCGGACTCATCACACCCCCAGTCTTACTCGTTTGCACGTCTCGGGCAAACACTCAATCCTATGATAGACAAATTGATGTTAAAGAAGCAACTGTGCAGGCAAATCATGATGGGAATTAAAGAACTAACGAGCATAAAAATAAAGTACAAAAGATTTTAAAACAAAGACTATATTTTAAGAACTTCTACAAGTGTAAAATATAAAATACTACTACTCTGAGGTGAATCACTGGAGAATCAGACTGTCGTGCCCTAGGGAAAATAGCGTGAACTGCTGAGGTGAGCGTTGCTCAAATTGGATCTCAAGGAATAGCTCTCCAAGAAATCCATCAAGGTCGGTGGTCATACGCTTGCCCTTTTGCACCTTCTCCACTCCATGAGATGATCTTATCAAGAATCAGTAGGGCTTTTATGCTAGTCTTAGGGCTTGGGTTGAGGTACGGTAATGAATTAGAAGAACGTAGGCTAAACGCACTCATCCTCCGGTAAATAAACAAATTTCAACCTCAACATCCTCACCTTGATGCACACTCCCCTATACTTCATTTAAGCACGATGATGTGCGCGAGACTACCACACTTGTGGTTAGATTCTTTTTAGAGTTCTTTTACTTTTTATTAGATCCATTGAAACATAAGTTAGGATCAATCAAACTTTTAACACATTCTCATTTTTTTCTCCGCACCGCACAATCATCATAAATATGTATATATTTCAAAGCTTGACTCTAGTGCGCTTTAGGTTAGGATATGTGGCCTTGGTGAAAGTTTAGTGGAGTTTAACAAATAGGAGAGGTAAGGCTCAACGAGGCTAGCAAAGGATGACGTTAGGTTGGGAGATCAAAGCTCAACCGGACCAAATGATGGCCTACGTCATGCTCCCAACAAGATCATTCAACGCACCCATTTTGAAAATAGCTTGGGGCAAGTTCTTAACCACCGAGCGAGGTCTCCTCTCCTTCCAACTCAAATAACACGAGGCTAATAACTCTTCTACACTCGACCTAGGGCTACCGCTAGATTCACCAAATTCACCGTTTGAGTAGAGTATTAAGTAATTACACAAATGAAGTAAATAAAACTATAACTTTGTAATTAAATCTATTCTACGTGAATTTTTAAGCTGCGTGAGCGCCCTACTAGTAGCACCGCACGGGTCACATCCTGTTCAGCCACACAATCCTAAAATAACAATCGAACTTCTAAAAATATACATCAAGCACTTTCACGATAATTGCGCACGAGTAAAAAATAAAACACGTGTGGTGAGTGTTATGCAATGAGACAATCAATATAAATTTCCTAACACAACATTCTAGCATGTATGTGCGTGCAGCGTAAGTAAAGGCCCGCTCCCCCAGACTTGATTTGAAAAACAAATCAAATATAACATTTTATAGCAAAAATAAAGCTAGGTTAGGAGTACCTATGCACATAAGAGCATGCGAGAAGATCGGTCAATTCCATCTTTAAGGCTCTCCCTCCTCTTCCTCCAAGCGAGTTCACACCTGCATTGTTAGCATAAAAATAGAAAAACAAAACATAATAGAAATTAGATATTTAAACGGAACCGGGTGGTTCCCATGGGTTGTCTCCCAAGAAGCCCTTTTGTTTACCGTCCTTAAGGTGGACCAAATACCTGTATTAGCAGATTATAGAATTGTTCACGCAATATTAAAGAGAGGAGATCATCCAAGTCTACTTAGTATTATTACACAACCAAATGGAGAAATCAACTATACGTTGATTTAAAATAGTAACTTCAGATAGAAGAAAAAGGTCCGGAGACCCACAACTGATGGCAACGAAGTAAGAGGTTTAGCCTCCATCCCCAAGTCTCCTCTTTTTTTGCTCTCTTTCTCTCTTCCAAGAGTATTTCTTCAAAGAAAAATTGCTTTCCCCCCTATAGCCAGTCCTTTAGGGGAGGCATATGCGATGACGCTGGAGTGTACAAAGCAATATCGTCTGCCACTGCAACATGCTTATCCGGCCAGGAATGCATCATCCGACTGCCCAAAAATGGGTCAGCATATTCCAAATTCTGCGGGGGCATAAATGAAACGATGTTAGAAATAACAGGAAGAGATGGAGCGAGAGTAGACTCACCATCCGCAGGAGCAAAGCAGGAGGAAGAAATGTCACAAGTGACATCCTCCCGTGAGAGATGATCAGATTCCACCTGGATGACCAACACTAACTCTTCCTGTTGAATTATAACCAATGAAAGAGGGTCAAGAAACAAACTAGATGAAGAACATAAAGAATTATTGGTTGTGGGAGTGATTCCGGTTTCACTCCCTACAGGTTCTGATTGTACAACTATCACATCATGAGGAGGTTCTTGCAACATGGCTGAGGCAAGAGAAAACAAAGTCTCAACCTGCATAGTCAATCTATCAATATACTCTTGCTGCGTTTCAAGGCATTGAATTATAATTTGAGCAAATTTGAAGAATTTCTCCTCCAAATAGGTTGTATCCTCATCATGTTGTGACAGAGGCAGTAAAGAACATTACATCGCTCCTGCATACACACAACCCGAAAACAATAGAAATAAAAAAAACAACTCCTGTAACTATTAACTCAAACACCAAAATCAAACTACGCCTGCATTCCCCGGCAACGACGCCAAAAACTTGATGCGCGTTCGGCAAAGTGCACCGGCCACACAAGTAATAAAGTTGGGAGTACGTCCCCGAATATCGTCTCTCAAGGAATGCGCGTGGTTAGTTTGACTCTTCGGATTGAGAAAATAATTACAAGAGTAAATTAAAGGAAAAATAGGGGCTTTGATTTTGGTTTCCTAAATTACTACACAGAAATGAAATGCGGGTCAAAACTCCACTTTGCAAGGCGGGATGAATGCAATGGCCGCGATGCCGTGCTTCGGAAAGCGCATGGATGAGAAGGCACGCGGATGGGTGATCGCCAGGGAGGAAGTGTTGAGGGTCGAAAGCACCTCTTCGCAAATGCTAATAGCACTTTTGTTGTAGCGTGGATTGTGAACGTGAATGAAACGGAACGATTGTCATAACGAGATCATCAACCAATAACATAACGAGACACGATTATATTATCACAACTAATTATTCAAAACATCAAAATCTCAGAAATTACACAACGAATAATAATATGAAAATGAGAGATAGAGGTTTCGTCACCAAAGGATGAAGACTCGCCGTCGTTCTCGGCCGGAATTCCGGGTTGTCAATCTGTATCCGGGCTCGGCTTCGGCTAACGTCCGGGATACTAGAAGGGTTGTCAATCCTCCGCTAATGTCCCGTCTTCTTCACTTGAACCTCTGAAACTTGCACCGATTCTCTGTGTCTTCTTTGTCTTTTCACCAGAATAGCATTGCTTGGTTGAGAACTCGCCGGAGTGGAGGATGCGGAGCGTTCGGATGATGAATCGATGCCCGGATCTTAAACGTAGGATGGATGGATGAAGGGAGGCGAATGGGGGGAGAAAAACTCCCAAATATCCGTGGATGGGCGGCTACGGGGCGGAGATGGATGATTCCAGCGACATTAGGGTGAGCCCCTATTTATGAGAAGAGAAACGTCAAAAACGCATGGGCGTTTTCCTTCGCGCACGGGCAGGTGCCCGTGCGTGAACAAAAACGCATGGGTAAAGACAGGCCCCCCGATTCTGAGCCCTTCTTCGCGCGCGGTTGGCAAACCATGCGTTCAAAAACGCACGACCGTGCGTTTGGTCAGAAGTGCACGAAAAGGCCCGATCTCTCCCAAATGCCTCCAGGCTGCAATGAAAACTCCTAAGGATCCCAGAAATTAGGCATTCAACAATATAAACTTAGAAAATTATTAATAACATGCAAACACTTGGCAAAATAGTGCACTCGTGCGTGATATCCTATATAGATCAATATGAACGAAATGTAGCTAAAAGTGTAGTGCACAAGCGTGAAAAATAGCCCAGATGAGTCCCGAAAATAGTGTAATTCTCGGACTCATCAGTAAGAGGCATTATAACTGGGAAGAGGAACAAAACTGTTGGGGAAATGATTTATCTTAACCCCTAGAATTAAGAAGAATATAAATTCTAAGTATGAAAAATTAGGCTAAGTAAATATGCTTCGAATAGTATTCGACGCAACGTCGAAATATAGTCGATGTTTCTCTCAGAATGAGTCGAAGTAACTCTTAGAAGAATTCGACGTAATCATAGTCGACGTACCTCTGACTTCTAGTCGACGCATTTGATAAAGTCGACGCACCTTTATCGACGCACCTTCCTTATTCTCCTCTCGACGTCCAGCCAGGATGACATCGACGTTTACGTCGAATAGTAATCGACGCACGTCGATATCTATAAGTAATTCAAAAACACGCCAGATCTCTTTCCTTCTTTCTGTAGATCTGATTTTTATGGAATTATATTATTCTTTTATAGCCGTTCTGAATCAGCCTTTCCTTCTATTTGATTCTTGGCTAATTTGATTAAGATTATTATGGATATTATTTGAAATCAGAATAAATTCTTTTCCTTCTACAGAAATATTGATTATGGAAACTCTTATCTCTTTCTAATTCTCTGTCTGCTAAATTGATTATTCTCCTTTAGCAAGATATTTTAAACAGAGCTATAAATAAGGAGGAGGTCGGCAGAGAATGACAAGAAGTGATCCACCATATACATTTGAAAAAGAGGAAGAGCTCCCAAGTGAAGAGTGAGAAAATTGAGAAAAGAGATAGTGTGCTGAAGCAAAGAAAAAGCCTTCATCTTCTCAAGCCATTCTGCTGCAAATTCTGAAAGCTCTCACAAAAGAGAGAAAAGCTTACAATCTCCTTCTCACTATAGAAGAGAGATTTTATTCATTATACTTGTGCTTCTAATCTTCTTGCTAGGAAGAAGATTCCTTCTTACATATATTGATTTCTGTTCTTTTACTTGTTCTACTTCTTCTTATCCATATTTCATTTTCAAACTGTGTAAAAGAGTTTTTAGAATCTCTCTTCAAAAAATTCAGTTGTAATGGTTCTAAGAGTCTCCTTATCAAAAGACTCAGTCTAGTTCTAAGAGTCTCCTTATCAAAAGACTCAGTGCAAGTTAGTGAATTCCTACCAAATGGGGTAGAAGAGTGGACTACCCAAAGTTTGGGGAACAACTAGATTTCCTTGTGTTGTGCTGTGATTTTCTTCTTGCTATTTTTCTTCTTTACTTGCTTAATTCTTGTTGGTGTGTGGGAAGCTTAAATCTATGATTATTACACATATATATATAATTGCAAAAAGTATTTTTAATCTCTATTCACCCCCCCCCCCCTCTAGAGAATTCTAGTGAGGTTAACTGTGCACTTTCAATTGGTATCAAAGCGAGGTTGATCTAAAAAGGTTAACTCCTTGATCAAAAAGATCCTACCTCTTCTTATATATATATATATATATATTTCCAAAAAAAAAAGAAAAAAAAATATTTTTCACATGGCACAAATCAAAGATTATGCTTCCACCAGACCACCAATTTGCAACCTTGAAAAGTTTGCACTTTGGAAAACAAGAATTAAAATTTATCTAAACTCTATTGATGAAGAATTATTTGATGTTATTATGACAGGTCCTCCCAAGCCATTCAAGAAGGACTCAAGTGGAAAGGTCACACAAACACTTGCTCCAAAGGCTGAATGGACAGATAAAGAAAAGAAAGCTCAAGCATGTGATGCCAAGGCTATGAATATCTTAGTCTCAACCCTCTCAGATGAAATCTTCCAAAAGATTGCTGAATATAAGTCAGCTAAGGAAATGTGGGAAGCTCTCAATAAAATGGTAGAAGGGAGCGCTGATGAGAGGAAGGATAAAAAGACATTACTCATCTCTCAATATGAAAACTTCCAGAAGAAAGAAAATGAAAGTGTTGCTGACATGTATGTCAGATTCAGCCTCATAATAAATGAGCTAAAAACACTTGAGAAGGACATATCTCTCACTGAGATAAATGAAAAATTGCTAACTTGCTTCCCTAGCTCTTGGGATTCAAGAATCTGGCCAATTAAAGACTCCAGAAGTCAAAAAGAAATCTCAACAGATGTCCTGTTGGGTAAATTAAGATCTTATGAACAGCTGTTGAAAACAAGAGCTGAGAAAGAAGAGAAAGAAAGGGCTTCTCCACTCTCAAAAGAAAAGAGCATTGCTTTGAAGGCTACTGAAGGTGAACCCTCTACAAATGATGAAGAGTTGATCAGTCTACTGGCCAGAAGGTTCAAGAAGTGGATCAAAACAGAAGGATCCAGAAGGAGAGACTCAAGAACCAGGTATGACAAAACTCCTAGTAAAGAGATTATATGTTACTCTTGCAGGGAACCTGGACACATTGCACCTGAATGTCCTAAAGAGATCAGCAATAAGAAAGATCTAAAAAGAACAGATCTAAAGAAGAAGAAGAAGAAAGAGAAAGGGTTCATTGCTCAATCATGGAGTGATTCAGAATCTGAAGGGAGTACCTCATCTGAAGATGATCAGGAAAAGGCTAAGCAAGAGGAAACCTGTTTGATGGCTACTGAAAAGCCTGAAGATACATCTCTTGTAAATATATTTGATGATATAGATTTCTCTTCCACTGATTTCAAAAATAGTTTCAAAGAATTCTGTTTAGATCTAGTCAAATATGAGAAAGAGGTAAAGGAACTAAGAAATGAACTAAACAATCTCAAACAAATGAATACACAACATAAAAACTATGAGCTCAGTCTAGGACTCTCAGAGGAACAACTAAATAAAATCAATACTGAAAATCAAGCACTAAGAAATGAGCTAGCAAAGGCAAAAGCTTTTGAAGACTCTCTAAATGGCAGAAGTCAGAAGCTCAAGAATATCTCTAACAATCTCACTGATAGATTTAGACAACTAGAAAATAACACTGACTTAGAACCCTGTTAGCCTAGAAAGCCTGCGACCTCCTCTTGCAGGTCAAATTTTTCGGCCTCAGCGATCTCAAGTTCGGTGATCGCCCAGATCGCCAGCTGCCTCCTCAGCCGGATTTTTCTAAATGCCAAGCGGTCAGGATAGTGCGAGACCGCCAGCTTAAGCGGTCTGATCGTTTTTCTTATTTTTGCTATTTTCACCTCTCATCCTTGCCCTGGCTCTCCTATATCCCGGGCAGCCCGTAGTTTTCAGTTCTGCCCGTTTGGGCAGCCTCCTCGTCTATAAATAGAGGGGTAGGGGTACCAGAAAAGGGGACTTTTGGGTCCGAGGCTCCAGCTTACAACCTGTGTAAGAGGTCTCATTTTTTCGTGATCGCTTTTCTGTGATCGTTTTCCCTCTCTTCCAGCATCTTCGGTCTTAGTAACCTGCACTTTGCAGTTTTCTCCCATCCCCCTTATTGTGAATTTTGGAGGTACCATTTTTGGTACCAACAGAACGAACATGCGACCTTCAGATTTGAAGTGTCAGGTGAAATTCATAGACTTTCAAGATGGCTGATCGCCGTAGAGGTCGTCCCTTACGATCTCCTAGCGTTCCCCCTTCCGATCACGATCCTTTAGAAGCGCTTGAGCACCGCTTCGAGCTTCATGTTGAGCAAGCTCTCCATGAAGCCGCCCGAGCTAGGCAGGATGCCGCCTCTGTTCAGCAGGAGATCGCTCAGTCTCAGCAAGAGGCCGCTCGAGATCGGCAAGAAATCGTCCGGACTCAGCAGGAATCCGCGAAGCAGATTGAGGCCATGAACCAGGTTCTGGCCACGATCTCCCAGAAGATCCTTCCTCAAACCTCTCAGGTCGCCACTCCTGACCGCATGGCAAGCGGTCATCCGAGCGATCACCCTGTTTTCCAGCCCGCAGCTCCTCAGCGATCTCAGCATGAGGAGTTCGCCGCCCGTCGTAATTCTTTCCGAGCCGTAGCCCAGGGGCCTCCAGCTCAGACCCTGAATTTTGAAGAAGGGTTTTCTTACACTCAAGCTCCTCCTGCTCCTTTTCTTCCTCCTCCAGGACCTTCTGATTTAGGGGAGCCTTCCCCCTTTACCGATGAGATTCGTCGGGATCCGATTCCTCATGGATTTAGAGAACCCCGCCTTCCTGTGTATACAGGAGAGACCGACCCAATGTGTCATCTTCAAGCCTTCGAGTCTGCTGTTGCTCTCAGGACCATTTCGGATGGAGTGAGGTGCAAGCTGATGGTCACCTCCTTTGGTGGGTCGGCCATGGAATGGTTTTATAAGCTGCCCTGTCAATCTATCCCGATCTTTGCTTCCCTGAGGCAAGAACTCCTCCTAAGGTTTGCCACCGCGAAGAAAAGGAAGAGTGGTCCCGCGACCCTCTTCAATATTAAGCAAGGGGACAACGAGACTGCAACACATTTCGTTGACCATTTTTAAAAGGAGATCTCGGGAGTCAGAGACATGGATCCCGAGCTTTATATGGTAGCTTTGATCAGCGGCCTGCAGGAGGGCCCTCTAAAGTTTAAAGTCACAACCAAGGAGCCTATCTCCTATCAGGAGCTGATTAGCATTGCCAATCGCTACATAGAAGGGGAGATCAACAACCCTACCTATGTGAGCAATTTGACCAACAGAGCCACTCAGAAAGGCTCTGCGGGATTCTATCCTGCTCAATCTTCATCAAAGCCTCGACAAGAGCTCCCACCTCCAGCTCCGAGAGGTAAGAATTATCGCAACAACCGCTTCAATCGAGGTAATCAATCTTTCCCGCCTCAAGGTTCATTTCTTCAAACCCCTGCTACACCTGCTCCGCAAGTCACCCCAATCCACTAGATCCAATACGCCTAACCTCCTCTTCTGTCCACCCCTTCACTTTATAATGAATCCCAAGAGTCTTTTACAGACTTTGGTGTTTCTATGAATGAAGTGCTCCAAATCCTTCAGAAGCAGCCCTTTTTCAAAGGGCCAGCTCCGCTAAACTCTGACCCAAAAACCAGAAATCCTACTCTCTATTGTGAGTACCACAGAGATAGGGGGCACTTGACAGAGGATTGCAGAGCTCTCCGCCTGTTCTTAGAGATGCCGCTGAAGGAGGGTAAACTCTGTGATCTAATTCAGAAGAATGATTCTGCCAAAGCCTCAACCTCCAAGGCTAAGGAGGTAGCAGAAGTTCACTAGGCATGCGAGGAAGTGGATGATATTGGCCATCTTGGCAATATCGGATTTCCTAATGAATGTGTGGATGCTAATGACGAGGGTGCCTTAGGCAA
The DNA here is from genome assembly GCA_033032865.1 of Dactylorhiza incarnata. Taxonomy (NCBI): domain Eukaryota; kingdom Viridiplantae; phylum Streptophyta; class Magnoliopsida; order Asparagales; family Orchidaceae; genus Dactylorhiza; species Dactylorhiza incarnata. Next base: position 20,282,743 of record JAWHQI010000006.1, on the reverse strand, counting down.
CCTTTTCTGCATCCACGGAGGTGCAGGTCCGGAATCTTCAAGGAAGGCCAGCCTGAAGAGAGTTTATCAATCGAAGGTTGTTGCTACCTCTTCGTCTCCGGTCCGAGGGACGGTCACTTTCGGGGATGAAGACCTTCCTTAGACCGCGAATCCCTTTGACGACGCGGTCGTCATTAAAGCTGTAATTGAAAATTATACAGTGGAGAAGATTCTGATAGACACGGGAAGCTCAGTCAACGTGCTCTTCAAACCTTCCTTCGAGGCATTGAAGATAGGTAAACCCCTCCTATCAACTGAAGGACCTCTTTATGGTTTTTCAGGAGAGAAGAAGGAAGTAGAAGGGCTCGTCACCCTCTCCGTAATTCTGGGAGGAATAGTGAAGCTGGTCAAATTCATAGTCGTTGATGCTCCCAGTAGCTACAACGCAATATTTGGAAGACCCTTTTTGAATGGATATCAAGCCATTGTCTCCACCTATCATCAAGCGGTGAAGTTCGCCTTGAATGGCAAACAACACCGGATCAGGAGCGACCCAAGGAAAGTTAGGGAGTGCTACGTAAAGACGGTCAACATGATCGTGTCAACCCCTCCCCAAGAAGTCATGATGGCTGAATCAATTGAAGTTCTTGAACAAGTCCAAGCTGCAGAAGAAGTTGAGGAGGATACAAGAGATGGAGTTCGCTTGGAACCTGCCCAAGCAACTCAAGATGTTCGGATCAGCGAGGAAGATGAGAGCAAGAACCTCTCCATCAACGCTGAATTATCTGAAGCTGACAAGAGTCAGCTCATCTCTTGTCTTCTGCAAAATCTAGATATCTTCGCTTGGTCGGCAGATGACATGCCTGGAGTGGACCCGGATATCGCTTGCCATCATCTCAATATTGACCCAAACTTCATCCCAATCGAGCAGAAGAAGAGGTCTGTTGCAACCACTCTAGCTCAGCCTATCCGTGAAGAGGTAGAGAAGCTCCTGAAGGCAAAGTTCATTCAACCAATCCAATACCCTGAATGGGTATCAAACGTTGTAATGGTAAAAAAGTCAGGTGGAAAATGGAGGATGTGTGTCGACTTTACAAAACTCAATAAAGCTTGCCCCAAGGATTGCTACCCCTTGCCTCAGATAGATTCTTTAGTGGATTCTGCGGTAGGTTATTCTTTTATGAGTTTTTTGGATGCTTTTTCAGGTTACCATCAAATCAGAATGCATAAACCGGATATACCTCATACTTCATTTATCACAAATGACGGTTGCTTCTGTTATCTTGTAATGCCTTTTGGGCTAAAAAATGCTGGAGCAACCTACCAGAAAATGATGGATACAGTTTTCAGGAGTCAAAATGGAAGAAACCTTGAGGTATATGTCGATGACCTCTTGGTAAAAAGCAAATTATTCTCTTCTCATCTTAGAGACCTCTCGGAAACTTTTGCAACCCTTCGAACTTTTAATATGAGGTTGAATCCGTTGATGTGTGTTTTCGGGGCAAGTAAAGGAAAATTTCTGGGTCACCTCCTTACTCCAGAAGGGTTGGAACCTAATCCTGACAAAGTAAAAGCTATTTTGGAAATGCCACCTCCCAAGTCCCCCAAAGAAATTCAGCAGCTGGGAGGGAGGATGGCAGGCTTAAGTCGCTTCATCTGCCGATCAGGGGATAAGAGTGTGCCTTTCTTTAAGACCCTCCGGGGAGGGGGTAGGTTCGAGTGGACGAAGGAGTGTGATGATGCTTTCACTCAGCTTAAAAAGCAATTGACATCAACTCCTTTGCTCCAAAGCCCGCGAGAGGGGGAAAATCTTTTTCTGTATATGGGAGTTGGAGCCGATGCCATAAGCTCCGTTTTGGTTCGAGAGGAGAAAAAGAAGAAATTTCCAGTCTATTACGTGAGCCGAATCCTGAAGAATGCGGAGACTCGCTATCCTATTCTCGAAAAGTTAGCTTAATGCTCGTAACTTCGGCAAGAAGATTAAGACCATACTTTCAAGCTCATTCGATTCTAGTTGTTACTGATCTTCCATTGAAGAATGTCTTGGAGAAACCGGAACATTCATGAAGGCTGGCAAAATGGGCAATAGAGCTCAGTGAATTTGACATATCTTATGTTCCAAGGGTAGCAATCAAAGCTCAAGTTTTAGCAGACTTCATGGTGGATGCCAAAGAAGTTGAGTCGCAGAAGGGGGTCGGAGTACCCCTTGCCTGGACAATTTTCGTGGATGGAGCCTCAGGAAGAAATTCTTCCGGAGCTGGAGTTATCTTAGTCAACCCTAATGGAGTAAGGCTGGAACAGGCACTGAAGTTCTATTTTCAAGTAACAAATAATCAGGCGGAATATGAGGCTTTGCTAGTCGGTCTTAAGTTTGCTAGAGAGCTGGGGATTGATGACGTCAAAGTCTTCACAGATTCTTTAGTGATGGCTTCTCATGTAAATGGAATTTTCAAAACTAGAGATAGTATTTTAAAGCGATATCTAACTCTGGTAAAAATCGAGGTAGGAAAGTTCAAAAGCTTTACCATCGAGTATATTCCAAGGGGTGAGAACGTGGAAGCAGATGAGTTGGCAAAGATTGGACTTCTCTCGGGAGGAACAACTTCGGAATTCTTTCGCCCAGCAATTGAAGAAGTAGAGGTTATGGAGATTGATCAGCATCCGTCTTGGATGGATCCATTTGTTCTATATCTTTCGATTGGAAAGTTCCATTCAGCGGTAAAGGATAGAAAAAGGTTTAAACGAAAAGCAGCTAACTATTATCTTGTTGTAGGAGTGCTCTATAGAAGAACTTTTCTTTCACCATTAGCACGGTGTGTTTCAGAAGAGGAGATTCCAATGGTCCTTCAGGAGGTTCACTCTGGAGAACGCGGAAGTCACTCTGGGGCTAGAACTTTGGAGAAAAGAATTATGAGGCAAGGCTATTTTTGGCCCCAAATGAGGAAGGATGCAGAAAAATTTGCTAAGAAATGTTTAAAGTGCCAGAAGTTTGCTCCTCTCCAAAATCAGCCGGCTCAGCAACTTAAGTCGATAGCAACTCCATGGCCGTTTGCAGTTTGGGGAATGGATTTGATTGGGCCTTTCCCAATGGCAAGTGGGCAGCGTCGATATGTTATAGTCATGATTGACTACTTCAGCAAATGGATAGAGGCAAAAGCATTGGCCAAAATTACTACTCAAGCCGTGAAGAATTTTATTTGGTGGGAGATAGTATGTCGGCACGGAATTCCAATGGCAATCATCACAGATAACGGTTCTCAGTTCAATAATTCAACTCTTATTAATTTCTGCAATCAAATTGGCATTGAGCTACGTTTCGCTTCTGTGCATCATCCTAGGAGCAATGAGCAGGTAGAAGCCGCCAACAAACTTATCATTAATCTCTTGAAAAAGAAGGTAGAAAATGTCAAGGGCAACTGGGCAGAACAACTACCTTCCGTCTTATGGGCCTTGAGGACAACTCCAAGTTCTGCTACTGGAGAGACTCCATTCAAATTGTCACACGGTTCCGAAGCTCTTATTCGGTTGGAATTTGAAGTAAAAAGCCCAAGAGTATTATTAGCACAACAGAATCAAATTGATTGGATGGAAGGAAATGATGAGGAGCTAAAATGTAGCCTTGATTTAATTAAGGAGTTAAGAGATACGACAATCATCAGACAAGAAGAGGTGAAAAGAAGAATGGCGAGGCTATTCAATAAAAATGTAAGAACCAAAGAATTCGCTGTTGGGGATCTGGTCTTGAAGAAAGTGGACACAGCAGCAAGAGCAAGTCCAGTTGGAAAGCTTAACCCAAACTGGGCGGGGCCGTTCGTGGTGAAGAATGTGCTTATCATCTCCAAACTTATGAAGGAGAAGAATTGCCTCATTCATGGAGCGGAGATGATCTCAAGCTCTTCTTTTCTTAAAAGTTCGTATTTAATTTACTTATTCTCTTTCTCACTTCTCTTCTCCTAAACATCATGCAGATATCATTGAGACATTCACAATGCACATAATGAATGGCAAGTCTCAAAAATAAGCTATTTTTTGAAAGCCAAAAACCTGTCAAGTGAGACATCGACGGACCCTACTTCTTTCCCCATTGGCTTTTAAGCTCGACGTGTAATTCTGCCAGGACCACAGATGTCGGGGAGATTTTGAATCTGTGTAGCAGTAGCTCGCCAAGCTCGAGCGGTGGAACTTTAGGATACCGGGTCCTTGCTGACATCTGGCACACCTCAGCGCATCAAGGAGGTCAAGGTGGCTGGCTCAGCTCTGTCATGCATTGGGAAGGACATTATTACGACCTTAGTGATCCTTCAGGGAAAGCAATGTCGGTATAGCCTCCGCAGCATAACCACATCTGCCCTACCGATCATTTTGGTTTGTAACTTTCGAATACTCGTTGAAGCGTGGTTAGGAAAGGGGCGGTCAGAAACATCTATGACCGTCTCCTGAACCTTATATTGTCAAGTTTGCAACGAACTTAGTGATCCATTATGGAAAGCAATGTCGGTATAGCCTTCGCGGCATAACCACACCTGCCCTGCTGGTCATTTTTTGAGATCCTCTATCTCCTCCTTTCTTTCTACTCAAAAGGCCTCATTTATCCTTTTGTACTGGGATCGGGCGGTCAGACATTTATGAGACCGCATATTCTTCTCTTTCTTCAAAATGGCGGTCTGTGCTATTTATGATTAATGGCTTGATCTTCTCCAGGACGTGAATAGGAGTGATCGCCAATATGGGTCTTTTAAAGGAAGTTTAAAATCGGTCTTGATTTGTTGTGATCGGCAGATGGTTTTTCATCCAAGTGCCTTTCATGGGAATCAGGTACTAAACGGTCTGATTATGACGAGATCGCGAACTCGACACTATTGATCGGAGATTACACAGAATATTTATGATCTATTATATTTTCAAATTTGAAATTGTTAGGGGTTTCATTAAAACCTGGGTTATCTTCAGCTCGAGGCGGTCTGAATGTTATAAGTTCGCTGGATTATCATGAATAAAAGCCTGTCAAAAGGGGAGAATCCGAATTGCTAAGAATTCTTTAAGAGCTCATCAAATTCAGATCGTCGGAAGATCGCCGATCTCAAATCGTCTTCACTTGGTCAGCTCTTCTGTAAATTGCGATCTGCATGTTTTTTAAACAGCATAACTATTATAAATGTCTCTTGTTTTCTGATTAAATGGTAACTTGAGCAATTGACAAGGTGATTTTCTTTCTATCGGCGGTCTGATCGTCCTGAGACCGCAAAATTATCTTGCCAATAAGAAGAAGTTTTTCTCAGTCTTTAATGTCGTTCTCAGAGATCTCCATCTGAAGCCCTTCAATCATAAAAGGAAAGTATTTAATAACCTAAGGCATTGAGATCGAATGTCGATTCTAACTCAGAAGAACAAATAAACATATGCATCAGAAAAAGATTCATTCATTTAGACAGAGCTAACAAAAATTCTATTTTTATACAAATTCAAAAATATCTATTACATCGAGACCGCTCGGTCTCCAAAAGAAAAAGAAAAAAAATTACAATCTATTCTCACTTTGATCTCTTAGAAGACCACTCATCTGAGGGAGAGGGACCGGTCTCCGCAGAAGACTCCTCCGATTTACTCGCGGGAATTCTTGATCCGGAGCTTGAACCTGATGCGTGTCGGCAAGTGCACCGGTCGCTGTCAAGTAATAAATGTGGAGAGTGGACTCCCCGAATGTCGGTCTCTTGAGGAATGCAGGTTGGGTGAACGAAACGCGTAGCGTGACTCTTGTTACACAAGCAAAACACACATGAAAAAGGGGGGTTCTTGGTTGGGTTTCCTAATCTTAACAACAACAAAAAGAGATGTGGGTCGAAAACACCGCTTCGCAAGGTGAGATGGATGCAACGGCCGCGATGCCGTGCTTCGTGAGGCGGAATGGAGTGTGTTCTGGCGCGAAAGGGTGAGGGTCGTAAACACCTCTTCACAACCGTCGTTAGCTCTTGCTAACACGGAACAAACACCTTGCGTGCGTGTGCGAGTGAGTGAGTGAGAACGGAGTGAATCACTAGCAAACCATGAAGAACAACAAGGAAACATTCATTTCAACAAACATCATCATAATATTCGAGTTTACACGGTTCAACGAGTACAATGGAGGAAAGAGGAAAGAAATAACTGATGGTGAAGACTAGCGGCCGTTCACGGCCGGAATGGTAGGTTGTCGGGCTACCTCCGGACTCGGGCGGACTATGCTTTCGGCGTAGAGAGCTGTCACGATCTCCCTACGTAGCTCCGTCGTCTTTGACTTCAGGTTCCTTCTTCTTCTCACCAGGCGGAATGAGAGAATGGTTGCTTGGAGGCTTGCGGACGATGGAGAACACTCACGGACAATGGAGGAAGTCTTGGAATGGATGGAGTAGGCTTCCCCTTGCGTAGAAGATGAAGTGGAGGCGTCCCACGGTGGAGTTCGGCAGCGTACGACACAAGAACTCCGCTCCCGGCGGCTGATAATGCCCTAAAAATCGCAACAGGCGTTTAAATAGGCGATGGAATAAATACTGCGCACGGTCATTGGCGCACGACCAGTGGTCGTGCGCACTGGAATTCTGCGATCGTGCGCACTGCCTGGGTGGAACCTGCAAGATACGAAATTATAAAATAAAGTGTTTGCACGACCAGTGGCGCACGACCGGTGGTCGTGCGCACTATCGTCGGTGGTCGTGCGCATTAGACGAAACAGAACTCAGAAATTTAATGCTAAGTGCGCACGAGCAGTGGCGCACGACCGGTGGTCGTGCGCACTGGCGTTGGTGGTCGTGCGCAGTGGCGTTGGTGGTCGTGCGCACTGCACAAAACAGAACTCGTGAAAAAGGTTTAAGTGCACACGATCAGTGGCGCACGACCAGTGGTCGTGCGCAATAGAACCGGCGATCGTGCGCAGTGTTCCTGTGCAGAATTGCACCGGGAACACTTGCACGACTCCTATTCCCGCACAACCACAGATCTAGCCACTGAAAGTGGCACTTAACATCACATGAATACTACTAATGACAATAAGCACGAAAATCACACCAAAGTGGGCCTAGATGTGCACCTAGCGTGGATTATCAAATATAAACTATAACAAGGCTAAAGTGCGGAGAATTGACTAAATAACGGCCTGGATGAGTCCATAAATGTGTATATGATCAGGACTCATCACACCCCCAGACTTAACTGTTTGCGCGTCCCGAGCAAACGAATCCGGCGGAGCGTGAAAACGATAATTAACATAGAGAATTACACAAAGGAGTACGGTGCGAAGTAACATACGCATGCAAGTAGAGAATTTAGTAGAAGGAGATTCTAACTATGCTAACTAATTTACAAGAGTATTAAAGCGTAATTAAAGATTTAGATGTACTCAGTTGGTGAGTTATGAAGAATTTGACGATCATGCCCGGTATGAAAGTGACGAGACATTGAGGCGGGTGTTGCAAAAGATCGGGGCTTAGGAATAACTCCGCTGAAATCCATCAACGTCGTGAACCATACGCTTGCCCGGTCACACTCTCTCCACGGCGCTAGCACTCTCGCAAGTCAAATCAGTAGGGCTTTTAGGATTAAAACAGGGCTTAGGTTACGATATGATATTTCAAAGTTAAACACGATGGCTACGCAACCCAAGTGAGCTAACGGAACGCAGCACCACTCAAGACCAACAAACAATGCTTGTGTGACACACCCCCAGACTCATTATGAAAACCAGGTGTGCACACGTCCTACTTCACAAATACCAACAGATTTTCTATTTAGCTCGGAAGGATTTTTTCCAAAATACTCTTTTTTTTTCTTTTAACATCTTTTACTTCTTTTATATATCCTCCGGTTGGTTCAAAATCAGCAGATAGACTTTATTTTCCTTTCATGACACAATGATTCCACACACCACACAAGTTGAGACTTATAAGCGCAGTCAAAAACAATTTGGTTGCGGGTGTAGGATAGGCTTCAGGCTTTGGTGGATGAAGAGGAGCTGAAGAAAGGATTGGTAGGCACAAATTTGGCTTGCAATGGCAAATGAAATGGACATGGAAGAACAAAGCTCAAACTAGCCAAAGGGTGGCCTACCTCATGCTTGACTCAACGAGTAGCTCTCACCCACGCTTCGAGAGTCGCTTGGGGCAAGTTCTTAGCCCACGAGAAAGGTACACCTTCCTCCCGACTCGAGCAACACACAACTAGTAATCGCACACACACAACACCGGGTTATCATCAATTCCATACAAATTCACCACTTGAGTATATTAAATCTAAATTTACGCAGAAATACTAAACATAAATTAGATGCATAAAGAAGATCTAGTTCTACTCAAATTCTACCATAACATGCAAAGTGACTAGAACACTACATGAGTCAACATCGCACTCCAAATAATAATTCCTACGTTAACAACCTATTTCATACTCCAACCAAGATAGTTTACAACGGAACAACAACAAAAAGATAAGCGCGCACTCAAGTGGGTGAAATGGTGTGTGAAACATGGAAAACAACGATAATGATAAGATAAATAAGAATCAACCTTCTAGTATGTGGTGCAACTCGTGCACAGTGGATAACAACAACCGCTCCCCCAGACTTAAGCTAAGCAATATATCTAGAAATTTGAAGCTAAAAGAGGGGAGGAAGCGTTACCCCATGCTCAGAAATGAGCACACCAGACGATTGGCATTTATGAACAGGAATAGTCCGCAGCATCCGCACCATCGAACACAAAACCTGCAAGCACAAACTCAAAACAACACAAGCAAATGCAAAAGCTGAACTAAAAGAAGTTAGATAAGGAGAAATACGAAATCAGGAAATCTGGGTTGTCTCCCAGTAGCGCTTTCATTTAACGTCCTTAAGCTGGACCAAATACCTGTATTAGCATTGTTTAAAAAGTGCAGGAATTAAAAGAGATACTCAGAAACAGTTCACCACATCAAATAAAACACAAATCAGCTGAAAGCGCTCTTATGGTGCGCGTCTCCCGTAACACGTAGGCGGGAGGTGAAGGCTTTAGGGCCAGCACTGGTATTACCCAATGCTCCCCTAACCTCCGCCACCTTGCCACGAAGAGCGGCAGCACGAGCGTCGCGCAGAAGTTTTTCCTTTTTAAGTTTGGTGACAGTCGGAGACTGCCACCGTTGAAAGTTTTCAGAATTTTCCGCCTTAGTGGCGGGTGGCGTCACTTCCGGCATCGTGGTGACTACCGGATCGGCCCAGGAGATGGAACGCTTAGATTGTTTATTACAAGATTCAACACAGGGAGATAAATAATCCGCATCCCGAACTACATTCACGTCAACGTTTCCTGAATTGCAGTCCTCCGTCTCGGAACCGAACTCTCGCCGAAGATCAACTTCTTCTCCTTCACTAGACAGGTACTCCTCCGTTTTCCCTTCACTTGATTCCTTGACTTCTTCAGGCCCTGCACAGCTCAACGATTCATCAAAATTAAACGGAGGGGGCGGAGTGAATGTTTCAGCTGTGGCTTCGGGGCAAGTGGGCTGCAGCACCAAATTGGTTAGGGAAATGCACCCCGTAGCAAAATCAAGGGTGGCGCCGCTCTCTTTCAAGAACGGCACACCCAAGATAGGAATAGAATGATTGTCCTGCGGGCCCAAAACCTGAAAATCAGCAACAATAGTTGTCCCCTCAACTGTTACTTCCACATTCTTCACTTCCCCTCGGATTGAATAACAGTCCCATTGGCAAGCACAAGGGGTTTCCTTTCCTCCGTGTTCATTTCCAGTTGTAATTTAGCTACATCTTGCAACGCAATGACGTTGCGAGATGAACCAGAATCACACAAAGCTTTCGTTTCAAAATTGTTGATGGCACAAGAAATTACCAGCTTACTCGGTTCAACCTCTACCACATCCCCAAGACTCTTCCCTTGATCAATTGGGTTCTTCTCCATGTTGCTGGGAAGGGTCCCCTGCGATCGCTCGGTTAGCACTTGGGCCAATTGGCCCAACTGCGTTTCCAGGTTTCGCATGGATGCAGTTTGATTTACCATATTCGAATTAGCTACTTGCATGAATTTCTCCATCATCTCTTCTAGATTACTCTTTTTTTGAGTAGGGGGTGCTTGATTATAGTCCGGGTGTGGTGGCCTCGGTTGGCTCCCGGAGGCGTAAGCATCGTTTTGATGCTGCCCCGGTGCCCATCGTTGGCCAGGTGTGTTTGGATTCCACGAGAAGTTCGGGTGACTTCTCGCTCCCGGATTATAAGCATTATTGAAAAGCGCCCCCTAGGCTGATTTCCTACATAATTAACAGATTCGTTCAAGTTCAAGTGTGCGAAGTCACCTGCCACGTTGTTCCCCGAACACTCATACGCGTGGTGGCCTCCGCCTCCACATCCCTCGCAGGTAATGACAGCAGCAGTCACGGATGGAGAGGGGAGAGAGTCGACCATGAAAAGACCTCGGCCGCTTCTTGGAGCATTTCTCCCTGCAATCCAGAATGTACTGTGGGAGGCAGTGTCACGCATAATTCGAAGGGCTTCCTCAGGGGTGTGGTTCATCAAGGTGCCACCCGCCGCAGCATCGATCATTGCCCTGTAGTTGGGCTCGATCGCGAAGTAGAACAATTCAACCACATTCCATGGTTGGAGCTCGTGGCCAGGGCAACGGCGAAGGAGATCGTTGAGGCGCTCCCATGCTTCAGCAAGGGTCTCTTGGTCAAGTTGGCGAAATGTGGCGATCTCCCGCCGCAAGCTTACAATCTTATCCACAGGATGGAATTTAGCAAGGAACTTGGATGCGAGGGCATCCCAAGTTGCAGCAGTCCCGTGCGGAATGGAGTGGAGCCACACCTTTGCTTTGTCGCGGAGTGAAAAGGGAAACAGTCTAAGCTTGACCGTGTCGTCAGCAATCCCCGCGTAGCGGAAGGTTCCGCAAATATCAGAAAACTCCGCCAGATGCAGATGCGGATCTTCGCTGGCCAACCCCGAGAACTGAGCGTTGTTCCGGATGATGTTTAAGATCGCTGGCTTGATCTCAAACTGACTATTCATAATATTGGGCCCAAACCCCGGATACACACTCCCAGCAGTTGGAGTGGTGTAGTCTCTCATCGTGCGGGGCCGAGGCCTGACCGCCTCCTGCTCGTCTCCAGGCTGATGTTGCCCCACGCCGGGCGCTCTTGTGTCACCATCATTTGGGTCTACCTGATCACCCATTGCCGCTTGTACGGCAGCCGCGCGCCTTTGTGCGCGAGCGGTCCGTTCAATCTCAGGATCGAAGGGTACTAGCTCCCCTGCGGCTTGTCTCTGCATGCACTGTCACAAACAAAAAGAAAAACAAAGAAAATCAAAAACAACTGCTCGTATAACGAAAGTCACAACACAAGACGAAACACGCCTGCATTCCCCGGCAACGGCGCCAAAAACTTGATGCGTGTCGGCAAGTGCACCGGTCGCTGTCAAGTAATAAATGTGGAGAGTGGACTCCCCGAATGTCGGTCTCTTGAGAAATGCAGGTTGGGTGAACGAAGCGCGTAGCGTGACTCTTGTTACACAAGCAAAACACACATGAAAAAGGGGGGTTCTTGGTTGGGTTTCCTAATCTTAACAACAACAAAAAGAGATGCGGGTCGAAAACACCGCTTCACAAGGTGAGATGGATGCAACGGCCGCGATGCCGTGCTTCGTGAGGCGGAATGGAGTGTGTTCTGGCGCGAAAGGGTGAGGGTCGTAAACACCTCTTCACAACCGTCGTTAGCTCTTGCTAACACGGAACAAACACCTTGCGTGCGTGTGCGAGTGAGTGAGTGAGAACGGAGTGAATCACTAGCAAACCATGAAGAACAACAAGGAAACATTCATTTCAACAAACATCATCATAATATTCGAGTTTACACGGTTCAACGAGTACAATGGAGGAAAGAGGAAAGAAATAACCGATGGTGAAGACTAGCGGCCGTTCACGGCCGGAATGGTAGGTTGTCGGGCTACCTCCGGACTCGGGCGGACTATGCTTCCGGCGTAGAGAGCTGTCACGATCTCCCTACGTAGCTCCGTCGTCTTCGACTTCAGGTTCCTTCTTCTTCTCACCGGGCGGAATGAGAGAATGGTTGCTTGGAGGCTTGCGGACGATGGAGAACACTCACGGACAATGGAGGAAGTCTTGGAATGGATGGAGGAGGCTTCCCCTTGCGTAGAAGATGAAGTGGAGGCGTCCCACGGTGGAGGTCGGCAGCGTACGGCACAGGAACTCCGCTCCCGGCGGCTGATAATGCCCTAAAAATCACAACAGGCGTTTAAATAGGCGCTGGAATAAATACTGCGCACGGTCATTGGCGCACGACCAGTGGTCGTGCGCACTGGAATTCTGCGATCGTGCGCACTGCCTGGGTGGAACCTGCAAGATACGAAATTATTAAATAAAGTGTTCGCACGACCGGTGGTCGTGCGCACTATCGTCGGTGGTCGTGCGCATTAGACGAAACAGAACTCAGAAATTTAATGCTAAGTGCGCACGAGCAGTGGCGCACGACCGGTGGTCGTGCGCACTGGCGTTGGTGGTCGTGCGCACTGCACCAAAGAGAACTCGTGAAAAAGGTTTAAGTGCACACGATCAGTGGCGCATGACCAGTGGTCGTGCGCAATAGAACCGGCGATCGTGCGCAGTGTTCCTGTGCAGAGTTGCACCGGGAACACTTGCACGACTCCTATTCCCGCACAACCACAGATCTAGCCACTGAAAGTGGCACTTAACAGCACATGAATACTACTAATGACAATAAGCACGAAAATCACACCAAAGTGGGCCTAGATGTGCACCTAGCGTGGATTATCAAATATAAACTATAACAAGGCTAAAGTGCGGAGAATTGACTAAATAACGGCCCGGATGAGTCCATAAATGTGTATATGATCAGGACTCATCAGAACCCGAGCTAGAATCCTGGCCCTGAATATAGCGGCTTCCACTTTCTTCATTATCTTCAATCACGACATCTTTTTCATGATCGCCTGTCTCACCCATGGTATCAGCAGTCTCTTCAGCTGTTTCTGATTGCTCTTCAATTCTTCGCGAGGCATCTGGGCAGAGATCGGCAAATGTTATATCTTTAAATTCTTCAGTGAAGCCGCCGCGACTGCGAACCTCATCCAACACCTGGTCAGCAGTCTCCCGGATATGATGCATCATAGCTCTTTGGAAAGCTGGGTTTTCAGGATCGTAAGCCGCTTCCTCAGATTGCTTCAAAAGAGGAAATATTTAGACCGCACGATCACAAGAGGTTGCTCATACGATACAGGTAAAATTCTTACCCTTTGCGCTTCACGAAGAGCAATATTCTCATTTAGGGCACTGCGGAGAGACCGCCCCATATGGTGATTCAGGATGGTGCTTCTGGCGGTCGCCTGAGCGCAGAGATCGGGAAGCACCTCGGTCTCGATATTGAAGGCTTCCGCCGCATTCTTCCTCCTATACAAAGAGGAGGTGACCGCGTGAGCATGACGGGTCAGCTTCCCACTCCATAAAGGGAGATCGGTGGAGACCCTCACGGTTTTCCCTTTAGCACTCCATTTAAGGAGGGGCTTTCCTTTAATATCTTTCAGTTTTTTCGAAAAACCGATCAAGGGAAAATCTTGATCGGCGGTCTCAGCGGCGGTCCCAAACGCAGTAGCCTCGCGCTTCAACCTTTTCTCTCTCTGGGTAAGTACTTCAGCTGCTGGGGAGACTGGATCTATTTCGGGGACCGCGAAGGTCGCTGAAATAAGGAAAAAAACGTTAGGAAGAAGTTATGAGAAATATATTGAAGGAGATCGCAAGAGACCGCAAGAAAGATTTACTTTCAGCTGGAGTGATCTCAGTGATCTCAGGCCAGATCGCCAGATAGTAAATGAGATCAATCCTCTTGCCCGCCAAGAAATTTAAAATTTTTAGCTCCTCAGCTGAGACCGCAGTTATTTTCTTGAAGACGCTGTCAGGTCGCGGAGATGGTGAACTCCTGAGACCGCCAAGGTCACCTTCAAAAATGAGAAATCTCTCTGTCCAGAAAGAGATTTTGTTGGGAAGATTCAGGAATATTATACCTTCTGCTGAAAAATACATCAACCCTTTAAATTCTTCCTTCTTCTTGCCTTCCTTCAGAACCTTCGCAGTAAAGGTCGCACGAAAGAGATTCATCGTGAACTTTATCCTGGCCGACCTCAAGTAATTGATGAAAACGTTGACCAGACCGATCGAGTTGGGGGGCAGCTGGGCGAGCACCAGGCCATAATATTCCAAAATCTCCAACCATTCCCAAGGAAGAGGAATCCTTAACCCATGATCGAAGTGATCGATGGGGATGACAAATTTCTTCTCCTCTCCAAAGTTCAACCTTTCTTGTTCAGCTGGCGGTCTCACAACTACCTGTGTCTGGATCATATACTTCTTTATAAAATCAATGTACTCATCCTTTGATAATCTACCTTGCTTGTGATCGGCATTCAGGAAAATGTTAGCAGAAGAAGCACGAGCGGACACCATTTTGAGCGATCGTTGTGATCGGTGCTTAGAGCGCATTCAAGAGAGCATAAAATGAAGGTTATGAAGGCAGCTATTTATAGAAGTCGAAGGGTCATTTCGTAATCATTACCTATTGCAGACCGCCCAGCAAAAAATGTTCAGACCGCTCGACCTGTGCAAGGATATGTGAAAGCATGCTATGATTGGCGGTCTCAATTAATAAAACTCATACACATAAAGCAACAACAACACAGGCAACCCAGGCATAAAGAGATCGAAGTTATAAAAATCAGGGCCGCATAAAATATAGAATTGAAAGGAATCACACAAAAATATATGGAACATTAGTAGTAAAATATTACAAGATAAATTGCTCTAAGTCCAGAGACCGCTCGGTCTCGAATTAATATTTACTTCCTAGGGGGCCTATTTCTCCCTACATGAGCCGCAACATCCTGCATGTCGTTCACTATGGCCATAACCGACACCAAACTATGATTAGCCAGCATTGCAGCTCGGTGAATCTTTGACATCTCCTTGTCCACCTGCTCCATAGGGATTAGCACAATTTCAGGCTGCGGTCTCTCCGCTGGATGATCGCTGGAGGTACCCGGTCTCATCAGCATCTTTGCGTGACCGCCCCTCAGCCTCTCATTCTCCGCAGACAGCGCCGCAGCCTTCCCCTTGTAATACTCAGCATCCTTTTCAGCCTTCTTAAGAGCTCGCGCGATCTCTGCAACCCTCAGATCGCATTCTTCTCGAATCCTCTTCTCATTAGAGCGCAGTTTCTCTTCAAGATCGCGGATCTGATCGTTCTAAGTTCGCTCCCTCATCAACATAGAGCGTACATCCTCGAACATTGGATTAAGAATGTTGACAAGCTGGGGAGAGGTCACAGTGTGCTGAGGAAGTTCTCCCTCCTCGATCTCAGCATTGTCATTAGCTGTGGTCACAAGAGATGAGTTACTTCAATCATTAACAAACGGTCAAATAAATTCTTTTTTAATGAGCAGAAAGAGTACTTGGAAAGAAGTTGAGACCGCAGTCACGTAAAGCTCTTCCGACATCTTTAGTGACCGCGGGATCTTCGGTCAGTGAAAGGCGATCTGATCCCCTTAAACTCTCCAGATCCATTCTTTCCAATTCTCTTTTTTGCGATCTTTCTCCCTCCTTTCTTCTTCTTTTTAACTCTTCATTACTCAAAAGGATATCGTCGGTCTCAATAAGGATAACCTCATGTTTCCTTTCTGGAGAGACAGGTCGAACCACAGGTAATGAAGGGAACTCAACTAACTGGAGAATCTTTTTACCCTTACCAGCTCGTAAAGCTGAGACCGCCGCCGCACGATCTGTTGCAGCCTTGTTCATACAGTCTTCCTGAGAAGAATCACCAGGGAGACCGCTAGAAAGTGCAGCTTTCTCCTTGGCAATCTGCAGTTTCTTCGCGATCTCCTCTTCAGTGTTTCTCTTCTCCGCGGCCTTCAAGACCGCCTTTTTCTTCTTCTCCTCCTCAGCAATCAGAGCCGCCCTCTACTCAGCGACCTTGACCGCCTCTGTCTTCTTCTCCTCCTCAGCGATTAGAGCCTCCTTCTTCCTCTTCTCTTCAACGGTCTTGGTCGTTTCTTTTTTCTTTTCTTCTTCTTCTTTTCTTTTTTCTCTCTCTCCGCCTTTTCCTCCTTGTCCTTCTTCTTCTCCTCAACCTCTTTCTTTTTCTTCTCTTCCTTCTCGTTCTTCTCTTTGTCTTCTTTCTTCTTCCTCTCTTTTTCTTCTCTTTCCTTCTTTTCCTCTGCCTCTTTTTCTTTCTTCTTCTTCATCACCTCTTCCACCTCTTTTTTTCTCTCTTCCTCCTCCTTTGCCTTGATCGCTGCATTAGCGGTCTCCTTCTCCCTGTCCGCGATCTCCTTCTCAACGGCGGCATTCCTAAGAGCTGAAGCCTCAAGGGGATCCAAGACCTGCAATGATGAAAAAGATGAATTATTAGAAGAAACCTCATCAAGATAAGCGATTAATTCAGAATCATCATCTCTTGATAAAGTCGAGATCGCGGGAGGAAGGAAGAGACCACCCTTAGCACTCACTTTTGAAGCCTCAGCAGAGTCCTCCAGATCGATACCATCGGAAAGTGTGACCGCCTCCAGCGCAGTCACATCTTTTCCCTCTCCGTTTCTTTTACTTCTCTTATAAGTCAAGCTGGATGGACTTGAATTTTTTCTTTTCTTGTTCTTCGCAGCGACCTCTTGAACAGCGATCTTCTGCCTTATGGATTCAGCCTCGACCTTCTTCTGACGCAACCCAGCCAGAATGACCTCAGAAGAAGCGGTCTTGGCAATCGTTTGATCAAGCACCTCCATGGATTTCTGATAGTTAAAGCAAATAGAAAAATCAGGAATTTTCCATACAGGATCTGAATCAGTATTAGACAAGTCGGAAACGACAGAGACCGGCGCAACTGAACCCTCAGGGAGTTCAGATTTCTTTAGCGGAGATCGTACGGTCTCCTTTGAAGCGCTCGCTTTTGTTAAAATCTTTTGTGCCTTCTTTCCTTTTTTGGAGCTTACACCTTCTTTCTTCCCAGGAGAGTTCGCTTTTGGTGGAAGAGCCTTTAAGAGATCGAGCATAGTCATCTTTGCAAGAGATCGCGCCTACCTAATTTTTAGAGACCGCTCGAGGATTGGAATTGCTCAATGTCTTGGAATCTGATGTTTTCAGCCGGTATTTATAGACCAAGCTGCATTTATGATGGTCGCGGTCTCAGCGGTCAAAGCTTACATTTTCAAAGTTCCAAGCGCAACTTAAAAATGTGTGGGGATTATGTTTGCCCAGAAAGCCCGCGACCTCCTCTTGCAGGTCAAATTTTTCGGCCTCAGCGATCTCAAGTTCGGTGATCGCCCAAATCGCCAGCTGCTTCCTCAGCCGGATTTTTCTAAGTGCCAAGCGGTCAGGACAGTTTTTCTTATTTTTGCTATTTTCACCTCTCATCCTTGCCCCGGCTCTCCTGTATCCCGGTCAGCCCGTAGTTTTCAGTTCTGCCCGTTTGGGCAGCCTCCTCGTCTATAAATAGAGGGGTAGGGGTACCAAAAAATGGGGACTTTTGGCTCCGAGGCTCCAGCTTACAACCTGTGTAAGTGGTCTCATTTTTTCGTGATCGCTTTTCTGTGATCGTTTTCCCTCTCTTCCAGCATCTTCGGTCTTAGTAACCTGCACTTCGCAGTTTTCTCCCATCACCCTTAGTGTGAATTTTGGAGGTACCATTTTTGGTACCAACAAACCCAAACCTCAATCACCCAGCAAATCTGTCTGGAGACATCCTATTCACTTCACTAGGGAAAATCATTTGACAGGAGAAAGATCACAAACAACCACTATTTTTAACAAAAATAGTCCCACTATATATGAAGGAATCCTAGGAAAATATCCTCAGAAAAGAAACAAATTTGCGTCGAATCATTATCGACGTACGTCGAATTTTACTCAACACAACTCAAATAATGCATCGATTTTTAATCAACGCAGACACCAAAATACGTCGACTTCCAATCAACGCAATCTCTCCTATGCTTCGACTAAAAGTAACCACAGAATGAAGGAAACGTCAACTTTTACTCGACGCAACTTTAAACATACGTCGAATTCATATCGACGCAACCAATCTAACAGAAATATCTCCTTTTCCAAAATGTCTTCTCAATCCATTTCCTTTTATTATGAACACTATTTCTGCAACATTACTAAAGAAAACAGGTATGATAAGTCAATACTCCTAAAGGAGGAAGGATGCTCTGAAAAACCCACTAATTATTTCATTAAACCTTTCACTATTGGGAGGAATGGATCCCAGCTTAGGAGGGTCCAAACTAATGTTTAAAAATTTATGTGCAGATGTATCACATCTCCAGGCTGGTGTGGTACTTGGACAGTGGATGCTCCATGCACATGACAGGGTACACAAACTTATTAATCAATTTTGAGGATAGACTTGGACCACCAGTGACATTTGGAGATTCTAGCTGTGGCCAAACCAGGGGCTTTGGAGATTTCAAAGAAGGGAAAGTCACCTTCACGAATGTGGCAGTAGTCAAAGGACTGAAGCACAATCTGATAAGTATAAGTCAGATATGTGACAGTGGTAAGTATGAGGTAAAATTCACCACACTATTTTGCCATATCATTGATATCAAGACTGGTGCCATAGTAATCAATGGAATTAGAAAAGGGAAGGTATATATAGTAGACTTTAGCTCCTCACCCACAGAAGTTTGTTTGTTCAACAATATTATTAATAAAAGTGAATTATGGCATAGGAGACTAGGTCATCTAAACCACAAAACCATTAGTAAATTATCAAAGAATAACCTAGTCAGAGGCCTACCAAAGGGTAGATTCTCTAAGGACTCTCCATGCAGACCTTGCCAACTAAGAAAACAGACCAAGTCATCCTTCAAACTAATTGGTAAGGATGTCTCCCCTAGGATCCTCTACTTACTACACATGGATCTCTTTGGTCCCATATCCACTCAAAGCTTGGGTGGAAAGTCTTATACCTTAGTCATTGTAGATGACTATTCTAGGTTCAGCTGGGTATTCTTTCTATGGGCTAAGTCTAAAACCCATAAGATTCTCTCAAGATTCATAAGACAGATTCAATCTGAGTTTAATACTCATGTTTCAATTATTAGGATTGATCGTGGGACTGAATTTGAAAATCAGTTAATTAGTAGTTTCTGTGAGGATATAGGTATTAAACAAAGTTTTTCAGTCCCTAGAACTCCTCAACAAAATGGAGTTGTTGAAAGAAAGAATAGAACTTTAATTGAATCAGGAAGGACCTTACTTGCAGAATCAGGATTACCAACAACCTTCTGGGCTGAAGCAGTCAACACTGAAAACTATGTTCTAAATAGAAGCCTCATACACAAAACTAAGTCAAAAACTCCATATGAGCTTCTGAAGGGAAAAACACCCATTGTTAAATACATTAAAATATTTGGATGTGCTTGCTTTATCCTAAATAATGGGAAAGATCATCTTGCCAAATTTGACAAGAAGTCTGATGATGGAATATTTTTGGGGTACTCATCATCTATTAAATCTTATAGATGCTATAACAGGAGAACTCTCAGAATTGAAGAATCTATGCACATTACATTTGATAAAATTAACATGCTGTTTAAGGGGGAGGAAACTTCCACCAATCCTTTTCCACAGGAAAATAGCAGCATAGAGACTCAGCTTGAACAACTGACTCTAGAGAACAAAGACACTGGGAAAGAAAACCAGCTACAGGAACTAAGTGAGGAGTCTGAACAAGAGCATGAAGAAGGTTCAGAGAAGAGCAATCAAAACCAACTCCCACAAGAGAACATAGTTCAGGAAGAACAGTTTGACAATGATCCCATTGTTAATGAGGAAGAAGAGTGTCTGACAAATTCAAGCAGGACAGGGATCAATATGAAAAATCATCCACAATCCCAAGTAATTGGAGACCCCAATACTGGAGTAAGAACAAGACACCAAGTCTCAAATGGGATGATGCTCCAATGCTTCTTATCTCAAGTTGAACCAAAGAAGTTTGAGGAAGCAAATTGTGATCCTCACTGGATTATAGCCATGCAAGAAGAACTAAGCCAATTTGAGAGAAACAAAGTGTGGAACTTAGTTGAGAGACCAAGAAACTACCCAGTTATTAGTACAAAATGGGTATACAGAAACAAACTAGATTCCACTGGAGTAATTGTCAGGAACAAGGCAAGACTTGTAGCACAAGGATACAGACAAGAAGAAGGAATAGACTACAATCAAACCTTTGCTCCAGTAGCCAGATTGGAAGCAATCAGACTCTTTCTTTCCTATGCAGCCTTCATGAAGATGAAAGTATACCAGATGGATGTCAAGAGTGTTTTCTGAATGGTGACCTTCAAGAAGAGGTGTATGTAGAGCAACCACCAGGTTTTGTCAATCTCTCCTCACCTAACTTTGTTTATAGACTTAACAAAGCACTTTATGGTCTTAAGCAAGCACCTATAGCCTGGTATGAAACTCTCTCCAATTTCCTTTTTGAAAATTCTTTTGAAAGAGGAAAAGTAGATAAAACACTTTTTACTAGAACCCATAAAAATCAACTCCTTCTTGTTCAAATCTATGTAGATGACATCATCTTTAGCTCAATGATGCGCAAATCTTAGCACACCGCTATAGGCGGTAGTAAGACTGCGGCACGAAACGGCAGTGTACCGATCGTTCAAGTAATATAAAATGGGAATGAATCCCCAAGTATCGATCTCAAAGGAACACAGTAAGGTGGAGTTTATTATCGAGGAAGGACTTGAGATTGAAGTCCTTTCGAGCGGATGGAATGCGGAAACGGGGTGATTTGGCTTTTGGAAAATAAAAGAAAATAACTACAACTACTCCCGAGCAAACCATCTCTCGCGGACATGAAAAACATAAGCTGGCGAAGAAATTATCAAGCGGAGTACCATGCGAAGTCGCATGCTCATGTGCGTAGAAGTACAGTAGACAAAATTTCTAACTATACATATTAGTTTATACTTTTCTAGGGGCGTATTTATATATTACATTTACTCAAAAAGTGAATCACGGTGAATCATAAGGTCGTACATAGGAAGAAAGTAAACTGAACGCTGAAGCGAGCATTGCCAAAGATCGGGCCTCGAGTCAACTCCATTGAAATCCATCAATGTCGGTGACCATAAGCTTGCCCGTTCGCACTCTCTCCACGGCACTGGTTTGACTCAAATGCCTGAATCAATAAGACATAAGGTTTTAGATGAGGCTTGGGTTTAGGTGAGGTAAACAAATATAAACATGAAGGCTTAGAACACAAAAACCCAAATGAGCAAATGCATAACACTATCCAAGTAGCCATAAAACACGCGGATGCACCACACCCCCTGACTTAGACTTAACAACATGGGTGTGTGCATCGCCTACTCCCAAACATATATTTTTACACAGATTTTTCATTAAAGCTCATATCTTTTTCTTTTCTTTTCACTTCTTTTCTTTCTCTCATTTTCTTCTTTTCTTTTCTTATCATTTTCAGCAGCTAAACAATAAAACACATCCACATCTTCACAAACATATCACCAAATCAACAACCCAACTCATGAAAATAATAAACAGCTAAAGCTCAGATTTGGGTGTGCGACTAGGATTGGCATTTAGGCTTTGGTGAGACAACAGAGGGGCTGAATCAAAGAAAGGGTAGGCACAACTGGGCTGACAAAGATAAAGCGATAGGAGTGGGCACAAAGGCTAAACCGGGCCAAAATGATGGCCTATATCACATTCACGCAATTGACTAACCGTATATACCCATGCTTCAAGAATCGCTTGGGGCAAGTTCTAGCCACCGAGAAAGATAATCCTTCCTCCCGACTCGAGCAATATGAGGCTAACAAACGTCTACAAACATTCCTATACTACCGTTTGATTCACACCGGATTCACCAATTTTGAGTAGAGTAAACAATATTTACGCTAATAGAAAAAATATAAACTAAAAGCATAAAAAGAAATTGAATCCACACGAATTTCTAAACGAGACATGAGCACTCGACTAGGATCACTACAGGAGTCAACATCTTACTCCGCCTCAAAATCCTAAGCCAGCACAATGATTTTCCAAATCACACAAAAAGACAAATTCAACTCGCGACGTGCCAACGGCTAAGCGCGCTCAAGTGGGTGCTGTGGTGTGCAATGAAAATAAACAAAACATTTTAAATGAAATCTTCTAGTATGCAGTGCAATAGTGCACGTGAGCGGGTAAACAAAACTACTCTCCCCCAGACTTAAACTAAACAATCCGCATAATATATGACAGGAAAATCAAAATAGGGCTAGGGGAAGAGAGTACCCAGTGCTCAGCAAGTGAGCATACCAGAAGATTGGCGATTAACTCTAGACCAAGCTGCAGCACCCAACCAGAAGAATACCTGCAGGGGTCAGCTCCGCAAAAACAAAGGAAAAGAGAAACGCTGAAATAAAATAAACTAACTACGCAGGATTAGATAAATTAAAAATGCAAGAAAAAGAAGATAAGTACTGGGGTTATTGTCATCCCAGCACGACTTATTTAAAAACATGAAGGTTCTAGCTAATGGGCCTATGAAAAAGAAAATGCACAGGTAACTGCTCCATTATCCGTTTCGGTAGCTGGTACCGATACGGAGATAAGGCAGTCACTCCCCTACCTAAATAAAAATACCTGCTCTTCACTGGTAGGGGAAGCAGAAAGTAAGAAGTGGAGGAGGAGTCCTCCTCACTATTCTCACCAAAAACATCCTTGCCTAGCAAGGTGTCGTCAACAGGGAGGTGGCAGGAGGAAAAGGCAATGAGTGGAGCTTCCTCTACGGAGGGGGAATCAACCTCCTCACATAAGAGGATGCTCTCATCATTGACTTGGGCCATATGCACCAAATCCTCCTGGGGTACCTGTGAAGACTCAACCTGCATAGACTCGGATGAAGAGGGGGGATCGAGAAATAAACAAGACGAAGAACATAAATAATCAAAAATCGGGGGAGTGGTCCCGGTCTCACTCCCATCAGGTTGGGTAAGTAAAAGAATGTTTACATTGTCATCAATGCTACAAGGTTCGGCGGGATCAATAGTGGCCATGGCTAAGATTTGGACTTCCTCCACCGGTGCTGAGGAAAACTCCTCTTCACCTAGAAGGTTGTTCTCCTCCATAGGAACAGGCATAACACTAAAGTCACCAGCCTCCTCTTACGACACATCATCAACAATGTCGTCAGAGACGAGTGTAGTTTGCACAACAGGGAGAGGAATAGTGCTCGGATAAAAGTCGAGCACCGATTCCTCACAAAGAATAGAATCCACTCGGGGTGGTGGATGCACCGGGAGAATAGGATCAACAATGTCGGTGCCCAGATCAGCCACACATCTGGTGACTGTGTCAGCGCCATACCCTTCAAGATGTGAAGGTGGCAAAGACACAAAACCGTATGTTGAAGGTGTGCCGCCAGAGTTAGGATTCGGGACGTTACGGATATCCGGCTCGTCATCCTCATCCAATTGGCGACGAAAAGTAGCACAATCCTTCAGGGCATGATCTGTGCTCCGACAAAACTGGCACTGCCTAGCGGGCTTCTTTGGCATAGCGGGTGCTGAAGCCAAAAAGAAGTAAGACGGTAAAGGCTCAGCAGAGTAGCCATAAGACTTACGCACACCATATGGAGTATTAGACGAAGTCGATGCTCTATATGCTGGGCGAGAAGAATTATGCCCACCATTCTCCGTAGGGCATTCATCACTAGAGTGGGAGGTAGCTCCACACCAACGGCAACGGATATTAAGATGTTCCCACATAGTGCGAAGATAAAACGATTCAAATAGAAAAACACTATTGTGCGAAATACCACACCTAACAAAAATTACTAACGCAGCCTAATTAAAAACAGGAAACAGAATACGAGGAAATAAAACAAAGGAATGCAATTTACAAATGGAAGGGCTTCTCTCTCAGGTTCTCCCTCTCCAGAAAACTCACATGACTGTGCTTGCCGACAACGGCGCCAAAAACTTGATGCGCAAATCTTAGCACAACGCTATAGGCGGTAGTAAGACTGCGACACGAAAGGCAGTGTATCGATTGTTCAAGTAATGTAAAATGGGAATGAATCCCCAAGTATCGATCTCAAAGGAACACGGTAAGGTAGAGTTTATTATCAAGGAAGGACTTGAGATTGAAGTCCTTTCGAGCGGATGGATGCGGAAATGGGGGATTTGTTTTGTGGAAAATAAAAGAAAACAACTTAAACTACTCATATGCAATGCCGCTATGCAATGCTTCGCTTGGCGGGATGGAGACTAGGCAGGCCTTGAGCGCGCTGCGTCGCAAGGGCGGATGGACAAGTAGGCAAGCGGAATCGAACTGTGCAGGTCTTGAGCGCACTGCTTCGTAGGGCGAATGGATTACACGGGCCGCTATGCCACGCTTCGCTAGGCGGATGGAAGAGTAGGCATACGGATCAGGGTCGCAAGCACCTCGTCGATAAGCACGCCACTAGCAATTGCTAGTGCGGCACACGAACGTGACGGTGGGATGGAGGATGGAATGGGGCGCACCTCAAGCAACTCAAATAGTAAAATATTTCACATAGACATGAAATGTATAGAAATGCAAATAAAGTTAAGTGCTACTTCATCAAAATATTAGCTCTAGCTACATATACATCAATAAGATAAGAACAAGGCAAGAAATCGACCGAATCCGAAGGCTCGTTGTAGATTCACGGTTGGAATCGCCGGGTTGTCAATCCGCGTCCAAGCTCGGTCCGCAACTACGTCCGGGGTAGAGAGAGCTGTCACTACTCTCCAATGAGCCCGTCTTCTTCGTGTCACGATTCGGTAGAGGTTGCAAACTTCCTCTTGCTTGATGGCGATGGCGGCTAGATCTTCCTTTGAAGCACAGGATGAAGGAGGAGGCCGAGAGGAAGCTCCGGCTCAAGATTGGCGTGAAGAACAAGCCCGGAGCACCTCCCGATGGTGGGTGGCGATGGAGGGGCAAAATCGGGCGCTCTGGAGCAGGAAACGGCGGACTGGCGGAAGAAAGATGCAGAGGATCCCGACCTAATTCGCGAGCAGGTCAATTTATAGGCGCTGGAATAAATAGTGCGCACGGTCATTGGCGCACGACCAGTGGTCGTGCGCGTTGGAATCCTGTGATCGTGCGCCTGCCTGGGTGGAGCCTGCAATGTAAGAAATTTATAAGATATAATGTTCGCACGACCAGGGGCGCACGACCGGTGGTCGTGCGCATTATCGTAGGTGGTCGTCCGCACTGGTCGAAACAGAACTCATAAAATTGATGTTAAGTGCGCACGAACAGTGGCATACTACCAGTGGTCGTGCGCAATAGAACCAGCGATCGTGCACACTGTTCGAGACAAAACTCATAAAATGGGGGTTAAGTGCGCACGATCAGCGGCGCACGACCAGTGGTCGTGCGCAATAGAACCAGTGATCATGCGTAGTGTTCCTGTACAGAATTGTACCAGGAACACCTGCACGACTCCTGTTCCAGCGCAACCACGAATCCAGCCACTGAAAGTGGCACTTAACAATGCATGAAAACTACTAAAGAAGAAGAACATGAAATAACACCAAAAATGGGCCTAGAGGTGCACTTAAAATATGAGTGAAAACATGTCTAAAGTGAAGTGCATAGACTAGAAAATCGGCCCAGATGAGTCCATAAATGTGTATATATTTGGGACTCATCACTCAACTCATCCCAAACTTTGTAAATGATTTGCTAATCTAATGCAATCAAAATTTGAAATGAGTAGCATGGGAGAACTCTCTTATTTCTTAGGGCTACAAGTGAAACAAAGCAGTGAGGGAATCTTTAGCTCACAATCTAAATACACTAAAGAATTAATCAAAAAGTTTGGTATGGAATCAGCCTCTACAATGAAAACACCTATGGCAACTAATGCCATTATAGAAAAGGATGTCCATTGCTCTCTTCTCAAAATGGACCAGGCAAATTCCCAAGCCTGGTGCCATTCCTGAAAGGACTCCATCTCCTCCAATCTCTTCTGCTCATCCATCTCCTCCAATCTCTTCTGCTCATCCATCTCCTCCTCCTCTTCATACAGACATCTCTTCTGTACCACCATCATCTAGACCTTCACAAATACCAACTCATTCTCCTGCTCAACCCTCCACTATTCCTTCACCTTCTCCATCAAATATACCTCAACAAAATGATACAGTCCCCTCTCCACCTTCATCACATTCACCTCCACCATCATCTCCTCCTCCTCCATTATCTCCTCCTCCACCACCACATTTTGAACCATCTCCATCCAGTGAAAACCTCATCACTCAGTGCATCCAATCGATAGCCCAAATATTCCAAGCAATGCTGGATGGGCACTACTCCAAGATTCATTCCTCCATCTTACATATGCAGACCCAAATAAATGGGGTCAGTGCCTCTGTGCAAAGCCTGAAGACCTCTGTCTCTTCCTCTAAAATCACCAGATCTTTCTTAACCTCCTTGGCTAAGAAGGTCAAGAAGGGGAGAGGTTAGATGAAGAGCAGCTCTCCAGTCATAAATCTCTCTCTCTCACAAGTCTCTTCCTACTTCAAAAAATGATAGTTTTGCACTGCTCAAGACCATTGGGAATGAAGTTGTACCTGAGCTACATAGTGAAGAGCACCTAACAGAGGTACTCAATATAGCAAGAGAAGCTACTCAATAAGTGATTCTATTACAAGGGGAGGCATGTAGGGCAGAAAATGAAGTTGAAAAGGAAACTGAGGCTGAAGGAGAGAAGAAAATGAAGCTGATACTGTGATGGCTGAAGTAGGAGCTCAGGAGCCAGATGCAGTTAAAACTGGAGCTGGAGATGAAAGAGAAACTGAAGAAGAAGTAAAAGGCTCAAAAGAAGCTCCATCCCAGGGCGAGCAAACTACTTTGACTCAGGGGGAGCAAATTGCTAAGACTCAGGGGGAGCTGAGGAAATCACCTGCTACTGAGAAGGAACAACCCACAAAAGTATTCACTAGGAAAAGAAAAACTCCTCCTACCCCTGAACAATGATGATATACTCTATTTGAACAATTGTCTATGCTTAAATGCTGATTAGTCAACTAAACATGAAATTTGTTTATATTATTTCTTATTCTATTTTCTTCTGATTGCTTAGCATATTTCTTCTCTATATAAATGCTTTGATGTGTTGATTAAATACTGATACAATTTCCCTCTAGATAGGGTTAAGACAAATAGGGGGAGATTATTGGGGAAATGATTTATCTTAACCCCTAGAATTAAGAAGAATATAAATTCTAAGTATGAAATATTAGGCTAAGTAAATATGCGTCGAATAGTATTCGACACAACGTCAAAATATAGTCGACATTTCTCTCAGAATGAGTCGAAGTAACTCTTATAAGAATTCGACGTAATCATAGTCGACGTACCTCTGACTTCTAGTCGACGCATTTGATAAAGTCGATGCACCTTCCTTATTCTCCTCTCGACGTCCAGCCAGGATGAAATCGACGTTTACGTCGAATAGTAATTAACGCATGTCGATATCTATAAGTAATTCAAAAACACGCCAGATCTCTTTCCTTCTTTCTGTAGATCTGATTTTTATGGAATGATATTATTCTTTTATAGTCGTTCTGAATCAGCCATTCCTTCTATTTGATTCTTGGCTAATTTGATTAAGATTATTATGGATATTATTTGAAATCAGAATGAATTCTTTTCCTTCTACAGAAATATTGATTATGGATACTCTTATCTCTTTCTAATTCTCTGTCTGCTAAATTGATTATTCTCCTTTAGCAAGATATTTTAAACAGAACTATAAATAAGGAGGAGGTCGGCAGAGAATGACAAGAAGTGATCCACCATATACATTTGAAAAAGAGGAAGAGCTCCCAAGTGAAGAGTGAGAAATTTGAGAAAAGAGATAGTGTGCTGAAGCAAAGAAAAAGCCTTCATCTTCTCAAGCCATTCTGCTGCAAATTCTAAAAGCTCTCACAAAAGAGAGAAAAGTTTACAATCTCCTTCTCACTATAGAAGAGATATCTTATTCACTATGCTTCTAATCTTCTTGCTAGGAAGAAGATTCCTTCTTACATATATTGATCTCTGTTCTTTTACTTTTTCTACTTCTTCTTCTTATCCTTATTTCATTTTCAAACTGTGTAAAAGAGTTTTTAGAATCTCTCTTCAAAAAAATCAATTGTACTGGTTCTAAGAGTCTCCTTATCAAAAGACTCAGTCTGAATCTAAGAGTCTCCTTATCAAAAGACTCAGTGCAAGTTAGTGAATTCCTATCGAAGGGGGTAGAAGAGTGGACTACCCAAAGTTTGGGGAACCACTATATTTCCTTGTGTTGTGCTGTGATTTTCTTCTTGTTATTTTTCTTCTTTACTTGCTTAATTCTTGTTGGTGTGTGGGAAGCTTAAATCTGTGATTATTACATATATATATAATTGTACAAAGTATTTTTAATCTCTATTCACCACCCCCCCCTCTAGAGAATTCTAGTGAGGTTAACTGTGCACTTTCAAAAACCTTAAGTAGCAGTTCCTCCAGTTGTTCAGATTCAGAAGAAGAAACTCATTTTGGACTAACTGTCCTATCCGAGTCAGAAGGAAAAGGAGAAATTCAGAATGAGGACCCCTCTGAACAAGCGTGTATAAGAGCACCTCTCTCTAAAACAGACTAAGAAACAGAGACAAGCACATCAGGGAATGATGACATGTCTCTGGAACATGAAACTCTTCAGAAGGCTCTTAACCAGAGCAGGATACTTTGCAAAAAGCAAGCTGAACAGATCCTAGTTCTTCAAACCAGAATTTCCGACCTCACTGAGAAGGGTGAGAAGCTAACTCTTGAGAATGCAAATTTCTGCCAAATCAAAAAGGATTATAATGCCATCTCGAACCTTGACTTAATGACCAAGTTTGGAAAGACCTTGAAGGGCCTGATTGACAGCAGAGAGCCGTGTCTCTCCCAAACTAAAGAGGTCATGCTCCTTAAGAAGGATGGAGACCAGTTCCATCAACTGAGACCCAAAGATAAGTTAGTCATAAGTGTGCAAGAGAATCCCCTTTCTAGCAGAAAGCCTATAGCAAGGACCTTCAAACCAAGAATCTCACCACTCCAAATTAAAGATTATTGTCCCACCCAAAGAAGAAAGCCAGGATGCCTCAAGGATAAAAGATCCACAAGAGGAGCAAAGCATGTGCCGAAGATGCCTCATGAAAGAATCATCATGAGGGAACAGAATGTTGGGAAAATGATTTTCTTAACCCCTGAAAATAAGATGAATATGAATTCCAAGAAAGAAAAATCAAGGGTAAGTAAATATGCGTCGAATAGTATTCGACGCAACATTGAAGTGGTATCGACGTTCCTTTCAGAATGAGTCGAAGTAACCTTAAAAGAATTTGACGTATCCTATGTCGACGTAGCTCTGACTTCTAGTCGACGTATCTTGAGAAGTCGACGCACCTTAGTCGACACACCTTCCTTATTCTCCTCTCGACGTTCTGCCAGGACGAATTCGACGCTTACGTCGAATAGTAATCAACGCACGTCGATTTCTATGATTAATTCAAAAATTGCCAGATCTCTCTCCTTCTTTCATAGATCTGATTTATATGGAATCAAATCATTCTTTATAGCTGTTCTGAATTATTCTTTTCCTCTAATGAATTCTTGGCTAATTTGATTAAATCCATTATGGACACTATTTGAAATCAGAATGAATACTTTCCTTCTATGGATATAATTGTTATGGAAATTTCTCCTTCTTTCTAATACTCTGCCTGCTAATTGATTACTCTCCTATAGTGTTATTTTAATGAAAAGAGCTATAAATAAAAAGATGGTCGACAGAGAGCAGAGAAGAAGTGATCCACCATTTTACATTTGAAAAAGAGGAAGAGCTCCCAAGTGAAAAGAGAAAATTGAGAAATAGTGCTGCAACAAAGATCAAGCTTCCATCTTCTCCTGCTTCTGAAGCCACTCTGCTGCATACTCTGATAGATCTCACAAAAGAGAGAAAAGGCCTACAATCTCCTTCTCACTATAGAAGAGAGATTTCATTCACTACTTTTTTGTGCTTCCAATCTTCTTGCTAGGAAGAAGATTCCTTCTTGTCTTTATATTATTTCTCTTTCTTCTTTACCTTTATTTCACTTTCAAATACTGTAAAAGAGTTTTTACAATCTCTCTTCAAAAAATTCAGTTGTACTGGTTCTAAGAGTCTCCTTTTCAAAAGACTCAGTTGGTTCTAAGAGTCTCCTTATCAAAAGACTCACGGTGGTTCTAAGAGTCTCCTTATCAAAAGACTCAGTGCAAGATAGTGAATTTCCTACCAAGGGGGTAGAAGAGTGGACTACCCAAAGTTTGGGGAACCACTACATTTCCTTGTGTTGTGTTGTGATTTCTTTTCTTGCATTTACTTTCTTTACTTACTTAATTCTTGTTGGTGTGTGGGAAGCCTTAATCTGTGATCACCACATATAAATATATATATAATTGCACAAAATATTTTAAATCTCTATTCACCCCCCCCCCCCCCTCTAGAGAATTCTAGTGAGGTTAACTGTGCACTTTCAATTGGTATCAGAGCTAGGTTGATCTGAATAGGATAACTCCTTGATCAAAAAGATCCTACCTTTCTTATATATATATATATATTTCACATGGCACAAATCAAAGAGTATGCTTCCACCAGACCACCAATTTGGAACCTTGAAAAGTTTGCACTTTGGAAA
The DNA here is from genome assembly GCA_033032865.1 of Dactylorhiza incarnata. Lineage (NCBI taxonomy): Eukaryota > Viridiplantae > Streptophyta > Magnoliopsida > Asparagales > Orchidaceae > Dactylorhiza > Dactylorhiza incarnata. The sequence goes on along the minus strand of JAWHQI010000006.1, from coordinate 20,251,998 downwards.
ACAAGAATTAGAATTTATTTACACTCTATTGATGTTTGATTGTTTAATGTTATCTTGACAGGTCCCCCCAAGCCATTCAGAAGGGACTCAAGTGGAAAAGTGACTGAAACACTTGCTCCAAAAGCTGAGTGGACAGAGGAAGAAAAGAAAGTCCAATGATATGATGCCAAGGCTATGAACATCCTAGTCTCAACCCTCTCAGATGAAATCTTCCAAAAGATTGCTGATTGTGAGTCAGCTAAGGAAGTATGGGAAGCTCTCACCAAAATGGTAGAGGGAAGTGCTGATGAGAAAAAGGATAGAAAGGCACTACTCATCTCTCAATATGAAAACTTTCAGAAGAAAGAAGGTGAAACTGTTGCTGACATGTATGCCAGATTCAGCCTCATAGTGAATGAGTTGAGAACACTTGAAAAGGACATATCTCACACTGAGATAAATGACAAACTGCTAACTTGCTTCCCTAGCTCTTGGGATTCAAGAATCTGGCCAATTAGAGACTCCAGAAGTCAAAAAGAAATCTCAACAGATGTCCTGTTGGGCAAATTAAAATCTTATGAACATCTGTTGAAAACAAGAGCTGAGAAAGAAGAGAAAGAAAAGGCTCCTTCACTCTCAAAAGAAAAGAGTATTGCATTGAAGGCTGTTGAAGGTGAACCCTCTACAAGTGATGAGGAGCTGATCAGTCTACTGGCCAAAAGGTTCAAGAAGTGGATCAAAACAGAAGGATCCAGAGGAAGAGACTCAAAAACCAGGTATAATAAAACACCTACTAAAGAGATTATATGTTACTCTTGCAGGAAACCTGGACATATTGCACCTGAATGTCCTAAGGAGATCAGCAAAAAGAAAGATCTGAAAAGAACAGATCTACAGAAGAAAAAAGAAGAAAGAGAAAGGTCTCATTGCTCAATCATGGAGTGATTCAGAATCTGAAGAAAGCACCTCATCTGACAATGATCAAGAAGAGGCCAAGCTGGAGGAAACCTGTTTGATGGCCACTGAGAACCCTGATGATACATCTATGGTAAATATACTTGATGATATAGATTTCTCTTCCACTGATTTCAACAACAATTTCAAAGAACTCTGTTTAAATCTAATCAAATCTGAAAAAGAAATTAAAGAACTAAGAAATGAATTAAACAATCTCAAACAGGTAAATACACAGTATAATAACTATGAGCTCAGTCTAAGACTCTCAGAAAAGGAATTAGACAAAATTTATACAGAAAATCTAACACTGGGAAATGAGCTAGCAAAGGCAAAGGTCTTGAAGACTCTCTAAATGGCAGAAGTCAGAAGCTCAAGAACATCTCTAGAAATCTTACTGAAAGACTTAGACAACTAGAAGATAATACTGACTTAGAACCAAAAACTCAATCACCTAGAAAATCTGTTTGGAGACATCCCATTCACTTCACTAGGGAAGGTCATTTGACAGGAGAAAGATCACAGGAAAATCCAGAAACAACCTCTGTCTTTAATAAAACTAATCCCATTACATATGAAGGAATCCTAGGAAAATATCCTCAGAAAAGAGTCAAACATGCGTCGAATTCTTATCAACGCACGTCGATTTCTAATCGACGCTTGCACCAAAGTGCGTCGACTCCTACCCGACGCAACCTCTCTCATGCTTCGCCTGAAAATAAACGCAGAATGGAGAAAGCGTCGACTTCATATCAACGCAACCATAAACCTACGTCGAATCAATATCGACGCAACCAATCAGACAGAAATTTCTCCTCTTCCAAACAGCTATCTCAATCCATTTCCTTTTACTATGGACACTATTTCTGTAACATCACCGAAGAAAATTGGTATGATAAACCAATACCCCTAAAGGAGGAAGGATATTCAGAAAAACCTACTTATTCTTTCATTAAATCTTTCACTGATAGGAGGAAGGGACCCCAGCTCAGCAGGGTCCAAACTAATGTGTAAAACTTTTTGTGCAGATGTATTACATCTCCAGGCTGGTGTGGTACTTGGACAGTGGGTGCTCAATGCACATGACAGGATGCAAAAATTTATTGATCAACTTTGAGGATAGACTTGGACCAACAGTGACCTTTGGAGATTCTAGCTGTGGCCAAACCAGGGGCTTTGGAGACTTCAAAGAAGGGAAAGTCACCTTAAAGAATGTGGCAGTAGTTAAAGGACTGAAGCATAATCTGATAAGTATAAGTCAGATATGTGAAAATGGTAAGTATGAGGTAAAATTCACCACACTATTCTGCCATATTATTGATATCAAGACTTGTGCCACAGTACTAAGTGGAATTAGAAAAGGAAAAGTATATGTAGTGGACTTTAGCTCCTCACCTACAGAAGTCTGTTTATTCAACAATATTATTGATAAAAGTGAATTATGGCATAGGAGACTAGGTCATCTAAACTACAAAACATTAGTAAACTAGCAAAGAATAACCTTGTTAGAGGCTTACCAAAGGGTAGGTACTTTAAGGATTCTCCATGCAGACCTTGCCAACTAGGAAAACAAACCAAATCATCCTTCAAACCAATTGGTAAGGATGACTCTCCCAGGGTCCTTTACTTACAACACATGGATCTCTTTGGTCCCATATCCACTCAGAGCTTAGGTGGAAAATCCTATACCCTAGTAATTGTGGATGACTCTTCTAGATTCAGCTGGGTATTCTTTCTAAGGGCTAAGTCTGAAACCCACAAGACTCTCTCAAGATTCATAAAACAAATTCAATCTGAACTCAATAGTCAGGTTTCCATAATCAGAAGTGATCATGGGGCTGAATTTGAAAATCAGTTCATGAGTAGTTTCTGTGAAGATATAGGTATCAAACAAAGTTTTTCAGCCCCTAGAACCCCTCAACAAAATGGAGTTGCTAAGAGAAAGAATAGAACTTTAATTGAATCAAGAAGGACCTTAGTTGCAGAATCAGGTTTACCAAAAACTTTCTGGTCTGAAGCAGTCAACACTGCCAACTATGTCCTAAATAGAAGCCTAATACACAAAACTAAATCAAAAACTCCATATGAGCTCCTGAAAGGAAAAACACCCATTGTTAAATATTTTAAGATCTTTGGATGTGCTTGTTTTATCCTAAATAATGGAAAAGATCATCTTGCCAAGTTTGACAAGAAATCTGATGATGGAATATTTCTGGGATACTCAACATCTAGTAAAGCCTATAGGTGCTATAACAAGAGAACTCTTAAAATTGAAGAGTCTATGCACATTATATTTGATGAAACTAACATACTATTTAAGGGGGAGTGAACTCCGACCAGCTCTTTTCCACAGGAAAGCAGCAGCATAGAAACACAGCTTGAGCAACTGGTTCTAGAGAACACAGATAATGGAAAAGAAAACCAGATAGAGGAATCAAGTGAGGAATCTGAACAAGAACATGAAGAAGATTCAGAAAAGAGCATTGAAAACCAACTCCCACAAGAGAACATGGTTCAGGAAGGCCAGGTGGACAATGATCCTATTTCCAATGAGGAAGAAGAACATCTGACAAGTCCAGGCAGGACAAGGGTCAATTTAAAAGATCATCCACAAACTCAAGTAATTGGAGACCCCAATACAGGAGTAAGAACAAGACACCAGGTCTCCAATGGGATGATGCTCCAATGCTTCCTATCACAAGTTGAACCAAAGAAATTTGAGGAAGCAAATTGTGATCCTCACTGGATTATGGCCATGCAAGAAGAATTAGGCCAATTTGAGAGAAACAAAGTGTGGAACTTAGTTGAAAGACCAAGAAACTACCCTGTGATTGGTACAAAATGGGTATACAGGAACAAACTAGATTCCACTGGAGTAATTATCAGAAACAAGGCAAGACTTGTAGTACAAGGATATAGACAAGAAGAATGGATAGACTACAACTAGACCTTTGCTCCAGTAGCCAGATTGGAGGCAATCAGGCTCTTTCTTGCCTATGCAGCCTTCATGAAGATGAAAGTCTACCAAATGGATGTCAAGAGTGCTTTTCTGAATGGTGACCTTCAAGAAGAGGTATATGTGGAGCAACCACCAGGTTTTGTAAATCCCTCTTTTCCTAACTTTGTTTATAGACTTAACAAAGCACTATATGGTCTTAAGCAAGCACCTAGAACTTGATATGAAACTCTCTCTAACTTCCTTTTAGAAAATTCCTTTGAAAGAGGAAAAGTAGATAAGACACTCTTTACTAGAACCCATAAAAACCAACTCCTCCTTGTTCAAATATATGTAGATGACATCATCTTTAGCTCAACTCATCCTAAACTATGTAAAAGGTTTGCTAATCTAATGCAATCTAAATTTGAAATGAGTAGTATGGGAGAACTCTCATATTTCTTAGGATTACAAGTAAAACAAAGCAGTGAGGGAATCTTCATCTCACAATCCAAATATACTAAAGAGCTAATCAAAAAGTTTGGTATGGAATCAACATCTACCATAAAAACACCCATGGCAACCAATGTCATTATAGAAAAAGATGATAAAGGAAAATCAGTAGATCAAAAGACATATAGGGCCATCATAGGATCCCTTCTATATCTAACAGCTAGCAGACCTGACATTATGTTTGCCACTTGCATATGTGCTAGATTTCAGGTTGATCCAAAGGAATCCCATCTCACCTCTGTAAAAAGGATTCTTAGATACCTAAAGGGAACCCCTGAACTAGGTCTATGGTACTCAGCAGAAACCAACTTTGAATTAATAGGTTTCTCAGATGCAGATTATGCTGGATGTAGGGTTGATAGAAAAAGCACATCTGGCACTTGCCAATTCCTAGGTGACAGATTAATATCATGGTTTAGTAAGAAACAAACCTCAGTCTCAACCTCAACAGCTGAAGCTGAATACATAGCTGCTGGGAGCTGTTGTTCACAAATCCTGTGGATGCAAAATCAGCTTCTTGACTACAAATTGGAAGTACATAACTCTAAGATCTATTGTGATAGCTCTAGTGCTATATCCATAGCATCCAACCCAGTCCTTTATAGTAGAACCAAACATATAGAGATAAGACATCACTTCCTTAGAGACAATGTTGAAAAGGGTAAGATAACCTTAGAATATATTCCCACAGACAATCAAAGAGCAGACATCTTCACAAAACCCTTGGATGAAACTAAGCATAATTATTTCATCAACACCTTAGGAATGCTTGATGGTAGTCTGTAACCACCATTTTTGGGAAATCTAAAAGAAATCAGGAAATCTAAGAAAGTATTTGAAGATGCGTCGAATACATATCGACGCACCGTCGAGAAGAACTCGATGCTGGCGTTGATTTCTTCCAAGCAAAGTTACATTGATAACTTATCGACGCACCGTCAAATTGATATCGACGCAGGACTATGAACACGTCGACATAACACTAAGTGGACAAATCTCCACGGAGCGTCGACTTTATATCGACGCATATGTCGACATCAATTCGACGTAACGTCGACATCTGGTCACAATTAGAATCAAATCCTTACTTCCTCTTTTGACGATTGGATTACCTGATATACCTTGATTTCTGTTTCCTTTCTTGACGTTTCACCTCCTTTAAATAATACCTCTTATTTCATAACATATACTCTCCTAAAACCCGCCAAAACTTCGTCTTCTACCTCTCTCTCTGCGACAATGGCACCAACTCCTGATCAATCGGCCCTCATCAAAACGATGAACGATGCTCTCGAACACCTAGTAAATGACTTCCAGAATCGCCTGAATCACTTCGCCAACGAATGTGCTGCCATGATTAACACCTGTGCAGCCAAACTGGCAACCCTCTCTGCTTCTCTTCCTGAGATTAATGCTCTCATTCAAGAACGGCCTCTGTCGCCAGAAAGGTTTAAATCCTTTATGCAGGATTTAAACCAGGGGGAGAGTTGATCCAGAAACCCCCCTTGTCAGGTTATCTATCTCTCTTAAAAAGCTCAGGGTTAATTTCATCTTCAACTCTAAATATTATTATCTCTAAAGTATTACTCCAACCTCTCTTCTTACAATAGGTTCCAATCTTCACCAATCACTCTAACTACACCTTCAACAAAAATTTTGAAGAGACCTCCTCCTACCATACTGAAGGAGAGCATGCTGTGGATTCAGCATTCAGAATAGATGCCCCACATACCCAGGGGGAGATTGCTGGGTAAGGAACACAGAAGTCCAGGGGGAGGAAGAAGCAGCCTACTCTGATGACTAGAGAGGACAAGTGTGGATTGAAGCAATCCCATGCGAGGAAGAAATTCAGGATCATTCTCCTGGATTCTCTGCCAGTTACATCAAACTGAGGACACCTCTACTTGAGGACATTCCTTCAGAAGAGCTTGGAGGAGACAAACATCCCTCAGCAAAGATTACTCTACCAGAGGTCATTCTGCCTTTCACTACAGAACAAAACCCCCCCCCCCCCTCTTGAACAAATCCCTTCTCCACCTAAAGAGAAAACTCCTTCTCCTCTGCTACCTCTACCTCCACCTCAACCTTCTTCTCTACCTCCACTGCTACCTTTACCTCCTCCAATAGCAATACTCACTAAACAGATCCTACCTAGGCAAAGTCCAGAAGGACAAATGAAAAGGAAAAGAGAAGCCATTCCCTACTGGCAAAACTTCTCCAAAGAAGAAAGGAAAGAGTATGCAAAGGAAAAGAAGTATAGAAAAGCATTTGAGGAAATAAAAAATTTTGAAAAGATGCCTATTATCACTCCTAACAGCCCTGTGAAGGAGTACCATGACCCTGACATGGAAAAGAGGCATGAAGAGATAAGAGAAAGAGAGTTGTATGAATATGAAGCAACTAGGAAAGAAGTAGAAGATAAAAGGAATGCCTGGATGGAAAAGATCAACAGGGGAATGACCAAGGAACAAATTCTTGCTGAATCTTCTATCAAAATTCCAAAGAAGTTGTTTGATATTGAAGCCTATCAAAAGAAAAACCCTCAGGCAGGGGTCATTCTAGAAAAGGGACAAAACACAAGAGGGGTGTAGGGTGTGCTGAAGACACTTACATTCCCTATAAGAAGCCCAAAAGACCTGCAAAGTTAGACAAATGGCTTGACTCACCCTGGAAAGGGAAAGGAAAGATGACTGAGATTCCTGAGAAACAGCAATCAGAAAAGAAAATAAAGTATAGGCCCAAGGTTGATAGCAAGGGACCACCTGAGCTCAAGCCTACTCAACAGAAAACTCAAAACATTACAATTGAGATGATTGATGAAAATGCAGCAATCATCATCAGTAAAGGCTACTCCATAAATGACACTCTCCCTGATGGTGACAAACTCTTGGAGAAACTGCATACAATCATCAGGAATGTCCAGGAACGTCCTGATATAGCCAGGGGCTACATCTTTGATGCCATTGAAAATTTATCTAGAAAACTCTATTCTGCTTTTGTAAATTTCATGTATCGCAAGAAGTTTCTAGTTTAGATCTTCTGAAAGACAATTTTCTTCTGATTGTTTAATATATTTCTTATCTATACAAATGATGTGATGTGCTAATTATATGCTGATACAACTTCTCTCTAAATAGGGTTAAGACAAATATGGGGAGATTGTTGGGAAAATGATTTCTCTTAACCCCTGAAAATAAGTTGAATATGAATTCTAAGAAAGAAAAATTAAGATTAAGTAAATATGCGTCGAATAGTATTCGACGCAACGTCGAAGTGGTATCGACGTTCCTTTCAGAATGAGTCGAAGTAACCTTAAGAAGAATTCGACGTATCCTATGTCGACGTAGCTCTGACTTCTAGTCGACGTATCTTGAGAAGTTGACATACCTTAGTCGACGCACCTTCCTTATTCTCCTCTCGGCATTCTGCCAGGACGAATTCGACGCTTACGTGACGAATTCGACGCTTACGTCGAATAGTAATCAACGCACGTCGATTTCTATGATTAATTCAAAAATCGCCAGATCTCTTTCCTTCTTTCATAGATCTGATTTATATGGAATCAAATTATTCTTTATAGCCATTCTGAATTATTCTTTTCCTCTAATGAATTCTTGGCTAATTTGATTAAATCCATTATGGACACTATTTGAAATCAGAATGAATACTTTCCTTCTATGGATATAATTGTTATGGAAATTTCTCCTTCTTTCTAATACTCTGCCTGCTAATTGATTACTCTCCTATAGTGTTATTTTAATGAACAGAGCTATAAATAACAAGGTGGTCGGCAGATTGCAGAGAAGAAGTGATCCACCATTTTACATTTGAAAAAGAGGAAGAGCTCCCAAGTGAAAAGAGAAAATTGAGAAATAGTGCTGCAGCAAAGATCAAGCTTCCATCTTCTCCTGCTTCTGAAGCCACTCTGCTGCATACTCTGATAGCTCTCACAAAAGAGAGAAAAGGCCTACAATCTCCTTCTCACTATAGAAGAGAGATTTCATTCACTACTTCTTGTGCTTCTAATCTTCTTGCTAGGAAGAAGATTCCTTCTTGTCTTTATATTTTCTCTCTTTCTTCTTTACCTTTATTTCACTTTCAAATACTGTAAAAGAGTTTTTAGAATCTCTCTTCAAAAAATTCAGTTGTACTGGTTCTAAGTGTCTCCTTTTCAAAAGACTCAATTGGTTCTAAGAGTCTCCTTATCAAAAGACTCAGGGTGGTTCTAAGAGTCTCCTTATCAAAAGACTCAGTGCAAGATAGTGAATTTCCTACCAAGGGGGTAGAAGAGTGGACTACCCAAAGTTTGGGGAACCACTATATTTCCTTGTGTTGTGCTGTGATTTCCTTTCTTGCATTTACTTTCTTTACTTACTTAATTCTTGTTGGTGCGTGGGAAGCCTTAATCTGTGATCACCACATATAAATACATATATAATTGCACAAAATATTTTAAATCTCTACTCACCCCCCCCCCCCCTCTAGAGAATTCTAGTGAGGTTAACTGTGCACTTTCACAGAAGTTCAGTGAATCAAGAAGAATGAAGGAACCCTTGAAAAAGATTAACTTCAGAGAAAGATTTGCAACTGACAAGAGCCAACATCACATCTCTAACCAATACAATTCAGTCACCTTCAGGTGCACTTCTGACCACTCACCGAGGAGTCACGCTCCTACCGTCAGCAAGAGAGAAGATACAACAAGTTTGACTGTTGGTGTTGTGGCAAGACTGGCCACTTTGTAGGTGATTGTTGGTTCAATCTAGCTGCTCCAAGGGTAACAAATACTAAACTCGCAAGCTTCCCCACTCCCTACCATCTTGCGCAGTCAGGAGCAGTAAGATTAAATATGTTCTTTGAAGTTAACAATAATCCAGGACCCAAATCAACTTGGGTTCCTAAGGATATGTGATCTTATTTTGCAGGGAGTCCAACGGCCTATCAGAAGCAACTCTGAGGCTTTGGACAAGTCGCCGTTCTGTCCAATATGCTAGGATAGAAAATTCAGTCACTAACAATCTTATTGCAGATTCTCCCATTGAAAAACGAAGGACATCAGCAGGACTTTAAACCATGGATGAACAACACATCCTTGAAGACATATCAGGCGTGATGCTAAAGAAGTCAACCGGGAAGGGACGAAGATTACCTAGGACAGACAAGCAAAGTAGAATCTTATCGTCAACACAGTAAGCTATTTCAACGACATAATACCTGTCACTACGACGAAAGTAGTACCGTCATGTTTGGGTGAGATCACATAGAGCGCTAGTAAATTGATAAATCAGTGCCGCCTGATGCGATAGCTGTCAGTTCATCGATAAAATAAAAAAGATACGCGCCCCTTCACCTTCATTCACTATAAATATTGCCTAGAACAAAAATATGATTTCATCTGTCTGGCTATTTCTTCCACAAACCACCTCTTCATCACCAACGTAGCGCATTCTCAGCCCCAATGACCCCCATGAAAGAGGTAGGCCGCAACCCCAATCTGGGGAGTGGTCGTGTTGAGGGGGAGCCCCTGAAAGAAAACCCAAAATAAGGGGAAGAACAGGTTGAGGGGGGAACTCATCAGGAGAGCTCGTTCCATGAAGAATCGGCGGAGATGTCCTCATCTCAGACTGGACCACTCTACCACTCGATATTGATCCTACACTCTGCTCAAAGAGAGAAAATAGAAACCTTTATACAGAAGACCATGAATAGACTCACTAATGAGGTGAAGGCGGAAATAAACTCGATAAAGAGGGACGTCTCCCTTCTGAACATCCAACACGCTGACTTCACCAGTCTCATTCTGAATAGGATCGCTACCTACGAGAAAACCCTGGATGCTCGTCTTTTGGAGGTAAGGAACTTCGTAGATGTTGGTAATCAGGAAACTCTGAAACAGTTGGTCGAGCTACAGGACTCCGTGACGGAAGAAATCCAAAAGGGGGAGAAGGAGATTAAGGAGGAGATCAAGGAGGAGATAAAGGAAAGTATAAATGCTTGCTCGCATCAAGCGATGTGGGTAACCAATAAAATTAAGCAAGCAATACAAATACCTCCAACTATATATGCACTAACTAAACCGTCCATCAGCACTGACTCTAAAGGATATGGAGCTGAATCTGACGAATCAGCAACATCCAGAAAGAGAAAGAAAACCTCCAGCACAGACTACAGGAAGAAGAGACTACGTGAGGTTGAGCAGGACCCAGAATCAAGTAGGTGGATCCCTCGTTCAAGTGAAATCATCACAGAATCATGGATAGCATTTGGACACTCTCAAGTAGACCATGCAAGGGTATACTCCTCGATAGAATGGAATCAGCACCTGAAAGAATTGGAAGCAAGAAAACAACACAAGATGGCTTTTCTCCATGGTACTCCTCCGCCTCCGAAGAAAATACTGATGCCCATTCACCTTTACAACTGACAAAAGAAGAAGGAAGCAGAAGGAGCCAACTGCAGCAAGCCCTAATGGCGTGGATAACTAGTATTAATTTTAATCCCAGAACAATCGATCGTTTTGTATGAATAGCTATAAATGAACAATCTACTTAAAATATTGATATATAGGAATGCTTATTAGGCATAGATTTGTGATTATATTGCTGCAACCTGCTCTTTATGTGTGCGGTATTCATGATTGTGCAATTACTATTATACCTAGTTATTGCTTGCAGATAAATGATAACATGCCTAATACCTTTTGCACTTAACTTGCTAAATGTCGTACAAATATACATGTGTTTGTGCTCGTCATCAGACGCAGACTTTGCAGGTGCAAGGAAGATAGGAAGAGTACCTCAGGAACACGCCAATTCTTTGGAGGAAGACTGACCTCTCAATACTGATCCCTCATATGTCTGGTAGAAATAATTACAGGGGACGTACTAAAAGAAGTCTGCTCACGATGACAAAAAAAGTCGTGGACACAATATGAAACACTTGAATGAACCGTGACTCAGCGAGGGGGAGCTTGGATACGTGTCTACCTGAAAATAATTTGCAGTAAAGAAGTCAGAAAGGGGGAGAATGGTATCCGGTATCAGAGCCAAATGATAGTATCAGGTATCAGAGTCAAATGATATCATTATGCTCAAGAAGACCTCAAAGATAGGGGGAGAAAAAGAGGAAGAGACATACGAATCAATGGGGAGCTACAAGCTTGATGTAGATGTACTCATAAATTCAGCAAAAGATAGGTCAACTCTTACATGCTCATACCTATTATTTAAGGTCATCATGTTTATTGTAAAGTGAATGTAGTCTTGAATTGGGATTCTGACTTCTTCAAATAGGGGGAGATTGTTGGGAATCTTGCCCTCATGATTCCTGATTTGGAGAAGTCACCAATTCAAGAGAACTTCACTATGTATTTGATTATCCTCTTAGCTTTATCATTTCAGTATAAGATAAGTATAGGCTGGACATATCGCTGACAAGAATGGGGACATCGTTGAAATGATGAGAAAAACAAAGAAGAATGGCTGCGTCTGATGTCGTCGAAAAGGCTCAAGCATGTCATCGACAACAACAGACGTATCATCAACAATAACAGACACATCATCAAGAATATGCAAAGCAAAACAAAATGGTGATATTGTTGTGACATCTACACGATGATATCGGAATGAAGAGACAAAGAAGAAGAATCAAAGATGTCGACAATATCGTCTAGAAGAAGACTTGTCATCGAAAAGGCTAAGTGAGACTGATGGCGATTGACATCGTCAGTAAAAAGGATTGACATCGAGAAGACTGAAGAAGGTCATTTGAAGATAAGCAGTTGCTGAGGCATAGTCTGTCGACATGATATCATTCATGACGTCGACAAGATAAGGTGGTTTCAGCGACATAGTGCAGACAAGGAGTTCTCGCCGATATCATTTTAATGACTTCGTGTCGTCTTAAGCTCAAATGAAGTAGTGATGTCCAGTATCGTCGAGATATCACTATATGATGAAGAATTGAAGAAGAGACTAGTCCAGGGCATCGACAAAGTCCTGTCGTCAAGATATTATCCATGTCGTCGTAACAATGGAAATATCGTTGAGACAAATTCAAAAGTAGCCGGACCCTGTAAGCACTTAATGCCGCCGCCTGATTGTCCAATCAGCGCATGCTCTTGAGGGATGGGCGTCTGTCAGAATAGGACATCATATATGACCGTTAAGCAGCTCATCCGTCCTATAAAAAAAGGGAACAGTGATGCCCTAAAAAAAGATAGAAAACGAACGAAAAAGATTACCGCCGAGTAATACAACAGTAAAAACTATGGTGAAGAAGAAAGAAGAAAAGGAGAACAAAAACACTCAATCTATGTTCTTCAAGTTGTATTCAAGCCACATTGACTGATAAGTTTCTATCAAGAAAAGGTAGCCAGTCAACATCCATCATAGTTAGAAAGCTTGAAGAAGATCTGCCCCATTCAGATTGAAAATAAGAAGCATTTCCTTCAAGTGAAGAAGCCAATATCCATCAGGCAGAAGAAAATGTTTTCATTACTATAATCTCTTGTAAGGCTTGCGGACCAAGAACTCATAAGATCTATTTCAGATCTGAGTGTCAAGCTTGAGGGATTGAGATCTGTGAGGCTTGAGGGCTAGCACAGAGGACTTGCGGGTCCAAACTTGTCGGGCTTGCGGGCTTGGTTGCAGTGAAGGGTCTTGCAGGCCTAGGCTGCAGGCTAGATTTATGGGTCTGTGATTTGTAGGGCTTGAGGTCCTGAGTATCGAGCTTGCGGGCTCGGGTGTAGTGAAAGGGCGTGATGGCCTAGGCTACAGGGACTTGCGGGTCCAAACGTGTCGAGCTTGCAGGCTCGGGTGCAGTAAAGGGGCTTGCGGGTCTAGGCTGCAGGGTCTTGTGGGTCCGAGTTGTAAGGCTTGCGGGCCGGAGACATTGGCGGAGTTAGCCGAGCCTAGCACACTGCTAGGTAGGCGCAGAGGGAAAGAGGACTACTCAAGACATCCTGTCTTGAGGAACCTTTATAAGTTCTTGCGTGCTTTCTGTGTTGTGCTATTCTAATCTATAGATCTATTAACCAGAAATCAAGAACACCGAAAGGGGGAATACAAAACAATTTGAAATACCTATTCACCCCCCCCCCCCCCCCCTCTAGGTGATAAGTCGACACCTAATAACTAACACCTGTTTTAAGTGTTTATAATTGACTCTTGTTTTAATAGAAGTACTTAAAGAGTTTGTGGCCAAGTTAGTCATGGTGACTTCAAACTTCTCAGCCTCGCCGCCTTTTTTGTCGTCATCCTCTTTCCTCAACGTGTATTTCCTTGCTATATCATCTCCTTCCTTCTCGTTCTCAGCCATTATCTTATTTATATTTTCCTCCACAGTTGCATTTGATTCACTAGAAAGCTTATCAGAAATAACGAGCGTAAAACTTATGTCGTTGGTTATTATAGATAGGTGAGTGTGGTGTGTCACTTTGGGTGACAAGGTGATACACCCACTGGAAATGTGAATGGTGGCACCACTCTCCTTCAAGAATGGGACACCAAAAATAGGCATGGAGTTGTTTTCCATGGGACCCAAAACTTGGAAGTTCGTGATAACTGAAGTTCCATCTATAATTAACTCGACATCCTTAATTTCTCTTTCCATTTCTACCACCATTCCATTGGCAAGGATAAGCGACGTACGATCATCAGCACTGATTTTTAGGTTTGGATTTTTAACGTCTTGCAATGCAAGAATGTTGTGCGATGATCTAGTGTTGTATAGAGCGGTGGTTTCAATGTTATTAATTTCACATTTCACAATCAGATCGCCCTCATGGCATCCATCCATCTCGATTATGCTCTTTCCCTGCTCACGCGGATTTTTTTTCGTCGTGCTCGGGAGTGCACCTTGAGTTCACTCAGAAAGCACTTGAGCCAATTGACCCAGTTGCATTTCCAAGTTCCTTATCGAGGCCGTTTGATTGGCCATATTTGCTTGGGCCACATCAACAAATTTTTCCATCATCTCTTCTAACGCACTCTTGCGCTGCACCAGAGCACCTTGATTTATCCGGGTTGAGATGGCCTTTATTGGCTTCCGGACGCTTGAGCATCAAATTGATGCTGGCCTGGTTGCCAACATTGGCCCGCAGTGTTTTGATTCCATGATAAATTTGGGTAAATTCTCATGCCCGGATTATAAGTATTTGAAAATAGTGCAGTGCGATTTTGATTTTGAACAAAATTAACATTTTCTTCCATATTGAGATTAGAGAATTCAGAGGATATTTCACCTGAGGGGCATTCATAAGTATGATGACCGGAGTTCCAGCATGCTTGACAAGATATAGCCATCACCGGAGCCGGAGAAGAGGCAGGCCTCTTCAACAACGCTATGTTCTCATATGGTGATGGAGCTGGACCAGAGGTGTTCACTTCTAATCGTCCTCTTTGTTGGAACATGGTCTTCCGCATCCCCTAGGTTTGAGAATAACAAATCCTATGTGTATTTGATCTTGTGTGTTTAAGTGTGCAGGAAACAAAGTCCATATGACTCAAGGATTACATAAGAAGGTTGCCCCCAAATTTGAGCCAACGAATCCAACATGCCCACTAGCGCTGGCGGTAGCACCTGGCGCCTGGCGCTTGTGATGATCTACGCAATTTTGGAGCTGATATAGAGGGAGCTAGTGTTGGAAAAGTTGAGGACCGGAGGTGAAGTAAAAAATGCGGAACACACTTCACAAAACCTTTCACAAGTGTAGCATAACAATGACAATGAGAAGAATGAATAGTGTTATGGAATTAACTATCTCTTTACAATGTGAGGTATACATGGCGAGACATGATTCATAAGAATCACGGAGAAGAGAAGCACAAAAAAAGTGTAAACAAGCTGCTGCTACCTGACAATTTGAGACCGCCAGACCGCGCGAACAGACAAGCCAGATTGAAGCACTTGAGACCGCGCAAACAGAGTACAAGCTGCACCTGCCAGACCGCAACCACAGACCGCTGACCTGCTGCTTTATTATCTGCTGAAAAAAAAAGTTCGTACTTCTTGATCGCCCAGACCGCACGGTCTTGATCACAAAAGAACCTGCAAATTCTGAACAAAGAACTGCTACCTGCGACATACCGCAACTCAAGACCGCCTGGCCACTTAAGACCGCCTGATCAACTGAGTCCGCTGCACAAACCAAGAACACCTAAACACAGTCCGCCCAGACTGGTTTATTCAAAGCTGGAAGAAGGGAGACAAGCTGACCGCGAGCTGCTAGCCGCTAAACTGCAAACACAAAAACTAGTCAGACAAAATCTTAGACCGCACGACCTCAAATTGAGACCGGCACAATCAAGCCAACTTTGGTTCTTACAGTTCTCGTTATTAATGATGGGCCCTACACCCCTATTTATTGGAGAGTAGATGGATGTCGTCACCGCATAAACCGGGATACAATAACCTCCCATCAGATCGCGAGTGGTCTCACAAAGCAGACCGCCCGAGCTCAGCATAGCTCATCACTCCCTTATTAAACCTTGCGGTTATAACCAAACTGCTCAGTCACCGCGCTTTCAATAAGCACACCGCTCGGTCTTCTTCCAAAGTAGACAGACCAAGAACATCTAGCCGACTTAGGACAAGTCGCCAGACCAAACCACGCAAGATTCTAGGACAGCAGTGGTCTCTTAGATCAGACCTCTCAGAACAACCCGCCTGAGACAAACCAGCCAGAAAACCAGCACAGACTGCGCGGTCTCTGCAGTCTTCAATCCACAGACCGCCCAGCACCATTCCACTTCCACTTCAAAAATTTAACACTCCCCCTTGAAGTGGGAAGTGGAAGTCAGCCCAAGCAAACTCCGCAACCGACCAATGGTCCCTTCGCTAGTGGCTCAGTAAATATGTCAGCAACATTCTCCTTGCTCTGCACATGCTCAACAATCAGAGATCCCTCCAACACCTTCTCACGAATGAAATGGTGATGAATCTCTATGTGCTTTGTATGCGCGTGACAAACTGGATTGTTCACCAGTTTGAGAGCACTCTCGTTGTCACCATGTAGTAGAGTAGGACCTCACACCTCCTTATGAATGTCCTCCACAAGCCTCCTAAGCAAGATGGCTTCCTGAGCTTCCAAAGCCGAAGCTTTGTACTCCGCTTCCGTGGTAGAGACAGACACAGAATCTTGCTTCTTGCTGCACCATGATATAGCTGTAGAGCCTATCATAAAGACATATCCATACGTCGATCTCCGATCATCCGAATCTCCTCCATAATCAGCGTCCATGTACCCGTGCAAGCAAAAGCCTGAATCTCTCACATAGAAGAGACCCAAATCCGAGGTTGATTTGACATACTTCAATATACACCTAGCCGCCACAAGATGAGGCTTCCGAGGCTCTGCCATAAACCGACTCACCCTGCTAAATGCATAAGCAATATCTGGCCTCATGATCGTGAAGTATATCAAGCTTTCGACCAAAGCCCGGAACACCAAAGGATCGGTAAGAACCTTCCCTTCATCTCGCGGAAGATGAACTTAAACCTCCAGTGGAGTAGAGCTGCTCTTCCCCCATTCCATGCCGAATCTCTTGACGATTCGATCCGCATAGCCCTTTTGGGAAACGAGCATACCGCTCTCTTTCCTCTCCACTTTGAGCCCAAGGAAATGGTGGAGCTCACCCAAATCCTTCATCTCAAATCTGATAGCTAGCTCAGCATGAAGCCTAGCTACCTCCATCTCAGAATTCCCCGTGACAATCATATCGTCAACATACAGCAACACCAAAACCTGATGCTCCCCCGTCTTCATTACGAATAAGCTCGAATCTGAATCAGAAGCAAAATATCTGCAAAACTAGAGGTATTCTACGATCTTCCCGTACCACACCCGAGGCGCTTGCTTCAAGCCGTAAAGAGCCTTCTTGAGCTTGCAAACATATCTTGGGCGCTCTTCGGATACATAACCAGGTGACTGATCCATGAAGATATCTTTGTCAATCTTGCCATATTAGAAAGCGTTCTTCATGTCGAGTTGCCAAATCTTCCACCCTTGGCAAGCAGCCAAAGCGATCACCACCCGGACCGAAGTCATCTTGGCAATGGGGCTAAGCATTTCTTCATAATCCTCCCCATACTTCTGAGAGAAACCTCGAGCTACAAGGCGAGCCTTGTACCGCTCAATACTTCCATTAGCCTTCTTCTTTAGTTTGAAAACCCACTTGCAAGTCACCGGAGTAACTCCCTCAACCTTAGGCACCAAGTCCCAAGTCTCATTCTTCCCGAGGGCAGCCATCTCTTCATCCATGGCTCCTTCCCACTCCTTGACTCCAACGACATTTTCATAACAAGATGGCTCTCTCTCATCCAGGGGACCTGCGAAGGAACATGAGACAAAGCTCACCAAGTTCCCGCCCGTATACCGATCAGGTGGAATAATGGTCCTCTTGGACCTCCTCAGAGCTTGAATCTGAACCACCTCTTCCACTGCAGTTTCTGGACTAGCTCTCCTCTCAGGTAGACATGGAGCATCGCTCCCCCTACTTCCAGAACCCGAAGCACCTGATCCAGAGCTAGAAATACCTGGATCACCTGGAGAAACAGGCAACTCCACCAGAGCTTCCCTTGCAGCTTCCTCTGGTCCACCATCTACCCTGCTTCCTTGTAACTCAACAAAAGAGCTAACTTGGTATGATGTCAGCTCATCGAATACCACATCCCTAGAGACCACATATCTCCGTGTCTCGGGGTCCATGCATCTCCACCCTTTCTTCTGGTCATCATAACCGACGAAGACTAGCTTCCTTGCCTTTGCATCTAGCTTTGTTCGAAGGGCATCCAGAACATGAACATAGCAGGTAGAACCAAACACTCGAAATTGTTCTACGCTTGGCTTCTCCTTGAACATCAACTCAAGAGGAATCTTCATGTTGATGGGACTGAGAGGCATCTGGTTGATAATATAAGCAGCACAAGACATTCCCTCTGCCTAGAAGGACTTTGGGATACTCTTGGCATGAAGCCAGCATTTGCAGGTCTCCGTCAGGTGGTGGATCTTCTGCTCTGCAACTCCAATCTGTTGTGGAGTGTGAGCACAAGAAAGCTCCCTTTGGATGCCATGCATCCTGCAGAAGTTAAAGAACTCATTGGAGGTGAACTCCCCTCCATTATCTGTTCTGAACTTCTTCACCCGCAGGTTTAACCGACCTTCCACCAACTCCTTGAACTCCACAAACCTCTCGACCACCTTCGACTTCTCCTTCAGAAAAAATACCCAAGTATATCTGGTGAAGTCATCAACGAAAATAAGCATATACCTGCTACCTCCAAGACTGGCAGTGTTGGTAGGTCCAAACAGATCACCATGGATACACTTCAATGGTCTTTTACATCTGCTTTGTGATTTATCAAATGGAAAGCGCTGAACTTTACCAAACTGACAACCTGCACAAACGTGACCATCCCCGAAAGATGACAAGCTAGGTAGACCTTTAACAAGGCCTCTTCCCGCCATAGCTTTCAACTTATCTATTCCAACATGCCCAAGTCTTTCGTGCCAGATAGCAGCACTGTCATTAGCCCTCATCTTATCAACATAAGAACTTGTTGAAAGAACAAACAAGTCCTTCACAAGTCTCCCAATATGCGTGACTTCAGCTTTCACCGCTGAAACATTTCAGAGAAATTTCACTTCTGTTGGACCAAACAGAACTTGATAGCCAGCGTCCACCGCATTGGTCACCGAGAAGAGGTTCTTCTTCATCCTCGGAACATGATAGACACTCTTCAACGTAAGAGTACCTCTATCATCGTTCAATGAAACCACACCCTCCTTCTCAACTGCATGAACAGTATCATCAGCCGTAATGATAGCGTCATTACCTGTATATGTCTATAATGAGAAGAACTTTGACTCTTACCCGGTGAGGTGATGACCACACCCAGAGTCCACTATCCAATCGTCCTGATAGTTGATGGAAGTCATAGCCCGAACACACATGCCCATCATGAATGCACCTCCACCACCCCAACTACCTTCAGAATTGGAACCAGCCTCCTCCTTTCCTGCAGCATTCCCCGGCTGAAGATTGACTTTGCAGTCCCTTTTGAAACGACCAAGCTTGTTGCACCTGAAGCATCAAGGTCCTTCCTGCTTTTTCCCATCACGCATAGGAGCATAGCTCCTCTCCTGCTGATATGAAGTAGATGGACCATCATCTCCAGATGTCTTCTTCTTCTTGTCCCATCTCTTCTTCTTGCCAGAAAAGAGAACCTCACCTTCTCCCCCAAAGACAGACATCCCAGCCATTTGCTTAGCCAAACTTTCCTGCCAAGCAAGTAAGTTCTCCAGCTCCAGCAATGAAGGCTGATTGGCCCAGCCTTGAACAAAAGTAATAAAGGCCACATACTCCCTCCACAAGCCGCAGATTATGTGCCTCTTCAGCTTAGCTTTTGAGATAGGCTCATCCCGGTCCAAAGCCGATATCTCTGCGCAGAGGTTCTTCATCTTCAAGAAGAACGTTGAGATAGACAAATCCCCCTGAGTTGCTTTCGTCAACTAATTCTCCAAGAACTGTAGCCTCGCTGCATTCTTTTTATTGAACAAGCCATCCAAGGCTGTCCAAATCTCAACAGCTGATCCACACCCGATGATGTGATCAAACAAATCTGGAATGATAGCTCTCTTGAGAGTGAACTCCACCTTAGCATTCGTTCTTCTCCAAGCCTTCACGAGCTCAGCATTCCCATCAGCAGGAACAACAGCTTGTCTTGCTTATCCTGCTACAACCTCCCACAAATCCTCGCGAAGAAGATAGCTCTCCATGCAAGACTTCCACTTATTAAAATTAGTTTGCGTAAGGAGCTCAATACCAAGACCTCTAGCATATCCTCCTTCCATTGCTATCCCACTGATTGCTAACCACTTGAGAAACCCGAAAGAAGTATCAGTAATTTCTGCTCAGCAACCTCAGCAACCTTGCTCTAATACCATGTTGAAAAAGTTGAGGTCCGAAGGTGAAGTAAAAATGCAGAACACACTTCACAAAACCTTTCACAAGTGTAGCACAACAATGACAATGAGAAGAACGAATAGTGTTATGGCATTAACTATCTCTTTACAATGCGAGGTATACATGGAGAGACATGATTCATAACAATCACGGAGGAAAGAAGCACAAAACACAAGTGTAAACAAGCTATTGCGACCAGACAATTTGAGACTGCCAGACCGCGCGAACAGACAAGCCAGACGGAAGCACCTGAGACCGTGCGAACAGAGTACAAGCCGAACTTGCCAGACCGTAACCATAGACCGATGAACTGCTATTTTATTCTCTGCTGAAAAAAAAAATAGTTCGCACTTGTTTATTGCCCAGACCGTACGGTCTTGATCATAGAAGAACCTGCGAACTCTGAACAAAGAACTGCTACCTGCGACAGACCGCAACTCAAGACCATTGTCCACTTAAGACCGCCTAATCAACTGAGTCCGCTGCAAAAACCAAGAACACCTAAACACAGTCTGCCCGAACTGGTTTATTCAAAGCTAGAAGAAGGGAGACAAGCTGACCATGAGCTGCTAGCCGCTAACCTGCGAACACAGAAACTGGTCAGACAAAATCTCAGACCGCACGACCTCAATTTGAGACCGGCACAATCAAGCCAACTTTGGTTGTTACAGTTCTCATTATTAATGATGGGCCCTACACCCCTATTTATAGGCGAGTAGACGAATGTCGTCACCGCACAAACTGGGATACAATAACCGCCCATCAGATCGCGAGCGGTCTCGCAAAGCAGACCTCCCGAGCTCAGCATAGCTCACATCTCCCTTATTAAACCTTGCGGTTACAACCAAACCGCTTGGTCACCGCATACTCAATAAGCAGACCGCCCGGTCTTCTTCTAAAGAAGATAGACCAAGAACATCTGGACGACTTAGCACAAGTCGCCATACCAAACCGCGCAAGCCGCCAGGACAACATCGGTCTCCCAAATCAGACTGCTCAAAACCACCCGTGTGAGACAAACCATCCAGATAACCAGCGCAGACCACGCGGTCTCTGCGGTCTCTAATCCGCAGACCGCCCAGCACCATTCCACTTCCACTTCAAAAATTTAACAGCTAGCTCCTTGCGGTAGCAGATAGCACAGGCGGTAGCGGATAACACAGGCGGTAGCGTGGAGCACATAAGGCAAGAGAGAAATGTTTCGTCGGATTGAAGATTCCCCCACGCAGAATAATGCCTAATCCAGGATAGCGCTGCGGTAGCTCTAGCGTAGGCACTAGCGCTGAGGCTATAAATAGGACCCCTCTTCTCTCGTTTCATTCAACCATCAGAGAGAGAGATTGAGTGCTAGAATTCCAGAGGCTGACTTGGCCGAAACTTGATGTTCTACAAAAGCTCTACAGATTTCTGAAGGAGAATCTCTTCACGCCAGATCCAAATGGCGTTCGATTCTACAACGCTTATTGTACAGCGGATCTTCGTCTGCAACTTCAGAAGTTCTTCAAGAGGGAGTTTTTATTATTATCATTTCATATTTCTTGTAAACCGTTAGAGATTTCACCTCGTGTTGGCGACTAGGTCTGGGTTGGACTTAGGGCAGGAACTCGCCTCGTGTTGGCGACTAGATCTAGGTTAGGTCTAGGGGGTGCTCAAGGCCATATCCGGGGTTGGATTGGCTAGAGCGGCTTGAGGCCGAATCTGGGTAAGGATAGAGTAGGGCCACCAGTTCGTGGGGATGCGAGTCGGGATAGAAAACAAAACGAGCTTACTATTATTCGCCACCGATTTCTAGCGTTATAAAAATCAACTTTTGTAAAACCTTATTTCATATCAATAAAACATGTCTTTACTTTATTTTAATTGCTTTGTTTGATTTCTCACTTCCTTATTCATGCATTACTTCAAAGAAAATCAAAATATAACTTAAGTTTAAAAAACCCTTATTCACCCCCCCCCCCCCCCCCCCCCCCCCCCTCTAAGGGCTCCTACCGATCTAACAAGTGGTATCAGAGAGGTTTTATTCCAATCAGCTTAACAACCGAGAATACATGTGTCTCATGATCTCGCTTTTCTGGAGGGTCAGGGTGTTAGTCGACCACCTCTTTTTTCTAGGTCAGATTTCAACTACTGGAAAAATTGAATGATGTGTTTTCTTATGACCAAGGATGTGGAAGTATGGAACATGGTAGAAGTTCGGTACTCTCCTCCTACAATTGTTGTAGGAGAGGCGACATTACTAAAACCTAAAGATAAATGGGATGATAACAATAAACTAAGGTGTAAAAATAATGCTAAGGCGATGAACGCTTTATATTGAGCCTTAAATAGAACTGAGTTTAATAGAATTTCTGCATGCATAACTGCTTATGATATTTGGAATCAATTAGAAGTTACTCATGAAGGTACATCGCAGGTGAAAGATGCAAAGCTATTCCAACTGGAATCTGAATATGAAAAATTCAGGATGGATACCAAAGAGGACATCAACTCGATGTACACTCGCTTCACCAAGATCGTCAACGCTTCAAAGGAACTTGGAAAGATCTACTCAAACGGGGACTTGGTGAGGAAAATTCTTCGCTCTTTACCTCCAAGGTTCAATCCAAAGGTGACGGCCATCTCGAAGTCGCACAACCTAAGAACGATCCAGATCGAGAGCCTTATTGGGAATCTCAAAACCCATGAGGTAGAACTTTAGATTCAACACGATGAATACAAAAAAAGAGCCAAAGAAAAAGGCGTTGGCACTAAAATCAAAGAAGGTGAGCATCAAAGATGATGATGAAGATGAAGAAGGTCTCCTAGTGAAGAACTTCAGGAAGTTCATTAGGAATCCGGAAAGAAGGAACACCTTCTAGAAATACTTCCAAAAGGATGCTCGACGAAAAGGATCTTCCTCTTCAACAAAGAAAGGAAAAGGAAGCGAAGATGAAGAAGAAAGACCACCACCAGAGTGCTACCACTGCAGAAAGCCCGGGCACATTCGGAGCTAGTGCCCGAAGTATCAAAAGGAGCAAAAAGAACAATACAAAGCGAAGGAGAAAAAGAAAGTTTTGAAAGCCGCAACTTGGGATGATTCTTCCTCTGAAGATTCAAACGAGTCTGAGTCAAGCAGTGAGGAGGAAGCAAACTTATGCTTAATGGCAAAAAGCAACGATGACGACACCAGTGTTCTTAGCGACACTGAGATAACTCCTCCCACCTTCGAAGAACTATATGATGAATTTGTTCAAACTTACAAATCCTTTGATCAAAGTATAAAAGATAATATTATATTAAATCGTGAAAATGAATCTATTATCAAAGAAAATCATAAGCTCACAAAAAATTGATTTCCCTGGAAAAGAGAAAGGTTTCATGCCAAGAGTGTGAGCACTCTTTATGTAAGGCAAAAGAACTTGAAGTTTCTCTTTCTAAGGCTCTCTCACAAATCAGAAGTATTACAAAAGAAAAGGGGGACTTAGAGAGAAAACTAAAAACCTCTCTCTCAAAAATTGAAAATAACAAAAAGGGTTTTGAAAATAAATGTGTTATGATTGTACAAGAAAATACATTTCTTAAAAAACAAAATCATGATCTCAATATGGCCATAAAAAAATTCGGAATAGGTCAAAAATCCCTGGACATGATTTTGGGAAACCAATGTTTTGGTTCTGGAAAGTTTGGGCTCGGATATCAAAGTGAGCCCTACCGCCCGGCACTAGCCACTAACGCCGGCGGTAGCTCAACAACTAAGAAATCTCTTATTTTTTCTAAAGTTCAAACATCATCCAGCATGAGCAATGTAGAAATTCAGAAAAGGGTCTCAACCCCCTTTATTTCGTGTGCAAATTGTCTTATGTTTGGACACACGTCTAGCTCTTGCAGGAATATAAAACAACGATCGTTAAAACAAATCTGGGTACTTAAGAAATCCTCTTACTCTATGAGTGGTACCTCTTGGGTATCCGGATCTTTACTCTCGTCTTCTTTCTAGATTTGTAGGAAGGCTAAGGAAATGGAGGACGTGTGGTACTTGGAATCAGGCTGCTACAAGCACATGACGAGCGACAAAGCAAAATTCCTCATCCTAGAAATGAAGAAAGGAGGAATCGTAACGTTTGGTGATAACGGTAAAGGAAGGATCATGGGAGTAGGTACATTGGGTAACGAATCCTTTCTTATCTCAAATGTTCTTTATGTTAAAGGATTAAAACATAACTTAATATCTATAGGCCAAATGTGTGATAAAGGATTAGATGTATTATTTAAATCATCCACTAATCTCTGTAAAAAAATTTAATCCTAATACAAAAAATGTGTTACTAACTACACCTAGAATTCACAATGTTTACATAGTTTCGTTGCATGATCTTTCCAAATCTTCTATAAAATGTTTTATAACAAAAAATGATGAATTAGAACTATGACATAGACGTTTAGGTCACGCTAGCACAAAGCTAATTTTAAAATTAGCAAAAAAGGAATATATTAGAGGATTGCCTAAATTGAATGGAAATTTATCTTCACTATGTTCTCCATGCCAAAAAGGAAATTTACCAAATCATCTTTTAAAAGCAAAAACAAAATTTCTACTTCTAAACCATTGCAACTAATTCATATGGATCTCTTTGGTCCCGTTAGCACAGCAAGTCTTGGTGGTAGAATATATACTTTCGTTCTAATAGATGATTTCTCGAGATATTGTTGGACTTTATTTCTCTCTTCAAAATCTGATGCGTTTTGCGAATTCTCAAAATTATGTACTCGTATTCAAAATGAACTAGATTTAAAAATAAAATGCATTCACTCAGATCATGGATGAGAATTTGAAAATGAAAATTTTAAATCTTTTTGTGAAATGTTAGGTATTAAGCATGAGTTCTCTGATCCACGCACACCTCAACAAAATGGTGTGGTAGAAAGAAAGAATAAGACATTTCAAGAACTAGCACGCACTATGTTATCTGAATATAAATTACCTAAGACTTTTTGGGCCAAAGCTGTAAGCGCATCATGCTATGTAATGAATTGAGTAATGCTTCACCCATCTCTAAATCTCACACCGTATGAACAATATTATCAAAAGAAACCTAACGTATCATATTTTAAAGTATTTGGGTGTAAATGTTTAATTCTTAATACAAAGATTCTTTAGGAAAATTTGATGAAAAATGTGATGAAGGAATATTTCTTGGATATTCTTCCACCAGTAAAGCCGATAGAATATTTAACAAAAGATCGAGTAAGGTTGAATAGTCTATTGATGTTAAATTTGATGAATTTATTCTGTGTGCAGAAAGACTTCCTACAGGTATAAATGATGAACCTTTGCCATCTTTGGACATGACGAAGAGGAACCTTCTAAAGAAGAGGAGGAGAAGGCCAAGGAAGATGAATATGTGCCCCCAAGCATCCTGAACTTCTCAAAAAATCATCCAAAAGAGCTAGTCATTGGGGAACCTTCTACTATGGTAAGAACTCGATCCTCTCTTCATGAAACGTTTTCAAATATTTGCTTTGTTTCTGAAATCGAACTTAAAAATGTTTTCACCGCTTTAAATGATGAATTTTGGTTTTTGGCTATAAATGAAGAGTTATATCAATTTGAAAGAAATAAAGTTTGGAATCTAGTAAATAGACCATCTAATCATCCTGTTATTGGCGTAAAATGGATATTTAAAAATAAATTAGATGGTGAATCTAGGACTATAAGAAATAAAACACGCTTAGTTGCTCAAGGTTTTTCTCAAATCGAGGGGGTAGATTTTGAAGAAACTTTTGCACCCGTTGCTCACTTAGAATCTATACGAATATTTTTGGCCTTTGCGAGTTTTAAAAGAATAAAATTATTTCAAATGGATGTTAAAAGTGCTTTTTAAATGGGTTTATAAAAGAAGAAGTTTATGTAGAACAACCCCCCGGTTTTATAAATGAAAAAATTCCAAATCATGTTTACAAATTAGAAAAAGCGCTTTATGGATAAAACAAGCGCCCTGTGCATGGTATGATAGACTTACATCATTTTTGTTAAAGCACGGTAATGTTATGGGAAGTGCCGACAACACACTCTTCACTAAGCATAATAATAACGATCTAATTATTTTACAAATATATGTTGATGATATCATTTTTGGAGCCACTAATGAAGAGTTGTGTAATGAAGTAGTCTTAGTAATGAAAAATGAATTTGAAAAGAGTCTTGTAGGAGAACTATCATATTTTCTTGGTTTTCAAATCTCACAATGATCTGATGGTATCTTTACTTGCCAAACAAAATATGTTCACAATATGCTTAAACGATTTGGATTTGAAAATCTTAAACAAGCTTCTACTCCTATGAGTGCCTCTTTAAGACTAGGAAAAGATGAATCTGGAATTTCCATTGATCAAACTTTATATAGAGGAATGATAGGATCCCTTCTTTACTTAAGTGCATCTAGACCAGATATAATGTTTGTCGTGTGTCTTTGTGCTCGCTTTCAAGCCAATCCAAAAGAATCTCATTTAAAAGCGGTAAAATGTATTTTTCATTATCTTTTAGGGTCATCTAAATTAGGATTATGTATTTTTCTATTTTTTTTATTTTGAAAAATACTTAAAAATATATAAGTTGGGACCTTTTTCATATTCTAACAAATTGCCACCATGATTGATAGGAAGATAACCATGAGAAGAATGATCCTTCTGTTGGTGGTATAAGATCTCCTGTTGTGGTTGTGGATTTTGAATTAATGAAGCAAAATAACTGGGGTTCGCAACCCTGGTGACTTCTTGGAGACCATTGATTAAAGAAAATTTATAGAAATTTTAATCAACATTAACGACATCAAGGATATCTTTTTGAAAATGATCGATGAAGTGAGCAGTAGATTCGCTATCTTTTTACTTGATCTGAAAAAGAACTGGTAGACCTCTCTTACGCTTCTTTAAAGTACTAAACCTTAAGTGAAATTCTCTTCGAAGATCCCCAAAGCAATTGATCGATTGAGGTGGTAATGATGGAACCAATCCAAAACTTGATCGTCAAAAGTCATGATGAGAAGTTTACACTTGATACCATCTGATAGAGTTCTTAGTGAAGTAGTCGCTTCAAAGGCTTGTAGATGAAAACCGGATCACTTATTCCTGAATAGATTGGTAGACGAGACTCTTTGAAATCACTTGGAACTACTTCCTAACAAATTTTATATGATAATGGGGAAGGATCTTTCTCTTCTCCTGCAGGAATTATTAATCTATCAACTAGGTAAGGAGGATCACCCATACTAACCTCCTGGGATGCATAATGAGGAATAGAGAGTTTTTCTGCTTCGGGTTGCAGCAAATGTTCTATATGATTGCTAGAAGGCATGCCATTAGCAGCTGCTGTAGTACTAAGTTGAGGATCCACTTGTCTCTTGAGGAGAATGATCTCTGCTAATAGGGAGTTGATTTCACTTCTTTGGACAAGAACTTCAGGATAATTGGAAGGATGCTCGTGGCCCTTTTACGGATGTTCCATGAAAACAGGAATTATCGAAAGAGAGAAGATGCTATAACTTTTAAACGTAGCCGAATTTGAGCAATTTGATGGTGAAAATCAAACTCGAACCGGTAAACCTGTTCGCCAATAGATGGATGACTCTGAGTCAGTTCCAAAAAGTTATTGTGGGCGGAAAACGGACAAGCGGATCAAAAGTTATAGTTGTCTTAAGATTGGGTATCATTCTCGGCAAAATCCCATATCTTCACCGCAACTGATGTTCATCAACTACTCAATATCTGAAGGTCGCGTGTTTTTGTTGATGCCAAAATTATACCACGTCCACAATGCTCTAGCTTTGTGAGATGAGAGGGATGTTATTTATTGGGTGTCTACTTTATCACCTAGAGGGGGGATGAATAGGTTTTTCAAATTATATTATCCCCTTGTAGGTGTTCTTGATTTCTGGTTAGTAGATCTGTAAAGCAAAGAGCAAACCACAGAAAGCACACAAAAGATATATAGAGGTTCCTCAAGACCGGGTGTCTTGAGTAGTCCTTGTTGGATCTTACAGCGCCCTTAGAGGGGTGGGGGTGAATAAGGGTTGTATGGAATTTAAATCTTAATTAAGTTTATCAGAGTTTGCAACTGAAGTTTTAGAATATTTTATATGAAAATATATTTAAATATTCTAGATAAGTTTATATTGAAGATTCTTTTTTAAATAATTGAAACAAACTTTTTGTTAACTGTTGCTAACGCCTGACATTAAGTCTTAACGTTGGGCGTTAGCTCTCGAGAGAATATTTTTCACAACAAAAAGATTGCCACAGTGATTTTACTTATGAAATCTTAAATGAAATACAATTTCAGAACATCAGAGATAATGCAAATTATTATTGTATTTCAAAGATAATTACACAAATGTTAAATTTAATACTTTGATGGAAATAGAAATTAAAACATTCTCAAAGAGGAAATAAAATCAATTGAATAGACATGATTTTATTTCATAATAAATTGAATAGACAAATATTTAATTTCTATAACGCTAGAAATCAAGGCGAAAATATGTAAAAACTCTTTTTATTGTTTCACCGGTCCTTCTCCCAAGGACCGGTTGGCTATAGCCTATCTATCCCCAAATAAGGCCTCTAATCACCCCTAGATCTACCCTCGACCTAGTCTCCATGCACAAGGCGGCGAATTACCCCCTAAGCCTCACAAGGACCTAGTCGCCAACACAAGGTGAATTTACCCATGGAATCCTTCCCGGAATCCGACGTTCTCACCGAACGATTTCTCCACCCAATTTACAAAAGGAAAAATAAAAGATTACAAGATAAGTAAAGAGAAACTCCCCAAGAAATTTTGAAGGTGAATATAAAGTCGATGTAGATGTTGGCGTTCTTGAAAAGATCGTCCTTCGTATGGAATATGCGTTGTAGACCTTCTCTTTCAAAATCTTCTTTAGATCTTCACATTACACAAGGGAGATCTCTTAATTTGCTGCACACGAACATCTCTCCAAAGTATCAGAATTCTGGAATCATCTCTTGTCCATTGAATAAGAGGAGCTGTACTTTTAAGTAGCCTCGGAAGCTAATGCGTGCGTTAAGGTTAACGTGCTGCGTTAGTGAGGCTATTGCTGAGATCATGCATAAACTCGGGAGTGTGGCTGAACAAAATTTCGTCGAACAAAAACAAATTTTGTCGAACGCGCCTTCATCGATAGCACCCTTCATCAAACGGAAAAACCGCCACCATCAGGATCGTGCAAAACGCTGGGATCGTGACAGAACCAACTTTCGTCGAACGGAATCGATTTCGTCGAACGGAGCTTCAAGTTCGTCGAACGTAGCTGTCGGGCGCAATGTCGTCGAGCGCAGGCTCAGTTCGTCGAACGGAGCTTCTCGTTCGTCGAACGCAGCTTGTCGAGCACAAATTCGTCGAGCGCAGGAATATTCGTCGAACGGAGCTTCTCGTTCGTCGAACGCAGCTTGTCGAGCACAAATTCGTCGAGCGCAGGAAAATTCGTCGAACGCAGTTTGCATCTCAGTGGTTTTCCTTCTTAGCGGTTTCTTCTCAGTGGTTTGCTAACGCTGGGCGTTAACTACTAATGCGGGGCGTTAGCTCATATTCCAGAGAATCATTTCCAATCAGCAAACTATTCATAGGGATGTGTAGCTATAGTTCCTGTACAACCTGCACACTATAAACACACAAAATACAAGATCAAATACAACACGGTATTTGTTATTCTCAAACCAAGAGATGCGGAACATAAGCTCCAACAATCTGCCCCTTTTGATAATAACAAATTCCTGTATGAGAAATTAGTGAACTTAAAACCATTTGTGTTTATAGATAAGTGTGGTAATAATATATGCATGAATAGCAGGTTAAGAGCATGATAGATTTGATAGCGATAATGCATACTCTTTCTATATGAAGTCCCCCTACATAAGTGTTCTCTTATAATTTACTCCCCCTAAATATCTATTTTACTAGATTTCTCAATTTCTTCTCCCCCTTTGTTATTAACAAAAGTGGGTAGGGATGAGTGTATATCTTTTAAGATAGGTAAGGAACCACTTATTGAAGGATTTTCATGATCGAGCATATGATAGTGTATGAACCTCCTATATGATTACCCCCTACAAATATACCCTTTTTTGAGTTTAATATTATTATAATGCACTCCCCCTAAATATTAGATTTATGCAATTTAATCTCCCCTTTTGGTAGAATCAAAAGAGGGTTTAGGTGAGAGTATGCAATAAGGAGTAATATATTCTATGTCGAGAAGAAAAATAGGATGCAATCAAAAGTTTGTTAAATACGACTTGTTGAGAAAAATATAAGCATGATGTAACATAAAGTATTAAGCAACATAACTGACATGATAAAGAAAGCATTCTATATTAAGATACCACTTGCTGAAAGGAAAACACAGTGTTAAATATAATAAGCACTCTTAAACATAAACATAATTTTAGAAGATAAAACCATACAAAGGATAATGTGTTTTAAATTTGAAAAGTTGATGTTTGAGTTAAAGATTGAAGAGATGCTATTCCTTTAAGATAATATTGCAAGCATGATTTCATAATATCAAGAAAAGATACACAAACTAAAATGTAATAAAATTTGCATTTCAAGTAAACATAAACATTATAGCGATCATACTTTGCTATCTAGTGCATTTACTTAAGTTTGTAGAGAATAGTATAGATGAACATTAGGATCCAATTCTCATGAGTAGAGGTTTTATGAAGGATAATGATGTGTACAAATTTGCATTTAGTGTTTTGATAAAACATACATATGAGTCAATCAAAAGCACATGACATATATAATGAAATAACACAACATTAAAATACACAAATACTATTACTTCCACAATATTTCAATGAACATGAATAAATAGTACAACAACCAAGGTGCTCTGCACACACAATGCTTATTAAGACTTATCAGGGTGCAAAGTAGTGCTTGGGGATCACATTTATACTTTTTAGCTTTATTTTCATTTTTTTGTGATCCGGTGTATTAAAGAGAAGTGGTGTATAAATTGTTTGCTACAAGACACTTTACAATACTTATCCAAGGTGCTCAACCTCACAATGCTCATTAAGACTTATCAGGAGGGTGAGTAGTGCTTGGTGGAGTTTTCCTTGTCATTTATTATTTGCTTTTTAGTTTAATGACTAAGGACTCCGAATTCACTTGATTTGCAATCATAGCATTTTTTTAAACCACATTTCTCTAAAGAATAAGTGCATGAAAGACAAAGAATTGTAAAAACCAATTCAACGATGTGTAGGTAATCTATTTAAGTATTTTAATTATTTATATTATTACACTACACAATCATGTAAGAATAAGATTGTAAACACATGTAGGTTATCAAAAATAAGTGAGTGAATGAATCATTATCAGACATAATACATTACTCATACTTAGAGGGATGGTAAGCGTTTCTACACATGTTTATCTACAATCAATTTCATTGCACATAACAAGATAATATTCAAGGCATGTTAAATACAAAACAATGTCTTTTAAGAAACTTGTAAGTTAAATTAAACAATGTATTTAATTCATTAATTGATATAATTAATCATCCTTGACAATGACAATGAATAACAAGCAGTTTTTATAAATTTTTTGAATTTTTTTATAAAAGCACAAAACAATAAACACACATAAAGAGAAAAAAAAATTTTGTTCTTTGAAATTGTTTTGTAATTTTGTATTTTTTTTATATATATTCTCTGGAAAAATATAGAAGTCTTTAATAGCCCTTTCAGTAAATGATATTCTATGCCAGAGAAATAAACAAAAATAATGTATGAGAAAATACATATATATATATATATATTTTAAAGAAATAAAATTTTGGTTTAAAGGGAATAAAAAGATAGAAAACTTTTTACAAACAGAGAAATAAAACACACAAAATATTAAAATAATACCAGAAATAATTCAAAACAAAAAAAGTATATTTTGGAGCAAAGGATCTAATGCCAAGCGTTAACTTCTTAACGCCAAAACAGAACTGCATTTCTTGATGTTTTGAAAAATATTTTTCTCAATTCATTTGTATTATAAAGAGACCTTCCTTACGTTGAAATTTCAGAGTATATTGATTAGATTTGAAGGCTCTTTTAGCATGTATTTGGTGATTTTTCAAATACTTGTGTTTTGTAAAATCATTAAAGCTCAAAGTAATAAAACATGCAAACACAAGATGCAATGTTAGAACAAAAACAAATATGCATGATTTATGTATAAAGAGTGAGATAATGTTCATGCAATGAATATAATATAAGTATGTCTAAGATCAAGATACCTAAACTACATGTCTACACTCAAGCCCCGTACTAAGTGATGAATGGGCATGAGGAGATGCACACATGCCATAGTTTGGGGTGTTAATCCCATAGGCATACAAAAGACGATGCTCAACCAAGCACACTTTCCCCCCAGTGCCTCGCAAGGCCCCACTGGAACCCTCCCCGATTAAGGACAAGTGTTGAAACTGAGACTTGCGAACAAGACTTAGTCTCTGTGGAGTTCGGGGCCCTCAGCTAGCCGAGGGGGGACCAATCCTTACTCCTCCCGAGGGAGAGCTCTAGGTTGAAGGCGTGGGAACTAGAAACTGGACCAAGGGCTTAGTGGGGAGGTCCCGCCACATACCCGGAAGTTCCCTAGGAACTTCCCCTCCCAAGCCACTACTAAGCTTGGGCACCACTGGAGGCTCTCCTCACCCCCTAGAGAGACTTGGGGAGGGAGAGAGAGAGGGAGAGAGCTAGCCTAGAATGATATCCCCTCCAAATGGTGCCCCCTTGGTCCTATTTATAGGATTTCAAGATCTGGGCTGCAAATAGCCAAAAACTAGTCTGCCAGATTACCAAAATACCCTCGAAATGGGCTGCAAACAGCCAAATCCCGCCATTCCGAGACGCTAAGCGCAGACCACCTACCCGGCTTGGATATGGGCGAGCCGAAGGCCTCCCGGCCTCACCGGCTCGCCCCCATAAGGCTCTGGGCGAGCCGGAGGCCTCCCGGCCCTCCCGGCTCGCCCCCACAAGGCTCTGGGCGAGCCGGAGGCCTCCCGGCCTCCCCGGCTCGCCCCCACAAGGCCATGGGCGAGCCGGAGGCCTTCCGGCCCTCCCGTCTCGCCCCCACCAGGTTCTGGGAGAGCCGGAGGCCTCCCGGCCCTCCCGGCTCGCCCCCACAAGGCCCTGGGCGAGCCGGAGGCCTCCCGGCCCTCCCGGCTCGCCCCCATAAGGCCCTGGGCGAGCCGGAGGCCTCCCGGCCCTCCCGGCTCGCCCCCACAGGGCCCTGGGCGAGCCGGAGGCCTCCCGGCCCTCCCGGCTCGCCCCCACAGGGCCCTGGGCGAGCCGGAGGCCTCCCGGCCCTCCCGGCTCGCCCCCACAAGGCTATGGGCGAGTCGGAGGCCTCCCGGCCTCCCCGGCTCGCCCTCACAAGGGAACAGTCCTGAGATGCACCCCTCAGACTCGACTCCCTCCAAATGCTCACCCCTCCTCCTTCCGGGGTCGCGCCCTTTGGAAATATTGGGCCTAAAAATATCTTGGACCTCGGGGGCCCACTCGACGAATACAGGGTTGTACACAATCCCCGCTCTTTTCGAGCGTGGCTCACGCTCGGAAAGAAATGTCCAACCCTGCATATTCGACGAGTGTCGCTGGGAATCCGGTTATTGGTGATATCTTGGAAAAGCCACAGCGCCTCCCCGAGAGGTCCCCGAACCTTGCCGGCTAGCGAGAGCCCAGCTAGCTGAGCCACCTCGGGGAAAGACACAGCCTCCCCGAGAGGCCTTCCTACCATGTTGGCTAGTGAGAGCCCGATTAGTGGTGCCACCTCGGGGGAAAAACACTTAGCCTCCCCGAGAGGCTTTCCTACCCTGCCGGCTAGTGAGAGCCCGGCTAGTGGAACCACCTCGGGGGGAAAGATACTTAAGAGAATTTTTGTCCACTGAGCGGTTCCTGACCCTGCCAGCTATGTGGTAGCCTGGTCAGCAGGTCAGCATGGGGACTAAGTACTTAGGACTTTCCTGCCACCGAGCGATCCTCGGACCTGCCAGCTTGATGGGAGCCTGGTCAGCGGGCCAGCATCGGGACTAAGTACTTGAGACTTTCCTGCCACCGAGCGATCCTCGGACCTGCCAGCTTGATGGGAGCCTGGTCAGCGGGCCAGCATCGAGACTAAGTACCCTGAGACTCTCCTACCACCGAGCGATCCTCGGACCTGCCAGCTTGATGGGAGCCTGGTCAGCGGGCCAGCATCGGGACTAAGTACCCTGAGACTCTCCTACCACCGAGCGATCCTCGGACCTGCCAGCTTGATGGGAGCCTGGTCAGTGGGCCAGCATCGGGACTAAGTACTTGGGACTTTCCTGCCACCGAGCTATCCTCGGACCTGCCAGCTTGATGGGAGCCTGGTCAGCGGGCCAACATCGGGACTAAGTACTTGAGAATTTCCTGCCACCGAGCGATCCTCGGACCTGCCAGCTTGATGGGAGCCTGGTCAGCGGGCCAGCATCGGGACTAAGTACTTGGGACTTTCCTGCCACCGAGCGATCCTCGGACCTGCCAGCTTGATGGGAGCCTGGTCAGCGGGCCAGCATCGGGACTAAGTACTTGAGACTTTCCTGCCACAGAGCGATCCTCGGACCTGCCAGCTTGATGGGAGCCTGGTCAGCGGGCCAGCATCGGGACTAAGTACCCTGAGACTCTCCTGTCACCGAGCGATCCTCGGACCTGCCAGCTTGATGGGAGCCTGGTCAGCGGGCCAGCATTGGGACTAAGTACTTGGGACTTTCCTGCCACCGAGCGATCCTCGGACCTGCCAGCTGGATGGGAGCCTGGTCAGCGGGCCAGCATCGGGACTAAGTACTTGAGACTTTCCTGCCACCGAGCGATCCTCGGACCTGCCAGCTTGATGGGAGCCTGGTCACCGGGCCAGCGTCGGGACTAAGTACATGAAAACTTTCACTACATTAATCATCACATTACATGCAAGAAAAAACTAAGTAAACAACCACGCTACATGGACTTAAGGGTGGAGAGAAGAAACTGAGCACTTAGACAAACTTGGTCTCCTACTGCCGAGGGTGGTCTCCCTGGTTTCCAATTGGTTGTTGTTGTTGCCGCACCAAACCCCTCGCTTCCTTCAATTCCAAGAACTCAGGGCAGTTGATCATCGCGTGACCTTCCTCATCGTGGAGGTCACATTAGGGTAACTCCACCCTACCCCCTCTTCCTCTTCTTCCTGCTTTTCTGACTCTCCTCCTTTTTTCCCAGCCAATCGCCATGGCCTGTTGAGGCGGTGGAGGGGATGCCCTCGGCCTCTGCCCCCACCTAGGGGGGTCAACCTCCTCTTCCTGGAAGTTGCCTTCCTCTTGGTCAAACTTTCTCTTGGGATCCCCTACTCTTCTCCCCTGCTGCCTTGCCTCTGGCTCACTCAGCTTAGCCAGCCTTCTTGTGAACTTCGGGTTGGCCTCCTCACTCTCAACTTCTTCTTCCACCCTTTCCATCAACTCTTCAAAGGACATAGGAGCTCTTCTCTTGAGGTCCATCTTGAAGAAACCCTCCCGCAGCCCCAACGTGAAGGCAAGCTTGAGGGTGTACCTGGGCACTTCTTGGACGAGGAGAACCTCCTCCCTGAACCGTTCCAGATAGTGAGCCAGCGACTCCTCCGGCTCTTGCTTGATCTTGAAAAGTGCTTCGGCATCTTTCTTCCTCTTTCTTGACGTCGAGAAGCGTAGCAGAAAAGCTCGGCGCAAGTCTTCGAAGGCGTAGATGGATCCTGCAGGGAGCTGATGGAACCAGTCCCTGGCCTTCTCCTTGAGGGTGACGGCAAAGAGCCGACACTTGAAGGCGTCCGACATGGGCATGATGGAGACCATGTCCTCAAACCACTGCAGGTGCAAGACGGGGTCATCCTTGCCAAAGTAGTAAGACATCTCCGCCCCCTTGAACCCCTCCGGAATCGGGGCTGAGAGGATCAGCTCACAAAAAGGACTTCCTACGCTCGCCCCCCTCTGGGGCTGGGCGAGTGGGGGCATGGCGCCTCCCCTCTCGCCCCCTTGGGTCTCGGCGAGTGGGGGTCGAGGACCTCCCCACTCGCCCACTTGGGTCTCGGCGAGTGGGGGTCGAGGACCTCCCCACTCGCCCACTTGGGTCTCGGCGAGTGGGGGTCGAGGACCTCCCCACTCGCCCCCTTACAGCACCTCTTTCCCGGATGCCTGGCCGAGGATGCTCTCGCCCACCTTTTGAGGTGAGGCCTCCGGACCACTTTCTCTCCTGTCTTTGATTATTGAGGCGAAAGCTACCTGCAGGGTCTGCATGACCTCCTGCCTGAGATTTTTAAACATCTCCAACATCGCTCCATCCACCGGGGGTTGTGAGCGACCTGGGTCGGATTCTCCACCTCCAGCCATGGAGCTCATCTTGAGAGTTTCTTGAATCGGTCACACTCCACGCTCACCGCACCATGTGTTGAAACCGAGACTTGCGAACAAGACTTAGTCTCTGTGGAGTTCGGGGCCCTCAGCTAGCCGAGGGGGACCAATCCTTACTCCACCCGAGGGAGAGCTCTAGGTTGAAGGTGTGGGAACTAGAAACTGGACCAAGGGCTTAGTGGGGAGGTCCCACCACATACCCGGAAGTTCCCTAGGAACTTCCCCTCCCAAGCAACTACTAAGCTTGGGCACCACTAGAGGCTCTCCTCACCCCCTAGAGAGACTTGGGGAGGGAGAGAGAGAGGGAGAGAGCTAGCCTAGAATGAGATCCCCTCCAAATGGTGCCCCCTTGGTCCTATTTATAGGATTTCAAGATCTGGGCTGCAAATAGCCAAAAACTAGTCTGCCAGATTACCAAAATACCCTCGAAATGGGCTGCGAACAGCCAAATCCCGTCATTCCGAGACGCTAAGCGCAGACCGCCTACCCGGCTTGGATATGGGCGAGTCGAAGGCCTCCCGGCGTCACCAGCTCGCCCCCACAAGGCTCTGGGCGAGCCGGAGGCCTCCCGGCCCTCCCGGCTCGCCCCCACAAGGCTCTGGGCGAGCCGGAGGCCACCCGGCCTCCCCGGCTCGCCCCCACAAGGCCATGGGCGAGCCGGAGGCCTCCCGGCCCTCCCGGCTCGCTCCCACCAGGTTCTGGGCGAGCCGGAGGCCTCCCGGCCCTCCCGGCTCGCCCCCACAAGGCCCTGGGCGAGCCGGAGGCCTCCCGGCCCTCCCGGCTCGCCCCTATAAGGCCCTGGGCGAGCCGGAGGCCTCCCGTCCCTCCCGGCTCGCCCCCACAGTTCCCTGGGCGAGCCGGAGGCCTCCTGGCCCTCCCGGCTCTCCCCCACAGGGCCCTGGGCGAGCCGGAGGCCTCCCGGCCCTCCCGGCTCGCCCCCACAAGGCCCTGGGCGAGCCGGAGGCCTCCCGGCCCTCCCGGCTCGCCCCCACAAGGCTATGGGCGAGCCGAAGGCCTCCCGGCCTCCCCGGCTCGCCCTCACAAGGGAACAGTCCTGAGATGCACCCCTCAGACTCGACTCCCTTCAAATGCTCACCCCTCCTCCTTCCGGGGTCGCGCCCTTTGGAAATATTGGGCCTAAAAATATCTTGGACCTCGGGGGCCCACTCGGCGAATACAGGGTTGTACAACAAGACATGACTTAGAGGTTAGGTCCCTAATGCACACAATCCTACGCCCTCGCTATTATGAGACACATGTCATAGGTTTATTGATTATGGACATACTAAGCGTGTAAGCCTTAAATATATTAACTATGTTATAATTGCATGATTAGTTTTGGATTTACAATTTTATCGAAGATTGTTGATTTTAAATCCATTTAGAAAAGTTTTATTCATGCAAATAACTACAAAGGAAAATATGATTTTCAGATTTTAATGATATAATTAACTTTAGCATTGCAAGATATAACTAGCATGGATATTGATTTCTTCCTATGGTAAGTGATAATGCTAGTGTGATGAGTTAGGACAACATGGTGCAAAGCTAAGTAAAATTGGACAAATATATAATTGAATTGCATGTATTCATACATAGAGTTTTGAATTTTCATAGACCTAGAAATAAGTGACAATTCTATTTGATTTCATCTTGTTGATATCAAGTTAATTCTTAGGTCTAAAGATAATGCGATACATGCAAACAATAGAGATACAAATTACACACACAAAATAAGATATGAAACTATAATACCAATAGCCATCATATATTTCAAAATTCCTAAGGTTGATTTATGATAATTCTTGATAGATCATGAATTATGATATATGATAATAGTGAATTTTAGCATTGGATATTAATAGGTCATGGTGGTGTGTGTATAGTTCATATTCATCCTTTTAAAGAGACAAACACAATTGTTCTGGCTATCTGAAAGTAGAAGACAATGATACTTAACACAGTAAAATAATTTTTCAGAAAATAATAAATAGAGAAATCAGAATTTTTAGTAAAATATGCTACCGCCAGCGTTAGTGATAACCCCTGGCGTTAGCAACAGAGTTACTATATTTGATTTAAAACACATAGTTTTTGATATTATTTGATTCTGATTTTTCTCGATTATGATTTTCAATATAGGGGCTATAATATGCAACAATGAAAAATAGACAAATATGCAATTAGTTGCGCATTTAATATTTTAGCCTAAGACCCCTAAAAATCCATTTTAATCCAATTTTGAAAGTAATTGTATTAGTCTTGATAATATCATTTAGCAAATTTAGCATTCAATTTATAATGATAATATAAGACATTTATAGGCAATTGATTTAAAAAGGATAAAATATATAAAAAGAAAAGATAGATCACAAAAAAAATTATGACTTTATGTTCAATTTAATTCAATTTTGATTTGATAAACATTAGGCTTAAAATGTAAAAGTCATATTTCATAATATATCTAAGTGACCTTAGCGTGTTGGCTCAAAAATAAGAAAATAAACAAATGAAAAAGCAATTAAGCATATCATGAAGTAGATTAATGATATTTCATTATAATTTTATTTCTACTTCATGTAATACGATGATTCCTAGTGAATGAGAGATTTAGGTATCCAAAGGGGACCAAGTGTGATGGTTCCTTTGGGTACCCAAATACATCGTGTAGGATTTTGTAGAGATAGTGATGAATGGGCCTTTACAAGTGGAGTTAGTGTTTCGTTTTTAATTTTGGGCCTCCATTCATACATTGGTTGTTTATCTTTTAAATTCATATTATGATTATTTGACATCTTTTTGGAATGATAGTTGTTTGAAAAATAATTCATTTGGGATTTATGTTTATTCAAATTATTTTTCAAAATACATTGATGGTGATAATCATAATGAATTTTAT
The DNA here is from genome assembly GCA_033032865.1 of Dactylorhiza incarnata. NCBI lineage: Eukaryota > Viridiplantae > Streptophyta > Magnoliopsida > Asparagales > Orchidaceae > Dactylorhiza > Dactylorhiza incarnata. Next base: position 20,212,317 of record JAWHQI010000006.1, on the reverse strand, counting down.
TATATGGATTCTTTGAAAGTTTATAAGAGTGATGGTCTTTCTTAAGAATTGAATGTTGAAAGAGTGGGTTACAATATGTTTTAAATGATTGGTTCTTATTTTGATGATTTTCATTTCCACTCTTCCTTATAGACATACTCTTATAATATGAAGTTAAGCTCTTTAAATTTAGATTTCTTAATAAACTAGAGTTAAGAGAATTTTTATTACTTGAAAATTTTCAATAAACAATTTTAATGATTCTAGTTTATCCTTTAAATTATCATTTCCTTTTATCAATTTTTAATTATGCTCTTTTGAAATTAAAAGTCCCTTTTCTAAAACCTTGAGTTCTTCTTTAAAAGTATTATAATCAAAACAAGGTTTAACATTTTTAATTAAAGAGCATGAATGAGAATTTAACCCATCAATATAAGATTCTACTTTAGTGTTTGCTTTTAAGATTTTATTTTCTAAACGTAATTTGGAATTAGCATGTTTCAACTTTGAAATTTTACATTTAGCAAATTTAAGCACACGAAATGTAGAAATAAAATTAGTTACTAAAAGAGAAGTTTTTGATTTTCTTATATTGCTATGGGATGAGACAAGATTTGAACCAAGGGTTCCTTTGACATCTTCTTCGCATTCCTCTTCCATAGTTGAATTGTCGTCTTCTCTTTTGCTTGATGTGTGGCCAACAAATGAGTCCAATATTGTGACGTTGAATTCTTATTCCTTCAAGCATAAGTCCTCATCGGTTTCTCCTCTTGGATCAATAAGGAACTGCTCTTGTTCATCATCTGTGGAAGGAAAACTATAAGTAGTCTCAAGAAATTTCCAAACTTCAAAAGCAGTAGGAAGCGTATAAATAAGTTTGAAAATATTTTGATCTAGTGCACAATATAGACTATTCATAGATTTGGCATTTAAAAACTTTTCATTTTTATTTAGAATACTTGGGGGCATTTTAATTGTAATATTCCAAACTTCAATATCCAATGATTTAAGAAATTTTTCCATAATAGTTTTCCACCCATGATAATTTTTACCCATAAATAATGGTGGACAAAATAATTTTTCATTTTCATAAAAATTATCCCCTCTAGAAGATGCGAGATCATGAAGCGCCATTATTCCCGGTTGTGAAGCCGTATTGGAATAACCTATGCTCTGATACCACGTGTTGGATCTTACGACGCCCTTAGAGGGGGGGGGGGGGAAGTGAATAAGGGTTTTATGGAATTTAAATCTTAATTAAGTTTATCAGAGTTTGCAACTGAAGTTTTAGAATATTTTATAAGAAAATATATTTAAATATTCCAGATAAGTTTATATTGAAGATTCTTTTTTACAAAATTGAAACAAACTTTTTGTTAACTGTTGCTAACGCATGGCGTTAAGTCTTAACGTTGGGCTTTAGCTCTCCAGAGAATATTCTTCAAAACAAAAAGATTGCCACAGTGATTTTACTTAGGAAATCTTAAATGAAATAAAATTTCAGAACATCAGAGATAATGAAAATTATTATTGTATTTCAAAGATAATTATACAAATGTTAAATTTAATACTTTGATGGAAATAGAAATTAAAACATTCTCAAAGAGGAAATAAAATCAATTGAATAGAACATTAAGAGACATGATTTTATTTCATAATAAATTGAATACACAAATGTTTAATTTCTATAACGCTAAAAATCAAGGCGAAAATATGTAAAAACTCTTTTTGTTGATTCACCGGTCCTTCTCCCAAGGACCGGTTGGCTATAGCCTATATATCCCCAGATAAGGCCTCTAGCCACCCCCTAGATCTACCCTCGACTTAGTCGCCATGCATAAGGTGGCGAATTACCCCTAAGCCTCACAAGGACCTAGTCGCCAACACAAGGCGAATTTACCCACGGATTCCTTCCCGGAATCCGACGTTCTCACCGAATGATTTCTCGACACAAATTACAAAAGGAAAAATAAAAGATTACAAGATAAGTAAAGAGAAACTCCCTAAGAAATTCTGAATGTGAAGACGAAGTCGATGTAGATGTTGGCGTTCTTGAAACGATCGTCCTTCGTATGGAATATGCGTTGTAGACTTTCTCCTTCAAAATCTTCATTAGATTTTCATGTTAGCCCATGGGAGATCTCTTAATTTGCTGCACACGAACCTCTCTCCAATGTATCAGAATTCTGGAATCATCTCTTGTCCATTGAATGAGAGGAGCTGTACTTTTAAATAGCCTCGGAAGCTAACGCGTGCGTTAAGGTTAACGCGCGGAGTTTGTGAGGCAGTTGCTGAGATCGTGCATAAACTCGGGAGCGTGGTTGAACAAAATTTTGTCGAACGAAAACAAATTTCATCGAACGCGCCTTCGTCGAACGCACCCTTCGTCGAATGGAAAAATTGCCACCATCAGGATCGTGCAAAATGCCGGGATCGTGATAGAACCAACTTTTGTCGAACTAAATCGATTTCGTCGAACAGAGCTTCAAGTTCGTCGAACGCAGCTATCGGGCGCAATGTCGTCGAGCGCAGGCTCAGTTCGTCGAACGGAGCTTCTCATTCATCGAACGCAGCTTGTCGAGCACAAATTCGTCGAGCGTAGGAAAATTCATCGAACAGAGCTTCTCGTTCGTCGAACGCAGCTTGTCGAGCACAAATTCATCGAGCGCAGGAAAATTCGTCGAACGTAGCTTCCAGTTCATCGAACGCAGTTTGCATCTCAGCGGTTTTCCTTCTCAACAGTTTCTTCTCTGTGGTTTGCTAACGCTGGGCGTTAACTACTAACGCTGGGCGTTAGCTCATATTCCAGAGAATCATTTCCAATCAGCAAACTATTCATAGGGATGTATAGCTATAGATCATGTACAACCTGCGCACTATAAACACACAAAATACAAGATCAAATACAACATGATATTTGTTATTCTCAAACCAAGAGATGCGGAACATAGGCTCCAACAGTCCTCTGTCCCTCTGCGCCTACCCAGCAGTGAGCTAGGATTGGCAAAACTCCGCCAAAAACTTCAGGCTCTCAAGCCTTACAACACAGACCCGCAAGTCCCAACAGCCTAGGCCCGCAAGCCCCTACTGCCCCCGAGCCTGCAAGCTCGACACTCAGGCCCTCAAGCCCTACAACACTGTCCCGCAAGTCCCAGCAACCTAGGCCCGCAAGCCCCTACTGCCCCCGAGCGTGCAAGCTCGACAAATCACAACCGCAAGTGCACTGCCCTAGCCCTCAAGCCTCACAGCTCTCCAGCCCGCAAGATAGACAGTGTCGGACCCGCAAGTCCACTGCCCTGGCCCTCAAGCCTCACAGCTCTCGAGCCCTCAAGCTAGACAAATAGGTCCGCAAGCCTTTACAAGATATTACAGTAATAAGACTGTTACTTCTGCCGGATGAAGATTGGCAACTTTAGCCTGATGAGGATTGGCTTCTTACGATTGAAGAAGATTTTCTGATTCAGATCTTTGACAGCGTAGTTTTTCTTCAATCTTTTCTTAGCCTAATGAAGATCGGCAACTTTACAGTCGATGAAGATGACTACTTCTTCATCTTTTTTTCGTGCGCCGCTTATACTGTTCGATTCGCTATATGCGCAAGTTCTTTCTTACTGATCGATTGATCCCATATTAGGGCAACCTCTTATCTCTTTTATAAGACTGCGAGGTCCCCAACAGTCTTCTGAAAAAGTGCCTTAATGCCAAACGCTCCTTTCCTTAAGAGCACGCGCTGATTAGACAATCAGGCGGCGGCATTAAATGCTGACAGCGCGTCTGCAATGTTTGAATTCTATCTCGACGATATTTCCATCTTCAAGCTAATACCGACAGTATCTCGACGATATGAACAATATCTCGATGATAGAACTTGTCGATGCCTTGGGATTTAGTAGACCTTCAAGTCTTCTTACTTCTGCCTATCATATTGGTATCTCGACGACACGAGATATTATTGCTCTTCTGTATATACGATGATACGCTGTATTTGACTGTGTCGTCGTAATCACCTTGATATCTCGATGACATGCCTTCTTTACGACGATGTTCGATGCCATCAGTCATATCAGCCTTTTCAGCGACAAGGATTCTTTACGACGATGTTTGTTCTTTCTCGACGATAAGGCCACTTTGTTAAAGTCGACGATACCGCATCTTCTCTGCGTTCAACGATCTTGCCGAGTCCCAGCGGTCGAAGATATTGATTCTGCATTCGACGAACACGCCAAATCTCAGCAGTCGTCGATCTTCCTTTTGAGATCGACGATCTTCATTCTGCGTTCGACGAACACGCCAAATTTCAGCGGTCGTCGATCTTCCTTCTGAGTTCGCGAACTCCATTCTTCGTTCGACGAACTTCCTTCTGCGTTCGACGAATCTTGCCCTTCTTGATGATATACTTAGTACTTATAAAAATAGTTAAAGTACTTGACATTTGTCGATCTCTGCAAGCATGAGCTAGATGGAGCATTAAATACAGCTTGCACTTATTATTGAGCTGAGGACATCTTCAAATCAGGAACATTGTTGGGTACTGTTCCCAATAATCTCCCCCTATTTGAAGAAGTCATAACTCACTCAATGATATATTCCATTCACATAAAAAGGTTTAACATTTCAAGCAGATAAGCATGTTGTGATGATATTTCAGCTAAACATGAGTGAGCACAGAAATTTGGCGAATGTTACTTCATTTATAAATAGTGCCAAATGTTTTCAAAAGTTTTGACATTTCTACATTTAGCCCCCTTAAAGTTTTAGCCATCTATCTCTCTGGTGCTCTCATATCCGCAGCATCCTTTGCTTTCTTTGCACTGGCTTCCTGCACCTTATCAGCTTGCCTGATGAAGTACTAAAACGGTTTAGGATGATATTTTAAAGGTTCATGAGTGTCAGCTGGAATACTTCCTGCTTGCTTATTTCTTCTGTGTTCTCTCCTTACTTCTTCTTGATCTTCATGCTTAGCCCATTCTTGAGGATTGTATACATTGTACCTTTCACCTTTGTTAACTTTCACTTGCTCCCATGCTTTTAGAATGATGGTCCTGGATATAGGACTCCATCTTTCATAGTCATCCTTTCTCTCCATTTCGTCCCTGTACTTTCTCTTCTTCACTTTTGTTTCTTCATCCTCCAGTGCTTCCTTCTTTTTACCTTTACCAGTAACCGGAGTATCTGTATGTTGCTCTTTAGCAGGCTCGTCATAATACAGAGGAGGGAGATTTATTGCTTCCCTAATGGTGTTGGTGGTCCAGATGGCATGATCACTATTGGCCTTTATCATTGATCTCTCCCCCTTTATTACTTCTTCAGATATCCCTCTGTGGAGATTCTCCCCGGATGCCAGTATTTTGTTCTTGAGCATGTGGATACCTGCTTCCAAGTGATTCTTGGTTTCAAGCAGATGACTGTCCAGATCTTTATTGTTTTGATCTAGACTTTCTTTGAGATCAGTTTTATATTCAGCCATCCTCTTGGTGGATGCAATATAGGCCTTTTCTATGCTGCCGACAATCATTGACTGATTAGCCCCTAGGTTAGATATACCTTTGTGAGTATGGGCAGTGAATTCGTGCAGATTTTTCACATCATTACTTAGGGTTGCCGTTTCAGCAGGCAATTCTCTTCATAGATCATTGATAGCATAGGTGACATAACTTTCATGTTTTAATCTTTGCTCTTCCAGGAGCATCTTTATCTGAGATAATAGTGGGAGCTCCACTGGACTAACCTCTGGAGGTGAACGATCTTGTTCCTCTTCACTACAACAAACTGCACTTGTTGTAAGGACTGAAATATAACTGAAACACAGTTTGTTACTAATAGTTATATTTAGTAACAAATTTTTTTTGTAGTTACAAAAAAGTACTTTTTTGTAACGGATATTTTAAATTTTGTTACAATAATAATTAATTCATTACTATAACTGTAAGTATTTGTAACAACACTAATGTTACGTTACAAATATAAAACTTTTCTCACAATAAGTATCAATTGTAACCACATCATGAAAGTTTTTGTGACAAAAATATTGTCCTTACTAATAGTAATATTTTATTATTAAAGTTTTGTTACAAAAAATATATCATATTTTATTTTCAATTTTTGTACAATTTTTTTATCAAAGTTTTGAATAACTATTTTTTTTGGAAAAAAAAATATAGGGGCGCGACAGTACCCCGCCTCGATAGTGCTCTAACGCGACTACAGTTCTCCTACAGCTCGCAAACATCCGTGCGCGGCTGTCGCAGATATTTGGTACTATTGTGACATGTATTTTTGCGCGTACGGGTTTTTTTTATAAATCTTTAACTTTTTATAAAAAAAATTCTGCCTCTCTCTCATGCAGCTCTATCTATCTCTCACATGAATGAATGAAATATACGGATGAAAATTTCCCTCCATAAAATTTTGAACAAAACAAAATTAAAAATATATTAAATATAAAAATGAATGCAAATTAATATGACATTAATTTTTTAATATAATTTTGAAATTAAAATAAAATCACGCACGAACCCACGTGCACGCAAATGCACTCTCGCGCGCACGCAAATGCACTCTCGCGCGCACCCAAATGCACTCTCGTGCGTGTAGTTTTTCTTTTTTTGCTTGAGAGCTGGCGCGTATTGCATGTGTCGGGGCTCAAACACAGACACGTGCACACACACAGACACGGACAACCAAACACATAAACATCCATTTGCGAGATGTAGCAATGTCTTTCACGTACGGCCGCCGCCGTTGTATCCCCTCTCTTCGACGGTCGCCGCCGCCGTCACCTCTCTCTTCCACGGCCGCCGCCATCGTCGTTACAATAAATATATTAAATTTTAAAATGAATGAAAACTTGTTACTATTTTTTTAATATAAATTCATAATAAAAATAAAGATCATACATAATAACTTTAAATTTGTTAATGATTTCTTATCTATTTAGACATAAAATATAATAGTCAAATTGCTAATGGTCTGTTCGGCGCGTGGGCATGTATTTGATTTATGTGTAATATATTAGTATTGAGGTTTAGTAATTCAATTTTGGCATTCAACGCGATTGATTTGACACGAATACAGTGTAAGACCCCAAATCTGAAAATTCAAAAATCTGGAATCCAGAGCTGTCGCCGGCGACAGTGGCTGTCGCCCGGGCGATAGCGTTCTATTGAGAAGGTTTTGCCGTGAGCTGTCGGACAGCGTTGACTAGTCAATGTCGGTTCATTGTCGCTGTCGTCAGGGCGACAGTGGCTGTCGCCGGGTGACAGCTCAATTTTGGACTTTGTGGCCGAAATCAAGGGCATTGATTGCACTTTGACTTTGGTGGCTTGTTTTGGCTTGGGAGGCTTGGTGGCAGCATACAAGGCCGAAAATCCCTCTCTTTTCATTATGTTTTCTTAAGGGTTCTTAAGAGAGAGAGAGAGAGGAGCTTGGAGAAGAAAGTGAATAAAAAACCCTAGCTTGGAGCTTGGGTTTGGAGGAGCTACACTCATCCAATCCCTTCAAAGTTGGTGGCTACGCGTAGAGGAGGGCAAGGCGCTCCTTTCCATCCGTGTGGAACTTCAAGCCATGGTCTCAAAGCGGCGTTTAAGGGTAACGAACTTTTCTACCATCTCTTGGACATGCCTTAGTCCATTCCCTTGCATCGTTGAGGCCCCTACTCAAAAGGGTGAGGTCGTGGTCTCCGACGGGTTGATTCGTGTTATCCCCGTCCAAGTTTGCATACATATAGAGTCCGTGTGTAATACGGACGTAGGCGCGCTGTGTGAAGCCCATCTGTGACGGTTCGTCCGGATTGGTGATGCCTTGTGGTATTGTGCGTGCTCGGGGAAAACCCCGTGTTGTTATCCTACTACGTAGGACTAGAGAGTGCTACTGCATGCGCAACAACGCCCGGGGGTGTGCCCCGGGGAGCACCCGAAGTTAAAAGGAAGAAATGGAGTTCTGTCTAGCTGTCGCCGGCGCGATAGTGACTGTCGCCTGGGCGACAGCTCCCCAGAATTGGATTCTGATGAAATTGGCTGTTCTGAGGCTAGGGAGTGCTACTGCATGTGCAACAATGCCTAGGGGTGTGCCCCGGGAAGCATCCACAACTAGAAGCCAAATTAGGGTTTGTGCACTATTGCTGGCGACAGTGAATGTCGCCTGGGTGACAGCTCCCAGACATGGGTCTGGTGATGTTTGTTGTGCCCACCTGTTGAGGGGACCTGAGGTCGGCGTGCCCGACCTGTAAGGGTGTCCTGGTGGATGACTTAGCAGCCCGTGGAGCCGGCTAATTTAGAATACCTGGGCTGAGGGGACGCCATACCCGCATTTCGTGTTGTACAATGAGTGTGTGAACAACGGGCATTTGGCGAACCTGCACCCGAACCATTGCAGCACCTTATTAGTAAGGCTCGAATAGCATGTCGGGAGGCAACGGCGAAGAGTCTTCGGACTGCGTAAGTTCACAATTAAAGCACGGAGGACCCTGGTATACGGGCCGCCGACTTTAGCCTCAAAGGGCAAAATCATCAAGAGTGGATGGTGGTGGAAGGCGTAGTACACCAAAGAGTGCCTGAGCGCACGAGACGTGGAGTCCATTCCCACGTTTGTGTTGTTGCATATGTATGAAATGCTGTGGGCTCGTCTAGTCGCACTCTTAGATATGTATATGCTGTTGAGACTGTTTTGCAGGGACGGTTAGCACTGCCACCCCCTCGAAGGGGTGGGGTCGTTATAAATTGGTCAGCTTTAGCTGACCGTTGCCCGGTTTTGCCACCGTTTTTGGTGGGCTTGTTGTACAGGTGCTGGACCGAGCGGGAACTTGGCGGGCTGAAGCCCCTGCGCTGCTGCAGCCCTTGAAGGCCTTTGATGTTCCTTCTGTTTTTCATGTATGGCCGGCCTGCGCGCCGATGTTGGTAAACTGTAAGGCCGTCGTGCCTCTTTTGTGTTGTAAAACATTTTATTCCAAGTTAATAGAAGTGGACATACCCGAGTTCGGGTCTTGTGGTTTATAATTCTGTCTCTCTCTCTTTTACTTCCGCATAGAATGCTCTGAGTTAGGCTTCGTGGTATAGTGTCGTTGTTATTCAATTAAGTGACGTTCCCGTTTGTTTTGAAGTATATGGCGTGGGGCCCCGGCCGGACCTTCTGCTATATGCTCCCGAACGAATGGGGGTGTTACAAATTGGTATCAGCTACTAGGGTTCCGTATCCTTCTAAGGAATTTGTGGACGAATTCTTTTAAGGGGTGGTGAGCACGTGCGTGCGCTACCGTTGAGACGTAAAATAAACCCAAAAATGTCCACTTAAGAATAAAATGTAACAACAAACCAACAATAATTGCATGATTTTGGAACCTGAGTGTTCCTTTTGTTGTTAGTTGCGACTGTGCTGTCGCCTAACTGTGTATTGCACTTGTGTAGGGCACTCGAAGTGCAGCGGGACCGTCGCGTCCCCGTGATGTACATGAGAGTAGTGGGTCTGCTGAGGCCCATGCAGCTCCGTCTGCTGAGTTGGTTCGGCTAGTTACTGAAGCCGTTCTAGCTGTGTTGAATGGCCAGCCTGAAAGGCAAGGCCAACCGCCAGTGCAAGAGGTGGCCCCTGAGCCACTAAGAGTGGAGCAAGTCCCAGTGAGGCAGCTGAGGCATTTTCTGGGATTTCGACCTCCTCCGTTTACCGGGGTTGAATCCCCAGCTGAGGCCGAAGACTGGTTGTCGCATGTGAAGCGAATTCTGACAGCGACACAGTCGGAGGAAGCGCAGAAGGTGACCTTTGCTTCTTTCTTGCTAGAAAAGGAAGCTAGGCGGTGGTGGGATGAGGTCGAGAGGCGCCAGTTTGCGGGAAGGCGACTGGTTGATGTGACGATGGAAGAGTTCTCGAGAATCTTCCTCGCTAGGTATGTGCCTCAGTCGCAGCAGATCGCGATGGTGAACCAGTTCTTGGCCCTAACACAGGGTGGTAGACTGGTTGATGACTACTTGCATGAGTTCACCCGCCTCGGGCGCTATGCTGGAACTTCTTTCGATGATGAGGAGAGAAGGGTGAACAGGTTTTATGGAGGTTTGCGTACTGAGTTGCGGCATCTTCTGACAGGGCCGTTGACGCAGGGTTTCACGACCCTCGTTGGTTCAGCCTGAGCCCTTGAGTAGGACATGCTCAGGGAAAAGGGCAAGGCGGTTGTGTTCGAGGCAGTGCCGGAGGGCAAAGCGCCGAGTGCGTCAAAGTTGCAGAGGTTGAGTCGCTGGAAGAAGGCTCGAGTATCTGGGCCAGCTCCCTCTGCTTCGGGCGCGTCATCTGGATGTGGCCCTCTTATTTGTTTCACTTGTGGCAAGCCTGGCCATTTCTCTCGGGATTGCCACAGTGGGCTTCCAAGGCCAGAGAAGAAGGCGGGGCCAGCTTATTCTGTGAAGGGGAAGGCAGCGGAGTCCACTGCTTCCCGTATGGCTCCCCCGCAGCCCAGAGTTTTTAGTCTCGATCAGCAGGAGGCTATCAAAGCCAAGGACGTCGTGAAAGGTATAATTTAAGATACCGTCTTTATTGTTTATATACCTGTTTTAATGTTCATGCTAACATGTTTGGCGGCTTAGGCTATGTGAATGTCTTAGGCGTTCCTGCGAGAGCGCTTTTCGATACTGGAGCTTCGCACTCCTTCTTATCGTCGGACTTCGTCCAACGTATTGGTGCGCCGTCGATTGCTTCTGCAGATGGACTGGAGGTCCTACTGCCGAATGGATATTCGATGCGTATGGAGAGGAGTTGCTGCGTAAAGGTTCTAGTTGGTAGTCCGGAGTATGACCTGAAGGCATCGTTACACCCCCTGATTGAGTTCGATGTTATCTTCGGTATGGACTGGCTGTCGGAACAGCGTGCGTGCATCGATTGCACCACCAAGGAGGTGAGGTTTGGGCATGGTGCCGATCGTGAGACGGTCTTTGCGGGCATGCGTGGATCGAGCAAGATGCTGATGTCTGCTCTCTAGGTGTCCAAGGCAGTGCGACAGGGAGCAGAGTTATTCTTTGCTCTTATGGAGGCTTCAACGCCGAAGCCCAGCCTAGCGGATGTTCCAGTAGTAGCAGAGTTTCCCGATGTGTTCCCGAGCGAGCTCCCCGGTGCTCCCCCGCAGAGGGAGATAGATTTCACGATTGAGTTGGTGCCAGGCGCTAAGCCTGTGGCCCGCTCGCCATATCGTATGGCTCCGAAAGAGTTAGCGGAGTTGAAGCTGCAGTTGCAGGAGCTGCTTGAGCAGGGCTACGTGCGTCCGAGTTCCTCACCTTGGAGTGCACCGGTCCTCTTTGTCAAAAAGAAGGATGGTAGCCTGCGGCTTTGCATCGACTATCGGGAGCTGAACAAGCTGACGGAGAAGAACAAGTATCCTCTTTCGAGGATAGATGATTTGTTCGACCAGCACGTTGGTTCGACAGTATACTCGAAGCTGGACTTTAAGTCCGGCTATTATCAGGTGCGGATCAGGGAGTGCGATATCCCGAAGACTGCCTTTAGTACGAGGTACGGGCAGTATGAGTTCACCGTGATGCCGTTTGGGCTGTCTAATGCGCCTTCGGTGTTTATGGACTTGATGAACCGGACTTTCCGAGAGTACCTCGACCGGTTTGTGGTCGTCTTCCTGGATGACATACTAGTCTACTCTCAGTCCGAGGAGGAGCACGGTGATCACCTGCGGGTAGTTTTGGAGGTTCTGAGGAGGAACCAGTTGTATGCCAAGTTCTCGAAGTGCGAGTCCTGGCTTCCTTCTGTGGCGTTCTTGGGCCATGTGGTTAGTGGTTCGGGTGTGGCGGTAGATCCGGTGAAGGTTTCGGCCATTAGGGAGTGGCCTGTTCTTTCTTCTATAGCGGAGGTCCGTAGCTTTCTCGGGCTGGCCGGCTATTACAGGCGCTTCGTGGAGAACTTCTCGCGGATCGCGCTGCCTCTTACGACGCTGACACGAAAGATGCAGGAGTTCATTTGGACGCCCGCGTTGGCGCAAGCTTTCGAGGAGTTGAAGCGACGGCTTACGACGACTCCGATCTTATGTTTGCCTTGCGGCACGGAGGGCTACGAGATCTACACCGACGCATCTGGAAGCGGCCTTGGCTGCGTTCTGCAGCAGCATGGCAAGGTTATAGCGTATGGCTCTCGCCAGCTGAAGGTGCACGAGCGGAACTATCCGGTCCACGACTTGGAGTTGGCGGCCGTGATATTTGCCATGAAGCTATGGCGGCATTATGTGTATGGCTTGAAGTTCAACATCTTCACGGACCATAAGAGCCTGAAGTACCTTCTGACGCAGAAAGGGCTGAATATGCGGCAACAGAGGTGGATGGAGTTCCTGGGGGACTTCACCTTCGAGATCCACTACACTCCCGGGAAGGGGAATGTTGTTGCGGATGCACTCAGTCGCAGGGCTCCAGCGTAGGCCAACTGGATTCAGATGCATGATGAGCACCTGATACGTGACCTGGAGGCCTTGGATATTTCTTGCGTAGAGAAGAGGTGCAGTGTCGGTGCCTGTTTGAGTTGGTTTGAGGTGCAGTACGACCTCGCAGAGAGAGTCTGCCAGGCTTTTGAACTCGATCTGAGTTTGAAGCGCTATGCGGAGGATGCTGGTGGTGGGACAGATGCCCAGTTTCAGGTTCGAGACGGATTGCTGTGGAGAGGCGACCGTTTGTGCATCCCCAAGGTGGGTGAGCTGCGCGATGAGTTGATGTACGAGGCGCATTGTACCAGGTATTCAGTTCATCCGGGGAGCACGAAGATGTACAAGGACATGAAGGTCCTTTTCTGGTGGCCAGGTATGAAGAGGGACATCGCTCACTACGTGGTCAAGTGCCACACTTGTGCGCTGGTGAAGGCGGAATGTCAGAAGCCCGGTGGCTTTTTGCAGTGATTACCTATTCCGGAGTGGAAGTTTGATGACATTTCCATGGATTTCGTGCATGGGCTGCCGAGATCGCAGCGCGGGAACGATGCCATCTGGGTAGTTGTAGACCGGCTGACGAAGGTGGCGCACTTTATCCCCAACCGGAGGGATGACTCGGTGGAGAAATTGGCGAAGTTGTATGTTGATACTACAGTGCGACTGCACGGCGTGCCCCATAGCATCGTTAGTGATCGTGATGGACGCTTTACTTCAAGCGACTGGAGGCTAGTCAACCGTCTTTTGGGTACGAAGCTGCAGTTTAGCACGGCCTTTCATCCTCAGACGGATGGCCAAACTGAGCGTACCAACAGGACGATGGAAGACATGCTCCGGATGTGCGTCCTGGATTTTGGCAAGGGGTGGGAAGATCACCTCTTTCTTGTTGAGTTCGCGTACAACAATAGCTATCAGGCGAGTATTCAGATTGCGCCTTTCGAGGCCCTCTACGGCAGGAAGTGTCGCACTCCCTTAGCTTGGGCGGAAACGGGCGAGACGAAGTTCTTCAAGAGGAAAGACGTCGAAGAGGCAACTTCGATGGTACGGTTGATCTGGGAGAGGCTTTTGGTTCCGCAGGATAGGCAGGAGAAGTACTATAATGCGAAGCACCGCGACGTCCAGTTCACCGTTGGCGATTGGGTTTACTTGAAGATCAGGCCGTTCAAGGGTGTATCCAGGATTCGTCGCTTGAAAAAGCTGAGTCCGAGATACCTTGGACCGTTTGAGATCATCGAGCGCGTCGGCGACGCGGCTTATAGGCTTGCGCTATCAGCGGAACTGAGCGGGCTACACGATGTATTCCACATCTCCGTATTGCGGAAGGCAGTGCAAGAGCCTACACAGGTGGTCGCGGCGGATCAAGTTCCGGTGGATAGTGGGCTTAAGACGGCGGTCAGGCCCGTTAGCATCGAGGATGCTGAGGTGCGTCAGCTGCGAAACAGGGCGATCCGTATGGTAAAGGTCCGTTGGGACAACTACGGTCGCGAGGAGCTCTCATGGGAGCGTGAGCAGACCATGTTGGAGGAGTTCCCCGAGCTGTTCTGGTGACGCTTATCTCTTCTTTTCCCCCTGTATGTAAAGACTATTTTGATATGTATATTTATGCGTGTTTTTACAAATTTCGGGACGAAATTTTTATAAGGAGGGGAGGGTTGTAAGACCCCAAATCTGAAAATTCAGAAATCTGGAATCCAGAGCTGTCGCCGGCGACAGTGGCTGTCGCCTGGGCGATAGCGTTCTGTTGAGAAGGTTCTGCCGTGAGATGTCGGACGGCGTTGACTAGTCAATGTCGGTTCATTGTCGCTGTCGCCAGGGCGACAGTGGCTATCGCCGGGCGACAGCTCAATTTTGGACTTTGTGGCCGAAATCAAGGGCATTGATTGAACTTTGACTTTGGTGGCTTGTTTTGGCTTGGGAGGCTTGGTGGCAGCTTACAAGGCCGCAAATCCCTCTCTTTTCATTATGTTTTCTTAAGGTTTCTTAAGAGAGAGAGAGAGGAGCTTGGAGAAGAAAGTGAATAGAAAACCCTAGCTTGGATCTTGGGTTTGGAGGAGCTACACTCATCCAATCCCTTCAAAGTTGGTGGCTACGCGTAGAGGAGGGCAAGGCGCTCCTTTCCATCCGTGTGGAACGTCAAGCCATGGTCTCAAAGCGGCGTTTAAGGGTAACGAACTTTTCTACCATCTCTTGGACATGCCTTAGTCCATTCCCTTGCATCGTTGAGGCCCCTACTCAAAAGGGTGAGGTCGTGGTCTCCGACGGGTCGATTCGTGTTATCCCCATCCAAGTTTGCATACATATAGAGTCCGTGCGTAATACGGACGTAGGCGCGCTGTGTGAAGCCCATCCGTGACGGTTCGTCCGGATTGGTGATGTCTTGTGGTATTGTGCGTGCTCGGGGAAAACCTCGTGTTGTTATCCTGCTACGTAGGACTAGAGAGTGCTACTGCATGCGCAGCAACGCCCAGGGGTGTGCCCCGGGGAGCACCCAAAGTTAAAAGGCAGAAATGGAGTTCTGTCTAGCTGTCGCCGGCGCGACAGTGAGTGTCGCCTGGGCGACAGCTCCCCAGAATTGGATTCTGATGAAATTGGGTATTCTGAGGCTAGGGAGTGCTACTGCATGTGCAGCAATGCCTGGGGGTGTGCCCCGGGAAGCATCCACAGCTAGAAGCCAAATTAGGATTTATGCACTGTCGCTGGCGACAGTGAATGTCGCCTGGGCGACAGCTCCCAGACATGGGTTTGGTGATGTTTGTTGTGCCCACCTGTTGAGGGGACCTGAGGTCGGCGTGCCCGACCTGTAAGGGTGTCCTGGTGGATGACTTAGCGGCCTGTGGAGCCGGCTAATTGAGAATACCTGGGCTAAGGGGACGCCATACCCGCATTTCATGTTGTACAACGAGTGTGTGAACAACCGGCATTTGGCGAACCTGCACCCGAACCATTGCAGCACCTGATTAGTAAGGCTCGAATAGCATGTCGGGAGGCAACGGGGAAGAGTCTTCAGACTGCGTAAGTTCACAATTAAAGCACGGAGGACCCTGGTATTCGGGCCGCCGACTTTAGCCTCAAAGGGCAAAACCATCAAGAGTGGATGGTGGTGGAAGGCGTAGTACACCAAAGAGTACCTGAGTGCACGAGACGTGGAGTCCATTCCCACGTTTGTGTTGTTGCATATGTATGAAATGCTGTGGGCTCTTCTAGTCGCACTCTTAGATATGTATATGCTGTTGAGACTGTTTTGCAGGGACGGTTAGCACTGCCACCCCCTCGAAGGGGTGGGGTCGTTATAAATTGGTCAGCTTTAGCTGACCGTTGCCCGGTTTTGCCACCGTTTTTGGTGGGCTTGTTGTACAGGTGCTGGACCGAGCGGGAACTTGGCGGGCTAAAGCCCCTGCGCTGCTGCAGCCCTTGAAGGCCTTTGATGTTCCTTCTGTTTTTCATGTATGGCCAGCCTGCGCGCCGATGTTGGTAAACTGTAAGGCCGTCGTGCCTCTTTTGTGTTGTAAAACATTTTATTCCAAGTTAATAGAAGTGGACATACCCGAGTTCGGGTCTTGTGGTTTATAATTCTGTCTCTCTCTCTTTTACTTCCGCATAGAATGCTCTGAGTTAGGCTTCGTGGTATAGTGTCGTTGCTATTCAATTAAGTGACGTTCCCGTTTGTTTTGAAGTATATGGCGTGGGGCCCCGACCGGACCTTCTGCTATATGCTCCCGAACGAATGGGGGTGTTACAAATTGGTATCAGCTACTAGGGTTCCGTATCCTTCTAAGGAATTCGTGGACGAATTCTTTTAAGGGGTGGTGAGCACGTGCGTGCGCTACCGTTGAGACGTAAAATAAACCCAAAAATGTCCACTTAAGAATAAAATGTAACAACAAACCAACAATAATTGCATGATTTTGGAACCTGAGTGTTCCTTTTGTTGTTAGTTGCGACTGTGTTGTCGCCTAACTGTGTATTGCACTTGTGTAGGGCACTCGAAGTGCAGCGGGACCGTCGCGTCCCCGTGATGTACATGAGAGTAGTGGGTCTGCTGAGGCCCCTACAACTCCGTCTGCTGAGTTGGTTCGGCTAGTTACTGAAGTCGTTCTAGCTGCGTTGAATGGCCAGCCTGAAAGGCAAGGCCAACCGCCAGTGCAAGAGGTGGCCCCTGAGCCACTAAGAGTGGAGCAAGTCCCAGTGAGGCGTGCTCCTGAGCAGCAGCTGAAGCATTTTCTGGGATTTTGACCTCCTCCGTTTACCGGGGTTGAATCCCCAGCTGAGGCCGAAGACTGGTTGTCGCATGTGAAGCGAATTCTGACAGCGACACAGTCGGAGGAAGCGCAGAAGGTGACCTTTGCTTCTTTCTTGCTAGAAAAGGAAGCTAGGCGGTGGTGGGATGAGGTTGAGAGGCGCCAGTTCGCGGGAAGGCGACTGGTTGATGTGACGATGGAAGAGTTCTCGAGAATCTTCCTCGCTAGGTATGTGCCTCAGTCGCAGCAGATCGCGATGGAGAACCAGTTCTTGGCCCTAACACAGGGTGGTAGACTGGTTGATGACTACTTGCATGAGTTCACCCGCCTCGGGCGCTATGCTGGAACTTCTTTCGATGATGAGGAGAGAAGGGTGAACAGGTTTTATGGAGGTTTGCGTACTGAGTTGCGGCATCTTCTGACAGGGCCGTTGACGCAGGGTTTCACGACCCTCGTTGGTTCAGTCGGAGCCCTTGAGCAGGACATGCTCAGGGAAAAGGGCAAGGCGGTTGTGTTCGAGGCAGTGCCGGAGGGCAAAGCGCCGAGTGCGTCAAAGTTGCGGAGGTTGAGTCGCTGGAAGAAGGCTCGAGTATCTGGGCCAGCTCCCTCTGCTTCGGGCGCGTCATCTGGACGTGGCCCTCTTATTTGTTTCACTTGTGGCAAGCCTGGCCATTTCTCTCGGGATTGCCACAGTGGGCTTCCAAGGCCAGAGAAGAAGGCGGGGCCAGCTTATTCTGTGAAGGGGAAGGCAGCGGAGTCCACTGCTTCCCGTATGGCTCCCCCGCAGCCCAGAGTTTTTAGTCTCGATCAGCAGGAGGCTATCAAAGCCAAGGACGTCGTGACAGGTATAATTTAAGATACCGTCTTTATTGTTTATATACCTGTTTTAATGTTCATGCTAACATGTTTGGCGGCTTAGGCTATGTGAATGTCTTAGGCGTTCCTGCGAGAGCGCTTTTCGATACTGGAGCTTCGCACTCCTTCTTATCGTCGGACTTCGTCCAACGTATTGGTGCGCCGTCGATTGCTTCTGCAGATGGACTGGAGGTCCTACTGCCGAATGGATATTCGATGCGTGTGGAGAGGAGTTGCTGCGTAAAGGTTCTAGTTGGTAGTCGGGAGTATGACCCGAAGGCATCGTTACTCCCCCTGGTTGAGTTCGATGTAATCTTCGGTATGGACTGGCTGTCGGAACAGCGTGCGTGCATCGATTGCACCACCAAGGAGGTGAGGTTTGGGCAAGGTGCCGATCATGAGACGGTCTTTGCGAGCATGCGTGGATCGAGCAAGATGCTGATGTCTGCTCTCTAGGTGTCCAAGGCAGTGCGACAGGGAGCAGAGTTATTCTTTGCTCTTGTGGAGGCTTCAACGCCGAAGCCCAGCCTAGCGGATGTTCCAGTAGTAGCAGAGTTTCCCGATGTGTTCCCGAGCGAGCTCCCCGGTGCTCCCCCGCAGAGGGAGATAGATTTCACGATTGAGTTGGTGTCAGGCGCTAAGCCTGTGGCCCGCTCGCCGTATCGTATGGCTCCGAAAGAGTTAGCGGAGTTGAAGATGCAGTTGCAGGAGCTGCTTGAGCAGGGCTACGTGCATCCGAGTTCCTCACCTTGGAGTGCACCGGTCCTCTTTGTCAAAAAGAAGGACGGTAGCCTGCGGCTTTGCATCGACTATCGGGAGCTGAACAAGCTGACGGAGAAGAACAAGTATCCTCTTTCGAGGATAGATGATTTGTTCGACCAGCTCGTTGGTTCGACAGTATACTCGAAGCTGGACTTGAAGTCCGGCTATTATCATGTGCGGATCAGGGAGTGCGATATCCCGAAGACTGCCTTTAGTACGAGGTACGGGCAGTATGAGTTCACCGTGATGCCGCTTGGGCTATCTAATGCGCCTTCGGTGTTTATGTACTTGATGAACCGGACTTTCCGAGAGTACCTCGACCGGTTTGTGGTCGTCTTCCTGGATGACATACTAGTCTACTCTCAGTCCGAGGAGGAGCACGGTGATCACCTGCGGGTAGTTTTGGAGGTTCTGAGGAGGAACCAGTTGTATGCCAAGTTCTCGAAGTGCGAGTTCTGGCTTCCTTCTGTGGCGTTCTTGGGCCATGTGGTTAGTGGTTCGGGTGTGGCGGTAGATCCGGTGAAGGTTTCGGCCATTAGGGAGTGGCCTGTTCTTTCTTCTGTAGCGGAGGTCCGTAGCTTTCTCGGGCTGGCCGGCTATTACAGGCGCTTCGTGGAGAACTTCTCGCGGATCGCGCTGCCTCTTACGACGCTGACACGGAAGATGCAGGAGTTCATTTGGACGCCCGCGTGTGCGCAGGCTTTCGAGGAGTTGAAGCGGCGGCTTACGACGGCTCCGATCTTATGTTTGCCTTGCGGCACGGAGGGCTACGAGATCTACACCGACGCTTCTGGAAGCGGCCTTGGCTGCGTTCTGCAGCAGCATGGCAAGGTTATAGCGTATGGCTCTCGCCAGCTGAAGGTGCACGAGCGCAACTATCCGGTCCACGACTTGGAGTTATCGGCCGTGATATTTGCCCTGAAGCTATGGCGGCATTATGTGTATGGCTTGAAGATCAACATCTTCACGGACCATAAGAGCCTGAAGTACCTTCTGATGCAGAAAGGGCTGAATATGCGGCAACAGAGGTGGATGGAGTTCCTGGGGGACTTCACCTTCGAGATCCACTACACTCCCGGGAAGGAGAATGTTGTTGCGGATGCACTCAGTCGCAGGGCTCCAGCGCAGGCCAACTGTATTCGGATGCATGATGAGCACCTGATACGTGACCTGGAGGCCTTGGATATTTCTTGCGTAGAGAAGAGGTGCTGTGCCGGTGCCTGTTTGAGTTGCAGTACGACCTCGCAGAGAGAGTCCGCCAGGCTTTTGAACACGATCTGAGTTTGAAGCGCTATGCGGAGGATGCTGGTGGTGGGCCAGATGCCCAGTTTCAGGTTCGAGACGGATTGCTGTTGAGAGGCGACCGTTTGTGCGTCCCCAAGGTGGGTGAGCTGCGCGATGAGTTGATGTACGAGGCGCATCGTACCAGGTATTCAGTTCATCCGGGGAGCACGAAGATGTACAAGGACATGAAGGTCCTTTTCTGGTGGCCAGGTATGAAGAGGGACATCGCTCACTACGTGGTCAAGTGCCACACTTGTGCGCTGGTGAAGGCGGAATGTCAGAAGCCCGGTGGCTTTTTGCAGTCATTACCTATTCCGGAGTGGAAGTTTGATGACATTTCCATGGATTTCATGCATGGGCTGCCGAGATCGCAGCGCGGGAACGATGCCATCTGGGTAGTTGTAGACCGGCTGACGAAGGTGGCGCACTTTATCCCCAACCGGAGGGATGACTCGGTGGAGAAATTGGCGAAGTTGTATGTTGATACTATAGTGCGACTGCACGGTGTGCCCCATAGCATCGTCAGTGATCGTGATGGATGCTTTACTTCAAGCAACTGGAGGCTAGTCAACCGTCTTTTGGGTACGAAGCTGCAGTTTAGCACGGCCTTTCATCCTCAGACGGATGGCCAAACTGAGCGTACCAACAGGACGATGGAAGACATGCTCCGGATGTGCGTCCTGGATTTTGGCAAGGGGTGGGAAGATCACCTCTTTCTTGTTGAGTTCGCGTAAAACCACAGCTATCAGGCGAGTATTCAGATGGCGCCTTTCGAGGCCCTCTACGGCAGGAAGTGCCGCACTCCCTTAGCTTGGGAGGAAACGGGCGAGACGAAGCTCTTCAAGAGGAAAGACGTCGAAGAGGCGACTTCGACGGTACGGTTGATCCGGTAGAGGCTTTTGGTTGCGCAGGATAGGCAGGCAAAGTACTATAATGCGAAGCACCGCGACGTCCAGTTCGCCGTTGGCGATTGGGTTTACTTGAAGATCAGGCCGTTCAAGGGTGTATCCAGGATTCGTCGCTTGAAAAAGCTGAGTCCGAGATACCTTGGACCGTTTGAGATCATCGAGCGCGTCGGCGACGCTGCTTATAGGCTTGCGCTATCAGCGGAACTGAGCGGGCTACACGATGTATTCCACATCTCCGTATTGCGGAAGGCAGTGCAAGAGCCTACACAGGTGGTCACGGCGGATCAGGTTCCCGTGGATAGTGGGCTTAAGACGGCGGTCAGGCCCGTTAGCATCGAGGATGCTGAGGTGCGTCAGCTGCGGAACAGGGCGATCCGTATGGTAAAGCTCCGTTGGGACAACTAAGGTCGCGAGGAGCTCTCATGGGAGCGTGAGCAGACCCAGTTGGAGGAGTTCCCGAGCTCTTTTTGGAGACGCTTATCTCTTCTTTTCCCCCTGTATGTAAAGACTGTTTTGATATGTATATTTATGCGTGTTTTTACAAATTTCGGGATGAAATTTTTATAAGGAGGGGAGGGTTGTAAGACCCCAAATCTGAAAATTCAGAAATCTGGAATCAAGAGCTGTCGCCGGCGACAGTGGCTGTCGCCTGGGCGATTGCGTTCTGTTGAGAAGGTTCTGCCGTGAGCTGTCGGACGGCGTTGACTAGTCAATGTCGGTTCATTGTCGCTGTCGCCAGGGCGACAGTGGCTGTCGCCGGGCGATAGCTCAATTTTGGACTTTGTGGCCGAAATCAAGGGCATTGATTGCACTTTGACTTTGGTGGCTTGTTTTGGCTTGGGAGGCTTGGTGGCAGCATACAAGGCCGAAAATCCCTCTCTTTTCATTATGTTTTCTTAAGGGTTCTTAAGAGAGAGAGAGAGGAGCTTGGAGAAGAAAGTGAATAGAAAACCCTAGCTTGGAGCTTGGGTTTGGAGGGGCTACACTCATCCAATCCCTTCAAAGTTGGTGGCTACGCGTAGAGGAGGGCAAGGCAATCCTTTCCATCCGTGTGGAACGTCAAGCCATGGTCTCAAAGCGGCGTTTAAGGGTAACGAACTTTTCTACCATCTCTTGGACATGCCTTAGTCCATTCCCTTGCATCGTTGAGGCCCCTACTCAAAAGGGTGAGGTCGTGGTCTCCGACGGGTCGATTCGTGTTATCCCCATCCAAGTTTGCATACATATAGAGTCCGTGCGTAATACGGACGTAGGCGCACTGTGTGAATCCCATCCGTGACGGTTCGTCCGGATTGGTGATGCCTTGTGGTATTGTGCGTGCTCGGGGAAAAACCCGTGTTGTTATCCTGCTACGTAGGACTAGAGAGTGCTACTGCATGCGCAGCAACGCTCAGGGGTGTGCCCCGGGGAGCACCCGAAGTTAAAAGGCAGAAATGGAGTTCTGTCTAGCTGTCGTCGGCGCGACAGTGACTGTCGCCTGGGCGACAGCTCCCCAGAATTGGATTCTGATGAAATC
Organism: Dactylorhiza incarnata; assembly: GCA_033032865.1. Lineage (NCBI taxonomy): Eukaryota > Viridiplantae > Streptophyta > Magnoliopsida > Asparagales > Orchidaceae > Dactylorhiza > Dactylorhiza incarnata. The sequence continues at coordinate 20,190,384 of JAWHQI010000006.1, read as the reverse complement.
GGGTGTTCTGAGGCTAGGGAGTGCTATTGCATGTGCAGCAATGCCTGGGGGTGTGCCCCGGGAAGCATCCACAGCTAGAAGCCAAATTAGGGTTTGTGCACTGTCGCTGGCGATAGTGAATGTCGCCTGGGAGACAGCTCCCAGACATGGGTCTGGTGATGTTTGTTGTGCCCACCTGTTGAGGGGACCTGAGGTCGGCGTGCCCGACCTGTAAGGGTGTCCTGGTGGATGACTTAGCGGCCCGTGGAGCCAGCTAATTGAGAATACCTGGGATGAGGGGACGCCATACCCGCATTTCGTGTTGTACAACGAGTGTGTGAACAACGGGCATTTGGCGAACCTGCACCCGAACCATTGCAGCACCTGATTAGTAAGACTCGAATAGCATGTCGGGAGGCAACGGGAAAGAGTCTTCAGACTGCGTAAGTTCACAATTAAAGCACGGAGGACCCTGGTATTCGGGCCGCCGACTTTAGCCTCAAAGGGCAAAACCATCAAGAGTGGATGGTGGTGGAAGGCGTAGTACACCAAAGTGTGCCTGAGTGCACGAGACGTGGAGTCCATTCCAACGTTTGTGTTGTTGCATATGTATGAAATGCTGTGGGCTCGTCTAGTCGCACTCTTAGATATGTATATGCTGTTGAGACTGTTTTGCAGGGACGGTTTGCACTGCCACACCCTCGAAGGGGTGGGGTCGTTATAAATTGGTTAGCTTTAGCTGACCGTTGCCCGGTTTTGCCACCGTTTTTGGTGGGCTTGTTGTACAGGTGCTGGACCGAGCGGGAACTTGGCGGGCTGAAGCCCCTGCGCTGCTGCAGCCCTTGAAGGCCTTTGATGTTCCTTCTGTTTTTCATGTATGGCCGGCCTGCGCGCCGATGTTGGTAAACTGTAAGGCCGTCGTGCCTCTTTTGTGTTGTAAAACATTTTATTCCAAGTTAATAGAAGTGGACATACCCGAGTTCGGGTCTTGTGGTTTATAATTCTGTCTCTCTCTCTCTTTTACTTCCGCATAGAATGCTCTGAGTTAGGCTTCGTGGTATAGTGTCGTTGTTATTCAATTAAGTAATGTTCCCGTTTGTTTTGAAGTATATGGCGTGGGGCCCCGGCCGGACCTTCTGCTATATGCTCCTGAACGAATGGGGGTGTTACATACAGGCATTGAGTCTGAAGCCCATGACTTTGACCTAAAAAATGATATCGCCAATTTTTACCTTCCTCATTGGTTTTTCGTAGAATCGAGCATTTTTGGTCGCATTCATAATATTTGTCGATCGGACGGGTCTTTTTGTGCGTGCGGTTTTTTTGGCCTGAGAGCGCGTTTTCCGTTGGGGCACATTTTTCTTGGAAGCACATTTGTAGCCCATGACGCGCATTTTTTTGCACCGGCGCGTGTTTTCGCTTGGGCGCGCATTTTTGGCCCCAGAGCATAGTTTTTGCGCGAGCATGTGTTTTTCACTTGTGCGCGCAGGGCACGGGCGCTTCATATGCACTGTTAGTTGATCGAGCGTCTGAGAGCGGGAGAGTACAGTTTTGGCGGAGGTACCGTCATTGTCGGGATACTATCGCAGTGGAGAGCATCGAGCATGGGCATAGTACGGAGAGCATCGAGCATGGGCATAAAAAATAATTGAATATTAATATTAATTTAATTTAATATAATAGTAATTAATATTAAATTCAATTCAATTATATATATAACCGTTTATATATATATATATTTATATATAATAATAAATTATAATATAAATTTAGTTATATATAAACGTGTATAAAATTTTATATAATTCTTTATAAAATGGGTTTATAAAACGTTTTTATAAAAATTTATATAAAATTATTATAAAAAATTTATATAAAGTTTTTATATAAAATGTTTTATATAAAGTTTCTTTATATAAAGTTCTTATAACACTATAAAAACGTTTATATAAAATTTTTATAAGACTTTAAAAATATTTTTATAAAAGTTTTTTTGTCTCTCCTTTTTATGGAGGGAAATTTCGTTCCACAAAATTTTGCAAAAAATAAATCTAAAAATTTAAAACATATTAAATTTAAAAAGAATGCAAGTATGACATTAATTATGACATTAGTTTTTGCCCGAGCACATATTTTATGCCCAGTCGCGCGTTTCTCACTAGCATGCATTTTTGACCAGTATGCGCGAGATGACTATTAAATATCATAACATGAAAATATCTAATGTAACATTTAATTTTTACAACGATGTTTTTTTGTAGTGTAGTTTAATAAAATTAAATAAGACTAAAGATTTTAACTTTTATAGCTTTTTTGGGAGAAACGCACATTTTTCTTATGGGCGCGCGAGAGATGACTCCCGTGTACTGTCGCAAAAAAATTAAATCCAAAAACATATAAATTTAAAGTATGTAAACACATGTCATATCAATTGCTAGAAGATACGTATTTTAATGAAAATAGATGCAATGAAAACAATAAATAAATGATAAATAAAACACGTTGTTTAATAAGAATTACTTTTTAAATAAGAATTAACTCTGCCCATTTTCGCGCTCTTGGATGCTCGATCAACGGACAGTGCACAGGAAGCTCATGTTCCCCGCACGATAGTACCCCCGCCTCGACAGTGCCACAACGCGACAACACTCATACAACTCACAAACCCTCGCGCGCAACTGTCGGAGACTTGTGGTACTACAACGACATGAGTATTTTCGCGCACGGGGGTTTGCAAGTTGCATGAGTATTGTCGCGCTGGGGCACTATCGAGACGGGGGTAATGTCGCACATATACACACACAATCACACACACGCACACACAAACGCATAACACAGACACACAAACAGAAACAAGCACACACTGACATAGCCACACATAGACACACAAACACATGCACACACATGCATAAACACACATAGCTAGAGATCACACAGACACAGACACACACTCATGCAGAAACAGATACAGACAGACACAGACACACAAACACGGACATAGACACGCATACATAGACACAAATATAGACACAGACACACACACACACAGGCACACAGACACATAGTTGGAGATCACACAGAGACAGACAAAGACACAGACAGACGTAAACACACAGACACACAAATACAGACACAGACATAGACTGACACGGACAAATACACACTAACATACACTTACACGAACACACACACACACACACAGACACACACACACAGACAGACACACACACACAGAGACACACAGACACACATAGAGACACAGACACGGACACAGACAGACACAGACACAGATACAAACACACACACACACACACACACACACACACACACACACACACACACACACACACAGAGAGACGACAATCAATCGGCGGGCTTCACCCGCATCCAAGAGAGATTTTCCTTCTTCGGCGGGCTTTGCTTACATCCAAGTTAGAGACATGATTGAGCGGGCTTTGTCTGTAGCCAAGCGGGCTTTGACGACATCCAAGCAGGCCCGGCGCGTTAATGTATACTTTAACTAATTCTTTATAAATGAATATTTATTATTAATTAAAAAATATTGGTGAGATGAAGGCTCTGTTTAGCACGGCGATAGCATGTCTATAATTAAAAATGTATGAGTACGTTCGTGCGCTCAAGCAAAAAATTTGACTTTGATTTTCGCAAGCGAAAAACTTTGACGTCGCGATTTAGGTCACAGCTGATCAACTCCAGCGATGAGCCAACGAAGAATGCAATGACGTTCCATGTGCATCACTCCAGCTTTAATTATATTTAATTATTTATACTTAAAAATATAATGCTGCCTATTTTTCTCCTCTAACATTTCTCCAAGCCTATGTGATATTTCATTTTCCCTCCCTTTTTACTTTTTCCCTCCACTTATCCTTCGCCATTTTTTCATTTTCCCCTCCACTTATTCTTTTCGTAGAAACTGCTCGACCTGCGATCCCTTCGTGCCCTAAAATCCCGCCCGCACTCTTCCTCCCTCCCTCATCCATCCGACTCAGTTCCTCGTCATTTCTTCCACGATCGACGCCACCATCACTGGTAAGACCTGCACTCAAAATAGGGTTTTCCTCATTGTTGTTCTCCTCTATCGCCGTCGTTCTCCTCCGCTCTTCCCAGTCGCCAAGAGAAGCATCCTGTGGCTGCAGGAAGACAAGCCGTGGATGGGGCGAAGGTTGAGGAGACTCGAGTTCCCCTGCTTCTTGATCTCCATCTTCCTCCTCCGGCGAAGGAGATGGGGTGTGTATTCGAGAACAGGACTATTCGACGAATGGAGCTTCTCGTGCTGTCAACCCTTCGGTGGAGAATGAATCCCGTCACTCCTCTCTCCCTCGCTCGTCGCCTCCTCCGAAAGATTCCGGCGACAGCTAGCAGCTGGCAAGATCTCATTGCCCAGTGTGAGGCCTCTTTGTTGGCAGTTCTAGCTGGTGGGTAGCACATATTTGGCATTAAGTTTTACTTATCATCAGCTATCTAAAAAATATAGTTTTTTTTGTCAATGTCAAGATTGGAGATGAATTCTGTATCCACCATCAGTTTGGGTAACAGTAGCAAGAAGTGGGGTCAAATTTGTAAACATATGTTTCACCTCTTCACGTGGATTTGATTGGTTTACTTGGCGGATGAAGCTTCTAACTAGCTGATGAGGAGTTGTCATATTGAATGTTAATATGCTCTTAGGGTTGGGCTTTCTGAGAAGTGTTGCACCAGAATTTGGAGATCTATATAGTAAAGAGCAACAAATCGAGGGAACATTTAGGTAATCACTGCATTCTTTTTTTCATACACTACATTCTTTTTTTTTTCATACACTACATTCTTTTTGCACTGAGACAATGATTTTTGAAGCTAATTATAATTCATAATCAATGCTTACTTTTAGATTCATGCACTCTAGACTTCGGACACATGCCGAGTCAATTTCCTTCTTTGGTGGTGGTTCTAGAGAGAGCTGTGAGAGCCATGTCTTTTTTCCCATTATACTTGCATCAATCTATACTCATACCTTTATAGATCCCATACAAAGCCAATAAATTTGTTCTGAGCATCTTGTAACACAAACATTGAACATTTAACGGTTGATATTATAACTCTTGCGCATAAGTATATAATAGTAGTGCAAGCTATTGTAGTAGTTCAGACTGAACTACTGGGAGTTGGTGTTTACTAATCCTTGGATTTCATTGTGAGGTAAACCTGTGTGCTTAGATTTTATGTGGTTTGCATTTCTCACCTAATAGATCATTATTAGTTGTGGCTTTTGTTATTGCAAATACTAGACTATATACAAGTTTTATATTTTTAGGGTATATTTCTATTGATTAACAAATATGCTTGATATAAGGGTCTCTTTGCAAATGTATTCAAATTGAAAAGCCAGTCCAAGAAATAAATATGCTTGATATAGGTGTGCATTTTAAAAATCTCTTTGATTATACACAAATATGCTTGATTTTTAATGCATTATTTTGAATGATAATAATGTCGTTGCAGGATATATCAAACTAAAATATGAATTATATGGTCATGGTGGCAACAACACTTGTGGGCGGTGGGATTAGCATTTTGTTTCTCGTGATGTTTGCTTTACAACCTTATCGGTTTGGTATTTGCGGTGACATATCTTCTTTGCATAGTATTAATGGACAGAATTCTCTTATGTAGATATTGTTTGCAATAACTCTGTTCTTATTTGAAAATGAAATTAGATTATCATTAGTTGTGTATATATTGATGTTTGCTTTGTATTATATGGTTGTATTTTTCATGTAGTTGTTGTAAATGATTTTAATAAAAAAATAGAATAGAAGAACCTCAAAATGTCCAGTTGGATGTTGCATAAAATACAAAAAAATTTATATATTTTTTAATTTAATATATATTTAATGGCGTTTTTAGTAAAAAACGTGGCCAATGCTTGCCACATTTTAAAAAAAAACGTGGCCAATGCTGGCCACGTTTGTCCTGCAAAGTGCCGCCAATATTTACAACGCTATAGCCACGCTTGTCAATAAAACTTCGCTGAAGTTACGGCGACGATTCATACCGCGATGTCTTTGCGATGTTCAGAAAAACGTCGCTGTAACATTGGAGGCGTTTGAAAAACGTCGCGAAATACATACAAAAGCGTCGCCATTGATCAAATTTGTTGTAGTGATATTAGCTAGCTAATTTGTATGTGTCTAGGAAATTTCCAATATAAAGATCGAATAATCAAGTTGAGATATGGTGCATGCCCTAGTATAACTAGTAACCATATTGCAAATTGTGTTCATTGCATCAATTTGGAGAGTAGCATCTTACAATACTGAAATGGAGAAGATACAATAACATGGTAAACTTCAATTATAGTAGAAAACACATATTTAAGCAAGAAAGTATAATTAACTTGGTTAAATGACTATGATAATGAGTTTATGTTGTTAGATTCGGGCATAGTTCCATGGATCCATGTGATTGAAGAAGTGTTGAGGTTTATGTTCCATGGTGGTGTCTGCAAATCCATGGATGGTCTTCCATTTTAGGTTCTATGGGTATGAGCAAAAATCCTTAGAGCTGACAAAGGAAATGGTAGAGCCTAACTGATGAGCCAAACAAGCATACTCAAGTGCTATCATATAAATCTAGGATGGAATAGAGGTGATCTATTATAAAATTATAATGTTATACTATTGACATCTCTTTATTATATATTATGGTTAAATAAAAGGAAAACATGTTCATGTGTAAACTAGCCATGATAAGCTACACTGTATTTGGGGAATATCAACAAGACCTGGACTAGAGACAATGTATGGTACTATATTTTCTTTACATTTGTATTTGTTTGACCCAGGTTACTGTCCCAAATTTAGCATCATAAACACCCATTTTGAAAAGTGTGATAATCAACTTGTTACTAACCATTGCATCAGCACCACTGCTTTAACCCTAGCATTATGTGTTTCTAGTCTAGGTGATTGAGAAGTTAAAAGACCTCGTGATGGAAGTGGAACAACTCGATAATATAAATTTATCGAAGGATTTTTAGGATGAAGAAAAAACATGGGTTTTATTTTCTTGGAATTTTCTTTTCATTTTGATGCAATAGTAGTATTTCAATGGCTAAAAAGATGTCACTTTTTTTCCTATTAATCATATTAAACTATTTTCAGTTTTTTATTTGTCTTTACATTCTTGTATGATCTTTATGAACTTATTACACTATTTATACAGTTTTGAGTACACCATTGTTTTTGCAGCCTAATGTGTGAAACAATACCTTCACATCGAGATTACTAGGTCTTGCTTTCAAAAGAGAGTTGCATTTAGGAAGGTTAGATCACTCATTCTCAGATCCCTTCATAGAAATTCTGCTAGAAGGAGCATTTTCATTATAAATATTGTTACCTTATTGACTATACTCACTCAATTTTAGAAATTGCTTGATGTTATTAATGAGCTAGAAGCTTTGAAGCCACTCACACAACATCAAGTTGATGAAATCAACATGGGGAATATCCATCAAACTGTTGGAGTGGACCATAATTCTTATGATCCAGCTTTTGCTAGAAATCATCTCTCCTCAAATTATTTTACCTCAAATTGTTGTATTAGCAAAAATAGTGAATATAAACTTTCAGTTTATCTTTTAATTTACAGGAATTTTAACTTGCCTGATCCATTCTCAAGTATTCAAATCTCATTCCAGTTAACTCTTTCTCTGGCTTTATCTGATTAATATTTAACTCATGTTCAAATTCTAAGTATTTTCTTCATTAATGGCTTAGATTGAGAATGAGTTTGGGCCGCTGGAGTATGGGGCCGGAGCTCCGGTGAAAGTTTATGCAAGCTGGGCTATTGGCATGGATGTTGGCCTGGAGACCGGTGTTGTGTGGGCCATGTGCAACTAAAATGATGCATTTACTTCCTGGTTAGTGTTCCCAGCTCTCTCTATTCATCTTATTCTTGCTTTTACTTGGATGGAATTGAAATTTTAAGGCTGGTTTTCATTTCTAGCATGCATATTTAGACATTCATATCAGTGTATGTTTCCAGTTGGAAGCTTTTCATGTCAGTCCTACAACAATGAGATGAACTCTCTCGATGATATTCACAAAAATTAAGCTTTATGAGCAGATTAGTCTAACATGGGACAAATATGACTATGTTTGGTACACTATATAGTAAGCGTCCAAATCCTTATATCTGTGTTTGATACCTTCTCCCTTATACTTGTAATATTTCATTTTGTTTAGTTATTTCATTTTTTTATTCCTTGGTTTGAATTTTAAACGTCAATTTGTTTTTATTTTAGGCTTCGTTTGACACGCCTTATTTGCTCCGGTGAGTTGGGTCAAAAACGCCATTAGCGTAGATTGTATGTTTGGCAAGACAATGGTTATGACCGCTGCCAAGAAATTGATGATGATCAAAGAGACGTGTACACGCATGTAAGGACTTTCCCCATTATCTATCTCCATGAGCTGTCTTCATGTACATTTGTTATATTTTTTTATTAAAATATTGAAATCAAGAAATAATTTGTACACAGGAAGAAATCAAGAAATACTTTTTAAACATGTGTGTGTGCATGTGCAGTTTGGGCAAACTGCATGTGCAGTTTGGGCAAACTGCATGTGCAGTTTGGGAAAATTGTAGCTAAGTGTATGTGTCAGTGTGTGAGTGTGTGTCTGTGTGTGTGAGTGTGTGTGTTTTTTTTAAGAGCTGTGTAGTAAAGGGAGTGAAATGTAAGTGCAGTGAAGTGTGTGTGTGTGGTGTTTTTAAGAGTTATGTAGTGAAGTGTGTGTGATGTTAAGTGAATTGAAATGTCTGTGTGTATGTGTGTGCAATTTTTAAGAGTTGTGTATGTGTGTGTGATATTAAGTGCAGTGTGTGTGCTGTTTTTATGAGTTTTGTATGTGCACGTGTGATGTTAAGTGTAGTGAAATGTGTGCATGTGTGTGCTGTTTTAAGAGTTGTGTAGTGAAGTTTGTGCGATCAATGTTAAGTGCAGTAAACTGTGTGCGTGCTGTACGTTTTAAAGAGTTGTGTAGTGAAGTGTGTGATTTTAACTGCAGTGAAGTGTCATTAACAGGTGATCTTAATTTCAGAACATTACAACTAAACAGTGAACTCCCTCATGACCTTAATTTCAGTATGAACTAAATAACGGGAGGCAAGTGTGTGTTTTATTGTACGCTTGTTTAATGGGGCGTGTATGGATTATGTATGTATGGATGTTTCTGCTCTCATTTATTTGTAGGGTGATGTTAATTGCTCTCTTTTATTTGTAGGATGCTCGAGCATTGACCGGCAAGTGACGAAAGATTCATTAGTCAGAAAGTGATGGACGATTAATTTTTCAAAAAATGACGGAAGATTTATTAGAAACATGTTGATCTTGTAATGTAATATTGTATTATTTTAGAAGAGGATAATAACTTGTACTCTATGTAATACTTTTTGGTGTGAATAAATACATGTTGATCTTGTTACGAAATATTAAATATATGTGTGTTTTCAAGATTATTTTTTGTAATAAAATCACAGGTACACAAAAAATAGAAATGGAATATTTTTGATATATAAATGAATTGGCTGTAGTAAGAAGAATGGAAAATAAATGTAATAATTTTTTCGTTACTATTGTTTAATCTATTGTAACGAAATAATGTTTATTATACTTTATTGTAACGAAGTTAGTTTATTTTTAGTGAGGGAAAAATAAAACATTTGTAATGAAATAGTTTAAATCATAACTGTTTTTTGTGAGGAAAAAAAATATTCGTAACGAAATAATATTTATTGTGACCAATTTATTGTGAGGAAGAATCTCTTTTTGGTGAGAAACTATCGTTTGTTACAATTATTTTATTTGTAACGACATGCATACATTCGTTACAAGAACTTTTAGCGTCGAGCTTTAGAGGAGGACCGTTACTTAAAGTTTTTTTCGTTACCAAATAGTTTTTGTAACAATTTTTGGCACTTATTGTAACGATTTAGGTCCTTATTATAAATAAAGTTTGTTGTAGTGCTTCTTCATCCCCTTCAGTTATTGGAGATAGAGATTTTCTTATTGGTGAGTGGTTTTGCTCATTCTCCACTTCAGGACTTTGCTGGTGTTTGCTAGTTTCATCTGCAGGGTTCTCTTGGTTGTACCCTGGCATTGCTGATTCAGAATGAGCAGTGTCCTCAGCTCCTATGATCTTATTGATCACTTCTTCAACTTGAGCAGGGAGCCCATTGTCCTTCTCCCCCTCAGTTTCAACACTATCTTGATTTGATTTTGTTGTTGTCCTGTATCCCTGATTTGGAGCAGAGCTCTGGAGGATGACGTTCCTTGTCTCCACAGCTGCCTCAGAGTCAGATGGAGGTGAGCTATTGCCTGACTCACTTTCTTCAAAGGTGCTTCCTACCTTCCTTTAAACATCTTCTGCAGTCTTCAACTTCTTGGGAGGCCTAGTCAGGACTTTTTCCCATCTTTCCAGTATTCTGATATCCATCCTTTTCATGTGATGGATTTTTACTCCATACTTTTTGTTAAAATTTTCAGGGTAGGAGAGCAGAAAGTATAGTGATAGAATCCTTCCCATATTAGGTGCTTGAAAGCTTTCTTGTATCCTCTTGAAGATTTACTGACCCCAGTTGGTCCTTTTACTTAGGATTATCCTTTCCATCATCTCGAACATGCGCTTGGATATCCTATCATGAGACCCCACCTTGCAGAGGAGGGCTTTTCCCACAATGTCTGCCAACAGTTTTCCTTGTTGATTTAAGCTTTTCCTTTCCAGAGATTCGTGGGTTTTGCTCGAGTGGCCGCACCAAGCCAGAGCCTTGACAAGTTCTTCCTGAGTAATCGCTTCGTCTTCCTCCCCCTTGGTAAAGGCTGGCAACTGAAGAGCCCTGTTCAATCTTTTGGGATTCACCTTAACCTTTATCCCATTAATTTCGCTCTTCACAGACGTTCCCTTCAAGCCACCCTTGGCATTTGAGTAGAACTCCAGCACTTCCCTTTTTAATATTACTGTTGGCTCGGAGAGGGCGAATTCCAGGCCGATAGTCTCGAGCAGCTTAATGGTGCCCTGGATTTCTTCTGAACCTTCTGAGAATCCGTTCCTCACAACTTCATTTCCTTTGAATAGAAAATCTTCCTTCTTTGGCACCATCTTTTGCTTGACCCTGGATGATTTCAGCATAGTCGACTCGTTCACTCTTAGAAGGCGTGGAGAACACGATGACTTGTTAGGGCTAATGTAGAGAGTGTTTTAACCTTGAGACATTTGACTTTATTTATAGTGTCCGAGTTGGAAGTTGAAGTTTCATTTGTTAAATGTCTAGCTAACTCGACTTTAGCTGTAATGATTGAGCTTAGACCTAATTAAGAGTTCGCTGATGATTGAATATCGTCGTGATGCAGATATTTCAACGATACCAATCATCATTCCGACGATTTGGTTTTTGAATTTTACTTTTACAAGATTAGATGAAGATGAGTTTACATGTTAAACATTAACATGGTTACCTTCACCTTGGCCTCTAAGTCTCCTTGAGCTAGTGGCTCCCCCTCGATGGAAGGTCCACTTGTCTTTACTTCTAGCTCCCCCTAGAGTAGTGCACCTTGGTATGTGGTAAGTTTTTCTTAGTCCAGAGCTGATCCTGGAGCCCTTATTGTCAATTAGCCTTGTTTGCCTTTTAATGGCTAAATGGACTACCCTGCAAGACAGATTTAATATCCCTTACGAACCCAAGGTGACTTGGGTCCTAGGTTCTTGTTAGCATAATAGGGAATCCCTCTACTCACCGCAACCCTTCCAGGAGGTCTATCCTTTGCAATAAGCACACTAGGGTTGTGCCAACAGTCGATGGCAAAGTGTCCTACTTTGCCACAGCACCAACATTCATGGATGTTGTACCTTCTTTTCTGAACAATTTTTGAAGTATATTCAGAAGAGAAGGGAGCAGCATTCTTCCTATCTCTCTCAGCCAAGAGTCGACTAGCTGATTTAGTATCATTATTTCTTCTTGATTTTATCTGTTTCAGCAACAGATGTCATCTTGGTAGCTGACAGGGTGTTGATGGCATCAGATATGTTCAAGTGAGAATTGATCATACTGGGGCTACTAGTCTGCTTCTTATCTGGAAGAGATTGAGAAAATGTTGCACCTTTATCCTTGAGAGTGGGGGCTGGGACACCAAATACAAATGTTCCAGGATGGGCCATTTGAATTTCATCATGGGGAGCCTTTAATGCACTCATCCCCATGCCCTTTCTCTTTCCATAGTCAGGAGCATTTTCATGACTAGTGGAGCTTCCATTCATTCAGTGACCATGGACACTATGCTGATCATACCTATTTGAGGGAGGCACTACCTTCTTAATGGTGGTATGAGGCTCAGCTTTAGTTTTGCCCCTTTCTCCATTCCCAGCATCTATTGCCCCTTCATTGTAACCCAATCCCCTCTATATATTTCCATAGGAGGAGAAGGTGTCAATGATGGGCAGTACAGTTTTGGGCTTAGAGAATTGAGCTACCACGCATCTTTCCTTAAGAAGGTCATTTTTAAGTTTCTTGATAAGTTCTTCCCTTCGGCTTCTTTCATCAGAAAGCTTTTCTATGATTTTGTTGACCTCATTTGGATCGGTGTACTTGCTATAGGACATACCCAGTTTCCTGTCCGATTCATCCTTAAAAGGTCTGAGAGATTCTAGCTCCCTAGCTTGTTCCTTAACAAGCCTTTTGCTCTTTCTCAGAGCCTCCAAGAGATCACCAAACTGCTCTAATAGATCAGTATGATTCTTATTGTTGCAAGATGAGAAGTCTCCTGCATCATCTTCAGATGATGAACAATCACCCGATGCACTCTTGGTCTTCTTAAATGAAAATGAAACAGGTAGTAAAGGTGTGTGAGTGGTGCATACCTGATCATGATGTGGTTCATCATGATTTTCTTCATCTGATAGAGTCATCAACCCACAGACTTCTTCATCCTCAGAGTCACAGTCCGTGAGAGTAAAGGGTGCTCTTATTTTTTCTCCTGCTCCAGAGCATTCTTCATCATCTGATTCACTGTCTGAAGTGATCAGTGGTACTCTGATACATACCTCTTCATGAGAGGTTTCTTTTTCAAAATCTTCCTCTGACCCTTCCATGAGGACTTCTAAGGAATCCCACATGTCCTTTGTTGTAGTGCAATGAATTAGCTTCTGGAGTGTTGGCAGATCTATTGCACTAGCTAGAATATTTCTGGATTCCTTATCCATGCTGCTTAGAAGAACCTTATCTTTTTTCATAGCTATTGAGGTACATGGTTCTTCTTGAACAATCAGAAACATTCTGGGATCTATTGCCTCTATGTAAATTCTTGCTCTAACTTTCCAAAGGGAAAAGTTCTCTCTAGAGCACATAACTAGTCTTGACTCCATAGTTATGCTACTTGGACACCCACTGGCATATCTGTTCAAGAGATTAAGATTTATTTGAACAACCTTGCTTTGATATCACTTGTTATTTATTGAGTGTCTACTTTATCACCTAGAGGGGGGGGTGAATAGGTTTTTCAAATTATATTATCGCCTTTTAGGTGTTCTTGATTTCTGGTTAGTAGATCTGTAAAGCAAAGAGCAAACTGATGAGTCCGATTTATATAGGGTTTTTCTGACTCATCTGGGCTTTTTTTCACGCATTTGCACTTCACTTTCTGCACATTATTGCTTATATTGCATTGATACTCCTGATTACACAGAGTGCACCTTTTAGGCCTATTGTGGTGTGCAATTCTGCACTACTTTGTTGGGGGGCAAGCACATTGTGCTCCCCATTCTTTTTATGCTTTTATACTTGTGCTGGAGGTGTGTTCCCAGCGTTTGGGTGTATTGTGCAGGTGGGCAGATCGTCCATATTGCCCAGAATTCATCATGTATGAATCGCACGGTCATACGTTTTCTTGACGCACGGTCGGCTGCGATCGTGCGTTATGATCGGCTGGTCAATATGGTGATCTTCCCCGCTCGTGTGTTTTCTTCACGCACGGTTAGCCTCAATCGTGCGCGAACAAAATGCACGAACTCCTATTGGTTGCTGGATTTTGAGTTTTCTGAATTTACCCGTGCGTTTTTACGCATGGTCGGCTTCCTGGCATTTGTTCTCGATTAATATCGCACGGTTCATGCACGGTCGTGTGTTCGACCGTTCGTGACCAAATTTCTGATAATTTTGTATAAAAGCTGCAGCTCTTGCCCTATTCCGGATCGACTTTCTTTCTCGCACCCAGAGCTCTAGTTCCGCGCCATTTTCGCCGCTCCATCACCGCCACCTTCGGGAGGAGCTCCGGCCGCCATTCTCTTGCAAATCTCAAGCCGGAGCATCCTCTAGGCCTCCTCCATTGTTCGTGCACCTCCAAAGGTCCATTTTGAGGGATTCCGTGCTGCACTTATGAGGTTCTCTGGTTAGATCGTGGCCAAAGAAGATTGACGGAGAAGACAGGTATAATAGAAGAATGTGACAGCTCTTCCGGACCCCGGACGGCAGTTGGAGCCTGAGCTTGGACAAAGATTGACAACCCTAGATTCCGGTCGTGAACCTCCGATTAGTCTCCGTGCTTTGGTTGTAATCTCGACCCCCTTCATATTGTAGTACTGTTTTTCTTCTATTATTTGGGTGTATGAACAATGTTTGCTAAACCTTGTTTTGTCATTTAATATTTCATTTCTATGTGAAATCGTTATGTGTGGTTTATGCAAGTGAGGAGCGCCCCATTCCATCCTCCATCCCGCCGTCATGTTCGTGTGTCGCACTAGCAATTGCTAGTGGCGTGCTTGTCGACGAGGTGCTTGCGACCCTCATTCCACCTGCCTACTCGCCCATCCGTCTAGTGAAGCATGGCATAGCGGCCCGTGTAATCCATTCGCCTAATGAAGCAGCACGCTTAAGGCCTACACAGTTCAATTCCGCTTGCCTACTCGTCCATCCGCCCTTGCGAAGCAGCGCGCTCAAGGCCTGCCTAGTCTCCATCCTGCCATGCGAAGCATTGCATATCAGCATTGCATAGGAGTAGTTGTAGTATTTTCTTTTATTTCCACAAACCAAATCACCCCCTTTCGCACCAATCCGACCTAAAGGACTTCAATCTCAAGTCCTTCCTCGATAGTTAACTCCACCTTACTGTGTTCCTTTGAGATTTGATACTTGGGGATTCACTCCTCATTTTATATTACTTGAACGATCGGTACACTGCTGTTTTGTGCCGCAGTCTCGCTACCGCATATAGCGGTGTGCTAGATTTGCGCATCACAAACCACAGAAAGCACACAAAAGATAAATAGAGGTTCCTCAAGACCGGGTGTCTTGAGTAGTCCTCTGTCCCTCTGCGCCTACCCAGCAGTGTGCTAGGATTGGCAAAACTCTTCCAAAAACTTTAGGACCTCAAGCCTTACAACACGGACCCGCAAGTCCCAACAGCCTAGGCACGCAAGCCCCTACTGCCCACGAGCCCGCAAGCTCGACACTCAGGCCCTCAAGCCCTACAACACGGACCTGCAAGTCCCAACAGCCTAGGCCCGCAAGCCCCTTTTGCCCTCGAGCCCGCAAGCTCGACAAATCACACCTGCAAGTGCACTGCCCTGGCCCTCAAGCCTCACAGCTCTCTAGCCCACAAGCTAGATGGTGTCGGACTCGCAAGTCCACTGCCCTGGCCCTCAAGCCTCACAGCTCTCCAGCCCTCAAGATAGACAAATAGGCCCGCAAGCCTTTACAAGATATTACAGTAATAAGACTGTTACTTCTACCGGATGAAGATTGGCAACTTTAGCCTGATGAGGATTGGCTTCTTACGATTGAAGAAGATATTCTGATTCAGATCTTTGACAGCGCAGTTCTTCTTCAATCTATTCTTAGCCTAATGAAGATCGACAACTTTACAGTCGATGAAGATGACTGCTTCTTCTTCTTCTTTTTTTCTTTCTTACGCCGCTTGTACTGTTCGATTCGCTATATGCACAAGTTCTTTCTTACTGGTCGATTAATCCCATATTAGGGCAACCTCTTATCTCTTTTATAAGTCTGCGAGGTCCCCAACGGTCTTCTGAAAAAGTGCCTTAAGTGTCAGACGCTCCTTTCCGTAAGAGCACGTGCTGATTAGACAATCAGGCGGCGGCATTAAATGCTGACAGTGCATTTGCAACATTTGAATTCTGTCTCGACTATATTTCCATCTTCAAGTTGATACTGACAGTTTCTCAACGATATGAACAATATCTCGACGATAGAACTTTGTCGATGCCTTGGGCTTTAATAGACCTTCAAGTCTTCTTGCTTCTGCCTCTCATATTGGTATCTCGACGACACGAGATATTCTTGCTCTTCTGTATATACGATGATACGCTATCTTTGATTGTGTCATCATAATCACCTTGATTTCTCGACGACATGCCTTCTTTACGACGATGTTCGACGCCATCAGTCATACTTAGCCATTTTAGCGACAAGGCTTCTTCACGACGATGTTTGTTCTTTTTCGATGACAAGGCCACTTTGGTGAAGTCGACGATACCACGTCTTCTCTACATTCGATGATCTTGCCGAGTCTCAGCGGTCGACGATCTTGCTTCTGCATTCGACGAACACGCCAAATCTCAGCGGTCGTCGATCTTCCTTATGATCTCGGCGATCTTCATTCTGCGTTCGACGAACACACCAAATTTCAGCGGTCGTCGATCTTCCTTTTGAGTTCGACGAACTCCATTCTTCGTTTGACGATCTTCCTTCTGCGTTCGACGAATCTTGTCCTTCTTGACGATATATATAGTACTTACAAAAATAGTTAAAGTACTTGACATTTGTCGATCTCTGCAAGCATGAGCTAGATGGAGCATTAAATACAGCTTGCACTTATCATTGAGCTGAGCACTTCTTCAAATTAGGAACATTGCTGGGCACTGTTCCCAACAAGGGGTTAACTATCGAGGAGCTGGTTACTTTAGTCGCGAGTGTACAACCCTGATATTTGCCAGGAGATGGACATAGATGAAATTCGTTCTGCGTTCGACGAACGCCAAGCTTCAGTTGAGGTCGACGAACTCAGCTCGGCCTTTGACAAAATTCATCCTGCGTTCGACGAATGCCGAGCTTCAGTTGAGGTGGACTAACTCAGCTCAGCGTTTGATGAAATTCGTACTGTGTTCGACGAACGGCACCTTTGAATCTGTCCCAGCGGTTGGGCAGAGAGGGTCAGCTGTCTCAGCGGTCACTTCTGTCTCATCTTGGCGGATCCGCTGGGACAGAGTTGTCTCAGCGGTTTTCCTCCATCTGCAGCTCAGTCCGACGAGCTCAATCTTCCATCCAATTCAACACTCTCACAAGGCCGAGGGGAGCTCCCAGGAAGGTATGCGAGACCTGGCCTCGACGGATGTCGCCAGAAGAGGCACGAACGGGGCTTTCACAGAACACTCGCCTAAAAGGGGTTTCAGATCAAACAGGCGAAAAAGGTAACAAGGAGGGCGAGCCAGTCTCAAGGGTTGCTCGCAGGAAGGCAGGCGAGCTGGGCACTCGCCGACCGCTCATGAGAGAGCGGACAAGCTAAGTTTTTCCCAAGTTTATGTGTTCGACGAACTCAGCTCTGCGTTCGACGAACACCGAGCTCCAGTTGAGATCGACGAACTCAGCTCATCGTTCGACGAAATTCATTCTGCGTTCGACGAACGTCACGTTCTCCGTTCGACGAACTCGACACAAATGATTCATGCTTCAGTTCGACGAAATTATTTCTCAGCCCGGCGAGCTTAATCTTCCGTCCAGTTCAGCGGACTCTCACAGGGCCGAGGGGAGCTCGCAGGAAGGCACTTCAAGCAGTGTCAAACCAAAATACCCAACAAGCATAAGCATTAGCTCTCCCTGAAAAGGAGGTGATCCAGCCGCACCTTCCAGTACGGCTACCTAGTTATGACTTCACTGCAGTCACTAGCCCTGCCTTCGGCATGCCCCACCTTGCGGTTAAGGTAACGACTTCGGGCATGGCCAGCTCACATAGTGTGACGGGCGGTGTGTACAAGTCCCGGGAATGAATTCACCGTCGTATGGCTGACCGGCGATTACTAGCGATTCCGGCTTCATGCAGGTGAGTTGCAGCTTGCAATCCGAACTGAGGACGAGTTTTGGAGTTAGCTCACCCTTGCAGGATCGCGACCCTTTGTCCCGGCCATTGTAGCACGTGTGTCGCCCAGAGAAGCAATAAACCCCTTTGACATCTCTTCATCTGCAAAGAATTCTGTTGGGGAAATGATTTATCTTAACCCCTAGAATTGAGTAGAATATAAATTCTAAGAATGAAAAATTAGGCTAAGTAAATATACGTCGAATAGTATTCGACGCAACGTCGAAATGTAGTCGACGTTTCTCTCAGAATGAGTCGAAGTAACTCAAAGAAAATTTTGACGTAATCTTTGTCGACGTAACTCTGACTTCTAGTCGACGCACATTAGTCGACGCACCTTCCTTATTCTCCTCTCGACGTCCAGCCAGGATGAACTCGGTGCTTACGTCGAATAGTAATCGACGCACATTGATTTCTATGTCAAATTCAAATTCACGTCAGATCTCTTTCCTTCTTTCTAAAGATCTGAATTTTATGGAATGATTTTATTCTTTTATAGCCGTTCTGAATCTGCCTTTCCTTCTAATTGATTCTTGGCTAATTTGATTAATGTTTATTTGGATATTATTTGAAATCAGAATAAACTCTTTCCTTCTACAGATAAAATTAGTATGGAAATTTTTCTCTCTTACTAATTCTCTGATTGCTTATTGATTATTCTCCTTTAGCAATATCTTTTCAAACAGAGTTATAAATAAGAAGGAAGTCGACAGAGAATGATAACCAGTGATCCACCATTTACATTTGAAAAAGAGGAAGAGCTCCCAAGTGAAGAGTGAGAAAACTGAGAAAAGAGATAGTGTGCTGCAGCAAAGAAAAAACCTTCATCTTCTCCTTCTTCTGAAGCCATTCTGCTGCAAATTCTGATAGCTCTCACAAAAGAGAGAAAAGCTTATAATCTCCTTCTCACTATAGAAGAGAGATTACATTCACTATTCTTGTGCTTCTAATCCTCTTGCTAGGAAGAAGTTCTTTCTTGTTTAAATTACTTCTTCTACTTCTTCTTCTTATCTTCATTTCATTTTCAAACAGTGTAAAAGAGTTTTTAGAATCTCTCTTCAAAAAATTCGGTTGTACTGGTTCTAAGAGTCTCCTTGTCAAAAGACTCAGGCTGGTTCTAAGAGTCTCCTTATCAAAAGACTCAGTGCAAGATAGTGAATTCCTACCAGGGGGTAGAAGAGTGGACTATCCAAAGTTTGGGGAACCACTATATTTCTTTGTGTTGTGCTGTGATTTTCTTCTTGCTATTTTCCTTCTTTATTTGCTTAATTCTTGTTGGTGTGTGGGAAGCTTAAATCTTTGATTTACACACATATATATAATTGCACAAAGTATTTTTAAATCTCTATTCACCCCCCCCCTCTAGAGAATTCTAGTGAGGATAATTGTGCACTTTCAAATTCTCGACGTGAAAATACAGAGACAAAGGGCTGATCTTTGAATAGGGAAAATAGTGGATCCGCAGGGTCCCAAATGAATTGGCTTGTTCAAAAAAAGCCTTGTTCTTTGGAAGATCAATCTCGTGTCTGGTACTGCATCGTTCCACTCTGCAAGAACTCTGAATCATTCTCTTGAAGCTCATCCCCTTTATGAGAAATGATCCGTTTGCCCCGAAATGACCCAGTCCAATAGGGAAATCCCAATTCAGTGGGCCTTTCGATACAATCAAATAGATTGTCGCAAGGGCGCCATATTCTAGGAGCCCAAACTATGTGATTGAATAAATCCTCCTCAATCTGTTGCGAATCGAGGCCCCCTTCTTCAAACTCTGATTCGTATTTTTCATATAGAAATCTATGATCAACGATAGAAATTGACGGGGGCCCGCACAAGCGGTGGAGCATGTGGTTTAATTCGATGCAAAGCGAAGAACCTTACTAGGGCTTGATATGCCGTGAATCCTCTTGAAAGAAAGCGGTGCCTTCGGGAACGCAGACACAGGTGGTGCATGGCTGTCGTCAGCTCATGCCGTAAGGTGTTGGGTTAAGTCCCGCAACGAGCGCAATCCTCGTGTTTAGTTGCCACCATTTAGTTTGGAACCCTGAACAGACTGTCGGTGATAAGCCGGAGGAAGGTGAGGATGACGTCAAGTCATCATGCCCCTTATGCCCTGGGCAACACACATGTTACAATGGCTGGGACAAAGGGTCGCGATCCTGCGAGGGTGAGCTAACTCCAAAACCCGTCCTCAGTTCGGATTGCAGGCTGCAACTCGCCTGCATGAAGCCAGAATCGCTAGTAATCGCCGGTCAGCCATACAGCGGAACTACTGCATGCCCTGGAAATGAGATGAAGTGTTCAGAAATGGTTGAAGTCGTTGAATAGGAGAATCACTATGACTATAGCCTTTGGTAGATTTATCAAAGAAGAAAATGATTTATTTGATAGTATGGATGATTGGTTACGGAGGGACCGTTTCATGTTTGTAGGCTGGTCCGGCCTATTGCTCGCGAGACCCGACCTCGGTGGAGGTTGCCGAGAGGGATGCGGGCGGAGCCTTCGCAGGGCGTTCGCCTAAAGGGGGTTTCGTGAGCCATACTCGCGAGGAGACTCGCATGAGTTATTGTTGGATCGGTCGACGCCCTTAGAGGGGGGGGGGTGAATAAGGGTTTTCAAAAACTTTATATTTTATTTAGAAAACTTTGGAATATTGCAATATTAAAACAAGAAGACAAGTAAAACAAAACGAGAGACAAACTTTATTGATATTAAATCAGTTTTACAAAACTTGATCTCAATGTCGCTAGAGATCGGAGGCGAATAATAAAAGCTCTTTTCGTTTTCTATCCCGACTCGCTTCCCCACGAACCGGTGGCCCTAGCCTCCTCCTTCTCGGATTCGGCCTCAAGCCGCTCTATCCAATCCTTCCCCGGATGTGGCCTCAAGCACCCCCTAGACCTAACCTAGATCTAGTCGCCAACACGAGGCGATTTTCAGCCCTAAGTCCTACCCCAGACCTAGTCGCCAACACGAGGCGATTTCACTACCGTTTACAAAGAAAGACAAATAAAATAATAAAAACTTCCCTTAAGATGAACTTTTGAATATGGAGGCGAAGATCCGCTGTAGAATCAGTGTTTGTCGAAGCGGACTTCGTTTGGCTTCGGCGTGATGGAATCCTCCTTCAGAAGTTGGCAGAGCTTCGCCGGGACCTCAAATTTTGGCCAATATAGGCCTCTGGAATTCTAGTACTCTCTCTCTAAGGTGTATGCAATTGGTGTACGAAAGCAAGAGGAGAGGGGGTCCTTTTATAGCCCAAGCGCTACCGCTGGCGCTAGCGCTACCGCCGGTGCTAGCCCGGATTAGGAAACATTTTGCGTGGCAGGATCTCCCATCCGCAGCAACATATTGCTCCATGCCTCTTGTGCGCCATGCTACCGCCAGCGCTAGTAGCTATTGCCGGCGCTATCCCTGATTAAGAAACTTCTTTCATGGCAGGATCTTCAATCCGCGGCAACGAGGCTTTCATTCCTTCTGTGTTCACTGATACCGCCGGCGTTATCCGCTACCGCCAGGCGTTAGCGCCTTCCATAACAGCTCTCGGAAATGCGCTCATCATCGCTAGCGCCCGGCGCTAGTTGCTACCGCCGGCGCTAGTGAGCCTCTTCGAATTTTGGCCTCAATTTTGGGGGCAGTCATCATGTGTACTCCTTAGGTCATGTGGACCTAGTAAACCTGCACACTTAAACACACAAGATCAAATACACATAGGATTTGTTATTCTCAAACCTAGTAGATGCAGAAAACCATGTTCTAACAAACTCCCCCTTTTGATAATAACAAATCCATTAATGATAAATCAAAGCATTAATAAATAAGCATGATGTAACTATACTTGTGTGTGTGTGTGAGTGATGACTTAGGATAATAATTGATTCTAGCATGTTAGACCTGCTCCCCCTAAATACATGCTCCCCCTTAGTGAATGCTCCCCTAATATGTAAGCTATCATCTTAATTTGTCATGTTGGGTTTTTGATAGCGGGTTATATTTATCATGTTAGTTCTCCCCCTTTTGCATTTTATCATGTTAGTTCTCCCCCTTTGTTATTAGCAAAAGTGGGTAGGGAAACAAAGCACTAAAAATGTGTAAATAAAAGATAAGGCATGATCGAGCTTTTTAGGTAAATGATAAGGAGATTTAGAATTGTATTTCATTGAAATAGATCAGAGTTATTACAAAATTTCAGAGTTTTTAGCATAAAAGATTTTTATGTTTGAAGTAACCAATAAAAAGTGTTTCCAATGAAATCTATCACTTAATGAAAGATAGGAATTTTTAAGAATAAGTGATGATGCAAATAATACAAGATATGAAGTAAGCATGAAAGCGCAAGGAAAAAACACTTATATGGTTAAGATGCCGAATACTTATAGCAAATAGTAATGATAATCCAAAAAATATGAGGTAAAGATCACAACAAAAAAATGATGTTTTTGGAAATCATTTTGCAGTTTTAAATTTTAGAATAACCAAGCATGAAATAATGTTTATCAAAAAGAGATGACCACAATGTTACTTCAATTCTTAATTTCAAAAACATACAAAAACATTGTAGAACACATGCTAGGTTATCTAGTGCATTTCATAAATAAAAAGTAATATAGAATCAGCATTAGGATCCAATACTCATGAGAAGAAGTGTTATGGAAGATAATGATGTGCACATAAGTGTAAATCTGAGGAGAGTAAACAAATGTTTTAATCAAAAATACAAGTAATATGTAAAGTAAGAAGCACAATAAAACACAAATAAGATTACTTCCACACACTTTAATGCACAAAAAAAATGTACAACTACCAAGGTGCTTTGCACACACAATGCTCATCAAGACTTATCAGGGTGCAAAGTAGTGCTTGGGGGATCACATATTTTATTTTGAATTTTGAGACTTGTGATCCGGTGTACTTAAGAGAAAGTGGTTTTTCTTATTTTTGAAAGAAAGAGTTGATTTGCACAAGACACTTTATTATTCTTTCCAAGGTGCTCAACCTCACAATGCTCATTAAGACTTATCAGGAGGTTCAAGTAGTGCTTGGTGGAGTTATCTTTGTCATTCATTTTATAATTTTGTTTTGTGCAAAGTTCTCCGAATACACTTGTTTTGCAAATCAATAGAGTTTATGAGAAAAAAAATATAACCACTTTTCTTAATTTTTAAGAGTGCAAAAGAAGGAGTGTAGGTAAGATACTTGTGCAATTTTAATTTATTTGTACTAATACAAAACATACACAAGCATTCTTAGATTAAATGCATATGTAGACAATGCCAAAAAAGGTGAGTGAATAAATATCATTATCAACCATAAAGCATTTCTCATACTTAGAGGCATGCTAAGCTTGATCCTACACAACTTTTAAACTATAATTGATGCACATTTGAATAGATATATCAAAGCATGAAGAAAGACAATGTCCAAAGTAGTTTGAAGAGAAAACATTGTAACATTGTAGAATTTCTAAATAGTAGATTAAATCATGCTTGATTTTACAAGAAAAAATCATAGAGTTTTTTTTTATAGTGTTAAAGTTTTATATTTTTATATTTGGTTTTAGCAAATAAAAGCAGTTTTTTGTAATTTTTGCTTATGTAATTTTTTTTATTTTTATAAAAAGATGAACTTTAAACAAAGGAAACAACAAAAGCAAACAAAGGAAAAACACATTTTTTGTAATTTGTTTTGTTTTTGTAGTTTTGTATTTGATTTTTCAAAAAGAAAAAATGACACACAAAAACAAAATGAAAAACATTGTTTTTTGGAATTTGGTTTTCTATTTTGTATTTGATTTTTCAAAAAGAAAAGAAAAACAGATGTGCAAAAACTAAATAGTACATATAGATCAAAATATTTTTAGGAATTTTTAGAAATTTTAAAAACACTGAAATTCGAACCTCGACGCTAGCGCCGGCGCTAGCGCTAGCGCGGGAAACAGTAAGTGATTTTTTTAGGGTTTTGAAAATTTTGATGTTGGAAGTTGATTAGGTGTCCCAATAGTAGTTCCATGCTGAATTTGCAGAATTTTTGGAAATGTATTGGATGGTGAAAAATGAAGAAAATTGTATTTGTGAGCATGTTTTAACTTGAAAGATCTAGGACACCTAATTCAAGTCGTAATTAATGAAATCGTGCATCGGGAAGAGGTTTAGTGAATATGTCAGCGAGTTGAGAGTCTGTCCCAATGAAGCTTACTTTTACATTTTCTTTTTTAATGTGATCCCTAATGAAATGATGATGAATGTCGATGTGTTTGGATCTAGAATGGTGTACAGGATTATATGTGAGGTTTATTGCACTTTTGTTGTCACATTTAAGATCTATGTTTTTGAGATGAAATCCAAAGTCCTCTAGTGTTTGACTCATCCATAATGCTTGTACACAACAACTACCAAGTGCGATATATTCGGCCTCCGTGGTGGAGAGTGCAACCGAAGATTGTTTTCTATTAGACCAGGCAACTAAAGAGGGTCCTAAAAAATGACACGTACCGCTAGTGCTTTTTCTATCAAGTGAACACCCAGCGTAGTCCGAATCGGAATAGCCGTGGAGTGTGAAAGAGTCATTATGTGGGTACCATAATCCTAATTTAGATGACCCAATTACATAACGAAAAATATGTTTTACCACTTTTAAATGAGATTCTTTTGGATCGGCTTGAAAGCGAGCACATAAACATACGACAAACATAATATCTGGTCTAGATGCACTTAAATAAAGAAGAGAACCTATCATTCCTCTATATAGTGTTTGATCAATATAAATTCCAGATTCATCTTTTCCTAGTTTTAAGGAAGCACTCATAGGAGTAGAGGCTTGTTTAAGATTTTCAAATCCAAATCGTTTAAGCATATCGTGGACATATTTTGATTGACAAATAAAAATTCCATCAGTTCTTTGTGAAATTTGAAAACCAAGAAAATATGATTGTTCTCCTACAAGACTCATTTCAAATTCATTTTTCATTATTAAGACTACTTCATTACACAACTCTTCATTAGTGGCTCCAAAAATGATGTCATCAACATATATTTGTAGAATAATTAATTCATTATTTTTATGCTTAATGAAGAGTGTGTTGTCTGCACTCCCCATAACATAACCGTGCTCTAACAAAAATGATGTAAGACGATCATACCAGGCACGGGGTGCTTGTTTTAAACCATAAAGCGCTTTTTCTAATTTGTAAACATGATTTGGAAATCTTTCATTTATGAAACCGGGGGGTTGTTCTACATAAACTTCTTCTTTAATGAACCCGTTTAAAAAAGCACTTTTAACATCCATTTGAAATAATTTTATTCTTTTAAAACTCGCAAATGCCAAAAATATTCGTATAGATTCTAAGCGAGCTACGGGTGCAAAAGTTTCTTCAAAATCTACCCCCTCGATTTGTGAATAGCCTTGAGCAACTAAGCGTGCTTTATTTCTTACAATCCTAGATTCACCATCTAGCTTATTTTTAAAAATCCATTTTACGCCAATAATTGGATGATTAGATGGTCTTTCTACTAAATTCCAAACTTTATTTCTTTCAAATTGTCCTAACTCTTCATTCATTGCCAAAAACCAAAATTTGTCATTTAAAGCGGTGGAAACAATTTTAGGTTCAATTTCAGACACAAAGAAAATATTTGAAAATGTTTCATGAAGAGAGGACCGAGTTCTTACCCCAGTAGAAGGTTCCCCAATGACTAGCTCCTTTGGATGATTTTTGGAGAAGTTTAGAATGCTTGGAGGTACATATTCATCTACTTCGGGCTTCTCCTCCTCTTCTTTGGACAGTTCTTCTTCGTCGTGCTCCAAGGATGGCAAAGGTTCATCATCGGTACCTGTAGGGAGCTTCTCTGCATAAGGAACAAACTCATCAAATCTGACATTAATTGATTCTTCAACCTTACTTGATCTTTTATTAAATATTCTATATGCTTTACTAGTTGAAGAATAACCAAGAAATATTCCTTCATCGCATTTTTCGTCAAATTTTCCTAAAGAATCTTTGGTATTGAGAATGAAGCATTTACATCCAAATACTTTAAAATATGATACGTTGGGTTTCTTTTGATAGTAGAGTTCATGTGGTGTGATCGATAATGATGGGCGAAGCATAACTCTATTCATTACATAGCATGCAGTGCTTACCGCTTCTGCCCAAAAATACTTAGGTAATTTATATTCAGATAGCATGGTGCGTGCAAGTTCTTGTATTGTCCTATTTTTCCGTTCTACAACACCATTTTGTTGGGGTGTGCGTGGAGCAGAGAACTCATGCTTAATACCTAACATGTCACAAAAAGATTTGAAATTTTCATTTTCAAATTCACCTCCATGATCTGAGCGAATGCATTTTATTTTTAAATCTAATTCATTTTGAATGCGAGTACATAATTTTGAAAATTCGCAAAATGCATCAGATTTGGAGGAGAGAAATAAAGTCCAACAATATCTAGAGTAGTCATCTATGAGAACATAAGTGTATAATCTACCACCAAGACTCGCAGTGTTAACGGGACCAAAAAGATCCATATGAATTAATTGTAGAGGTTTTGATGTAGAAATTACGTTTTTGCTTTTAAAAGATGACTTAGTAAATTTGCCTTTTTGGCATGGAGAGCATAATGAAGATAAATTTCCATTTAACTTAGGCAATCCTCTAATCAATTCTCTTTTTGCTAGTTTTAAGATAAGCTTTGTACTAGCGTGGCCAAAGCGTCTATGCCATAATTCTAATTCATCATTTTTCGTTATAAAACATTTTATAGAAGATTTAGAAAGATCACGAAATGAAACTATGTAAACATTATGAATTCTAGGTGCAGTTAATAACACATCTTTTATTTTAGGATTAACAATCTTGCAAAGATTAGTGGAAGATTCAAAAAGTACGTCTAAACCTTTATCCCAAAGTTGACTTATAGATATTAGGTTATGTTTTAATCCTTTCACATAAAGCACATTTGATATAAGAAAAGAGGTGTTACCCACTGTACCAATTCCCATGATACTTCCTTTACCGTTATCGCCAAACGTCACTATTCCTCCTTTCTTCTTTTCTAGGCTAAGGAATTTTGCTTTTTTTCCCGTCATGTGTTTGGAGCAGCCTGAGTCCAAATACCACATGTCTTCTGTTTCCTTAGCCTTCCTGCAAATCTAGAAAGAGGATGAGAGTAAAGACCCAGATACCCAAGAGGTACCACCCATAGAGTAAGTGGATTTCTAAGGTACCCAGATTTGTTTTAATGATCGTTGAATTATTATATTCCTGCAAGAGCCAGACGTGTGTCCAAATTTAAGATAATTAGCACACGAAATAAAGGGGGTTGAGACCCTTTTCTGAGTTTCTAAGTTGCTCTTGCTGGATGATGTTTGTACATTAGAAAGACCAGAAAAAAAATTTAACTTTATAGCTACCGCCGGCGTTATTAGCTAGCGTCGGGCGGTAGTGTTCACTTTTATATCCGAGTCCGATTTTTCCAGACCCAAAGCATTGATTACCCAGAAGCATATCCAGGGATTTTTGACCAATCCCGAATTTGGTTATGGCTAAATTGAGATTTTGATTTTGTTTTTTGAGAGATGTATTTTCTTGAACAATCATAACACATTTGTTTTCAAATCTTTTTTTGTTCTTTTCAATTTGTAATATAGAAGCTTTCAATCTTCTCTCTAAGTCCCCCTTCTCTTTTGCAATAATTTTGTTTTGTGAGAGGGCATTAGAGAGAGATACTTCAAGTTCTTTTAACTTAAATAAGGAGTGCTCACATTCTTGACATGAGACTTTCCTTTTTTCAAGAGAAACTATTTTTTTTGTGAGCTTACGATTTTCTTTTATAATAGATTCATTTTCAAGATTTAATAAAACAAATTAATCATAAAGTTCTTCAAAAGTAGGAGGAGATACCTAATTGTCGCTAAGAACACTGTGTCGTCATCTTCGCTTTTGGCCATCAAGCACAAGTTTGCTTCCTCCTCGCTACTTGACTCAGATTCGTTTGACTTTTCAGAGGAAGAGTCATCCCAAGTGGCGGCCTTCAGCACTTTCTTCTTTTCTTTTGTTTTCTTTTGTTCTTTTCGTTCCTTTTGGTATTTTGGGCACTGGCTCCGTATGTGCCCGGTTTTTCTGCAGTGATAGCATTCTGGAGGCAGCCTTTCTTCTTCGTCATCGCTTCCTTTTTCTTTCCTCGATGAAGAGGAAGATCCCTTTCGTCGAGTGTCCTTTTGGAAGAATTTTCTGAATGTGTTCCTTCTTTCTGGATTCCTGATGAATTTTTTGAAGTTCTTCACCAGGAGTCCTTCTTCAACATCATCGTCCTCTTCGGTGCACTCCTTCTTTGATGTTAGTTCCAACGCCTTTTTCTTCGGCTCTTTGTTGAATTCTTCATGTTGAATTTGCAGTTCTACCTCATGGGTTTTGAGATTCCCAATGAGGTTCTCGATCTGGAGCGTTCTTATGTTGTGCGACTCCGAGATGGCTGTCACCTTCGGATTGAACCTTGGGGGTAAGGAACGAAGAATTTTCCTCATCAAGTCCCCGTCGGAGTAGGTCTTTCCAAGCGCCTTTGATGCGTTGACAATCTTTGTGAAGCGAGTGTACATGGAGTTGATGTCCTCTTCCGTGTTCATCCTGAATTTCTCGTATTCAGATTCCAGTTGAAACAGCTTTGCATCTTTCACCTGCGATGTACCTTCGTAAGTTACTTCTAATTGATTCCAAATATCATAAGCAGTATTGCATGCAGAAATTCTATTAAACTCAGTCCTATTTAAAGCGCAATATAAGGCATTCATTGCTTTAGCATTATTTTTACACCTTAGTTTATCGTTGTCGTCCCATTTATCCTTAGGTTTTGCTAATGTCGCCTCTCCCACTACAGTTGTAGGAGGAGAGTACCGAACTTCTACCATGTTCCATACTTCTACATCGATAGTCATAAGAAAACACATCATTCGATTTTTCCAGTAGTTAAAATCAGACCCAGTAAAGAGAGGTGGTCGACTAGCCCCTTGACCCTCAAGAAAAGCGAGATCATGAGACGCCATTGTTCCCAGTTGTTAAGCCGATTGGAACAAAGTCGCTCTGATACCACTTGTTGGATCGGTCGGCGCCCTTAGAGGGGGGGGGGGGGGTGAATAAGGGTTTTCAAAAACTTTATATTTTATTTAGAAAACTTTGGAATATTGCAATATTAAAACAAGAAGACAAGTAAAACAAAAAGAGAGACAAGCTTTATTGATATTAAATCAGTTTTACAAAACTTGTTCTCATTGTCGCTAGAGATCGGAGGCGAATAATAAAAGCTCTTTTCGTTTTCTATCCCGACTCGCTTCCCCACGAACCGGTGGCCCTAGCCTCCTCCTTCCCGGATTCGGCCTCAAGCCGCTCTAGCCAATCCTTCCCCGGATGTGGCCTCATGCACCCCCTAGACCTAACCTAGATCTAGTCGCCAACACGAGGCGATTTTCAGCCCTAAGTCCTACCCCAGACCTAGTCGCCAACACGAGGCGATTTCATTACCGTTTACAAAGAAAGACAAATAAAATAATAAAAACTTCCCTTAAGATGAACTTCTAAATATGGAGGCGAAGATCCGCTGTAGAATCAGCGTTTGTCGAAGCGGACTTCGTTTGGCTTCGACGTGATGGAATCCTCCTTCAGAAGTTGGCAGAGCTTCGCCAGGACCTCAAATTTTGGCCAAGATAGGCCTCTGGAATTTTAGTACTCTCTCTCTGAGGTATATGCAATTGGTGTACGAAAACAAGAGGAGAGGGGGTCCTTTTATAGCCCAAGAGCTACCGCCGGCGCTAGCCCGGATTAGGAAACGTTTTGCGCGGCAGGATCTCCCATCCGCAGCAACATATGCTCCATGCCTCTTGTGCGCCATGCTACCGCCAGCGCTAGTAGCTACCGCCGGCGGTATCCCTGATTAAGAAACTTCTTTCGCGGCAGGATCTTCAATCCGCGGCAATGAGGCTTTCATTCCTTCTGTGTTCACCGATACCGCCGGCGTTATCCACTACCGCCAGGCGTTAGCGCCTTCCACAATAGCTCTCGGAAACGCGCTCATCATCGCTAGCGCCCGGCGCTAGTTGCTACCGCCGGCGCTAGTGAGCCTCTTCGAATTTTGGCCTCAATTTTGGGGGCAGTCATCATGTGTACTCCTTGAGTCATGTGGACCTAGTAAACCTGCACACTTGAACACACAAGATCAAATACACATAGGATTTGTTATTCTCAAACCTAGGAGATGCGGAAGACCATGTTCCAACAATTATCACAAGTAGCCTTCGCGCAGGCCACTTGTCTATGGGCTAAGGAGGAGAAATTACCCCTCTGCCCCTGGTGGTCTATCGTTAGCCTTTCCAAACATCGGAGTTTGGCTGTTAACAGGTCAAACTGGCTTGCGTTTAGTAGAACCAAAAGGAGGAATTCCGCTATTGATAGACCATGAGCAAAAAACTATAAATAGACCTTGAAGGGCACCTTGGGAGAAGATTTCGATCTCAGTTCTCTGAGCTTCTTTATCCCTTGGCTAATTTGGTTTAGCTCTCTAGCTCTCCAAGGTGCCCAAGTCTCTGCTTTGGCTTGGGAGGGGAAGTGCTCAACGATCTTCCGGGTTTGTGGTGGGACCTCCTCGCTGTGACTAAGGTCTTAGTCTGTTTCTGAGTCCCCAGTCTACTCCCTTCGAGGGATTAGTAAGGGCTAGCTTCCCCTCAAATTGTTGAGGGCCCGAGCTTCACAAGAGACCGAGAAAGCAGTTTCAACATTTTGGTGCGGTAAGCGTGGAGTGTGGCTAGTCCAGGAAGATTCCAAAGAAGGGACATGGCAAGAGATGAAGAGCAGGGCGAGGAGTTCTGCGGGTTACCCCCAGTGGCGATGCAAAGGATTTTCTCGTACTTCAGGAGGGAAGTCCTCAACACCCTCGGGTTCGCAGTCGCAGTGTTGTGTAGCGAGTTTGCAACCCCAGCTGTTCAGGTGTCCTGATGAGTACTTTTTGTACTCATCTTTTAGTATAATTGTAATATAGTTTTAATACGAATTTATATAAATATATGTATTATCTTATCTAATTCATTTCTTTTTATTTCTTCAACTAATTTAAGCATAGTTTATGTTTTTTAGGTTTTCTGGGCACTTGAAGCAAAAATGTCAAGTACACCACCAAGGTCACGGGCATGACCAAGGGCGTGATAGCCTAATATGTATTCCAGACATGCTGCCGCCACTTCAGGACCATTCCGTGAAGATTCGCCAAGTACACGCCCCAGGTCACGGGCGTGACCAAGGGCGTGACACCCATGTCACGGCCGGGACCCCGCCACCAGCTGCCAGCACGCCTGCCACATCATTTAAAGTTACACGCCCCAGGTCACAGGCGTGACCTGGGGGCGTGACATCCAGGTCAGGGGCGTGACTCGCCCCGCGCTCCTTCCCGCCGAAGTTTCCCGCCAGCAGCCACTTTTGAAGATTACACGCCCCAGGTCACGGGCGTGACCTAGGGCGTGATGAGCCCGAAATGCCTGCATTGAAGCCAGAATGCGCCCTCTTCACAACAGCATCGATCACGCTCCTTACACGCCCTTGGCCACGGGCGTGACCAAGGGCGTGTAACATCAAATTTCTGCCTATTTAAAGGGAGCTTCTCCAGATCTTCACAACCGAATTTTAGGACTTAGACTCTTCTTTTCATGTTTTATTTTCATGTTTAGTAGTTCTTGTATGTCCTTTTTTATTAGCATTTGTAGTTTTCAATTCTAGTTGTAACTTTCAATTCCTATCTTGAACTTTTCTTTAATAATTTAATAAAATAGTTCTTTTCTTCTATCTTTTTCTCCCTCGTTTATCATGTACTCTTTTTTTTTTTAATTCCTCAATCTCCATGAGTAGCTAAATTTCTATTAGTACTCGACCGAGATGATCCAAGGAATGATATGTCATGAAATAATCTATAGTTGTTATTTCTCTTTTCGAAAATGCTTAAGATTTACCCTTGATTTTACGATAACGAGATTATATTTTTGATATATAATTCTTGTTCTTGTTTTCGTTCTTTAGTTAGCCGAGAGCCTCGTAAGACGAATCGATCACTCAAGGATAAAAAAGAGTAGAATGCAATCCTCGAGTGAGGAAGACGTTACCCTTCTGGATTAGAGTAAAAGCCAATAGCGGGATTCACTTCCATAAGGCGAGTTTTAGGGGTTTCGATTCTAGAACGAGAGTTCGATTGATCAACCTAAACTCAGTTGAGCGCATCCTCGAGAGAGGTGCGTTCATAATTCGAGAATCTCCACAGTCAAAGCTATTTTATTAAGAGAATGCGCTTTTATTCTTTATTCTTATTTTTATCTCCAAGGTGATTCAAAGATCGAGTGCTAATCGTTCCTTTACTTCTTATTTTAATTTTCCATTTGCAAAACCATCCTCAAGTTTTAATTGATAAAATAATAGAGATTTTCTTGAAGTAAGAATACTCAACCGCCCCGAATCTCATACAACCTTATTTTAATAACCTATACTACATTCGATACGGTACACTTGCCGTTGTCGTTTGCAGCATAGTTTTGCCCCGTCAAGTTTTTGGCGCAGTTCCCGGGGACACGATTGATATTTCGAAAAAAGAAATATTTATTAATTTTATCGTTCTCTTTCTTCTCCCCCTTCTCTTTAATTTTTTTTTATAAAAAAATATCTTAAAAAGCGCAATCTAAATTCTCGGAAAGGACGCTTTGGGCTTGAATTCCCATCATAAACTCTAGTACCTTGCAAACCCTTCACCGGGTAGATCTTGGGAAGTCCGGGACTAATTTAACCCTCTTTTTCAAAAAATATATATTTAATAAAAATATTTATAAAATTCCATTCATTTAAGTGAAAGTTGTTTCCTTTTTTATTCTTATTATGAAATTAGTAGATGCGGTCGTTAAAATTACCGTGCTTCGAAACCAAATTGAACTCTTACAAGCCGCACGAAGGCGCCAGTTTTGTTGTTATTATTGTAGTGCGCCTCATCAAAGTGAGGAATGTTATTTACATTCTTATTATCAAAATAATTATTATGAAAATAATTTTCCTCAATATTATGCAAATAATTTTGATAATAATTACGATCATAATTTTTCATCTTTTAATGAAAATAATTTTTCAAACTTTGATGAAAATAATTTTTCTAATTTTAATGAGAATAATTTTTCGGCGTTTAATAATTGTTCTTCTAGCTCCGAAGTAGATTATTCCTCGTGGCAAGCTCACCCGGATAGTTCTCGGAGCAATGAAGATAGATCTTTAGATCCGAATTTTTGTTTTTCTTCTTATACACTTCAGTTTTCGTTCTCTAATTTGGAGGAAATTCCGAAGATCCAAATAGATACTTCCCCCCAAAATCTAGAGGAAAATAATTTTTCTAATTTTCACGAGAATAATTTTTCAGCCTCTAATAATTTGTCTTCTAGCCCCGAAGTAGATTATTCTTGGTGGCAGGGTCACCCGAATAGTTTTCGAGGCGATGAAGATAAATCTTTAGATCCGAATTCTTGTTCTTCTTTTGCGCCGCAATTTTCGTACTCTAATTTTGGGGAATATCCTCTTTTTCAATTTGATACTCAACCCCAGAATTTAGATGAGAATTTTCTTTCTTCTAGTGTTTTTCCTCGTCTTTGGAAAATTTAGTTATGGAGGAACATGATTGCTCATGTACTCCCATAGTTTCTTTTCCCGATTATGAAGAAAAATTCTCTTACCAAGAAATTCTTAATGTTTTGGGCACCCCGGATGAACTAGAAGAAGAACAAGTTTCTTCCCCTACTTCACCCGGATCTTCTTTTCTTTATCATAAATTTTCGCAAATCTCTTCTATTTTAATTCAACCAGAAATTCATGAAATTTTTGTGTCCGAAAATTTTATTCCGCTTGGTAATACACTAGATTTTCCTAATGAAAATTTAATTTTAAAAAGAAACAACCGGATCTTAATCATTTATTTTCGCAAGCGCCTCCTCCTTGCGAAAAACTATCTGACACGTTTAATTGTGATTCTCTCTATACTAATAATTTTCAGGTTGAAGATGAGTCGTTGCTACCCCAATCAATTGATGATCCATATGTCGCACATCTTTATTTTTCCAAATCACCTCAGGTACGTATAGGTGATTTGGATTTATATATTCAAATTCAAGGACAAGAGGAGAAACACAAGATAAACGGAGGAGTCGTCGGGCAACGGATGACGGCATACTCACCTCAGTGTGAATTAAGGGAGTTGCCAGTACAATTTAAATTTATATATCTGTTTAGCCAACACTAACCGTCTAGCTTAAAGACGGGAAAAAAAAAGCGCTCTTGGGAGGCACCCCTTGCTTATCTTTATTTTTATGTATTTTTCTTTTAAAATTTATTTTCTTTCAAGTATTCTTCATACTTAGTTTTAAACATTCGGAACAATGTTTAATTTTAAGTATGAGGGTGTAGCTTTGCGTTCGCTGTATTTTTAATTGAAAAAAAAATATAAAAAAATAATATAAAAATTATAAAAATCTAATTTCTTGGAAAGGGCGCTTTGGGCTTGAACTCCCATCACAGCTCCTAGTACCTTGCGAACCCTTCACCGGGTAGCCCTCGGGAAGTCCAAGAAATATTTTATAAAAATAATAATAATAATAATAAATACGCCTAGCCTTGTTGTTTTTAATATTCTAGAAATTTAGTTTGAGGTCCGATTATAAGTATTCCTACATTTTTAATTTAGCTAATTTTTTGTTTTATTAGAATTTGTTAAATTTAAATTTGAAGTAATTTAGTTTTAAGAAACATTTTATGTTTTTAATTTGATTAGAGAATCTATTTAGCACTACTTCTCCGTTTAATTTTAAATAGCTTCACTTTGTGGTAAATTGGTTAAATATCTCTAAATTTTTTATTACATTCGCTTCTAACCTTAAGATCTTAGGAAATTTCATTCCACTAAAAATTTGCTCTCAAAATAGTTTAATTTATAAACTAGAAGTATTTCTTTACCCTTGGTAAACATTTATGTATTTTTTTCTTTTCCCCTATTGTTAGATCATATGTCATGGGAATAAGGAGATGTTAGTTCGTTATTCTCTGGTAAACATATGCAACCCAAAAATAAAATTGAAGAGAGAAAAAATGTGTATATGTCGTAGAAATGATAGGATAATAGTCTATCATTCTATGGTATTACATATACTAAAAAAAGGGGGTTTCGAGGATAAAATTCATCACCCCAATCAAAAACCTCTTCATATCCTTTGTCTTCATTTGCCATTTCGTTCAAACCAATTGATGGCGCAAATCTTAGCACACCGCTATAGGCGGTAGTAAGACTGCGGCACGAAACGGCAGTGTACCGATAGTTCAAGTAATATAAAACGAGGAGTGATCCCCGAATATCAAATCTCGAAGGAACACAGTAAGGTGGAGTTCACTATTGAGGCAGGACTTGAAATCAAA
The DNA here is from genome assembly GCA_033032865.1 of Dactylorhiza incarnata. Lineage (NCBI taxonomy): Eukaryota > Viridiplantae > Streptophyta > Magnoliopsida > Asparagales > Orchidaceae > Dactylorhiza > Dactylorhiza incarnata. Next base: position 20,154,799 of record JAWHQI010000006.1, on the reverse strand, counting down.
GTCCTTTAGTCGGATGGATGCGGAAACGGGGGTTTTGGATTGTGGAAAATAGAAGAAAATGCTACAACTACTCCTATGCAGGCCTTGAGCGCACTGCTTCACCGGGCGGATGGATTACTACACGGGCCGCTATGCACTGATTCGCTTGGCGGATGGAAGAGTAGGCTTACGGATGGAGTGGGTCACACCGGCGGAATGAGGGTCGCAAGCACCTCGTCGACAAGCACACCACTAGCAATTGCTAGTGCGGCACACGAACGTGACGACGGGATGGAGGATGGAATGGGGCGCACCTCGAGCAACATAAACAATAAACATTTCACATAGACATGAAATATATAAATACAAACAAGTTTAAGTGCTCTACTTCATCATAATAAAAAGATCTACACATATACACTTCAATAAGAGAAGAACAAGGCAAGAAACCGACCGAATCTGAAGGCTTGTTGGAGATTCACGGTTGGAATCGCTTTGTTGTCAATCCGCGTCCAAGCTCGGCCAGCAACTGCGTCCGGGGTAGAGAGAGCTGTCACGACACTCCAATGGACCCGTCTTCTTCGTCTCACGATCCGGCGGAGGTTACAAACTTACTCTTGCTTGAAGGAAATGGTGGCTATATCTCCCTTGAAGCTCTAGGATGTAGGAGGAGGCCAAAGGGACGAAACCCTGGTGGAGATGGCGAAATTGACGCTGTTGTACGGCGCGTATGGAATTCTCCTGTTTTAGGTCGAAGCTGTAGCTTTTATAGAAAAATGTTAGAAATTTGGTCACGCACGGTCGAACGCACGACCGTGCATAGACCGTGCGATACTTAAGCTCAGCAGGCGTGCAGGGGAAGAAGGCATGCGCCCGTGCGTTTTGCTCATGCACGACCAACACCGCCCATGCATCCAAACGCAAGGGTAAATTCCGACGCTCAGAAGTCATCAAGACACAGGTCGACCGTGCGTTTTACTCACGCACGGGAGAATCCTCCCGTGCGTCAAAACACGCGAGCAAACTCCGACGCTCCATTTTCTTCCCAGACACAAACGTGCGACCGCCACCGACCGTGTGTCAAGGAAACGCACGACCGTGCGATATGCACAGAAATTACATTGGGGAAAACAGGACGATCAAGTCACCTGCATACAAGAGACATACGCTAGGAAAGTACTACCAGCAGCACAGAGATAAAGAGGATACAATGGGGAGCACGCAGTGCTTACCCCCAACAACAAAGTGCGCAATTGCACACAAAAACAGGCACAACTATATACTTCTAATAAAAGCATGAATAAAGGAAATATGAACAAAACTGAAGCACAAAAGCAGGAAAACTAGCCTAAATGAGTCCGAAAATATGTATATAATAGGGACTCATCACACCCCCAGATTTACCTGTTTGCGCGTCCCGAGCAAACAATTCCTACGCAAGCGGGAATATGAAATAGCTAACTAAAAATTACAAAATGGAATACCATGCGAAGTCGCATGCTCATGTTCGTATAAGAAAACTAGAGAAGATTTCTAATTATACATAGAGTTTATGAATTTTAAAAATATAAATAATTGTTACTTCTACTCAAAATGAGAATTACGGTGAATCATCCGGTCACGCATATGGAGAAAGTAAACTGAACGCTGAGGCGAGCATTGCTAAAGATCGAGTTGCCGGAAAAACTCCACCGAAATCCATCGGTGTCGGTGACCATAGGCTTGCCCGGTTATATTCTCTCCACGACACTAGATTGGCTCAAGGCAAAGACATACTTTAGACTCTTGTGATCCGTATAAATCTTGCATGACACTCCATAAAGAAGATGTCTCCAAAGCTTTAAGGCATAAATCACTGCAGCAAATTCTAACTCATGCGTATGGTAATTCTTTTCATGAACTTTCGATTGTCTAGACCCATAAGCAATCACTTTTCCTTCTTGCATCAAAACACACCCTAGTCCAAAGTGAGATGCATCCACATAAACTGCTTACTCTACTCCTTCGATCGGCAAGGCCAACACAGGAGCACTACACAAACGCCTCTTTAATTCCTGAAAGGCTTCTTCGCACTTCTCGCTCCAAACAAAAGCGGTATTCTTCTGGGTAAGCTTAGTTAAAGGTGCCGACAAAACTGAGAATCCTTGAACAAATCTCCTATAGTACCCAGCCAACCCTAAGAAACTCCTTATTTCCTTTGGCGTTAAAGGAGTCTCCCAATCCAACACAGCAGAAATCTTAGCGGGGTCTACAATAATTTCATCCCTGTTCACCACATGACCCAGAAAGGATACCTGAGGAAGCCAGAGCTCGCACTTACTCAGCTTCGTATGCAACTTGTGCTCTCTAAGAGTAGACAATACTAAGAACAAATGCGTAGCATGTACCTCAGCACTTCTAGAATACACCAACACATCATCGATGAATACCACAACGAAATGATCCAGAAAATCCTTGAACACGCGGTTCATCATGTCCATAAATGCAGAGGGTGCATTCGTCAAACCAAAAGACATAACCAGAAACTCAAAATGACCATAACGGTAATGAAAGGCAGTCCGCGGAACGTCCGGCTCACGGATCCTCAACTAATGGTAGCCTGATCGAAGGTCAATCATCGAAAACACCGTGCTACCACGCAACTGATCAAATAGATCATCTATCCTCGGCAACGGATACCTATTCTTGATGGTCACTTTGTTTTGTTCTCTATAATCTATGCACAACCTCATGGAACCATCCTTCCTTTTCACGAACAAAATGGAGCACCCCAGGGAGAAGAACTTGGCCTAATAAAACCACACTACAACATCTCATCTAACTGAGTTTGCAACTCTTCTAACTCGCGCGGGGCCATATGGTACGGTGCCTTAGCGATAGGATGAGTACCAGGCTCAAGATCAATAATGAACTCCACATCTCTATCAGGCGGAAGACCAGGAAGACTGACAGGGAAGACATCAGGAAACTCTCGCACCACCGGAACACCCTCAATACACGGCGATCCAGTAACAGTTTCTACCACAGAAACAAGGTAAGCCAAACAACCGGAAATTAATAGTTTCTGAGCACATACCGCAGAAATTATCGGGGAACACTAGTACGGAGAACCCAAAATGCTCATTGGATGACTGTTGTCCATCACGAAGTCCAGACGCTTTTCCTTGCATCGGATGACCACATCATAACTGGACAGCCAGTCCATACCCAAAATCACGTCAAAGTCTTCTAAATCCAACACTTTGAGATCAGCAACAACCAAGAAATCTCCTAAGAGAACGGCGCAACTTCAGACGCACTGGTTCGAGGATACCAAATCACTAGAAGGGAACTTAACAAGGAACGAATCGTTGCCCAGCTCAGGTGTCAAACGGTGACGCTTGATGAAATCCCTTGCTACGAACAAATGGGTAGCACCCGAATCGAACAGAACACGCGCCCAACGATTCTTTACTTGAAATCTCCCTATAAGCGCGAAAATGAAAGGAAACTAGTCTAATACAGCGAAACTAAAAGAATAAGACTAAACAGTTGGCTTAAGGTCTAACCTGCGATCACTTGGGTCAAAGACTGCGCTTGCCCCTGGGTTAACACATTCAGCTTTCCTCTTCCTTTTTCCTAATGCTGCTGCGGAGGCAAGGTTCGAAGCGGAACTGGCTGCAATGGGGCTTGAACTTATGGGCATTGAAACCTCAGCTGCCCTTTCTGTCCGCACTGGAAGAAGACTTTCTCCTTGGTCCAACACTGGGCCACATCATGCCCCTTCCGCTTGCACAATGGGTAGAGCATCTCTCCCTTCGGAGCACCCTGAATTGCCAGCACTCGCTGCTGCTTTTGAACTCCTTTCCTCTTGAAACACCTCTCAACTGGATTGCCAGAGTGGCCACAGAGACTGCAGACCTCACCACCTCCTTTCTTCAAGACCAAGGCAGGCGCACCAGAATTTCCTTCTTCTCCAGCCTTTCTCTTTCCCTTCTTCATCAATCGGTCTTGCTCTACCGACGGCAGAAACTTTTTTAACAACACCGCCTTAAATGTCTCCCACGAACACCTTTCTACGAGGTTCTCCCTTTCCCTGATCCACCAGCTCTTAGCAAGTCCCTTCAGCTGTTAAGCGGCGACCATCACCTTTTGGCCCACAGAGACTCCCGAGTACTTAAAAATATCTTCAATGGCAACTAACCAGTCATCCAAAGCCATGAAATCAACTCTTCCGCCAAACGTAGGGGGTCCTAATCACTGAAAGTGCGATATGAAATTCACTTCCGGAGGTATCTATACAAGGGGTACCAAGGGAGCAGGAGGAGTAGGTACTGTCTGTCCTACTACGGGGGCCGGCACTACGATTTGCTGCCTAGCACCGACAGACAACAACGCCTCAACTTGTGATTGCATCGCAACCATCTGCCTAGTCAGAGCCCCAATGCTCTGGTGCAGACTCTCGATCAAAGCTTCACTCTGCGCTCTGGATGACTCGCCCCCCCCCCCCCCGACTGGGGAGTCGACCTAGTCGCGACTCGCTCACGCACCATCTCTGCTACTATGCATAAATCTATAATTGAAACTCAACCTTACACTAGAACTATACTTCTTGGTTCAGAACATACATGTACAGATACTTGCCATTGCTACCACCTTGCTCTTGGGATTTTCATGATGCTATGTTAAATTTGGAAATGATACTACATCACCCCTCTTGACTCATGTGCAAGGGTCATGAATGTATGAATTTTCTGTTCATTTTGAAATCATGGGTGTACATGTGTCATCATATAAGTCTTTAACTTCGCACGTGTGCTTATGTAATGCTATGTAATGTATATTGTGCTATGCATTCTAATAAAGGCCTTAATGCATGTTATGAGCGGCGTACACATGAAATATTATGCATCCCATACTACATAATATTCCATGTAACGAAAAAGAAAACGTGCTAATGGGCATCCATGTGATGATGGTTATGCATCCCATACTGCATAACCGTCACATGTTGCCACCTATGGTGGATCCATATACAAACACATATTATGCATCCCATACTACATAATATGCCTCATATACCTCTTATCATGCTATAAGTGTTGTGTTCATGCTTTGGCCAAGACGTACTGATGACACATCGATGTGTGTGTGCAATGAAGCCAAAGCAACTACTATATCAGAATTTGTTGCCCGACCAACTTGTCAAACAACATATCTCTGATACTAACTGTCACAACCCGCATTTTCTCCGAATTTAGGAATATCAGAGTAAGAGAAAATACGCGTCATGATGCCACATCATGCAAGAGACAACTGCAGACGCTCAGGCGGAAACCTATTACTTGCATAATCAAAACATGTTTACATGATAGATCATCATTCGAAATCATTTATTTGAGTTTGGGGGTGAGAACTTTGTCTCTTAGTTCATGGATCAACTAGTCCACCGAGAAAAATATATGTAATTGCAGCGGAAAATACTTGATTTAGTTCACTTAAGGTCCTAAATGCACGTGATGACAGGACATAAAGTAAATGATATGCACATATCTAGGCATAGTATAAGTACAGAAAATATCTTTTAGACGACTTTAAAGATAAGGATTTCAGTTAAATGGTATGCAATGTGGATGGAAGAAAAGCCATTTTGTAACTATAATGCACTTAGACATAAATCATTCCCAGAGAGCAAGATACTCAAGATCCAAAAAGTAGTAGCATTTAACTGACAAGTAAGCTATAAAGTATCAAAATGGCACAACGGGCATCAACAACCTGACACTAACCCGTTGGCTCCAACTAGTATGTCTGAACGTAAGAAGGAAACTAACCACAACTACCTCGCAGCAGCGCGGTAAACATCAACTAAAACTCCCGGAGACTCCGGGCTACACCACTAGCAGCTAAGGCTCTGAACCTGAGGCATTCAATAAAACAAAGAACGCCTCAGCAAAGAATTACAAGTGGCAGAAAAACAAGTAGGAAAGTAAATGAGGCATAAGGGGTACCAACCCAAGCCATATTTACCGAAAGAGAAGCTCCAACAAAGAACTAAGCAAAGCACCAAGTGCGCCAAAATGCCATAACGAGGAACAAGCAAAGTTCATTTATTTTGTTACATTATTTAAAGAGACTGATCAGCTCAATTTAAACGGGTGGCGGTCCTTTATCCTCTGCCAACCCAAAAGCCAAAACTGGGTGGTGGTACTTTATCCACTACCACCCAAAAGCCAAAGCCAGGTGGTGGTCCTTTATCCACTGCCACCCTAGAAGCCAAAACAAGGTGGTGGTCCTTTATCCACTGCCACCCTAAAAGCAAATACCAGGTGGTGGTCCTTTATACACTGCCACCCTAAAAGCCAAAACAAGGTGGTGGTCCTTTATCAACTGCCATCAAAAAATAATTAAATTAAGATTCAGTTACGACATGGGACGAAACCCGAGATAACATCACAATAACGCCCTAAGAATAGGGTCACCAATAATGTAAACACGGCAAAAGATGAGTCATAAGAGAAGACATAAGTTATCTAACCACAACGGGTACAAGGTTTCAAAGAGGAGAAGTAATCGAAGACATAACTCAAGTCCCAGGAAGTAGAGAGCAATTCTTGAGAACCCAATGGTCAAAATACAAGGGTTCAAGAAAAGTCAAAGGCAAAGAAAAAGAGGTTCTAGAGAGATCCAAGGGCAGGGACCCTCATTTCTTGAGAGATTAAAGCAGGAGTCAAGCATTTCTTGAGAAAGAAAGGAGCAGGGATAAAATATTTCTCGAGAAATTAAAGCAGGGGATAAGCTGCTTCTCGAGAAATTAAAGCAGGGGATAAGCTGCTTCTCGAGAAAGAAAGGAGCAGGATTAAAAAATATTTCTTGAGAGATTGAAGTAGGGAAATAAGGTTCTCGAGAAAAAGGGGGGCAGAGAAAACAGTTCTCGGGAAAATTTAAAAACAGAGAAATCAGGCAGTTCGTCGAATGCCCGTTCGACGAATGCAAGATCGTTCGTCGAACGCAAGGACGTTCGACGAACTCACGGTCGTTCGTCGAATGCCCGTTCGATGAATGCAAGACTGTTCGTCGAACGCCCGTTCGACGAACGCAAGACCGTTCGTCGAACACAAGGATGCTCGACGAACACAAGGCCGTTCGTCGAACGCCCGTTCGACGAACAACAGACCGTTCGTCGAACGCAAGAACGTTCGACGAATTCAAAGCCGTTCGTCGAACGCCTGCTCGACGAACGTTAGGAAACAGAAGAAAACAAGGGGCTGCAGGAAAAAAGGAAAATAAGACCGATTTCTTGAGAAATCTAAGGCTGATTTCTTGGGAACCCAAGGCTGCAGGCGGAGAGAAACCAGGGCAACTCCAGATACGATAAAATTTACAGGAAAGTAGGCAAATAATAAGAAGTGTTCCAAGAAAAGGAAAGTGCTTCAACAATCCATAAAGAAGGGGGAAAAACAAAAGCCACTTGCCTTAAACCTTGCAAACTCGAAGATCACCGCTCCAAAAGCTATGGATCAGCCAAGAACTCTCCCGAGAACGAAATCCTAAAACTTTTTGGGTCAAAAAGAGGAATTAGGTCACTACCGTAACTCCAAAAATTCCACGAAACGGGAAAAGCTTACCACTAGGACAAAGATCTCGCCGAGAGCTTTCCAAATCAATACACCAAACGCGATTCCGACCACTACGGCCTTCGAATCGCCTACCAGAAGCTCCAAGACACTCCAGTCTCACCTCTCTCGCTCGGCGACTGGTTTGGTTCGACAAAGGAAGAAGAAGAATAGGGAGAGAATTTTAGGTATTTATATAACCATAAATTCTATATTTAAATAATCAAATAATTCTCCCCTTTTTACTCAAACAGCGAGGACGAGCAAAACACCTCAGATTTTCATGAAAATCGCACCTTACCTGAAAATCGGCGCTACGAATCCAACGGCAAAGTCAGAATTCGATTATGATGAGCCAAACTCGGGATAAAGCTTCCCGAAGCTTAAGTCTTGACAACTACACAAAATATTCTCTTCAACTCGAAAAGATGTGAAAACTCGCACGCTCGGTCTAAATTACATACTTTAACTAAGCTAAGGCCCACAACTAATCCTAACGAGCTGACGTAATGCCCTTACACCAAAATTATGTCACAACGGCAACGTAAATAATTAACAAAAAAATCAGGGGCATTACAGCGCCAGCGAGCACAGGGTAGGCGAGCGTAGCATAGGTGAACGCGGCGCAGACGGGTGCGGCGCAGGCGGGAGCGGTGCAGGCAGGTGCGGCGCAGGCGAGTACGGCGCAAGTGGGTGTGGCACAAGTGAGCGCGATCCTGGCGGGCGCGGTGCCCGTATGAGCGGCTCCGGCGAGGGTGGCTCTCGCGAGCAGTGCCCCAGCGAGCTCAAGCCAGGTGAGGGAGCTCGGGGGGCGAGTGGAGCAGGAAAGGACAGCAGGTAGAGGTAGCCCCTTCTGCGAGCTGGTGCTTTCCGCACCCATCCTAGAAGGGTTCGGGAGTTGGACAGGGTCTACTACCACGGCTGGGATGACCCAGCCCAGAACCTGCAGTCGTTTGAGGACTCGGTCTCTATTAGGCCGATGTCGGACGCCTTCAAGTGTTTGCTCTCTGCCGTCACCCTAAAGGAGAAGGCCCGGGAGTGGTTCCACCAACTCCCTGTCGGATTAATCTACGCATTTGAGGATTTGCGTAGAAGTTTCTTGTTGCGGTTTTCAACTTCGAAGAAGAGGAAGAAGGATGTCGAGTCCCTCTTTAAGGTGAAGTAGGAGCCCAAGGAGTCGTTGGCTCATTATGTAGATCGGTTTCAGGAAGAAGTATTGCTCACCCAGAAGATGCCCAGGTTTGCCCTTCAGCTCGCCTTCACGTTGGGGCTGAAGGAGAGTTTCTTCAAGATGGATCTAAAGAGGAAGGCCCCCATCTCCTACGAGGAGTTGATGGAGAGGGTGGCGGAGGAGGTCGAGAGTGAGGAGGCCAATCCGGAGCTCACCAAGAGGCTAGCAAAGCTCAGTGAGCCAGAGGTCAAGCAGCAGGAGGTGCGGAGAAGGGAAGAGCCCAGGACCCTAGAGGGCGGATGGAGGCAGCATGGCGGGGGGATGCAAGGTCAAGGAAGAGGTTACGCCCTGCGAGGGGGTAACTTCTATGGGGGGAAAGGAAGACCCCAACAGTTGGGATGGAGTCAAGGTCCAAGGCCGGTGCCTCCCCCGCCTCAGCAGGCTATGGCGATCAGGCGAGGAAGAGGAGGAAGAGGAAGGAGAGAAGGAGCGGAAGCAGGAGCAGGAAGGAGAAGGGGAAATAGTGCGGCGGAGGCTGGGAGGGGAGAGGTAGCGTTGTCATACTGTGACTTCCATGATGAGGAAGGTCATGCAACGTCCACCTGCCCAGAATTCTTAGAGGCAAAGAGGGCTAGAATGTTGACGCCGCGACAGCAGCAGGTGAGGATCGAGGAGGTCCTGCCTCGGGAGGATGAGGAGGAGAGGTGTGATGACGGGGCCGAAGTGGGGACCCGAGGAGGGATCCGAGTGATCCACGGGGGAGTAGGGGTAGAGGCAACCGGCAAGGCGAGCCTCCATACCATCTACCATCGGAGCGTGGCTTTGACATCCACGACCCCACCCCCAGCAGAAAAAAATCACTTTCTCTCAAAGGGACATGCTGGGTCATGAGGACCCTTTCTGCGATGCATTGGTCATCCAGACCGCCATCGAGAACTTCAAGGTGTCCTGAATTCTCATGGACAACGGAAGCTCCGTCAACGTCATCTTCAAGAAGGCATTCGATGAGATGAAGGTGGAAGCCAAAAGGGTGTTGGCCTCGGATGGACCATTATTCGGGTTCTCCGGAGAGAGGAAGGAGGTAAAGGGGGGAGTGGGGATCCACGTGGTCCTAGGCGGGCAATCTCGGAATTGCCGCTTCGTCATAGTGGATGCCCCCAACAACTATAGTGCCATCTTCGGCCGGCCACTAATCTGCGCTTTCCGCTGCGTCCCCTCCACCTTCCACCAATGCCTCAAATTCAGCTCAAGGCGAGTCCAGATTCGGGTAAGAGGGGATCCGAAGGCAGCAAGACAGTGCTATGTGACTGCGGTCAACACCATCTCCTAGATAGTCGAAGCAGGGAAGTGGGATCAGGAGGTTGGAGAGCCAGCGGGTCTCAGAGAGGCGGAAGAGGAGATGGGAGGAGAAGAGGAGATGGGAGGAGAAGAGGAGAAGGGAGAGGAGGAGAAAGAAGAGGTAGAAGGTCGGGCCCAGCAGGGAGGGGAGGATGAGGTGATGAAGGTTCAGAGGGGAGAAGGGGAAGAGAAGGTCGAAGTGCCAACTTGCGATGAGGAGAGGGGAGAAGGTTGGGGAGAGTAGTCCGGGCTAGAAGTCGTGGAAGAGGTCGTAGAGCTCGAGGTCACCACCCAGGCCAGGGTGGTGGAGAAGGTCTGCATCAGCGGAGAACTCGGCCTGGAGGAGTAGAAGCAGATCCTGGCTTGCGTCCAGAAAAACATGGATGTGTTCGCCTGGAGTGCCGCGAAGATGCCCGAGATCAATGCGGATGTGGCTTGCCGTCGCCTCAATCTCAACCCAGGAACCCGCCCCATCCGTCAAAAGAAGAGGGCCACAATAAACAAGTTGGAGGGCCCATTCGAGAGGAGATGCGTTAGATTCTACAAGTGGGTTTTGTATTAGAGATCCAGTATCCATGCTGGGTCTCCAACGTGGTGATGGTAAAAAAAGGAGGTAAGTGGATGATGTGTATCGACTTTTCCATGCTTAATAAATCATGCCCCAAGGATTATTACCCCTTGCCTAGAATCAACGCGTTGGTTGACTCAGCTGTCGGTTTCCCTGTAATGTCTTTCTTAGATGCTTTTTAAGGTTATCATCAGATCCAAATGCACCCCCCCCCCCCCCCCCCCCCGACATCAAAGATGTCTCCTTCATCAAAGGGGATGGATTTTATTGTTATAAAATGATGCATTTTGGGCTCAACAATGCAGGGGCTACATACCAATGGATGATGGACAGGTTCTTCCAAGAGCAAAAGGGAAGGAACCTGGAGGTCTATGTTGATGACCCCATGATAAAGAGCCCGGACCTCAAGTCTCACCTCTAATACCTTGAAGAGACTTTTGGGACCTTGCAGAAGTACAAGAAGAAACTCAACTCCCTGATGTGTGTCTTCGGGGCTAGCAGGGGAAAATTCCTAGGCCACTTGCTCACCTCTGCGGGGGTGGAGCCTAACCTAGAAAAGGTTAAAGCAATCTTGGAGTTGGGGTCGCCATGAAACGCAAAGGAAGTTCAGCGCCTCACGGGAAAATTAGCCGGGCTCAGTAGGTTCCTCTCCAAGGCGGGTGAGAAGTGTGCACCTTTCTTCAAGGTGTTATGGGGAAACAAGAAGTTTGAATAGACCTCGGAATGCGTGGAAGCTTTTCAAGTTTTGAAAGGGCAACTCACCCAGACTCCCCTACTCCAGGGACCAAGGCAATGGGAAGATCTATCCCTATACTTGGTGGTAGGATCTGAGGCAGTAAGCTCGGTGTTGGTCCGGGAAGAAGGGAAGAGGCAGTTCCCCATCTACTACGTCAGCCGAGTGCGGAGGAAGGTGGAGCTCCGATACCCAATTTTGGAGAAGTTGGCTTTCGTTTTGGTGGTATCGGCCCGGAAGCTCAAGCCATACTTCCAAGCACACTCAATCAAAGTGGTGACCGACCACCCGCTTTGCAATGTCATGGAAGGGGTGGAGCATTCGGGGAGGATAGCCAAATGGTCCGTAGAGCTAAGTGAGTTTGATATCGCGTTTGTGCCTAGGACGTTAATCAGGGCACAAGAGGTGGCAGACTTCATGGCGGACTACGCAACTGAAGTGGGGGAACATGAATCACCTTCCCTGGTGGCATAGAAGATGCTAGTGGATGGTGCGTCAGGGAAACACTCCTATGGAGGAGGAATCGTCCTGATAAGCCACCAAGGAACAAAGATTGAGCAGGCCCTTAGCATCCATTTCCCTATTACCAACAACCAGGCCGAGTACGAGGCAGTGATAGCAGGCCTGCGGCTGGCCAGGGAGCTGGAAGTGCAGGACGTGGAGGTCTAAACGGACTCCATGGTGGTAGCATGCCAAATCAGGGGAGAATTTGAAGCTAGGGAGCCCACCCTCCAACGCTACCTGGAGAAGGTCAAGGGGGTCATTGGCCAATTTCACACTTTTTCCATCACACACGTGATGAGGGAGGAGAGCACCCCGGCGGACCTACTAGCCAAGTTTGGCCCTCGAGCAGGAGGGACAGTATCGGAACTCTTCCGGCCTTCCATTGAAGAAGGGGAGCTGATGGTAGTGGATCAATGAGCATCGTGGATGGATCCCTTCGTCACTTTCCAAGCATCGGGAAAGTTTCCTTAAGGGGACATGGATAAACGGCGCTTTAGGTACAAGTCGGCCTATTACTCCTTACATGCAGGAGGACTATATAGGAAAACACTCTCGCGGCTCCTGGCTCGTTGTGTGTCTGAGGAGGAGGTCCCGAGAGTCCTCGAGGAAATCCACTCGGGGGAGTGTGGCAGTCACTCCGGGAGCCGGACTCTGGAGGGGAGAGTGCTGAGGCAGGGCTACTTTTGTCCTACCCTTAGCAAGGATGCATTAGAATTCGCAAGGAAGTGTTCAAAGTGTCAGCTCTATGCTCCACTCCAACTCCTCCCAGTTCAAAGGCTCCGGACCATCACAGCTCCGTGTCCCTTCGCTATATGGGGCTTGGACCTAGTAGGTCCTTTCCCACAAGCTAGTGGCCAAAGGAGGTTTCAATTGGTAATGATTGACTATTTCTCCAAGTGGGTAGAAGTGAAAGCGCTGGCCAAGGTAACCTCCCAGGTGGTGAGGAATTTTGTATGGGGCGAGATAATTTGCAGGCACGGGCTGCCGTTGGCCATAGTGATGGACAACGGACCCCAATTTGCCAGTGAAGAGTTCGTTAGTTTTTACACCCAACTCGACATAGACCTCAGGTTCGCATCGGTCCACCACCCAAGGAGCAACGGTCAGGTGGAAGCGGAGAACAAAATAATTGTCAACCTGCTGAAGAAGAAGGTGGAGAATCTCAGAGGCAATTGGGTAGAGCAGCTTCCCTAGGTCCTAAGGGCCTTGAGGACTACTCCAAACAAGGCCACAGGGGAGACCCCCTTCAAACTGTCTCATGGGTCCGAGGTCGTCCTCCCGGTAGAATTCAAAGTAAAAACCCCCAGGGTGATCACCGCAGGTGAGGGAGATGAAGAATGGCTGGTATAAAATGATGCAGAGCAAAGGTTGCCCCTGGACCTGGTAGAAGAGCTCTGCGACCTCGCTACTATTCGACAGGAGGAAGCCAAGAGGCGGATGGCCCGGTACTTTGATCAGCATATCAGAATAAAGCAATTCGAGAAAGGAGACTTGGTCCTGAAGAAAGTAGATGCGGCAGGGAGAGGAGCCTCTATAGGTAAGTTAGAGCCCAATTGGGAAGGGCCTTACATCGTAAGCGAAATGCTCAAGTCTGGAGGGTACCACCTCCAGGATGTGGAAGGGGTACCTCTCGGCCGAGCAAGGAGTGGGGATAATTTGAAGAGATTTTATCCATAGTAATTTTTTGTAACTGACTCTTGTATGTTTCCTTCTTAATATATATACTTTGGAGCAGTTTTTTGAGCAAGTAACATGTCCTTTGGTGTTGGAATGCCCCAAATCGATTCCGCTGTCGTGCTCTCATAAACGGTGGGTCAGGTTGATATCTGGAGAGGCTGGCAAGTAATAAGTCCTTTGGTGCTGGAATGCCCCAGATCGATTCCGCTGTCGGGCTCTCATAGATGGTGGGTCAGGTTGATCTCTGGAGAGGCTGGCAAGTAACAAGTCCTCTGGTGCTGGAATGCCCCAGATCGATTCCGCTGTCGGGCTCTCATAGACGGTGGGTCAGGTTGATCTCTGGTGAGGCTGGCAAGTAACAAGTCCTTTGGTGATGGAATGCCCCAGATCGATTCCGCTGCCAGGCTCTCATAAACGGTGGGTCAGGTTGATCTCTGGAGAGGCTGGCAAGTAACAAGTCCTTTGGTGGTGGAATGCCCCAGATCGATTCCGCTGCCGGGCTCTCATAGACGGTGGGTTAGGTTGATCTCTCGAGAGGCTGGCAAGTAACAAGTCCTTTGGTGCTGGAATGCCCCAGATCGATTCCGCTGCCGGGCTCTCATAGACGGTGGGTCAGGTTGATCTCTGGAGAGGCTGGCAAGTAACAAGTCCTTTGGTGCTGGAATGCCCCAGATCGATTCCGCTGTCGGGCTCTCATATATGGTGGGTCAGGTTGATCTCTGGAGAGGCTGGAAAGTAACAAGTCCTCTGGTGCTGGAATGCCCCAATCGATTCCGCTGTCGGGCTCTCATAGACGGTGGGTCAGGTTGATCTCTGGAGAGGCTGGCAAGTAACAAGTCCTTTGGTGCTGAATGCCTCAGATCGATTCCACTGCCGGTCTCTCAGAGACGGTGGGTCAGGTTGATCTCTGGAGAGGCTGACCAGTAACAAGTCCTTTGGTACTGGTAGGCCTCGGATCGATTCCGCTACTGGGCTCTCATAGACGGTGGGTCAGGTTGATTTCCGGAAGGGCTGGCAGAAGGGGAAGTTTTTGAGTGCAAAACAGGGCACCAAAACGGCGAGAATGGGAGGTCTCGCCAGGCGAGACAATGTGGGGCCCCATGTAAAATAGGGTCCTCACAGACAATCTAAGAGAAAGTCGACAAGTGGGCAGCCCAGATGGGCGAGCCGTACGAAAAAGATCATTCCAATCTCCGGGAATGACGCGAGAAGCAGCGCAGGGATCTCGCTCGCCGGAATTAAAAGGGAGACATTCGCCCTCCCCCGCGAGATAGAAATTCGGAAGGGTGGATCTTGAAATCTCCATAAGGTCGGCTAGAAGGGCGAGAACTAACGCGGTGAGTATCCTGAGTCGAGGTTACGCGATTGCGTGATAGGAGGGCGCGAGCACGACGAACGCCGAGGTAAAAGAACAAGTAATAAACGTGAGGAAAATGCATCATACATTAAAAGCGAGAACACAACGAACCAGCGGGAAATTTTTCATCTATTTCTTTCGAGTCTATTACATCCACCACGGCGTTTTCGCCGGACAAAAAGGTGTCGGAACACAAAAATATATACAATAATTTAACTATCACTGAGGAGCAGTTGGTCCTCTCTATCTGCAGGGGGCGGAGGGGACAAGAATAGCTCCGGGACCATATCTTCAATCGTCAGGTCAAACGCCTCAGCGGATAGCAGGAGGGCTCCCTGCATGGCCTGGAAGATGTATCGCGCCGAGGTCATGGAGGCCTTGCGACATTCTTCTTCCCAGGCTCGCTCATCATTCCTCAGGCTTTGAGGAGACAGGGGGGACGACGACATGGATCAGCTCGCGGTTGCGAGCTTTTAACCCGACGACCTTATTCTCCAGACCAGAGATGCGAGAGAGAAGCTCCTGGACGGTCTCGGTATCCTATATAGGAAATAGATAGGCCAGGGGAATAGTTAGGAAAAGGAGGAGGCGAGAACCCAAAAAACATGTCCCTCCCTAGTGGTCAGGAGAGGGTACCTCGGAGGCCAGCAGCCTTTCCTTCAAGCTCGTTATCTCGGCGGTGGAATCTTTATAAGCGAGGGCGAGCTCCTCATTATGCCGCTCCAGCTGGAGGCATCGTCGGCCCGTCCTATGGGCGAGCTCCATAGAGCGGAGCTCGGCTCGCGCACTATCATACGCCAAGGTCCTCGCAGTCTCGTCCTTGAAGACTGAGGCGTCCTCGCGGCCGTACAATCCGAACCAGAGCGAGAACGCCTACCCATTGACCATTGGCTGCTCCACCCAAGAAGGGAGGAGGGTGGAGATGGTGGCTTTATTGACTTCTGGATTCCAGTAAAGCAGGTACTCGTCGGCCTCGTCCTTGTGCCTCTGGCCGAGACCGAAGTTCCAGTGATTTACCGGCACTGGCAAGGAGGAGATCCGGGCAACCTTTTTGACCAGCTCGCTAGATTCCCTTTCTTCTGGGAAGTCAGCCGGTAGGATCTCGCCCGGAGAAGCCTCGGCATGCCCATTTCCCTTCTCGGAAAGGGGGGGGGGGGGGATATTTCTTGCTCTTCTTCTGGGAGGGCTGCGAGAAGGAGTCTTTCCGACCCGAAGACTCACCCCTTTTCTTAGTGGGAGGGGCGACAGGACAAGGGGTCTCGCGGAAAGCGTCCGCTCCCATTTTCATGAGGGAGAGGTCGGCGGGGAATGATCGGCTGCTCGCATAGGGGGGATGGACGGGGAGATCTCACTCTCCTGTGACAGTCCAACAGTTAGAAACGTTAAAAATTAGAACTTTGAGAAGAAAAGGGCGAGATGGCGCAATACGTACCCTCCCCAGGGAGCACTGGTGGTAGCGAGTCGAGGTTTCGGCGGAGATGCGCCACCTCGAAGTTCTTCTTGTTGAAGAACTGGAAAGAAGTTGAAGCGGCGGGGGGGGGGGGGGGTGCAGTTAGACAAAACCCCGCATAATACGAGACCACGATAGAACACCAGGTATATTAGCGAGCGAGACCAGTTTATAGGATTAGTATAAGCAAAATGTTCATGCGTTAACAACAAGAAAAATTGAAAAAAAAAGAGCGAGCATCACAAGCAAATGTATTACAACAACCAATCAGTTCGCAAGAGCTCCAGGAGCAGGCGATAAATGGTTAATAATAAGAGGAGAAATGTCTGCTAGTTAGTGCGGCGAAATTAAATAAGTTTTCAAATGTTACGAAGGGGTTTGTCAAGCTTAGAATGAGTGCGGCCGAGACTAGTAACGTAACCATTCCCACCGGCCACGACCTCGCACTCCAGATCTCGGCTGGATCCTAGGGTATTGTTACGCATTGAGCGAGCGAGCCTCGCGTTGGATCAGGCGGGCGTAATCGTTCACTCGCGCAATATGAGTCCCGAAGGAAGTGGCCGTCTCGCCAATGTCTTCCGACAGCTCGGCGCGGAGCCGCGCATACTCATCCAACAAAGCAGCATGCCGCTCCTCGGCAAGTTCCCGGTCCCTCCTCACTTGAAGGTGAAGATCCTGCAGCATCCGCCCTTGCTTCTGAAACAATTCCGAGGTCCGCTTCTTCATGGCCACGTGATCCAGCGGGTCACCCAAGAAGTCATCCATCTGCTCCGGCAAGGGGAGAGGCGACATCTCTTCCTCCCTAAAGTCAGAGTCAGAGGGGAGAGTCTCGGAATCACCTGCGAGCAAACCCAAATATCGTTAGTCGTTAACGAGACTAATATGGAGAGTAACAACTCAACAAATGCGGCAAAATAATTACCTGCAGGTGGGCGAGAAGTAGCAAGTTGGCCCTGGAAGAGAGTAGCGAAGGGTAGCGAGGTAGACTTCCCATGATCATCGCGCTGTGTCACGACGTCTGCGCGAGCTATCAGGGCAGTTCACGAGCCACCAAAACCCTCCCCCTAGAGATTGAACCCAGGGATGATAATGGTTGTGACAGGGGACAGGCGTCTGGGGCCGTGAGCTTGGACGACCCTGAGTCGGGCGAGGAGAGGCTGTAAAAAGGAAAAATGAGAGCCATCCGCTAGAAAGGTAATCCAGTTTTGTGGGAGCGAGGCGCTTACCAGCAGTTTCTCCATCGACAAAATCAATCCTCGCAAGAGGATCGAGACGGGTCTCGGTTAAGCGAGCTCGCCCTCTTTGGACGCCCTCAGACAGGCCTGTAGTTCTCCGGAACGAGGCATTCTCGGGCAGGTACAGTAATTGGCAGAATAGGGGAGATTAATGACACGCACCACCCCGGCTCGAGTAATATTTATAGCTATGGGGTGGGACCCACAGAAAATATTCCTGACAATTCAACAGTCACCGGCGAACATCCGGCGTTGGATGATTCTTTGCAAGCTTCGAATAATCTCTCAAAGAGCGGGGATTATGTACAACCCTGATATTCGCCAGGAGATGGGCATAGACGAAATTTGTTCTGCGTTCGACGAACGCCGAGCTTCAGTTGAGGTCGACGAACTCAGCTCGGCGTTCGACAAAATTTGTCCTGCGTTTGACCAACGCCAAGCTTCAGTTGAGGTCGACAAACTTAGCTCAGCGTTCGACAAAATTCATACTGCGTTCGACAAACGGCACCTTTAAATCTGTCTCAGCGGTTGGGCAGAGAGGGTCAGCCGTCTCAGCGGTCACTTCTGTCCCGTCTCGGTGGATCCGCTAGGATAGAGTTGTCTCAGCGGTTTCCCTCCATCTATAGCTCAGCCCGACGGGCTCGATCTTCCATCCAGTTCAGCACTCTCACAAGGCCAAGGGGAGCTCGCAGGAAGGTATGCGAGACCTGGCCTCGGCGGATGTCGCCAGAAGAGGCGCGAGCGGGGCTTTCACATAACACTCGCCTAAAAGGGGTTTCAAATCCAACAGGAAAAAGAGGTAACAAGGAGGGTGAGCCAGTCTTAAGGGTCACTTGCAGGAAGGCAGGCGAGTCGGGCACTCGCCGACCTCTCGCGAGAGAGCGGACGAGCCAGGTTTTTCCCATGTTTCTGTGTTCGACAAACTCAGCTCAACGTTCGATGAAATCCGTTCTGCGTTCGATGAACGCCGAGCACCAGTTGAGATCGACGAACTCAGCTCGGCATTCGATGAAATTCATTCTGCGTTCGATAAACGTCACGTTCTGCGTTCGACGAACTCGACTCAAATGATTCACGCTTCATTTCGACAAAATTATTTCTCAACCCGGCGAGCTTAATCTTTCGTCCAGTTCAGCGGACTCTCACAGGGCTGAGGGGAGCTCGCAGGAAGGCACACGAGATGCGATCTCGGTGGAGGTTGCCGAGAGGGATGCGGGCGGAGCCTTCGCAGGGCGTTCGCCTAAAGGGGGTTTCGCGAGCCATACTCGCAAGGAGACTCGAAGGAGTTCTCGCAAGTAGCCTTCGCGCAAGACACTTGTCCATAGGATAAGGAGGCAAAATTACCCCTCTACCCCTGGTGGTCTGCCGTTAGCCTTTCCAAACAGTGGAGTTTGGCTGTTAGCAGGCCAAACTGGGGTGCGTTTAGTAGAACCAAAAGGCGGAATTCCGCTATTGACAGACCATGAGCAAAAAACTATAAATAGACCTTGAAGGGCACCTTGGGAGAAGATTCCGATCTCAGTTCTCTAAGCTTCTTTCTCCTTTGGCTACTTTGGTTTAGCTCTCTAGCTCTCTAACGTGCCCAAGTCTCAGCTTTGGCTTGGGAGGGGAAGTGCTCAATGATCTTCCGGGTTTGTGGTGGGACCTCCTCGGTGTGACTAAGGTCTTAGTCTATTTCCGAGTCCCAGTCTGCTCCCTTCGAGGGACTAGTAAGGGCTAGCTGTCCCTCAACTTATTTATAGACCGAGCTTCATAAGAGACCGAGAAACCGGTTTCAACAGCGAGTGAAGAGATGAGAGAGGGTCGCTAGCTTGCGGCAAGGATAGACTTCGCCCGCCGCGACAAATGCCACTCATGCGGTGGGTTTTCCCTTTATTTATGAATTTGTATTACAGCTTGCCTTGGATTCGAGTATGTAGAGAGGAGAAAACTATGTTGATTACAAAAGCAAAGGAGTAAGAAAGAGCCCGACTAAGCCGTTCAGGTTGCTTGAGTTGCTTGAGTAAAAACCAAATTGATAGGTTGTCGTCCGAGTTGCCAAATCAGTTCGACAGGAATCATTGAGGCACCGAGTTGTTGTTAGGAAACTGTCCAGACCAGGCTGAATGAAGTAGCGCTGTCGTCTGGCGACATCAGTGTCATCAGGCGATAGCGAGAAGAATGCTGAGAATGGGCAAACTGGGACGAATGAAACCGCGATGTCGTCTGGCGATATCAATGTCGTTGGGCGAGAACCGGCAAAATGCTGAGGCTGGTGAGACCGCCGTCTACTTCATGACCGCCGCTTGCCTTCTTGACCGCTGATGCGCAAATCTCGCACACTGCTATAGGCGGTAGCTAGACTGCGGCACGAAACGGCAGTGTACCGATCGTTCAAGTAATATAAAACGAGTAATCCCCGAGTATCGAATCTCTCAAGGAACACAGTAAGGTGGAGTTAACGTTCGAGGAAGGACTTGAGATCGAAGTCCTTGAGTCGGATGGAATGCGGAAGCGGGGTGATTTGGCTTTTGGAAAATAAAAGAAAACAACTACAACTACTCCTATGCAATGCCGCTATGCAGTGCTTCGCTTGGCGGGATGGAGACTAGGCAGGCCTTGAGCGCGCTGCGTCGCAAGGGCGGATGGACGAGTAGGCAAACGGAATCGAACTATGCAGGCCTTGAGCGCGCTGCTTCGTTAAGCGGGATGGATTATACGGGCCGCTATGCCACGATTCGCTAGGCGGATGGAAGAGTAGGCATACGGATGAGGGTCGCAAGCACCTCGTCGACAAGCACGCCACTAGCAATTGCTAGTGCGGCATACGAACGTGACGACGGGATGGAGGATGGAATGGGGCGCACCTCAAGCAACTCAAACAGTAAAATATTTCACATAGACATGAAATGTATAGAAATGCAAATAAAGTTAAGTGCTACTTCATCAAAATGTTAGCTCTAGCTACATATACATCAATAAGAGAAGAACAAGGCAAGAAATCGACTGAATCTGAAGGCTCGTTATAAATTCACGGTTGGAATCGCCGGGTTGTCAATCCGCGTCCAAGCTCGGTCCGCAACTACGTCCGGGGTAGAAAGAGCAGTCACTACTCTCCAATGAGCCCGTCTTCTTCGTGTCACGGTTCGGTAGAGGTTGCAAACTTCCTCTTGCTTGACGGCGATGTCGGTTAGATCTTCCCTGAAGCTCTAGGATGAAGGAGGAGGCCGAGAGGAAGCTCCGGCTCAAGAATGGCGTGAAGAACAAGCCCGGAGCACCTCCCGATGGTGGGCGGCGATGGAGGGGCGAAATCGGGCGCTCTAGAGCAGGAAACGGTGGACTGGCGGAAGAAAATGCGGAGGATCCAACCTAATTCGCGAGCAGGAATATTTGTAGGCGCTAGAATAAAAAGTGCGCACGATCATTGGCGCACGACCAGTGGTCGTGCGCGCTGGAATCCTGTGATCGTGCGCCTGCCTGGGCGGAGCCTGCAATATAAGAAATATATAAAATATAATGTTCGCACGACCAGTGGCGCACGACCGGTGGTCGTGCGCATTATCGTAGGTGGTCGTGCGCACTGGTCGAAATAGAACTCATAAAATTAATGTTAAGTGCGCACGAACAGTGGCGCACTACCAGTGGTCGTGCGCAATAGAACCAGCGATCGTGTGCACTGTTCGAGACAGAACTCATAAATTGGTGTTAGGTGCGCACGAACAGCGGCGCACGACCAGTGGTCGTGCGTAATAGAACCAGCGATCGTGCGCAGTGTTCCTATACAGAATTGTACCGGGAACACCTGCATGACTCCTGTTCCTACAGAAATGCGAATCCAGCCACTGAAAGTGACACTCAACAATGCATGAAAACTACTAAATAAGAAGAAGATGAAATAACACCAAAAATGGGCCTAGAGGTGCACTTAGCATGGAGTATCAAATATGAGTGAAAACATGTCTAAAGTGAAGTGCATAGACTAGAAAATCGGCCCAGATGAGTCCATAAATGTGTATATATTTGGGACTCATCACACCCCCAGACTTAACTGTTTGCGCATCCCGAGCAAACCATCTCTCGCGGACAGGAAAAACATAAGCTGGCGAAGAAATTATCAAGCGGAGTACCATGCGAAGTCACATGCTCATGTGCGTAGAAGTACAGTAGACAAAATTTCTAACTATACATATTAGTTTATACTTTTCTAGGGGCGTATTTATATATTACATTTACTCAAAAAGTGAATCACGGTGAATCATAAGGTCGTACATAGGAAGAAAGTAAACTGAACGCTGAAGCGAGCATTGCCAAAGATCGGGCCTCGAGTCAACTCCATTGAAATCCATCAATGTCGGTGACCATAAGCTTGCCCGTTCGCACTCTCTCCACGGCACTGGTTTGACTCAAATGCGTGAATCAATAGGACTTAAGGTTTTAGATGAGGCTTGGGTTTAGGTGAGGTAAACAAATATAAACATGAAGGCTTAGAACACAAAAAACCAAATGAGGAAATGCATAACACTATCCAAGTAGCCATAAAACACGCGGATGCACCACACCCCCAGACTTAGAATTAACAACATGGGTGTGTGCACCGCCTACTCCCAAACATATATTTTTACACAGATTTTTCATTAAAGCTCATATCTTTTTCTTTTCTTTTCACTTCTTTTCTTTCTCTCATTTTCTTCTTTTCTTTTCTTATCATTTTCAGCAGCTAAACAATAAAACACATCCACATCTTCACAAACATATCACCAAATCAACAACCCAACTCATGAAAATAATAAACAGCTAAAGCTCAGATTTGGGTGTGCGACTAGGATTGGCATTTAGGCTTTGGTGAAACAACAGTGGGGCTGAATCAAAGAAAGGGTAGGCACAACTGGGCTGACGAGGATAAAGCGATAGGAGTGGGCACAAAGGCTCAACCGGGCCAAAATGATGGCCTATATCACATTCACGCAATTGACTAACCGTATACCCATGCTTCAAGAATCGCTTGGGGCAAGTTCTAGCCACCGAGAAAGATAATCCTTCCTCCCGACTCGAGCAATATGAGGCTAACAAACGTCTACACACATTCCTATGCTACCGTTTGATTCACACCGGATTCACCAATTTTGAGTAGAGTAAACAATATTTACGCTAATAGAAAAAATATAAACTAAAAGCATAAAAAGAAATTGAATCTACACGAATTTCTAAACGAGACATGAGCACTCGTCTAGGAGCACTACAGGAGTCAACATTTTACTCCACCTCATAATCCTAAGCCAGCACAATGATTTTCCAAATCACACAAAAAGACAAATTCAACTCGCGACGTGCCAACGGCTAAGCGCGCTCAAGTGGGTGCTGTGGTGTGCAATAAAAATAAACAAAACATTTTAAATGAAATCTTCTAGTATGCAGTGCAATAGTGCACGTGAGCGGGTAACCAAAACTACTCTCCCCCAGACTTAAACTAAACAATCCGCATAATATATGACAGGAAAATCAAAATAGGGCTAGGGGAAGAGAGTACCCAATGCTTAGCAAGTGAGCATACCAGAAGATTGGCGATTAACTCTAGACCAAGCTGCAGCACCCAACCAGAAGAATACATGCAGGGGTCAGCTCCGCAAAAACAAAGGAAAAGAGAAATGCTGAAATAAAATACACTAACTACGCAGGATTAGATAAATTAAAAATGCAAGAAAAAGAAGATAACTACTGGGGTTATTATCATCCCAGCACGACTTATTTGGCATTTGTAAGTTCTAGCTAATGGGAGTATGGAAGGAGAAGTGGACAGGTAATTGGGCTAATATCCGTGTCGGTAGCGTGTACCGATATGGTGATAGAACAATCACTCCCTACCTAAATAAAAATACCTGCTCTTCACAGGTAGGGGAAGCAGAAAGTAAGAAGTGGAGGAGGAGTCCTCCTCACCATTCTCACCAAAAACATCCTTGCCTAGCAAGGTGTCGTCAACAGGGAGGTGGCGGGAGGAAAAGGCAATGAATGGAGCTTCCTCTACGGAGGGGGAATCAACCTCCTCACATAAGAGGATGCTCTCATCATTGACTTGGGCAATATGCACCAAATCCTCCTGGGGTACCTGTGAAGACTCAACCTGCACAGGCTCGGATGAAGAGGGGGGATCGAGAAATAAACAAGATGAAGAACATAAATAATCAAAAATCGGGGGAGTAGTCCCGGTCTCACTCCCATCAGGTTGGGGAAGTAAAATAATGTTTGCATTGTCATCAATGCTACAAGATTCGGCGGGATCAACAGTGGCCAAGCTAGAGATTTGGACTTCCTCCACCGGTGCTGAGGAAAACTACTCTTCACCTGGAAGGTTGTCCTCCTCCATAGGAACATGCATGACACTAAAGTCACCAGCCTCCTCTTGCGACACATCATCAACAATGTCGTCAGAGACGAGTGTAGTATGCACAACAGGGAGAGGAATAGTGCTCAAATAAAAGTAGTGCACCGATTCCGCACAAAGAATCGAATCCACTAGGGGTGGTGGATGCACTGGGAGAATAGGCTCAGCAATGTCGGTGCCCAGATCAGCCACACATCTGGTGACTGTGTCAACGCCATACCCTTCAAGATGTGAAGGTGGCAAAGACACAAAACCGGATGTTGAAGGTGTGCCGCCAGAGTTAGGATTCGGGACGATCCGGATATCCGGCTCGTCATCCTCATCCAATTGGCGACGAAAAGCAGCACAATCCTTCAGGGCATGATCTGTGCTCCGACAAAAATGGCACTGCCTAGCGGGCTTCTTTGGCACAGCGGGTGCTGAAACCGAAAAGAAGTAAGACGGTAAAGGCTCAGCAGAGTAGCCATAAGACTTACGCACACCATATAGAGTATCAGACGAAGTCGATGCTCTATATGCTGGGCGAGAAGAATTATGCCCACCATTCTCCGTAGGGCATTCATCACTCGAGTGGGAGGTAGCTCCACACCAATGGCAACGGATATTAAGATGTGCCCACATAGTGCGAAGATAAAATGATTCAAATAGAAAAACACTATTGTGCGAAATACCACACCTAACAAAAATTACTAAAGCAACCTAATTAAAACAGGAAAATGGAATAAAAAGAAATAAATCAAAGAAATGCAATTACAAATGGAAGGGCTTCTCTCTCAGGTTTTCCCTCTCCAGAAAACTCACACGACTGTGTTCCCCGACAACGACGCCAAAAACTTGATGCGCAAATCTCGCACAGCGCTATAGGCGGTAGCTAGACTGCGGCACGAAACGGCAGTGTACTGATCGTTCAAGTAATATAAAACGAGGAGTAATCCCCGAGTATCGAATCTCTCAAGGAACACAGTAAGGTGGAATTAACGTTCAAGGATGGACTTGAGATCGAAGTCCTTGAGTCGGATGGAATTCGAAAGCGGGGTGATTTGGCTTTTGGAAAATAAAAGAAAACAACTACAACTACTCCTATGCAATGTCGCTAAGCAGTGCTTCGCTTGGCGGGATGGAGACTAGGCAGGCCTTGAGCGCGCTGCGTCGCAAGGGCGGATGGACGAGTAGGCAAACGGAATCGAACTATGCAGGCCTTGAGCGCGCTGCTTCGTTAAGCGGGATGGATTACACGGGCCGCTATGCCACGCTTCGCTAGGCGGATGGAAGAGTAGGCATACGGATGAGGGTCGCAAGCACCTCGTCGACAAGCACGCCACTAGCAATTGCTAGTCGGCACACGAACGTGACAACGGGATGGAGGATGGAATGGGGCGCACCTCAAGCAACTCAAACAGTAAAATATTTCACATAGACATGAAATGTATAGAAATGCAAATAAAGTTAAGTGCTACTTCATCAAAATGTTAGTTCTAGCTACATTTACATCAATAAGAGAAGAACAAGGCAAGAAATCGACCGAATCCGAAGGCTCGTTGTAGATTCACGGTTGGAATCGCCGGGTTGTCAATCCGCGTCTAAGCTCGGTCCGCAACTACGTTCGGGGTAGAGAGAGCTGTCACTCTTCTCCAATGAGCCTGTCTTCTTCGTGTCACGATTCGGTAGAGGTTGCAAACTTCCTCTTGCTTGACGGCGATGGCGGCTATGTTGGTGCCAAAAATGGTACCAACTCCACGATCGCTCAAACTGAAGGATGGGGGGTAAGACTGTTGAATGGCTGGTTACTTTGAGCTGAAGGAAAGGCTATTTTATTGATATAAAGCTTGAGTTACAGCTGAGGTTACAATAGAAAAGTATGAAAGAAAGGTGTAAGATTTGAAGAAAAGAGCTAGCAAGGAGGTCTCCTGAAGTGAGACCGGAAGGTCCCCGCGGTCTCAAAAACTGAGATCACTCAAGCCACTGGCAGGAACTGGAACTCTCAAAAAGATCTTCCTACTGGTACCCCTACCCCTCTACTTATAGACACAGGGGCCTGCCCGAACGGGCAGATCTGGAAGTAACGGGTTGCCCGGAACTGCTGAGATCGCCTGAGACCGCTACTGTGATTGCTGAGATCGTCTGAGACCGCCGAGATCGTCTGGACCTGCTGAGATCATCAGCTGAGACCGCTGAGATCGTCTGAGACCGCTAAGATCGTCTGAGACCGCCGAGATCATCTGGACCTGCTGAGATCGTTAGCTGAGACCGCTGAGATCGTCTGAGATCGTTGAGATTGTCTGGACCTGCATCACCTAAACAGCACAACAGAATCAGCCTAAGGGCGACCTCACGAGGCGAGATCGCCCAAGGGGCGATCTCCTCTCTTTACGATCTTCCCACGGGGGAGGTCGCCAAGGGGCGACCCTCGAGCTGAGATCGGCCAGGGTTGGGCGATCTCCCCTCGGGGGAGGTCGCCAAGGGGCGCCCTCCGGGCTGAGATCGCCCAGGGCTGGGCGATCTCCCCTCGGGGGAGGTCGCCAAGGGGCGACCTCCGGGCTGAGATCGCCCAAGGCTGGGCGATCTCCCTTGTGGGAGGTCGCCAAGGGGCGACCTCCGGGCTGAGATCGCCCAGGGCTGGGCGATCTCCCCTCGGGGGAGGTCGCCAAGGGGCGACCTCCGTGCTGAGATCGCCCAGGGCTGGGCGATCTCCCCTCGGGGGAGCTCGCCAAGGGGCGACCTCCGGGCTGAGATCGCCCAGGGCTGGGCGATCTCCCCTCGGGGGAGGTCGCCAAGGGGCGACCTCCGGGCTGAGATCGCCCAGGGCTGGGCGATCTCCCCTCGGGGGAGGTCGCCAAGGGGCGACCTTCGGGCTGAGATCGCCCAGGGCTGGGCGATCTCCCCTCGGGGGAGGTCGCCAACGGGTGACCTCCGGGCGAGGACAAGGACGCCCAAAAAGAAGGGCGGCGGTGACCTCCCGGGGGAGGAGTCTCGCGAGGCACGAAAGTAAGACCGCCCAGGTGATAGAAGACCACCAGGGCTCGGACAGCTAATTTGAGATGATCGCCGATTTCTGGGTAAACAGGCTAGATCTTCCTTGATGCTCTAGGATGAAGGAAGAGGCCGAGAGGAAGCTCCGGCTCAAGAATGGCGTGAAGAACAAGCTCGGAGCACCTCCTGATGGTGGGCGGCGATGGAGGGGCGAAATCGGGCGCTCTGGATCAGGAAACGGCGGACTAGCGGAAGAAAATGCGGAGGATCCAACCTAATTCGCAAGCAGGAATATTTATAGGCGATGGAATAAACAGTGCGCACGATCATTGGCGCACGACCAGTGGTCGTGCGCGCTGGAATCCTGTGATTGTGCGCCTGCCTGGGCGGAGCCTGCAATATAAGAAATTTATAAAATATAATGTTCGCACGACCAGTGGCGCACGACCGGTGGTCGTGCGCATTATCGTAGGTGGTTGTGCGCACTGGTCGAAATAGAACTCATAAAATTGATGTTAAGTGCGCACGAA
Source organism: Dactylorhiza incarnata (assembly GCA_033032865.1). NCBI lineage: Eukaryota > Viridiplantae > Streptophyta > Magnoliopsida > Asparagales > Orchidaceae > Dactylorhiza > Dactylorhiza incarnata. Next base: position 20,127,334 of record JAWHQI010000006.1, on the reverse strand, counting down.
CAGTGGAGCACTACCAGTGGTCATGCGCAATATAACCAGCGATCGTGCGCACTGTTCGAGACAGAACTCATAAAATTGGTGTTAGGTGCGCAGAAACAGCGGCGCACGACCAGTGGTCGTGCGCAATAGAACCAGCGATCTTGCGCAGTGTTCCTGTATAGAATTGTACCGGGAACACCTGCACGACTTCTGTTCCTACAGAAATGCGAATCCAGCCACTGAAAGTGGCACTTAACAATGCATGAAAACTACTAATGAAGAAGAACATGAAATAACCCCAAAAACGGGCCTAGAGGTGCACTTAGAATGGAGTATCAAATATGAGTGAAAACATGTCTAAAGTGAAGTGCATAGACTAGAAAATCGGCCCAGATGAGTCCATAAATGTGTATATATTTGGGACTCATCAACCGCCGTCTGCCTTTTTATCCGGTAAGCTCTGATTAAATATGAGGCCTCATTTAGAGGTGATGGACGTCGTCCTGAGTGGTCTTCTTCTGAGGTCACCGGAGTTGCTGGAGGCTAACCGCATGGGCTCGGGGTCGACTTCGCCGGAGCTGCTGGAGGCTAACCACACGGTGTGTGAGGTTAGATTAAATCAGACCGTCAAGATGAGTATCTGCTCTCATCCTCATGTCGCCTCCTCCCCACGTTCATCCTCGAGGGTCCTATTTATAGGATCTGGGTCGGTGTCATCAACGTCAATGAGACGATGGCCGGAAATCTACCCGCGCAGTTAGAAAAACAGAGGTCGCTGCCTTCCTTGTCGACTGGAACGATGGAGGCCGCCGATGAGCTTAACTATTCTTGTAGGTCGTCTAGTCGGTGGCTAGGCCAGTTATGACGGCCGTCCTAGCGGTTAGAGAAGAAGGAGGTCGCCGATTTGTCGATTAGATGGAGGAGATCGCCAACCTTGGCACTTACCTGGGGCGGTTGGAGGAAGGCGCCGCTTACCTTGGTGAAGGTTGCTGACCTGGCTGTTAGAGAAAAGGAGACCGCCAACCTGGCAGTTAGATGGAGGAGACCGCCATCCTTGGCATTAGAGGCTGCCATCCTTAGTGTTAGAGGTCGCCGACGGTTAGAAAGAAGACTGCCATCTTGGTTTTGGAGGCCTCCAGCGGTCAGAAAGAAGGAGACCGCCGGCGTCAATGGTGGAGGTCTCCATCTTGGTGTTGGAGGCCGCCGACGGTTAGAAAGAAGGAGAACACCGGCTTTATTGGTGGAGACCGCCGTCTTGGTGTTGGAGGCCGTCGACAGTTGGGATGGAGAAGACACCTACTATAGACGGTGTGAGGGTAGGAATTGCCGCTCCTTGCCGTTTTGGGTGTAAAATGGCCTTTGCGTGAGGTCTGAACCTTCTCGGGCGCGTAATTTGTAAAAAGGCAGCAAAAAAGGCCTCCCAGGGGAGGATCTCCGATTTTTGGGTCAACACGGTGGATCAACTTAAGGTTCGTTTGGCTCGGCTTATTTGCTCCGGTGAGTTTGGACAAAATCATCATTGTCATAGAATGTATGTTTGGTATGACAAATGTTACTATCATTACCAAGAAAAGAAACTAGTTATAAACATAAAATGTTTGGTGTGACAATGACTTTTTTGTCCAAACTCACCGGAGCAAATAAGCCGAACCAAACGAAGCATTAATCTCAGGTGGGCGTAACCTCGACCAAGGAGCGTTCATAATTACGGAATCTCCACGGTCAAGGATCAGATTTGAATTTATCTTTTTTAATTTTCATTTGAGGTACGCTTTGATCAAGTTTAGTTTTCTTTCCTTTATTTTGTATTATAATTTTAATTGTAAATTTCCCTAAAAATTATATTCGATAAGATAATAGTTATATTTTCCCAAAGTAAAAGTACTCGACAAACCCGTGGATTTATACGACCTTGATATTTTCATATCTTATGCGATGAACGATAGGTAAGCTTGCCTATTCCATTTATAATTTAATATTCAAATTTTTACGTATCAAGTTTCTGGCGCCATTGCCGGGGAGTTTTTGTCGATATTTTGAAAAGGGGTAACGCTATTAATTTTATCTTTCTTATTCTTTATTTTTTCTTTTTTCCCCATTTTTTACCAAAAAAATAATACTAATAAAATATATGCTATAATTAAAATCTTGGAAAGGGAGCTTTGGGCTTTGATCCCATCGCAACTCCTAGTACCTTGCGAGCCCTTCACCGGGTAGACCATGGGAAGTCCAAAACTAATTAAAACATATTAGAAATATTCTCTCGTTTTATTTTATTTTTCAACAAAAAAATATAAAACTTATAAAATTACCATAAATATTTTATCTTTTTCTGTTTTTTGTGTTTTGTTATTTTAATTTTATGGAGATATTCGTGGTGGTTCCTCCAAATCAGGGACGTGCTCTTCTTCGTCTCTATGTTTTTTTTCATATTTTTTTTCTTTTTTACTTCGTACTTAGTTTTCAACATTGGGTACAATGTCTCTATGTTTTTTTACATCTTTCATTAAATTTTTTGAAAAATGAAAATTTCCAAATAAAAAAAACTTCAAAATTTAGAAAAAAAACAAGAAAAAAAATATAGTAAGCCCTTACTTTGGTTTTGGTTATATCCAAAATCAAACATTTGTGAGTTTATTTATAAGCATTTTTATTATTTTTTTTAATTTGCTAATTTTTTTTTTCTTTTATCATGGTTAGTTAGATTTAATTTTTAGGTGATTTAGTTTTAAGGAATATGTCGTGATTTTAATTTTATTAGAGTAATTTATTTAGCATTTTTTTCTCTTTTATTTTAATTAGATACAATTTTGTAGTAGTTGTGCTTAACACCTTTAGATTTTAATTATTTCTAGTCATGCTTTTGGATTCTTAGGAAATTTCAATTTACTATTGTTGCTCTCAAAATATTTTAATTTAATCTAAAAATTGTTTAGCCTATGTATCCCTTTAGCCCATTACCCATAGCCTTCCCCTACCCAAATAAAAAATATTTATTAAAAGATCATATGTCATGGAAATAAGAGGATAAAATTCATTATTTCCTAAACATATGCTCCCCTTTGTATGAAAAATATTTTGAAAAGATTTTATGTCATGAAAAATGAGAGAATAAAATTCATCCTTTTCCCAAACATATACAACTAAAAAAAGTAAAAGATGCGTGAGAGGATAAAATTCATCACCTCCAATCAAAGCTATATTCATGTTTTCACAAAACCCATTGGCCAATCTAATTGATTTTAGACTTAAATTAAAATATTGGAAGATCATAAATAGTAGTTTGTAATTTTCCGTAAGCTCCTTTAAAATTGGAGTATTTATAATGTTAATCTAATTTTGTTCACAAATTACTCAATTTTGTGTCTACTAGTTAATTAATTTGAGAATTCTTGGCTAAATATTTCTCTCTTTTCATCTTATTTTCATAATCTAGGCCTTATCTCGTAAATCCCCAAATTTTATTTTTAGCTTTCTTTTGAAGTAAATAAAATTTTTGTTTTATTAGAAATCTTATTAATGTCTTGTAAATATTTCTCATAATTTTGCTCTGGAATAGCAAAAGCTCAAGTATGGGTGTGTTTGATGAGTATCTTATATACTCATCTTTTACTATAGTTTTAATATAATTTTAATATGAATTTATATAACTATCATAAATACATTGCATATTTTATTATTTATGTACTAACTTAAGTATATTTTCTGATTTTTAGGTTTTCTGGATATTTTAGCAAAAAATTTGCCAGTACACGCCCAAGGTCACGGGCGTGACCAAGGGCGTGACAACCTAATATGTGTTCCAGTCTTCCTGCTGTGTTTCTGTCTCAATTCCTGAAGAATCAATGGAACACACCCGTGTACTTTATGTCACGCCTGTGACATTCCAATGTCATGCCCGTGTACCCTCCTACAGCTCAGCCGACCGTATCCTGAAGCCATGACATAATTTCCTCCAAGTACACACCCGTGACCCATGGATAACACCTATGTCTGATCATGCATACCCTAGTTCACGCCCTGATAGAATCCCGTACTTGTCATGCCCGTGTAATTCAATGGTCACGGGCGTCTACCTCATTGCCGCTAGAATGACGCGCCAGCCCGCTGAAGATTTCCCACTAGATTACAGTCTAATTATTACACACCCTTGGTCATGGGTGTGACCCAGGGGCGTGACACGCACATAATGCGTGCAATGAATCCAGAAGGCGTCTCTCCCGCACCATCTTTGATCACACACTTTACACACCCTGGGTCACGGGTGTGACCGAGGGAATGTAACCCCAACTTTTGCCTATTTAAAGCCAGTTCCTCTATATCTCAAGACAACTAAGTTTTCATCCCTCTTGGGCTGAAACTCCTTCCCTCTGCCCCCTCTTGCGGCAGAAATGCCTTTCTTTCTTCTTGTATATTCATATTTCTTTTTTGCTTAGATTTTGATTCCATGTAATTTTAATTTTATGCAATGTAGTCTTAGATTTCATTCCATGCAAGGTTTTCAAATTCTCGTTCTCTCTTTTTATGTAATTCAGTTTTCTTTTAATGAAATGAATTTTCCATTCCTTTTATCTTTTCATTTTAATTAGATTAATAGTTAGATCTTGAAAATTGCGAGCTTTAGATGAAATTATCTTTCTCTTCCTCCTTCAATTTATTCTTGAATTACGTATCGAGTTCATAATTCAGGAATCTCCACGGTCAAGGATCGGATTTGAATTTATCTTTTTTAATTTTCATTTAAAGTACGCTTTGATCAAGTTTATTTTTCTTTCCATTATTTCGTATTTTAATTTTAATTATAAATTTCCCTAAAAGGTATATTCAATAAGATAATAGTTTTGTTTTCCCGAAGTAAAAATACTCGACAGACCCCTGGATTTATATGACCTTGATATTTTCATATCCCATGATATGAAGGATATGTACGCTTGCCTATTCTTTTTATAATTTAATATTCAATTTTTTACGTATTTGCCAACCTTATTTTAAAACATTCATCCTACCACCGAGTGAGCCTACTACCCTGCCAGTTAGGTGAGAGCCTGGTTAGTGGGTCTGCTCAGGGCCAACCACATTTTGAAACTTCTTTTCACCCGACCACCGAGTGAGCCTACGACCCTGCCAGCTAGTTGAGAGCATGGTCATCGGTTGTGCTCGGGGCCAACCACATTTTGGAACTTCCATTCATCCTGCCACCGAGTGAGCCTAAGACCCTACCGGCTAGCTGAGAGCCTGGTCAGCGGGTCTGCTCGAGGCCAACCATCTCTTGAAACTTCCTTTTACAAGTTAACACACCCACCATTCATAAGAAAAAACTAAGTTTGAAAGTAAACATTTTTATTACATGAACTCAAGGCTAAAAACATTTCAGGCCATCACCACTCCATGTGTGACCGATGGTCTTGCCTTCCACATTTTGAAGGAGATATCCCCCCAATTTTAGGGCTTCTTTAATGACATAGGGGCCCTCTCAATTGGGATTGTGCTTCCCCACCGCGGCTGACCTTCTGGCCGCGTCGACCTTTTTTAATACAAGGTCCACTTTCTCGAATTGTTTGATCCTAATGTGCTTGCCAAAATACTTTGCCATCCAGCGCTTCACTTCTTCTTATCGAATGGCGGAAAGATCTTGGACCTTCTCAATCAGATCTAAGGAAAGTCGTAGTTCCTCTTCATTATCCACTCTCCATTCTTCGTCGCCTCCTTCGGCGACACTTACCCGTGGTTTCTTGACCTCGAATTCCACAGGAAGGACAACATCACAACTATGAGAGATCTTGAAGGGGGTCTCACAGGTGGTGGTTTTGGGTGTAGTTCTTAGATCCAATAGGACTGAGGGGAGCTGCTCCACCCAATTCCTTTTCAAATTTTCTACCTTCTTTTTCAGCATGTTCACTATGATCTTGTTCGCCGCCTCCACCTGACCGTTGATCCTGGGATGATGAATATATGCAAACCTGAGGTCTATTCCCAGTTGGTTGTAGAAGCTAATGAACTCTTCACTAATAAACTATGGCCCATTATCTGTGACTATGGCTTGAGGGAGCCCTTATCGGCAGATGATCTCCCCTCATACAAAATTATGGATTACCTGGGAGGTTACCTTGGCCAAGGCCCTATGCTCCAACCACTTTGAGAAGTAATTGATAATGACTATGAGAAACCTCCTATGCCCACTTGCATGGGGGAATGGTCCTAACAGATCCATCCCCCAAATCGCAAAGAGTCACGGTATCGTGATGCTCCTTAGCCTCTAAGCCGACAAAAGTTGAAGCGCGGTGAACAACTGGAAATTTTGACAATTTTTGGCAAACTCTGTTGCATCCTTGCTCAGGGTTAGCCAGAAGGATCGGGGGGGGGGGGGGGGGGGGGTGAACAAGGGTTTTAAAAACTTATGTTATGTTTTTAAATATTAGAAAAGATAAGAGATTAATTTAAAGAAGAATTCAAGTAATATAAATGAAAGACATGTTTTTATTAACTTGAGATATAAGATTACAAAACTTGATTTCTTATGACGCTAGAAATCATAGGCGATAAAGTAAAATCTCTTTTTGTTTTATGTACTGACTCGTATCCTCACGAACCGGTTGGCTTTAGCCGATCTCTCCCCAGATAGGGCCTCAAGCCGCTCTAGGCTTCCTATCCCAAAAAAGCCTCGAGCACCCCCTAGATCTAGTCCCTAGACCTAGTCGACAACACGAGGCGAATTCCTCCCTAAGTCCTACCCAGACCTAGTTGCCAACATGAGGCAAATTCACAAACCGATTACAACGATAAAATAAAGGGACAAATCTAAAAGACAAATATAAAAACTCCCTATGAGGTAATTTGAAGGAGACGCCGAAGAATCGATGAAGATCGTTGAAGTCAAAGCGTGCATTCTTCGCGTTGAGTTGTGATCCAAGTCTCCTTCGATTCCTCCTTTTGAAATTGAGTGGGAGTTGTGTTGATCTGGAAATATGACCCTCTCAGAGTTTCTGAAGTGCTGGAATAGGGCTCTAATCAATCATCCAATTTATAGAACATGAGCTAACGCCAGCGTTAAGGCTAACGCCAAACGTTAACCCAGTATATTAATGTTTTGATGGCTCAGATCTCTAAAACAGGAAGGAGATTCTGCACTTTAGGAATTGTTTATCTTAGGCCATCCTAACGCTGACGTTAAGGCTAACGCTGGCGTTAGGTCAGATCATTCCTAAACTTCCCACTGCAATCACGGCTGCTTCCTCCTTGACATAATCATCCCGGTGAGTTGCATGTTAACGTCTAGCATTAGGTTCTAACGCCTGGCGTTAGACCAATTTTCATACTTCAGCTTTGAATTGTTCCAGACCAATAGCAGCATCCTAGTATCATATTTGTTCAAACCTGCATGCTAAAAACACAAAGGCAAATAAGATCAAATATAAGTAGGATTTGTTATTCTCAAATCAAAGGGATGCGGAAAACCATGTTCCAACAATCTCCCCATTTCGATAATAACAAATCCAATCGAGATAAATCAGATTCATATATAAGTATGTGTTTTTAGATGGATATATGACACTAAGCAATCATAGAGATATTAATAGGAGTTATAGTTCATTAAAATTGTGCTCCCCCTACTTAAGTGCTCCCCTTAGTATATGCACCCATAGACTAAATTTATGCTCCCCCTTAATCTAGTGAATCCTACTCCTTTAATCATTATGATTTATCATTTTATTCTCCCCCTTTTGTTATTAGAAAAAGAGGGTGGAGTGAAACAAAACTAGAATAAAGAAGGAAAAAGTTGGGACATAACTAAGAGAGGATTAAGAGTTTTGTGTAAACATAAAGTAAGTCATGATCAAGCTAAGGGAGAGACTAGCATAGCAGAAAATATATGATAAACGTGAAAGAACAACATTCCATGATTTTACCAAAGGAATTCTGCCACTTGCTTTTCAAATTAAATTTTATGAAGAATATTACTTGTTGAAAGAAATGAAATATTGTTTGACAAGTACAACTGAAAGACAAATCCTTAGAAATAAGCATGAGAACACATGGTAAAAACCACATAGTCAAATAGGAATGCGGAAAGATAAAACAAAGTTATTAAGATTTATATTTTTGTAATAGTTTGACCATTTCAACAATATATCTAGACTCTTCACATTTGAGCATTAGAACTTTGAAAATTTTCATAACAAATAGGCAAGCTTGAATCAACATATTCAAAAAGATAATAACTACAATGTAACCAATTCGTAGTTCAAGTAATGAAAACATTATAGAAATCATGCATTGCAATCTAGTGCTTTTACTAAAGTTTTTAGAGAATTATGTAATGTTGCATTAGGATCCAATTCTCATGAGTAGAGGCTTTATGAAAATTAATGATGTGTGCATAAGGTGTTTTGATAAAAGTATACAAGTGAAATAATCAAAACACATGACATATGTATTGAAATAGTAACAACAACATTAAGAATGTAATCTTAGAATTACTTTCACACATCATATCTAGAATAAACTTTCAAAGCACATCACATAAGTACAACTACCAAGGTGCGTCTCCCACACAATGCTCATTAAGTCTTATCAGGGAGCGAAGTATTGCTTGGTGAATCACATAAGCATTTTTGTGCAAAATTTTATTTTTAGTGATCCAGTGTACAAGTAGAAGTGATAAAAAGAATATGTTTGCACAAGACACTTTACAATTCTATCAAAGGTGCTCAACCTTACAATGCTCATTAAGACTTATCAGGAGGGTGAGTAGTGCTTGGTGGAGTTATTTTTGGCGTTTTATTTAAGTTTTTTGTTTTGGGCCAAAGGTCTCTGAATTCACTTGTTGTTGCAAACATTAATATTATTGAAATAACACTTCTATGTGTCATGAAATTTATTTTTGAAAAACCGTGTAGGTAATTTAGACATACAACTTAATATGTTAAAATGATTACACTACACATTCATGCAAGACTAAGATTATGAGCACATGCAGATTACCAAAGTAGTGAGTGCATGATTCATTGATTAGCATAAAACATTACTCACACTTAGAGGCATGCTAGGCAATCATACACAATTTTATATAGACTATTTCATTGCACATAATCAGATTAAGGTCAAGGCATAACAAGATAAAACAATGTTTAGGAAATTTGAAGTAAAAATTAGACATTGAAGACAATCCTTAAGTGTATGCCTAAAATCAATTTTGATCATTTGAAACAAAAATGACTAAGATGTTTGCTCTTGTGAAGACTTATAGTCAAACCATAATTTTGTAATTTTTTAAAGCAAAACAAATAACAATAACATATTTTTGAGCATTTTGAATAATTTAATTTTTTTTGTATTTTGGAGTAAAACTAACAAATTATTAACAAAATAATTTCAAATCGGAGAAAATAAACAGAGAAAAATCATTAAAAAAAGTAGTGTAGAGAAAACAGAATTTCAATTTGGCAAAATGAGCTAACTTCTAGCGTTAACTTCTTAACGCCCAAACAGAACACTATTTTTTGAGATTTTTGAAAAAAAATTCTTTGGCATAGATAGTATGTATATAGAGCTTCTTAGTGTAGAGATTTCAGAGAATTTGGAAATGATTAGAAGGCTATTTAAGCATGTTTTATTTATTCAAAAATGGTTTTTATATTTTTATTTGGTTTTTAATTATTTGTGTTTTACAAGATAATTATGGTTCAAAATGATAAAATATGGAGAAAATAAGAGAAGCAAGTTTAATCAACCCAAGAATGCATGAAGAATATAATCATAAAGAGTGCATGCAAAATCATATTATATAGGTATGTCCTAGTTTATAATACCCTAATTATATGCCTACACACTAGCCCCATACTAAGTGACGAATGGGCATGAGGAGTTGCACACATGTCGTCGGTTGGGGTGTTAATCCCATATGCACACAGTAGAGGATGCTCACCTAGCACTCTTTCCCCTAGTGCCTCGCAAGGACCCACTGGAACCCTTCCTAGTTAAGGACACAACATTACTTATAGGTTAGGTCTTCTAATGCATACAAACCTACGCCCTCGCTATTGTGAGACACATAATGTGGGTGAATGATCATGGACATCCTATGCATTTTGTCCTATGGAATCAATTTATAAACTACGGCTTTTATGATAGATTGATTTCTAATTATATTTTAAGGCAACATAGTTATTATGAATTTTAACTTTTACTTGTTCCACTTTAAGATGAATTCATTATGTCATTATTTGATAGCTAGCATGAATGATAATATTTAATAGATGATAATGCTAGAATGATGAGTTTGATATAATGTTGCATGTAATCAATAATAGTATTTCAATTTTAGACATATAAATGAAATACATGCAAAACCATAAGAGAATCATATACTAATCATGATCACAAATTATATGTTGAAAGCAATAAGATCTTTTATAGATATATTTAATTTTATAAGTTAAAAGACCTTTGGATTTTGCATGATCATTAATTTTATCACATTGAAATTTAGGTACTCATGATAATTATTAAAATCTTTAGTATGTAAAACCATTCATATTCAACCCTTTTCAAAATATCATAGACAAAGATTGTAAGTTGAATAATGAATATAATGAGAAAATATTTTTGGTGATTTTGAAAAGTTTTTGTAAATTTTCACATTGAATTTTTGATTATTAACCACAACATATATATATAATTTTCTTGACTTTCAAACTTTCATTGTTCTATTTTTCTTTCGCATAACATGGCATGATATAACTAGCATATACATTTTATAGTGAGTGATGATGCTAGATGAAAAGTTATGATAACAAGGTGCAATATTATGTGAAGATTATAAGCATATAATAGATTTGCATATATTCGACATGGAGCTTCAACCTAACTGTTCATAGACCTAGAATGATGTGATTTAATCTTGTGAGTTATTTTCAATAAGTATAAGGTTGATTCTAAGGTGATGGAACGGTACTTAGGAGCAGTGATGTACAAATCTTTGACATAAAAATTGCCGAAAAAGGAAAAACTGAGATAACTTCTAAATGGAGTTGAATTTTGGTAGTTTTGAAGGTTGAAATAAACTCAAACGTGCAGGGATCATTTTCCATTGCATAGGTCTTCTTGTCCTCGTTCCGAAAAGCTATTGTGGGCAAAATTCTGACAAGCAGATCTAAAGTTATGATCATTTGAAGATTAGGTCAAAATCTCGCATGTAATTTTTAGAAAAATATACAAAGGCCTATATTATTTTTATGAAAGGCAAGATAATGATAATTTTCTTTTTCGGATATTTGCAAGGATTCAAACAAGTCTATAGTTCATCTTTGTGAGACATTAGTTGGACTTAGCACTTTTGAGTGGATCTTGGTCTTCCCGAGGTCTACCCTGTGAAGGGTTCGCACCGGTACTAGGAGATATGATGGGGTGACATCTCAAATCTCGCTTTCGCAAGATACATGCATATAGAAAAATTATGTTCAAAAAATATTTTTTGGTAAGTTTATTGTTTTATAATTTTGTATATGATTTTTCAAAAATCATACAATGGCATAGAGATAAAAATAGGTAGTATATTTAGACGAACATATTTTTAGTGATTTTTCAAAATTTAAAAAAACACAGAATATTGGACATTCAAGCTAACGTCGACGTTAAGTCTCAGCGCCTACGTTAGCTCACAGAGAGTGCATATTTTACTCGTATAGCTTAGATTTTCTTCGATTTCAATTTCAATTTTGCTCAATTATGTTTCTGCAATGTAAGACTTGTCTAATGAATTGAAAAAACGAGAAGAAATTGCAAAAAGTTGTGGAAGTTAAAATTTTAGATCATGGGCTCCAACAATAACCTTAATTCTTGAGTTTTGCGTAATCATTTATGCTTAATATTATAGGATATGCAAAAATGATTGAACAAGACAAATATGCATTATTTTAGTGATAGTAGATTGGTCATTTATAAATGAAAACTTGACTTTTACTTTTGATTTAATTTATTTTGTAAACTTCATTTAGGTTTTAGGGGACAAAGTAAAATTTTAAATATTATATTAGATAACCATGGCAGGATGGCTTAAAATTAAAAACAAAAAAAATAAAGCATATCATGAAGTAGAAATTTGTATATTCTATTTTGATAGGATTCTACTTCATGCATTTGATGATACCTAATGAATTTGAGATTTAGGTATCCAAAGAGGACCAAGTGGGATGGTTCCTTTGGGTACCCAATTACATCGAGATGATTTTTGGGAAGATGAGTATGAATGAACCCTTTCAAATGAAGTTAATGTTTCATCTTTAATTCCGGTTCTCCATTCATACTTTGGTTTCATATTCTTATATTTCAAATTTCCATAATTATTTTCAAAAGTGTTATGTATAGGAAATTTGTTAACGTTTAAATTTATGTTGGGATAAAATGGATTTTGTAAATGATAGTGACTCAGATTTTCATTTACAAAGACTTTTTGTTCCTTACTCCCATTATTAGGTTTATTCAAGATATTCATATTCATATTCAACTTGCTTTTGAATTTTTCTTGAGATTTTGAATGTATGTTTTGAGAATTTTTCTTTATGATTTCCTTAAGCAAGTTGTTTTTAGTTTCTAATTCATTATTCTTAATTTTGAGATTATGTCTAGCTTTATTATAAGCAATTGTGCTATTTTTAAGAGTGGTGGCAATATTTTCAATGTGAGTTTGATAGTCATTTCTTAATTCCTCAAATGTTTCATCCATCGCTTTAATTTTAATTATAGTTTTTATAACTAGCACAATTAATTTTTAGAGAAGAGTTTTCTAAACATAATTTTTCATTTTGTTCCTTTACAAAAATAACTTCTTTTTCAAGTACTTTGTATTTTTTCTTTTAATTCATTATAATCAATACAAGGTGTGGAGTTTTCAAATTAAGATGATGGAGATTCAAACACATCATTTTTGGACTCTACATTCACATTTACTTTCAAAGTTTTATTTTCTAAACGTAGTTTTGCATTAGCCCTTTTTATTTTCTTAATCTTACGTTTAGTAGTTTGTAGCAATTGAAATGCAGGAATAGAGGTACAAAAGATGGAATTTGATTTCCTTACATTGCTTGTGGATGATGCGATATTTGAACATATAGTTCCTTTGTCTTCTTCATCTTCCACATCAAAACAGGAGTTTCCATCATCCCTTCCGCTTGATGTGCCTTTCAAGGATCCATCATGTGAGGAGCTTTCTTGAATACTCATGTAGGCTTGTATGTTCGCCAATTCTTGTGTTTGTTCCATACCTGCAGAAGGAGAATCATAAGTTCTTTCAAGAAAATTACAAATCCCATAAGCGGTAGGTGAAGTATGAATAACTTTGAAATTATTTTGGTCTAACACACAAAATAGACAATTCCTAGATTTTGCATTTAAAACCATTTCATCTCTATTTAATACGCTAGGTGGCTTTTCAATAGTAATGTTCCAAACATCTATGCCTATGGACTTGAGAAATTTTTCCATTAAATTTTTCCACCTTTTATAATATTTCCCTTCAAATAAAGGTGGTGCTAGTGATTTTTCATTTATATAAAAAATTTCCCCACTAGTAGAAGCGAGATCATGATCAAGAGACGCCATTATTCCTGGTGGTGAAACCGTTTTGGAATAACCTGGCTCGGATACCACTTGTTGGATCGTGAGGCACTCTTAGAGGAGGTGTGAATAAGGGTTTTAAAAACTTATGTTATATTTTAATATATTAGAAAAGATAAGATATAAATTTAAAGAAGAAATCAAGTAATATAAATGAGAGACATGTTTTTATTAACTTGAGATATAAGATTACAAAACTTGATTTCATATGATGCTAGAAATCATAGGCGATAAAGTAAAATCTCTTTTTGTTTTCTATAACGAATCGTGTCCCCATAAACCGGTTGGCTTTAGCCGATCACTCCCCAGATACGGCCTCAAGCCGCTCTAGCCTTCCTATCCCCAGAAAGGCCTCGAGCACCCCCTAGATCAACTCCCTAGACCTAGTCGCCAACACGAGGCGAATTCCTCCCTAAGTCCTACCCAGACCTAGTCGCCAACACGAGGCGAATTCACAAACTGATTACAATGATAAAATAAAAGGACAAATACAAAAGACAAATATAAAAACTCCCTATGAGGTAATCTAAAGGAGACGCCGAAGAATCTCTGAAGATCGTTGAAGTCCAAGCGTGCGTTCTTTGCGTTGAGTTAAGTGTGTTGATCCAAGCCTCCTTCGATTCCTCCTTTTGAAATTGAGTGGGAGATGTGTTGATCTTTAAATACAGCCTTCTAAGAGTTTCTAAAGTGTCGGAATAGGGCTTTAATCAATCAATAGTTGGAGAAGACAAAATCATCCAATTTATAGAACTTGAGCTAACGCCGGGGTTAAGGCTAACGCCGAGCGTTGACCTAGTATAGTAATGTTTTGATGGCTCGGATATATAAAACAGGAAGGAGATTCTGCACTTTGGGAATTGTTTATTTCTGGCAATCCTACCCTGGCGTTAAGGCTAACACTGGCGTTTGGTCTGATCATTCCTAAACATCCCCCTGCAATCACGGCTACTTATTCCTTGCCATAATCATCCCGGTGAGCTGCACGTTAATGCCTAGCGTTAGGTTCTAACACCTGGCGTTAGACTAATTTCCATACTTCAGCTTTGAGTTGTTCCAGACAATTAACATCATCCTAATGTCATATTTGTTCAAACCTGCATGCTAAAAATACAATGTCAAACAAGATCAAATACAAGTTGGATTTGTTATTATCAAATCAAAGGGATGCAGAAAACCATGTTCCAACAGTACCCTTGACTCATTATCCTAAATTCCAATGCCTTGTGATGATTTAATTCGGGATTGCTTCTTTTTTATTGATTTGGTTAACCTTTATTTGATGAGATTAGATTTCGACGGGTGTTTCCAAAGAGTCTCGCAAGTAATCCTACTTTGAGAAATTAACCGTTATCCTATCGAAAGATAGAAGTAACGACTTTTTCTGCTTTCGAAATATTGACGATTACGCCTCGGCTACAATGCCGAATTCTATTGATTTTTAAAATAGAAAAGGAGAGTTTTGCACTAATTTGGGTTGAAAAGCTTTTGTATAATTTTTTAATCCGAACTAACCATATAATAAAGGCAAGTATACCTTATCATGAGTAATACAGGATATTTTGTTTTAGAAAATATCGAGGTCGTATATTTCCGCGGATCATGTTGATTAACTTACTTTGAGGAATGAACTATTATTTTATCGGAATAAGTTTTTAGTTGGGTTTTTAAAAGAAAATGATAATAATAAGCGTATTACTAGAGTTCTAAACGATGATAATAATAACGCCCGATGTCGAATTACCTTGAGACGAAAATAGTCTTTTTTAGAAGTAAAAGTGATGACTTTTCAAAATATTAAAACGGCTTGGCCGTGGAGGTTCCATAATTATGAACGCTCCTCTATCGAGGGTAAGCCCACCTGAGATTATGAATTTTCGACCATCGAATCTTCATAATACTCGCCTTATGTTGTGAACCCCGCTATTGGGTTTTTACTTCCAATTCGGGAGACTTACCTCATCCTCTCTTGAGGGTAGAGCAGACTTCTCTTTACTCGTGAGCGATCAGTCCGTACGCACGAGCCTCTCGGCTAACTAGTGTATGGAGATGGAAATGAAAATCGCACATCGATTATGTGGCTCCACTCAATGTTATTCTCGGGTAAACCTTAAGCGTTAATTATTTTAGAAAGAGATGTTTTATTTTTAGAAAAACTATTTTTATGTCCAAATGCTCTTCGACATCGTGCGCTAAAGGAAATTAGCCACTCATCGGAATGGAGACGGCTTTATCAGTTGGAAAATACATGTTTAATAATTAAAGCGGATATAAGCGGATAAAAGGAAATAAAAAGACTTATATAAAAATAGTAATTGTATCCGTCCCAACCGCCTTAAACAAGTGCTAAAAAGTTCTTAGCCTCTTATTCAAGATGGGGGTGGTATAGGAATGAAAAGACTTATAAAGGTGCAGAAATAATATCCGTCCCAACCGACTTAAATAAGTGCTAAAGGAAATTAGCCTCTTATTCAAGATGGGGGTGGTATATAACAGTTATATAAAGACTGAAATAAAGCTAAGTTACAAAAAAGAAAAATACTATCTCATAAACTCACGCACTCTACTTGTAATAAAAGACTGAATCGAAAGAAAGAGTTTAAAAGAAAGCGATAAATAAAGTGTTTAAAAGAAAGCGATAAACTACTTTTATGAAAGCAATAAACTAAGTTATGAAAGCAATAAAACTATTCTCATACACACACACACTAACATAAATGAAAAAGAAGATGATACAAATGAGAAAAACAACATTTTATTTCTAAAAGGCAAAAATTACAAATGAACATAACTTAATTGCATAAAGAAAACTCACATTCACTCAAAGAACTCAGAAAAACATTACAAAACACTCAAAATTTGGATGAAATATGCTTCAGCCGAGCCCCTCTATTTATAGGCAAAATTTTATTTTTACACGCCCTAGGTCACGGGCGTGACTTGGATGTCACGGCCATGACTTTGGGCGTGACAATTGCGCATGCTATAGGGGTCGCATCCGCCGTCTTCTAGAAGGTCTGCGGTCAAACTTGGTTGCACATGGGCGTGACCTGCAGTGTCACGGGCGTGACTGTGGGCGGCAGTCTATCAGCAGCATGGGCGTGATTTTAGGGCTGACTTTGGGGATTCGTCAAATGCAGTTTGACTTTCGTCGAACGCTGGGGATGGCGCTTTCGTCGAACGCAGCCTGTTGAACTTTCGTCGAACGCGGGGGCAGAGGGAGTTTGTCGACCGGAGCTTGTAGGACTTTCGTCGAACGCTGTTCGACGTTCGTCGAACGCAGCTTACACGCCCTAGGTCACGGGCGTGACTTGGATGTCATGGCCGTGACTTAGGGCGTGACTTGACAAAAATTGCCAAAATCTGCAAAAACAAAAATAAAACTAAGTTAGTAAGGAAAATAATAAAACAAGCAATTTATTCATTAATTTACATAGAAAGTTTACAATATTAATTAAAATTATACTAATAATCATACTAAAAATACATATATTTTATTACTTATCAAATACCCCCATACTTAAGCTTTTGCTATTCCAGAGCAAAAGTAAGAGAGATCTATACGGTATTAACATAAGTTCTAATTTTTAGCTATCGTTTTATTTTAATCATAAGAGACTGAAATATAAAAATTCAGAGTAATAAGAGTTAAGTCCTAAATTATGCAAATGATTTAAGTAGAAAGAAATGTCCTAGCCAAAAGACTTCTTAATTAACCAAATAGCAAACAAAATTGCAATCATTAGTAAATGAGATTAGATCGAAATTATAATAACCTTTGTTTAAAGAAACATGAAGGAAAAATATAAGTTACTAATTATGCTCTCAAATGATTTTTTGAATTAAAACTAGAAACAATAATGTGGCTAAGGGAAAAAGGGGGTAAAAAGCCTTGGCAAATAGAAGAGTACTTGAATTAGGGGTGATGAATTTTATCCTCTCACCCCTCTTATATAGTTTCCTTTGACTCCCATCGTTGGTGTACGAGGGAAAATTGACCTTTTTAATTAGCCCAATGCCTGTGTTTACGAAATTTTTAATTCCCATTGACATAGGATCTCTTTTAACAAATATTGGGTGCCTATGTTTACGGAAATTTTTTTTATTCCCATTGACATAAGATCCTTTTTTTTTGCCATGCTAAATTGGTGTATACAAGGGGTTTTCAAGAGAAATTCTAGAATAATAAAAAAAAGTTTTGAGAGCAACCTTAGTAATTTGAATATTCCTAGATTCCTAAAGACATAAAGTAGGGATAATTGCAGTCTAAAGTTGTTTTGCCAACATAATACACATGTCTCTATTTTAGCTAGTAGAAGTAGTGCTTGATAACAAAGCCTCTATTTAAATTAAAAACACAAGATATTCTTTAAAACCTAACCCCGAACGTTTAAATCTATCGATCTTAGATAAACAAACAAATATGAAAACTAGCGATTATGAAAATCCACAAACATATACTCTCGAAACTAAATGCTTTAAGAATACAAGTAAAGTAGGGTTTATTATTGTTTTGGAGTTTTGTTTGTTTTTTTACTACTATATAGTTATATGTATATATTCTTTTTTTTGGAAAAGTTTTGGGGTTTTGCTAAAATTTCTTTTGGTTTTTTGTAATTTTTTGTATTATGACAAAGTAAAAAAAAAAGAAATACATAATTTTTTTTTATTTTTTTGTGGTTTTAAACATTTTTTTGATTTTTTTGTATTATGACAGTTTAATTTTTTGAACATTTATTTTTCAAGCTTATATTTACAAAAGTAGGCAAGGTGAAATAAAACATTTTATTTTATTTTATTTTATGAAAAAAAAATTGTTTTTTTAAATGAAAACGGTAAAACACCCCCATACTTAAAACCCAACATTGTCCCTAATGTTGTAATGTAAGTATGAAGAAAAGAAACAATAAAAGATGCAGTATATACAAAAGGAAAGAGGGAGTAAAAAAGGCTTCCCTAAAATAAAGCTGGCGGGGTCGTTAGAAACCCTGCAAAAGAAAAAAAGTATAATAAAAGGTTAGATAAATAAGGGGTGTCTCCCACGAGCGCTTTGTTTAGCGTCGCGTAGCTTGACGCATTTGGCGTGGTGAGATTTTAAGTTGGGGAAAGTTAAGGATTCGGTATTTTCGTCTACTAGATCACCCACAAGATAAAGTTTTAAACGATGCCCGTTTATTTTAAATTCGCCTCGTTCGGGGTGAGAGATAAGAACGGTCCCATACGGCCAAACCTCTTTAACCTTAAAGGGGCCGGACCATCGGGGTTTTAACTTACCCGGAAAAAACGAAGGCGTGAATTATAAAGAAGGACAAAATCGCCCGGCGCAAATGTTTTGGGAAATTTTATTTTCCGATCATGGTAGAACTTAGGACGCTACTTATAAAATTAATTACTCTCATAAGCGTTCGCACGCCATTCATCGAGTTCATTTAGTTGGAATTTCCTATTCTCCGAGGCTAAGTTCGAATAGAGATTTAAAAATTTTAAAGCCCAAAAAGTGCGGTGCTCTAACTCTACCGATAAATGGCATGCTTTGTCGTAGACTAATTGATAGGGCGTACAACCGATAGCGGTCTTCTATGCCGTACGATATGCCCACAATGTGTCGTCGAGTTTGACGGACCAATCTTTCTTATTTAAGGAAATAGTTTTCTCCAAAATGCGTTTAATCTCGCGATTTACTACCTCTACTTGGACGCTCGTTTGGGGGTGATAGGCGGTGGCGAGCTTATGCGTGATGCCTTATTTAGACAAAATTTTTGAAAACTGGGCATTGCAGAAGTGCGTACCCCTATCACTTACTATTGCATGGGGCGTTCTAAAGAGAGAAAATAATTTTTTTAGAAAATGGATGACGACTCGCGCGTCATTGGTGGGCAGAGCTTGCGCTTCCGCCCACCTAGATACGTAGTCAACTGCCACTAAAATTTAATGATTATTAAAGGAAGAAGGTAGGGGGCCTACAAAATTGATGCCCCGCGGATCGAAGATTTCGCACTCGAGAAAAAGGTTTTGGGGCATCTCGTCACGCCGAGAGATGTTACCCGACCGCTGGCAGCTATCGCATTTAATCACAAAAGTGTGAGCATCCTTAAAGAGAGTGGGCCAATAAAAGCCCGACTCTAATGCTTTTCGCGCGGTCCGGTTTGCTTGATAATGCCCTCCAGCCGGCCCCTCGTGTCAGTGTTGTAAAATTTAAGCACCCTCCTCACTTAAAACACATCTTCGCACCACTTGGTCTGCGCATACTCGAAAGAGATAGGGCTCCTCCCAAAAGTAGTTTTTCAAATCAGAAAAGAATTTCTTCTTTTGCTGAGTCGAAAAATCTTTTGCAAGGAACCTTGCGACTAGATAGTTCGCATTATCTACGAAGCAATGGATGTAAGAAGTTTTTAAAGAATTTAAAATTAAAAGGCGCCCTTCAGGAAATCGATCGTCTATTTCAGGTTCGACGAGCGCTTCTGCGAAGGGTTATTCTAAACGTGAGAGGTGGTCGGCTGCTAAATGTTTGGCCCCCTTCTTATCTCAGATCTCTAAGTCGAATTCCTGTAAAAGGAGGATCCAACGAAGCAAGCGGGGCTTGGCATCAACTTTGGCCAAAAGATATTTTAGGGCGGAGTGATCAGTGAAAACGATCACGTGTGAAAGTGTTACGTAAGGCCTGAATTTATCAAAAGCAAAGACGATGGAAAGAAGTTCCTTTTCTGTCGTTGTATAAGTAGCATGTGCGGCATTGAGTGTGCGAGAAGCGTAATATATTGGATGAAAATATTTATTTACGCGTTGGCCTAAGACGGCTCCTACCGCGATATCGCTCGCGTCGCACATAATCTTGAACGGAAGGGACCAATCTGGCGCCACCAGAATTGGAGAATTGATATGTTGCTTTTTGATAAAATTAAATGCCTCTACGCAGGCTGTGTCAAAAATAAATGGGGAATCCTTTTCCAGGAGGTGAGTTAGCAGTTTGTTTATTTTTGAAAAATCTTGAATAAACCGCCGATAAAAACCTGCGTGGCCGAGAAAACTTCTAATGGATTTTATGTTCGAAGGAACAGGAAGTTGTTCAATTATAGCGACTTTGGCCCTATCGACCTCCATCCCCTTGGAAGAAATTTTATGGCCGAGGACTAAACCCTCTCGGACCATAAAATTGCATTTCTCCCAGTTCAAGACTAAGTTCGTCTCTTCGCACCGCTGGAGGACTATATCTAAATTTTTAAGACAATTTGCAAAAGAGCTTCCAAAGACGGAGAAGTCATCCATGAAGACTTCCATCATATCTTCTACAAGCTCGCCGAATATTGCCACCATATATCTTTGGAATGTAGCTGGCGCGTTGCAGAGGCCAAACGACATCCTTCGATATGCGAAGGTGCCGAAAGGGCAAGTAAAAGTGGTTTTTTCTTGGTCCTCGGGGGAAATAGGGATTTGCAAAAATCCCGAGAGACCATCAAGAAAGCAATAGAAAGGATGACCAGAGAGACGCACTAGGATTTGATCAATAAACGACAACGGGAAGTGGTCTTTTATGGTGACATCATTTAATTTTCTGTAATCGATGCACACCCTCCAACCCGTAACAGTACGAGTTGAGATTAATTCGTTATTAGTGTTTGCCACGACCGTTATACCGCCTTTTTTAGGGACGACTTGTACGGGACTTACCCACGTACTGTCGGATATAAGATAGATAATCCCCGCATCGAGGAGTTTAATAATTTCAGTCATAACGACTTCCCGCATTTTTAGGTTAAGTCGGCGTTGAGGCTGAATAGTTTTGCGGGGGTTTTCTTCGAGAAAAATTTTGTGGGAGCAGAATGAGGGGTTGATACCCCTGATATCAGAAATTTGCCATGCAATTGCACGGCGATGTTTAGACAAAACCTCAATCAATTCGGATGTTTCCGAATCGGTTAAAGTAGATGATGTTATAACCGGAAGTTTTAAGTTTGCGGCTAGAAAAGCATATTTTAAATGGTTGGGGAGTTGCTTAAGTTCCAAGACCGGGGGTTCTTCATAAGATTTGGAGATTTTTAACTCTTTCGAATCGAAATGCTCGAAGGGCAAATCTGGCGGCAATTCATCTAAAGGAGGTTGATTTTCCAGATCCGAATCGTTTATCATTAAAGATAACAATTCCGAAAGAGAAGAACACTCATCCTCAAATGTGAATTCCAAATTAAAGCAGGAATCATCATTCGATAGTGAGTTCCGCATGGAGGGGTTGATATGCAAAGTAACTTCTTCGTCTCCAACCCGAAGGAGGAGGCGGCCATTACTAACATTGATTAACACGCGGGAGGTTGCGAGGAACGAGCGACCGAGAATGATAGGCACCTCAGCGTCCTCCTCTATGTCCAGGATGACAAAGTCTATCGGGAAGATAAACTTGTCGACCTTGACAAAAACATCCTCCACTACCCCTATCGGGTACTTTACCGAGCGATCCGCGAGTTGGATGCTCATCTTAGTCGGGCTTGGGATGCCCAAATCAAGTTTTTTGAAAAGGGAGAAAGGCATCAAGTTGATGCTAGCTCCCAAGTCCGCAAGAGCGTACTTTATTAACATATTGCCGAAGAGGCACGGGATGGAGAATCGTCCCGGGTCATTCAGTTTTGGCGGCAATTTATTAAGGAGGACTGCCAAGCATTCCGCGTTAAGGGAAACACGCGAAACATCTTCGAGTCGCTTTTTATTAGAAAGCAACTCCTTAAGATATTTCACATATTTCGGCATTTGGGAGAGTGCCTCGCAGAAAGGAACATTTATATGGATTTGTTTTAAAATTTGTAGAAATTTTTTATAATGCTCGTCCTTCCGCTCGTTGTTTATTTTCGAGGGATAGGTAAGGGACGGGCTAAAAACATTTTGCACAGTCGGAATACTCATTGTATTATCTATCGAGAGAGGGGGTGGAGTGGTCGGTGTCGAAACATGTACCTTGGGCTCAACCCGTTTTGGGGAGGTTACCTTCTTGACGCTTCGAAGGTTTATGGCGTTGGCATTTTCTCGGGGGTTTGGCTCCGTGTTCCCTGGTAGAGATCCATATGGTCGTTCAGAGACCATCTTTGCCAGCTGTCCCACCTGATTTCCAAGTTCTTAATCGATCCGGTGATATTCCGAAAATTTGACTCGCTGGACGCAACGTATTTAGCAAAAATATCTTCAAGCGGAGAAGGTTTTGGAGGTGGAGGCTGAAATCCGTTTGGAAATCCTTGCGGAAATCCTTGCGGATTTACAATTGGGGGCCTCTGAGCATTATTAGGATTGCTCCAGGATAAATTTGGGTGGTTCCTCCAACCCGGATTATAATTATTACTATATGGATTGTTATTAGGGTTGAAGGGGGGCCTAACTGGGTTGCCTAGGTAATCTATGATTTCTTCGACAAAATTTTTATTATTATTATTATTATTATTATTAGTAGCCCAAGCGGGAGTGGAGGAGGAAGCAGTCATCTCCGCCACTTGCTTACTTAACCTTTCGACTTGAGAGGCTAAGTGAGAAGTGGCATCCACTTCATATATCCCGGCCGGTTTGGCAGGGCGAGATCTAGGCGCATTCCATTGATAGGCGTTCATGGCCATTTCCTCGAACAGAGCTTGGGCGGCCGCCGGGGTTTTGTTATTTAACGTTCCCTCGGTGGCTACATCGATCATCTGTCGCGTGGAAAAATTTAGGCCATTATAAAACGTTTGGACCTGTAGCCAGGATGGCAGCGCATGATGAGAACATCTACGCAGGAACTCTTTAAAATGTTCCCAAGTCTCACAGAGAGACTCAGAATCGTATTGAATGAAAGAGGTGATATCCGTACGTAACTTAGCGGTTTTTGACGGGGGGAAATATTTAGTTAAAAAGTGTTCCGTCAATTGGGCCCACGTGGTTATGGATCCTCTGGGAAGAGAATTTAACCACGCTTTTGCCTTCGTCCGCAGCGAAAATGGAAATAAGTGTAAACGAATGGTGTCGTCAGTAACGCCATTAATTTTGAAAGTATCGCATATTTCTAAAAAGTTAGAGAGATGTAAGTTTGGATCCTCATCTGGAAAACCGTCAAATTGGACTGACTGTTGTACCATTTGAATGATGCTAGATTTTATTTCAAAGTTATTATTAGCCACTGTTGGGCGCGTTATGCTCGATCCGGTATCTTCTAGATTTGGCCTGGAATAATATGCCATGGTTCGTGGTGGGGCCACATCTGGAATTTGATCGGCCATAGGTTCAGTGTAAGTATCTCCGACTGACTCTTCGGGAAATTCGAGTAGGTTTTGATCACGAAGTCGGAGGCGCTCGTGAAGAGTGCGCTCGATTTTGGGGTCAAAATGAATATTCGAATCGTCCGAGGAGTTTCCTCGGGTCATATACTAATAATAAAAATGATATATATTTTTTTTAGCTTTTTGTAATAAATTTTTTTTTTGTAGATATAAATATATATATATATATATTTTATATATTTTTAATATATATGATAAAAGTAATAGTAATTCCTTGTTTCAAATAACAACACTAATTGCTTCCCGGCAACGGTGCCAAAAACTTGATGATTTAATTCGGGATTGATTCTTTTTTATTGATTTGGTTAACCTTTATTTGATGAGATTAGATTTCGACAGGTGTTTCCAAAAAGTCTCGCAAGTACTTCTACTTTGAGAAATTAACCGTTATCCTATCGAAAGATAGAAGTAACGGTCTTTTTCAGCTTTCGAAATATTAACGATTATGCCTCGGCTACAACGCCAAATTTTATTGATTTTTAAAATAGAAAAGGAGAGTTTTCCACTAATTTGGGTTGAAAAGCTTTTGTATAATTTTTTAATCCGAACTAACCATATAATAAAGGCAGGTATACCTTATCGTGAGTAATACATGATATTTTGTTTTAGAAAATATCGAGGTCGCATATTTCCCCGGATCATGTTGATTAACCTACTTTGAGGAATAAACTATTATTTTATCGGAATAAGTTTTTAGTTGAGTTTTTAAAAGAAAATGATACTAATAAGTGTATAACTAGAGTTCTAAACGATGATAATAATAATGTCCGATGTCGAATTACCTTGAGATGAAAATAGTCTTTTTTAGAAGTAAAGTGATGAATTTTCAAAATATTAAAACGGCATGGCCGTGGAGGTTCCATAATTATGAACGCTCCTCTCTCGAGGGTACGCCCACCTGAGATTATGAATTTTCGACCATCGAATCTTCATAATACTCGCCTTGTGTTGTGAACCCCGCTATTGGGTTTTTACTTCCAATTTGGGAGACTTACCTCATCCTCTCTCGAGGGTATAGCGCACTTCTCTTTACCCGTGAGCGATCAGTCCGTACGCACGAGCCTCTCGGCTAACTAGTGTACGGAGACGGAAATGAAAACCGCACATCGATTATGTGGCTCCACTCAACGTTATTCTCGGGTAAACCTTAAGCGTTAATTATTTTAGAAAGAGATGTTTTATTTTTAGAAAAACTATTTTTATGTCCCAATGCTCTTCGACATCGTGCGCTAAAGGAAATTAGACACTCATCGGAATGGAGACGGCATTATCAGTTGGAAAATACATGTTTAATAATTAAAGCGGATATAAGCGGCTAAAAGGAAATAAAAAGACTTATATAAAAACAGTAATAGTATCCGTCCCAACCGCCTTAAACAAGCGCTAAATAGTTCTTAGCCTCTTATTCAAGATGGGGGTGGTATAGAAATAAAAAGACTTATAAAGGTGCAGAAATAATATCCGTCCCAACCGACTTAAATAAGTGCTAAAAGAAATTAGCCTCTTATTCAAGATGGGGGTGGTATATAGCAGTTATATAAAGACTGAAATAAAGCTAAGTTACAAAAAAGAAAAATATTATCTCATAAACTCACGCACTCTACTTGTAATAAAAGACTGAATCGAAAGAAAGCGTTTAAAAGAAAGCGATAAATAAGGCGTTTAAAAGAAAGCGATAAACTACTTTTATGAAAGCAATAAACTAAGTTATGAAAGAAATAAAACTATTCTCATACACACACACTAACATAAATGAAAAAGAAGATGATCCAATTGAGAAAAACAACATTTTATTTCTAAAAGGCAAAAATTACAAACGAACATAACTTAATTGCATAAAGAAAACTCACATTCACTCAAAGAACTCAGAAAAACATTACAAAGCACTCAAAATTTGGATGAAACATGCTTCAGCCGAGCCCCTCTATTTATAGGCAACATTTTTTTTTTCACGCCCTAGGTCACGGGCGTGACTTGGATATCACGGCCGTGACTTAGGGCGTGACAATTGCGCGTGCTATAGGGGTCGCATCCGCCGTCTTCTGGAAGGTCTGCGGTCAAACTTGGTTGCACACGGGCGTGACCTGCAGTGTCACGGGCGTGACCTGCAGTGTCACGGGCGTGACTGTGGGCGGCAGTCTATCAACAGCATGGGCGTGACTTTGGGGCTGACTTTGGGGATTCGTCGAACGCAGTTCGACTTTTGTCGAACGCTGGGGATGGCGCTTTCGTCGAATGTAACCTGTTGAACTTTCATCGGACGCAGTTCGACGTTCATCGAACGCAGGGGCAGAGGGATTTCGTCGACCGGGGCTTGTAGGACTCTCGTCGAACGTTGTTCGACCTTCGTCAAATGCAGCTTACACGCCCTAGGTCACGGGCGTGACTTGGATGTAACGGCCGTGACTTGGGGCGTGACTTGACAAAAATTGCCAACATCTGCAAAAACAAAAATAAAACTAAGTTAGTAAGGAAAATAATAAAACAAGCAATTTATTCATTAATTTACATAGAAAATTTACAATATTAATTAAAATTATACTGATAATCATACTAAAAATACATATATTTTATTACTTATCACCTTGCTTCCCGAATGACTGCCACACTCGCTAGAGTGAACCTCCTCTAGGACCCTCGAGACTTCCTCTTCAAATACACATCATGTCAAGAGTCCTGAGAGGCTCTTTCGATATAGGTCCCCTCACGCAACATATAATAGGCCGACTTGTGCCTGAAGCGCCTTTGATCTAGGACCTCCTTCAAAAAATTGCCTGTTGCAAGGAAGGTCATAAAAGGATCCCTCCATGAGGGTTGTCGCTCTATATCCATCAGCTCTCCCTCTTCGATCGATGGGCGGAATAGATCCATCAAGGTGTTGGGTTTTTTATACATCAAATGTATACAGCACATCACATATGCGCAGCAGAAATAACGAACAAGAACAACCCTAAACATTTCAAGGAACTTGCGATTTAATTAATCACCAAATAAGGAAAGCAATACAATGCAATACCTGGAGGGGATTGAGTCAATACTCAACCAAGGTGCTCCACAACTGAAATCTAAAGTACAGTCGTTGAGTCCCAGGCGTCAAAATGGATCGACACCTCTACGAGAGTCCACTCGAGCTAGAGGAGAACCCTAGGCCTTGCCGCACAAGAACTAGGTCAGAGAAGAAGAGTCCTCTACGTCTTCTACGAACTGCTAGGTTTGACGACAGGGAGAGGCGGTAGCGACGTCGGGGTGCGGAGATGGCCGATCAGAACACTTCCATCAGAATCGCGAAAGAGCTCTGTCGCACTTCGGTCGAACTTCAGAACGCTTCCGTCGGTCTCTAATTTGCAAAAGGGATCGCATACTTAGGTCATAGAATCGTATTCTATTTATACCAAGGCGAGAGAGATGCTATCCGCACACCCACGACATATATTGGAGTATAACAAAACTTGTCGAGTGAACCTTTCACTGATGAATTTCATTGAGTAACATATGAATTTGTCGAGTATCAAAATGAATTCGTCGAGTAAAATAGAGTTCATCGAGTGAACCTTTCACTGAAGAATTCGTCGAGTATAATTCAATTCGTCGAGTAAACTTTTCACTTCTCGTCGAGGACAAGTCAATTCGTCGAGTATATGAGTTCGTCGAGTCATTGTGATTTCGATTATTCGACGAACTTAAGTAAGAGTCGTCGAGACACTCTCGTCGACTCGACTCGAAAACTTGTCAACACGCTCCATACAATATTCACAATACCTGTGGAGCATTCAGTTGACTCGACCCAACTCCAATAAGTCTTAGGATTAGTTCTTCACTCATATCCAATATGAGTAAGGCCAACACAATTCTTCCTCCAACTTCTCCAAATACTCTTGTATGTGACCCCATAGGCTCATATCGCATTGGCATTGAGACTAAATGCTTGGTCACTTCCAGATCACCATGGAAACACCAACACAAGGTCCCTCTGGCCCGAGGACTAGACTTAGCCAACCAATCTACTGGGTTACTTTCTTCCCTTGGTATGTGCCTGATGGAGAAGGTTCTGAAGGTCCTGATGAATCCCCTCACCTTAGTTAAGTACCTTATGAGTGTGGGCACTCTTGGCTCAAACTCACCCTTGATTTGTGAGGATATCACCATCAAATCTGTGAGGATCTCTACATCGTAAACCCCTAGCTCCTGGGCCAGACATATGTCAGTAATCACTACTTCGTACTTTGCCTGGTTGTTGGTGATGGGGAAATGTATCACTATAGCTTGCTCTATCTTTACTTTATGGGGGCTTTCCAATACCACCCCTCCCTCGGAGAGTTTCTTCCTGAGGCCCCATCCACCAACAACTTCCACGGGACGAGACGAGGGTCTAGCTCCTCTTCTATCTCAACCACATAGTCTGCCAGAAAGTCTGCCACGACCTGGGCCTTCATAGATAACTAAGGGACAAAAGCGATTCAATTTCGCTTAGAACTACTGACCACTTTGCGAGCCTCCCTGAATGCTCTACCCCCTCAAAGATTTTGCGAAGGGGGTGGTCGGTTGATAATGCTATATTTATAGTTATTTTCACATAATATTTTATTAATAATTAATTTAATTTAATTTAGTTTTAGTTAATTTATCACTAATTTATCTTCTTTTTTTATTTTCAGGTAATTTGGGCTGCCAATAGCAATTTCAAGCTCATAAGACTAATCAGGAGAATATTTGGAGTATTTCTGCCGAAATCGCAAAGTACACGCCCTCGGTCACGGGCGTGACATTTTGTCACGGCCGTGAACCAGCCCCGCGTATTCCAGTTGTAGGAGTCAGCCGCCACGTCAGATTAAAATTACACGCCCTCCGTCACGGGCGTGACTGAGGGCGTGACCTCAAAGTCACGGGTGTGACTTGCCCGGAATGCATTCATTTCAGCCAGCAATCAACTCCCGCCGTTTCTAGCTTACACGCCCTCGGTAACGGGCGTGACCGAGGCCGTGACTTTTCTGCAACCTCCAGATTAACTCCAGATCGCGGCGTTTCCCGCCGTTTCCAGACCCGTTCAAGACACGCCCTTGGTCACGGGCGTGACCGAGGCCGTGACCCGCCGTGCAATTGATTTTTGGCGGTTTCTTTTCCCCAACGTCCCAGGCTTTCATGACAGTAATTACGCAGCTTACACGCCCTTGGTCACAGGCGTGACCAAGGGCGTGGCTCCCCGATTTTTCAACTATAAAAGGCAGCAATCTCCAGAAGTCAAGTAGTTCGATTTTGGAGTTTACTTACAGCTTTTGTCTATTATTTTTGTTGTTCTAGCTAATTTTTCTTCAAGTTGTAAGTTTTTATTTTTGCAATTTCAATTCAAGTATTCTAGTTTTTAATCATGTATTTTCCCTTTTCTACTTGTGTTTCCATCACTATAATGAGTAGCTAAACTTCCTTTAGCACTTGGTCATGATGAACTTTGGAATGAAATAAAATATGTTTTGATTTTTTTTTCTAATTAGCAAACTCTAGTTTTGTTTATCTTCGATTTATCTTTGAATTATTTTGTTTTGATTTCATATGTCCGGAATATGACTTTCAATCTATGATTCGTTTGTTAGTGATCGAGAGATCCATAAGAACGAGGAGATCACTCAAAGATAAAAAGAGTTGTATGCATTCCTCGAGAGAAGGTGACACAAATCTTTCGGATTGGAGTCAAATCCAATAGTGGGGTTCACCGCTTAAAGCAAGCTTAGGAGGTTTCGACTGGCCGAGGGGTCTTAATCGATCGACTTAAGGTTAGGTGGTAGTTCTCTCGAGAGAGGCTCTACCATATTTTGGGAACCACCACGGTCGAGGATATTTCAATAAGAGTTTGCGGTTTCATCTTTTATAAAATTATATTTTGTTCCAAAGGGATTCAAGACCAAGTGCTAATCCTTTTAATCATAATTTTTCTTCGTAGTTAATTTTCTCCAAATCGTTTTTCCAAAAACAAACCCAACTTTCGTTCGATAAAATAATAGCTCTTCTTTGTGAGTAGAAGTACTCAGCAAGCCCGGAAAAATATGACATTTGATTTTCTAAATCCTATACTATAAAGCGATAGGTACACTTGCCTTATCGAATTATACGTGGATAATATTTTAATTTTGCGCAGCGTGAATCTATTTTATCAAGTTTTTGGCGCCTTTGCCGGGGAAGAATTGTTGATATTTTGAAAGCTTAGTTCAATTAATTTTATCATTTTTTCTTTCTTCTCTCTTTTCTACGTTTTTCTTTTTGGTGTATGACCCGAAGGAATCCGTCCGATCTTCTTGAATTGGATCCGGAAATCGAGCAAACCATTCGGCGACGCTTAAGATTCCAACGACCAAGTTCTCAAGATCCGATTGAGGAATCTGTAGGTGACACTTCCTTTCCGAATACTCTTTCTTCTTCATCTTCTTCTTCTTCCCCCTCCTGTTCTACCTCTTCTAATATGGGTGATCCAAATCCGGATGAGGTCGCGCAACGGACTATGTCCTATTATGCCCGACCTAATCTGGAGGATACCACTTCTAGTATTGTTCGACCTGCTATAGCGAACAATAATTTTGAATTAAAGCCATGCATCATTCAAATGGTACAACAATATGTACAATTTGATGGGCTTCAAGATGAGGATCCCAACGCGCATATTTTTCGTTTTCTAGAAATATGCGATACTTTCAAAATTAACGGGGTATCCGATGACGCAATAAGGCTTCGGCTTTTTCCTTTCTCCTTGCACAATAAAGCTAAGCAGTGGCTCAGTTCTCTTCCAAGAGGATCTTTCACCACATGGGCCCAAATGACGGAACAATTTCTCACGAAATATTTTCCGCCCGCTAAATCGGCTCAATTGCGTAAGGATATCATTTCTTTCTCCCAAGTTGAAACAGAAACACTTTATGATACGTGGGAGCGATTTAAGGAATATTTGCACCAATTCCCCCATCATGCAATCCCCGATTGGTTGCAAATTCAGACATTCTATAATGGCCTAAATTCTCAAACGCGTCAAATGATTGATGTCGCCGCCGGTGGTACCTTGAATAACAAAACACCGGCAGGAGCGCAAGAGCTTTTAGAGAGTATGGCCATGAATACGTATCAATGGAGTACACCTCGGTCGCGCTCAAATAAACCGGCCGGTTTGTATGAAGTTGATACAATTTCAAATTTATCTGTCCAGGTTGAGCTTTTAAATAGAAAAATAGAAGAGATGACTGCTTCCTCTTCTACACCTACCTGGGGATCCCCCTCCACCATTGCCGAACATGTGGATTACATGGGTAATCCGAATCGGCCAAACTTTAATTCGGGTAACACTCATTATGGTAACACATATCACCCGGGTTTCCGTAACCACCCAAATTTCTCTTGGAGTAATCCAGGGAATGCGGCACAACCCCCAAACACAATTCCACCTGGTTTTCCTCCACCACAAGCTCCAAAATCTCCTTCTCTTGAGGAGGTTTTCACCAAATATGCAGCAAATAACGATGCAAATATCTGGAATCTTACCGGATCTGTTCGCAATTTGGAGAATCAAATTGGGCAAATCGCGAAGATGCTCTCCGATCGCCAGCAGGGAGCACTTCCAGGCAATACGGAGCCCAACACAAAGGAGCAAGCAAAGGCTATCACGCTACGGAGCAGGAAGGAGGTAACTACCCCTTCACACTTGGTTGAACCAGAGGTAATAATCTCTTCATCTTCTCCTCCTCCTCAAGTTCCAACGCAAAATAAAATTAAGGAATTTCAACCACCACTTCCCTATCCGTCTAAATTAAAAAGGATCGAAATGATGAGCATTACGGTAAATTTTTAGATATGTTTAAACAAATTCAAATTAATCTACCATTTTGCGAAGCTATCGCGCAAATGCCGAAGTATGCTAAATACCTCAAGGATCTTTTGTCTAATAAAAAGAAACTTGAGGATATTTCTACCGTTCAATTGAACGAGGAATGCTCAGCAGTTTTACTTAATAAATTGCCTAAGAAATTAACCGATCCGGGTAGTTTCTCAATTCCATGTTTATTTGGCGATTTCTTAGTAAAACATGCGTTGGCCGATATAGGCGCCTCTATAAATTTGATGCCTTATTCTCTTTTCCAAAAATTGGGTTTAGGAGAACCTAATCCCACGAGAATGAGCATCCAATTGGCGGATCGTTCCATAAAATACCCAATGGGTATTATCGAGGATGTGCTTGTCAAGGTTGATAAATTTATCTTTCCGGTAGATTTTGTCATCCTTGACATAGATGAGGACGTCGAGGTACCACTCATTCTCGGTCGCCCTTTTCTTGCCACATCGCGCGCCATAATTGATGTTAGTAACGGTAAACTTCTCCTTAGAGTCAGAGATGAGGAAGTTACCTTTACTATAAATTCTTCTATGAAAAATACGCTCTCAAATGACGACTCTTGTTTTTTCTTGGAGGCTTCACCTGATGAAGACTCAATTTTATTTTCTGAATATATTTCACCGTCATCTTTCTATGATAAAGAATTTGAAAATCTCGATCTTATTTCTCATGAAATTATTGACGGCACGATCACTCACGAACCTATTTTTGAAATTTAGAATTAGGTAGTGATCGATTAAAAACTTCTTATGAGGAACCTCCCGTAGTAGAATTAAAACAATTGCCTAATCATTTAGAATATTTATTTCTAGCGGAGGATTCTAAGCTTCCCGTAATCGTGTCGGCGTTTCTATCCGATGAAGAAAAATTAAAATTATTAAATGTTTTAAAACTTCATCGCCGCGCAATTGCGTGGAAAATTACGGATTTAAAAGGGATTAATCCCTCCTTTTGTACGCATAAAATTTTATTAGAAGAAAATTCACGTAAATCTATTCAACCTCAACGCCGCCTAAATCCTTATATGAAGGAGGTGGTTAAGGCGGAGGTAATTAAATTATTAGATGCGGGCATCATCTATCCAATTTCGGATAGCTCTTGGGTTAGTCCGGTCCAAGTGGTGCCAAAGAAAGGAGGATTAACGGTAGTGCCAAACGATAAAAATGAATTAATCCCAACTAGAACCGTTACCGGATGGCGGGTTTGTATTGATTATCGCAAATTAAATGATGCGACCCATAAGGATCATTTTCCTTTACCGTTCATCGACCAAATCCTTGAATGATTATCCGGACACTCGTTTTATTGTTTTCTTGACGGTCTCTCGGGGTATTTTCAAATCCCAATTGCGCCCGAGGACCAAGAGAAAACAACCTTCACTTGTCCGTTTGGCACCTTCGCCTATCGTAGGATGACATTTAGGTTATGCAATGCGCCGGCTACATTCCAAAGATGTATGCTAGCAATTTTTGACGAGCTAGTGGAGGATATTATGGAAGTTTTTATGGATGATTTCTCCGTTTTCGGAGATTCATTTGATTTATGTTTGACTAACCTTTCCCGCATTCTCCAAAGATGTGAGGAGACAAATTTAGTGTTAAATTGGGAGAAGTGCCATTTTATGGTACGGGAAGGTTTAGTTTTAGGCCATAAAATATCTAGTAAGGGTATAGAGGTAGATAAAGCTAAAATTGAAACTATAGAAAAATTACCTCCCCCTTCAAATGTTAAGAGTTTTCTTGGGCATGCCGGTTTCTATCGCCGGTTTATAAAAGACTTTTCTAAAATAACCAAGCCCCTCACTCACTTATTAGAAAAAGATGAACCGTTTATTTTTGATGAAAATTGTTTGCATTCTTTTTCTATTATTAAAGAAAAATTAATAAACGCTCCTATTATGATAGCTCCCAATTGGGATCTTCCTTTTGAGATTATGTGCGACACTAGTAGTTTTGCCGTTGGTGCAGATCTAGGACAACGCATAAATAAAATTTTCATCCTATTTATTATGCGAGCAAGACACTTACCGACGCACAAGAGAACTACACAACAACCGAGAAAGAGATTTTAGCCGTGATTTTTGCTTTTGATAAATTTCGCTCTTATCTTACTTTATCTAAAGTAATTGTTTTTACTGATCACTCGGCTTTACGTTATTTGCTAACAAAAACTGATGCCAAGCCAAGGTTGATTAGGTGGATCTTACTCTTACAAGAATTTGATTTGGAGATCCGGGACAAAAGGGGAGCGGAAAATTTGGCGGCGGATAATCTTTCTCGGTTGGAGAATCCCAATTCGGAGGAGCTCATAGAGGAAGAAATTAATGATACTTTTCCCGAGGAACGCCTCCTCGTTATTCATAAGGTAATAGATCTCCCCACCCCTTGGTTCGCCGATTTCGCAAACTACCTTGTTGCGAGATTTCTCCCAAAAGATTTTTCCTATCAAGAAAAGAAGAACTTCTTTTCCGATTTGAAAAATTATTTTTGGGAGGATCCGTTCCTTTTTCGAGTTTGTGCGGAACAAGTGGTGCGGAGGTGTGTATCTCATGAGGAGGGCGCTCAAATTTTAAAGCATTGCCACGAGGGACCCGCCGGCGGGCATTATAAAGCAAATCGGACGGCGCGGAAGGTACTTAAAGCGGGCTTCTATTGGCCGAGCATCTTCAAAGACGCTCATGCACATGTAAGTCGTGTGAACAATGCAAACGCTCAGGTAATATCTCCCGTCTTGATGAAATTCCCTTTAAATCTATTTTAGAAATTGAGGTTTTTGATTTATGGGGGATCAATTTTGTCGGCCCGCTGCCAGTTTCTTTTGGAAATCGATATATTTTGGTAGCGGTCGATTACGTGTCTAGGTGGGCGGAAGCGCAAGCCCTTCCCACCAATGATGCCCGAGTCATAACCCAATTTCTCAAAAAACTCTTTTCGCGATTTGGAGCACCGCGAGCGATAATTAGCGATAGGGGAACTCATTTTTGTAACGCCCAATTTACTAAAGTTTTATCTAAATATGGCGTTACACATAGGATGGCCACCCTATATCACCCTCAAACAAGTGGCCAAGTAGAAGTGGTTAACCGTGAATTAAAACGAATTTTAGAAAAAACGGTTTCCACCAATAGGAAAGATTGGTCGCATAAACTCGATGATGCTTTATGGGCCTATCGGACCGCGTACAAGACCGCTATCGGTTGTAGGCCGTATCGATTGGTCTATGGGAAAGCATGTCATTTACCGGTCGAGCTTGAGCATCGCGCCTTTTGGGCGCTTAAATTTCTTAATCTAGATAGCAATATTGCTTCCGAGCTCCGCAAGTTCCAACTTAACGAGCTCGATGAGTGGCGCTCCCTTGCTTATGAAAGTAATAAATTATACAAGGAGCGCACTAAATTTTATCATGATAAGAAACTTAGGAATCCTAAAACTTTTCGACCGGGAGACCAAGTTTTCCTCTATAACTCGCGCTTACGTCTTTTTCCGGGAAAACTTAAGTCCCGTTGGTCCGGACCCTTTATCGTCAAAGAGGTTTGGCCCTACGGGACCGTTTCAATAACGCATCCTAAAAAGGTGAATTTAAAGTGAATGGGCACCGGTTGAAATTATTTTTCACCGGCGATAATTTTCATGAGCACCGGGAGGAAATTCTCCTTCCGAACACCTAAATCGGCGTGCCACTATGGTCGAGCTCAACGACCATAACCAAAGCGCTCTTGGGAGGTAACCCATGTTTTTTTTCTTCCGTTTAAAAAATTCTAAGTATTTTTATTCTTGTTTTAAAAAATAAATAAATAAAACATATAAAAATGAAAAAAATAAAAACAAATAAAAAATTGTTATTATTCTATTTTGAGGTTTTTGCAGGTTTGGAGGAGATTTGCGAGATAACGGTCACTCGCACATACGCATGAAACTCCGCTCTCCAAGTCGGTACTTTATTTTTAGTATTTTTCTTTTTATTTTATTACCTCGATTTTATTTTTATTTTGTTTTATTTTCAAAAAAAAGATAAAAAAATTACAAAACCAAACTAAAAAAAAAAATGTTTCTGAAAAAAAATCTTGGTCACGGCCTCAGTCACGGCCGTGTCCAGGGCGTGACGCGTCACGATTCGTTTTCCTGGCGAATCTCTCGACGAGTTGCACTCCATTCCGTCTTCCATAATAGTCACGGGCGTGACCAACATTGGTCACGGGCGTGACATTAACGGAAGACCATTTTCTCCCTACCCGGCACTCACGGGCTCAACTTGACATGTCACGCCCGTGACAAATCGAGTCACGCCCGTGACAAATCGGGTCACGGCCGTGACTCATCCAGCTGGCATAATACCTCACCGCGCCCGGTCAAAGATTACCTTTGACTGTCACGCCCGTGACAGTCAAAGTCACGCCCAAGGTCACGGGCGTGACCCTGAGCGCTGACACCTCGGGACCCGATTTTTGACCGGTGAACATTGGATTCCCTGCCCTCTTTGATTTCGCCAGTTACACGCCCTTGGTCACGGGCGTGACCGAGGGCGTGACCTGACAAAATTCCGCTTTTTGACCAGTCCAGCCTCGGATTCCTCCCTCACGCCATCTTTTCACGTGTCGCCCCTTACACGCCCTCGGTCACGGGCGTGACTGAGGGCGTGACACTTGAATTTTCCCCTATTTAAGTGCCCCACCTCTCTTTTCTCCACACCCTATCTCACATCTCTCCCTTCTTTTCTCTCTTCTTTGGCCGATTTCTTCCTTTCATCTTTCCAAATGGCCGCCCGCCGCCGCAATCGCGCCATTGGCGAGTCTTCCTCTTCCCTCCCCGATGACCCTTTTGATGCGGAGGCTATGCTTCATTTTTCCCATCCCACTCATCAAGAACGGAGTAACCGCCTCCGTGGGAAAGAATTTGGAGTTTTCCGCGTCATCAATTGGAACGTTCTCACCACCCTCGGGCAGGCCAACGCGGTGCGAGATTTACTCACTACTCCGGGGTGGGCTCCATTCTTCTCCATTTCGGAGCCGGCGTACTACGAGCTGACGGTGGAGTTTTTCTCTTCGTTTGATTTCCACTGGGCCGGGGCCGACAACGTGCTTGAATTCCGAATGGGCGGACTTTCGCGAACCCTTCCTTTGCGTCAGTTCAACGTTCTCATGGGCTTTTGCGACGAGGCTTTCACCCTTACGGAGGCCTACACCGCTCTCCCCCTCGATTTCCCTCGCGATTATAACCTCCACGGATTTTGGGCAGAAATCAATAACGACCCCAATCCATATTCGCCTAAAAAATCTAAGGGTAGTCATCTCCTCTCCCCCGCCTTCCGCTATCTCCACTACCTCCTCACTTTCACACTTTCCGCTCGCGGCGATAGCCATAGAGTGGTGACACGCGCGGACCTGTTATATTTATATAGCATGCACGAACGAGTCCCCCTCAATCTTGGTTTGGCGCTTGCAATGTTTTTTCGGCATCAGGCCAAAAATCGGAGGCTTAGTGCGCTACATGGAGGTTCATTTGTTACTTATTTGGCCAAGCGTTTGGGCCTTTGGGATGCACTTCCTCCCACTGTTCCACTCCAAACGCCCGCGCCTATCACATTCCAAAACCTCCGGGCCCTTGTTTTGATGCGTCGGCGTGGCCGCGAGTACGAGGCCGTTCTTGGCGAAGTGGGTGGCGACCCGATCGATCTTGATTTCGAAGCTGATTCCGGTGGCGTTGCTCCAGCTCCGCAGATTCCACAGCCGCCGCAGCAGCATTTTCCCCCTGCGCCCGACTCATCCACTTATTTCGATCAGCAGTTTGGGCAGATCCACACCCGTTTGGATCAGATTCAAATAGAGCAGCTGTCCATGCGCACTCATTTTGACACACGTTTTGATACCCTCGAGCGGCGCCATGCTTTCTCTATGGAGCATCTGCAGCGGGAATTTGCTGATCTGCGTGCTAATTATCAGCAGGAGGACGACGACGATGATGCTTAGAGTTTTTTATTTTTGGTTGTCTGTATCTTTTATTTTCTGTCCCACACCTTTGTATTTGTTTTATTTCTCTTTAATTCCTGTCAAATTATTAAAAATATAAAAAAATGTTTTGCTTTCTGTTTTTCTTCAGGATAGCTTGGGTATTGATTTGCTCTTCATCAGGGAAGTTTTTTTTCTCCTTTACTCGTACTTATTTCTACAACATTGGGGACACTGTTTTCTTTTAAGTATGGGGGAGGGTATTTCACATCGGTTTTATTGCAAAGCAACACCCAAATTTTTTATCAAAAAAAAAAATACAAAATTAAAAAAATCTACAAAAAAACAAATATAGTTTTCTTAATATTTCTATATTTACTTGTTTGCAAAATTCTTAGTAGATTTACTTTTCCATAGTGTTGTAGAAAATTTTATATACTTCATTAGATTTTGAATTTTGGAGTAAAATTGTTGACTCGTGCAGTGTTCTAGTTACGCGCACGCATTAGTAGGATCTCATGTCGAATTAACTATTCAGCATAAAATTAGATTTATGTTTTTTTTAACTGCGTAGAATATTTTTGTTTTACTTTTAATTTGAAACCGGTAGAATCCAAAAAATACTTTAAGTGAGTATGTAGAAGTTTACTGGAGAAATATTAACCAATTTGAATGGAAGGGTATTCTTTCTTGATGTCTAGAACTTGCCTCTAGCGACTCTCAAGACATTTGCAAAAGTTAGATTCATGAGCATGAAAATGATTTAGGCCATCTCTTGATTCGTTTGAGCCTTTGCATTCCAAGCCATAAAATCTTAACCGTTGCTAGCCATTTTGTGCTTTTTACCGTTTCTTTTGTAAGCCCCACTCATTTTCACCAAAGTCAAATAGCCTACCTATGG
Source organism: Dactylorhiza incarnata (assembly GCA_033032865.1). Classification (NCBI taxonomy): domain Eukaryota; kingdom Viridiplantae; phylum Streptophyta; class Magnoliopsida; order Asparagales; family Orchidaceae; genus Dactylorhiza; species Dactylorhiza incarnata. Next base: position 20,088,746 of record JAWHQI010000006.1, on the reverse strand, counting down.
TGCACGCTTGAAATTGAGAGCTTTATTTGTTGCTAGCTTGTGTTTTTTTTATATGTGAAAATGGTGATTTTAATTTTGTTATCATTTTGCTGCAAAAGAAGAAAAAAATGAAGCAAAAAAAATGAAGCAAAAAAAAATGAGAAAAAAATATTGAGAAATTTTTTTTTTTTGCAGAGTGCATTTTTGACCCCTACCTTTATATTTTAAAATTATTTGGGGTGTAAAAATTAATTAGTATACAAGTTTTTGCAAAGCTCTTCTTTTTGTTTTAAGTGTGCCTTAACCCTTCACGTTTATCTTTTGATATCCGCACCTTAAGCCCAAGCCACATTTCAACCTAATTAAGTCCTATTGATTCATGTTTATGAGTTAAACTAGTGCCGTGGCGAGAGTGTGAAAGGGCAAGCCTATGGCCATCGTCATTGATGGATTTCTTTGGAGGCTATCCCGAACTTTGATTTTGTGTAATATTGATCTTAGTAAACACGCTACCTGCTCCTTAAATATCATTTTCGGATTTACCGAATTTCCAATTTAAAAGTAATAACAATATGTTATAACGCATTTTTAAAAAATTATAAGCTAATCTTTATGCTGAATAGGTTTTTCTACTAGAATTTCTACACGCTTAGGCGCAAGACTTCGCATTTTTACTCTTTAGGTTCTAAATTCTTTTCTTGTATTTAAATTTTTCTACTCCTATGGAAAGTTGTTTGCTCGGGACTAGCAAACGAATAAGTATGGGGGTATTTGATAATGCTATATTTATAGTTATTTTCACATAATATTTTATTAATAATTAATTTAATTTAATTTAGTTTTAGTTAATTTATCACTAATTTATCTTCTTTTTGTATTTTCAGGTAATTTGGGCTGCCAATAGCTATTTCAAGCTCATAAGACTAATCAGGAGAATATTTGGAGTATTTCTGCCGAAATCGCAAAGTACACGCCCTCGGTCATGAGCGTGACCTAGGGCGTGACATTTTGTCACGGCCGTGAACCAGCCCCGCGTATTCCAATTGTAGGAGTCAGCCGTCACGTCAGATTAAAATTACACGCCCTCCGTCACGGGCGTGACTGAGGGCGTGACCTCAAAGTCACGGGCGTGACTCGCCCGGAATGCATTCATTTCAGCCAGCAATCAACTCCCGCCGTTTCTAGCTCACACGCCCTCGGTCACGGGCGTGACCGAGGCCGTGAATTTACTGCAACCGCCAGATTAACTCCAGATCGCGGCGTTTCCCGCCGTTTCCAGACCCGTTCAAGACACGCCCTTGGTCACGGGCGTAACCGAGGCCGTGACCCGCCGTGCACGGGCGTGACCAAGGGCGTGACTCCCGGGCTTTCATGACAGTAATTACGCAGCTTACACGCCCTTGGTCACGGGCGTGACCAAGGGCGTGACTCCCCGATTTTTCAACTATAAAAGGCAGCAATCTCCAGAAGTCAAGTAGTTCGATTTTGGAGTTTACTTACAGCTTTAGTCTATTATTTTTGTTGTTCTAGCTAATTTTTCTTCAAGTTGTAAGTTTTTATTATTGCAATTTCAATTCAAGTATTCTAGTTTTTAATCATGTATTTTCCCTTTTCTACTTGTGTTTCCATCACTATAATGAGTAGCTAAACTTCCTTTAGCACTTGGTCATGATGAACTTTGGAATGAAATAAAATATGTTTTGATTTTTTTTCTAATTAGCAAACTCTAGTTTTGTTTATCTTCGATTTATCTTTGAATTATTTTGTTTTGATTTCATATGTCCGGAATATGACTTTCAATCTATGATTCGTTTGCTAGTGATCGAGAGATCCATGCGAACGAGGAGATCACTCAAAGATAAAAGGAGTTGTATGCATTCCTCGAGAGAAGGTGACACAAATCTTTCGGATTGGAGTCAAATCCAATAGTGGGGTTCACCGCTTAAAGCAAGCTTAGGGGGTTTCGACTGGCCGAGGGGTCTTAATCGATCAACTTAAGGTTAGGTGGTAGTTCTCTCGAGAGAGGCTCTACCATATTTTGGGAACCTCCACGGTCGAGGATATTTCAATAAGAGTTTGCGGTTTCATCTTTTATAAAATTATATTTTATTCCAAAGGGATTCAAGACCAAGTGCTAATCCTTTTAATCATAATTTTTCTTCGTAGTTAATTTTCTCCAAATCATTTTTCCAAAAAAAACCCAACTTTCATTCGATAAAATAATAGCTCTTCTTTGTGAGTAGAAGTACTCAGCAAGCCCGGAAAAATACGACACTTGATTTTCCAAATCCTATACTATAAAGCGATAGGTACACTTGCCTTATCGAATTATACGTGGATAATATTTTAATTTTGCGCAACGTGAATCTATTTCATCATCGGTCACTACTTGGATCGAATGGGCTTGGAAGTACCGGTTGAGCTTCCTGCCCGAGACAACAAGGGGGAACACCATCTTTTACAGAATCGGATACCGAAGCTCTGCATTCTTCAGGACCCTACTCACGTAGTAGATGGTCAGTTTCTTCTTTCCCTCCTCCCAGACCAAGACGGAGCTAACGACTTCTGTCCCAACTCCGAGATACAAGGCTAGGCATTCCCCCTCCTTAGGCCCCTAGAGAAGCGGAGCCTTGGTGAGTTGACTTTTTAATGCTTGAAAAGCCTCCTCGCACTCTTTTGACCACTCAAACATTTGATTGCCTCACAACACTTTGAAGAAGGGCGAGCATTTTTCCCCGGCCTGGGAGAAAAACCAACTCAACCCTGCGAGCTTTCCCGTGTAACACCCCGCCAGTACATATAATATAACAGTAGGTCCGGCCGGGACCCCACGCCATACTAACCACACTAGCTAGGCATTATAAGGTGATAAACAGAAAAGAACTACACCAGAGTATACTAAACGTAAGCGGAAGCATAAAGATTTAACATTTCTTTTAAAAATTGTCCACTATCCCAGGAACGAAACAAAAGAGTTACGACCTTAAGGCCTTACATTTAACAAATGTATGGAAACTCAAAACAAACATCGGCACGCAGGCCGGCAATACAGGAAAAGCAGAAAAGAGGCTGGCCGTCGAGGGCCAACACAGCAAAAGGGCCACCGCCCGCTATTTCCCGCTTGGCTCACCTGCACCTGCAACAACGATGCACCAAGAAGTGGCAAACAGGTAACCGGTTAGCTAAAGCTGACCAAAATTATAACGACCCCACCCCTAAAGCCGGGGTGGTGGTACTCCTTCCCTGCAGGCATACAGTATAGGCATAGATTATCAAGGTGCATTCACAAACCACATGTACAAGCAATCAACACCAACGTGGGCACGCACGACCACACATTTTGTGCTCTCAAGGCACTCTCACGGTGTACTCGCTGAGCTACACCTAAGAACTCCTTAAACAAAGAGTTCGCATGAGCTTTGACCGTCAAGACTAACTTGCCTTACGGACCAATCCCAACATCATACGGTGCACCGAGGAGCTACCTCTTCACCGATTTGGTATGGGAGCGGGTTCGGTTCAGCTTCGCCCGTGCTCAAATCGTCGGAATCAATCGTCGCGACGCGGGTACAGCTTCACCTCGGCCCGAATAACGAAAGGAGGTTTCACAACTCCACAACCAGTTCACTGGGAGCTACCGCCGGCGCTAGCGCTAGCGCCGGGCGGTAGTGGCAGATCTCCGAATCCACCCACAACTTCGGGTATTTCCTGGAGGTTACCTCCAGGACTCCCTGCAGTACTCTACTGTACACAGAACCCGAAAATAGCGCAAACAAAACACTGAGTCTTCTCCGGCATAATTAATCACTATAGCCATCACCAATCCCGACCAACCTGTCCGGATGGGTTTCACACAAAGTGCCTATATCCATACTATGATTCTAGATGATAATGCAAGTGACCAAAGGGGATCGAAACGATCAACCCGCGGGAAAACTCCCTTTTCTCCACCAATCGGTGGGGGATTTTCCATGCAAACATGCCATAAAAATGAGGACTTCACTTGTCCAAGTAGAAGATCGTTACCCTTGTCGTTTTCTTGTTCACCGTGAGAATCCAAGATTCTAATCGGATGGAAAGGACTGCGCCGGGCTGCTCTCCGTGGATCTGCAAACGGCTCGCGATTCGGAGCTTCGGAGCTCCGTCAATGGTGGAAGGCACCTTCTTCTTCCTTCTTGGCTTTCCTCTTTCTCAAGATTGAAGAGGGATAAGACTTTAGAATAATGAGAATGTCTCCTCTGGTCAAGGCTTAAGAAATCCCGGATTAAAACCCACCCATCGGATCTAAGAGCATAAGGATTTGACGACCACGATTTCAGATCACGGATCTGTATCGCGCACTAGCGCCCGCTCTAGCGCCGGCGCTAGCGCTAGCGCCCGCGCTAGCTTCCGACTCGACGCTAGCGTCTGTCGATGCTTAAGGCCTCCGTCTCGACGCTAGCAACCGTCGAGATGGCTAGCGCTGGCGCTAGCGTTAGCGCCTGCGCTAGCTTCCGTCTCGACGCTAGCGTCTGTCGACGCTTACAGCCTCCGTCTCGACGCTAGCAACCGTCGAGATGGCTGGCGCCAGGCGGTAACGCTACCGCCTGCGCTAGCTCCCAGCAACCAAATCTGCTTCGAAGTTTTGGGATGTTACAACTCCACCCCCCTTAACAGAATTTCGGCCCGAAATTCTGAAAACAGAAAGGTACACAAAGATTATACCTGAAAGGAAAAGCTCGGGGTACTCCGCAAGCATGCTTTGCTCTCTTTCCCAAGAGAGTTCCTCTTTTCCGCAGTTGTTCCAATGGACCTTCACCATCCGAATGGACTTGTTCCGCAATTGCTTCACTGCTGTGTCTTCAATGCGAATGGGTTTGACTTTCGTCGCTAGCCCACCATCTACCGACACTTCGCTGACCGCAACAACATGAGTAGGCTCTTTCACAGCCTTCTGCAAAACAGAAATGTGAAATACATCATGAAGCCCGCTTAGCTCCGAAGATAGAGCAAACCGGTAGGCAGCTTCACCAATGCGCTCCAAGATCTCGAACGGTCCTAAGTACCTCGGACTTAGCTTTTTCAAGCGTCGGATCCTCGATACTCCTTTGAACGGTTTGATCTTGAGATAAACCCAGTCGCCAACGGCGAACTCGACATTCCGGTGATTTGCATTGTAGTATTTTGCTTGCCTATCCTGGGCAATGAGCAACCGCTCCCGAATAGCCCAAATTGATGTATTTGCCTCATCCACGTCTTTGCGTTTTAACAACTTAGTGTCGCCAGTCTCAGCCCAAGATAACGGTGTGCGACATTTCCTACTATAAAGAGCCTCGAAAGGTGCCATCTTTATACTTGCTTGGTAGCTATTATTGTAAGCAAACTCAATCATATAGAGATGGTCCTCCCATCTCTTTCTGAAGTCCAGGGCGCACATCCTCTGCATGTCCTCCATCGTCCTATTGGTCCTTTCGGCCTGTCCATCCGTTTGCGGGTGGAAGGCCGTGCTAAACTTTCGCTTGGTACCCAATAATTGATGAATTAGCCTCCAATCATTTGATGTGAACCGCCCATCGCGATTACTGACGATGCTACGGGGAATCCCGTGCAACCGTACGATGTTATCGACGTACAACTTTGCCAGCTTGTCCACAGAATCATCCTTCCGGTTCGGAATAAAGTGTGATACCTTCGTAAATCGGTCCACGATCACCCAGATGGCGTCGTTTCCATGTTGCGGTCTCAGCAACCCGTGCACGAAATCCATCGAAATATCGTCGAACTTCCATTCTGGAATCGGCAATGACTTCAGAAACCCACCGAGACGTTGACATTCCACCTTCACCAATGCGCACGTATGACACTTGGCCACGTAGAGGGCAATGTATTTCTTCATACCCGGCCACCAAAAGAGTTTCTTCATATCCACGTACATTTTTGTGCTCCCAGGGTGGATCGAGTACTTGGTATGATGAGCCTCGTACATCAACTCCGCCCGTAATGTACCAACATTTGGGACACACAATCTGCCATTCTTCCACATAAGGCCATCTTCGAAAGAGAAATCAGCGTTTGACCCATCAACGGTCTCCGCTTTATAGCGTTTCAAGCTCTCATCCAGTTCCAATGCTTGTCGAACTCGGTCGGCAAGGTCGTATTGAACTTCCATCCAGTTCAAGCATGATGAAGGAGACGCTCTTCTATCGACGCAAAAGATCTCCATAACTTCTAGCTCGCGGATTAGACGCTCATCGTGCATCAAAATCCAGTTTGCTTGAGCAGGAGCCCGACGACTCAGCGCATCCGCAACTACATTTCCCTTACGAGGAGTATATTTGATTTCGAAGGTGTAGTCCCCAAGGAACTCCATATACCTCCTCTGACGCATGTTCAACTCCCTTTTATCCAGCAGGTACTTGAGGCTCTTGTGGTCAGTAAAGATATCGATCTTCACGCCATACAAGTAATGCCTCCAAAGCTTAAGGGCAAAAACCACGGCCGCTAGCTCCAAATCATTAACCGGGTTGTTCCTTTCATGAACCTTCAGTTGTCGGGAACCGTAGGCAATTACCTTTCCGAACTGCACTAGGACGCAACCCAAACCACTCCCCGAGGCATCACTATAAATTTCATAGCCTTCCGTACCACATGGCGAGCATAGAATGGGCGTCGTGGTCAGACGGCTTTTCAGATCTTCAAAAGCTCGAGCGCACTCGGGCGACCAGTCGAACTTGTGATCTTTCCTAGTCAGTTTAGTGAGAGGGAGTGTGACCCTCGAGAAGTTCTCCACAAAGCGCCTATAATAGCCGGCATGTCCTAAGAAACTTCGGACTTTCGCTACGTTTTTCAACACAGGCCACGCTTGGATCGCTTCTATTTTCGACGGATCAACCGCAATTCCATCCCCACTAACAACATGACCCAGGAATGCTACTGACGATAGCCAAAACTCGCACTTGGAGAATTTGGCATAAAGTTGACTCCTCCTCAGGGTGCTCAAAACTGCGTGCAGATGCTCTGCATGCTCCTCCTCCGATTGAGAGTATACCAAAATGTCGTCGATGAAGACGATCACGAATTGATCCAAATACTCTCGGAACGTTCTATTCATTAAGTCCATAAATACCGACGGTGCATTAGAGAGACCGAACGGCATAACGGTGAACTCATAGTGCCCAAAACGGGTACTGAACGCTGTCTTTGGAATGTCACATTCCCTTATACGCAGCTGATAGTAGCCGGACCTTAAGTCTAGCTTAGAGTATACCGTCGACCCAACCAGTTGGTCGAATAAATCGTCGATTCTTGGAATCGGTATCGGTTCTTCTCGGTCAACTTATTCAGCTCTCGATAGTCGATACATAGACGCAAGCTCCCGTCCTTCTTTTTCACAAAGAGGACCGGTGCACTCCAAGATGATGAACTTGGACGTACGTAGCCTTGCTCTAGCAGCTCTTGCAATTGAACCTTCAGCTCTGCCAATTCCTTTGGCGCTATCCGGTACGGTGAGCGGGCCACAGGTTTGGCACCTGGCACCAGCTCAATACAGAAATCAATCTCCCGCTGAGGCGGAGCCCCAGGGAGTTCGTTAGGAAACACGTCGGCGTACTCCGCTACAACTGGGACATCGCATAACCTAGGCTTTGGCTCCGAATCCTCCAACAAGGTGAAGAACAACTCAGCGCCTTTTCTCACCGCTTTAACCACCTGGAGAGCAGACATCAGCGTCTTGCTCGCTCCTCGCATACCTGCGAACGTGGTTTCCTCTTCGGTGTTCTTTCCAAGAGTGATCTCCTTTGAATTGCAATCTATGCATGCTCGCTGCTCCGAGAGCCAGTCCATGCTGAAGATCACATTAAATTCAGCTAACGGTAATAACGACGCCTCCAAGTCAAAATCCTGATTTCCGATCTGCACCTTCACACGACTCTTCCTATCCGCGCTCATGCGAGACCCGTTAGGTAGCACTACCTCCAATCTATCTTTTGCTAAGGTTGACGGCACTCCGATTCGCACCATGAAGCCCGTAGACAGAAAAGAGTGCGATGCTCCCGTATCAAATAGAGCTCTCGCCGGATAGTTGAAAATTAGGATGAAACCTAATTGCACACAAAATAACATAAGGTCGCACATCAGTATCAATCACACATAGCTATGAAAAAGCTAACATTTAATTCATACCTGTGACGACATCAGTTTGTCGTATGGTTTCTTGCTGGCCAAGCGAGTAAACTCTCGGCTGGGTCGGAATGTGCTGGGAAGCAACAGACTCCGCAGCTTTGCCCTTTTCCGCATGACCCGCAGCACGAGCATAGTCAATCGCTCGGTTCTCTGGCCTTGGGGGACCACTGCGACACATGCTTGCTTTGTGTCCCACCTTTCCGCAAGTGAAACATGTAATTGGACCATGTGCAGTCGTAGCTCCCGACACAGATGAGCGAGTTGGCTCCGCAGATTTGAACTTCCTTTTGTTCCTCCTGAACTCCGACTTGGACTGAGAGGCCGGCGCATGAAACTCGGGTTTCTTTGCCACGCCCTGTGCTTGCACTCTCTTCATGTCCAACTCCAGAGATCTGGCGCTTTGCACCACCACATGGAAGCCAAACGTCATTGGGCCTGCAAGGAGCAGCCTCAACTCATCCCGAAGACCTTCATAAAACTTGTTCGTCTTCATTTCCTCATCTTCCACCAAAAACCCCGTATAGCGGCCCAATCTAGTGAATTCGTGCAAGTACTCGTCCACCGAGCTATTGCCTTGAGTTAACTTCAAGAACTGGTTCTGCAACGCAATGCGTTGGGCAGAGGGAATAAATCTCTGAAGAAACGACTTTGAGAACTCCGCCAAAGTGATATCGGTAATATCCTTACCTTCAAACTTTTGCGCTTCCTGCTCGGTCCACCAAAGCTCTGCTTCTCCGTTAAGGAGAAAGGTGGCTAGGGTGATCATCATAGCTTCTTCCGTTGCTATCGCCTTTAGAGTTTTTCTAACCGTTGACAGCCAGTCCTCCGCCTCCATTGGGGATCCGGTCCCCGAAAAGGCTGGAGGATGGAAACTTAGAAAGTGCTGAAGTTGTTGATCACGTGCTCGCGCAACAACTACTCGCTCTACTCAACATTCCACCCTTGGCTCCACCGCAGGTTCCACTGCAGCCACTGGTACAGGGATCATCACCCTTGGTTCCACTGCAGGTTCCACAGCAGGTTCCACTGCGGCAGCTGCCACCGGGGCCACAGCCGGAGTAGGCAAAGCAGGCTGTGCAAGCCTTTGCGGTTGAGCATTGATCATCGCGAAGACAGCTTCTACGATTAACTTGATCATCTCAGCAGGAGGAGTGGTCGCTGACACCTCAGCCGACGCACTACTTTCAGTGGTGTTACGGGGTTGAGACTGCCCCGCAGCACTCCTAGTCACCTATAATCGTGCAAAACACAATTTAGTGACCGAAAACATAGCAAACAACAATCATGGAACGCTCAAGTTCCGCAAACAAGTATGGTTTTCCATTCTTAAGTGGACATTCTTATTAGTTTTTGTCATTTTAGGTGAATGCACATCCCGTGCACACCACCCCTTAAAAGGAATTCGTCCCGAATTCGCTAAACTACGGATCGACGCCCTAAGTCCGATACCAAATTGTAACACCCCGCCAGTACAAATAATATAACAGTAGGTCCGGCCGGGACCCCACGCCATACTAACCACACTAGCTAGGCATTATAAGGTGATAAACAGAAAAGAACTACACCAGAGTATACTAAACATAAGCGGAAGCATAAAGATTTAACATTTCTTTTAAAAATTGTCCACTATCCCAGGAACAAAACAAAAGAGTTACGGCCTTAAGGCCTTACATTTAACAAATGTATAGAAAATCAAAACATACATCGGCACGCAGGCCGGCAATACAGGAAAGCAGAACAGAGGCTGGCCGTCGAGGGCCAACACAGCAAAAGGGCCACCGCCCGCTATTTCCCGCTTGGCTCACCTGCACCTGCAACAACGATGCACCAAAAAGTGGCAAACAGGTAACCGGTTAGCTAAACTGACCAAAATTATAACGACCCCACCCCTAAAGTCTGGGTGGTGGTACTCCTTCCCTGCAGGCATACACTATAGGCATAGATTGTCAAGGTGCATTCACACACCACATGTACAAGCAATCAACACCAACCTGGGCACGCACGGCCACACATTTTGTGCTCTCAAGGCACTCTCACGGTGTACTCGTCGAGCTACACCTAAGAACTCCTTAAATAAAGAGTTCGCATGAGCTTTGACCGTCAAGACTAACGTGCCTTACGGACCAATCCCAACATCATACGGTGCACTGAGGAGATACCTCTTCACCGATTCGGTATGGGAGCGGGTTCGGTTCAGCTTTGCCCTTGCTCAAATCGTCGGAATCAATCGTCGCGACGCGGGTACAGCTTCACCTCAGCCCGAATAACGAAAGGAGGTTTCACAACTCCACAACCAGTTCACTGGGAGCTACCGCCGGCGCTAGCGCTAGCGCTGGGCGGTAGTGGCAGATCTCCGAATCCACCCACAACTTCGGGTATTTCCTGGAGGTTACCTCCAGGACTCCCTGCAGTACTCTACTGTACACAGAACCCAAAAATAGCGCAAACGAAACATGGAGTCTTCTCCGGCATAATTAATCACTATAGCCATCACCAATCCCGACCAACCTGTCCAGATGGGTTTCACACAAAGTGCCTATATCCGTACTACGATTCTGGATGCTAATGCAAGTGACCAAAGGGGATCGAAACGATCAACCCGCGGGAAAACTCCCTTTTCTCCACCAATCGGTGGGGGATTTTCCATGCAAACATGCCATAAAAAGGAGGACTTCACTTGTCCAAGTAGAAGATCGTTACCCTTGTCGTTTTCTTGTTCACCATGAGAATCCAAGATTCTAATCGGATGGAAAGGACCGCACCGGGCTGCTCTCCATGGATCTGCAAACGGCTCGCGATTCGGAGCTTCGGAGCTCCGTCAATGGTGGAAGGCACCTTCTTCTTCCTTCTTGGCTTTCCTCTTTCTCAAGCTTGAAGAGGGATAAGACTTTAGAATAATGAGAATGTCTCCTCTTGTCAAGGCTTAAGAAATCCCGGATTAAAACCCACCCATCGGATCTAAGAGCATAAGGATTTGACGGCCACGATTTTAGATCACGGATCTGTATCGCGCTCTAGCGTCGGCGCTAGCGCTAGCTCCCGCGCTAGCTTCCGACTCGACGCTAACGTCTGCCGACGCTTAAGGCCTCCGTCTCGACGCTAGCAACCGTCGAGATGGCTAGCGCTGCTGCTAGCGTTAGCGCCTGCGCTAGCTTCCGTCTCGACGCTAGCGTCTGTCGACGCCTACAGCCTCCGTCTCGACGCTAGCAACCGTCGAGATGGCTAGCGCCAGGCGGTAACACTACCGCCTACGCTAGCTCCCAGCAACCAAATCTGCTTCGAAGTTTTGGGATGTTACATCCCGTCAGGTGCTGGACTTCCTTGGCCTTTCGTAGTGATTCCAGCTCCACTATATCCTTCATCTTATCTGGATTAGGCTCTACCCCCGCCGGTGTAAGGAGTTGACCCAGAAACTTCCTTTGCTGCCCCCAAATACACACTTCAATGGGTTCAGCCTCATCTTAAACTTACGCAGAGTGGCGAAGGTTTCATCAAGGTCTGGAGGTGAGAGCTCACGTCCTTGCTCTTCGCCATAAGGTCGTCTACGTACACCTCCTAGTTCCTCCCCCTCGGCTTCTGGAATACTCAGTCCATCATCCTTTGATACATCGCCCCTTCATTCTTTAGCCCAAAAGGAATCATATTATAGCAGTAGCACCCCTTCCTCGTGATGAAGGAGACATCTTTGATGTTTGGTGAGTGCATCCTGATCTGGTGATAACCTGAAAAAGCATCTAAAAACTCATTACAGAAAAACCAGCGGCTGAATCAACTAGCGCGTTAATTCAAGGCAAAGGGTAACAATCCTTAGGGCATGCTTTGTTTAAAAGAGAGAAATCAATACACATTCTCCAGCGGCCATCTCCTTTTTTTACCATGACGGCTTTGGAGACCCAGCCTGGATACTGGATCTCTGATACAAAACCTGCTTTGAGGAGCTTCTCCACTTCTTCCTGGATTGGCTCCTCCATCTTGTCGGCAAGGGTCCTTCTCTTCTAATGGATGGGGAGGGTTCTTGGATAGGGGTTGAGTTGGTGGAAGGCCACGTAAGTGTCAATGCCCAGCATGTCTGCCGCTCTCTAAGCAAAGATGTCCATGCTCCTCTGGATGCACTCGAGCATCTTCTCCATGTCCTCTGGACCAAGGACTCCGCTAACCCGCACACTCTCCACCTTCTCTTCCTGGGTTATGACTTCCATCTCAACTACTTTCTCTGCCGCCTCAAGTCGGGATGGCTCTTCACATTCACCCCCTGCCTTTCCCTCTTTAGCTAGGGCCTTCTCCTCCATCCCAACTTACACCTCCATCAGCTTGGCATGCTCCTCCTGCATCGCCTCCATCTCTTCCTCTAGTACACAGACCTCCTCTTCTGCTTCTCTTTCCCCCTCCCTCGCTTCTCCTGTTACCTCTGACCCCCTCATCTACCTATACACCTCCTCAGCCTCTGCCATCTAAGAGATGGTGTTGCCGACAGTCACATAGCACTGCCTCGCCACCTTTGTATCCCCTCGGATTCAGAACTGAACTCCTCTGCTATGGAAATTAAGGCACTGGAAGGAAGAGGGAATGCATCGGAAGGTGCTGATGAGAGGGCGTCCGAAAATGGAATAACTGCTCGGAGCGTCGATTATCATGAACCGACAGTTCCTTGGGATCCCTCCTAATGTCACCTGTTCCTCTCCCCTGAGAAAACAAACAATGGCCCGTCCGAGGCCAACACTCTCTTCGCTTCCACCTGCATCACATTGAAAGCCTTCTTGAAGATCACATTCACGAAACTCCCATTGTCGACCAAAATTCGGGAGACCATGAAGTTCTTGATGGCTGTCTAGATCACCAAGATGTCGCAGAATGGATCCTCATAATCCCGCATATCTTCTGACGAGAAAGAGAATTTTTCTAGAGGGTGCGGGTTCTTAGAGGTCGACGTAACACTCCTCCTGAAAATCATTTGGAGGCTATTCTTAAGAGTTGCCTCAATCCCGACCCCACTGTGGATCACTCTGATCCCACTCGAGCTCCTACATCAGCTCGTTCCTCACACCTATCCTCCACTTCTCTGGGTAGCACTTCTTCGATCCTCACCGACGGTTTCTGCTGATGTGCCTATCCTCTCATCCTCCTCATCTCCAAAAAACTCCGGGCAGGTGGCCATCGCGTGACCTTCCTCCTGGTGGATGTCACAGTAGGGCAATGCCACCCTGCCTCCTCCTATTTATCCTCTTCCATTACCTCTTCCTCTACCTCTTCCTTGGCCTTCTGCTATGGTTTGCTGCTAAGGGAGGGGGGGGGGGGGGGGGGGGGGGGGGGGGGGGCGGGGGGGAGGTGGCCTCGGACCCTGTATCCACCCATGGGGGTTGAACCGCCCTTGCCCCACATGGAAATTCCTCTTTCCTTGATATCCTCTTCCTTGACCCTGCCCTGGTCCTTCATGGGGTCTCTAGGTCATCCAGTTGTGATGCTCCTGGTACCCCCTACCTTGCTACTATCCCTGGAACCTCTGACCTCTGGGTTCCTCTCTTCTCCTCACCTCCTGTTGCCTTCCTCCTCCCTGCTCCTTCGCTTCTCTGCCGCCCAACCTGGCCAGCTGTCTGTCAAACGTCTAGTTTGTCGCCTCCTCTTAGATCTCCTTCTCCATCCTCTTTAGGAGCTCTTCAAAGGAAAGTGGGGGCACTCTATTCACTTCTATTTTGAAAAACCCTTCACGGAGCCCCAAGATGAAGGCTAGCATCAGGGTGTGCCCCTTCATTGAATGAGAGTATTTCCTCGTGGAATCAATCCACGTAACTCCCCAGCGTCTCTTCACCCTAATTGACTACGAACAAGAACTCTGCTCCCTTCTTTCTCTTCTTGGATGTCAAGCACCACAGAAGGAAGCACCATCCCAGATCCTCAAGGCAATAAATCGAGCTCGAGGGCAGTTGGTGAAACCAGTCTCAAGCTTTCTCCTTCAGGGTGATGGCGAAGAATTGGCACTTGAAAGTGCCTGACACTTGCCTGATGGAGACGGCGTACTCGAACCACTAAATGTGTTTTACTAGGTCATCCCTGCCTATATAGTAAGACATATTTGGTTCCCTGAACCCATCCAGAACCAGGGTCGAAAGGATCAGCTCACAAAAGTGGCTCCCTTCCCCCATCGACGAGTGTAATGGTCTCGCGAAGTCAGTTCACATACCCCAGCACTCGCTGGGTTGGGGAAGAGCTATTGTCAGGGGAGATCTTCGCCCACTCCCTTCCGTCGTCACTTCCTTCTGGGATCGCTGACCGGGGGCTTTCTCGTCTATCAGCTAGGGCGCGATCACTGGGACTGTTGGTGTCTCGAACTCGCTTCTGGCGGCAAATAAGAGATGCAAGGTTTGCAGGACCTCCCTCTTGAATTCTTCAAACATTCCCATCGTTATACCACTCGCAAGTGGTTGCGAGTGGCCTGGGTCAGATATATCTTCCTCATCTCCAGCCATGGAGCTCAGCTAGAGATTTTCCTGCATAGGCTACCGTCCAAACTTACTACACCAAAAATGTTGAAACTGCCAACCGGTCTCTTGAGGAGTTCAGAACCACAGGGAGTGTAGCGTACACCTACTTCTCCCTCATTGATACTCTTGGATGTTGACGAAGAAAATGAATAGACCCAAAGATGTAACGAGGAGGTCCTGCCACACACCCAAAAGATCTTAGAGAGCTCCCCCCTAACCAATGCTCAACTGGGCACCTTTGAGGGCACTATGAGCCAACCAAAATTTGTTAGAGGAAGAGAGCCCAAAAAGATCGGATCTCCTCCAAGGTTCCCTTAAGGGACTATTTATAGTTTTTCTAATCTAGTCTGCAAATTGCTTAATTCTGCCTTTTAGTTTTACTAAACGCACCCCAAACTGGTCTGCTAACATCCAAAATTTGCTGTTCTGAAGGGCTATTGACAGCCCACAAAGGGTATCTAGGTAATTCCACCATTAAATACTTCGAGGTGAGTGGTCTATGAAGGCATCACTCGCCAGGCTTCTCACGTACTGGATTTTCTAGGTTACACTGGGCAGGTGATCCGTAGGGGGACCACTCGCCTTTCCCTAGGCTCTCTTAGGCGAGTGGGGTTCCTCCCCTCAGTCGCCTGACCTCACATGTATCCGCACTCCTAAGCGGGTGAGTGCTTATCTGATGAGGCTTGCACTCTCCCTAAAGCTTTCCTGCCTCTCCTGACCTGGGCGAGTGATCACCCCGCACTCTGGGGAATGCTCCTCTTGACCTTATATTAAATCCAGAGGTTCTATATGACATATGATGTAAGACCCTTTTTTTTTCTTTTTGGAAACCCGGGTCTTATGCCCAGAACCGCCGCTTTGTGGTGACACCAACACACGGGAAGGTCGCCACTACAAAGCGCCGATCCTGCCGGCCATATCGATCACAGAAGAAGAAAAGTATAAACAAATAATAGAAGTTCAAGTCCACAAATCACATGATATATATATATATATATATATATATATATATATATATATATATATAAATGTCCACATGGTATAACTGAAATAACAAAGGTTACATTAATAAAGAGGGCCCATGCCCTGTACATCATATCCTCACTAAAAGATCACTCGCGGAAGCTAACTACTAATCACTCACTGATCCTGAGTCTGGTTCTCCTGTACTAGACTGACCCGCCTCCGTCTGCACCGGCCTTTGGTGCTGCTGCGGCTCCTCGATCCCCTAAAATGATATGGTCCACCGACCATTAGTCAAAAAGACTAAGCCTTATGTTCCCCACCCCACCCCCAATGGCTCCTAGGCACCGTGCGGGAGGATGAAGCGGAGGACAACAAGGGGTATAATAAAGAGCAGATGACGGTGAATCTAACTACAGAAAGTTCTACCACTACACATGTGTATATAGATATTTGAAGCAGTAATAGAGCATGGTAAGAGCAGGTAAAGAATAAGTAAGGTGCAGTAAGTAAAGACATGTATATAATAGAAAAGTAACCATTGATTTATAGGAATGCCCGTACAAACCTATAGACCAAGGGGTCGTTTAGCAAGTCCTATCATATAAGAAGTCCCATAACCGACTTATACGATAGGGGTAGGGGTTGAAATGCAATGTTTATGCCATGACATGCAGAGTTATGCAGTTTATGCTATGTTCATACAAGTGCAACTCACACACTTCGACTGTATGTGCACAGACCTTTAGTTCCCCCTTTTTGGAGCTAGCAAGACTCCCAGGATACTCCCGTAGTGGCATACAAAGGTGGTGTGTTGGGCCTCGCCCACCTCTAGGTTGGTATTCACACTACCTAACCTAGACCTACGTACGCCTCAACGCAAAACAGCAGAGCATCTGCGTACTCTTACTAGCTGGACCATCAGACTTTTGTGACTAAGTGCAAATTCCACACTTGCCGAGTCAACGTATTGGCGTCGGTGTAAATGACCGTCCAATACCGAAGACCCACCACCTTCATGCACATGCAAACATGTTCTACTATATCCCGAGCCATAAATTCTCTGGGCTAACCCGCCCTTCACTATAACCTTCTGAGCCAACGACTCACCGGACCAACCTGTCCGTACCAACAAGCATTACTGAGTCACAAGCTCACCGGACTAACTAGTCCGCTGCTTTAACCACCGAGCCTACCACTCGTACAACCAAACCAACTAACCTCGCATAACTACGGGGTGTGGGTGTGCGTATTATTAAGTTAATCTTGTACATCAACTTATCCCTACAATTTATGGTTAATCTTGGACTTCCTGAGGATTACCCTGTGAGGGGCTCGCTACGGTACTAGGAACCACAATGGGATGAAACCCCAAAGCTCACTTTCTCAAGACACTTAGTGTTGTTGGTATCTACCCATAAGAACACCCTCCTTGTTATTACACTTGGATTAACCCTAGGTGGTTTATGACACGCTAGGGGAAAGACGATCTTTCGTCAACCCCAAGCACGACCCAAACTCTTAGCTCGCCAACACACCCTCATCACCTAAACTCCTTTTGGTGACCTTCAATATCTTCAACCTGACCATGTACACCAACTACATGCCACTTCCACTCGGTAGGCCCCTAAATATCCAAATTTCACATTTTTACTGTACGCAGACCAAACTAACTATATGAAGCTAATAAGTAGAGGTACTCCAAATATTCATCCAACTGACTCAAGATATTTACTGGAGGTCTATCATGATGGTTCAAAACTAAATCCTAAGAATCATATTTTTCCCTACTTATTTGCATTTATTATCATTTCTCCAATATTTGGCAAGTATGAATTTGAGCATGAAGTGTATGGTATTTTTATGATAGGGCTCCCATAAAATTAATATAAATCTATCATGCCAAAACAATAGTAAGTAATGAATATCACAATTTTACAGTTAGGAAATGTCCTCTGTTTTTAATATTTATCATCTATCCAAATTTGAAAATTTATGAAGGAACTACCACGAATACTTATGCCAAAATGATAGGAAAATTACCAGACCTCTATTATGTCTAGAAAAGCTTAATTATAGATTTTCACAATTTATGGGAATCATTTCCTCACTGACATAATTAATCCAAATAATTCCTAATTTGCACATGTTGTGAAGTATCCTACTGATAACAACCTCCAAAAATTATATAAAAATTCACAGAGCTTCCCAGTGCTCTGAAATGTGCTATCACAAAGTTGCACATTTTTCTAGAGAGTTTAGGACCCTTATCTATATTTCTTAAAATTAAGACAAAATAGGTGCCTTGAGAATGAAATACTAGTTAAATCATTAAATAAATTATGCAAAAATTACCAGGGGTCAATATTATGATTATAAAGGCACCACCAAGATTTCATCTTCATCCAGGATCATTTGTGCATGTAAATATCTCTTACAAGAAGTTTACCTAAAGGGGTTACGACCTAATTTAGGGGGAATAAATTCTCCTAAAATTCTCTCAAAATTTCCCAGGGCATAAATACATCCCATGAACATATCTCCTAGGTTCCATGACCATTCTATAGCTTTTGACCACATGTCCTTCACAAAGCTCTATCTGCACCCCAAGGGGTAAAACTAGGGTCCTAGGGCATATCCACCTCTACACCACCCCATCTTAGTCATGAAGGTGTTTTAGGTGATCCTAAACCAGTGGTCAATGTTTCAACTCATGGTGATGAGTTCTGACCACCATACCCCAAGATAAACACCATGCCCAACTTTGACCCAATTTGACCTTTGGGTTGACAAATTACCCAACCAAATCAGTCTCAATTGAGCTGAGATTTTTACCAGGGTCAGGTGATAAGCCTAAGAAGTACCCACCAAAATTTGGAGGGCATTGGAGGTCATTTGACCCAATAATTAATTAATATATAATTTATGAAATTATTACAAAAACCTTATAAAAGGTTTCTCCTAAAATTCACATCTTTGGGTATGATGTGTGGGTAAGTGTAAATAGCCTAGGTTTCAATTTTCAAGTCAATCCCATAATTCAATCAAAAGTTATTCAAGAAATGGTGGTTGTCCTACACTAGGGACCAGTCCCACCAAAATGAACCTACAGGGAGATACAAAACTCCTTTTGGAGTGCAATCAATTTTAAAATAATGTAGACTCCAAGGGCTACATATTTTGTGTTGACCACTTTTTCAATTGAGGGGTTCTAGTATTTTTAATAATTAAAATGAAATACTGCAGGAAGTATGGCAAAATGTGTTGGAACAAGTCTCTGCGTTCGACGAAATCCGACCTGCGTTCGACGAAATCTATTCTGCATTTGATGAAAGGCGTGCTTCAGAACGCTCGACGAAATCCGATCTTTGTTCGATGAAATCTGTTCTGCGTTCGTCGAACGCCGTGCTTCAGTGTGTTCGACGAAATCCGAGTTCAGTTCGACGAACTCAACAATCAATTCGGTGAATTATTCCGTTCAATGAACTCAGTGTTCAGTTCAACGAACTCAACTATCAGTTCGGTGAATTAATTCAGTTCGACGAACTCTTGGTTCAGTTCGATGAACTCAACTATCAGTTCGGTGAATTAATTCTGTTCGACAAACTCCGGGTTCAGTTCGACGAACTCAGCTATCCGTTCGACGAACTCCAGGGTGTGTTCGACGAATGAATTCCGTTCGACAAACTCAGGGTTCAGTTCGATGAACTCAACCATCTGTTCGACGAACTCTGACTACCGCTCGATGAATTCCTTCTACTCAGATTGACGAATAAATTAAATAATGATATAACATAATCATTTAAATCTGAAGATCTTGCACAGATCTTGAAGCAGAACGGACGACATCCGTTTGTCTTCTTCCTCTGGCCGATGGCCAGGATTAACCGCACCTGGAGCTCCTTCATCATTGTTTTCCCGGCCACCTAAGCTCCGCCCCGGCCAGCCAATGCCACCACCACCTTCATTGAGGTGGTGGTCGGCAATTTGCGGTGGTTGGCCGGCCGGAGGTGGCCGAAACAGGGGTATGGAGGCAGGATTTATTAAAAATGTTGATTTGAATCGTTTAGGAGTAAGCAGGAGTTGCATCAACTGAGTTATAGCCAAACAACCACAATGCCACACAGTAACACAAAAGAGTTTATTGAATCACAAACTTCGTTTATTGTGCGAGGTATACATGGCGAGACATGATTCATAAGAATCACGAAGGAGAGAAAAACAAAACACCAAAAAGCAAAACTGGCGGCTTGACAAGCAGAGACCACACAGACCGCTCGACTCAAGAGATCGCTCGGCTTGACCTGAGACCGTGCGAACAGACAACAGACAGACCGCCTGCACTGCAAGACCTCTACCTCAGACCGCACAAACTGGACCTTATTGAATTGAACGAAGAACAACTGTCGCCAGACCGCAACTCAGATCGCCTAACCGCTGAAGGTCGCCTGATCACTGAGCTCGATGCGAACAACACAAGAACACCATAAACTAGTTCGCAGACAGACCGCTGCTGAACTGTTTATTCAAGCCGATGGGAATCACCAAGGAAGGAGACCGCAACCTGCTGACCACAAACAGTTCTCGTTATGAATGACGGGCCATGCACCCCTATTTATAGGAGATAAGACGGATGTCGTCACCGCCACAAGAGAGATACAATCACCACCCGCCAGATCATCAGTGGTCTCACAGAGCAGACCGCGTGATCACAACACTTCGATAACCTTCCGTCCAAGACCGCAGATCAGCAGGCAGATCGCGCACAAGTCGCACAAACATGAGACCGCGCACAAGCCGCGCGGACACAAGACCCTCCTTCCTTAGATCTCGAAGAGAAAGCCAAGGACAACTGGCCGACTTAAGACAAGTCGCCAGAACGAACTGCATAAGCCGCCCGGACTCAGCAGTTACACAGAATAGACCGCCCGGTCTCCCAACAAAGAAGACGGGCCAACCAAGCAAAACAACTCGGGAACAGACCGCAGCAACCAAGAACAGACCGACCAACCAACAGACCGCCAGAACAGACCGGCAGAGCCAGACCGGCAGATCACTAACATAGACCGCGCGGTCTCTGTGGTCACCCAATTTCAGACCGCCCGGTCACCTTCCACTTCACTTCAACAAATTCAACACTCCCCCTTGAAGTGGGAAGTGGAAACTAGCCCGAGTAAACTCCGCAACCGAGTAAACGGTCCCTTCGCCAGTGGCTTTGTGAAGATGTCTGCAACATTGTCCGCACTTCGAACATTCTCGACCATAAGAGATCCTCCCAACACCTTTTCACGAATGAAATGGAGTTCAATCTCAATATGCTTAGTCCTCGCGTGACAGACTGGATTATTAACCAGCTTGAGAGCACTCTCATTGTCCCCGCGTAGCATAGTGGGACCTCGAACCTCCTCATGAACGTCCTCTACCAACCTCCTGAGCCAAACAGCTTCCTGAGATGCCAAGGCCGAACCCATGTATTCCGCTTCTATGGTAGATACAGACACCGAGTCCTTCTTTTTGCTGCACCAAGAAATAGCTGTGGGGCTCGTCATAAAGACAAAACCAGACGTTGATCTCCGATCATCCACGTCTCCCCCGTAATCAGCATCCATGTATCCAAGCAACTCCAAGCTTGACCCTCTCCTATATAGGAGACCAAAATCAGAGGTCGACTTCACATATTTCAGAATTCCTTTTGCCGCCAAAAGATGAGGCTTCCGTGGCTCCGCCATGTACCGACTCACTTTGCCAACTGCATAAGCAATATCAGGCCTCGTGATGGTCAAATAGATCAAGCTCCCAACCAGAGCTCGGAACACCAATGGATCAGATAGAACTCTCCCCTCATCCTTCCAAAGTTTATGATGCTGTTCCAGAGGTATAGATCTGCTCTTACCTTCCTCCATGCCGAATCGTTGAACGATCCGCTCCGCATACCCAGCCTGAGAAATGAGCACTCCGCTCTCCCGCCTCTGAACCTTGAGTCCAAGGAAATGGTGAAGCTCACCCAGATCCTTCATCTCAAATCTGATGGCAATCTCGGCTCTCAGCCTTGCTACTGCCTCCTTTGAGTTCACAGTGACAATCATGTCATCCACATATAGCAGAACGATAACCCGAAGCGCCCTTCCTTCTTGACAAACAAGCTAGAATCAGAGTCTGAAGCAAAGAACCCGCAAAATAGAAGATACTCCGCGATCTTCCCATACCACGCCCGAGGCGCTTGCTTCAACCCATACAGGGCTTTCTTCATTTTGCAGACGTAGTCCGGACACTCCACCGAGATAAAGCCCGGCGGTTGGATCATAAAGATATCCTTGTCAATCTCTCCGTGTAGAAAAGCGTTCTTTACGTCGAGCTGCCAAATCTCCCATCCACTTGAAGCTGCCAAAGCATTAACAATTCGGACCGAAGTCATCTTTGCCACTGGACTAAACGTCTCATCATAATCTTCTCCATACTGCTGTGAGAACCCGCGAGCTACAAGGCGAGCCTTGTATCGCTCGATTGTACCGTCAGCCTTCTTCTTGAGTTTATAGACCTATTTGCATGTCACAGGGGTAATGCCCTTGGGCATGGGAACTAGAGACCAAGTCTCATTCTTCTTGAGAGTATCCATCTCCTCTTGCATAGCAATGTCCCATTGCTTCACGCCTTTGGCCTTCTCAAAGCTCGACGGCTCCCTCTCATCAAAAGGACCAGCAATGAAACATGAGACGAAGCTCACCGTGTTTCCTCCTGTGTATCGATCCGGTGGATTAATAGTCCTCTTTGACCTCCTATGAGGTTGCACCTGACTAGACACCTCCTCAGCTGCTTCTTCTGTGCTAGCTCCTCTTCCAGATGAACTTGGAGAATCGCTCCCCATGCTTCCAGAACTTGAAGCCTCCATCTCTGAGCTTGACACAACAGGAGCTCCTGGTGAAACATGCAACTCCACTTGAAGATTTTCCGCAGCCTTCCCTTCTTCATCAACCCTGTTCTCCGGTAGTTCAACTCCTGAACTCCCCTTGTAGGAAGTCACCTCATCGAACACCACATCCCGAGATACAAAAGATCTTCGAGTCTCAGGATCCATGCATCTCCATCCCTTCTTCCGCTCATCATATCCAACAAAGACTAGCTTCCTTGCTTTCGCATCTAGCTTTGTCCGAAGAGCATCAGGAATATGCACAAAACAGGTTGACCCGAACAGCCAAAGGTGTGCAACACTTGGTTTCTCCTTGAACATCAGTTCGTGAGGGGTTTTCATGTTGATAGGACTTAGAGGCATCCTGTTGATGACGTAAGCTGCACAAGACATTCCCTCCGCCCAGAAGGACTTTAGGATACTCTTGGCATGAAGCCAGCATTTGCAAGTTTTTGTCAGATAACGGATCTTCCGTTCTGCAACGCCATTTTACTGTGGAGTATGGGCATAAGTGAGCTCTCTCCGAACGTCATGTTTCCTGCAAAAACTTGAGAACTCACCAGAGGTGAACTCCCCACCATTGTCAGTTCTCAATTTTTTCACCTGCAGGCCTAACCGACCTTCAACCAGCTCCTTGAACTCCACGAACCTCGCAAAAGCTTCCGACTTCTCTTTTTGAAAATACACCCAGACATATTTGGTGTAATCGTCAATCAACACCAACATATATATGTTGCCTCCAAGGCATGGGGTGGCAGTCGGTCCCATCAAATCACCGTGAATGCACTCCAACGGCGCTTTGCATTTTGTTTGTGATTTATCAAATGGAAGTCGATGAGACTTACCAAACTGACAACCCGCACAAACATGACCATCTCCATAGGAGGACAAGCTAGGCAAGCCCTTGACAAGGCCCCTTTCCACCATAGCCTTCAATTTTTCCATGCCTACAAGCCTCAACCTTTCATGCCAGATAGCCGCGCTATCATTGGTCTTCATCTTATCAACATAGGTACTTGTCGACAAAATGAACAAGTCCTTCACCCGTTTTCCAATATGAATAACATCTCCCTTTATCTCCGGTTGAGTTTTAAGAAACTTCACTTCTGTTGGGCCAAACAGAACGTGATAACCGGCATCGACCGCATTGGTCACAGAGAAGAGATTCTTCTTCATACCCGGCACGTGATAAACACTCCTCAAGGTGAGTCAACCCTTATCACTGCTTAGAGAGACAACTCCTTCTTGTTCTACTGCATGAACAGAATTATCAGTCGTAATGATTGCATCGTTACCTGAGTAAGGCGCCAAAGAAGAGAACTTTGATTCATCCCCGGTGAGGTGATGCCCAAACCCTGAATTAGCAATCCAATCCTCCTCGAAGTTGATGGCAGCCAAGTCCTTAAAGGGCATAGCCATCATATTAGCCGCAAAGGCTCCTCCACATCCAGCTTCATCAGACTTTGGCTTCTCCTTCTCCGCTGCATGTCCCGGCTGATGATTAAACCGACAATCCTTCTTCAAGTGGCCGGTCTTATTGCACCTGAAGCACCTTGGTCTCTCTCCCTTCTTCTTCTTCCCATCAGACTTAGGAGCATAACCCATATCCTACTGACCTGAAGTAGAGAGTCCATCATGACCCAGCTTCTTCTTTTCCCACTTCTTCTTCTTCTTCCCAGAGAACAACACATCACTATCTCCCCCAGAGATAGAAGTCCCTACCATCTATCTTGCCAAACTTTCTTGCGAAGCAAGTAAGTTCTCCAGCTCCAATAGAGATGGTTGATTTGCCCAACCCTGAACTGACGTCACAAAGGCAAGATACTCCTTCCGCAACCCGTAGATGATATGCCTCTTCAGTTTTGCCTCTGAGATGGGCTTATCAGGGTCCAATACAGAAATTTCTGCTGTGAGGTTCTTCATCTTGAGAAAGAGGGTAGAAATAGAAAGATCAGCTTGAGAGGCCCTTGCCAACTTATTTTCAAGAAACTGTAGCCGAGCAACATTCTTCTTATTAAACAACCAGTCCAAAGACGTCCAAATCTCAGCAGCAGATTTACATCCAATGATGTGATCAAATAGCTCTGGTGAGATAGCCCTCTTGAGTGTGAACTCTGCCTTAGCATTAGTCCTCCTCCAAAGTCTCACCTCTACCATATTATCTCCTGCTAAAAACACCTCTTGTGTGTCTTCTTCTCCAACTATCTCCCATAGATCCTCGCCAAGTAAGTAACTCTCCATACATGACCTCCATTTCTTATAGTTGGTCGATGTGAGGAGTTCAATACCAAGCCCTCTTGCGTATCCACCTTCCATGGCAATCTATGTGGTCTCTTCTTCACAAAGACGATGGCAACTCAAGTTGATCACTACTTATCCACTCCAACAACCTCGCTCTGATACCATGTTAAATTTTTTGATTTGAATCGTTTAGGAGTAAGCAGGAGTTGCATCAACTGAGTTATAGCCAAATAACCACAATGCCACACAGCAATACAAAAGACTTTATTGAATCACAAACTTCGTTTACAGTGCTAGGTATACATGGCGAGACATGATTCATAAGAATCACGAAGGAGAGAAGAACAAAACACCAAAAAACAAAACTGGCGTCTTGACAAGCAGAGACCGCATAGACCGCTCGACTCCAGAGATCGCCCGGCTTGACCTGAGACAGCGAGAACAGACAACAGACAGACCGCCTACACTGCAAGACCGCCACCTCAGACCGCACGAACTGGAGCTTATTGAATTGAATGAAGAACAACTGTCGCCAGACCACAACTCAGATCGCCTAACGGCTTAAGGTCGCCTGATCACTGAGCTCGATGCGAACAGCACATGAACACCATAAACCAGTTCGCTGACAAACAGTTGCCGAACTGTTTATTCAAGCCGTTGGTAATCACCAAGGAAGGAGACCGCAACCTGCTGACTGCAAACAGTTCTCGTTATGAATGACGGGCCATGCACCCCTATTTATAGGCGACAAGACGGATGTCGTTATCGCCACAAGATAGATACAATCACCACCCGCCAGATTGCCAGCGGTCTCACTGAGCAGACCGCACGATCACAACACTTGGACAACCTTCCGTCCAAGACTGTAGATCAGCAGGCAGATCGCGCACAAGTCACGCGAACACGAGACCACGCACAAGCCGCGCGGATACAAGACCCTCCTTCCTTAGATCTCCAAGAGCAAGCCGAGGAAAACTGGCCGATTTCAGACAAGTCGCCAGACCGACCTCCATAAGCCGCCCGGACACAGCGGTTACACAGAACAGACCGCCCGATCTCCCAACAAAGAAGATGGGACAACCAAGCAGAACAACTCGGGAACAGACCGCAACAACCAAGAACAGACCGGCCAACCAGCAGGCCGCCAGAACAGACCGGCAGAGCCAGACCGGCAGATCACTAACACAGACAGCGCGGTCTCTGCGGTCACCCAATTTCAAACCGCCCGGTCACCTTCCACTTCACTTCAACAAATTCAATAGGACTAAAGCTCCATAAACAGAGCACTTGGCAGGCCCGATTGGGGACCAATTGGCCCAAATCCTTCCAGGCAACTTGATGGGTTCTATCCACAGAGAGAGGAAAAAAACCAGACCTTTAATCGGGCTCGAGGGTGGTTATTTCCCCGATTTGCCATGGCCGCCCCTTGAAGTTGTGCTCCTTGCCGATCTCTTGATTCTCCACCAAATGCAATGATCTAGGACTCGATTTCAACTAATATCCCCCTTCTGAAGGTGATGGAAGGGTCAATTTGAGGAGGGAAAGGCTTAATGGTGAAGTGCCATTAATGCCATTTCGGTTTCACTTGAAACCTCTTGAATCCTCCACCGGATGGCATGGGAAAGGTTGTAAAACATCTTTGAATTCAATGGGGAGATGAATGGAGGGTGTGGGGAGATGAATGGGGGTCAATTTGCCTTGAATGCCATGAATTCACCTTGAATGGTCACTTTCTCTCTCTTCAAATTGGGGGAAACTCCCAATTTCTCTCTCCTAGTCACCCCCTCCAGAAATTGGATGGCATTTCATGTAATTTCAGTGGTGACTAATCATTTGGGCCATTGAAATTGGGCTTTGCCCAAAGGGATTGAGCTTTGGGCTTAATTAACCCAAGTTGGGAAATATTGACCAAGTGTTGACTCTGGTCAAATTGGTGAAATTAATTAGGCCCAATGGGTCAATGTTGACCCATTGGCCTCTCTTAGTGACCAATGGAACTTGGGGAAAGTCAATTGGTCCAATTGAACCCTAATTGACCCTAAATATGATGGTTTGACTTATTTGAGGCTAGGGTTGACTTTGGTCAATTTGGCCTCTGTGATTGACCCCAATGGGCCCTAAAAGCTCTATGGGACCCTCCAAAGGGTTAGGTGTGCCATGGTTGGGTCAAAGGGTCAAGGTGAGTCCCTTAAGTCCAACCTTATGCTTGTTAACTAGAAATTGCTATTTGTAGACCACTGTGGTTTCCTTCTTCCTGGCTAAGGCCAAGTGGTTTCTTCAAGCTTCCTAGGGTTTTGTCATGACCTAGTCATGACAAAACCACTCTAGGGGTCTAGTTGTTTGGGGGATGTTACATGTGACATGCTTCCATTTAGGTTTATCCATTTTATGATTATTGGGCCTAATTATTTATACTTACATAAATATTAAGTTACTTCCAAATTACATAAAGATGTATAGTATGTTGATGTCTAATTGATCCATAAAAAATTTCAGAGGTTCTTTAAGGTATAAAATGTTCCCTAACAGAAAATGGGATTTTTCCTACAATATTTAACCATCATAAATAAATTTATAACAAATGTGACAATTTCAACATTTACAAAGGATCTATACAAAAACTTCATCCAAACATGCTTACAAAATTACCAGAGGTTCAATATGATCAAAAAAGTGTTCTAGCAGAATTTCATAATTTGCCAGAACAATTTAACCACATAAAAGGAATTTACTATAAATGGTACTATTCCATATTTACACAGAAATTCATCAATGTCATCATCCAAAAATATCTAATAAAATCACCACTCTTATTGGGTAATTCATCAAGACAATAAAAATTCAACATAATGAAGGAACTACTGAATATCAATAACCATAAATTATGATAAATTTTCCAGAAGATCATAATATTCTAATAAGAGTCTAGCTAGGGATTTAGAATTTTCCAAGTAATATAGACTATAATCACCACTCTAATGACAAATGGAATTATGAAATTTTCGAAGGTAAATGACTGTCAAAAATTCAAATAAAATTACCAGAGGTGTAATATATCCTATCTAATCATATTACAGAAAGTTCAAATTTTTCTAAATCATTTGGTCTCTTTCATTTCATTAATTTATTTGTGTGACATAATCATAATTAATTAAATACCTATGTTTTTTAACTCTAAAAATCCTAATTTTTCTAGCAAAGATTATGTTGAATTTATAAAGTGTAAGTGGAGGTCGGGCGGTCTGGCAAACCGCGAAGGTCGAGCGGTCTGTTAAGGAGACTGCGCTGGTTATCTTTCGGCATTGGACTGGCGGCTAGTCAGTGGCAGATGGCCTTGATTCTTCAACCATCCGGGGTCAGCTAACTGGTTGTAACTGGGTGGTTAGCACTCGTGGTTACTTATAGATATTGTGTTTTGGCTGGTTATTTGCTCGTGGGCTGGTAGGTGTCTGCTGTTATTGTTGGAGTTTTGCGAGTAGTCCGCGCGACATGTTCTTAAGTTGACGAACTGTTCGGCAGGGTTACTCAGCAAGCCGCGCGAGTTGTTTTTTACCCATTGTTGTTTGTGGGCGGTTATCCTATCTCGTAGGCGGTGACTGCACTCCTCACCTCTACTATAAATATGACCCCCTGGCTCATCATATATAACTGGAACAGTAAGTGAGAGCTCGCAAGTTTTAGGTGTGGATAGATCTTTCTGTTGGCGCAGTTTGAGACTTGCCTTTGCTGTGTTTGCAGGTTATAAGGCTTGTTTGTGGTTCTGATTTGATCAGTGGAGACCGCAGCGGATAAGTCGGTAGAAGTCAGGGGTGGGTAGTAGCAGGATGTCGTGGTTAGCAACAAGGCGGTTTCTCTTCAACTCATTTCCAACTTTCAATAAAGTTCAGACCGTCGCGGTTAGGCGGTTTGCCATTGTCGGTCTAGTACTTCCGTTCAGTTCTTCAACAACTTATTCGCGGTTAGGAGCCGCCAAGTGACTGTGGTCAGGCGACCTTGCTTGCGAGAATAGAGTGAGCATTGGAATAACGGGTAGTCCGCATGTTGAGTTGTGGTTTGGCGACTTGGCGGTTTGCGCGGACAACCTTTGTTAGCCGGAGGTTTTGCGGGTCCATGTTGTAACCGACAGCTTCTTGTAGTTGGTTTTCTTCTCTCCTCATCATTGTGTGTACTGATAATTCATGTCTCGCAATGTATGTATCGAAATGTACAGAAGTTAGTTGATACACGATTTTTCTTGTTCCTTCATTGTTTTTGGTTTCTGGTGCTTGGTATGGTTGAGAGTGTTTCTGCGACCAAGTTCTCGTGTTTCCGCTTATTAGAAATTTTCAATATGGTATCAAAAGGGACAGAGGTTTGAGCAGTGATTCAACCGTAGTTATCTTGCTTGGATTTCTGGAATAGTAGGAGGTCTTGGTATTGAACTCCTGATGCAGACTAACTTTAAGAAGTGGAAGTCTTGCATGAAGAGCTATCTTTTGGGCAAGGACCTCTGGGACATTGTTGGTGGATAAGAAACTCAAGAAGTGGTTACTGCTGGTGAGAATGCTCATCTGGTGAGAGATTGGAGGAGAACTAATGCTAAGGCAGAGTTTACTCTCATGCGGGCTATGTCATCGGAGTTGTTTGATCACATCATTGGATGTCGATCAGCTGCTGAGATTTGGACGGCCATGGATGGCTTGTTCAATAAAAAGAATGTAGCTCGGCTACAGTTCTTGGAAAATGAGTTGGCTAAGGCCACTCAAGGTGACTTGTCCATATCAACGTTCTTCTTGAAGATGAAAAACCTATGTGTAGCGATTTCAGCATTGGACTCAAATGAGCCTATCTCAGAAGCTAAGATGAAGAGGCACATAATCTGCAGCTTATGGAGGGAGTATGTGGCCTTTGTTACATATGATCAAGGCTGGGCCAATCATCCATCGTTGCTAGAGCTGGAAAACATGCTTGCTTTACAAGAGAGTTTGGCTATGCAGATGGCGGGGATGTGTGTCTCTGGGAGAGAAAGTGAGGTTTTATATTCAGGGAAGAAGAAGCATTGGGATAAGAAGAAAAAGTCATCTGGAGATGATGGACCATCTACTGCATATCAGTAGGAGAGGAGCAATGCTCCTAAGCATCATGGGAAGAAGAAGGAAAGACCTAGATGCTTTAGGTGCAATAAAATTGGTCATTTTAAGAAGGACTGCAGAGTTAATCTTCAGCCGGTGCATGCTGCAGAAAAGGAGGAGGCTGGTTCCAATGATAGTGGTAGTTGAAGTGATGGAGATTTTATGACGGGCACTTGTGTTCGGGCTATGGATTCTAATAACTATTAGGAGGATTGGATAGTGGATTCTGGGTGTTTTCATCACCTCACCAGGGATGAATCCAAGTTCTCTTCTTTGCAGACATATACATGTAATGATGTTATCATTACTGCTGATGATATTATACATGCAGTAGAGAAGGAGGGTGTAGTTTCTTTGAATGGAGTGTTGGATCGGTAGGCGCCCTTAGAGGGGGGGGGGTGAATAAGGGTTCTAAGATTTACAAGAATATTTAAATGAAAAACAATTCTCTGTTGCTACCGCGAGCGGTAGTGTTACCGC
This sequence comes from Dactylorhiza incarnata, assembly GCA_033032865.1. NCBI lineage: Eukaryota > Viridiplantae > Streptophyta > Magnoliopsida > Asparagales > Orchidaceae > Dactylorhiza > Dactylorhiza incarnata. Next base: position 20,058,426 of record JAWHQI010000006.1, on the reverse strand, counting down.
TCGACATTAGTGACAGAGAAAATCTATTTATGATATAGTAATGGAAACCAGAGATCACGAAACAGAGATGAAGAAAGACATATTATCATTAATAAACTTGATTACAAAATTTGATTTCTATGACGCTAGAAATCAAAGCGAATAATATGATAACTCTTTTTGTTTTCTATACCGACTTGTATCCCCACAAACTGGTTGGCTTTAGCGGATCTCTCCCCAGATACGGCCTCAAGCCGCTCTAGCCAATCTATTACAAAAAAGGCCTCGAGCACCCCCTAGATCTACTCCCTAGACCCAGTCGCCAACACGAGGCGAATTCCTCCCTAAATCCTACCTAGACCTAGTCGTCGTGTGGCGAATTCTCGAACCGATTATAATGATAAAATAAAAGACAAATACAAAACAAAAACTAAAAAACTCCCTCAAAAGAAGAACTTGATGTCGATGTAGATGCGATCGGATCGGTCTTCAAGTTCTTTGCGTTCACGAACGTTGAAGGAGTTCATCGGTCTACTTGGGGAAGCCTCTCACGAGTGCTCTGAATATATGGCTTCAATTCTTTCTATATTAGCAAGCAACAATGGAGGAAGCACGCGTATTTAAAAAGAATCAGGCGCTACCGCCTGTGGTAGTACTACCGTCCCACGGTAGCCACATTAGGCAATGATCAAGAACACGGATCGTGGCAGTTTAGGCAACTTTTGAGCGCCAAACTTTGAGCTCTGACTAGCGCTCCGCGGTAACGCTAGCGCTCCATAAAAGCGAGATAACCTTCCTTCTGCCAATATCTCCTTCCACATTTGCTCCTCAATCACATGCAGATGGGAGGATTCCAAAAGCTACCGCTGGGCGGTAGACATGCCGCGCCGCGGTAGAGCACGCTGAATATGCATCCCACCAATTATTCTTTTTTCTCCACTGTTTCCTTCCCATCAATTGTTTCAATTTATGCTAGCTCCAGCGGTAGTGCCAACGCTCCGCGGTAGAGCACATCTCTTTTCGTCGAATGCATCATCATCGAATGGCCTCACAATTCGTCGAATGCTATTTTCATTTCGTTGAACTCAATTTCGTCGAACTCCAGTTCGTCGAACGACTTCTACTTTCGGCGAACACCATTTCGTCGACTGCATTTTCGTCGAACGACATCTATTTTCGTCGAACACCATTTCGTCGATTCGCTAGCGCCAGCAGTAGTGTTACCGCACCGAGGTATCAACAGAGAATCATCCTGATGTCGCTTCGACGTCTTTCTTTTTCACACTCCTTTGTGGATTGAATGTTGAAGATCTTGCACATAAACACAATGCAAGTATGATCAAATACAATAGGATTTGTTATTGTCAAACCAAGAGATGCGGAAAGCATGTTCCAACAAACTCCCCCATTTGATAATAACAAATCCCTTTAGAAATAAATAGTTCAAGAGGTAAGAATTGTGTTTATTAAAAGTATAAGCATGAAATTTAAGACATGTGCATATCCTCCCCCTAATTGAATGCTCCCCCTACAACAAAACTTCTTATGAACTTGACTTCCCCAAACATGTGAATTTCTTTCAAATTTATTCTCCCCCTTTTGGTTTATCAAAATAGGGTGGAGAGAAAGTCAAACGTTAATGTGTGCAATAAATGTGTAGAGAGGGGATGAACATGATAAAGAGTTAAACGCTTAGAAAAAAAATACAATATATAGGAGTGAAAAAGGGAATGTGAATAAATTGTCATAAGGAAACCACTTGTTGGAAAAAACGTATTCATGATCGAGCGTACAAGTTGTAAAGAGGTGGAAAGCATGAAGAAATATATATTTGAAGTGAACATTTGTATAGGAATGGTGAAGCATAGTACATGATTGAGAGTTTTAGACAAAAAAATGTTGTAGCAATTTAAGTACACAACATGATTTCAGTTGCAACATAACCATAGACTTGTTTTGAAAGGAAAGCAATAAAGAGTACACATGGCGTAGCGGAAAAAAAATGTAAGCATGATACAACATATCAAGTCAAGATAGAAGAATATAATGTCTTAAATTGAGAAATCAAGTACACTTATACATTGTATTGATCATGCAAAGCTGTCTAGTGCATTTACTTTAGAATTTAGAGAATACATGTAAATATGCAATAGACTCCAATTCTCATTAGTAGAAGGATTACAGGTGATAATGATGTGTACAAAATAGTGTTTTTGATAAAAGTATACATATGAGTTAATCAAAACACATGACATGTATAATGAAATAAATATAACATTATTGAAAATACATTTTTAGAGTTTCTTTTACCCACAAAGCTATATAAATTTTTCAATGCACATAGAAAAGTAGTACAACTACCAAGGTGCTCTGCACACACAATGCTTATTAAGACTTATCAGGGTGCAAAGTAGTTCACAATTATTATTTTGAATTTTAGTTATTTGTGATCCGGTGTACAAGAAGAAGTAGTGTAAAAAAATGTTTGCAACAAGGCACTTTACAATTCTCTCCAAGGTGCTCAACCTCACAATTCTCATTAAGACTTATCAGGAGGGTGAGTAGTGCTTGGTGGAGTTATCTTTGTCAATTATTCATTTGAATTTCTGCTTAATGACAAAGGTCTCTGAATTCACTTGTATGTGCAAACAAAATTTTTGGAAAAGACACACTTCTTCAAAAATAGGTGCATGAAAAAGATTCTCAATTTTGGTGTATGTAAAACTAAGCATGCATAACAATAATATTAGGCTGTTACACTACACAATCATGTAAGAGTAGATTAAATTCATATGTAGTTTATCAAAAATGTGAGTGAATAAATCATTATCAGATATAAACAATTTACTCATACATAGAGGCATGCTATGCAATATTACACATGATTTCTATAATTAATTTCAAAGCACACATAAGATAATGATCAAGGCATGATACAAAACAATGTTATTAAGATACTTGAAATAGAGAATGAAACATTGTATTCTAAACTTGGCAAGTTTAACCATATCATCCTTGAAACATTGAAAATTACATCAGTTTTTATAAATTTTAAGTTTTTCAAAAGCAAAAAATAAAACAAATAAAAAGCATGTTTTTGATGTTTTAATTGGTTTTTCAATTTTGTAGTTGTTTTGATATATAGAAAAGAAAAGCATGTTTTTGGTTGGATTTTGATTTGTTTTACAGTTTTTTTATTTTTAGAATTTTAACAGAAAATGATAGGAACTGAAAAATAAAAAATGAAAAAGAAACTGGAAATTCAGAAAATACCCACTAATACCAGCCGTAACTAGCTACCGCCGCGCGTTAGCGACAGTACTCAAGTTTTTGGGAAAAACATGGAATTTTTCAAAAAACATTCTTTAGATTATATTTGTTGTGTTTAGGGACAATGCATTTCAGAAAAGATATCAGGCACACATACACAAAAATGCGGGTTTGACAATTTTATGCTAATATGTCCAAAACCCCAAATTCTAGCCTAGGGAGTCACAATACACTTTCAAAATACTTATGTTTTTCAAACGCATGAAAATTCAAAGAGTAGATAGTAAAAAACATAAGATAACATGTTTGAGCACAAGTATGCATGAGTGAAATGTTCATAAATAAGCAAAATAATACTCATGCAATCTATAAAATATAAGTATGTCTAAGATCAAGAAACCCGAATCAACATGTCTACATTCTAGCCCCGTACTAAGTGACGGATGAGCATGAGGAGCTGCACGCATGCCGTAGGTTGGGGGTGTAAATCCAATATGCATACAAAAGACAACGCTCAACCTAGCACTCTTTCCCCTCAGTGCCTCGCAAGGCCCCACTGGAACACTCCCCGGTTAAGGACAAGACATGACTTAGAGGTTAGGTTTCTAATGCACTCAATCCTACGCCCTCGCTATAGTGAGACACAAAATGTGGGTGAATGATCAAGGACATACTAAGCATTTAATCTTATGGAAAAACAATTTATAAACTATGGCTTTTATGCAAGATTAATTTCTCAATATATTTGTTTTTAAAGCACATAGTTATTATGAATTTTATCTTCCAATTTTTCAGATTTTGGTTAAGCATGATAGGGGCAAACAAATGACGGAAATATATGAAGTAAATAAGCAAAACTTGAGCATTTTATAAATTTAGCCTAATACCCCTAAAATACCTTTTAAATCCATTTCGACAATTATTTCATTTCATCTTAAAATATCATATGACAAATTTAGTTTTCAAATTTTATAAAACTTTTAGGAAATGGATTTAGAAGGATAAAAATAAAGGATAAATAAACCACTTAAAAATAATATGACTTTTTATTTAATTGTGTTCAATTTGATTTATTAATGAATTTTGGTTTAATATGTGAAAATCACATCACAAGTTATATAAAGTGATCTTATCATGATGGATCAAAATAAAGAAAAAAAGAGAAAAATTAAAAGACATTAAAGCATATCATGAACTAGAAAATTGTATATATCATTTTGAAAATATTCTACTCCATGCATTTGGTGATACCTAATGAATAAGAGATTTAGGTATCCAAAGGGGACCATGTGGGATGGTTCCTTTGGGTACCCAAATATAACGTGTTGACTTTTGGGGAGATAAGGATGGATGGACCCTTTCTTTTGACATTAGTGCGTCATTTTTAAGTATGGGTCTCCATTCATACCTTGGACAAACATTTTTTTTAGTTTTCAAATTTCCATAGTCATTTACTTGGAATATTTGGATAAAAATGATTTTTGAATTTATAATTTGAAGGAAATTTGTTTGCATTTAATTTTAGGTTGGGAGAATAATTATGTTGTAAATGATAATGATGATAAAATTTTGGAATTTCATTTAGAAGTTTTTGTTGCTTTTCATTTCCTATGTTTTGCTTGGATAAATTATGAAAAATCATATTTAACTTGCCTTTGGATTTTGCATGGTAATTTGAATTTATGTGTTGAGAATTTTTCCATATAATTTCCTTAAGCAAGTTAATTTTATTTTTTAATTCGTAGTTTTTAACTTTGAGATTGTGTTTAGCTTTATTAAAAACAATTGCGCTATTCTTAAGAGTGGAAACAATAGAGTCAATATGATTTTGATAGTTATTTCTAAATTCTTCAAATGTTTCATCCATCTCTTTAATTTCAATTTTAAAACGTGTACACATAGTACAATCATTTTTCAAAGTTGAATTTTCTAAAGACAATTTTTCATTGTGTTCTTTTACACAAATAAATTCCTTTTGAAATTCCTTGTATTTTTCTTTAATATCATTACAATCAAAACATGATATAGAGTTTTCAAATGAAGAGCATGATGCAGATACAAACATTTCATTTTTGGATTCTACATTCACATTTGCTTTCAAAGTTTTATTTTCTAAACGTAGTTTTGCATTAGCCATTTTTAGTTTCTTAATCTTACATTTAGTAGTTTGTAGTAATTGTAATGTAGAAATAGAAGTACAAAAAAGTGAATTTGTTTTCCTTACATTGCTTTCGGGAGAGGCACGATTTGAACATATAGTTTCTTTGACCTCTTTTTGACACTCCTCTTCCGAAGATAGTATTTCTTGTTCTCTTCCATTTGATGTGTGCTCCATTAATCCATCACAAGAGGAGCTTTCTTGAACATCTGTGCAAGCTTGTATGTTCTCCAATTCTTGCATTCGTTCCATACATGTAAGAGGAAATTTATACATTTCTTCAAGAAATTTCTATACTTTGTATGCACTGGAAAAACATTAAATCAATTTAAAAATTTCTTGAGATAAGGCACAAAAAATGTTATTTAACGCCTTTGCATTTAGGTGACATTCCTTTTTATTTGTTTCATCTGCTAGTCTTACGATCGCTATATTCCATGCTTTGATATCTAAATTTTTATAAAAGTTTCCATTAACAATTTCCACCCTTTATAATTTCTTCCTTCGAATAAAGGTGGTGCAAGAGATTTTCTTCTTCAAAATGATTTTCCCCACTAATTGAAGCGAGACCATGAGACCCCATTATTCCCGGTTGTTAAGCCGATTTGAAATAACCTCGCTCTGATACCACTTGTTGGATCTATAGGTGCCCTTAGAGGGGGGGGGGGGGGGGGGTGAATAAGGGTTCTAAGATTTACGAGAATATTTAAATGAAAATGATTCTTTATTGCTACCGCGAGCGGTAGTGTTACCGCTTGGCGTTAGTGATAGAGAAAATCTGTTTATGTTATAGTAATGAACATCAAAGATCACGAAACAGAGATGAAGAAAGACATATTATCATTAATAAAATTGATTACAAAATTTGATTTCTATGACGCTAGAAATCAAAGCGAATAATATGAAAACTCTTTTTGATTTCTATATCGACTCGTATCCCCATGAACCAGTTGGCTTTAGCCGATCTCTCCCCAGATACGGCCTCAAGCCACTCTAGACAATCTATCACCAGAAAGGCCTCGAGCACCCCCTAGATCTACTCCTTAGACCCAGTCGCCAACATGAGGTGAATTCCTCCCTAAGTCCTACCTAGACATAGCCGTCGTGTGGAGAATTCACGAATCGATAACAATGATAAAATAAAAGACAAATACAAAACAAAAACTAAAAAACTCCCTCAAAAGAAGAACTTGAGGTCGATGTAGATGAGATCGGATCGGTCTTCAAGTTCCTTGTATTCATGAATGTTGACGGAGTTCTTTGGGCTGCTTGGGAAAGCCTCTCACGAGTGCTCTGAATATATGGCTTCAATTCATTCTATACCAGCAAGCAACTACGGAGGAAGCGCGCGTCTTTAAATAGAATCAGCCGCTACCGCCTCGCGGTAGCCACATTAGGCAATGATCAAGAACAAGGATCGTGGCAGTTTAGGCAACTTTTGAGCGCCAAACTTTGAGCTCTGACTAGCGCTCCGCGGTAATTCTAATGCTCCGCGATAGCGAGATATCCTTCCTTCATCCAATATCTCCTTCCACATTTTCTCCTCAATCACATGCAGACGGGAGGATTCTAAAATCTACCGCCGGGCGGTAGACATGCCGCACCGCGGTAGAGCACGCTAAATATGCATCCCACCAATCATTCCTTTTTCTCCATTATTTCCTTCCCGTCAATTGTTTCAATTTATGCCAGCGTCAGCGGTAGTGCTAACGCTCTGCGGTAGAGCACATCTCATTTTGTCGAACGCACCTTCGTCGAACAGCCTCACATTTCGTCGAACGCTGTTTTCATTTCGTCGAACTCAATTTCGTCGAACGCTAGTTCGTCAAACTGCTTCTACTTTCGTCGAACACCATTTCGTCGAACAACATTTTCGTCGAACGACATTTTCGTCGAATGGCATCTATTTTCGTCGAACACCATTTTGTCGATTCGCTAGCGCCAGCGGTAGTGTTAGCGCGCCGCGGTATCAACAAAGAATCATCCTGATGTCGCTTTGATGTCTTTCTTTTTCACACTCCTTTGGGGATTGAATGTTGAAGATCCTGCACACTATAAACACAATGCAAGTATGATCAAATACAATAGGATTTGTGAAAGTGAGTTTGTTCTTAAATATCCTTTTCTTTATTAAAGCCTTTTTAATCTTATTTCAAAATAGTGATATATATATAAATATGTGTAGCAGAGTGATTTATGTAATTACAATATTTATCACAGATTATCACAGCACAGCAACAAGAACAATATGTAAAGCAAACCATAAGACACCTAGAAATATAGTAGTTCCCCAATCAACCTGGGTACATCTACTCTTCTACCCACTGGTAGGAATCCACTACAGGTTTTTGATAAGGTGCCCTGCCACCATATGAGCTTTTGATCAGCTAGCTCAAAAACCAAATCACAGGTTTTTGCTAAGGTGCCCTGGCACCGAGAGTTCACTTTTGAAGGGAGTTATAACCCTGTACAAGAGGGAAATAAAGAAAGCAAATATATATTGTTCTTCTCTTTTCTGAGAAGACATTAGAGATCCTGATGGGTTGTTGAGAGTGGATCTTTGATGAAGATGATGTTGAAGAGCTCCCCCTGATTTGATTAGAGTTGATGTTCAAGTGGTGAAGCTTCTTCTCTAGGATGTAGTACTCCTTCCTTCTTCTGCAGTTAAGATCCTGAGCAAATGATCTTGATAGGTGTCTCAGGATGAATATGATCTGCAGAGAAGAGTTAGCAAAACAAACAAGATAGAATAATATGTTGTTCTCTGTTATGCTTGTGTCATATATTCTATGTGTTCTATCTCTCTCTTCTTTTCTTTTGTTTTCTCTGTTTTTATATAATCTGAAGAGCTTCTCTCTTATTTTGAATTCCTCTTTGGGAAAAGGAAAGAGATAAAGTCTCTTTAATTATCTTGACTCCTCGAGAAGATAAACTGCTGTCTTTAAGCTTTTCTGCAACGGTTATAACATTTAGTGATGCAACGGCTATAATGTTAAGGCAGCAATATATAACAATATATAAATAAATGATAAAACATTGCTTTAATCAGATATAAGAATCTTAGTCAAACTGAGAATATCAAATTATAAAACTAGTAGAAATTTGTCGAACTCAGCTTCAAGTTCGTCGATCTGATCATTTAATTTGTCCTTCTGAGCTTCTGCTGAATATTCGTCGAACGCAGACTTGAGATCGTCGAACGCAGCTTTTTGTCGACCGCTGAGATGGGATCTATTCGTCAACCACTGAGAAAATTTGTTCGTCGACCGCTGAACCGCTGAGACGGGATCATCAACCGCTTGAGATAGATGGATTTCGTCGAGCGCAAAATGAATATCATTCGTCGACCGCAGAGAGCTGTTTGTCGAACGCAGATAGCCGTTCGTCGAATGCAGAGAACATATATAATTTTTATCTTTCTCTTATTTTCTTAGCCTATTAATTATATATATTTTCAGCCTTCTATCTTAATGGGATTTGATCTAAGTTATAAGATGTGTTATGATAGAAACTTAGACATTAAAGATAGATCCTAACTCAAATCAAAACTAAGGTTCCAACAATTTGTTATTGTCAAACCAAGAGATGCGGAAAGCATGTTCCAACACGGAGATAAAGGACCTCTCACGTTGAAGAGCGTCTATGATGTTTCAGGGATGAAGAAAAACCTCTTCTCGGTGACCAACATTATTGATGATGGCTATCACGTTCTGTTTGGTCCAACAGAAGTGAAGTTTCTTTGAAACGTGTCAGCGGTGAAGGCTGGAGTCACTCATGTTAGTAGAAGGGTGAAGTACTTGTTTGTGTTATTTACAAGTTCATATGTTGATAACATGAGGACTAATGATAGCGCTGTTACCTGGCATGAGAGACTTGGGCATGTGGGATTGATAAGTTGAAGGCTATGGCGGGAAGAGGCCTTATGAGAGGCTTGCCTAGTCTGTCATCTTTTGGTGAAGGTCATATTTATGTAGGTTGTCAATATGGTAAGGCTCATCGCCTTCCATTCGACAAGTCACAAAGAAGATGCAAGGCACCATTGGAATGTATTCATGGTGATCTGTTTGGACCTACCACAACAGCCAATCTTTGAGGCAGCAGCCAGCAGGTATATGATGGTCTTGATTGATGATTTCACTAGATATACATGGGTAGATTTTCTGAAGGAGATGTCAGAAGAATTCAGGAAGTTTGTGTTAAAATTGTTGAAGTGGAGTGGAAGGTGGCCGGCGGTCTGAAATTTGGTGACCGCAGAGACTGCGCGGTCTCTGCTCTGGTGTTCTACCGGTCTGGCTCTGCCGGTCTATCTCTGGCGGCCTTATGTGACCGACCGGTTTGTTTTTGTTTGCTGCGGCCGATTTCCGGGTTGTTCTTCCTGGTTGGCCTATCTTCTTTGTTGGAAGACCGGGCGGTCTGTTCTGTGTGACCGCTGTGTCCAGGCGGCTTATGCAGGTCGATCAGGCGACTTGTTTGAAGTCAGCCAGATGTTCTTGGGTTGGCTCTTGGCGATCTAAGGAAGGAGCGGTCTTGTGTCCGCGCGGGTTGTGCGCGGTCTGCCGCTGGTCTGCGGTCTTGGACCGGATGTTGTCCAAAAGGTCTGATCGCGCGGTCTACTTTGTGAGACTGCTGGCAATCTGACAGGTGGTGATTGTATCCCTCTTGTGCGGTGACGACATCCATCAACCCACCTATAAATAGGGGAGCAGGGCCCGTCATTCATAATGAGAACCGTAAGAACTAGAGCCTGGGTTGTTTCGTGCGGTCTCAACTTTAAGGTCGGGAGGTCTCAGAAGCGAGTTGATTGTTTGTTGTGTTCGCAGGTTTGCGGTCAGCAGGTTGCGGTCTCCTTCCTTGGTGATTTCCCAGCAGATTGAATAAACAATTCGGCAGCGGCTTTCTGCGAACTGGTTTATGTTGTTCTTGTGCTGTTCGCAGCAAACTCGGCGATCAGGTGGCCTTCAGCGGTTAGGCGATCTGAGTTGAGGTCTGGGTACAACTTCAGGTCTTTGTTCAGTGCAATAAGCTTCAGTTCGTGTGGTCTGAGGTGGCGGTCTGGAAGTGCAGGTCATCTTGCCTGTTTTCTATTTGAGCGGTCTCAGGTCAAGCCGGGCGATCTCTGGAGTCAAGCGGTCTGTGCGGTCTCTACTTTTCAAGCCGCCAGTTTTGTTTTTGGTGAGTTTTGTTCTTCTCTCCATCGTGATTCTTATGAATCATGTCTCGCCACATATATCTCGCACTGTAATCAAGTTTTTTGATTCAATAAAGCTGTGTGTTGCTGTGTGGCATTTTGTGGCTGTTTGGCTATAACTCAGTTGATGCAACTCCTGCTTACTCCTAAACGATTCAAATCAAAAATTTTAACATGGTATCAGAGCTAGGTTCTTGGAGTGGATAAGCAGTGATCAACTTGAGTTGCCATCGTCTTTGTGAAGAAGAGACCACATAGGTTTGCCATGGAAGCTGGATACGCAATTGGGCTTGGTATTGAACTCCTCACATCGACTAACTATAAGAAATAGAGGTCATGTATGAAGAGTTACTTACTTGGCGAGGATCTATGGGAGATAGTTGGAGGAGAAGACACACAAGAATTTTTTCCAGCAAGAGATAATATGGCAGAGGTGAGACTTTGGAGGAGGACTAATGCTAAGGCAGAGTTCACACTCAAGAGGGCTATCTCACCAGAGCTATTTGATCACATCATTGGATGTAAATCTGCTGCTGAGATATGGTCGTCTTTGGATGGGCTGTTCAATAAGAAGAATGTAGCTCGGCTACCGTTTCTTGAAAATGAGTTGGCAAGGGCCTCTCAAGGTCGTCTTTCAATCTCTACCTTCTTTCTCAAGATGAAGAACCTCACAGCAGAGATTTCTGCATTGGACCCAGATGAGCCCATCTCGGAGGCAAAACTGAAGAGGCATATCATCCGCGAGTTGCGGAAGGAGTATCGTGCCTTTGTGACGTTAGTTCAGGGTTGGGCAAATCATCCATCTCTGTTGGAGCTGGAGAACTTACTTGCTTCGCAAGAAAGTTTGGCAAGACAAATGGCGGGGACTTCTATCTCTGGGGGAGATAGTGATGTGTTGTTCTCTGGAAAGAAGAAGAAGTGGGAGAAGAAGAAGCCGGGTCATGATGGGCCCTCTACTTCAGGTCAGCAGGATAGGGGTTATGCTCCAAAGTCTGATGGGAAGAAGAAGGGAGAGGGACCAAGGTGCTTCAGGTGCAATAAGACCGGGCACTTCAAGAAAGATTGTCGGGTTAATCTTCAGCCGGGACATGCAGCAGAGAAGGAGAAGCCAATGTCTGATGAAGCTGGATGGGGAGGAGCCTTTGCGGCTAATATGATGGCTATGCCCGTTAAGGCCTTGGCTGCCATCAACTTCGAAGAGGATTGGATCGTGGATTCAGGGTGTGGGCATCACCTCATCGGGGATGAATCAAAGTTCTCTTCTTTGGCGCCTTACTCAGGTAACGATGCAATCATTATGGTTGATAATTCTATTCATGCAGTAGAACAAGAAGATGTTGTCTCTCTGAGCAGTGATAAGGGTCCACTCACCTTGAGGAGTGTCTATCACGTGCCGGGTATGAAGAAGAATCTCTTCTCTGTGACCAATGCGGTCGATGCCGGTTATCACGTTCTGTTTGGCCTAACAGAAGTGAAGTTTCTTAAAACTCAACCAGAGATAAAGGGAGATGTTATTCATGTTGGAAAGCGGGTAAAGGACTTGTTCGTGTTATCGACAAGTACCTATGTTGATAAGATGAAGACCAACGATAGCGCGGCTATCTGGCATGAAAGGTTGGGGCATGTTGGCATGGACAAATTGAAGGCTATGGCGGTAAGGGGCCTTGTCAAGGGCTTGCCTAGCTTGTCCTCTTATGGAGACGGTCATGTTTGTGTGGGATGTCAGTTTGGTAAGTCTCATCGACTTCCATTTGATAAATCGCAAACAAGATGCAAAGCGCCGTTGGAGTGCATTCACGGTGATTTGATGGGACCGACTGCCACCCCAAGCCTTGGAGGCAACAAATATATGTTCGTGTTGATTGATGATTACACCAGATATGTCTGGGTGTATTTTTTTAAAGAGAAGTCAGAAGCTTTTGCGAGGTTCGTGGAGTTCAAGGAGCTGGTTGAAGGTCGGTTAGGCCTGCGGGTGAAAAATTTGAGAACTGGCAATGGTGGGGAGTTCACCTCTGGTGAGTTCTCAAGTTTTTGCAGGAAACACCGCGTTCGGAGAGAGCACACTTGTGCCCATACTCCACAGCAAAATGGCATTGCAGAACGGAAGATCCATCATCTGACGGAAACTTGCAAATGCTGGTTTCATGCCAAGAGTATCCCAAAGTCCTTCTGGGCGGAGGGAATGTCTTGTGCGGCATATGCCGTCAATAGGATGCCTCTAAGTCCTATCAACATGAAGACCCCTCACGAACTGATGTTCAAAGAGAAACCAAGTGTTGCACACCTTCGGGTGTTTGGGTCAACCTGTTATGTACATATCCCTGATGCTCTTCGGACAAAGCTAGATGCGAAAGCAAGGAAGCTAGTCTTTGTTGGATATGATGAGCGGAAGAAGGGATGGAGATGCATGGATCCTGAGACTCGAAGATCTTTTGTATCTCGGGATGTGGTGTTCGATGAGGTGACTTCCTACAAGGGGAGTTCATGGGTTGAATTACCGGAGAGCAGGGTTGATGAAGAAGGGAAGGCTGCGAATAATCTTCAAGTGGAGTTGCCTGTTTCACCAGGATCCCCAGTTGTGTCTAGCTCAGACATGGAGGCTTCAGGTTCTGGAAACAGGGGGAGCAATGTTCCAAGTTCATCTAGAAGAGGAGCTATCACAGAAGAAGTAGCTGAGGAGGTGGCTAGTCAGGTGCAACATCTTAGGAGGTCGAAGAGGACTATCAAGCCACCGGATCGATACACAGGAGGAAACATGGTGAGTTTCGTCTCATGTTTCATTGCTGGTCCCTTGGATGAGAGGGAGCCGTCGAGCTTTGAGAAGGCCAAAGGTCTGAAGCAGTGGGACATTGCTATGCAAGAGGAGATGGATGCTCTCAAGAAAAATGAGGCTTGGTCCCTAGTGCCCAGTCCCAAGGGCATTACCTCTGTGACATGCAAGTGGGTCTATAAACTTAAGAAGAAGGTTGACGGTACGATCGAGCGATACAAGGATCACCTTGTAGCACGCAGGTTCTCATAGTAGTGCGGAGAAGATTATGATGAGACGTTTAGTCCAGTGGCAAAGATGACTTCGGTTCGATTTGTTTTAGCTTTGGCGGCATCAAGTGGATGGGAGATTTGACAGCTCGACGTTAAGAATGCCTTCTTACACGGCGAGATCGACAAGGATATCTTTATGATCCAACCACCAGGATTCATCTCGGAGGATTGTCTGGACTACGTCTGCAAACTGAAGAAGGCCCCGTATAGGTTGAAGCAAGTGCCTAGGGCGTGGTATGGGAAGATCGTGGAGTATCTTCTATTCTACGGGTTCTTTGCTTCAGACTCTGATTCTAACTTGTTTGTCAAGAAGGAGGGGGCGCTTCAGGTTATTGTTCTGCTGTATGTGGATGACATGATTGTCACCGGGAATTCGAAGGAGGCAGTAGCAAGGCTGAGATCCGAGCTTGCTATTAGATTTGAGATGTAGGATTTGGGTGAGCTTCACCATTTCCTTGGACTCGATGTTCAGAGGCGGGAGAGCGGAGTGCTCATTTCTCAGGACGGATATGCGGAGCGGATCGTTCAATGATTTGGCATGGAGGAAGGGAAGAGCAGCTCTATACCTCTAGAACAACATCATAAACTTCGGAAGGATGAGGGGAGAGATCTATCTGATCCGTTGGTGTTCCGAGCTCTGGTTGGGAGCTTGATCTACTTGACGATCACAAGGCCTGATATTGCTTATGCAGTTGGCAAGGTGAGTCGGTACATGGCGGAACCACGGAAGCCTCATCTTCTGGCGACAAAAGGAATTTTGAAGTATGTGAAGTCGACCTCTGATCTGGGTCTCTTATATAGGAGAGGGTCATGCTTGGAGTTGCATGGATTCATGGATGCTGATTACGGGGAAGACATGGATGATCGGAGATCAACATCTAGTTTTGTCTTTATGACAGGTCCCACAGATATTTCTTGGTGCAGCAAAAAGCAGGACTCGGTGTCCGTATCTACCCCAGAAGCGGAATACAAGGCTTCGTCCATGGCAGCTCAGGAAGCCGTTTGGCTCAGGAGGTTGGCGTAGGACGTTCATGAGGAGGTTCGAGGTCCCACTATGCTACGCGGGGATAATGAGAGTGCTCTCAACCTGGTTAATAATCCAGTCTGTCACGCGAGGACCAAGCATATTGAGATTGAGCACCATTTCATTCGTGAAAAGGTGTTGGGAGGATCTTTTATGGTCGAGCATGTTCGGAGTGCGGACAATGTTGCAGACATCTTCACAAAGCCGTTGGCAAAGGGACCGTTTACTCGGTTGCAGAGTTTACTCGGGCTAATTTCCACTTCCCACTTTAAGGGGGAGTGTTGAAATTGTTGAAGTGGAGTGGAAGGTGGCCGACGGTCTGAAATTTGGCGACCGCAGAGACCACGCGGTCTCTATTCTGGTGTTCTGCCGGTCTGGCTCTGCCGGTCTGGCTCTGACAGCCTGGTGTGACCGGCCGGTTTGGTCTTGTTTGCTGCGGTCTGTTTCCGGGTTGTTCTGCCTGGTTGGCCTGTCTTCTTTGTTGGAAGACCGGGCGGTCTGTTCTGTGTAACCGCTGTGTCCGGGCGGCTTATGCAGGTCGATCTGGCGGCTTGTCTGAAGTCGGCCAGATGTTCTTGGGTTGGCTCTTGGCGATCTAGGAAGGAGCGGTCTTGTGTTCTTGCGGGTTGTGCGCGGTCTGCTGCTGGTCTGCGGTCTTAGACCGGATGTTTTCCAAATGGTCTGATCGCGCGGTCTGCTTTGTGAGACCACTGCGATCTGACGGGTGCTGATTGTATCCCTCTTGTGCGGTGATGACATCCATCTACCCGCCTATAAATAGGGGTGCAGGGCCCGTCATTCATAACGAGAACTGTAAGAACTAGAGCCTGGGTTGTTTCGTGCGGTCTCAACTTTGAAGTCAGGCGGTCTCGGAAGCGAGTTGACTATTTGTTGTGTTTGCAGGTTTGCGGTCAGCAGGTTGCGGTCTCTTTCCTTGGTGATTTCCCAGCGGCTTGAATAAACAGTTCGGCAGAGGCTTTCTGCGAACTAGTTTATATTGTTCTTGTGCTATTCGCAGCGAACTCGGCGATCAGGCGACTTTCAGCGGTTAGGCGATCTGAGTTGCGGTCTGGCGACAACTTCAGTTCTTTGTTCAGTGCAATAAGCTCCAGTTCATGCGGTCTGAGGTGGCGGTCTGGCAGTGCAGGTCATCTTGCCTAATTTCTGTTCGAGCGGTCTCAGGTCAAGCCGGGCGATCTCTGGAGTCAAGCAGTCTGTGAGGTCTCTGCTTGTCAAGCCGCCAGTTTTGTTTTTGGTGTGTTTTGTTCTTCTCTCCTTCGTGATTCTTATGAATCATGTCTCTCCACGTATACCTCGCACTGTAATCAAGTTCTGTGATTCAATAAAGATTTGTGTTGTTGTGTGGCATGTTGTGGTTGTTTGGCTATAACTCAGTTGATGCAACTCCTGCTTACTCCTAAACAATTCAAATAAAAAATTTTAACTGTTTGTGGAGTTCACAGAGCTCATGGAGGGTCGGCTTATTCTGCGGATCAAGAAGTTCAGAACCGACAATGGAGGTGAGTTTACTTCCAATGCGTTCTTCAACTTCTGCAGAAAGCATGTCATCCAGAGATAACTCTCTTGTGCTCACACTCAACAATTGAACGGAGTTGCAGAGTGGAAGATCCATCATCTGACGGAGACCTGCAAATGTTGGCTTCATGCCTAGAGTATCCCAAAGTCCTTCTGGGTAGAGGGAATGTTGTGTGCAACTTATGTCATCAATCAGATGGCTCTTAGTCCAATCAACATGAAGACCCCACATGAGTTGATGTTCAAGATAAAGCCTACCTTGAAACACCTTCGAGTGTTCCGATCTACCTGCTTTGTGCATGTTCCTGATGCCCTCAGAAAGAAGCTAGATGCGAAAGTAAGGAAGCTAATCTTCGTCGGTTATGATGACCGGAAGAAGGATTGGAGATGCATGGATATAGAGACACAGAGAGTTGTGGTCTCAAGGGATGTGGTATTTGATGAGTTGACATCATACCAGGGTAGCACTTCTATTGAGCTACAAGAAAGCAGGGTAGATGGTGGACCAAGAGAAACTGCAAGGGAAATTCTGGTGGATTTGCCTGTTTCTCCAGGTGCTCTAGTTGCTTCTAGCTCTGGGTCAGGTGCTTCAAGTTCTGGAAGCAGGGGGAGCGATGCTCCAAGTGTGCCCGGGAAAAGAGCTAGTCAAGAAGTTGCAGTGGAAGAGGTGGATCAGAGTAAAGCTCTGAGGAGGTCCAAGAGGACTATTATTCCACCACCTCGGTATATATGGGGAAATCTGGTGAGCTTCGTCTCATGTTTCTTTGTTGGTCCCCTGGATGAGCGAGAGCCATCATGATTTGAATACGCCACTGGTGTAAAGGAGTGGGAAGATGTCATGGATGAGGAGATGGCTGCCCTTAATAAGAATGAGACCTGGGACATTGTGCCCAAGGTTGATGGCATTACTCCTGTTACATGAAAGTGGGTTAATAAGCTGAAGAAGAAAGCTGATGGGAGTATCGAGCGGTACAAGGCTCTCCTTATATCCCGAGGGTTCTCTCAACAGTACGGAAAAGACTATGAAGAGACGTTCAGTCTGGTAGCAAAGATGACTTTGGTACGAGTGGTGATTGCATTGGAAGTTCGCCAAGGGTGGAAGATTTGGCAACATGACGATAAAATGCATTCTCGTACGGCGAGATTGACAAGGATATCTTCATGGTTCAGCCACCTGGATATGTATCAGAAGTTCATCCAAGACACATCTGCAAGCTCAATAAGGCTCTTTACGAGCTGAAGCAAACTCCTCGGGCATGGTATGGGAAGATCGCAGAATATCTCAAGTTCTCTGGATACTTTGCTTCAAATTCAGACTCAAGTCTGATCGTAAAGAAGATCGGAGAGGTGCAAGTCTTGGTGCTGTTGTTCATGGATGATATGATCGTCACGTGGAACTCGGAGGTTGAGATATCTAGGCTTTCGGCTAAACTAGCTATCAGATTCAAGATGAAGGATCTGGGGGAGCTTTACCATTTCCTTTGAATCGAGGTGGAGAGGAAAGAGAGAGGTGTGCCTGTTTCCCAGAAAGGTTATGCGGAGTGAATGGTCAAGTGATTTGGCATGCAGTATGGGAAGAGTAGCTCTACTCCTCTGGAGGTTGGTAAATAACTTTGGCTGGATGAGGGGAGGATTCTTCCAGATTCGTTGGTGTTTTGGGCTCTTGTTGGGAGTTTGAAATATTTGATGATTACCTGGCCGGATATTGCCTATGCAGTTGGGAGGGTAAGTCGAAATATGGGGAACCACCTTGAAATAGGGGGAGCGAAGCTCCAAGTTCATCTGGAAGAGGAGCTAGCACAGAAGAAGCAGCTGAGGAGGTGGCTAGTCAGGTGCAACATCTTAGGAGGTCGAAGAGGACTATCAAGCCACCGGATCGATACACAGGAGGAAACATGGTGAGCTTCGTCTCGTGTTTCTTTGCTGGTCCCTTGGATTCGAGGGAGCCATCGAGCTTTGAGAAGGCCAAAGGTGTGAAGCAGTGGGACATTGCTATGCAAGAGGAGATGGATGCTCTCAAGAAAAATGAGGCTTGGTCTCTAGTGCCCAGTCCCAAGGGCATTACCCCTGTGACAGGCAAGTGTGTCTATAAACTTAAGAAGAAGGCTGACGGTACGATCGAGCGATACAAGGCTCACCTTGTAGCTCGCGGGTTCTCACAGCAGTACGGAGAAGATTATGATGAGACGTTTAGTCCACTGGCAAAGATGACTTCGGTTCGATTTGTTATAGCTTTGGCGGCATCAAGTGGATGGGAGATTTGACAGCTCGACGTTAAGAATGCCTTCTTATATGGGGAGATCGACAAGGATATCTTTATGATCCAACCACCAGGATTCATCTCGGAGGATTGTCTGGACTACGTATGCAAACTGAAGAAGGCCATGTATGGGTTGAAGCAAGCGCCTCGGGCGTGGTATGGGAAGATCGCGGAGTATCTTCTATTCTGCGGGTTCTTTGCTTCAGACTCTGATTCTAACTTGTTTGTCAAGAAGGAGGGGGTGCTTCGGGTTATTGTTCTGCTGTATGTGGATGACATGATTGTCACCGGGAATTCGAAGGAGGCAGTAGCAAGGCTGAGAGCCGAGCTTGCTATTAGATTTCAGATGAAGGATTTGGGTGAGCTTCACCATTTCCTTGGACTCGAGGTTCAGAGGAGGGAGAGTGATGAGTCCTGATCATATACAGAGGAGGGAGAGTTTTGTCTCGACCAATGCGCACGAACACTTACGATAATGCGCACGAACACTTACGATAATGCGCACGACCACTGGTCGTGCGCCACTGGTCGTGCGAACATTTTGTTTTATAAATTTCTTACATTGCAGGCTCCGCCCAGGCAGGCGCACGATCACAAGATTCTAGTGCGCACGACCACTGGTCGTGCGCCACCAATCGTGCGCACTGTTTATTCCAGCGCCTATTTAAAGACCTGCTCGCGAATTAGGTCGGGGAGTTGATTCCAGTCCGCCGTTTTCTCGCGCCAGAGCCCCGATTTCGCCCCTCCATCGCCGCCCACCATTTGGAGTTGCTCCGGGCTTGTTCTTCACGCTAATCTTGAGCCGGAGCTTCCTCTCGGCCTCCTCCTTCATCCTAGCGCTTCAAAGGAAGAGTTAGCCGCCATCGCCATCAAGCAAGGGGAAGTTTGCAACCTTTACCGGATCGTGAGACGAAGAAGACCGGTTCATTGGAGAGTTGTGACAGCTCTCTCTACCCCGGACGTAGTAGCGGACCGAGCTTGGACGCGGATTAACAACCCGGCGATTCCAACCTTGAATCTCCAACGAGCCTTCGGATTCGGTCGATTTCTTGCCTTGTTCTTCTCTTATTGATGTGTTTGTAGCTAGATCTCTCATGTATTGATGATGAACACTATGAATCGTGCTTGTAACCTTAATTTCATGTCTATGTGAAGGTATATTTTGTTCATATGTGTACGAGGTGCGCCACCATCCATCCTCCATCCCGCCGTCACGTTCGGTGCCGCACTAGCAATTGCTAGTGGCGTGCTTGTCGAAGAGGTGCTTGCGACCCTCATTCCGTTAGCCTACTCTTCCATCTGCCTACCGAAGCGTGGCATCGCGGCCCGTGTAATCCATCCCGCCTAACGAAGCAGCGCGCTCAAGGCCTGCATAGTTCGATTCTGCTAGCCTACTCGTCCATCCGCCCAACGAAGTAGTGCGCTCAAGACCTACGTAGTCTTCCATCCCGCCGAGCGAAGCTTTGCATAGCGGCATTGCATAGGAGTAGTTGTAATATTTTATTTTATTATTCACAAACCAAATCCCTTTCGTCCGCACTCCACTTATCGCTGGACTTCGATCTCAAGTCCTTCCTCGAAACCTAACTCCACCTTACTGTGTTCCTTGAGAGATTCGATACTCGGGGATTACTCCTCATTTTATATTACTTGAATGATCGGTACACTGCCGTTTCGTGTCGCAGTCGAGCTACCACCTATAGCGGTGTGCGAGATTTGCGCCATCAAGTTTTTGGCGTCGTTGCCGGGGAACACAGTCCTGTGAGTTTTCTGGAGAGGGAAAACCTGAGAGAGAAGCCCTTCCATTTGTAATTGCATTTCTTTGTTTTATTTCTTTTTATTCCATTTTCCTGTTTTAATTAGGTTGCGTTAGTAATTTTTGTTAGGTGTGGTATTTCGCACAATAGTGTTTTTCTATTTGAATCATTTTATCTTCGCACTATGTGGGCACATCTTAATATCTGTTGCCGTTGGTGTGGAGCTACCTCCCACTCTAGTGATGAATGCCTTACGGAGAATGGTGGGCATAATTCTTCTCGCCCAGCATATAGAGCATCGACTTCGTCTGATACTCCATATGGTGTGCGTAAGTCTTATGGCTACTCTGCTGAGCCTTTACCGTCTTACTTCTTTTCGGCTTCAGCACCCGCTGTGCCAAAGAAACCCGCTAGGCAGTGCCAGTTTTGTCGGAGCACAGATCATGCCCTGAAGGATTGTGCTGCTTTTCGTCGCCAATTGGATGAGGATGACGAGTTGGATATCCGGATCATCCCGAATCCTAACTCTGGCGGCACACCTTCAACATCCTGTTTTGTGTCTTTGCCACCTTCATATCTTGAAGGGTATGGTGTTGACACAGTCACCAGATGTGTGGCTGATCTGGGCACCGACATTGCTGAGCCTATTCTCCCAGTGCATCCACCACCCCTAGTGGATTCGATTCTTTGTGAGGAATCGGTGCTCGACTTTTATCCGAGCACTATTCCTCTCCCTGTTGTGCATACTACACTCATCTCTGATGACATTGTTGATGATGTGTCGCAAGAGGAGGCTGGTGACTTTAGTGTCATGCCTGTTCCTATGGAGGAGGACAACCTTCCAGGTGAAGAGGAGTTTTCCTCAGCACCGGTGGAGGAAGTCCAAATCTCTAGCTTGGCCACTGTTGATCCCGCCGAATCTTGTAGCATCGATGACAATGCAAACATTATTTTACTTCCCCAACCTGATGGGAGTGAGACCGGGACCACTCCCCCGATTTTTGATTATTTATGTTCTTCGTCTTGTTTATTTCTCGATCCCCCCTCTTCATCCGAGCCTGTGCAGGTTGAGTCTTCACAGGTACCCCAGAAGGATTTGGTGCATATTGCCCAAGTCAATGATGAGAGCATCCTCTTATGTGAGGAGGTTGATTCCCCCTCCGTAGAGGAAGCTCCACTCATTGCCTTTTCCTCCCGCCACCTCCCTGTTGATGACACCTTGCTAGGCAAGGATGTTTTTGGTGAGAATAGTGAGGAGGACTCCTCCTCCACTTCTTACTTTCTGCTTCCCCTACCTGTGAAGAGCAGGTATTTTTATTTAGGTAGGGGAGTGACTGTTCTATCACCGTATCGGTACCCGCTACCGACACCGATATTAGGCTAGTTACCTGTCCACTTCTCCTTCCATACTCCCATTAGCTAGAACTGTACAAATGCCAAATAAGTCATGCTGGGATGACAATAACCCCAGTAGTTATCTTACCTTTTCATGCATTTCTTATTTCATCTTGTTTAGTTTAGTTAGTTGTATTCATTTTAGTTTGTCTATTTTCTTTTGTTTTTGCGGATCTTACCCCTGCAGGTTCATCTTCGGGATGGAGGAAGCTGCTCTTTGTCTTGGTTTTCATGCGTCTTCTGGTATGCTCATTTCTGAGCATGGGTAACTTTTCTTCCCCTGGTCTTTTATTCAATTTTCATGATTACATCATTTGTATCTGTTGCATAGATTAAGTCTGGGGGAGAGCCACATGTTGTTACCCGCTCACGTGCACCTTTTATTTGCATACTAGAAGCATTAATTGTGTTATGATGTTCATTTGCACCGCACACCACTACACCCACTCGAGCGTGCACTTAGCTGTTGGCACGTCTTGAGCTGAACTCATTTCTTTTTGTGTGATTTGGAAAATCATTGTGCTTGCTTAGGATTGTGAGTAGGAGTAAAATGTTGACTCCTGTAGTGCTCCTAGTCGAGTGCTCATGTCTCGCTTAGAAATTAGTGTAGATTCAATTTCTTTTTAGGCTTTTTGATTATGTTTTTCTATTAGCGTAGATATTGTTTACCTTACTCAAAAAGTGGTGAATCCGGTGTGAATCAGACGATAGCATAGGAATGTGTGTAGGCGTTCGTTAGCCTTGTATTGCCCGAGTCGGGAGGAAGGATTGTCTTTCTCGGTGGCTAGAACTTGCCCCAAGCGATTCTTGAAGCATGGGTATACGGTTAGTCATTTGTGTGAATGTGATGTAGGCCATCATTTTGGCCCTGTTGAGCCTTTTTACCCATTCCTATCACTTTATCCTCGCTAGCCCAGTTGTGCCTACCCGTTCTTTGATTCAGCCCCACTTTTATTTCACCAAAGCCCAAAAGCCAATCCTAGTCACACCCAAATTTGAGCTCTAGTATATTACTTTCATGATTGGGTTGTTGATGTAGGGATATGTTTGTGAAAATGCGGATATGCATCATTGTTTAAATTGCTGAAAATATGTGAAAAGAAAAAGAAAATAAGGAAGAGAAGTGAGAAGAAAAGAAGAAGATATGAGCTTTATTTAAAAAAAAATCTGTTTGAGATTTATATTTGGGAGTAGGCGGTGCACACACCCATGCGTCTAAGTCTAAGTCTGGGGTGTGGTGCATCCGCGTGTTTTATGGCTACTTGGATAGTGTTATGCATTTGCTCATTTGGGTTTTTGTGTTCTAAGCCTTCATGTTTATATTTGTTTACCTCACCTAAACCCAAGCCTCATCTAAAACCTTAAGTCCTATTGATTCACGCATTTGAGTCAAACCAGTGCCGTGGAGAGAGTGCGAACGGGCAAGCTTATGGTCACCGACATTGATGGATTTCAATGGAGGTTGTCTCGAGCCCCGATCTTTGGCAATGCTCGCCTCAGCGTCCAGCTTACTTTCTTCATATGTACGACCTTATGATTCACCGTGATTCACTTTTTGAGTAAATGTAATATATAAATACGCCCCTAGAAAAGTATAAACTAATATGTACAATTAGAAATTTTGTCTACTGTATCTCTACGCGCATGAGCATGCGATTTCGCATGATACTCCGCTTTACAATTTCTATGCCAGCTGTGACTTTTTCTCAGCCGCTTGAGGAATTCGTTTGCTCGGGACGCGCAAACAGGTAAGTCTGGGGGTGTGATGAGTCCTGATCATATACACATATATGGACTCATCTGGGCCGTTTTTCTAGTCTTTCCACTGCACTTTAGCCTTGTTTTAGCTCATATTTGTCATTCTATGCTAGGTGCACTTCTTGGCCTATTTTGGTGTGTTTTGATGTTTATTCTCTTTTGATAGCCTTATCGTATTGTTGAGTGCCACTTTCAGTAGCCTAATTAGCATTTCCGTAGGAACAGGAGTCGTGCAGGTATTCCCGGTACAATTCTGTATAGGAACACTGCTCACGATCACTGGTTCTATTGCGCACGACCACTGGTCGTGCGCCGCTGATCGTGCGCACTTAACCCCCATTTTATGAGTTCTGTCTCGACCAATGCGCACGACCACTTACGATAATGCGCACGACCACTGGTCGTGCGAACATTTTGTTTTATAAATTTCTTACATTGCAGGCTCTGCCCAGGCAGGCGCACGATCATAGGATTCTAGTGCGCACGACCACTGGTCGTGCGCCACCGATCGTGCGCACTGTTTATTCCAGCGCCTATTTAAAGACCTGCTCGCGAATTAGGTCGGGGAGTTGATTCCAGTCTGCCATTTTCTCGCGCCAGAGCCCCGATTTCGCCCCTCCATCGCCACCCACCATCTGGAGTTGCTCCGGGCTTGTTCTTCACGCCAATCTTGAGTCGGAGCTTCCTCTCGGCCTCCTCCTTCATCCTAGCGCTTCAAAGGAAGAGTTAGCCGCCATCGCCATCAAGCAAGGGGAAGTTTGCAACCTTTACCGGATCGTGAGACGAAGAAGACGGGTTCATTGGAGAGTCGTGACATCTCTCTCTACCCCGGACGTAGTTGCGGACCGAGCTTGGATGCGGATTGACAACCCGGCGATTCCAACCTTGAATCTCCAACAAACCTTCGGATTCGGTCGATTTCTTGCCTTGTTCTTCTCTAATTGATGTGTTTGTAGCTAGATCTCTCATTTATTGATGATGAACACTATGAATCGTGCTTGTAATCTTAATTTCATGTCTATGTGAAGTTATATTTTGTTCATATGTGTACGAGGTGCGCCACCATCCATCCTCCATCCCACCGTCACGTTCGGTGCCGCACTAGCAATTGCTAGTGGTGTGCTTGTCGAAGAGGTGCTTGCGACCCTCATTCCGTTAGCCTACTCGTCCATCCTCCTACAGAAGCGTGGCATCGCGGCCCGTGTAATCCATCCCGCCTAACGAAGTAGTGCGCTCAAGGCCTGCATAGTTCGATTCCGCTAGCCTACTCGTCCATCCGCCCAACGAAGTAGTGCGCTCAAGGCCTACGTAGTCTTCCATCCCGCCGAGCGAAGCTTTGCATAGCGTCATTGCATAGGAGTAGTTGTAATATTTTATTTTATTATTCACAAACCAAATCCCTTTCTTCCGCACTCCACCTATCGCTGGACTTCGATCTCAAGTCCTTCCTCGAAACCTAACTCCACCTTACTGTGTTCCTTGAGAGATTCGATACTCGGGGATTACTCCTCATTTTATATTACTTGAACGATCGGTACACTGCCGTTTCGTGTCGTAGTCGAGCTACCGCCTATAGCGGTGTGTGAGATTTGCGCCATCAGAGAGTGGAGTGCTCATTTCTCAGGCCGGATATGCGGAGCGGATCATTCAATGATTTTGCATGGAGGAAGGGAAGAGCAGCTCTATACCTCTGGAACAACATCATAAACTTCGGAAGGATGAGAGGAGAGTTCTATCTGATCCATTGGTGTTCCGAGCTCTGGTTGGGAGCTTGATCTACTTGACGATCACAAGGCCTGATATTGCTTATGCAGTTGGCAAGGTGAGTCGGTACATGACGGAACCACGGAAGCCTCATCTTCTGGCGGCAAAAGGAATTTTGAAGTATGTGAAGTCGACCTCTGATCTGGGTCTCCTATATAGGAGAGGGTCAAGCTTGGACTTGCATGGATTCATGGATGCTGATTACGGGGGAGACATGGATGATCGGAGATCAACGTCTAGTTTTGTCTTTATGACAGGTCCCACAGCTATTTCTTGGTGCAGCAAAAAGCAGGACTCGGTGTCCGTATCTACCCCAGAAGTGGAATACAAGGCTTCGTTCATGGCAGCTCAGGAAGCCGTTTGGCTCAGGAGGTTGGCGGAGGACGTTCATGAGGAGGTTCGAGGTTCCACTATGCTATGCGGGGACAATGATAGTGCTCTCAAGCTGGTTAATAATCCAGTCTGTCACGCGAGAAGCAAGCATATTGAAATTTAGCACCATTTCATTCGTGAGAAGGTGTTGGGAGGATCTCTTATGGTCGAGCATGTTCGGAGTGCGGACAATGTTGCAGACATCTTCACAAAGCCGCTGGCAAAGGGACCGTTTACTCGGTTGCGGAGTTTACTCGGGATAATTTCCACTTCCCACTTTAAGGGGGAGTGTTGAAATTGTTGAAGTGGAGTGGAAGGTGGCCGACGGTCTGAAATTTGGTGACCGCAGAGACCGCGCGGTCTCTGCTTCTGTGTTCTGCCGGTCTGGCTCTGCCGGTCTGGCTCTGGCGGCCTAGTGTGACCGGCCGGTTTGTTCTTGTTTGCTGCGGTCTGTTTCCGGGTTGTTCTACCTGGTTGGCCTGTTTTCTTTGTTGGAAGACCGGGCAGTTTATTTTGTGTAACCGCTGTATCCTGGCGGCTTATGCAGGTCGATCTGGCGACTTGTCTAAAGTCGGACAGATGTTCTTGGCTTGGCTCTTGGCGATCTAAGGAAGGAGCGGTCTTGTGTCCGCGCGGGTTGTACGCGGTCTGCGGTCTTGGACCGGATGTTGTCCAAATGGTCTGATCACACGGTTTGCTTTGTGAGACCACTACGATCTGATGGGTGGTGATTGCATCCCTCTTGTGCGGTGTTGACATCAGTCTACCCGCCTATAAATAGGGGTGCAGGGCCCATCATTCATAACGAGAACTGTAAGAACTAGAGCCTGGGTTGTTTCGTGCGGTCTCAACTTTGAAGTCAGGCGGTCTCGGAAGCGAGTTGACTATTTGTTGTGTTCGCAGGTTTGCGGTCAGCAGGTTGCAGTCTCCTTCCTTGGTGATTTCCCAGCGGCATGAATAAATAGTTCGGCAGAGGCTTTCTGTGAACTAGTTTATGTTGTTCTTGTGCTGTTCGCAGCGAACTCGGCGATCAGGCGACCTTCAGCGGTTAGGCGATCTGAGTTGCGGTCTGGCGACAACTTCAGTTCTTTGTTCAGTGCAATAAGCTCCAGTTTGTGCGGTCTGAGGTGGCGGTCTGGCAGTGCAGGTCATCTTGCCTATTTTCTGTTCGAGCGGTCTCAGGTCAAGCCGGGCAATCTCTGGAGTCAAGCAGTCTGTGCGGTCTCTGCTTGTCAAGCCGCCAGTTTTGTTTTTGGTGTGTTTTGTTCTTCTCTCCTTCGTGATTCTTATGAATCATGTCTCTCCATATATTCCTCGCACTGTAATCAAGTTATGTGATTCAATAAAGCTTTGTGTTGTTGTGTGGCATGTTGTGGTTGTTTGTGTATAACTCAGTTGATGCAACTCCTACTTACTCCTAAACGATTCAAATAAAAATCTTTAACTGTTTGTGGAGTTCACGGAGCTCATGGAGGGTCGGCTTATTCTGCGGATCAAGAAGTTTAGAACCGACAATGGAGGTGAGTTTACTTCCAATGCGTTCTTCAACTTCTGCAGAAAGCATGTCATCCAGAGATAACTCTCTTGTGCTCACACTCCACAATAGAACGGAGTTGCAGAGTGGAAGATCTATCATCTGACGGAGACCTGCAAATGTTGGCTTCATGCCTAGAGTATCCCAAAGTCCTGGGTAGAGGGAATGTCTTGTGCAACTTATGTCATCAATCAGATGGCTCTTAGTCCAATCAACATGAAGACCCCACATGAGTTGATGTTCAAGATAAAGCCTACCTTGAAACACCTTCGAGTGTTCGGATCTACCTGCTTTGTGCATGTTCCTGATGCCCTCAGAAAGAAGCTAGATGCGAAAGTAAGGAAGCTAGTCTTCGTCGGTTATGATGACCGGAAGAAGGGTTGGAGATGCATGGATATAGAGACACAGAGAGTTGTGGTCTCAAGGGATGTGGTATTTGATGAGTTGACATCATACCAGGGTAGCACTTCTGTTGAGCTACAAGAAATCAGGGTAGATGGTGGACCAAGAGAAGCTGCAAGGGAAATTCTGGTGGAGTTGCCTGTTTCTCCACGTGCTTTAGTTGCTTCTAGCTCTGGGTCAGGTGCTTCATGTTCTGGAAGCAGGGGGAGCGATGCTCCAAGTGTGCCCGGGAAAAGAGCTAGTCAAGAAGTTGCAGTGGAAGAGGTGGATCAGAGTAAAGCTCTGAGGAGGTCCAAGAGGACTATTATTCCACCACCTCGGTATATATGGGGAAATCTGGTGAGCTTCGTCTCATGTTTCTTTGTTGGTCCCCTGGATGAGCGAGAGCCATCATGCTTTGAAGACGCCACTGGTGTCAAGGAGTGGGAAGATGTCATGGATGAGGAGATGGCTGCCCTTAATAAGAATGAGACCTGGGACATTGTACCCAAGGTTGATGGCATTACTCCTGTGACATGCAAGTGGGTTAATAAGCTGTAGAAGAACGATGATGGGAGTCTCGAGCGGTACAAGGCTCTCCTTATATCTCGAGGGTTCTCTCAACAGTACGGAAAAGACTATGAAGAGACGTTCAGTCCGGTAGCAAAGATGACTTCGGTACGAGTGGTGATTGCATTGGAAGTTCGCCAAGGGTGGAAGATTTGGCAACACGACATAAAAATGCATTCTCGTACGGCGAGATTGACAAGGATATCTTCATGGTTCAGCCACCTGGATATGTATCAGAAGTTCATCCAGGACACATCTGCAAGCTCAATAAGGCTCTTTACGAGCTGAAGCAAGCGCCTCAGGCATGGTATGGGAAGATCGCAGAATATCTCAAGTTTTGTGGATACTTTGCTTCAAATTCAGACTCAAGTCTGATCGTAAAGAAGATCGGGGAGGTCCAAGTCTTGGTGCTGTTGTTCATGGATGATATGGTAGTCACGTGGAACTCGTAGGTTGAGATATCTAGGCTTCGGGCTAAATTAGCTATCAGATTCAAGATGAAGGATCTTGGGGAGCTTTACCATTTCCTTAGAATCGAGGTGGAGTGGAAAGAGAGCGGTGTGCTCGTTTCCCAAAAAGGTTATGCGGAGTGAATCGTCAAGTGATTTGGCATACAGTATGGGAAGAGCAGCTCTACTCCACTAGAGGTTGGTAAATAACTTTGGCGGGATGAGGGGAGGATTCTTCCAGATTCGTTGGTGTTTTGGGTTCTTGTTGGGAGTTTTAAATATTTGATGATTACCTGGCCGGATATTGCCTATGCAGTTGGGAGGGTAATTCGAAATATGGCGGAACCACGGAAACCTCATCTGGTAGCGGCAAGAAGTATTCTAAAGTGCGTGAAGTCGACCTCAGACATGGGTCGCCTTTACGGGAGAGACACGGGCTTTTGTTTGCATGGATAAATGGATGTCAATTATGTGGGATATTCAGACGATCGGAAGTCGACGTCTGGTTATGATTTCTTATGCAGATCGACTTCTATTTCATGGTGCAGCAAGAAGCAGGATTCTGTGTTCGTCTCTACTACTGAAGAGGAATATAAGGCTTCGACCTTGGCAGCTCAGGAAGCCATCTAGCTTAGGAGATTGGTGGAGGATGTCCATAAGGAGGTTCGAGGTCCTACTCTGCCGCGTGTTGACAATGAGAGTGCTTTCAAATTGGTTAATAATCCAGTCTGTCATGCTCGGACCAAGCACATCAAGATCGAGCATCATTTCTTTCGGGAGAAGGTGCTGGAGGGATCTCATATGGTTGAGCATGTGTGGAGCTAGGATAATGTCATTGACATCTTCACAAAGCTGCTGTCAAAAGGACTATTTACTCAGTTACGAGGATTTCTTAGGCTTACTTCCACTTCCCACATCAAGAGGGAGTGTTGAATTTTGAAGTGTAAGTGGAGGTCGGGTAGTCTGGCAAACCACGGAGGTTGAGGGGTCTGTTAAGGAGACCGCACGGTTTGTCATCCCGATTTGGACTGGTGGCTAGCTAGTGGAAGATGGCCTTGGTTCTTCAACCATCTGGGGTCAGCTATCTAGTTGTAACCCGGCGGTTAGCACCCATGGTTACTTCTAGATGTAGTGTTCTGGATGGTTATTTGCTCGCGGGATGGAAGGTGTTTGCTGGTATTGCTGGAGTTTTGCGAGTAGTCTGCGCGGATTGTTCTTAAGTCGGCGAACTGTTCGGAAGGGTTACTCAGCAAGTCGCTCGAGTTGTTTTCTACCCACTGTTGTGGCTGGATAGTTATACTATCGCATAGGCGGTGACTGCACTCCTCACCTCTACTATAAATAGGACCCCTTGGCATATATAAATTGAACAGTAAGTGAGAGCTCGCGAGTTTTAGGTGCGGATAAAACTTTCTATTCGTGCGGTTTGAGACTTGCCTTTGCTATGTTCGCAGGTTGTGTGGCTTGCTTATGGTTCTGATTTGATCAGAGGAGACCGCATCGGATAAGTCGGTAGCAGTCAGCGGCGGGTAGCAGCAGGAGGTTGCTGTTAGCAACAAGGGGGTTTCTCTTCAGCTCATTTCCAGCTTTCAATAAAATTCAGACCGCGGCAGTTAGGTAGTTTTCCGTTGCCGGTCTGGTATTTCTGTTCAGTTCTTCAGCAGCTTGTTTGCGGTTAGGAGCAACCAAGTGACTGTGGTCAGGCGGCCTTGCTTGGGCAAACAGAGTGAGCATTAGAATAACGGGTAGTCCGCATGTTGAGTTGCGGTTTGGAGACTTCGCGGTTTGCGCGGACAACCTTTGTTAGGAAGGCGGTTTGGCGGGTTCATGTTGTAACCGCCAGCTTCTTGTAGTTGGTTTTCTTGTCTCCGCATCACTGTGTGTACTGATAAATCATGTCTCACAATGTATGTCTCAAAATGTACAGAAGTTAGTTGATACAAGATTTTTCTTGTTCTTTCAATGTTTCTGGTTTCTGGTGCTTGGTATGGTTGAGAGTGTTCATGTGACCTAGTTCTCTTTTTTCCGCTTATTAGAAATTTTCAACAGATTCCTTTCATCAAATTACTTGCATGCCCCAAATTGCATGGGAATACAACAAGAGAATATTAAGGGATTCAAAAAAGCATGAAAGTCTGCTACATGCACATCATTCTCTAACATTTACCAAACTTGCATGTGAGATATCTCAGCGTAAACTAGCCCAAATGGTTTAATTTATCTGCTGAAGAATTTAAATTCTGTCAGATATATATATGCTCTGCTGTTTGTTCTTTTGTTATTTATTATTTGAATGATTGTCAAATAGTATCCTAACCCAAATAGGGGGAGATTGTTGGAACAACCATATTACTGATTTGGGCTAGGATCACTATGTGTTGACTAGGATCAAGTTGACCCCATTGTATAGTTTAAGGGTCAAGTCTTTAGGCTGTTAGATTAGCTAGAACTTAAGGAAAATTCTAGTTCTCAGCGTTCGACGAATGGCTAACGGCGTTCACAAATTCCAGCCAGCATTCGACGAATTTCAGCCAGCGCACGACAGATTTTGTATTGAAGCTCAGATCGACAAATATAGAATCAAGATTATTTAATTCTTAAATATCAGTTATTTGTCAGTACTCTGAACATAGATCGACGACTCTAACGGATATATTCAATATATTTGAACGTATTCAAGTCAGTTAAGTAAGGATATTATATTCTTTGAATATATTCCTTTCTTTCCTTTATTAAAATGCAAAGATAGCCGTTGTCAATTAATGCAAAGGAGTATTTCACGGATAAGGAATTAAAGGACCTGCCAAAGTCATTTTGTCTCTGTTACAGTTCCAAGAAAGAATTAAAGTCTGATTATTCTATTCCAAAAAGAGAAAATATCAGAGATAGACTTTATTGTCTCATCATCTCGACAAAATTCAAATACATTCTTACAGAATACAGAGATAGTAAAACAACAAGGATAGAGAAAGAAAAAGAAGAACACTCAGTCAAATATTCTCAGTCTTCTTCTTCCTCAAGCAGCAATCACAATTTCTTTGAGAACATCTTCTTCAAAGATCAATTTCTCAGATATCTGCTACAAGTTCAAGTCTTCTAAAAGAGCAATAAAGAATATGAAGAACTATTTCTTCCAGATCAAACTGATACAAAAGATTTCTGTTTCAAGAGAAAGCCTCTCCACCATCTGTCAATTACTTCAGTCAAACAGGGGGAGCTTTACAACAAATCCACTAGAGTTTTCTCTCAGCATCTTGACAGAAAAGAACAATATAACCTCTTTCTCACCTCTCTTGTATAGGGTTAATACTCCCTTCAAAAGTGTAACTCCCTGGTGGCAAGACACCTGATTATAAAATCTAGTTGGTTTTGAGCACCTGAACAAAAGCTCTGTGGTGTGTGGACACCTGATCAAAACTCCTAGTGGATTCCTACCAAGGGTGGTAGAAGAGTGGACTACCCAGATTTATTGGGGAACCACTATATTTCCTTTTCTCCTCTGTGTTTGTTTATTTCTCTATGATGTGCTGTGTGCTTTTACTTATTCAGTTTTTCTGTTTATATATATCTCACACTGCTTACACATATATATAACACTATTTTAATTCTGCTATAAAAACAAAAGAAAAGTTTTTAATACTCTATTCACCCCCCCCCCCCCCCCTCTAGAGTAACTTAATATCTAACCTCCACTTTCAATTGGTATCAGAGGGATGTTGATTCTTTATAGGATAACACCTGAATCACAAAGATCAATCAGATCTTAAATTCTCTTAGAGTTCTTTTTCATTTTCTTTTATTTAAAACTCATGGCACAAAACAAAGAGTATTCGAGCACAAGACCTCCTATGTGCAATCTCAGCAAGTTTGCACTGTGGAAAGCAAGGATTAGATTGTATATGAACTCAATTGATGAAGAAATTTTTAATGTCATTTTGACAGGGCCTCCAACACCTACAACATCTACAAGTACTGATGCAGCAACAAACAACACTGCTGTCCCACCTCCTGAATGGACCGAAGCACAAAAGAAGCAAAGGAGTGCAGATGCTAAAGCCATGAACATTTTGGCTCAAACTATGTCTGATGACTTATTTCAGAAAGTGGTGGATTGCACCTCAGCTAGAGAGATATGGACCTCTCTCAACAATATGGTTGCAGGCTCTGCCGATGAAAGAAAGGACAGAAGATCTCACTTGATCTCTCTGTATGAGAACTTCAAGAAGGGTGAAGAAGAATCAGTTGCAGATATGTACACTAGATTAAGTGTAATCATAAGTGAACTCAGAACACTGGACAAGGAAATCTCATTAACTGAGATCAATGACAAAATCCTAATGTGCTTCCCCAACACTTGGGACTCTAGGATCTGGCCTATCAAGGAAGCCAGAAGCCTTAATGAAATAACTACTGAGAGACTACTAGGAAAGCTCAAATCCTATGAGCAAGTCATCAAGACAAGGGAAGCTGAATAAGTGAGCACCTCCTCTTCAACAAAGAAGGACATAAATATTGCCTTCAAAGCTACAGAAGAAGAAGAAAAGACTCCAAAAGATGAGGTGTTTATGAGTCTCATAGCCAAGAGATTCTACAAAATGGCTAAGAAAGACTTCAGAAAGAAGGAGTCCAGATCAAGAGAAAAGCAAAGGTATGACAAATCAACTCCTAAAGAAGTTATTTGTTATGGTTGCAGGAAACCTGGACACTACCTGACAGAATGTCCAGGAAATCAAAAGAAAGAAAAGAAAAAGGATAAAGAAGAGAAAAGAAGTTCCAGCAAGTCTTCCTCCCACAAGCACAAAAAGAAGGGAAGAGGATTTATAGCAGAATCCTGGAGTGAATCTGAATCTGAATCATCATCCAGCTCATCTGATGATGATGAATAAAAATCAAAGGAAGATGAATAATGTCTGATGGCAATATATGACTCAGGCAGTGAGTCAGAATATGCTTCCTCATCCAGCTCCAATGATGATGAAGAAGAAAGAACCTTCTGCATGATGGCTAACAATGCCTCAGGACACAACTCTGAAGAAAAATCAGAATTAGAAGCAGAAGATGATGCAGATCAGGTATTATCAAACTTTGATTTTACTTCAGTTGAATTCAAAGCTGAATTCAAAGTTCTTTGCTTAGACTTACTAAAATCTGAGAAAGAAATAATCTCACTCAGAAGTAAGCTAGCTGAAATGAAAATTATAAGTGAAGAAAATATAAATCTTAAGAAATATTTGGCTGCCTCCAGGG
Source organism: Dactylorhiza incarnata (assembly GCA_033032865.1). Classification (NCBI taxonomy): domain Eukaryota; kingdom Viridiplantae; phylum Streptophyta; class Magnoliopsida; order Asparagales; family Orchidaceae; genus Dactylorhiza; species Dactylorhiza incarnata. The sequence goes on along the minus strand of JAWHQI010000006.1, from coordinate 20,024,742 downwards.
AACACATTGTTCTCATTGAGAGCAAGTTGTCTAAAGCCAAGAGTTTGAAGAATCCCTAAATGGGAGAAGCATCAAACTGATGGACATAACAAGCACAGTAAATGCTAGACTTAATAGCAAACTGGGCTTGGGTGCTTCAACAAGTGAGCCACCTCTAATTAAGAAGAACATACTTTCTACACCTATAAAATTTGTCTCTGCTAAACGCAAAGAAGCTGTAGAAGCAAATAAATTTATTTCAAGTAAGTCTGTTAAGAATAAAAGAATTCAGAAGAATTCGTCGAACGGATCTCGACAAAAAGACTTCAATTTGTCGAACGGAGATCGACAAAAACTGAAAACAGATTTTCAATATAGTTATCATATGAACGGCGCTCGATGAAATCATGCACATTTGTCGAACGACGGTCGACGAACTTACCCAAATTTGTCGAACAGATATTATACAGAAAGTTTTAAGAATTCTAATTCTAAACACACTAAAAATCCTTTTACTGAGTGGACAATACCTCAAAGGAGATATCATCCACAAGGCTATAAGGATCAGCCTGAAATGCCCTTTATTTCTGAATATTGTGGTAAGACAAAAGGACCCAAGGTAGTCTGGGTCAAAAACAACTAGTTTATTTTTCTGTCTTTGCAGGTACACAACTATCCAAAGATAAAGGAATATTGGTACTTGGATAGTGGATGCTCAAAGCATATGACAGGAAACAAGGCTAATCTGAGCAACTACAAGGCAAAGCTTGGACCCAAATTTATCTTTGGAGACTCCAACTGTGGACAGACAAAAGGATATGGACAAGTCAAGATTGGAGCAGTCACCTTCAAGGAAGTATCATCTGTCAAAGGTCTCAAGCACAACCTCATCAGCATAAGTCAGTTATGTGATGAAGGTTATCAGGTAACCTTTAACCATTCCCAATGTCTTATTACCAATAATAAAAACATAAATGTATTATCTGGTATTAGACAAGGAAACATTTATTTAGTCAATTTTGACACTGCCAATTCAGACATCTGTCTATTTAATTCAAATAGTAAGACAAGTGAATTATGGCATAAAACGCTTGGACACATTAACCTTAGGACTATCTCTAGGCTTTCTAAGGACAATCTTGTCAGAGGACTGCCTTCTGGTTCATACAAGAAGGAAGGACTTTACAGGGCTTGTCAGTTAGGTAAGCAGACTAGAAGTAGTTTCAAATCCTTATCCAAGAGTGATTCACCTAGGATTCTGTATTTGTTGCATTTAGATCTTTTTGGACCTACTGCTATACAGAGCTTAGGAAGGAAGCATTATTCTCTAGTTATTGTAGATGACTTCTCATGATTCACTTGGGTGTTCTTTCTTAGGAACAAGTCTGACACCTTCAAAGTTATAACAGACTTTCTCAAGTTCATCTAGACTGAGTACTCTACTGTAGTTGCATTGATCAGAAGTGATCATGGGAGAGAATTCTGTGGAAAAGAAGGGACCAGACAATGTTTCTCTGCTCCTAGAAGTCCTCAATAAAATGGGGTAGCTGAAAGGAAAAATAGAACACTAACTGAATCAGTAACTACATTGCTTGCTGATGCTCATTTGCCACTATCTTTTTGGGCAGAGGCAGTGAACACAGCAAACTATGTGTTGAATAGAAGCCTGATACATAAACTTAAGGGTAAAACTCCCTATGAACTACTCAAGAATAAGAAGCCTAAGGTTAGCTATTTTAAGATCTTTGGTTGTAAATGCTATGTGCATTACAATGATGAGAAATATCTAAGGAAGTTTGAAGCTAAGGCAGCTGAAGGCATATTCCTTGGATACTCTTTATCTAGTAAAGCATATAGAGTCTACAACAAATCTACTTTTAAGATAGAGGAGTCCATGCATGTTTCTTTTGATGAAACTAACTTGTTAAATGAGGAGAGGAATACCACCTCTACCATAAAAACTTTGCAGGTACAAGACCTATGTGAAGAGCTTAATGAGTTAAATCTACAGAAAAGAGATTCTTTACTTCCATCAACTCAAGCACTTGAAGACAGTGAAGAAGAAAATCATCCAGACTTTGCTGACAGTTCAAATCAGATAACAGCAGAACATCTTCCACAGGATATCACAGCTGAACAAATTCCCCAAGTGGATACAATTGTTGAACAAACTCCAACTGTTGATCACATCACAGTTAGAGATCATCCAATTTCACAGGTGATTGGAGATATTTCAGCAGGTGTTCAAACAAGGCATCAACTACACCAAAATCAGATGCATACTTGTTTCTTATCACAAGTTGAACCTCAAACTATAACAGATGCAGAACAAGATCCAAATTGGATTCTTGCAATGCAAGAGGAGATCAACAAATTTGAAAGGAACAAGGTTTGGGATTTGGTTCCAAGACCAAAGGGCCATCCAGTCATTGGCACTAAATGGGTCTTGAGGAACAAGCTAGATGAACAAGGCAACATTGTAAGAAATAAAGCAAGATTGGTAGCTCAAGGATATTCACAGGAAGAAGGCATTGATTATGATCAGACCTTTGCTCCTGTTGCAAGACTTGAAGCAATCAGAATTTTTCTTGCATTTCCTGCATATAAGAAGTTCAAAGTCTATCAAATGGATGTGAAAAGTGCATTTCTGAATGGAGAAATCAAAGAAGAAGTCTATGTGGAACAACCACCAGGTTTCATCTCTCCAACTCAATCCCCCTATGTATTTAAGCATAATAAAGCTCTCTATGGTCTCAAACAAGCTCCCAGAGCATGGTATGAGACTTTAGCTAGTTTTCTTTTGGAAAACAATTTCTGTAGAGGCATAGTAGATAAAACCCTATTTTTCAGGATACATAAAAATCAAACTTTACTAGTTCAAATATATGTAGATGATATTATCTTTGGCTCTACTGATTCAAATTTGTGCAAAAGATTTTCTAATCTAATACAATCTAAATTTGAAATGAGTAGTATGGGTGAACGATCTTGGTCTTCAAGTGAAGCAAACTCCAAATGGAATCTTCATATCTCAATCTAAGTATGCTAAGGAATTATTGAAAAGATTTGGTATGTCTGATTCTTCCACCATGAAAACACTCATGCCCTCAAATGCTGTTATTGATAATGATGAATCAGGGAAACCTGTTGATTCAAAAGTATATAGAGCAATTGTTGGCTCTTTACTTTATTTAACAGCTAGTAGGCCTAACATAATGTTTGCTACCTGTATTTGTGCTAGGTTTCATGTTAACCCCAAAGAATCTCATCTAATTTTATTAAAAAGGATTTTGAGATATAAAAAGGGTTTCCCTAATCTAGGACTTTGGTATCCAACAACATCTGAATTTGAATTAATTGGATTCTCAGATTCAGATTATGATGGATGCAGAGTAGACAGGAAAAGCACATCAGGAACTTGCCAATTTCTTGGTGATAGGCTTGTGTCTTGGTTTTGTAAGAAACAAACATCTGTGTCTACATCAATAGCTGAAGCTGAATACATAGCTGCAGGCAGTTGCTGCTCACAGATGTTGTGGATACAAAATCAGCTCCTAGACTATGGTGTCAACTTAAATAATTCAATTATATTTTGTGACAATACTAGTGCAATATCTATAGAACAAATCCAGTTCTACATAGTAGGACTAAACGCATAGAGATTAGGCACCACTTCCTTAGGGATAATGTGGATAAAAATAAAATTTGCCTATAATTTATTTCTACTGATTTACAAAGAGCTGACATTTTCACCAAGCCATTGGATGAAAAGAAGCATATCTTCTTTATAAATCAAATAGGAATGATAGATGGAGATTCAATATGTTAAAAAAAATTAAATTTCTATTTATCCCCTCAATTCGTCGAACGGAGGATGACGAATTTGAATCATTTATCGAATGGTGGTCGACGAAACCTTTTAACTTCAGAATCGATAAAGAAAATTTCACCCGTCAAACGGTGATTGACGGAAAAGATATTTTTGTCGAACGCCGTCTGACGGAGACCTAGTCTTTTCGACTTCTGCTTTTTATTTGGTTTTTGCCGAACATCGCTCCACAAATGCGCCCCCTTCTCCGGTCTATTTAATCTCATTCTTATTTTCTTTCTAAGTTTGCGCCTACAGAAATCGCTTTCCCTCCAGTTCCTCTCTGCACTTGATCTTTTTCTCTATTGCAGGTTCCAATGGCGATTTCTCAAGCCGCTCTCTACTCCATGAAGTTCGACGCCGGATTCGACATAGATATGGAATTATTCGCTCAGTCTGACCAAGTGTTCAAAGATATTCTTCAACTCTTTGAAGAACAACAGATGAAGAAGTTTATGAGCACAAGGATAAAGCTTTATACCGCAGAAATAAAAGAATGGGTTTACACGTCTAAACCAGAAGATGAAAGTTTAACTGGAACAATCTCAGGTCATCAGGTTTCTCTTACCCCAACCATTTTATCTGAAGTTTTTGGTCTCATCAATGGTGATGATGATTTAGAGCTAAGCTCTATTGAATATGGTGATGCTTTGATTAAAATGGGTCATTCTACTAGAAACCCTAATCATTTGTCAGATATTGTTGGAAAGGTTTTGTTAGGAAAAACATCAGGACATGATTACATTAACAGGCACCAATTTTTGTTGATGGTGTCCTTGATGGACAAGAAGAAAGTTAACTGGGGATCAATTCTGTTTGAATTGATTAAGAAGAAAGTTTCTAATGATAAAGTATCTTTTGGAAGAGTTATTGGCATTGTTCTGCAGGAAAAGCATCAAGACCTTCTGGTCTCACCAAAATTAACAATAAATGCTAGCAAGAGGCTGACCTCAGCTCTCTTTGCAAAGTGGGACAGGGTGATTCCCAAGAAGAACCCAGGAGCAGTTGCACCAAATAAAGCTTCTGAAGGCACCGGGACTGATCCAGTCACTCCCTCAACCCTTCCAGAAGTTCCTCATTCTGTTCTTTCTCCTCCTCACCCATCTCCTTCTCAGCATATTTCCCCTGCACAATCTCCACCTCCAAACTCTCCACCACCTCCAAATGAAATTCCACCTCCACTTTCATTTGACCTTTTGCCTTCTCCGCCTCAATCTCCCATACATGATGACCATTAGTCACCCATCCATCATACATGCCCTATTCATCCAGACATCCTTACACAATCTGCCAATGTCACAAACATCTTTGTACCAACTTCCATTCCATCCACTTCTCAATCATTTTCATCTCATCCACCTGAATTTTTATTTCTAAATTTCCAATCTGTTGCTGATCAAATATTTGATATCACATTCTTCCTAAACTAGATCCTCTACTGGATGCAAAACTTGCTCCAGTCCATCATATTCTTTCTAATCTTGACTCCATCCTGGATGCAAAATTTGCTCCAATTCTTACAGCCATTTCTGAATTATCTTCTAAAATATCTTCAATTTCTTCCTCTCTTTCTGTCCCTTCTTCTAGGGGCCTAGGTTCAGGTTTCCCTGAAGCTAGACAGGGGGAGATGCCTTATGAAGAAGCTCCAGAAGCTCTAGTTTTAGAGGCTCCAGTTTTTGTTGAAGAAGCAGTTCCAGTTTATGATTTAGAAATGTTTGATTTGTTTGAAGTTTCAGAAATTCTAGTCTTAGAGGAGACAAATAATATCTATATTTATCCTTCTTTAGATATTATTCATTTGCTGTCTAAGTTCAATTCAGTTTACTCAGTTTTGCCAAAATATCATGAGTATTCTAGAGCAATTGTTCCATACACTGCTCCCATAGATATAATTCTGATGAAAAAGATTATCAAAAGTTTTGAAGTTCAGATTGTTGAACCAGTTAGGATTTCAGTTCAAGTTCAAAGTCAAGTAGAAGTACCAGTTGTTATTTCAGAAGAAAGTTTCAAAGGCTTTGATGTTCCAACCTTTGTTTTTGATGAATCCCCAATTCCTGATTTTGATGAAATCTAGAAAGCAGAAGATGCAGCTTTTGAAGCTGAAGAGCAAAAGATTAAAGCTCTTAAATTGGTCAATGCTTTATATGATGAACCAATTCCATCTTCTGATTCTGATGATGATGAAAGTGACTCTGATGATACATCATCAAAGAAGAGAAAGAAAAGAAAAGTTAAGTCAAAGGCTATCCCCAAGCCTCCTAATCCTGATAATGATATTCCTTATTATATTCTTCATAACATCCCTCTTGACAAAGAAACCCCAGAATGGATGAAATTCTCAAGGAATGAAAATAAGAAAAGAAAGAAATTTAGGAAAACTGGTTATTATTCTGATAAGACAGTTAAGTTTAGTCCTCCTCCACCTCCTCCTCCAGCATGATCAGCAGGTTCAGCAGGATTATCTTCTTCCCAGAAGTTCAGTTCTCAGCTATCAAGGAGACCAGATAGTTCTAGTGGTTCTCAGAGTTCAAGGTCATCAAGACCTCCTTCAAGTTCCACAAGAAATATTTCTTCAGAATATAAATATTCTATCTCTAAAGCATCTCTCACAGAGATAGAAATCCTCAAGAAAGTTCTTTTATTCAAGACAACAATGATGAATATAGGCCTCCTTCTCCCAATCCAGAAGAAGAAAGGATTTCTTACATGGCACGATTCAGAGAATTCACTGCAATAGCTCAGATCAACAAAGCAAAGGCTGAAGGAAAAGATTACTCTCATATTTCAACATTGTCAGAGTTCAGAAAGCTAGAATTTGAAAGGTATGGCTCTAAACACCTTTTCAATGCTGAAGAATTCTTAAAGAAGCACCCAGCAGCAGTGGTTATAGAAGGTAAATCTCAAACCATACTGGGAGCTGAAGATCTTTATATAAGCAAGAAGGAAGCAGAAAATCCAAACAGACAGATCATTTTCAAGCCCTCCTCCAAAAAGGACAAGAGTTCATAATTTCTTGATTTTATTATGACTGTAATATTTCTAAACTCAGAGCACTTTATTTTAATTTATCTGCTGAAGCATTTAAATTCTGTCAGATATATATATGCTCTGCTGTTTGTTCTTTTGTTATTTATTATTTGAATGATTGTCAAATATTATCCTAACCCAAATAGGGGGAGATTGTTGGAACAACCATATTACTGATTTGGGCTAGGATCACTATGTGTTGACTAGGATCAAGTTGACCCCATTGTATAGTTTAAGGGCCAAGTCTTTAGGCTGTTAGATTAGCTAGAACTTAAGGAAAATTTTAGTTCTCAGCGTTCGACGAATGGCTATCGGCGTTCGACAAATTCCAGCCAGCGTTCGATGAATTTCAGCCAACGCTCGACATATTCTTTATTGAAGCTCAGATCGACAAATATAGAATCAAGATTATTTAATTCTTAAATATCAGTTTTTTGTCAGTACTCTGAACACAGATCGACAACTCTAACGGATATATTCAATGTATTTAGACGTTTTCAAGTCAGTTAAGTAAGGATATTATATTCTTTGAACATATTCCTTTCTTTCCTTTATTCCAAGGCAAAGATAGTCGTTGACAATTAATGCAAAGGAGTATTTCACGGCTAAGGAATTAAAGGACCTGCCAAAGTCGTTTTGTTTTTGTTACAGTTCTAAGAAAGAATTAAAGTCTGATTATTCTATTCCAAAAAGAGAATATATCAAAGACAGACTTTATTGTCTCATCATCTCGACATAATTCAAATACATTCTTACAGAATACAGAGATAGTAAAACAACAAGGATAGAGAAAGAAAAAGAAGAACACTCAGTCAAATATTCTCAGTCTTCTTCTTCCTTAAGCAGCAATCACCATTTCTCTGAGAACATCTTCTTCAAAGATCAATCTCTCAGATATCTGCTGCAAGTTCAAGTCTTCTAAAAGAGCAACAAAGAATCTGAAGAACTATTTCTTCCAGATCAATCTGCTACAAAAGATTTCTATTTCAAGAGAAAGCCTCTCCACCATCTGTCATTTACTTCAGTCATACAGGGGGAGCTTTACAACAAATCCACTAGAGTCTTCTCTCAGCATCTTGATAGAGAAGAACACTATAACCTCTTTCTCACCTCTCTTGTACAGGGTTAATACTCCCTTCAAAAGTGTAACTCCCTGGTAGCAAGACACCTGATCAAAAAATCTAGTTGGTTTTGAGCACCTGAACAAAAGCTCTGTGGTGTGTGGACACCTGATCAAATTCTACTTGGTGCTAGGGCACCTGATCAAAACTCCTAGTGGATTCCTACCAAGGGTGGTAGAAGAGTGGACTACCCAAATTTATTGGGGAACCACTATATTTCCTTGTGTCCTCTGTGTTTGTTTATTTCTTTGTGCTGTGATGTGTGCTTTTACTTATTCAGTTTTTCTGTTTATATATATCTCACACTACTTACACATATATATAACACTATTTTAATTCCGCTATAAAAACTAAGGAAAAGTTTTTAATACTCTATTCATCCCCCTCTAGAGTAACTTAAGATCTAACCTCCACTTTCAGAATGTGAATCCTAGAATATTATATGCATGGTAAAATTTTCAACTAATTTAGTTGAGTCAAAAGATGGGGGCACATATATTTTTGTCAAGGGTTCACTTTATACACCCTACACCAAACTAGGTGCCAAGGGAGTTGTGACACACCAAATCACCAGAAACAAATTCATTTGTATTTATGACATAGATATACATTTTTTACGTTGAAGAATTTTCCTAGTTCATGCTCTAAGGTACCTAAATAATTTCTTGAACCTACTGCCTGAAGTGTGACAATAACAAACAAATATGCTAAATGCACACCAACTCTGTTACACCACTATCATATGCAAGTTGAATATACCAATATGCAAAGGTCCCAATGACCTAATATTTTTACCAGTGACTTCGCATGGTCTAATAAACATACCACCTAAGATTTGGGTCAATTTGACCTAGGCTAGCCCCATTAATTGCAAGGATATGAAAAATCATATTTCTTACAAAACTATAGAAAAAGATCATCCAAAAAATCTGATTTTTGGACGGTAGATCCATCTAGGTACCACTCATGCATGGACCAAAGTTTAGGTCCATGCATAAAACCTAGAAAATGTTATTCACAAAATATGATCTAGGGAACTTTTAGGACACTCCTCAGTAAAACTGAGATTCCGGGGTCTGTAAGGCACCAGATGAGGTGATTTAAACCCCTATGGAAAGTTAAGACCATAAGATACAACTTTCATGTTGAGCACTTTACCTGGATAAGCCTTTAAGAGGGCATAATTCAAGCATGAAAAACTGTCTACTTGTGATAGAAATCATTAATTAAACTCATTTGGTCTGCGTGTAGCTAATCTATCACAGATATAGAAGCAGATCGGGTGGCTCCTGCCTTTCTTACTCCTCCAGCAGATGGTCCAGATCTACCTAAGCTAGAACTTGAGGAAAGGGGATTTCCCGTCCAACCACCGACCTCCACGGCCGGCCACCACCACCAGCTCCGTTGAGGTGGTGTCCGTCGATTGGCGGTGTTAAGGGTGCCAGAAACCGCCTCTCCGACGATCCCGAGCAAGGAAAGGCAGCTCAGGATTTCTCTCAAATCTCACATGGAACCGGGCTCAATTGAGGCTAATTTCTCTCCTAAATGAGCTAGAAGACTAGCGCAGAGGGATGGGAGGATAAACAATACTCTAATGAGCTTGGCGATGGGTGTTGTGACGGTGAGCCATGGAAATGGTTTTTTCTGGCGAGCTTGATCCAAGCAGTGATCCTGAGGCCAATCCTTTAAAGCTAAGGCTCTGCTCGACTCCTTCCAGCTCTCTGAAGGTGGTGGGGAAGTTGAATTGAGGTGTAGTTGGTTGTATATGGAAAGGCTATTAAGGGGGTGTTCAACCATGAGCATTAGATGCTCCTCCTAGCTGCCAAGTGGTCCCCAACACTAGAAAACTACTGGGATTTCTCTGGTGGGCTCAGTGATGAGCTTGGGCAGAGGAATGGACAGCCATGTGGCCTAAATTCCTCAATTCCCTCTTTAGCTTATTCCAAATTGGGGGAAAAGACCAAATTGCCCCCTTGCATGTCTTCTCTTTCCAAAATTAGAGGGCATTGGTTGTAATTGGGCATATGGGCTGCTGGATGGGCTTGGGTTCAGGCCTTGGCCCATTGGGAAATTACTTGGGCTCACATTTTCTTCTTTTGTCATAATGTTGGCCAAGGTTGACTTTGCGGTTGACTTGGTCAAATTGATGAGTGGGTTGACCCCACGAAATGGTCATGAGTCCCATGACATCATTCAATATTCATTGAGCTATGGTGGGGACATGATTGGGCTAATTGATCCATATGATGTAATTTGACCTAAATTTTGACTTAAGTTGAATTAGGTCAAATTGGGTCAATTGGTTGACCCTATGTTGGGACTTATGGTCAATTGGTCCTCTATTGGGGTTTGGAATATAGTGGTGGGGTAAATTTGACCATTTGAAGTTTAATTGACCCACTTAGGGTTGAATTGGTCTTTGTTGTCCAATTGTTGACTTTGGTAAATTCCATGAGATTAGTTAAGCCCATTAGAATATTTCTGCCCTAATGGCCTACCTTATTATTCAGAAAGACATTGGTGCGGTTAATTTGGCCAATTGAAGCCCAATTGAGCCAAATTAGGGTAAGTTGACTTATTTTGACTTTGGTCAGTTTGGTTAGTTTGGTTGACCATTTCAAGTGGTAAGTGGTCAATTGTCTCCCCATTGGGTTAGGGATGTGGTGGTGAAGTCAATTTGGGCTTGTGAGTACATTTGGAGGTGATTTGACCTAAGTTGACTTGTACCCCTTTGGGTGCACTAGGTGGGGTCACCTTGCCTTATTGAAACCTAGGGTCACGTATTACCCTAACTCGTGTGTCATGCCCTAACACTATCAAGGGGGTTTAGTAGGAATAGGGATGTTACACATCTGATATAGCAAAGCATCACCACAACAATTTATCCTCGCATTATAGGATAAAAAACTGCTAAAGAGGCATGACAAAGGCTCAAAAATGAGTATAAAGCCTCAAAAAAGGTAATAAAACTAAAAATGTATTCTCTACACCATCAATTTAATTCCATTCTTATGTGAGAATTTTAAACAACTCAAGATTTCTTTGCTAAGATCGCTAATTTAGTAAACCAAATCCGCACTCTGGGAGGAGTTTTAGAGGAACATCAAGTTGTTGAAAACTTTTTAGATCACTTCCTAAAACCCACTAGCACATTGTCTGTGCCATTCTAGAGGCCCATGATCTGAACAAATTGATAGTCGTAGAACTCATGAGCTCCCTTCAAACTCATGAAGACCTTCACTTTCAAGATGAACTAGTCATTGCTAAAGCTTTTCAAACACAAATGATTTTTCAAAATAAACAAACATTTCCATCTAAACAAAAAACTGAAGAAGGACGAAACAAAACAACACAAACAAATGTTCTTCACTACATCATTTGTAAAAAAACAAAATCATGACGTAAGAAATTGTTTTTCGAGGTGCAAAAGATGTAAGAATCAAAACCATTCAGACAAAAATTGTTGGCACAAACCCAAAGAAGTGGTTAATCACACTGAAGAAGACTCTGAACAATTTCTTTTCATCTGCAACACCTCCATCAGCCAACAATCTTCCTCATCCTGGATTGTTGACAATGGATGTTCAAGTCATTTGGTAAATGATAAAGTATTTTTTCCCTCACTTGATGAAGAGTATAAATCACCAGTTATTTTAGGGGATGGAAAGAAAGAAATCATAGAAGCAAGAGGAACCATCAAAATCATATCACCAGAAGGATCACCTAAATTCATCTCAAATGTACAATATGTCCCAACACTATCACAAAATCTACTTAGTGTCGGGCAATTGTTAAAGAAAGGATTTAGGGTCACATTTGATGATAAAACCTGCTATATCCTGGCGCCAAAAACCAACAATACCATAGCCTCTGCTCAAATGAACTCAAGCATTATCTTCATTCTATGATTGCCACCTACTGGATAAAGAATTTTTATCTGCACTGAGGGTTGCTCTATGAACACAGCTTTTCTTTGGCATCATCAGCGTAGCCATCTAAATTTTCCTCCATCCAAACCATTCAAAACAAACATCTTGTTGACGGGCTACCAAGTTTTCCTATCTCTACACACAACTGTGACACATGCGCAATGGGCAAAACCCATCGGCTACCATTTCCAAAAATTGCCTATTCCAGGGCCACTGGACCGCTTGACTTGCTTCATATGGACATTTGGAGACCTGCCAGCACAACTTCACTGGGAGGTAAATGGTATTACTTCCTTATTGTCGACGATTTTAACCACTACTTGTGGATTTTTCATCTAGCACAAATCTAAAACTTTTCAATGCTTCAAGAAGTTTAAGGCACAAATTGAAAACAGTATGAGTAGGAAAATTAAGGAAATTAAGAGTGATAGAGTCGGGGAATTCCTCTCAACTCAATTTGACCACTTATGGCAAGATGCTGGAATACGACATGAACTCACAGCCCCTAGTTCACCTTAGTAGAATGGGGTAGTCAAAAGAAATAACCGAACAATTGTCGAGATGGTAAGAACTTTGCTAATACACAAGACATGTCCCAAGTCTCTATGGGCTGAAGCTTCCTCAACGACTGTGTACATCCTAAACTGAGTCCCTACAAATGCCTTGATGGATACTGCACCATATAAAGCAATATTCAAATAGAAACCAGAAATATCTCACCTCAATTTTTTTGGTTCTATTGATTTTGCCCATAATGTCATGGGACGAAAGATAAACTAAATGAAAGTAGTGTGAAGTCCAACATGCTCAGATACAATGGTGAAAGCAAATCTTATCGATTTCTTAAACCTATCAATAATAAGTTGGTGACATCTCGTGATGTGATTTTTCATGAAAATGATATATGGGATTGGGCATCAGTCCATGATCACTCTCAACAATTTGTTCCTTCTCTATCATTTTCGGTTGAGCAAGGTTCTCTTCCTAACTTCACCCATGACAATGAGAGTAGTCTTGAGTCTGCTCCTATGGACTCTGATCCTGATTCATCCTTGCCTATTAAAACAAGATCGTTGGAAGATATATACCAACGCACAGACTCTACCATGACAGTCATCACATTTTCCTCATTCACAGAAGCATATACAGAAAAGGAACGGAGGGCAGCTATACAAGAACAAATTGATGCCATTGAGAAAAATGGGACCTGGTCACTTGTATAAAAACCATCAAATCAAAATATCATCAAACTCAAATGGGTGTACATATAGAGTAAAACATAATGAAAATGGGGATATTCAAAAATTAATGCTCAGTTGTTTGCAAGAGGTTTCAGTCAAAAGCAAGGGAATGACTATGAAGAAACTTTCCCTGCTATGGCTAAAATGGCAACAATTTGCCTTTTCTTGTTGTTGTCGCACAAAATTGAAAGTGCACAGTGTGCCTCTGAGAATCCTCTAGAGGGGGGGGGGGTGAATAAAGAATTAAAATATTTCTATCCTAACTGTGCAGACAATATTTTAAACTAAGGAATTATGCATACCAACAACTAATGGGCAAAATAACTATTGCAGGAAATAAATGTGCAGAAAATATAAATGGGACAGCATAGAAAAGCACAACACAGACACAAGGATTTTTTATAGAGGTTCCCCAAAATATGGGTACTCCCCTCTTCTACCACCTGGTAGGCAAGCACACCTGTGCCTGAGTCTTTTGATAGGGAGACTCTTGAACCAAAGATCTTTTGATAAAGAGATCTTGAACCACAGATCTTTTGATAAGGAGATCTTGAACCACAGATCTTTTGATAAGGAGATCTTGAACCATAGATCTTTTGATTAGGAGATCTTGAAACACTGAATCCTTTGGTTGAGGGACTCTAAAAACTCTTTTACAGGTGAAGAGAAAGTGAAGGAGGAAGAGAAAGAAAGAGGGAGAATTCTGTTCTCAGAATTTTGTGAAGCCTTCAGCTTCAGTTTTCTCTTTTCTGGATCTGTAAACAATGAATCCTTGCTTTTTATAGAGATATTCTTGCAAGGATTATGAGCTTTAGATCCTGTTCTGCTTTTCTTCTATTGATCTCTGGCTGCTTTATAGTAGTGATGAGAAGCAGCCTTTGTTCTTCTGATCTGAATGAGAGAGAGTAGATCTTCTGTTTTTATCATTTAGGGTTCCAAGAGGAGGAAGAAGAAGAAATCCCTAATTGACAGCCGTGAGAAAAATGTAATCAATGCTCTGCTTCTTCACTCTTATTTCTTCTTATTTATTGTCCCTCTATTTGATTTGAATTTTTTTCATCTTCTGGAATATCCTGAAAAGGCATCTCATTGGACAATATCTCTTCCTTTCCTCTTTTAATTCTCAACCAGTCCACCACCTGTAATGATCCTTTCCAAGAAAGCTTTTGTTGGCTTCATTATTGCTCCTTTCTATTCTAGGCAATAAATAAGTTGTTGTAGAATGGTCTTCAGTATTATGGGCCTTGATAGAGAGTTCCAAAATGATAGCTGAAAAGGTTTCCTTTTTAGACTGTATTCGACATTGCGTCAATTTCTCTTTCTCTCTTATCGACGCGCCTTCGAGTTCTTGTAGGAGCAGCTTCGAATTCATTCTTGCTCTGAGTGACTATGTTGCCGACGTTGCATTGATTGCCTATCGACGTACCCGTCAAGTTGAAGGCTTAACTTAGAAGTTCTACGTCGAATAGTAGTCGACGTTTCGTCGACTTCATATGGCTTCAACAGATTGTTTCTTCTGCGTTGAGTTGAAGTCAATGCTGCGTCGACTTCTAATGATACTTTGATATGTCCATTTCCTTTACGTCAATATCCATTCGACGTAGTGTTGACTTGATCTACTTCGACAGAAAGTTGAGTTTGCTTGGACTTCTAGTCTACGCTGCGTCGACATAAAGTCGAGGTTGCGTCGAATACCATTCAAAGCAATTGTTAACTTAACCCAAATTCTTCTTGTGTTGATCTAGTCTTGTCACCCTAGGTTGAGTAAGATATCCTAAGACATCTAATGACCATATTACCCTCACTATACAAATGGGTAATTAAATCCTAAGATAAATTTTGATAATTTGTTAAGTTAAATCCAAGGGGTTTTTGCCAACAATCCCCCCTATTTACCTTAACACATTTTACATATTGTTTAAAGTGATTTTACACAATCTTTTACATAAGTAGAACTGCATATAAGACAACACTGAATTACAAGTATAATATAATGAAATCACAGAGCATTTCAGACATTGTAAAATAAGTAATATTGTTGACCACACCACATTCTGTTTGACTTTCTTCAGACGATATAAGCAGAGATACCTGAAGTTATTAATCCTTCTCAAGAGTTTTTCTTTTTCTTGAGAAAACTTTTGGAATAACCTTCCTTGGAGCTATCTGCAGAGGCTCATCATCTTCAGGGTACATTACTGCTTCTTCAGCAATATTGTCATTAAGGAGCTCCCCCTGAATTTGTCCATTCAGCTCAGCAATCTCAGCAACATCCTTGGCAATCTTTGCCGCCTCATCCAGTAATTCTCCTATATGGTGCTCCCTCTTGACCACTACTCCACCTAGCTGTTGCATTGTTTCTTGAGGTGTACTAAGGAGCTCCCCCTCATCTGTCAGATACTGGTGTACCCCTTCCATGTCTTTTTTAATCAGCTCCCCCAGATCAGTTGGTTCCCCCTGGCTGTCTACAGTAGTTTGGACTTGATTCTCTGGCTATTTATCTTTTCCTTGTTCCTCTTGATGCTCTGAAGCTGGCTCCCACTGGATATTTGGACCTTGGAAGGTGGTCACTTTATCAGGAGCTGCATCATCATTTTCATTATTGATGTCACTCAACTCTAGGACTGGCCTCTCTTCCTCCATAATATTCTCCCCCTTCTTAACCTTACTGGTAAGAGAGGTTAAGAATTCTAGTCCTCGATGCCCTGTAGGGATCTTTTGGAGACCAGCAGTTCTGCCTCCATTTGAGAGTATTTTCTCTCAAACCTTCTGGCTTGAGTGGATAATAGGTCAGCAAATGTAGTGGAGGCCAATCCAATTGCCTTAGAGATGAACTGCTCAAGGTCAATTGGAGGGATAGGTGTGGTGGATGGAGGAGGTAATGGTGGGAAATCTTCTTGGATAGGAGAGAGCATTGTATATTTCAGGGGAGATATGAATTGATGGTGGTGGTGGTGGTGGAAGAGCAGACTGAGAGTCCGAGGTACAGGTTGATGGTTGTTGTTGGGGAATGAATGAAGTAGATGGGATGGATTGGAGGTTTTGCTGTTGTTGTGGAGAATGTTGTGATGGAGTATCATCCTTTGGGGAATCTGTTACAGAGTCCTGTGGAATTGGAGAGAGAGGAGGAGGACTATTATCCCTTGGAGGATCGGGTATATGTCTCTCTGAATCTTGAGGAGGTGGAAAGGGAGGAGGTGAAGATGGAGCTTGACCAGGCTTCAAGATTTTCCTAGTCCATTTTGAGAATATTCCTATGTTGATTCTCTTTCCTGGAGGAATAGGCACTCCCTTTGATTTGCACACTGCTGGGTAGTGGTGGAGAAGTACTTGGCTCATAACTCTCATAGATGCATTTTTCTTATAAGAATACTTGTGCCCAATCATTTTCAGAAGGCATCTCCCCCAATTTATCTTCCTGCTTAAAACCAGAACACCCATTATCTGCAGTGGTTGTCTTGGGATTGCATCATATGTAGATATCTTGCATAGCAGCACCTTTCCTACTATGTCAGCCAAAAATTTGTATTCTTCTCCAACATCATTCTTCTTCAGATTTATGGCCTTCTCCCTCTTGAATTTCATAATCTGTAAGGCTTTGTTTAGTTCTTCCCCTGACATCTCATCAGACTCACTTCCAACTGGAAGATCAAAAGTTTGTGAAAGCTTCTCTTATGTTATTTTGATCTCAATTCCTGAGATTTTTCCTTACAATGATCCATCTTCCCATACTTGAACATTCTTCTTCAGTTCAGTTAGCTTGGCCTAAAGGATTTTGCACCTCGTGGATATCATCTTTGTCAATCCTGCAGAGTGAAACGGGCCCAGAATGGCCTTGAAGTTCTCTGAGGCAGCATTGAACGAGTCCACATCTACGTCAAAGCTGGAATTGACCCTGGGTGGAGCCATTGGATTGTAGGTACCTGCAAAGAATAAGAGAAAACGAGAGAGGGAACAGGACGAGAGAACTGGAGAACAAGCGAGCAAGGGAGCAAGGAGAGGAAAATTCGAAAGCGTAAATGTTTCGACGCTGTAATTTCTTAAATGAAGATGAATCGCTGCAACTTAGGGTTTAGGTCGACGCACCATCGATAAAACTTATAATTTGGCGCGCAAAGTTGTGTCGAGATTTCTTCAATAAGCAGTTCTGCACGCGCTGTTATATCGATGTTGCGTTGACTAGTAATCGACGTAACCTCGAGATTGTTCAGCAGACCTTAAGTCGAGGTAATCCTATTGACGTTACGTCGATTTCCAATAAATGCAACCTCGACTTTGTCCACCGACCATTGAGTCGACGCATACGTCGACATGAACTTGATGTTGCGTCGAATTCTATTCGAATTATCACTTTGAGTGCTTCTTGACGCTAGCGTCCAGTAGAAGTCGATGGTACGTCAACTTCTATTCAACGCACCTATGAATGATAGATCTATTTTCTTCGAAAGTTCTTGCTATTTTTTCCAGCAATTATGTTTATTGAAAATAGTGTTTATGATAGTAAATTTTTGAACTGTAAGGAAGATTCAAGGAAGAAAACACACCCTTGCATGAATTTTGTTCCTTATTCAAGACCTACAACTTTCATCACACTCCATTTTCTCCTGAGTGAGACACTACGTAATCCTGCACAAGTAATTCAAACATTAGAAGTGACCCAGGTTACCTTGGGCCCTTTGCTTTACCATTATAGGGTTCAATGAAAGAATAGAAGGGTCTTTCATGATACCCTTTTGGATGGTAAGTAATGGGTTTCCCAAACCTATTATTATTATTATGGTGCTTGAAATGTGTATAAAAAGTATCTACATACAATATATCAGCAGAATGTTTTATTATCCTAGGTTTTGCTTTAAACTTTTGAATGTGGTTATTTAATTTCTCTGCATTGTTCTTTCCTTGATATTTCTTTTCTTTATTAAAATTTGTTTTATAACCACTAGTTGTTTTCTTTGGTGTATTAACTTCCTGATCCTTAGTGTTTGCACTGTCCTTACATGATTCATAGTTACTAGGTCTAATGAAACTAACTGGATTTTTTCAAGCAGGTTTCCTAGTGATTTCTGTGCTAGTGGATGGCTCGGCTCCTAGCCCTAGGTGATTGAATCTCATGGAGAGATTTTTTGTGATGTCTCTGAGTTTTTGACTCCTCCCATTGAGTGAGTCCTCAAAGGCTTTTGCCTTTGCTAGCTCTTCCTTTAACTTCAAATTTTCTTTTCTGACTTCAATTAATTCTGATTCTTTATTATCCATTTCTTCTGCTAGGCCCTGATTTCTTACATATAAATCATCCTTCTTAAAGTTTTCTAATTCTTACCTACCTGCTTCTAATTCTTTTTGAATTTTAATAAAATCATTACAGAATTCTTTAAATCATGTTCTAAAATCATCAGAAGAAAAATCAAAATCATCAAACAGTGATACCTGTTCTTCTTCATCTTCAGATGACATCACCAGTGCCATCATGCAGGTTGCTTCAGCTTCAGCTTCATCATCACTTTTAGATGATGAGGAGCTTAACTCTACTTCAGAGTCACTCCATGTTTCAACAATGAAACCCTTGGCTTTCTTCTTGTCTTCCCTTTGAAAGACTTCTTCTTCTTCTTCTCAACCTTGTTGATGTTTTTCTCCCTTTGTTCTTGTGGGCACTCAAGAGCTTGTTGGAACATGCTTTCTGTATCTCTTGCTTTGACAATAACAAATCCTATTGTTTTTGATCATACTTGCATTTTGTTTATAGTGTGCAGGATCTTCAACACTCAATCCCCGAAGGAGTGTGAAAAAGAAAGACATCAAAGCGATATCAGGATGATTATCTGTTGATACCGTGGCGCGATAACACTACTGTTGGCGGTAGCATTTA
The DNA here is from genome assembly GCA_033032865.1 of Dactylorhiza incarnata. Classification (NCBI taxonomy): domain Eukaryota; kingdom Viridiplantae; phylum Streptophyta; class Magnoliopsida; order Asparagales; family Orchidaceae; genus Dactylorhiza; species Dactylorhiza incarnata. Next base: position 20,005,714 of record JAWHQI010000006.1, on the reverse strand, counting down.
CTAATTCGATGGACTATCAAAAAAGCAATGTCGACGGGACGCTATTTTGGCAAGTACTATCGCAGCGCGTTAAGGCTAACGCCCGGCGGTAACTTTTGGATGTCCCGCCATCATGATGCTGATTGAGGAGAAAATGAGGAAGGAGATCTCGCGGGAAGGAATAATCAATCAAGAGTATGCAATATCATTATGAAACCAATCAATCAAGATTTGGAAACTCCAATCAATCAATATTTGGAAACTCCAATCAATCAAGATTTGATTAATCAAGATTTGATTAATCAAGATTTGGAAACTCCAATCAATCAAGATTTAATTAAGAAACCAAAAGGAGCATGCAATATCATTACGAAGGCAATAATATATCATATTTTCGTGGGGAATAATGTAGATCCAAAGATAGAAGCCAAACCCACGAATTTGATGAGAATAGAAGGAAGGAAACTGCTCACTGCTGCTACCGCCCCGCTATAGCACTACCGTCGGTGCTAGCTTTCCTGGAAAACAAACCTCTATTTAAAACAGCCTGAAAATGAGTTTCCCTTGACGGATTTGGACAAAATATTTCGAGGGCTAAAATCCCTAGCCGTCTAGAGAAAAGTGAGGGGTGTTTCCTAGTCATCAAAAGAGAGAGTTCTTCAGAGGAGATCAAAAGAAAATCATGCTCAAGGATTCAAGGATATCAAAACGGCGATCAAGACACCTTCCCTCAACATACACATGGAGTGTTCCCGCTGTAACAATCTCTAATTACTTGGAGACATCCAAGGATCTCAAGAACATCAAAGAGGAAGACTCTCAAGCCACAATGATCGAACCTTTGCAAGCGAAACGACATCTACATCAAGGGTTCTACATAGAGGGGAGTTTTTCCATTATCTTATCTTGTAACGCTTATATTTTTATCTTTGTCCGGTAAAGAAATTCTCCACACGACGTCTAGGTCTTGAGGGGCTTAGGGAGGAATTCGCCACATGGCGACTAGGTCTAAGGAGTAGATCTAGGGGGTGCTCGAGGCCTTTCTGGGGAGAGCAAGGCTAGAGCGGCTTAAGGCCTTATCTGGGGAGAGATAGGCTAAAGCCAACCGGTCCTTAGAAGAAGGGTTGGTATAGAAAACCAAAAGAGTTTTCATTGGTCGCCTCTTTCCAAGCATCATTGGGAAAAGTTTTTGTAATCATATTTATTTCAATTTAATGTTAATGAAAATATGTTGGTTTCCTCATCTCTGATTTGTGCTCTATGATTTTTATTGTTCTAACCTAAAATTATTTTCACTATCGCTAACGCCAAGCGGTAACTCTACCGTTGGCGGTAGTAACAGAGAATTAATTTCTCTAAATAATCTCGAAAATCTTAAAACCCTTATTCACCCCCCCCCCCCCCCCTCTAAGTGCGCCTACAGATCCAACAAGTGGTATCGGAGCTAAGTTATTCTAAAACGGCTTCACAACCGGGAATAATGGTGCTTCATGATCTCGCTTCCACTAGAGGGGATGAATTTTCATCAAATGAAAAATCTTTAGCAACACCTTTATTTTTGGGCGAAAATTATAAAGGGTGGAAAATACTAATGAAAATTTTTCTTAAAGCCTTAGATGAAAAAGTTTGGAAAATTACTATTGAAAAGCCACCTAGCGTATTAAATAGAAACGAAATGGTTTTAAATGCAAAATCTACAAATTGTCTATTTTGTGCGTTAGATCAAAATATTTTCAAACTTATTTATACGTTACCTACCACATATGAGATTTGGAATTTTCTTGAAAGAACTTATGATTCTCCTTCTACAGGTATGGAACAATCGCAAGAACCGGAGAATATGCAAGCTTGCACAAGTCTTCAAGAATGCTCCTCTCATGACAGATCCATGGAGTTCACATCAAGTGGAAGAGAAGAGGAATGCCAAAAAGATGTCAAAGGAACTATATGTTCAAATCTTGCCTCTTCCGATAGCAATGTAAGGAAATCAAACTCTTCTCTTATTGTGACAAATTCCATTTCCACATTACATGTCCTACAAATTTTTAAACGTAAAATTAAGAAATTAAAAATTGCTAATGAGAAATTAAGTTTAGAAAATAAAAGGTTAAAATCTAGTGTTACTGTAGAATCTAGTTGTGATGTGGTTTCTTCATCATGCTCTTTAGTTGAAAATATAAATCCTTATTTTGATTGCAATATTCTTAAAGAAAAACTCAAGGTATATGAAGAAGAGCATCTTAAAGAACCAAATGAAAAACTATCTTTAGAAAATTCATCATTAAAAACTAATTGTGCTTTGTGCAAAAACAATAAAATTAAAATTAAAGAGATGGATGAAACATTTGAAGAATTTAGAAACAATTATCAAAATCATATTGAGTCTATTGTATCCACTCTTAAAAATTGCACAATAGCCTATAATAAAGCAAGGCATAATCTTAAAGTTAAGAATTATGAATTGGAAACTAAAGTCAACTTGCTTAAGGAAATTATTAAGAAAAATTTTCAACACATAAATCAACAATTTCAAGCAAATTCCAAAAGCAAGTTAAATGTGAATTTTCATAATATGTCTAAGCCTAACAAAGGAAATGAAAAATATCAAATGCTTGAAAATGAAATTCCAAATCATTATCATTTACAACATCATCTTTCTCCCAACATAAACTTAAAGATAAACAAATTTCCAATAAATGATGTTTTGCAAAATCATCATGGAAATTTGATAAATAAAAATAATATTAAACCAATGTTTGAATGGCGGCCCAAAGTTAAAGATGAAACACAAACTCAAATCAAAAGGGCCCATTCAATCATATCTCCCAAAAAGCAAACACGATATATTTGGGTACCCAAAGGAACCGCCACACCCGGTCCTCTTTGGATACCTAAATCTCTCATTCAATAGTATCATATCATTTGCATGAAGTAGAAATCAATTAAATATGAAATATCAATTCTCTACTTTGTGATATGCTTTATTTCCTTTACGTTTTTGCTTTTATTTCTTTGAGCCATCATAATAAGATCACTTTATATAACTTGTGATATGATTTTCACATATTAAACGTAAATTCATTAATAAATCAAATTGAACACAATTGAATAAAAAGTCATATTATTTTCAAGTGATCTAATTATCTTTTATTTTTATCCTTCTAAATCCATTTCCTAAAAGTCTTATAAATTTTGAAAAACTAAATTTGTCATATGATATTATTAACACTAAATGAAATTAGTGTCAAAATGGATTTAAAAGGTGTTTTTAGGGGTATTAGGCTAAATTTATAAAATGCACAAGTTTTGCTTATTTATTTAATATACTTTCGTCATTTGTTTGCCCCTATCATGCTTAACCAAAATCTGAAAAATTGGAATTGAGATTTTGCAAAAATCATGCTTTAAAAACAAATATAATTAGAAATTAATCTTGCATAATAGCCATAGTTTATAAATTATTTTCCATAAGATTAAATGCTTTGTATGTCCTTGATCATTCACCCACATTTTGTGTCTCACTATAGCGAGAGTGTAGGATTGCGTACATTAGAAACCTAACCTCTAAGTCATATCTTGTCCTTAACTAGGGAGGGTTCTAGTGGGGCCTTATGAGGCACTGGGGGAAAAGAGTGCTAGGTTGAGCGTTGTCTTTTATATGCATATGGGATTAACACCCCAACCTATGGCATGTGTGCAACTCCTCATGCCCATCCGTCATTTAGTACGGGGCTAGAGTGTAGACATGATGATTTAGGTACCTTGATCTTAGACATACTTATATTTTATACATGGCATGAATATAATTTCACTTGTTTATGATCATCTCACTCATGCATATTTGTGCTCAAACATGTTATCTTATGTCTTTCATACTATCTACTCCTTGAACTTTCATGCGTTTGAAAAACACAAGTATTTTGAAAGTGTTTTGTGACACCCTAGGCTAGAACTAGGGGAATTGGACATCCAAGTTTACACTTGCAAAATCCACATTTTTGTGTATGCATATGTCTGATTTCTTTGCTGAACTATATGGTCTCTATACTGCACAAATATTTTCAAAAGAAAAATTCTAAAAAATTTCATGTTTTCCTCAAAATTTGAGTTCTGTCACTACCGCCCAACGATAGCTGGTTACCGCTAGCGGTAGTGGGTATTTTCTGAATTTCCAATTTCTTTTTCATTTTTTATTTTTCAGTTCCTGTTATTTTCTTTTAAAATCCTAAAAACAAAAAAAAAACTATAAAACAAATCAAAATCCAACCAAAAACATGCTTTGTGTTTCTATATATCAAAACCAACTAAAATTTGAAAAACCAATTAAAACAACAAAACTTTATATTTGTTTTATTTTTTGCTTTTGAAAAACCTAATTTTTTTATAAAAACTGATGTGCTTTTCAATGTTTCAAGGATGGTATGGTTTATCATGCCTAGTTTAGAATACAATGTTTCTCTCTCTATTTCAAGTATCTTAATAACATTGTTTTGTATTATTCCTTGATCAGTATCTTATGTATGTGCATTGAAATTGATTTTAGAATTCATGTGTAGGATTGCATAGCATACCTCTATGTATGAGTAAATGGCTTATATTTGCTAATGATTTATTCACTCACACATTTTGATAAACTACATATGAATTTAATCTACTCTTACATGATTGTGTAGTGTAACAACTTAATACTATTGTTAGGCATGCTTAGTTCTACCTACACCACAAATAAAAAAATTTTTCATGCACCTATTTTTGAAGAAGTGTGTCTTTTCAAAAATCTTTTGTTTGCACATACAAGTGAATTCGGAGACCTTTTGTCGTTAAGCAAAAATTCAAATGAATAATTGACAACGATAACTCCACCAAGCACTACTCACCCTCTTGATAAGTCTTAATGAGCATTGTGAGGTTGAGCACCTTGGAGAGAATTGTAAAGTGCCTTATTGCAAACATTTTTTTACACTACTTCTTCTTGAACACCGGATCACAAATAACTAAAATTCAAAATAATAATTGTGATTCCCCAAGCACTACTTTGCACCCTGATAAGTCTTAATAAGCATTGTGTGTGCAGAGAAACTTGGTAGTTGTACTACTTTTCTATGTGCATTGAAAAACTTATATAGCTTTGTGGGTAGAAGTAACTCTAAAAACACATTTTCAATAATATTTTGTTTATTCCATTATACATGTCATGTGCTTTGATTAACTTATTTGTATACTTTTCTCAAAAATACTATTTTGTAAACATCATTATCACTTGTAAGCCTTTTACTCATGAGAATTGGAGTCTATTGCATATCTACATGTATTCTCTAAATTCTTAAGTAAATGCACTTGATTGCTTTGCATGATCAATACAATGTATAAAAGTACTTGATTTCTGAATTTAGGACATTGTATTCTTCTATCTTGAATTGATATGTTGTATCATGCTTACATGTTTTTCCCGCTACGCCCTGTGTACTCTTTATTGCATACCTTTCAAAACAAGTGTATGGTTATGCTGCAACTGAAATCATTGTGCACTTAAATTGCTACAACATCTATTTTTGTTATATCTAAAACTCTTAATCATCTACTATGCTTCACCATTCTTATATAGATGTTCACTTCAAAAATATATTTCTTCATGCATTCCACCTCTTTACTACTTGTACGCTCGATCATGAATACGTTTTCCCAACAATGGTTTCCTTATGACAATTTCTTCACATTCCCTTTTTCACTCCTATATATTGTATATTTTTCCTAAGCGTTTAACTCTTTATCATGTTCATTCCCTCTCTACACATTTATTGCACACATTAACGGTTGACTTTCTCTCCACCCTCTTTTGATAATACCAAAAGGGGGAGAATAAATTTGAAATAAATTCACATCTTTGGGGAGTCAAGTTCATTGGAATTTTTGTTGTAGGGGGGAGCATTCATATAGGGAGAGCATTCATTTAGGGGGAGCATATGCACATGTCATAAATTTCATGCTAATCTTTTTTAATAAACACAATTCCTATCTTTTGAACTATTTCTTTCTAAAGGGATTTGTTATTATCAAAAGGGGGAGTTTGTTAGAACATGCTTTCCGCATCTCTTGGTTTGACAATAACAAATCCTATTGTATTTGATCATACTTGCATTTTGTTTATATTGTGCAGGATCTTCAACACTCAATCCCCAAAGGAGTGTGAAAAAGAAAGATGTCGAAGAAATATCAGGATGATTATCTGTTGATACCGCGGCGTGGTAACACTACCGCTAGAGGTAGCGTTTACTAATTCGACGAACTGTCAAAAATGGAATGTCGACGGGACGCTATTTTGGCAAGTACTATCGCTGCGCGTTAAGGCTAACGCTCGGCGGTAACTTTTGGATGGCCCGCCACCATGATGCAGATTGAGGAGCAAATGAGGAAGGAGATCTCGCGGGAAGGAATAATCAATCAAGAGTATGCAATATCATTATGAAACCAATCAATCAAGATTTTGAAACTCCAATCAATCAAGATTTGATTAATCAAGATTTGGAAACTCCAATCAATCAAGATTTAATTAAGAAACCAAAAGGAGCATGCAATATCATTATGAAGGCATGAATATATCATATTTTCGTGGGGAATAATGTACTTCCAAAGATAGAAGCCAAACCCACGAATTTGATAAGAATAGAAGGAAGGAAACTGCTCACTACCTCTATCGCCCCGCCATAGCACTACCGCCGACGCTAGCTTTCCTGGACAACAAACCTCTATTTAAACCAGTCTGAATATGAGTTTCCCTTGACGAATTTGGACGAAATTTTCGAGGGCTGAAAGCCCTAGCCGTCTAGAGAAAAGTGAGGGGTGTTTCCCACTCATCAAAAGAGATAGTTCTTCAGAGGAGATCAAAAGAAAATCATGTGCAAGGATTGAAGGCTATCAAAACGGCGATCAAGAAGCCTTCTCTCAACATACACATGGAGTGTTCTCGCTGCAACAATCTCAAATAAATTTGAGACATCCAAGGATCTCAAGAACATCAAAGAGGAAGACTCTCAAGCCACAACGATTGAACCTTTGCAAGCGAAACGACATCTACATCAAGGGTTTTACTTAGAGGGGAGTTTTTTCCATTATCTTATCTTGTAACACTTATATTTTTATCTTTGTCCGGTAGAGAAATTTGCCACACGACGACTAGTTCTTGAGGGGCTTATGGAGGAATTCACCACACGGCGACTAGTACAAAGGAGTAGATCTAGGGGGTGCTCGAGGCCTTTCTGGGGAGAGAAAGGCTAGAGCGGCTTGATGCCTTATTTGGGGAGAGATAGGCTAAGGCCAGCCGGTCCTTGGGAGAAGGGTCGGTAAAGAAAACCAAAAAAGTTTTCATTGGTCGCCTCTTTCCAAGCGTCATTGGGAAAAGTTTTTGTAATCATATTTATTTAAATTTAATATTAATGAAAATATGTTTGTTTCTTCAACTCAGATTCGTGCTCTATGATTTTCATTGTTCTAACCTAAAACTATTTTCAATGTCGCTAATGCCAAGCGGTAACTCTACAGCTGGCGGTAGTAATAGAGAATTAATTTCTCGAAATAATCTCGAAAATCTTAAAACCCTTATTCACCCCCCCCCCCTCTAAGGGAACCTACAGATCCAGCAGAGCTATGTGCCCTGGTTTTTGCAAGTGAAGCAGATAATCTCCTTCTTTGGAATTTTATCAAATTCGGGCCTTGGGCCCATTTCCCTTCTCCTTGAGTCTTTTGTCTTGACCCATCTTTTGAATCTCCTAGCCAGGAGATTGAACATCTTATCATCAGGAGTGGATGACTCTCCTTCAGTATCATTCAGAGCAAGACTCCTTTGGATAAGAGCAGGAGTTTTCTCTCTTTCTTCTGATTCAGCCCTGTTCTACAGAAGAATCTCATATGACTTAAGCTTTCCTAGCAAAGCTTAAGTAGAGATTTCTCTGTGGCATTTAGACTCCCTGATTGCTCAGATCCTTGAATCTCATGAGCTAAGGAAGCACATGAAGATTTTATCATTAATTTCAGTCAAGGATATCTCCTTGTGCAAGCCTCTGAGCTCATTAATGATAATGAAGAATCTATCATACATATTAGCAACTGATTCTTCAGCTTTCCTCTGAAAGTTTTCATACTCGGATATGAGAAGGGACTTTTTGTCCTTTCTTTCATCAGCACATCCTTCCACCATTCTGGTGAGTGAATCCAAGATTTCTTTTGTTGATTGGCATTCAACAACTTTCTGGAAAATGTCATCTGACATTGTTGAAACCAGAATGTTCATAGCCTTAGCATCATATGCCTTGACCTTCTTCTCAGCCTTTGTCCACTCACTTCTTATGACAACCTCAGTTGTTGAGGACTCTCTTGCCTTTTGTCTGACTGGAGATGGAGGACCTGTGAAAATAACATTATAGATGTCTTCATCAATGGAGTTCATGTATAACTTTATTCTGGCCTTCCAGAGTGTAAACTTGTTTAGGTTACACACTGGAGGTCTTGTTGAAGCATAATCCTTAGTGTTGGATCTGTAGGTGCCCTTAGAGGGGGGGGGGGGGGGTGAATAAGGGTTTTAAAAACTTATATAAGATTTTGATATACTTGAAAAACTAAGAGATTTAGAATGAAGATCTAAATTGATTTATAATGAAAGAGAAAATAATTATCAATTTAGAGAAATGAAAAACAAATCAATTTTATTACCCAAAGAGAGACATGATTACTATTAATAAAATTGATTACAAAACTAGATTTCTATGACGCTAGAAATTGAAGGCGAATAATAAAATTCTTTTTGTTTTCTATCTCGATTCGTATTCCCACAAACTCGTGGCTTTAGCCTATCCTTCCCTGGATACGACCTCAAGCCGCTCTAGCCAATCCTTCCCCGAAAAAAGCCTCGAGCACCCCCTAGATCTACACCCTAGACCTAGTCGCCAACACGAGGCAAATTTCTGCCCTATGTCCTACGCAGACCTAGTCGCCAACACGAGGCAAATTCACTAAATGATTACAAGAAAAGATGTGAAATAAATAACAACAATATAAAAACTCCCTATATGGATCTCTAGGAGAAGTAGACGAAGACCAGCAGAGTATGATCATAGTAGATGCGGTCTTTCATCACGATGATGACGCGTGCTGAAATCTTCTCCATGGATCTCCTTAAGCCTTCAAGGATTTGTGGGAGTATCTCTCTGAACCTTCCTCTATATGATGTGGCACGAAGCTCTAGAATTTAAGAGTAGAAGAGGATGAAGAAGATGGATCCAAGGAGTCCTTTCTATATCCATGGAGCTAGCGCCCGCGCTATCGCTACCGTCGGCGCTATCCCGGTTTAGGAAATATTCTCCGTGTGAGAATCCTTCATTTTAAGAAAGCCGACCGCCTTCCTCTATTACTTTGCGCTACCGCCTGCGCTACCCGATACCGCCAGCGCTAGAGGCTACTGCCTGCGTTAGATGCTATCGCCTGGTGCTATCTTCTTCTATATTTGTTTCCTGAAATTGCTCTAATCAGAGTTAGCGCTTGCGCTAGGTTCTACCGTCGGGCATGTTGGAATTCTGGCTTCAAATTTGGGCACAACCTACTTATGTTATTCTTAAGTCATGTGGACTTGTTTTCCTGCACACTTAAATACACAAGATTAAATACACATAGGATTTGTTATTCTCAAACCTAGGAGATGCGGAAGACCATGTTCCAACAAACTCCCCCTTTTGATAATAATAAAACCATTAATAATAAATCAGGGAATTAATATATAAGCATGATGAAATCTACTTATGTGTGTGTGAGAAAGATGATTTAGTATAATTGTTGATTTTAGTATTTAGAATTGCTCCCCCTAAAAACATGCTCCCACTATGTGAATGCTTCCTTTAAATGTAAGTTATCATCTTAATCATTAGTCATGTTAGTTTTCCCATTTGATAGCGATTAATATTTATCATGTTATTCCCCCCCCCCCCCCCCCCCCCCTTTTGTTATTAGCAAAAGTGGGCAAGGAAGCAATAGACATAAAAAGAGGATTTTTTGATAAAAAGATAAGGCATGATCAAGCTGTTTAGAGAAAATGAAATGATAAGGAGTTTTAAGCATAAAAGGTAATGATTTCCAAGTAACTATTCTACCCAGACAATATGCACCCTAGCCCCGTACTAAGTGACGGATGGGCATGAGGAGCTGCATACATGTCATCGGTTGGGGTGTTAGTCCCATATGCAAACACTAGAAAATACCCAACCTATCACTCTTTCCCCCAGTGCCTCGCAAGGCCCTACTGGAACCCTCCCCAGTTAAGGAAAAAACATGACTTAGAGGTCAGGTTATATAATGACTACAACCCTATTCCCTCGCTATAGTGAGATATATAATCATGGGATAATAATCATTGGAAACATTAAGCATATTTATTTAATGATAAGTTCATAGCCTATGTGTTTATATTTTTATTTGAATTTTTTGAAAAACTCACATAGCTATTTTGAAATCCATTAATGAATCAGAGTTTTTAGCATAAAAATGATATTTGTGTTAGAACAACCAATATAAATTCTACCAAACAAGTCTACCACTTATTGAAAAAGGAATTTTGAGATTTAAGACTTTGATATAAGCATGAAAGCGCAAGGTAAAAAAATATATGGTTATGATGCGGAAGACTTATGAAAATAAAAGAAACATCTTTTTGTAATCATGTCTATTCATAAGAAGATATATGAGTTAAATTCCAAAAAGAAAGATGTTTTGGTAAATCAATTTGCATTTAAAATCTTTAACTTTGGCAATAAAGTAACCAAGCATGAAATAATGTTATCACAAAATAGATTACTATAATGTTATTTTAATTCACAAATTCAAAACACACAAAACATTGTAGAGAGCATGTGAGCTTATCTAGTGCATTTATATATAAAGAGTTGTATAAAATTATGCATTAGGATCTAATACTCATGAGAAGAAGTGTTATGGAAGATAATGATGTGCACATAAGTGTATTTTGAAGAGAGAAAACAAATGATTTAATCAAAAATACAAGACATATGTAGAGTAAAGTGCACAATAAAACACAAATAATTTTACTTCCACACTCTTTAATGCACATAAAAAATGTACACTACCAAGGTGCTTTGCACATACAATGCTCATTAAGACTTATCATGGTAAAAAGTAGTGCTTGGGGGATCACACACTTTATTTTACAATATATATAATTTTTGTGATCCGATGTACTTAAAAATAAGTGGTGTAAAAATGAAGGTTTGCAAAAGACACTTTACTATTCTTTCCAAGGTGCTCAACCTCACAACGCTTATTAAGACTTATCAGGAGGTTCAAGTAATGCTTGGTGGAGTTATCTTTGTCAATTTATTTCATGATTTTTGTTTTGTACAAAGATCTCCTAATACACTTATTTGGCAAACCACTTTTAAATTTGAAAGCACAAGCACTTTTCTTAATTTTTAAGAAGGCAAATAAATGCAGTGTAGGTAATATACTTGTGCAAATTTTAATTCATTGTACAATTATAATACGCACGCAAGCATTCTTAGATTAAGAGCATATGTAGACTTTGCCAAAATAAGTGAGTGAATAATTATCATTATCAATCATAAAACATTTACTCATACTTAGAGGCATGCTAAGCTTAGTTCTACACAACAACTTTTCAATACAATTTATACATGTGATCAGATATATCAAAGCATGATAAAATAATGTTCAAAGTAGTTTGAAAAGAAGAATTATGACATTGTAGAAGGTCTAAATGATGGATTAAATCATGCTTGATTTTCACACTAAAGTCCATACAGTATTTTTGATATTTTTTAAAAATAATTTTGATTTAAGGTTTGAACTCTTAAAATTGATCTTGGACTTTTTGAGGTCTACCCTATGAGGGGCTTGCCCGGTACTAGGAGATGTGATGGGATGATTGCCCAAATCTCTATTTCGTAAAATACATGTAAATAGAAAAGTAAAGCTCAAAAAATATTTTTTGATCATTCTTTGTTTTATATTTTTGTATTTGATTTTTGCATATAGAAACAGAAATCAAACAAATAAACAAATAATCGAAGAGAATAAAATAATTTTTGCAATTTTGGCTTTTGTAGTTTTTATTTTAATTTTTCAAAAATCAATTAATGACATAAATACAAAAATGAGTAGTACATGTAAAATAATATATTTTTAGTGATTTTTCAGAATTTGGAAATTACATAAAATCACATAAGCGAGCTAGCGCTGGCGCTAGTGCTAGCGTGGCAAACAGTAAACTATTTTTTAAGATTTTGAAAATGTTGGATTGGTAGGCGCCCTTAGAGGGGGGGGGGGGGGGGGGGGGGGTGAATAAGGGTTTTCAAAAACTTAAGATTATATTTAGAAAACTTTGATATAATGAAATATTAAAACAATAAGAAGTTTAGTAAAAACAAAAGAAGAGACATGCTTTATTAATATCAAATAATGTTTTACAAAACTTGACTTCTATGACGCTAGAAATCTAAGGCGACTAGTAAAACTCTTTTTCGTTTTCTATACCGACTCGTATCCCCACGAACCGGTTGGCTTTAGCCGATCTCTCCCCAGATACGGCCTCAAGCCGCTCTATCCAATCTATCTCCAGAAAGGCCTCGAGCACCCCCTAGACCTAGCCTAGATCTAGTCGCCAACACGAGGCGAATTTCAGCCCTAAGTCCTACCCCAGACCTAGTCGCCAACACGAGGCGATTTCACCACCGTTTACAGAAAAGATATAAAATGAAAAGATAATAATATAAAAACTCCCTCTATGTGGATCTCTTGGAGAAGTGGACGAAGGCCCGCAGAGTATGATCGTAGTCGATGTGGCCTTTCGTCACGATGATGACGCGTGTTGAAATCTTCTCCACGGATCTCCTTAAGGCTTTATGGAATTGTGGGATTATCGCTCTGAATCTTCCTCTCTCTGCTATGGCACGAAGCTCTGGAGTTTGGGATTAGAGGAGGATGAAGAATTCGGAGCCAAAGCATCCAATTTATAGCATTAGCGCTATCGCCGGCGCTAGCGCTACGGCCGACGCTAGCCCGGATTAAGAAACAATTTACGCGGCAGAATCACCCATCTGTGGCAACATATTGCTCCATGCCTCTTGTGCTCCATGCTACCACCAGTGCTAGTAGCTACCGCCGGCGCTATCCCTGATTAAGAAACTTCTCGCGCGGCAGGATCTTCTATCCACGGCAACGAGGCTTTCATTCCTTCTGTGTTCACCGATACCGCCGGCGTTATCCGATACCGCCAGGCGTTAGCGCCTTCCATAACAGCTCCCGGAAACACGCTCATCAACGCTACCGCCCGGCGCTAGTTGCTACCGCCGGCGCTAGTGAGCCTCTTCGAATTTCGGCCTCAATTTTGGGGGCAGTCATCATGTGTACTCCTTGAGTCATGTGGACCTAGTAAACCTGCACACTTGAACACACAAGATCAAATACACATAGGATTTGTTATTCTCAAACCTAGGAGATGCGGAAGACCATGTTCCAACAAACTCCCCCTTTTGATAATAACAAATCAAAGCATTAATAGATAAGCATGATGAAACTATACTTGTGTGTGTGTGAGAGTGACGACTTTAGGATAATTATTGATTTTAGTATTTAGAATTGCTCCCCCTAAATACATGCTCCCCCTAAGTGAATGCTCCCCTAATATATATGCTATCAACTTAATCAATCATGTTGGGTTTGCATTTTGATAGCGGATTATATATTTATCATGTTAGTTCTATCATGTTAGTTCTCCCCCTTTTGCATTTTATCATGTTAGTTCTCCCCCTTTGTTATTAGCAAAAGTGGGTAGGGAGACAGAGCACCAAAGAATTTTTAAATAGAATAGAAGGCATGATCGAGCTTTTTAAGTAAATGATAAGGAGTTTTAGAATTGTTTTTCATTTTACTAGATCAGAGTTATAAGCATTACACAATTTTTCATAGAAGGAAATCAGAGTTTTTAGTATATATAAAAAAGTAATGATTTTCCCTTTATATAAAAGGTTTAAGCATAAAAATAAGGATTTCTAAATAACCCATCTACCCAGACAATACGTCTACACCCTAGCCCCGTACTAAGTGACGGATGGGCATGAGGAGCTGCAAATATGTCGTAGGTTGGGGTGTTAGTCCCATATGCAAACACTAGACAAAACTCAACCTAGCACTCTTTCCCCCCAGTGCCTCGCATGGCCCCACTGGAACCCTTCCCCGGTTAAGGACAAGACGTGACTAAAGATAAGGTTATCTAATGTCTACAACCCTACGCCCCCGCTATGGTAGGAAATGAAGTCATGGATAATAATTATTGGAACCATTAAACATTTAAACCTTAATGATAATTTATAGCCTATGGGTTTTTATTTTTATTTGTCTTTATGAAAACACTCCTATAGCTATATTGAGAATTATGAATGAATCAGAGTTTGAGCATTTCGGAAGATTTCGAAAAAGACACATCATAATAAGAGTTCAAAAAGTAGATGTGTTTTGAGTTTCAAACTTTATAAAGATAAGAGTTAAAACATTTTTGGAAGATAGAAACAACATCCTTTTAGCAATTAGAAACACAAAACTAAAGTTTGATTTGAAATTCAATAATAAGAGGATGTTGTTATAAGCAATATTTTACTTGTTGAAAGAGTGTTTAGCATGAAAGTTTTCATAGAAGTAAATTAGAGTTATAAGCAAAAAAAAATGATATGCGTGTTAGAACAACCAATATAAATTTTACCAAGCAAGTCTACCATTTGTTTTTAAAAAAAATTGAGATTTAAGACTTGATATTAGCATGAAAGCGCAAGGTAAAAGTGATATGGTGATGATGCGGAAGACTTGTAAAAATACATGAAACATCTTATTTTAATCAAGGATAATCCATAAAAAGATATATGAGTTAATTTCAAAAAGAAGATGTTTATGTAAATCATGTTTCAATGAAAAACTTTTATGGTTGACAAAAATAACCAAGCATGAAATAATACTATCACAAAGAGATTACTACAATGTTATTTCAATTCACAATTTCAAGTCATACCAAACATTGTAGAAGGCATGCTAGGTTATCTAGTGCATTTCATAAGTAAAGAGTAGTATAGAGTTTGCATTAGGATCCAATACTCATGAGAAGAAGTGTTATGGAAGATAATGATGTGCACATAAGTGTATTTTTGAGTAGAGTAAACACATGTTTTAATCAAAAATACAAGTAATATGTAAAGTGAAAGCACAATGAAACACAAATAATTTTACTTCCACTCACATCAATGCACAAAAAAAATGTATAACAACCAAGGTGCTCTGCACACACAATGCTCATTAAGACTTATTAGGGTGCAAAGTAGTGCTTGGGGGATCACATAATTTTATTCTTATGTTTTTTTATTGTGATCCGGTGTACTTAAGAATAAGTGGTTTTTATTTTGAAAGAAAGATATGGTTTGCACAAGATACTTTATTATTCTTTCCAAGGTGCTCAACCTCACAATGCTTATTAAGACTTATCAGGAGGTTCAAGTAGTGCTTGGTGGAGATAACTTTGTTAAATTATTTCATGATTTTTTTGTTTTGTGCAAAGTTCTCCGAATACACTTGTTTTGCACACCAATATAATTTATAAGAAAGATAACCACTTTTCTTAATTTGTAAAAGTGCTAATAAAGGAGTGTAGGTAAGATACTTATGCAATTTTAATTCATTGTACTAATACAAAATATACACAAGCATTCTTAGATTTAAACACAAATGTAGACAATGTTAAAAATAAGTGAGTGAATAAAGATCATTATCAAACATAAAACATTTACTCATACTTAGAGGCATGCTACGCATAGTTCTACACAACTTTTACAATATAATTGATGCACATATTAATAGATATATCTAAGCATGATGAAAACAATTTTCAAAGTAGTTTGAGATGATAAATCGCAACATTATAGAAGTACTAAATAATATATTAAATCAAGCTTGATTTTTACAATAAAGTCCATACAGTAATTTTTGATATTTTTGAAAAAATAATCTTTATTTAAAGTTTGAACTTATAAGATTGATCTTGGACTTCCCGAGGACTACCTTGTGAGAGGTTCGCCCGGTACTAGGTGATATGATGGGATGATAGCCCAAATCACCCTTTCGCAAGATACAAGTAAAAAGTTAAGTTCAAAAAAAAACTAACAATTATTGATAATAATTTTTTTTTGTTTTATATTTTTGTATTTGATTTTTGCTTCAAGAAATAGAATTTAAACAAATGACAAACCACAGGGCAAAATATATAATATTTTTGTTATTTGGCTTTTGTATTTTTGTATTTGATTTTTCAAAAAATAAAGAAAAATAGAAGTGCAAAAACTAAATAGAAAATATAGATTTATATATTTTTATGGATTTTTCAAATTTTAAAAAATACAAAAAATCGAACATGGACGCTAGCGCCTGCGGTAGCGCTAGCGCGGGAGACAATAAGTGATTTTTGAGGATATTGGAAATTTTGATTCTTGATCTTGATTAGGTGTCCCATTAGGAGTTTCATGCCGAAATATCAGAATTTTAGGAGATGTTTAGATAGTGCAAATTGCATGAAATGTTAGCGCTTTTCTTATATGACTAGACTACCTAACCATCGCATTAGACATATTTTCTTATATCTTTATTATGATTTTTCAAAGGCTTGTGTTTACCAAAATAAAGTTAACTGAAAATAGATAGAGAATGTAAACACAAGATAGCATGTTTGAATAAGCCAAATAATATATGTCTTAATGATTAATCCATAAACTATGTGATTGATGGAATTTTAGTATTCTATTATGATTTCAAATCACATAGTTGTCATAAAATATCAATAACATCATAAATGTTGTACCTGGCATAGATATATAAGCATAAACCAAAACGAGATGCTAGGATGATGAGTTTAGATGCAATGTTAAACATAGGATTAATCATGCATTTTGTAAACAATATTTTTCTTTATTATAAGGGCTATCATAATCAACAAAACAAAGATCAATGCATTTTGCATTTTAAGTTTTAGCCCACTCCCTTTAATAAACCATTTAAGTCCATTAAGGTAATATCATTAGTCTTGATAATAATTTCAATTTTCAATTTATAATTCAAGACATTTTAAAAGGTAATGGATTTAGAAGAAAATAAAATAAAAAGGATAAGTAGATCACCTAAAAATGATATGACTTTTATTCAATTTTATTCAATTTGATTCATTTATGAATTATGGTTTAAATTATGAAAGTCATATTACAAGATATATAAAGTGATCATATCATGATGGTTTTAAGAAAGAAAAAATAAACAAAAAGAAAGTTTTGCTTTATTTAAATCTTGAATTTTCTCTTAGATCAAGTTATTTCACTAAACCACTTGATGGTGAAGGCTAAGAATCTTAATAGCCTAATAACCGGATTTAATTGAAAATATCTTATAGCAAATTTAAAGTTTGATTCATATAAGATATTTAGAAGCAATGAATATAAGAATAAAAGATAGGTCATCAAAATAAAAATATGATTTTGAATTTGATCAATTTGATTTTATAAACATATTAAGCTTTTAAGAGATAAGATCATATTTTTAATATAGGATGACCATGACATGATAGTTCAAAAACAAAAGAAAATAAACAAAAAAGGTTTAAGCATATCATGAAGTACAGAAATGATATTTCATTTTTAATTGATTTTGACTTCATGCAAATGATGGGATACTAATGAGTAAGAGATTTAGGTATCCAAAGAGGACTGGCAGTGAAGGTTCCTTTAGGTACCCAAATACATCGTGTTTTCTTTTGAGGAGACAAGGATGAATGAACCCTTTCGTTTGACATTAATGCGTCATTCTTAAGTATGGATCTCCATTCATACCTTGGTTTACTATTGTTTTTGTTCATTAAATTTCCATTGTGATTTTGCAAAACATTATTTATTGGAAATTTATTTGCATTTAAACTTAAGTTGGGAATTGGTTGATATTGTAAATGAAGATGATGATAATGTTTTGAAAGTTCATTTACCATCTTTTGTTGTTTATTGTTTGGTTTAAATAGAGATGAATGGATCCTTGCATTTAAGGTTTCATTTTTTATTTTTGGTCTCCATTCAAATATTGGTTTAATATTATTCTTATTTGTTAAATTTTCATGATAATTTTGCAAAACATCTTTTATAGGAAATTTGTTTATTTTTAAGTTTATGTTGGGAGAGTGGTTATTTTGTGAATGATGATGATTTGGAATTTCATTTTTAAGCATTTGATAATTTTTATTTCCTTTGTTGGGTTTAGACATATTATGAAAATTCATATTTAACTTGCTTTTGGAATTTGTTTGAGAATTTTTCTTTAAGATTTTCTTAAGCAAGATAATTTTAGTTTCTAATTCATCATTCTTAGTTTTTAAATTATGTCTAGCTTTATTATAAGCGATTGTGCTATTTTTAAGAGTGGTAGCAATTGATTCAATATGTTTTTCGTATTCATCCCTATATTCATCAAATGTTTCGTCCATCTCTTTAATTTCAATTTTATAGTCTTTACACTTAGCACAATCATTTTTCAAGGAAGAATTTTTTAAACATAATTTTTCATTTTGTTCTTTTATAAAAATAAGATCCTTTTCAAGTTCCTTGTATTTTTCATTTAAATTATTAAGATCTTTGCAAGGTGTTATGTTTTCATTAGAATTAAATTTTGCTTTTAAATTTTTATTTTCTAAGCGCAAGAGTTTATTAGTCCTTTTTAATTTCTTTATTTTGTGCTTAGTATTTTGTAGCAATTGTAATGAAGAGATAGAAGTACAAAAGATGGGATTAGATTTCTTTACATTGCTATCGGGAGAGGCCTGATTTGAACATATTACATCTTTTTGCAACTCCTCTTCTGAAGACAGTACTTCTTCTTCTTTTTCATTCAATGTGTGCTCCATTGATTCGTCATGAAAGAAGCTTTCTTGAAGACTAGTGCACGCTTGCATATTCTCCGGTTCTTGTGATTATTCCATACCTGCAGGAGGAGAATCATAAGTTTCTTCAAGAAAATGCCATACTTTGTATGCACTAGAAAAACAATATATTAATTTGAAAATATCTTGAGATAAAGCACAAAAAATATAATGCATAGCTTTTTCATTTAGGTGACGCTCTTGTTTATTTGATTCGTCTGCTAGTCTAACTATTGCTAAATCCCACGCATTGATATCTAAGCTTTTAATAAATTTTTCCATTAATAATTTCCACCCTTTATAATTTTTCCCTTCGAATAAAGGTGGTTTAGGTGATTTTTCATCTTCACAAAAATTTCCCCCACTAAAAGAAGCGAGATCATGAGACGCCATTATTCCCGGTTGTTAAGCCGATTGGAATAACCTAGCTCTGATACCACTTGTTGGAACGGTAGGCGCCCTTAGAGGGGGGGGTGAATAAGGGTTTTCAAAAACTTAAGATTATATTTAGAAAACTTTGATATAATGCAATATTAAAACAATAAGAAGTTTAGTAAAAACAAAAGAAGAGAAATGCTATATTAATATCAAATAATGTTTTACAAAACTTGACTTCTATGACGCTAGAAATCTAAGGCGACTAGTAAAACTCTTTTTCGTTTTCTATACCGACTCGTATCCCCACGAATCGGTTGGCTTTAGCCGATCTCTCCCCAGATACGGCCTCAAGCCGCTCTAGCCAATCTATCCCCAGAAAGGCCTCGAGCACCCCCTTGACCTAGCCTAGATCTAGTCGCCAACACGAGGCGAATTTCAGCACTAAGTCCTACCCCAGACCTAGTCGCCAACACGAGGCGATTTCACCACCGTTTACAGAAAAGATATAAACTGAAAAGACAATAATATAAAAACTCCCTCTATGTGAATCTCTTGGAGAAGTGGATGAAGGCCCGCAGAGTATGATCGTAGTCGATGTGGCCTTTCGTCACGATGATGACGCGTGTTGAAATCTTCTCCACGGATCTCCATAAGGCTTTATGGAATTGTGGGAGTATCGCTCTGAATCTTCCTCTCTCTGCTATGGCACGAAGCTCTGGAGTTTGGGATTGGAGGAGGATGAAGAATTCGGAGCCAAAGCATCCAATTTATAGCATTAGCGCTACCGCCGACGCAAGCGCTATCGCCGGCGCTAGCCCGGATTAAGAAACAATTTGCATGGCAGAATCTCCCATCTGTGGCATCATATTGCTCCATGCCTCTTGTGCTCCATGCTACCGCCAGCGCTAGTAGCTATCGCCGGCGCTATCCCTGATTTAGAAACTTCTCGCATGGCAGGATCTTCTATCCACGGCAACGAGGCTTTCATTCCTTCTGTGTTCACCGATACCGCCGGCGTTATCTGATACCGCCAGGCGTTAGCGCCTTCCATAACAGCTCCCGGAAACGCGCTCATCAATGCTAGCGCCCGGCGCTAGTTTCTACCGTCGGCGCTAGTGAGCCTCTTCGAATTTCGGCCTCAATTTTGGGGGCAGTCATCATGTGTACTCCTTGAGTCATGTGGACCTAGTAAACCTGCACACTTGAACACACAAGATCAAATACACATAGGATTTGTTATTCTCAAACCTAGGAGATGCGGAAGACCATGTTCCAACAGAAAATTCCAATTTTTGATCTTGATTAAGTCTCCAAAGAGTAGTTTCACGAAGAAATTTCAGATTTTTTGGAGATGTCTAGATAGTGCAAATTGCATGAAACATTAGCGATTTTATATATGACTTTACCAAATAAACCTTGCATGAGATAGGAAATGAAAACACAAGATATCATGCTCGAATAGTCCAAATAAGAATGATTTAAATGATTTTAATGTGAAATGATGTTCATGCATAAAAATAGGTTTAAGAGTGATTTATGAACTATGGACTTCCCTCAAAATTTTTTGAAAGATAAAAAGTGAAGTTCATGATTTTATTAATAGTTCATGATTTTATTAATTTAGATAAATCTCTCATAACAAATTTAGAGTTTGATTTATATGGATAAAATAAGATATTTATAGGCAATGATTATAAGAAGGATAGATAGGTCATCAAAATAAAAAATGATTTTGAATTTTGATCAAATTGATTTATAAACTCATTAAGTTTTAAGAGATAAAATAATATTTCTAATAATATAAGATGACCATGATAGCTTAAAAAATAAGAAAACAAAAAGAAAAATAAAAAGACATTAAAGCATATCATGAAGTAGAAATTTATATATTTCATTTTGAAAATATTCTACTTCATGCATTTGGTGATACCTAATGAATAAGAGATTTAGGTATCCAAAGGGGACCAAGTGTGGTGGTTCCTTTGGGTACCCAAATATATCATGTAGGTTTGTGGGTAGATAGTGATGAATGGGTTATATCATGTGCAGTTAATGTTTTATTTTCAATTTTGGGTCTCCATTCAAACCTTGGTTTAATGTTATTCTTATGCATTGATGATTCCCGATTATATACACATATATGGACTCATCTGGGCCGTTTATCTAGTCATTCCACTGCACTTTAGCCTTGTTTTAGCTTATATTTGTTATCACTTGCTATGTGCACTTCTAGGCCCATTTTGGTGTTATTTCGTATCTTTCTTCGTTATTAGTTTTCTTGCGATGTTAAGTCCCACTTTCAGTGGCTAGACTAGTGTCGTACGCTGGAACAAGTGTCGTGCAGGTGTTTCCGGTGCAATTCTGCACAGGAACACTGCGCACGATCACCGGTTCTATTGCGCATGACCACTGGTCGTGCGCCACTGATCGTGTGCACTTAACCCTTTTTTATGAGTTCTGTTTGGTGCAGTGCGCACGACCATCTATGCTAGTGCGCACGACCACCGGTCGTGCGCCACTGTTCGTGCGCGCTTATCATCAATTTCTTGAGTTCTGTTTCAATCAGTGCGCACGACCACCTATGATAGTGCGCACGACCACCGGTCGTGCGCCACTGGTCGTGCGAACATGTTATTTCATAATTTCTGTCTTTGCAGGTTCCATCTAGGCAGAGCGCACGATCACCGAATTCTAGTGCGCATGACCACTGGTCGTGCGCCAATGACCGTGCGCACTGTTTAATTCCAGCGCCTATAAATTCCGCTGCTCGCGATTTAGGTCGATCGCTCGCTGTATTCCGCCGTTTCTGCTCCAGTTTCGTCCGACTTCGCACCTCCACCGCCGCCCACCATCTGGAGGTGCTCCGGGCTTGTTCTTCACGCCAATCTTGAGCCGGAGTTTCCTCTCGGCCTCCTCCTTCATCCAAGAGCTTCAAAGAGAGATCTAGCCGCCATCTCCATCGAGCAAGAGGAAGTTTGCAACCTCTACCGGATCGTGACATGAAGAAGATGGGTCCATTGGATTGTCGTGACAGCTCTCTCTACCCCGGACGTAGTTGCGGACCGAGCTTGGACGCGGATTGACAACCCGGCGATTCCAACCGTGAATCTACAACGAGACTTCGGATTCGGTCGATTTCTTGCCTTATTCTTCTCTTATTGATGTGTATATGTTTTAGATCTCATTATTATGATGAAGTGGCACTTAAATTAGTTATATTTACATATATATTTCATGTCTATGTGATTGTGTAATTTATCTATTTGAGTTGCTTGAGGTGCGCCGCCGTCCATTTCCATTCCGCCGTCACGTTCGTGTGCCGCACTAGCAATTGCTAGTGGCGCGCTTATCGAAGAGGTGCTTGCGACCCTCACTCCGCTAGCCTACTCGTCCATCCGCCTACCGAAGCGTGGCATCGCGGCCCGTATTCCATCCCGCCTAACGAAGCAGTGCGCTCAAGGCCTGCATAGTTCGATTCCGCTTGCCTACTCGTCCATCCGCCCTTTCGACGCAGCGCGCTCAAGGCCTGCCTAGTCTCCATCCCGCCAAGCGAAGCATTGCATAGCGGCATTGCATAGGAGTAGTTGATAGCTTTTATTTTATTTTCCAAAAGCCAACCCAACTCCCCCGCATTCCATCCGATTTAAGGACTTCAATCTCAAGTCCTTCCTCGAAACCTAACTCCACCTTACTGTGTTCCTCAAGAGACCGACACTCGGGGATTTTCCCCATTATTATTACTTGCACGACCGGTGCACTTGCCGAATCATCGCATCAAGTTTTTGGCGCCGTTGCCGGGGAACACAGTCGTGTGAGTTTTCTGGAGAGGGAGAATCTGAGAAAGGAGCCCTTCCATTTGTAAATCGCATTTCTTTGTTTTATTTCCTCATTTTCTGTTTTCTTGTTTTTTATTAGGTTGCTTTAGTAATTTTTGTTAGGTGTAGTATTTTGCACAATAGCATTTTGATTTTGAATCGTTTTATCTTCACACTATGTGGGCACATCTCAATTTCCGTTGCCGTTGGTGTGGAGCTACCTTCCACTCTAGTGATGAATGCCCTATGGAGAATAGTAGGCATAATTCTTATAGCCCAGCATATGGAGCACCGACGTCGTCTGGTACTCCACATGGTGCGCGTAAGTCTTATGGCTACTCTGCTGAGCCTTTACCATCATACTTCTTTTCGGCTCCAGCCCCCGCTGTGCCAAAGAAGCCTGCAAGGCAGTGCCAGTTTTGTCGGAGCACTGATCACGCCCTGAAGGATTGTGCTGCTTTTCGTCGCCAATTGGATGAGGATGACGAGCCGGATATCCGGATCGTCCCGAATCCTAACTCTGGCGGCACACCTTCAACATCCGGTTTTGTGTCCTTGCCACCTTCACATCTTGAAGGGTATGGCGTTGACACAGTCACCGGATGTGCGGCTGATCTATGCACCGACATTGCTGAGCCTATTCTCCATGTGCATCCACCACCCCTAGTGGATTCGATTCTTTGTGAGGAATCGGTGCTCGACTTTTATCCGAGCACTATTCCTCTCCCTGTTGTGCATACTACACTCGTCTCTGACGACATTGTTGATGATGTGTCGCAAGAGGAGGCGGTTGATCTTAGTATTGTGCCTACTCCTATGGAGGAGGACAACCTTCTAGGTGAAGAGGAGTTTTCCTCAGCACCGGTGGAGGAAGTCCAAATCCTAAGCTTGACCACCGTTGATCCCGCCGAATCTTGTAGCATTGATGACAATGCAAACATTATTTTACTTCCCCTACCTAATGGGAGTGAGACCGGGACCACTCCCCCAATTTTTGATTATTTATGTCATTCTTCTCTTTTATTTCCTGACTCCCCTTCTTCATCTGAGCCTGTGCAGGTTGAGTCTTCACAGGTACATCAGGAGGACTTGGAGCATGATGCTCAAGTCAATGATGAGAGCATCCTCTCATGTGAGGAGGTTGATCCCCCTCAATTGAGGAAGCTCCACTCATTGCCTTTTCCTCCTGCCGCCTCCCTGTTGACGATACCTTGCTAGGCAAGGATGTGTTTTGTGAGATGAGTGAGGACCAGGCCTCCTCCTTTTCTTACATTCTCTACCCTCTACCTGTGTGGAGCAGGTATCTATATTTAGGTAGAGGGGTGACTGTTCTATCACCGTATCGGTACCCGCTACCGACACGGATATTAGGCCAGTTACCTGTCCACTTCTCCTTCCATAGGCCCATTAGCTAGAACTCTTAAAGTTTAAATAAGTCTCGCTGGGATGACAATAACCCCAGTAGTTATCTTCTTTTCTGCATTTTTATTTCTTCTAATCATGTTTAGTTAGTAGTACTTTCTTTTCAGTTTTCTTTTGTCTTTGTTTTTGCGGAGCTGACCCCTGCAGGTACTTATTCTGGATGGCGGATGCTGCAGCTCACTTTAGCTTACACGCCAATCTTCTGGTATGCTCACTTGCTGAGCATTGGGTACTCTCTTCCCCTAGCCTTTGCTGATTTTCATGTCATATATTATGCGGATTGTTTAGTTTAAGTCTGGGGGAGAGTAGTTTTGTTTACCCGCTCACGTGCACTATTGCACTGCATGCTAGAAGATTTCATTTAAATTGTTGTTCATTTTCATTGCACACCACATCACCCACTTGATCGCGTACTCATCTGTTTGCTTGCTCTGTTGCGAATTTAATTCTTCTGCTTATTTGGGAAAGTCTAGGTGATGGCTTAGGACTATATAGCAGAGTAAAATGTTGACTCTAGTAGTGCTCCTAGTCGAGTGCTCGGTTGCATAGAAATTTGTGTAGAGTAGACTTCTCTTTATACTTATGGTTTTATATTTTTCTTATTAGTGTAAATGTTGTTTACTCTACTCAAATGGTGAATTCGGTGGAATCAAACGGTAGCATAGGGATGTGTGTAGACGATCGCTAGATTCGTATTGCTTGAGTCGGGAGAAAGGAGAATCTTTCTCGGTGGCTAGAACTTGCCCCAAGTGATTCTTGAAGCATGGGTATACGGTTAGTCAATTGTGTGACTGTGATATAGGCCATCATCTTAGCCCGGTTGAGCCTTTGTGCCATTCCTATCATCATTTCCTCGCTAGCCCAGTTGTGCCTACCCCATTCTTTTGGTTCAGCCCCACTATTGTTCACCAAAGCCTAAACTCCAATCCTAGTCGCACACCCAAAAAGCAAGCATTTTGTTTAAATTTCAAATTGGTGGTGTTGATTGTGATAGTACATTGTGAAAATGTGGTTGTGCATCTTTGAAAATTTGCTGAAATTGTTAAAGAAAGAAAAAGAAAAGAAGAAAAAGATTTGAAAAGAAAAAGAAGAATGAAAACTTTAATTGAAAAAAAATCTGTTTGAGATTTATGTTTGGGAGTAGGCGGTGCACGCACCCATGTTGTTAAGTCCAAGTCCGGGGGTGTTGTGTACCCGCATGTTTGTGTGGTGAATGAGGATAGTTTCCTGCATTAGCTCATTTGGGTTTAGTGCTTGAGCCGTCGTTTTTATCTTTGTTTAATCTCACCTAAACCCAAGCCCCATTTAAAACCTAAACTCCTATTGATTCACGCATTTGAGTCAAACCAGTGCCGTGGAGAGAATGTGACCGGGCAAGCCTATGGTCACCGACACCGATGGATTTCAGTGGAGTTTATCCGGCACCCCAATCTTGAGCAATGCCCATCTCAGCGTTTAGTTTACTTTCTCCGTATGCGTGACCGAATGATTCACCGTAGTTCACCATTTTGAGTAGTTGTAATATGCTTTTACTCTTTTAGAAATATATAAACTGTTTTTATAGTCAGAAATCATTTCTACTATTTTTCTTATGCACGTGAGCATGCGACTTCGCATGGTACTCTGTATTGTAGTTTTAAGCCATCTACTTTTCTTTCCCCGTTCGCATGGAATTTGTTTGCTCGGGACGCGCAAACAGGTAAGTCTGGGGGTGTGATGAGTCCCGATTATATACACATATATGGACTCATCTGGGCCGTTTATCTAGTCATTCCACTGCACTTTAGCCTTGTTTTAGCTTATATTTGTTATCACTTACTATGTGCACTTCTAGGCCCATTTTGGTGTTATTTCGTATCTTTCTTTGTTATTAGTTTTCTTGCGATGTTAAGTCCCACTTTCAGTGGCTAGACTGGTGTCGTACGCTGGAACAGGTGTCGTGCAGGTGTTTCCGGTGCAATTCTGCACAGGAACACTGCGCACGATCACCGGTTCTATTGCGCACGACCACTGGTCGTGCGCCACTGATCATGTGCACTTAACCGTTTTTTATGAGTTCTGTTTGGTGCAGTGCGCACGACCATCTACGCTAGTGCGCACGACCACCGGTCGTGCACCACTGTTCGTGCGCGCTTATCATCAATTTCTTGAGTTCTGTTTCAATCAGTGCGCACGACCACCTATGATAGTGCGCACGACCACCGGTCGTGCGCCACTAGTCGTGCGAACATGTTATTTCATAATTTCTATCTTTGCAGGTTCCGTCCAGGCAGAGCGCACGATCACCGAATTCTAGTGCGCACGACCACTGGTCGTGCGCCAATGACCGTACGCACTGTTTAATTCCAGCGCCTATAAATTCTGCTGCTCGCGATTTAGGTCGATCACTCGCTGTATTCCGCCATTTCTACTCCAGTTTCGTCCGACTTCGCCCCTCCACCGCCGCCCACCATCTGGAGGTGCTACGGGCTTGTTCTTCACGCCAATCTTGAGCCGGAGTTTCCTCTCGGCCTCCTCCTTCATCCAAGAGCTTCAAAGAGAGATCTAGCCGCCATCTCCATCGAGCAAGAGGAAGTTTGCAACCTCTACCGGATCGTGACACGAAGAAGACGGGTCCATTGGAGAGTCGTGACAGCTCTCTCTACCCCGGACGTAGTTGCGGACCGAGCTTGGACGCGGATTGACAACCCGGCGATTCCAACCGTGAATCTACAACGAGACTTCGGATTCGGTCGATTTCTTGCCTTATTCTTCTCTTATTGATGTGTATATGTTTTAGATCTCATTATTATGATGAAGTGGCACTTGAATTAGTTATATTTACATATATATTTCATGTCTATGTGATTGTGTAATTTATCTGTTTGAGTTGCTTGAGGTGCGCCGCCGTCCATTTCCATTCTGCCGTCACGTTCGTGTGCCGTACTAGCAATTGCTAGTGGCGCGCTTGTCGAAGAGGTGCTTGCGACCCTCACTCCGCTAGCCTACTCGTCCATCTGCCTACCGAAGCGTGGCATCGCGGCCCGTATTCCATCCCGCCTAACGAAGCAGTGCGCTCAAGGCCTGCATAGTTCGATTCCGCTTGCCTACTCGTCCATCCGCCCTTTCGACGCAGCGCGCTCAAGGCCTGCCTAGTCTCCATCCCGCCAAGCGAAGCATTGCATAGCGGCATTGCATAGGAGTAGTTGATAGCTTTTATTTTATTTTCCAAAAGCCAACCCAACTCCCCTGCATTCCATCCGATTTAAGGACTTCAATCTCAAGTCCTTCCTCGAAACCTAACTCCACCTTACTGTGTCCCTCAAGAGACCGACACTCGGGGATTTTCCCCATTATTATTACTTGCGCGACCGATGCACTTGTCGAATCATCGCATCATGCATCAAATTTACATTGTGATACTTTCTATATTAAAGATTATGATTGTAATGATTATTGAAGGTCTTGTTCATAGGAAATTTGTGTAACTTTAATTTTAAGTTGGGAGAAACATGATTTTGTAAATAATGGTGTTTTTGACTTTAAATTACAAATACTTTGTGTTTCTTATTCCCATTATTTGGCTTAGTTAAGATATTCATATTCAACATGCTTTAGATATTTCTTGATATTGTGAATTTTAATTTATAATTTTCATTAGTAAGTTGATTTTTGATTTTAATTCATCATTCTTGATCTTTAGATTATGCCTAGCTTTATAATAAGCTATTGTGCTATTTTTAAGAGTGCAAACAATAGAGTCAATATGATTTTGATAGTCATTTATATATTCCTCAAGTGTTTCTTCCATCTCCTTGATTTCAATTTTATATTTTTGGCACGTAGCACAATCACTTTTCAAAGATGAATGTTGAAACCGATTTCTCGGTCTCTTGTGGAGCTCGGGGCCCTCACAGAAATGAGGGGTGGCTAGCCCTTACTGATCCCTCGGAGAAGGTAGACCGAAGACTAGAAAAAGGACTAAGACCTTAGTCACAGCGAGGAGGTCCCTTCACTAACCCGGAAGATCGTTGAGCGCTTCCCCTCCCAAGCCAAAGCTGAGAATCGAGCACCTTGGAGAGCTCTGGAAATGCTAGCCAAGGAGAGCCTAAGGAGAGAGAGCTAGAGTGAAGTCTTCTCCAAAGGTGCCCTTGAGGTCCTATTTATAGGTTTTCTGAACTGGCCTGCAAATAGCAGGATCCGGCCTTCTGATTTTACTATCCGCACCCCAAATGGGTCTGCTAACAGCCAAACTCTACTGTTTGGAGAGGCTAAAGGCAGACCACCAAGGGTAAAAGGGTAATTTGGCCCTATCAACTTATGGGCAAGGAACTGCGAGAACATTACTGCTGAAGCTCTCGCGGGCCTTCTCGCGAGTCCTGCTCGCGATGCCTCTCCTAGGCGATCGCCCTGCCAGGAACTCACCGGCCAATTCTGGTGGTATCTGCCGAGGTCCAATATTTGCGAGCCTTCCTACGAGACCGACTCTTGACTCGGTCGAGTTCAACACACCCTTCGTCGAATGCAGAGCACTTCGTCGATCACAGATGAGCTCGACGAATGCAGAACGTTGAATTGTTTGCAGACTGCTGAGATGGGCGATTTGCCGACCGCTGCTTCCCTGCTGTAATTTGTCGGGCACCGTTCGACGAATGCTGAGCTCCATTCGACATTCGTCGAATGCGGAATTGAGCTCGCCGGACGCTGAGGCTCTAAACTTGCGAGCCTTCCTGCGAGATCGCCCATTGACTTTGCCGAGCACCGAACACTTTTTGCTGAACATCTCTTTACTGAGCATAGGTCTCTTCTGTCAGCGGCCTGCGAGGTATTGATTTGCCAGCCCTCGCTCGGCCCAGTATTTTGGGGGTATCTGCCGAGGTCTGGATCTCGTGACTCCTCTTGCGAGACCGGCCCTTTGGCTTTAATGAGCATAGAACACCGTCGACCTCTGATGATTTCGCCGAATAGGGGTGAGCTCGACGACCACAGGCAGGCTCGACGAACTCAGGAGAGTTCATCGAACGTAGTATTCCTTTTGTCGAACTCAGAATTGCCTGCGAGCGTTGATCTCGCCGCCGACCCTTCTCGCTCGCCTCTTAGCGAGCTCTGAGAGAGAGACTTCCCCAAGGTCCCTCTTGCGAGGTCTTTGGCCCTAAGGCCTGCCTCTCTTATTACTTCTTTCATTCTGTTGCCCTCTTAAACCACGCCTCCTAGCCTGGCGAATATCAGGGTTGTACTCAATCCCTGCTCTTCGCGAGGCTATTTAGGCTCGCGAAGAAACATCCAACCCCTGGTATTCGCCAGCCCCCTGATGATCTGTCGGGAATCTTTTGTAGGGCCCACCCTGAGGGCTATAAATATTATCCCAAGTCCTCAGCGGCGTGCGCCGCCACTTCCTTTTCTCTCTTCTTGCCTCGTACTGTAGCTGCCTAGAGATGCCGATTTCTGAAGAACCTGAGGCTCGCCTGACGGTTGTGAAAGCCGGCGGGCTACCCTCCACAACAAGGGTCCCCGCCAAGATGAATCGGCCACCTCCCGCTCCGTCGCCAAAGAATAAAAAAGTGAAGGCGGCTTGCCGAACCGGTGATGGCTTCGTGCTGCTGGACTCCTCCCCGGATAGCCGCATCTACGAGAAGGTACGAGCTACCCCTCTAGCTTAAGTCAATAAGTTTGCCTGTGATTCATGCCTACTCGCAGGATGCCTTGCCGAACGAGGATGCTGGCGAACCTGTTGGTGGGTCTCGCAAAAGTCCGCCGGCGGATACGAATCTTGCTGGGAAAAATGTCGCGGGTACGCCCTTAATCTCGCATACCAGTCCTCCTTTTGTCAACTGACCTTCATTCCCTGCTTCTTACAGTCTCGCCCCGTGAGTCCCCAACTCGCCAGGCACTGCGGCCTCCGTCTCCTCCTCCTCCTGTCAAAACTATAGATAAGTCAGGGTTCCGACTCCTGACGAGCGAGGAGACCGACAGCTCTGTGCCGCCAAAAGTCCCTCCAACCAACAGCGAAGCCTGCCCTCCTGGCCTGGGTAAATCTCTCTACCCCCAAAATGGCAACATCTTCCAGGGCCGCCCTGAGATTTCTCGGCCCCCTCTGGGTAACCGTTCCGACGGCCCCCTGCCCTGCGCGAACTCAGGCGCGCAATCTAACCTTTTCGTAATATTTCGCAGAGAATCCTTAAAATCCGCCTACCGATTCTGAGCTGGGCGATGACGAGATGTCCCCCCTTCCTGACCAGGTGGAAGACTTCTTAGGGGATCCGCGAGACCATGAGATGATGAAACAATGAGCCGCAGAGTTGTTGAGAAAACATGGTCGGATGTCGATGGACCTCAACATGTACGCGAGACGGGACCGAGAAGCCGCCGAGGATAGGCATGCTGTCTTGATGGAAGAGTGTGCGAGGCTCCGGGTCGCGAGACAACGCGATCATGATGAGAACATTACGATGTCGGAGGTGCATATAGTGAGGATGAGGGATTACGCCTTCCTCATAGACCGGGAGGGCCATGCGGCCGAGGATTATTATAATTCTAAGGTACCGCCGCGGTCCGGGTCGCGAGGTGGGGGTAGGTGGAAATGGTTACCCCATGATTCTCGCTAACTTTTGTGTTGTTGCGAACTCTTATTAACGGTCAATGAGTGTCGCTATTCTGGACAATTCAGCATTAGCTTGCAACTCATATATTTGCCATTCATATATTAGCTTTATTTCATTTATAATAATTATTACTAGCTTTTCATTGGTTCTCGCTCGCTGCTAATAAGTCCGCTTCATTCTCATGTTGTGTTGTGCTCGCGAGGACCCTCTGTTCTCGCTAAATATATCTCGCGAAAATGATGCTTGTACTAACCCCGCAGGTCTTTCTCGCCCGCGGCCGTGATGTGATGTTTTGGCTAATCGCGCCCACCGGCGCTTGGGCTTCTTCCCGCCCTTTTACTTTTGCTATAAATAGGCGGTTATAGCTGAGTTAACCACCGCATTTACTGCCAACCTTCTTCCTCCTCCGCTTCAGAGCACTCGCTTCTTCCCGTTCTCGTTTTACTTCCTTTCTCGCAGGTTCTTGAGATGGGCGGCGGCGCTAGCTAGTCGGACGGTCGGCGAAAGATTACTAAGGCTTTCGCCAAGCATAGCTTCTTTCACTGCAATCTGACAGACGAAGAGTACTTCACCGCGGTCACCGACTACATCACCACTCCATTCGAGGCGTGCCGTCCTAGCGAGAACGACGTGATCAACGCGCCGCTTATAGACGAGCTGGCCATCCCACCGCTCATTTTGCGGTCCGCTTGTGTCTCCCCTTGTGGCCGGAAGTTCGCCAGGTAATAATCGCTCTCGTTCATTTCTTATTCTCTGTAGGTAGAGTCTTGCTCATTGTATAAAATAAAATCCTGGTTTTCTTGTCGCTCACCAGGTCTCAAGCATTACGGCGTTGTCCGGGTCAGCTCACCCCTAACGCCATGGCGGTGGTCACTGCTTTCGCTTGCTACCTGCGCGAGGAGCGCGTCAAGTTCAGCCTTCCGATTTTTTGGAAGCTGTTCTCCTTCCGCGCCTATAAGGACGGGACCGCCTACTTCGTGGGCTCGGGTCCTAAGGTCGACAAGACTATCAACAAGGCCCACTTTTGGGCCCAGAAGTTCCTCTTCGTCAAGGGGAACTTCGGCAATATCCCAATCTATCAAGTCCAACATGGTGAGACCACTTACCGGCCCACTGCCCTCAGCGGCCATGACGCCGTCCTTTATCAGTTCTTCTACAAGAAGAACTTCGAGGTCGTTCATCTCTTCCGCAACCTTTACTAGCTGCTTCCCGTGCTCGCTTGGGATGGTAAAGACCTCGCTCAATAACTATTGTTATTTCCAAGTAACTCCGTATTTATTGTAATTCCAACATTTTTCAGGCGAGCGAGATCTCCCCATCCATCCCACCTACGCGAGTAGCCGGAAGACCGACGCTACCCTTGCTCTCGCGACCATGGGGGCGGAGGCTTGCCGAGACGCCATCACGCCAGCTGAGCCATCCTCTTATAAGAGATCGGGGGCTTCTAGCAGCCGTGTGCTTCCCCCAAAATCTCCGCCATAGAAAAGGAGGAGGAGGAGCCGGGTCTCGCTCGCCTCCTCGAAGGGAAAGAAGCCTCGCGAGGCCGCCTTTGACGAGTTCGACCTTACCGGCCTCTCCACGGGGGGTGAGGACGACGAGCCGAGCCAGGAGGCTGCCAAAACCTCCGCTCCGCCCATCCCCATCAACCATTATAATTTCAGTCTCGGCCAGAGGCGTCGAGATGAGACCAGCGAGCTCTTGGTAAACTGGAAGCCGGTGATGAACCGGGCAAACATCTCCACCATCCTCCCTACCTGGGTGGAGAACGAGACCATCAGCGGTCACGCCTTCGATTTCTTGTTCGTCCTCTATGGGCGCGAGGACGCGGGGGCTTACAAAGACGAGACCGCGAGGACTCTCACTTTCGAGAGCGCGAGGTCTCAGTTGCGCTCTGCCGAGCTCGCCCACATGACGGTGAGGCGCTGCCTGCAACTGGAGCTTCCAAACGCGGAGCTCGTGAGAGCCTATCAGGGGCTTCTCGCCGAGAACGCGCAGCTGAAAGAGAAGCTGCTCGCTGCAGAGAGCTGTGTGGTGAGTTATCTAGACCTCGTTACCTTCCTCTCCTTCGGCCATTTCGCTTCTTTAACTTATCTTACTTGCAGGATTTCGATGCCGCCGGAAGAGCCGACACTCGCATCTAGAACCTAGAGGGCGAGGGGGCCGGGCTAAAAGCTCTAATTTGTGAGCTCGCCCGTGCCGTCGTTCCCCCTTCTCCCCGCCTTCTGAAGGAAGAGCGGCGATCTCGAGACGAGGAGATCCGCTTGGAGTCCACCGAGTCAGCTTGCTATATATTCCAGACGATGAAGGCGGCCGGCCTCCTAGCCGACGACGCGGCCTAGATGACTCTGGAAGACATCGTCCCGGAGCTCTTTATCCCGCTTCCGCCAGTGAAGAGCAGCGGTGACGAGGAAGTCTTCGCGAGCGATTCCTGATGCTTGCAATTTTTGGTTTTTTATTTCCTATTTCATTTTGGGCTGGCGAGATCGCCGCTTCTTGTAAATCAAACTGTGAAATGCATAGATGCATGTTTTTGGCCTTGTACTGTGCTCGCCCTTTCTGTTGTATTGTCTTTCATGCTGATATCTCATTCTCGCTTGCCTCGATATTCATCTTCACAAAAGTTATTCTCGCGATGATCATTCTCGCCCCTCACGTTATCGAATAGATAGGCATAGGACACTCTTGGCTGCTCTGGCCTTTCGCCATTTGCCTTAGGGTTATGCAGTAAGTAGAGAATCCTAGGGGAGTCATCCTTACCAATTTGTTTGAAGGATGATTTGGTCTGCTTTCCTAGTTGGCAAGGTCTACATGGAGAATCCTTAGAATACCTACCCTTTGCTAGGCCTCTGACTAGGTTATTATTTGCTAATTCACTAATGGTTTTATAGTTTAAATGGCCCAGCCTCCTATGCCATAATTCAAATTTATCAATAATGTTGTTGAACAAACAAATCTCTGTGGGTGTGGAGCTAAAATCTACTATATATACTTTCCCTTTTCTGATTCCACTGAGTACAATGACACCAGTCATGACATCAATAACATGTCAAACTAGTTGGGTAAATTTTACCTCATACTGACCACTGTCACATATCTGACTTATACTTATCAGATTGTGTTTTAGTCCTTTGACTACAGCCACATTCTTAAAGGTTACTTTCCCTTCTTTGAAATCTCCAAAATCCTTGGTTTGCCCACGGCTAGAGTCTCCAAAAGTCACTGGAGGTGCAAGTCTATCCTTAAAGTTGGTTAATAGATTTTTGTACCCTGTCATGTGCATAGAGCATCCACTGTCCAAGTACCACACCAGCCTGAAGATGTGATACACCTGCACATAAAATTTAAACATTAGTTTTGGACCCTGCAAAGCTGGGGTCCCTTCCTTCCAACAGTGAAAGGTTAAATGAAAGAATAAGTGGGTCTTTCAGAGTACCCTTTCTTCTTTAGAAGTGTTGTCTTATCATACCAACAGTCTTTGGTAATATTGCAGAAATAGCATTTAGAATAAAAGGAAATGTATTGAGAAGTCTTTCTGGAAAAGGAGGGATTCCTGTCAGATTGGTTACATCGATAGGAATTCTACGTATGTTTATAGTTGCGTCGAGTGGAAGTTGACGCACTTTGGTGTATGCGTTGATTAGAAATTGATGCATCATTTAAGTTGCGTCGAGTAGAACTCGATGCACGTTGATAATCATTCGACTCAAATTTATTTCTTTTCTGAGGATATTTACCTAGGATTCCTTCATATATAGTGAAATTATTTTTATTAAAAACAGTAGTTGTTTTTGGATTTTCTTGTGATTTTTCTCCTATCAGATGATTCTTCCTAGTGAAGTGGATAGGATGTCTCCAAACATATTTGCTGGATGATTGAGGTCTGGGGTCTAAATCAGTATTAAACTCTAGTTGTCTAAATCTATTAGTGAGATTTTCAGAGATATTCTTGAGCTTTTGGCTTCTGCCATTTAGGGAATCTTCAAAGGCTTTTGCCTTTGCTAGCTCATTTCTTAGTGTTTGATTTTCAGTATTGATTTTATCTAGTTGCTCCTCTGATCTAGAGAGTTCTTGACTGAGCTCATAGTTTTTATATTGTGTATCCATTTGTTTGAGATTGTTCAATTCTTTTCTTAGTTCTTTTATATCTTTCTCAGATTTGACTTGATCTAAACAAAATTCTTTGAAGCTATTTTTGAAATTAGTAGAAAAAAATCTATATCATCAAATATATTTACCAGAGATTTATCTTCAGGCTTCTCAGTAGCCATCAAACAGGTTTCCTCTTGCTTAGCCTCTTCTTGATCATTTTCAGATGAGGTACTTCCTTCAGATTCTGAATCACTCCATGATTGAGCAATGAATCCTTTCTCTTTCTTCTTCTTCTTTAGATCTGTTCTTTTCAGATCTTTCTTATTACTGATCTCTTTAGGACATTCAGGTGCAATGTGTCCAGGTTGCCTGCAAGAGTAACATATAATCTCTTTAGTAGGAGTTTTGTCATACCTGGTTTTTGAGTCTCTCCTTTTGGATCCTTCTGTTTTGATCCACTTCTTGAACCTTCTGGCCAGTAGACTGATCAGCTCCTCATCACTTGTAGAGGATTCACCTGCAGTAGCCTTTAAGGCAATACTCCTTTCCTTTGAGAGTGAAGGAGTCTTTTATTTCTCTTCTTTCTCAGCTCTTGTTTTCAACAACTGTTCATAAGATCTTAATTTACCCAACAGGACATCTGTTGAGATTTCTTTTTGGCTTCTGTAGTCTCTAATTGGCCAGATTCTTGAGTCCCAAGAGCTAGGGAAGCAAGTTAGTAATTTGTCATTTATCTCAGTGAGTGATATGTCCTTCTCAAGTGTTCTTAACTCATTTATTATGAGGCTGAATCTGGTATACATGTCAGCAACACTTTCACTATCTTTCTTCTGGAAGTTTTCATATTGAGAGATGAGTAATGCCTTTTTATCCTTTCTCTCATCAACACTCCCTTCTACCATTTTAGTGAGAGATTCCCATATTTCCTTAGCTGACCCACATTCTGCAATCTTTTGGAAGATTTCATCTGAGAGGGTTGAGGCTAAGATATTCATAGCCTTGGCATTATATGCTTGTGCTTTGTTTTCTTCATCTGTCCATTCAGCCCTTGGAGAAAGTGTTTGTGTGACCTTTCCACTTGAATCCTTCCTGAATGGCTTGGGAGGACCTGTCAAAATAACATTAAACAATTCTTCATCAATGGAATTCATATAGATCCTAATTCTTGTTTTCCAAAGTGCAAACTTTTCAAGGTTGCAAATTGGAGGTCTGGTGGAAGCATAATCTTTGATTTGTGCCATAAAGAAAATTATATATATATGAGATAGGATCTTTTTGATCAAGGAGTTACCCCTTTTTGATCAACCTCGCTTTGATACCAATTGAAAGTGCACAGTTAACCTCACTAGAATTCTCTAGAGGAGGGGGGGGGGGGTGAATAGAGATTTAAAAATATTTTGTGCAAAGTTAATAAATATATATATATATATATATATGTGTAATATTCACAGATTTAAGCTTCCCACACACCAACAAGAATTATGCAAATAAAGAAAGAAATAACAAAAAGAAAAACACAGCACAACACAAAGAAATATAGTGGTTCCCCAAACTTTGGGTAGTCCACTCTTCTACCCCCTTGGTAGGAATTCACTATCTTGCACTGAGTCTTTTGATAAGGAGACTCTTAGAACCAGCCTGAGTCTTTTGATAAGGAGACTCTTAGAACCACTACAACTGAATTTTTTGAAGAAAAATTCTTAAAACTCTTTTACACAATTTGAAAATGGAATAAGAATAAGATGAAGAAGTAGAAGAAAAACAATTGAAGCAAGAAAGAATCTTCTTCCTAGCAAGAAGATTAGAAGCACAAGTATAGTGAATGAAATCTCTCTTCTATAGTGAGAAGGAGATTGTAGGCCTTTCTCTCTTTCAGTGAGAGCTTTCAGAAATTTGCAGCAGTATGACTTCAGAAGGTAGTAGAAGAAGAAGAAGGCTTTTTCTTGCTGCAGCACTCTTTCACTATTCTCAATTTTCTCTTCTCACTTGGGAGCTTTTCCTCTTTTTCAGAAATGGAGTGGATCACCTCTACTTATTCTTTCCCGACCTCCTTCTGTACTTATAGCTCTGTTTATTCAAAAATATCGTTATAGGAGAATAATCAATTAGCAGTCAGAGAAAGAAAAGTTTCCATAATCATTATATCTGTAGAAGGAAAGAGATCATTCTATTTTCAAATAATGTCCATAATAATCTTAATCAAATTAGCCAAGAATCATTTAGAAGGAAAGACTGATTCAGAATGGCTAGAAAAGAATAATATAATTCCATAAAATTCAGATCTACAGAAAGAAGGAAAGAGATCTGGCGAGTTTTTGAATCTGTCACAAAAATCAACGTGCGTCGATTACTATTCGACGTAAGCATCGATTTCAGCCTGGCTAGATGGCGAGAAGAAAATATGGAAGGAGCGTCGACTGAGGTGCGTCGACTTTACTAGGTGCGTCGACTAGAAATCAGAGTTATGTCGACTTTGGTTACGTCGAATTCTGTTTAGAGTTACTTCGACTCATTCTGAGAGGTACGTCGACTACACTTCGACGTTGCGCCGATTACTATTCGACGCATATTTACTTAAACTAATTTTTCACTCTGAGAATACATATTCTACTCATTTCTAGGGGTTAAGATAAATCATTTCCCCAATAGGTCTAACACTGAATTCCATTTCGACGATGGTCTTTTATGGAAAGATGCTAGATTGTGCGTCCCAAAAGAGGCCAATTTACAGGATGAATTGATGTATGAGGCTCACTTTACCAAGTACTAAATTCACCCGGGGAGCACAAAGATGTACTTGGATATGAAGAAACTCTTTTGGTGGTCGGGTACGAAGAAAGATAGTTCCCTCTACATAGCAAAGTGTCATACTTGTGCACTGGTGAAGGAAGAATGTCAAAGACCTCGTGGGTTTCTAAAGTCTTTGTTGATTTCTTAATGAAAGTTCGATGATAATTCGATGGATTTCGTGCACGGATTGCGGAGATCGAAGCATGAAAACAATCTCATTTGGGTGATCATAGATTATTTGACGAAAGTATCGCACTTCATTCCAAACTGGAAGGACAATTCCGTGGAAAAGCTAGCCAAACTTTTCGTTGATAATATCGTACGATTGCACGGAGTTCCCCATACCATCGTAATTGATCGAGATGGGCATTTCACATCAAACGACTGGAAGATGATTCACCAACTATTGGGTACCAAGCTAAAGCTTTACACGGCCTTCCACCCGCAAATGGATGGACATACCGAGAGGAACAATAGGACGATGGAAGACATCCTCAGGATGTGCACCTTGGATTTCAGAAAGAGATGGGAGGACCAACTCTATATGATCAAATTTTCCTACAACAACAACCACCATGCAAGTATTAAAATGACACCCTTCAAGGCCCTTTAAGGTAGAAAGTGTCGTACAACATTGTCTTTGGCGGAGACAGGCGACACAAAGTTATTAATGCGTAAATATGTGGATGAAGAAAATGCATGAATTCAGGCAATACAAGAGCGCTTGCAAATTTCCCAGGATAGGCAAGTGAAATATTACAATGCGAATCACGGGAACGTAAAGTTCGCCGTTGGTGACTGGGTTTACTTGAAGATCAAACCGTTTAAGGTAGTATCAAGGATGTGATGCTTGAAAAAGCTGAGTCCAAGGTACATTGGACCGTTTAAGATCTTGGAACGTATTGGTGAAGCTTCCTACCGACTTGCTCTATTTGTGGAGCTAAGCGGTCTACACGATGTATTTCACATTTCAGTATTGAGAAAGGCTGTGAAAGAGCCTACATATATTGTTGCGGTAGATGAAGTGCCGATAGATGGTCGGATAGCCACGAAAGTCAAGCCCATGCGCATTGCTGACACCGAGGTGAGGCAGTTACGGAACAAATCCATCCGAATGGTAAAGGTCCGTTGGAACAATTGCGGGAGAGAGGAACTCTCTTGAGAAAGAGAGCAAACCATGCATGTGGAGTACCCCGAGCTTTTCCTCTCAGGTAATTTAATTTTGTTAATTACTTTTTTCATAATTTCGGGACAAAATTCATTTAAAGGAGGTGGAGTTGTAACACCCCACTTTTTCAAAAATGGGTTGGAAGAGATGTGTTGTTGGGAAAAACACCCTTGTAATTTATCTAACAAATTATCTTAAAGTGTTTTCATCATCTAGGATGTTGTATTACCCATATTGTATAGAGAGGGTAACTTGGTCATTAAATGTCCTAGGATATCTCACTCACTTAGAGTGTAAAGACCAGGTCTAAGATAAGTAAAAAAATTGTTGAGGTAAATATTACGTCGAATAGAAGTCGACACAACTTCGACTAGAAGTCGATGCAACTCTGACTGAAAGTCAAAGTTACGCAGTGTTTTGGAAAAACCTCTTTGATTTAACTTAACAAATTCACTAAAAGTGATTTTATCTCTTAGGATTGAATTACCCAGTGTATAGTGAGGGTACTCTGGTCATTAGATGTCTTAGGATGTCACACTCAACCTAGGGTGTCAAGACCATATCAAGAGAAGCACGAATTTGGTGAAGTTAATATTTGCGTCTGATAGAAATCAACGCAACTTCGAAAGAATGTCGACGCTACTCTGACTAGAAGTCCAAGTGGTTCACCCTTCTGTTGAAGTAACTTAAGTCGACGTTACGTCGAATAGATATCGACGTAGAGTCCATGGACTTGTCGAAGTATCTTAAGAAGTTGACGCAGCTTCTACTTCAACTAACCGCAGAAGGAGGTATCTGTCGAAGCCATTCAAAGTCAATGCAACGTCAACTTCATCTCGATGCAGATAATGAAATTCAGAGCCAAGCCACCAACTCGACGATTACGTCGATTTGGTATCGACGCAACGTCGACTAGCAGAGTTCAATCAGAGCAATGATGAATTCGAAGCTGCCCCTAAAAGAACTCGAAGGTGCGTCGATAAGAGAGGAAGAGAACTCGACGCTATGTCGAATACAGTCTGAATAGGGAAACCTTTCGAGCTGTCAATTTGGACCCTCTCTCATGGCCAACCTCTCTCAAGACCGTTCTCCAACGGCTCCTTAATTACCTCAAATGGAATGAAGAATTAACAGAGGACAGAGAAAAGCTTTCTTGGAAACAAGCATTATGTTGGTGGACGGCTAGGGAATTAAAGAAGGAAAGGAAGAGATTGTCCAAGAAAAACATACCTTTTCAGGTCTTACCTGAAGGGGAAATTAAATTCAAAATTTAAGAGAGACAATAAAAAGGCAGAGGAGAAGGAGACAAATATAGCATTCATTACAATCAGCTGATATCTTCTCTCTAGGGTTTTCTCTTCTCCTTCCTCCTCAGGAATCCTAACTGTGAATATACAGAGAAGATAAGAACAGCTGCTTATCATCACAATTACATAGCAGGTTGATCTTAATCAGAAGTGAAGTACAAAGGGTCTGAAAGCTGTTCTTCATCACTATTACATAACAACCAGATCTCAATCAGTAGAATCACAAAGGATCTGACAATCATAGCTTCTGCAAATCATCACCATCAAAAGCAGAAGTTCAACAAGAGCAGATCCATTGAAAAGATACAAAAAGTTGTTCTTCATACAGCCATCATAAGAATTTTGCAAACAGAATTCCTAGACCCTTCCTCTTCTTCTTTCTCCTTCTATTTCCCTTATGTAAAAGAATTTTGTTAATCCCTCTTCAAAGGATTCAGTGGTTCAAGATCTCCTTATCAAAATATCTGGTGGTTCAAGATCTCCTTATCAAAAGATCTGGTGGTTCATGATCTCCTTGTCAAAAGATCAGTGGTTCTAAGAGTCTCCTTAACAAAAGACTCAGGCACAGTGGTGCATCCCTACCAGGTGGTAGAAGAGGGGAGTACCAACATTTTGGGGAACCTCTATAAAAATCTGTGTGTCTTCTGGTTTGCTAATTTTCTGTGTTGTCCCTATAGCTAGTTTACATTACTATTTTCTGCTTTGTATTTCAGCACTATTTTATTCTGCCTGAGATCTTAATTGAGCATAAATCCTTAGATTATTTTATTGTACTCACAGTTAAAATAGGAATAATTTTTTAATCTCTATTCATCCCCCTCTAGAGGATTCTCAGGGGAACACTCTGCACTTTCAATTGGTATCAGAGGCAGGTTGATCAATAAAAGGTTAACACCTTGATCAAAAAGACCTCCTATATTTTTTTATTTTATATATATTTTAAAAGGAAAATGAGCTCTAAGGATTATGCCTCTACCAGACCTCCAATGTGTAATCTGAATAAGTTTACACTTTGGAAGGCCAGGATAAAACTATATATGAACTCTATTGATGATGAAATTTTTAATGTCATCCTCATAGGTCCTCCAGCCCCAATAAGGAAAGACTCCACTGGGAAAGTCATACAAATCTCAGTTCCCAGAGCAGAATGGACTGAGGATGAGAAGAAGGTCAAGGCATGTGATTCCAAAGCCATGAACATACTGGTATCAACCATGTCTGATGACATATTTCAGAAAGTTGCTGATTACAACTCTGCAAAAGAGATCTGGGAATCTCTCTAGACTAGTTGAAGGAAGCTCTGATGAGAGAATAGACAAAAAGGCTCTTCTCATATCTCAATATGAGAATTTCAAGAAAAGGGCTGATGAAAGCATTACAGAAATGTATGACAGATTCAGTCTCATCATAAATGAGCTGAGAGGGCTTGACAAGGAAATCTTTCTGATAGTGATTAATGACAAGCTCCTCATGTGCTTCCCTAACACATGGGACTCTAGAATATGGGCTATCATAGATTCTAGATGCCTCAGGGAGATATCAACTGATGCTCTCCTAGGAAAGCTCAAATTTTATAAGCTCTTACTGAAAAGCAGGGTTGAGTGAAAAGCCCAAGAAATGACACCTACTTCTAAAGAGAGGACTCTTGCATTAAAAAGTGCAGAAGCAGAGTCCTCCACTACTGAGTAAGAAATGTTTAATCTCTTGGTTAAGAGATTC
Source organism: Dactylorhiza incarnata (assembly GCA_033032865.1). Taxonomy (NCBI): domain Eukaryota; kingdom Viridiplantae; phylum Streptophyta; class Magnoliopsida; order Asparagales; family Orchidaceae; genus Dactylorhiza; species Dactylorhiza incarnata. Next base: position 19,963,466 of record JAWHQI010000006.1, on the reverse strand, counting down.
AAGAAGTGGGCCAGGACAGAAGATTCTAGAAGGACAGAGAGGAGCTCAAGCAAGCCAAGGTAGACAAAACTCTTAAATATGAGATAATCTGTTTTTCCTGCAGAAAGCCAGGACAAATTTCTACTGAATGTCCTGAGGAAGATAAGAAAAACAAGCAGATGAAGGAGCACAGGAAGAAATCCTTCATGAGAAAGGAGAAGAAACGAGAGAGAGGTCTCTTAGCTGAGACCTGGAGTGATTCAGATTCATAATCAAGTTCCTCCTCATCTGATGATGATGATGAAGGTGGACCAGAAGAAGCCTGCTTAATGGCTTTTGATGATCCCACTAATGAAATTTAGGTAAGCATATTTAAAGACCTTGATTTTTCTTCAAAAGATTTTAAAGGATATTTTAAAGAATTTTGCCAAGATTACATCAACAATCAAAAGGAACTTGAAACAATCAAATCTGAAATAAAAGCTCTTAGTAAAGATTCCTCATTCTCAGTTAACAATGATCTGAAATGTGAACTGCTTAAGAAAGAAAAAGAGATAGATCTCTTAGATAATGAAAATTCAGATCTAAAGAAAGAACTCTCAAAGGCAAAAGCCTTTGAAGACTCCCTCAATGGAAGGAGCCAAAAGATCAAAGAGATCTCACAAAATCTCTCCAAGAGATTAATCATCTTAATCAAGAATCACAATCACTCACTAGCAAACTTGCTTGTGATAGACCAGTAACATCTTCTAGGTCTAGTCCTAATAATATATCAGAATCAAGTGAAGAACATGAGAAAGATAACCCTAATAAACTCACCATATTCAATAGGGTAGACACTAGTGATGAACCGGGAATCCTAGGCAAACAACCATGGGAAATTTAGATTTAAAGAATGAGTGTGCTACATGCAGAAGTTATAAAATTGAAATAGAAGAGATGGATGAAACTTTTGAGGAATATAGAAATGATTACCAAGCTCATATTGACTCTGTCATTTCCACTCTTAAAAACAGCACAAATGCCTACAATAAAGCTAGACATGATTTAATGATCAAGAATGATAAATTAAGGTCAAAAATCACCTTGCTTAAAAAAATTGTAAATTCAAATTCACAAACACTAAATGATATGAATCTTACGTCGAATAGAACTCGATGCAATTTTAGGAATGCGTCGAATGCATCTCGACGGACTCTATCATATGCGTTGACATCATCTCGAAGCAACAATGTGGGTGCGCCAAACTACACTCGACGTAACCAATATCATGCTTCAAATGATTATCGACGGGAAGATGCAGGTACGTCGAATTGCACTCGACGCAACTCTAAAACTACGTCGGTTTCTTCTCGGCGCATATTTCCTGCACAAAATCATCAAACATCAAAACCTTCTTTTGCTTCTATCCCAAGATGTTTTTGTTTCTCCAAACAAGGACATACTGCCAAATATTGCTGGCATAACAATGCATCACTTCTTCACTTAAGGGAGAACAATGGAAGACCACCTCATTCTTTCATATCTCCATATGATGATAGAAGGAAGAGACCCCATCATGAGAGGGTCTTTATTAATGTTTAATTTACATGTGCAGAGGGAAGACTGTTCAACCACAAACCAACAGTGGTATCTGGACAATGGATGCTCCATGCATATGACTGGAGCAAGAGATTTGCTGAAAATTTCAAGGCCAAGTTAGGGCCCAAGGTAATTTTTGGGAACTCCCACTCTGGTCAAACCAAAGGATATGGTTTGCTCAGGATTGGAGAAATCTATTTTTCTAAAGTAGCTTATGTTGAAGGACTTCAACATAATCTGATCAGCATTAGTCAGATGTGTGATGGTGAATACATAGTTGTATTCACCAAGTCCTTATGTCATATAGTTAGCTCTAAGACTGATCAAACCGTTTTGACTGGTCTTCGAAAAGGTAAGGTGTATGTTGTAGAATTTGACTACACAAAGTCTGAGATCTGCTTGTTTAACTCTCAGTTAGAAAATAGTGAGATGTGGCATAGGAGACTTAGTCATCTTAACCTTAAGACCATTGCTAAACTCTCCAAACTCAACCTAGTCAGGGGTGTACCAACTGGTAAATTCAATAAAGACCACCCCTGTAGAGCCTGCCAACTAGGTAAGCAGATCAAAGCTTCATTCAAACCAATTTGTAATAATGATTCTCCTAGAATTCTTTTCCTGTTGCACATGGACCTGTTTGGTCCTATCTCCACTCAAAGCTTAGCAGGAAAGTCATACACATTAGTCATTGTTGATGATTTCTCTAGGTTCAGCTGGGTGTTCTTTCTAAAAGCTAAGTCAGACACCTTCAAGATCCTCTCAAGATTCATTAGACAGATTCAATCTGAACTCAACACACAGGTAGCTGTGATCAAAAGTGATCATGACACTGATTTTGAGAATTAGTTAATGTGTAGATTCAATGAGGATGAAGGTATCAGGCAAAGCTTTTCAGCTCTTGGAACCCCCCAACAGAACGGGGTGGATGAAAGGAAAAATAGAACCCTAATTGAATCAGGAAGGACATTGTTAGCTGAATCTAACTTTCCAAAGTCCTTCTGGGCTGAGGCAGTAAATACTGCAAATTATGTTCTGAGTAGGAGTCTCATTCACAAGACTAAATTAAAGACTCCCTATGAGTTTTTGAAGGAAAGGCACATATAGTACCTTATTTTAGAATCTTTGGGTGTACATGCTTTATCCTCAACAATGGGAAAAGCCATCTTGCCAAATTTGATAAGAAGGTTGATGATGGGATATTCTTAAGATATTCACCATCAAGCAAGGCCTATAGGTGCTTCAATAAAAGCTCCCTCAAAATTGAGGAGTCTATGCATGCGGTCTTTGATGAAACTAACATGGTTTACAAGGGGAAGGAAACTTCCACCAGTTCTATCCTGTAGGAAGAAGATCAACTAGTAGAGCAAGTTGAAAGGATGAGCATAGTGGATCATCCAACTGTGTGTCACGAAAAAGGATAACAGGATATTGATACTGACTCTGGTGAGGATTATGGAGTAGATGAAGAGGAAACAGCAGCACCTAGTTTACCAGCCACAGATATTATTCCAGCACATGAGGAGGAAGATCCCACTGTCACTGAGCAAGTGATAGCTCAGGAAGAAGAGCAAATCCTAGATCAATCAGCAAGATCCAGGATGACCCAAAAAGATCATCCTCCAACTCAAGTAATAAGAAAATTAACAGCACGAGTCAAAATAATGAACCAACTCACAAGTGAGACAATGCTGCAGTGTTTCCTGTCACAAGATGAACCAAAGAAATTTGAAGATGAAAGTGCACAGTGTGCCTCTGATATTCCTCTAGAGGGGGGGTGAATAGAGTTTACAATATTTCTATCCTAACTATGTTTAACAATAAATTACTCTAAGGATATACGCTTAACAAACCAGTCAGTATAAAGAATAAAGGAAATAAAGTGTAGAATAAAAGACTGGACAACATAGAAAATCACAGCATAAACACAATGAATTTTATAGAGGTTCTCCAAAATGCGGGTAGTCCTCTCTTCTACCACCTGGTAGGAATGTAATACTGTGCCTGAGTCTTTTGATGAGGAGACTCTTGGAACCAATGATCTTTTGATAAGGAGATCATGAACCACCAGATCTTTTGATAAGGAGATCTTGAACCACCAGATCTTTTATAAGGATATCTTGAACCACTGAATCCTTTGAAGAGGGATTAATAAAACTCTTTTACAGAATGTGAAAGAAGAAGGGAGAAGGTTGAAGGAATTCTATTCTCAGAATTCTTGAAGATGGATGTATGAAGATCAGCCTATGAGTTTTTCCAAAGGATCTTCTCTTGATTAGCCCCTGTTTTTGATAATGATGATTTAGAGAAGCTTTGTATTGTCAGATCCTTTCTTCTTATTCAAATTATGATCTGGCTGCTATGAGAATGTGTTGAAGAGCGGCAGAGCCTTCCTTTCCCTTTTGTTTCCTCTGTTCTATTTGATGAAGAACAGCAGAGCCTTCCTTTCCCTTTTGTTTTCTCTGTTAGAGTTCCTAAGAGAGGGAGAAGAAGAGGAAGCCCTAGAAAATGAAGGAGACGGATGATAGTGATTAATGCCTTGTCTGCCTTTGTCTTCTCTTCTCTTTTTATCCTTCCATGTTTTAATTCAAAACCCTTTCCCTTTTTTGATATGCCTTGATAAGGTAATCTACTTATCACTTTCTCTTTCTTTCCTCTTTAATTCTCGGCCTGTCCACCTGGAAAGAATATGTTTCCAAGAAACCTTTTTGTCTTCTTCTTTAATGCTCCTTTCCATTTCAGGAAATTATTGAGCTGTTGGGGAATGGTATTGAAGGATGTGGGCCATTGCAGAAGGTTTGGAAAGACAGCTGAAAAGATATACTTTACAGACTGTATTCGACGTAGCGTCTAATTCATTTCTTCTTTGATCAACGCAACTTCGAGTTCTTATATAAGCAGCTTCGATTTCAAGTAGACGTCGAGTTGAAGTAGACGTTGCATCGACATCTTATCGACGTATACTTTGAGTTGATTTTCCTGGCTCTAAACTACATCTTTTGTGTCGAGATGAAGTCGACGTTGCGTCGACTTTAGATGGCTTCGATAGAAAACCTCTTCTTCGTCGAGTTGAAGTAAAAGCTGCGTCGACTTCTACAATTGCTTCAATAGATCCCTGACCTCTACGTCGATATCTATTCGACGCAGCGTCGACTTAAGTTACTTCGACAGAAGGTTGGACCACTTGGACTTCTAGTCAGAGCAGCATTGATATGGACTCGATGTTACGTCAAATTCAATTCGACGTAAATGTTAACTTAGCCCAATTTTGCTTCCCTTGATCTGGTCCTGATACCCTATATTGAGTATGACATCCTAAGACATCTAATGACCATATTACCCTCCTATACAATGGGTAATTTAATCCTAGTAGATAAAATCACTTTTAATTAATTTGTTAAGTTAAATCAAGGGTTTTTCCCAACAATCTCCCCCTATTTATCTTAACAAATTTTACATTTTGTTCTGAGTGATTTTATCCAATTTTTATAAACAACAATTCATTTCATACAAGACAGTGTAGACATAATAACATAACAAGCTGTTTTCTCAGATCATTTCATTCAATAATCAAGAAGAATATATGTAATCCCAATAGTTTAAAAATAGATTGTACTTCTTTGCAAAATACCTGAGCCTTACTGCACTTTCTCAGGAGTTTTCCTTTTCCTAGAAAACACCTTTGGGAGTTTTCTTTGAGCTATCTTTAGATGTTTATTGTCATCTTCTTCTTCTGCAGCACCTTCTTTCTCCTGTGGAAGCCCCCCCTGAGTTTGTGCATTCTCTTCAGCTTCTTGGGCAACTTCCATAGCAATTTCGGCCACATCACCTAGTGGATTTTCATCTTGGGGCTCCCTCTGATCCCTAGCTGTGCTCACAGCTTCCAGTTCCATATTCAAAGTTCTCTGAATGTCTGGAGCTGGCTCCCCCTGATTCTGTGCAGTATGCTCAGCCTCCTTTACAGCTTCCTGTGCAATCTTTGTTATTTCATCCATCACCTGATGCTCCTGAGGCTGCCTTTGAATACCTGGGAGCTCCCCTTGATCTGCTAGCTCCCCATGGAAGGTAGTAACCTTGTCAGGGGCAGGCTCTTCATATGCTTCTTCCTGAACTTCTCCCCCTAAGATAGGACCCTCTTCCTCTAAGATATTCTCCCCCTTCTTGACCTTGCTGTCCAGTGAGGTTAACAATTCTCTTGTAACCATAGAGGAAGTGACAAATTTTTTGAGGCTCTGAAATGATTTTTGAAAACTTAATAACTCACCCTCTATCTGTGAGTATTTCTTATCAAATTTAATAGCCTGAGATGCCACTTGATCTGCAAAAGTTGAGGAGGCAATGGCTACTGCTTTGGAGATGATTTGCCCAATGTCAATGGGAGGATGAGCTGGATGTGGAGGTGATGAAGGGAAGTCTTCTTGAATAGGAGAGAGAGGATGGTAGACATCAGGTGAGAAATGGATTGAAGGTGGAGGTGGTATTGATGGAAGTTGATGGGTTTGTAAAGAAGATGGATCAAGTGGAGAAGTGGAAGGGATCTGCTGCTGTTGTTGTTGTTGTTGCAGTGTTTTTTGAAGTTGTTGTTGTTGAAATGAGGCTGGTGTATCTTAGATATGCTGATGTCTTGACCAGATATTGTCCCTTGAAGAGAACCACCATCTACCACTAAAATAGTATCATTGAATTCTGTTAGATCAATATCGATAATCTTACATCTTGTGTAGATCAGCTTTGTTAGTCTAGCATTATGAAAAAGACCAAGGATGGCTTTGAAACTTTCTACTGCAGCATTGAACGACTCTATGTCCACATAAAATCCTGAGTTCACCTTTGGTGGAGCCATTTAATTTTGGGTACCTGCAAAGACACAGAAAGCGAGAGAGAAAGAGGCACGGGAGAGATGGGGAGCAGGAGAGCAAGAGAATTCGAAAGCGCAAATGTTTCGACGCAGCAATTGCTTAAAAGCATATGAATCGCCACTACTTAAAGTTTATGTCGATGCACTGTCGATATTACTTATTATTTGGCACGCAAAGCTGTGCCGAGATTGCTTCTAGAAGCAATTCTACGTGCGCTGCTATATCAACATTGCGTCGACTAGTACTCGACGTAGCTTCGAGACTATTCAAAGATCATATGTCGACAAAGTCCTGTCGAAATTACGTCGATTTCCAATCGACGTGGCTTCGAATTTAATCAGAAATTATTAAGTCGATGTATGCGTCGATAAGAACTTGACACTGTTGAAATTATTGAAGTGGAGGGGAAGGTGGCCGGCGGTCTGATTATTGGAGACCGCAGAGACCGCGCGGTCTCTATTCTGGTACTCTGCCGGTCTGGCTCTGCCAGTTTGTCTCTGGCACTCTGGTGTGACCGGCCGGTTTGTTCTTGTTTGCTGCGGTCTGTTTATAGGTTGCTCTGCCTGATTGGCCTGTCTTCTTTGTTGGAAGACCGGGCGGTCTGTTCTGTGTAACCGCTGTGTCCGGGCGGCTTATGTAGGTCGATCTGGCGACTTGTCTGAAGTCGTCCAGATGTTCTTGGCTTGTTCTTGGTGATCTAAGGAAGGAGTGGTCTTGTGTTCGCGCGGCTTGTGTGCGGTCGGCTGCTGACTTGTGGTATAGGACAGGCTGTTGTCCAAGTGGTATGGTTGCGCGGTCTGCTTTGTGAGACCGCTCGCGAATTGACGGGTGGTGATTGTATCTCTCCTGTGCGGTGACGAGATCCGTCTACCCGCCTATAAATAGGGGTGCATGGCCCATCATTCATAACGAGAACTGTAAGAACTAGAGCTTGGGTTGTTTCATGCGGTCTCACTTTGAGGTCGGCCGGTCTCGGAAGCGAGTTTACTGTTTATTGTGTTCGCAGGTTTGCGATCAGCAGGTTGCGGTCTCCTTCCTTGGTGATTTCCCAGCGTCTTGAATAAACAGTTCGACATCGGCTTGTCTACGAACTGGTTTATGTTGTTCTTGTGCTGTTCGCAGCGAGCTTGGTGATCAGGAGACCTTCAGCGGTTAGGCGATCTGAGTTGCGGTCTGGCGACAGCTTCAGTTCTTTGTTCAGTTCAATAAGCTCCAGTTCGTGCGGTCTGAGGTGGCGGTCTGGCAGTACAGGTCAAGCTGGGTGTTCTGAGTTGCGGTCTTGCCTGTTTTCTGTTCGAGCGGTCTCAGGTCAAGCCTGGCGGTTTCTGGAGTCGAGCGGTCTGTGCGGTCTCTATTTGTCAAGCCACCGGTTTTGTTTTCTTTTGGTGCATTTAGTTTCTCTCTCCTTCGTGATTCTTATGAATCATGTCTCGCCATGTATACCTCGCACTGTAATCAAGTATTGTGATTCAATAAAGCTTTGTGTTGCTGTGTGGCATATTGTGGTTGTTTGGCTATAACTCAGTTGATGTAACTCCTGTTTACTGCTAAACGATTCAAATCAAAAATTTTAACATGGTATTAGATCGAGGTTGTTGGAGTGGATAAGCAGTGATCAACTTGAGTTGCCATTGTCTTTGTGAAGAAGAGACCACATAGGTTTGCCATGAAAGCTGCATACGCACGGGGGCTTGGTATTGAGCTCCTCACATTGACTAACTACAAGAAATGGAGGTCGTGTATGGAGAGTTACTTACTTGGTGAGGATCTATGGGAGATAGTTGGAGGAGAAGACACAGAAGAAGTTTTTCCAGCAGGAGATAATATGGCAGAGGTGAGACTTTGGAGGAGGACTAATGCTAAGGCTGAGTTCACACTCAAGAGGACTATCGTACCAGAGCTATTCGATCATATCATTGGATGTAAATCTGCTGCTGAGATTTGGACGTCTTTGGATGGGCTGTTCAACAAGAAGAATGTAGCTCGGCTACAGTTTCTTGAAAATGAGTTGGCAAGGGCCTCTCAAGGTGATCTTTCAATCTCTACCTTCTTTCTTAAGTTGAAGAACCTCACAGCAGAGATTTCTGCATTGGACCCTGATAAGCCCATCTCGGAGGCAAAACTGAAGAGGCATATCATCTGTGGATTGCGGAAGGAGTATTTTGCCTTTGTGACGTCAGTTCAGGGTTGGGCTAATCAACCATCTCTGTTGGAGCTGGAGAACTTACTTGCTTCGCAAGAAAGTTTGGCAAGACAGATGGCGGGGACTTCTATCTCTGGGGGAGATAGTAATGTGTTGTTCTCTGGGAAGAAGAAGAAGAAATGGGAGAAGAAGAAGCCAGGTCATGATGGAGCCTCTACTTCAGGTCAGCAGGATAGGGGTTTTGCTCTAAGTCTGATGGGAAGAAGAAGGGAGAGGGACCAAGGTGCTTCAGGTCCAATAAGACTGGGCACTTCAAGAAAGATTGTCGGGTTAATCTTCAGCCGGGACATGCAGCGGAGAAGGAGAAGCCAAAGTCTGATGAAGCTGGACTGGGAGGAGACTTTGCGGCAAATATGACGGCCATGCCCGTTAAGGCCTTGGCTTCCATCAACTTCGAAGAGGATTGGATCGTGGATTCAGGGTGTGGGCATCACCTCATCGGGGATGAATCAAAGTTCTCTTCTTTGGCGCCTTACTCAGGTAACGATGCAATCATTATGGCTGATAATTCTGTTCATGCAGTAGAACAAGGAGTTATCTCTCTGTGCAGTGATAAGGGTCCACTCACAATAAGGAGTGTTTATCACGTGCCAGGTATGAAGAACAATCTCTTCTCTGTGACCAATGCGGTCGATGCCGGTTATCACATTCTGTTTGGCCCAACAGAAGTGAAGTTTCTTATAACTCAACCGGAGATAAAGGGAGATGTTATTCATGTTGGAAAGCGGGTGAAGGACTTGTTCGTTTTATTGACAAGTACCTATGTTGATAAGATGAAGACCAATGATAGCACGGTTATCTGGCATGAAAGGTTAGGGCATGTAGGCATGGACAAATTGAAGGCTATGGCGGTAAGGGGCCTTGTCAAGGGCTTGCCTAGCTTGTCCTCCTATGGAGACGGTCATGTTTGTGCGGGATGTCAGTTTGGTAAGTCTCATCGACTTCCATTTGATAAATTGCAAATAAGATGCAAAGCGCCATTAGAGTGCATTCACGGTGATTTGAAGGGACGAACTGCCACCCCAAGCCTTGGAGGCAACAGATATATGTTGGTGTTGATTGACGATTACCCCAGATACGTTTGGGTGTATTTTCTAAAAGAGAAGTCATAAGCTTTTGCGAAGTTCGTGGAGTTCAAGGAGCTAGTGGAAGGTCGGTTAGGCCCGCGGATGAAAAAATTGAGAACTGACAATGGTGGGGAGTTCACCTCTGGTGAGTTCTCAAGTTTTTGCAGGAAGCACGACGTTCGGAGAGAGCTCATGTGTGCCCACACTCCACAGCAAAATGGTGTTGTAGACTGGAAGATCCGTCATCTGACAGAAACCTGTAAATGCTGGCTTCATGCCAAGAGTATCCCAAAGTCCTTCTGGAAGGAGGGAATGTCTTGTGCGGCATACGTCATCAAAAGGATCCCTCTAAGTCCAATCACATGAAGACCCCTCACGAACTTATATTCAAGGAGAAAACAAGTGTTGCACTGTTGGGTTTTCTATACCCCTTCATAAGGGATGACATATCAAATATGCGCAGCGGAAATGAACAAGAACAACCCAAAAAGAGATCAACGGATCTTGCGGATTTCATGATTCAAGAGAATAAGCAAATAGAATACAATGTACCTTCGCGGGATTGAGTCAATACTCAACCAAGATGCTCCAAAGATAAATCCGAAATCTGCCTTTGAGTTCTTCAAGGATCGAAATAGATCGATCCCTCTACAGAAGTCCACACAAGCAAAGGAGAACCTTAACTTCTTGTCATACAACAACTAGGTCGGAGAAGGATGCTCTCAACGTCCCCACAGACTGTTAGATCTGATCCAGGGGAGGCGGCGACCGACGACGGCGACTAGCGGCGGCAGGAAAACGATCGGCGGACGGGAAGAACGTGCCCTCGCGCGGAACGGTTCCGGTCGGCAGTTCTCGTCTTTGCGGAAAGATCAAGTCATACCTACTTGTGACACGTTCATATAACAATCCAAAAAGTAATCTCATGGGGGGTCTGTCCAGTACAACTTGTTCACCAACAAGTACCTATGTGATGACTTGATATCACAATATCATGACCTATGAGAATCGGTTATCAGTCAACGCACATGCTAGTCTCAATGTATAGTCATCGCCCTAAGCTTCTAAGATGATACTTCGACCAGGGACCATTTAAGAATGATGCTTCTTATAAACATAGGATCTCACATTCAAGTCACGTACTTGAATTCCTATGGAAGCAAACACTCTAAGGGCATTTATTATGCTAATTAATCTTATCAGACAAATATAAATGACATAATAAAAGAACTTGCCATAAATATAAAATGAAATACATAGTACATATTACAATTCATCCAATGAACAAACAACCAACAAACATGCAATTCACAAGGCTCCCACTAAAGATAATCATTCAGGTATCTAATACCCATTGATCTAACATGACCATCATGCTTCTTTTGCGCAAGAGGTTTTGTCAGTGAATCCGCCATATTTTCTTCAGTCGGTACTCTACATATGCTCACATCTCCTCGATCGACAATCTCTCGAATAAGATGGAAGCGCCAAAGTATGTACTTGGAGCGCTGATGAGATCTAGGTTCCTTAGCTTGTGCAATTGCACCGTTGTTGTCACAGTAGAGAACTACGGGATCAAACAATGCTAGGAACTACATCAAGCTCGTTGATGAATTTCCTAATCCATACAGCCTCCTTCGCCGAATTCGCTGTAGCGATATACTCGGCCTCAGTCGTAGAATCGGCAACTGTCTCCTGCTTGGAACTCTTCCAGCTTATAGCTCCTCCATTTAGGCTAAACACAAAACCTGACTGTGACTTTGAGTCATCTCTGTCAGTCTGGAAGCTTGCTCTTCCTCTCCACCAAACACCAAGAATGTATACTTAGTCCTTCTCAAGTACTTTAGGATATTCTTGACTGCGATCCAGTGACCATCACCCGGATCAGACTGATACCTGCTAGTCATGCTTAAAGCATATGAGACATCTGGTCGAGTACATAACATTGCGTACATGATTGATCCAATTGCCGAAGCATATGGAATCATCTTCTTGCGGTCCTTATCTTCCAAAAATTTTGGACACTGGTCCTTAGAGAGACTCACACCATTTGACATGGGTAAGAATCCTTTCTTGGACTCAAGCAAGATGAACCGTTTCAACACCTTGTCAATGTATGTACTTTGGGTCAAACCCAGCAACTTCATCGATCTATCTCTATAGATCTTAATACCAAGTATATAAGTCGCTTGACCCAAGTCTTTAATAGAAAAGCACTTCCCTAGGTTGTTCTTAACAACTTGCAGGGTCGGAATGTCATTCCCAATCAACAGTATGTCATCTACATACAATATCAGGAAGACAACAATGCTCCCACTAATCTTCTTGTAAACACAAGGCTCATCTTCGTTCTTGATAAAACCAAACTCTTTGATCTTCTCATCAAAACACAGATTCCAACTTCGAGAAGCTTGTTTCAATCCATAAATGGATCGATTCAACTTGCATATTTTAGTGGCTTCATCTGGAGATACAAAACCCTCGGGTTGTGTCATATACACTTCCTCAAGGAGGTTTCCATTAATGAAAGCCATTTTGACATCCATTTTCCAGATCTCGTAGTCATAATACGCAGCAATAGCAAGTAGAATTCTGATGGACTTGACCATGGCCACAGGGGAAAAGGTCTCATCATAGTCAATACCATGAATTTTCCTGAAACCTTTAGCCACCAGCCGGCCTTTGAATGTCTGTACATTCCCATCCATGTCGGTCTTCTTCTTGAAGACCCATTTGCACCCTATGGGTCGTACCCCTTCAGGTGGTTCCACCAAGGTCCAAACTTGGTTTGTGTACATGGAGTCCATTTCAGATTTCATGGCCTCAAGCCATTTCTCGAAGTCGGGTCCATTCATAGCCTCTTGGTAGGTTGCAGGCTCATCATCATGATCCATAAGCAACACATTACCTATTTGAGTCATGAGAAATCCATATCTCTCAGGTTCAAATCTTGGTCTACCAGATCTACGTAGGACTTGTGTTTCTTGAGCAGGCTCTCCAGCTACAACTTCTTGCAGTCCTCGCTCAGGTTCTAATTCTGGTTCGTTCATTGTTTGTGGCTCTTGAACTTCTTCAAGTTCTACCTTTGCAGTCTTTCTGGATAAGAACTCTCTCTCCAAAAAGACACTAGTCCTTGCGACAAACACTTTGCCCTCAGATGGTAAGTAGAAGTAGTATCCTTTGGTTTCCCTAGGATATCCCATGAGATAACATTTATCTGATTTGGGCTCCATCTTGTCAGGCATTTGACGTCGCACGTATGCCTCACAGCCCCAAATCTTGATGAACGACATACTAGGACGCTTCCCAGTCCATATCTCATATGGTGTCTTTAGAAGCGTTTTCGTTGGAACTCGATTTAGTGTGAAAGCAGCAGTCTCTAAAGCAAAACCCCAAAAGGAAACGGGAAAATCTGCATGACTCATCATCGATCGCACCATGTCTAACAAGGTACGATTCCTCCTCTCAGAAACACCATTATGTTGAGGTGTTCTGGGCGGAGTGAGCTGTGATACAATACCACACTCTTTCAGATGATCACGAAACTCATGACTCAGATATTCGCCACCTCGATCAGATCAGAGTGCTTTTATCCTTTTTCCCAGTTGGTTCTCCACTTCATTTCTAAGCACTTTGAACTTTTCAAAGGTCTCGGATTTGTTCTTCATAAGAAACACGTATTCGTATCTACTGAAATCATCAGTAAATGTAACGAAGCAGTAGAACCCACCTCTAGCCATAGAACTCATGGGTCCGCATACATCACTATGTATAATACCCAAGAGATCACCAGCCCTCTCATTACAACTAGTGAAAGGAGCTTTCGTCATCTTGCCTAATAAACATGACTCGCATCTCTCAAATGATTCATAATTAAATGAGTCCAGTAGTCCATCTTTATGGAGCTTGGATATGCGTTTATCATTTATATGGCCTAAACGACAATGCCAAAGGTACGTAGGATTCGAATCATTTGTTTTTAGTCTTTTAGTATTTTCTATGTTATAGATCGGATGGTCTAAGTTCAAAACATATAAACCATTAAACATTTGGGCAACGCCATAACAAACATCATTCTTATAAATAGAACAACACATGTTCTTAATTACGAAACAAAAACCATTCATGTCCATACATGAAATAGAAATAATGTTTCTAGTTATGGCCGGAATATAATAACAATTATCAAGTTCTATTACAAGCCCTGTGGGCAAAGAAAGACAGTAAACACCAACGGCGACGGCAGCAACTCTTGCTCCATTCCCGATGCGCAGGTCAACCTCCCCTTTACCCAGCATTCTTCTCCTTCTCAGTTCCTGCACATTTATACAAATGTGAGAACCGCATCCGGTATCCAATACCCAGGATGAAGGAGCAGAAAGGTTTATTTCTATAACAAAAATACCTGAAGTGGAAGTCATACTTCCCTTCTTCTTCTGCAGATCTTCTAGATACTGAGGACAGTTCCTCCTCTAGTGCCCTGCCTTACCACAATGGTGCCACTTCCCTTCCTTAGCCAATCCTTTCTTTTTCAGTGCTGAAGACTTGGGATCAAGATGTGACTTAGGTCCTACCTTAGTCTTCTTTGTTCCCTTGACCTTGCCCTTGCCTTTATGCACCATCAGTATGGGGCTAGCAGGCTTGGTCTTCTTCATGTTGATCTCGGCAGTTCTTAACATGCCTAGGAGCTCGGGCAGTGGTCAATTTCATTCATATTGTAATTTAAGACAAACTGCTCGTAACTGTCCGGCAACGATTGCAGGATCAGATCAGTGGCCAACTCTTGGATCAAAGGAAACCCCAGTCTTTCAAGGCTCTCTATATACCCAATCATCTTGAGTACGTGAGTTCCTATTGGGTCTCGAGCTCCCATCTTACACTGAAATAATGCCCTGGATATATCGAACCTCTCTTGGCGAGCTTGCCCTTGAAACATTTTCTTCAGGTGCTCAACCATCTCATAACAACTCATGTTCTCATGTTGCTTCTGATGCTCAGAGTTCATAGTCGCGAGCATAAGGCATTCAACATCGAGGGAGTCATCTCCATACTTCTTATAAGTATCTTTATCTGCACGTGGTGCACTAGAGGCTGGCTCTTCAGGGGGATCTTCTTCTAAGACATAGAGCTTGCTCTCTTGCCTGAGAACAATTCTCAGGTTTCTATACCAGTCAAGGAAATTTGTCCCATTTAGCTTATCCTTCTCAAGGATCTCTCTCAGGGATAAGGCAGAGTGATATCCACTTGCCATGGATATTCTACAAGGAATTTCGCAAAGTAAAATTTTAGTACTATATTTCAAAATACATTTTATATATTTTAATAAGGACTTTTATTAAAGGACTCCCACTATTTTTTTAATCAAATCGATAACCCTTGATATCGATTCAGAGAGTTTATGCGAGCTATTCTCTTAGTGTACAAGATCCGTATTTCACCAACACAATGAGTCCGCTTTGGCGTTCCTCTCATAATGCGGTTATTTAGGTAGACAACATTTGTCAATTGCATCACTATGAAACTCTTGTATGGTTGGTGAATAACTCTTTATTCGCGCCCATCATATGGAGCATGCCAACCCTATGCCTCTAGACACTCAACCTTTGAGGTCACCTAGTTAAGTCAGACCCGATGTCGATAGTGGGATATCACAATATCCGCTCACACCCTTACCAAGATAGATTAATGCACCTTGCTTTGGCAAGCCCACACTTCATCGATCAAGGCAGGAAGAGTGTCATCCATCGGAAGGCATCCGAATACTTAATATTGGATAAGGGATTTTAATTTTCAATAGATGAACGTTTCATCGTGATTAACATTGTAATCATGATTAACATTTAATCACAGTGCACAATCAGAAAATAAAATACAACATTCACATTCCAGATACATCCCAGATGTGCACAAAAATAGTCTATCAACACTTTGACAAAACAGGGCTAAATCTGAGTATTTAGAACACTTCTAAATCTCCAGATTTACATGCATTGGACATATAAACAACAACTCCACAAGTGCAGTAGACAAGCTCGTCTCTCATGTCAGATTCAAAAATATAAACATTTGGTTTCACAAACCATTTTGAGGGACGGTTACTGCAGAGGATAAACAGCTTCTGAAACATGAAAATCACAACGCAATCACATGCATTCCTGGCGGGGTTCCAAGGGGCCGCGCCCCTGGAGGGGTATTAGGGGCAGAGCCCCTAACGGGGTCCAAGGGGCAGCGCCCCTGGCGGTGGTCTCGCTGACCAATCAGCGAGCGGGGTCAAGGGGCATACGTCATCAACAGGATGCCTCTAAGTCCAATCAACATGAAGACCCCTCACGAACTGATGTTCAAGGAGAAACCAAGTGTTGCACTGTTGGGTTTTCTATACCCCTTCATTCATAAGGGAAGACATATCAAATATGCGCAGCGGAAATGAACAAGAACAACCCAAAAATAGATCAACGGATCTTGCAGTTTTCATGATTCAAGAGAATAAGCAAATAGAATACAATGTACCTTCGCGGGATTGAGTCAATACTCAACCAAGATGCTCCAAAGATAAATCTGAAATCTGCCTTTGAGTTCTTCAAGGATCGAAATAGATCGATCCCTCTACAGAAGTCCACACAAGCAAAGGAGAACCCTAGCTTCTTGTCGTACAAGAACTAGGTCGGAGAAGGATGCTCTCAACGTCCCCACGGACTACTAGATCCGATCTAGGGGAAGCGGCGACCGACGACGGCGACTAGCGGCGGCGGGAATACGATCGGCGGACGGGAAGAACATGCTCTCGCGCGGAACGGTTCCGGTCGGCAGTTCTCGTATTCGCGGAAAGATCAAGTCATAACGAAGACCTAATCACATTCCCTTTTATAGGCAAGGTATAAAATAGGCTATCCGCAGACCAGAGGAAAAACTGTCCAGACTTACATTCGCCGAATTTGACTAATCAAATTAACCGAATTCGACTAATCACTATAACCGAATTCGGCGAAACCATTTCGACGAATTCGACTATATATAAATTCGGCTATATAAATTCGGCGAAACCCTTTAGCCGAATTTGCCATTAGCCGAATTCGTCTAAATCCTTTAGCCGAATTCGGTTAATGCCATTAGCCGAATTCGTCTACACCCTTTAGCCGAATTCGGTTAATACCTTTAGCCGAATTATCTAGTGTAAATCTGTTCGTTTAAACATTTTAAACGATTTCCCTTTTGAGACATTCTCAACTTGATTCCAAGCAGTCACAGGATTGGTCCTTCACTCATATCCAATATGAGTAAGGCCAACACAATCCTTTCTCCAATTTCTCCAAACGCTTTTATGTGCAACTCTATAGGCTCATATTACGTTGGCAGCAAGTCTAACTGTTGATTGCTTTGAGATCATCTCAGAAACTCCAACATGCACACCATCAGGTGTTTGGGTCAACCTGTTATGTGCATAATCCCGATGCTCTTCGAACAAAGCTAGATGCGAAAGCAAGGAAGCTAGTCTTTGTTGGATATGATGAACGGAAGAAGGGATGGAGATGCATGGATCCTGAGACACGGAGATCAATTGTATCTCGGGATGTGGTGTTCGATGAGGTGACTTCCTACAAGGGGAGTTCAAGAGTTGAACTACCGGAGAGCAGGGTTGATGAAGAAGGAAAGGCCGCGGAAATCTTCAAGTGGAGTTGCCTGTTTCACCAGGAGCTCCAGTTGTGTCAAGTTCTGAGATGGAGGCTTCAGGTTCTGGAAGTAGGGGGAGTGATGCTCCAAGTTCATCTAGAAGAGGAGCTAGCACAGAAGAAGCAGCTGCGGAGGTGGTTAGTCAGGGGCAACCTCTTAGGAGGTCGAAGAGGACTATTAAGCCACCGGATCGATACACAGGAGGAAACATGGTGAGCTTCGTCTCATGTTTCTTTGCTGGTCCCTTGAATGAGAGGGAGCCATCGAGCTTTGAGAAGGCCAAAGGCGTAAAGCAGTGGGACATTGGTATGCAGGAGGAGATGGATGCTCTCAAGAAGAATGAGACTTGGTCTCTAGTGCCCAGGACCAAGGGCATTACCCCTGTGACATGCAAGTTGGTCTATAAGCTCAAAAAGAAGGCTTATGGTACGATTAAGCGATACAAGGATCGCCTTGTAGCTCGCGGGTTCTCACTGCAGTATGGAGAGGATTATGATGAGACATTCAGTCTAGTTGCAAAGATGACTTCTGTTCGATTTGTTATTGCTTTGGCGGCATCCAGTGGATGGAAGATTTGGAAGCTCGACGTTAAGAATGCTTTCTTATACGGAGAGATCGACAAGTATATCTTTATGATCCAACCGCCAGGATTCATCTTGGAGGATTTTCCGAACTACGTCTGCAAACTGAAGGCCCTGTATGGGTTGAAGTAAGTGCCTCGGGCGTGGTATGGAAAGATCGCAGAGTATCTTCTATTATGCGGGTTCTTTGCTTCAGACTCTGATTCTAGCTTGTTCGTCAAGAAGGAGAGGGCGCTTCGGGTTATTATTCTGCTGTATGTGGATGACATGATTGTCACCGGGAACTCGAAGGAGGCAGTAGCAAGGCTGAGAACCGAACTTGCCATCAGATTTGAGATGAAGGATCTGGGTGAGCTTCACCATTTCCATGGACTCGAGGTTCAGAGGCGGGAGAGCGGAGTGCTCGTTTCTCAGGCTGGATATGCGGAGCAGATCGTTTAACGATTCGGCATGGAGGAAGGGAAGAGTAGCACTATACCTCTGGAACAGCATCATAAACTTCGGAAGGATGAGGGGAGAGTTCTATCTGATCCGTTGGTGTTCCGAGCTCTGGTTGGGATCTTGATCTACTTGACCATCACGAGGCCAGATATTTCTTATGCAGTTGGCAAAGTTAGCCGGTACATGGCGGAGCCACGGAAGCCTCATCTTCTAGCAGCAAAAGGAATTTTGAAGTATGTGAAGTCGACCTCTGATTTGGGTCTCCTATATAGGAGAGGGTCAAGCTTGGAGTTGCTTGGATATATGGATGCTGATTACGGTGGAGACGTGGATGATTGGAGATCAACATCTGGTTATGTCTTTATGACGGGCCCCACAGCTTTTTCTTGGTGCAGCAAAATGCAGGACTCGGTGTCCGTATTTACCACAGAAGCGGAATACAAGGCTTCGGCCTTGGCAGCTCAGGAAGCTGTTTGGCTCAGGAGGTTGGTGGAGGACGTTCATGAGGAGGTATAAGGTCCCACTATGCTATGCGGGGACAATGAGAGTGCTCTCAAGCTGGTTAATAATCCAGTCTGTCACGCGAGGACCAAGCATATTGAGATTGAGCACTATTTCATTCGTGAAAAGGTGCTGGGAGGATCTCTTATGGTCGAGCATGTTCGGAGTGCGGACAATGTTGTAGACATCTTCACAAAGCTGCTGGCGAAGGGACCGTTTACTCGGTTGCGGAGTTTACTCGGGCTAGTTTCCACTTCCCACTTCAAGGGGGAGTGTTGAAATTATTGAAGTGGAGTGGAAGGTGGCCGACTGTCTGATTATTGGAGACCACAGAGACCGCGCGGTCTCTATTCTGGTACTCTGGCGGTCTGGCTCTGGCGGTCTGGCTCTGGCGGTCTGGTGTGACCGGTTGGTTTGTTCTTGTTTGCTGCGGTCAATTTCCGGGTTGTTCTGCCTGATTGGCTTGTCTTCTTTGTTGGAAGACCGGGTGGTCTGTTCTGTGTATCCGCTGTGTCCGGGCGGCTTATGCAGGTCGATCTGGCGACTTGTCTGAAGTCGGCCATATGTTCTTGGCTTGCTCTTGGTGATCTAAGGAAGGAGTTGTCTTGTGTTCGCGCGGCTTGTGCGCAGTCTGCTGCTGACTTACGGTCTTGGACAAGCTGTTGTCCAAGTGGTCTGGTCGCGCGGTCTACTTTGTGAGACCGCTCGCAACTTGACGGGTGGTGATTGTATCTCTACTATGCTTTGACGACATCCGTCTACCCGCCTATAAATAGGGTTGCGTGGCCCATCATTCATAACGAGAACTGTAAGAACTAGAGCTTGGTTTGTTTCGTGCGGTCTCACTTTGAGGTCGGTCGGTCTCGGAAGCGAGTTGACTTTTTGTGTGTTCGCAGGTTTGCGATCAGCAGGTTGCGGTCTCCTTCCTTGGTGATTTCCCAGTGGCTTGAATAAAAAGTTCGACAGCGGCTTGTCTACGAACTGGTTTATGTTGTTCTTGTGTTGTTCGCAGCGAGCTTGGTGATCAGGCGACCTTCAGAGGTTAGGCGATCTGAGTTGCGGTCTGGCGATAGCTTCAGTTCTTTGTTCAGTTCAATAAGCTCCAGATCGTGCGGTCTGAGGTGGCGGTCTGGCAGTACAGGTCAAGCTGGGTGTTCTGAGTTGCAGTCTTGCCTATTTTCTGTTCGAGCGGTCTCAGGTCAAGCCGGGCGGTTTCTGGAGTCGAGTGGTCTGTGCGGTCTCTGTTTGTCAAGCCGCCGGTTTTGTTTACTTTTGGTGTGTTTTGTTTCTCTCTCCTTCGTGATTCTTATGAATCATGTCTCGCCATGTATACCTCGCACTATAATCAAGTATTGTGATTCAATAAAGCTTTGTGTTGCTGTGTGGCATATTGTGGTTGTTTGGCTATAACTCAGTTGATGCAACTCCTGCTTACTCCTAAACGATTCAAATCAAAAATTTTAACAGAGACTATGTAGAATTCTACTCGAATTGTATGCTCTATGTGCTTCTCGACGCTGGCATCGAGTAGAAGTCAATGGTACGTTGACTTCTATTTGACGCACCTCTTAATAAACATATATATTGCTTTAGAAAATTCTTGTTGTTTTTCCCAGCAATTTTATTTATTGAAAATAGATCATAATATGATGTAATAGGTGTTAAGGAGGATTCAAGATAGAAATTACTTCCTTGACTGACTTTTGCTCCTTATTCATGACCTACATCATCCTTCCCACTCAGTTTTCTCCTGAGTGGAACTCTTCCTAACCCTGTACAAGTAATTCAAACATTAGAAGGAACCCAGGTTACCTTGGGCCCTTTGCTTTTACCATTATAGGGTTCAATGAAATAATAGGAGGGTCTTTCATAATACCCTTTGGGATGATAAGGAAAGGTTTTCCCAAACCTCTTGTTTTGATGCTTTAGATGAGTATAAAATATATCAAAATATAACAAGTCGGCAGAATGTTTTATCATTCTAGGTTTTGCTCTACCCTTTTGGTTGAGATTATTTGACTTTTCTACATAATTCTTACCTAGGTGTTTCACCTTATTATACCTATCCTATCTGACTGATTGGGACTCTCACCCTTACATGAAGCACTCTTCTCACTAGGCTGATAAATACTAGGTCAAACAAAAGACACTGGATTTTTCCAGGCAGGCTTCCAAGGAGGTTCTGTGCTGATGGAGGGTTCTGCCCCTAATCCTAGGTGATTAAATCTCATAGAGAGATTTTCAGTGATGTCTTTGTGCTTTTGACTCCTCCCATTGAGTGAGTCCTCAAAGGCCTTTGCCTCTGCTAGCTCTTCTTTTAGTCTTATATTTTCTTTCCTGATTTCTACTAGTTCTAATTCTTTATTGTTAATTTCTTCCATTAGGCCATGATTTCTTACATATACATCATCTTTCTTTAAGTTTTCTAGTTCTAACCTAATAGTGTTTAGTTCCTTTTCTACCCTAAGATGATCAATGCAGAATTCTCTAAAACAAGTTTTAAAATCTTCTGATTCAAAATCAAATTCATCAAAAATTGATACCTGTTCTTCTTCATCATCTGATGACATTCCCAGTGCCATCATGCAGGATGCTTCAACTTCTTCTTCATCTTCACTTTCAGATGAGGATGAGCTCTCCTCTGCTTCTGAATCACTCTAGGTTTCAGCAATGAAGCCCTTGCCTTTCTTCTTGTCTTTTCCTCTGAAGGACTTCTTTTTCTTCTTGTCCTCTCTATTGGTGCTTCTCCTATCCCTTTTGCTCTTCTGGGCACTCAGAGGCAAAGTGCCATGGTTTGTTGCAGGAGAAGCAGGTAACCTCCTTCTTTGGAGTCTTGTCATACTTGGGCTTTGAGGTCCAATCCCTTTTTCTCCTTGAATCTTCCGTCTTGACCCATTTCTTGAATCTCCTTGCTAAGAGATTGAACATCTCATCTTCTGGGGTGGAAGATTCCCCTTCAGAGACTTTCAGAGTAGGGCTCCTTTGGATGGGAGCTGGGGTCTTCTCCTCTTATTCTGATTCAGCCCTATTTTTCAGTAGCATCTCATAAGACTTAAGCTTTCCTAACAAAGCTTCAGTTGAGATCTCTTTGTGGCATCTGGATTCTTTGATTGCCTAGATCCTTGAGTCCCATGAGCTAGGGAAGCACATGAGAATCTTATCATTTATTTCAGTCAATGATATTTCCTTGTCTAAGCCTGTAAGCTTGATGCGCGAATCTAGCACACCGCTATTGGCAGTAGCGAGACTGTGTTATGAAACGACAGTGTACCGATCGTTCAAGTAATATAAAATGAGGAGCAAATCCCCGAGTATCGATCTCGAAGGAACACAGTAAGGTGGAGTTTACTATTGAGGAAGGACTTGGGATTGAAGTCCTTATGTCGGATGGGTTGCGGAAACAGGGGGGTTTTGGTTGTGGAAATAAAAAAAACAACTACCAATACTCTTATGCAATGCCGCTATGCAATGCTTCGCCAGGTGGGATGGAAAACTACGTAGGCCTTGAACGCACTACTTCGCAAGGGAGGATGGATGAGTAGGCAAGCGGAATCGAACTGTACAGGCCTTGAGCGCGCTGCTTCGTTAGGCGAATGGATTACACGGGCCGCTATGCCATGCTTCGCTAGGCGGATGGACGAGAAGGCTTGCGGATGGAATGGTTCGCACCGGCGGGGTCGAGGTGGATTACACGGGCCGTTAGCACCGCTTAGCTTGGCGGATGGACGAGTAGTCTTACAGAATGAGGGTCGCAAGCACCTCGTCGACAAGCACGCCACTAGAAATTGCTAGTGCGGCACAAGAACATGACGACGGGATGGAGGATGGAATGGGGTGCTCCTCACTTGCATAAACCACACATATCAATTTCACATAGACATGAAATACTAAATATCATAACAAGGTTTAGCAAACATTGTTCATACACCCAAATAATTAAGGAATAACACACTACAAATGAAAAGAGGTTGAGATTACAACCAAAGCTCGGAGACTCATCAGAGGTTCACGGCCGGAATCTAGGGTTGTCAATCCGTGTCCGGGCTCAGGCTCCAACTGCCGTCCGGGGTCCGGAAGAGCTGTCACCTTCTTCTATTATACCCGTCTTCTCCGTCAATCTTCTTTGGCCATGATCTCACCGTATAACTTCACAAGTGCAACACTGAATCCCTCACAATGGAGCTTTGGAGGTGCACGAACAATGGAGGAGGCCTAGAGGATGCTCCGGCTTGAGATTTGCAAGAGAATGGCGACCGGAGCTCCTCCCGAAGGTGGGCGGTGATGGAGCGGCGAAAATGGCGCGGAACTAGAGCTCTTGGATGCGAGAAAGAAAGTCGGTCCTTCTAGGGCGGAATCTGCAGCTTATATAGAAAAATAGTCAGAAATTGGTCACGAACGGTCGAACGCACGACCGTGCGTGGACCGTGCTATATTTAATAAACAGACAGGCCAGGAAGATGAAGCTGGCGCGCCCGTGCATTTTACTCATGCACGGGCAAACTCGCCCGTGCGTAAAACGCACGGGAAAATTCAGAAATGCTAAAACAACAAGAAGAAATAGGCAACCGTGCGTTTTACCCACGCACGAGTAAATCCGCCAGTGCGTAAAAATGCACGACTGAACTCAGATCTCCCATTTTCACCATAGATGAGAACACATGACCGCAACCGTCCGTGCGTCAAGGAAACGCATGACCGTGCGTTGTACACAGTCATGAATTCTGGGAGAAAACTGGATGATCCGACCGCCTGTACACAAGACAAAACAGTTGGGAAAACACCTCCAGCACCAGATAAACACAGAAAAGAATGGGGAGCACATTGTGGTTTCCCCCAACAACAAAGCATGCAATTGCACACCAAAACGGGCCTAAAAGTGCACTTAGTGTGAGAAGAGTGAACAAGTGAAATATAAGCATTAATGAACTAAAAATGAAGTGCAAGTGCGTGAAAACTAGCCCAGATGAGTCCGAAAATGTGTATATAATTGGGACTCATCACACCCCCAGACTTACCTGTTTGCGCGTCCCGAGCAAACAAATTCTAAGCAAGCTGGGAAAGAAAAGTAGATGTCTTAGAATTACAATACCGAGTACCATGCGAAGTCGCATGCTCACGTGCATAAGAAAGATAGTAGAGAAGATTTCTCATTATACACAAACAGTTTATAGATTTCTAAAAGAGTAAAAGCATATTACAACCACTCAAAATGGTGAATTGCGGTGAATCATCCGGTCATGCATACAGATAAAGTAAACTAAGCGCTGAGATGAGCATTGCTCAAGATTGGGGTGCCGGATAAACTCCACTGATATCCATCGGTGTCAGAGACCATAAGCTCGCCCGGTCACATTCTCTCCACGACACTAGATTGGTTCATAGCGTGAGTCAGTAGGACTTTAGGTTAGATATGGGGCTGTTGGATCGGTAGGCGCCCTTAGAGGGGGGGGGGGGGGTGAATAAGGGTTTTCAAAACTTTAGTGATATTGTAAAACCTTTGTAATAATGCAAGATTAAGACAATAGAAAGTCAAGTAAAACAATTGCAATAAAGTAGAGACATGCTTTATTAATATCAAATAAGGTTTTACAAAAGTTGACTTCAATGACGCTAGAAATCGGTGGCGATGAATAGTAAACTCTTTTTGTTTTCTATCCCGACTCGCATCCCCACGAACCGGTGGCCCTAGCCTATCCTCCCCGGATTCGGCCTCAAGCCGCTCTAGCCAACCCTTCCCCGAATGTGGCCTCGAGCACCCCCTAGACCTAGCCTAGATCTAGTCGCCAACACGAGGCAAGTTTCCCCCTAATTCCTACCCAGACCTAGTCGCCAACGCGAGGCGATTTCACTAACCGTTTACAAGAAGAATATGAAATGAAAATAAATAAAAACTCCCTTCTAAAGTCGGAGGCGATGATCTGCTGTAGAATAAGCGTTGTAGAAGCGGACTTCGTTTGGATCCGGCGTGATGAGATTCTCCTTCAGAAGTTTGCAGAACTTTGGTAGGACATCAACTTTCGGCCAAGATAGCCTCTGGAATTCTATCACTCTATCTCTCTCTGATATCTCTCTGATGTGTGTTTGAAACGAGAGGATAGGAGTCCTTTTTATAGCCTCAGCGCCAGCGCCTGCGCTAGCGCTACTGTCGGTGCTATCCCATATTAGGACACATTCTGCGCAGCAGAATCTTCAATCCGAGGAAACAATTCCCCCTTGCCAACTGTGTTCCTCGCCATCGCCCGCGCTATCGGATATCGTCTGGCGCTATCTCCTTCTATATGTTCTCCCGGCGATTTCACTTCGAGCCAATATTTCGTCGATCAGGAATTCGTCGACTATTGCTAAGAGTTCATCGAACGGCAGCTAGCGCCTGCGCTAGTTCTACCGCCAGCGCTAGTAGATGTATTGGATTTGTTGGCTCAACTTTGGGGGCAAACTTCTTATGTAATCCTTGAGTCATATGGACTTTGTTATCCTGCGCACTTAAACACACAAGATCAAATACACATGGGATTTGTTATTCTCAAACCTAGGAGATGCGGAAGACCATGTTCCAACAAACTCCCCCTTTTGATAATAACAAATCCATTAATGATAAATCAGAGCATTAGTATATAAGCATGAAGAACCATACTTGTGTGTGTGTGAGAGTGATGACTTAGGATAATTTTAGCATTTAGCATTTAGAATTGCTCCCCCTAAATACATGCTCCACTTAAGTGAATGTTCTCCTAATATGTAAGCTATCATCTTAATTATGCATTATAGTTTGATAGCAGATTCATATTTATCATGTTAGTTCTCCCCCCTTTTGTTATTAGCAAAAGCGGGTAAGGAGACATCACTAAAAAGTTGATAATAAGATAAAAGCATGATCGAGCTTGTAGAGAATGAAATGAGAAGGAGTTTTAGAATTATTTTCATCACAATATTGTCATAAATCAGAGTTTGTAGCATAACCAAATAGAAGGTAAATGTAAAGTTGCGGAAGACTTAGAAAAATACAAGCAAACATCTTTTGTAAGACATGATAATTAAAAAAAATATAGGAGTTTAATTTTATAAAGAAGATGTTTTATAAATATTTTAAAATCAGTAATAAATTAACCAAGCATGAAATAATTGTTGGATCGTATGACGCCCTTAGAGGGGGGGGGGGGGGGTGAATAAGGGTGTGTTTAAAATATAAGTTTTACTTAATAATTTTTAAACAGATTTTACTTTACTAAAAAATTACTTATAAACACTTTCAAACCAATGCAATTTTTGTATTAAACAAAACACAAATTTCTAAGATAAGGATTATGCCACCAAATATGTAATTAAAGAAAAAGACATAATTATATTAATCATGAAATTTGCATACAATAAAAATGATCTTAGCAATGCTTAAGATCAAGGCACAATTATGTTAATAAAAAATTCAACAATTTTGGTTTACCAATCCTTCTCCCAAGGATCGGAAGGCTATCACTTGTCTCTCCCAAGACCAAGCCCAAGCCTATCCTCTAGATCTTCCCAAGATCTAGACGCAGCACACAAGGCCACGATTTCCCACTAAGCCACGCAAGGACTTGGATGCTCCGCACAAGGAAGCGATTTTCCCCTAAGCCACGCAAGGACTTAGACGCTCCACACAAGGAAGCGATTTTCCCTACCAATACAAAGTAAAATATATATAAATGAAAATACAAGATAAAATAAGAACTCCCTAGAAATTCAGATCTCTGAAAGGAAGGTTGAAGCCTCGAGATGATCGTTGATGTAGAAGCGTGTCCGATCTCATCTTCAATTTCAAACCTTCTCAGCACAAATGGGAGTTCTTGAGGTTCTGGAGCTCTCTGGTTCGTATGCACTCAGGAAGGAACTTAGAATCTTCAATGCTTTGAATGCACGAACACAAGGAGTCAATTTATAGAAAATCGCTGTCGCCTGGGCGACATCGACTGTCGGAATTTTCCGACAGCGCTAAACTGCCGCTGGAGTGCCGTCGTGCGGGCAGTTGCTGTAACCGCCGAGCTGTCGCCTGGGCGACATCGATGTCGAAATTACGACAGCGCAAAACTGTCGGTCGTGGTGGTGTCGTGGGCAGTTGTTGTAACCTCCGAGCTGTCGCCTGGGCGACATCGCTGTCGGATTTCCAACAGCTCAAAACTGCCTTTCGTCGTGCTGCCGTGGAGGGAAGTAGTTGTAACTTTTTTGCTGTCGCCTGGGCGACATCAGCTGTCGGAATTTTCCGACAGTGAAATTTTCCTACATTCAAATTTTGCTCCAGCAGAAATGTGAACATCTCATACCTGTTACCTGCACACCATTAATAAAAATAGAATCAAATACAAACAAAACTTTATTATTAACAAACCGGAGGAGTGCGAAACGCATGCTCCAACAATCTCCCCCTTTTGATAATAACAAATCCGTATAAAAAGAAATCATGTCTATTTAGATTGTTGATTTTAACATTTGGTGTGTGCACAAAAATAACATGATATATTTCTCTTAAAATAAATAATCTCCCCTTAGATGAAAGCTCCCCCTAAATGAATGCTCCCCCTAAATGTATGCTCCCCCTAAATGTATGCTCTCCCTAAATGTTAAAGTAAGTTGAAATGATGTATTGGTTAGGTGGAATATTTAGGTGTAATACATTTGAGATTTCTTGAATATACCTATAATTCTCCCCCTTTTGGTATTAGCAAAAGGTAATATGAGATAAAGGAGTAGTTCTTAAGGGAAAAAAATATAGGATGTAGAAATGAAGAGTAAGCGGAAGCACTTTGTTGGAAATGATTGAAGTTCATGAAATAATAGGTATATGCCATAGTATGAATAAACTCATGAAGAGACGGTATAGCCATATGAAGTAAGAAAATAAAATAACTTAAACATGATTAAGTTCATTTGAAAGTATCATAGAAAGACACAATAGTTTATAGAAATTTGGAATATTTTCGGTCCAATTCTCATGAGATGAATGTTTATATAACATAATGATGTGTACATGTGATACTTAGATCAAACAAGAAATCAACATTAGTGTTTATAGTATATGATAAGCATGATAAATAGTGCAACTATAGTATATGATGAGCATGATAAAAAGTGCAACTATAATATATGATTATCATGATAAAATTGTGCATACTCCCCCTAAATTAATGCCCCCCCTACATAAATGCATTTTTTGTTTTACTCCCCCTACATGATAGAATTCATGAATTAGTCTCCCCTTATTCTTCTATAGTTCACCTATATAGATTTCTTCAATTAATCTCCCCCTTTTGGTATTATCAAAAGAAAGTGGGGTGAGGTTAGTAAGGAGGCATTCTTTAGGCTAGTTTATTAATCATGATCGAGCTTTTTAATATATGAAATGATAAAGAGTTTAAGCATAGTATTGAAGAGATTTCAAATAAATAGATAAGAGTTTTAGCATAGCGGAAGATTATAAGAAACATCTTTTTGTAAGCATGAAAAGCATAAGTAAAAATATGAGTTTTAGTTCAAAATTGAAAGATGTTTTAACCTTTTTGAAATCTCAAAGTTTTTCATAAAGATACCAAGCATGAAATGAACATATCAAAGAGAGATTATACTACAATGTTACTTAATTCTAAGTTCAAGAGATACCAAAACATTGTAGAGATCATGCTAGGTTATCTAGTGCATTTTTATATAAAGAGTAGTATAGATAAAACATTAGAATCCAATACTCATGAGAAGAAGTGTTATGAAAGATAATGATGTGCACATACGTGTATTTTGGGCAATATTAATAATTGATTTAAATCATCAAAATACAAGACATATGTAGAGTAAAGTGCACAATAAAATATAAGTAAATTACTTTCACACACTTTTAATGCACATAATTTTTTTTAACAAAGTGGTGTAATAACTAAGGTTTGCACAAGACACTTTACTATTCTTTCCAAGGTGCTCAACCTCACAATGCTTATGAAGACTTATCAGGAGGTTCAAGTAGTGCTTGGTGGAGTTATATTTGTCTACATATATAATTTTTTTTTTGGACATTTGTGAGACAACATTCTCCGAATACACTTGTTTTGCAAACCAAAATTTTTAACTTAACCACTTTTCTAAATTTCATAAGTGCAATTAAAATGTAGTGTAGACAATAAACTTATGCAAGTTTTAATTCATTGTACAAATACAATACACAAGCAAGCATTTATAGATTTAGACACACATGTTGATTACCAAAATAAGTTAGTGAAATGTATCATTATCAATCATAAAACATTTACTCATACTTAGAGGCATGCTAAGCTTGGTTCTACACATTTTTCAATACAATTGATGCACTTTAAATAGATATATCAAAGCATGATAAGCAAAACAATGTTCATAGTAATTTGAAAGAATATGTTTAAACATTGTAAATAATTCTAAATAGTAGAATTCATACATGCTTGATATTGGCAATAAAGATGATACAGTTTTTTTTTGTTTTGTCATTTTTAAAACAATTAAAACCAAAATAGAAAATCACAAAAAAACATATTTTTGTATTTTTAAATTTTGAACTTTTGTAGTTGATTTTTCATAATATGAATAAAAACAAAGATAACAAAAACATATTTTAGTATTTTTGAATTTTGAATTTTTTTATTTGATTTTCCGTAATATGAATAAAAATAAAGATAAATAAATAAATAAAAACAGAAACACAAAAACTAAGTAGTACATATGAACTAACATATTTTTAAGGATTTTTTGAAATTTTAAAAATCAGAAAATTCCAACACCCACGCTAGCGCCGGCGCTAGCGATAGCGCGGCAAATAGTACACGATTTTTTAGGAATTTTAAAATCCTAATTTTTGGTATTTATTAAGTGTCCTTAGAGTAGTCTTATGCAAAAATTTTGTAATTTTTGGAGATGTTTTGATTGCTCAAATTTGCATAAAACTTTAGCTTTTTCAAATTCATGTGTTTTACAAAAACATTTAAGCACAAAAATACATAAATTATGCAAAACACAAGAGGACATAATTTGAACAACCCAAAATATGCATGATTTAAGTGATAGGTAAATAAAATGATCGTGCAAAGAGTAATATAAGTATGTCATAAGATTAAAGACTACCCCGACTAAATGTCTACACCCTAGCCCCGTACTAAGTGATGGATGAGAATGAGGAGCTGCACACATGCCGTAGGTTGGGGTGTTAATCCCATATGCACACACTAGAGAACGCTCAACCTCGCACTCTTTCCCCCAGTGCCTCGCAAGGCCCCACTAGAACCCTCCCCGGTTAAGGACAAGACATGACTTAGAGGTTAGGTCTCTAATGTATACAACCCTACGCCCCAGCTATTGTGAGATATGAAGTCATAGGTGAAATAATCTTTTGGACAACCTATGCTTTTAAATCAAAGGGTTGGTATATAAACTATGGGTTTTGTTTAATGTGATGAGTTATAAAGCCGCATAGTTTTTCTACTTTTATGAGATGATTATATGTGATAACTAGCACAATTACTAATATTCAATAAGTGACAATGCTATTATAATGAGTTTTGGGTTTAATGTCATGTCATAAGAATTATATTGAAATTACATGTATTCCAAAATAGAGTTTCAAATTATAGATCTAGAATAGAGTGATGATTAAGTTTGATGTATATCTTCATTGCAAAGTTGATTCTAGGGTCTACAAATATGAGAGATACATGCAATCAATAGTAAAGCATATCAATACATCAAATAATGTAAAGAAAACATTATTTAAATTTTTATCATAAGATTCATAATTCTTATTATTGATTTGAGATATTTCTTGATAGAACATGAATTATGATATATGATTATAGTGAATTTCACATGGAATATATGTTAGATCATCATGATGTATGAGAATTCTAATCCTTCTAGACTTATGATATAGTGATATAGTGATTTTCTTTTGAAAGAACATGATTGATTTGTAAGTCTAGAAAAATGATGATCATGTAGTCATATCAAAGACAAAGATCAAATATATAATGTTTTGAATTTTTTAATAAAATTTGCATTCATTAATCGAATCTATTGTTCTTTGGTTTTGCATGATAATATATGATTTATGATACAATATTCATATATATTTTAATGATTAAACCATAAACTATGTGTTTGTTGGAATTTTAGTATTCTATTATAATTTCAAATCACATAGTTATCATAATATTTTAATAACATTGTAAATGTTATACCTAGCATATACATTTGAGCATAAACTAAGAAGTGATGCTAGAATAATGAGTTTGAGTGCAATGCTATTATATATGATTTAATGGAGATAATGTTGCATGTAATATGAGAAGTATACAAATTAATTTTCTTTAGACCTATAATGAAATGATTAAACTTTTGATTTGATCTTAATTATATAAGATGATTCTAAGGTCTAAATTACATGTAAACAGTGGAGACACACATCACACATAATATCTAAATTAATTTATGAAACAATTATACATAGGATATCATGTGATGAAAAAAATCCATAAACACAGAAATTTCTGAATCAAACGAACTAAGATAGCATTTAAAAACGGAGTTGAAATTGGGCAAATTGACAACACCAAACAAACTTAAATGGGCAAGTTTAGTTTGCCGATAGATGGAGATTTCTGTGCTCTTTCTGAAAAGATATTAAACGCGAAAATCGGACGAGCGGATCAAAAGATATGGTTATTTGAAGTTTTGATCAAAAACTCACTTTTTAAAAGATTAAGCATGCGTTTAGATGAAAGTTTGTTTTCTATTTTATTTGATAATATTTTTCATTATAAGGGCTATCAAATGCAACAAATAGAAAGGAATCAAAAACGTTGCGCATTTTAATTTTTAGTTTAAGCCCTTAAATAAACCATTTAAATCCAATCTTTAAAATAGTTTCACTGGTCTTGATAATAATTTCAATATTCAATTTCTAATGATAATTCAAGACAATTAAGGGTAAAGGATTTAAAAGGATATATATAACAATTTAAAAAAAAATGATAGGTAGGTCTCCTTTAAAATCATATGACTTTATGTTCAATTTTAATTCAATTTGATTTGATAAACATTAGGCTTAATATGTGAAAGTCATATTTCATAAAATATAGAGGGACCATAAGCATTTTGGATCAATAAATACAAAAACAAACAAAAGAAAAAGAAATAAAGCACATCATGAAGTAGAGTATTGATATTTCATTTTTAATTATTTCTACTTCATGCAAATGAAAGATACTAAATGATAAGAGATTTAGGTATCCAAAGTTGACCATGTGTAATGGTTCCTTTGGGCACCCAAATATGGAGTGATGGCTTTTGAGAAGATAATGATCAATGAGCCTTTTTAATTAATGTTGATATGTCATTTTTCTTTATGGGTCTCCATTCATACATTGGTTGTTTATTACTTAAATCCATATAATGATTATGTGAATTGTTTGAAAAATAATTCATTGGAGGTTTATGTTTATTTAAATTATTTTTCAAAATAGCTTGA
This sequence comes from Dactylorhiza incarnata, assembly GCA_033032865.1. NCBI lineage: Eukaryota > Viridiplantae > Streptophyta > Magnoliopsida > Asparagales > Orchidaceae > Dactylorhiza > Dactylorhiza incarnata. The sequence goes on along the minus strand of JAWHQI010000006.1, from coordinate 19,931,079 downwards.
TGTTGATAATTATAATGATTTTTATTATATGGATTGTTTAAAATTTTATAAGAGTGATTGTCTTTCTTTAGAAGTGATTGTTGAAAATGTGGATTACAATATGTTTTAGAAGGTTGATCATTATTTTGATGATTTTCATTTCCACTCTTTCTTATAGACATACTCTTATAATATAAAGGATAATATTTTATATTTTGATTTTCATGAAAAGGAGTTTTTAAGTTTGAGTCATGATTGAAAATATATTGATACTTATAATAGTGACTCTTAAGAATTTTGTGAGGGTCATAATTCTTTTTGAAACTTAACTCCTTTTGAGTTGATGTATGAAAATGATCCTTTTTAGAAATGATTTTGTAAGTTAATTTATCCTTGTTATTCAAAATCTTATGATGAGATTCATTAGATGACATTTGAAATTTTTCAACAAAAGATTTTAATTGTATTAACTTACAAGATAAAACATCATTTTCAATTAACAATTTTTCATTATGCCTTTTAGAAATTAAGAGTCCTTTTTCAATTTCCTTGAATTTTTCTTTTAATAAATTACAATTAAGACAAGGAATAGGAATTTCAACTAAAGAGCATGAAAGAGAATTTAACACATCAATATTTGATTCTACGTTATCGTTTGCTTTTAAAGATTTATTTTCTAAACGTAATTTGGAATTAGCAATTTTTAATTTTAAAATTTTACGTTTAGCAATTTTAAGCATACGAGATGTAGAAATAGAATTCGTTACAAAAAGAGAAGTTTTTTATTTTCTTACGTTGCAATTGTTTCCGTCTTCTCTTTTGCTTGATGTGTTGCCAACAAATGAGTCCAATATTATGATGTTGTATTCTTCTTCCTCCAAGCATAAGTCCTCATCGATTTCTTCTCTTGGATCCATAAGAAATTCCTCGTCGATTTCTCTCTTAGATTTATCATCCTCCAAGAATGAGTCCTTGTCGATTTCTTCTCTTGGATCCATAAGAAATTCCTCTTGTTCATCATCTGTACAAGGAAGACTATAAGTATTTTCAAGAAATTCCCAAACTTCATAAGCAGTAGGAAGTGTATAAATAAGTTTGAAAATATTTTGATCTAATGCACAATATAGACTATTCATAGATTTGGCATTTAAAAACATTTCATTTTATTTAAAATACTTGGGGGCATTTTAATTGTAAAATTCCATACTTCCATATCCAAAGATTTAAGAAATTTTTCCATTATAAATTTCCACCCATTATAATTTTTCCCTTCAAATAAAGGTGGTGTTAAAGATTTTTCATTTATAAGAAAATTTCCCCTATTAGTAGAAGCGAGATCATGAGACGCCATTATTCCTGGTTTTTAAACCGTTTGGAGCAACCTTCCTATAATACCACTTGTTGGATCGTATGACGCCCATAGAGGGGGGGGGGGGGGGGGGTGAATAAGGGTGTTTAAAATATAAGTTTTGCTTAATAATTTTTAAACAGATTTTACTTTACTAAAAAATTACTTATAAACACTTTCAAACCAATGCAATTTTTGTATTAAACAAAACACAAATTTCTAAGATAAGGATTATGCCACCAAATATGTAATTAAAGAAAAAGACATAATTATATTAATCATGAAATTTGCATACAATAAAAATGATCTTAACAATGCTTAAGATCAAGGCACAATTATGTTAATAAAAAATTCAACAATTTTGGTTTACCAATCCTTCTCCCAAGGATGGGAAGGCTATCACTTGTCTCTCCCAAGACCAAGACCAAGCCTATCCTCTAGATCTTCCCAAGAAATAGACGTAGCACACAAGGCCACGATTTCCCACCAAGCCACGCAAGGACTTGGATGCTCCGCACAAGGAAGCGTTTTTCCCCTAAGCCACGCAAGGACTTAGACGCTCCGCATAAGGAAGCGATTTTCCCTACCAATACAAAGTAAAATGTATATAAATGAAAATACAAGATAAAATAAGAACTCCCTAGAAATTCAAATCTCTGAAAGGAAGGTTGAAGGCTCGAGAAGATCGTTGATGTAGAAGCGTGTCTGATCTCGTCTTCAATTTCAAACCTTCTCAGCACAAATGGGAGTTCTTGAGATTCTGGAGCTCTCTGGTTCGTATGCACTCAGGAAGGAACTTAGAATCTTCAATGCTTTGAATGCACGAACACAAGGAGTCAATTTATAGAAAATCGCTGTCTCCTGGGCGACATCGACTGTCGGAATTTTCCGACAGTGCTAAACTGTCGCTGGAGTCCCGTCGTGCGGGCAGTTGCTGTAACCGCTGAGCTGTCGCCTGGGCGACATCGATGTCGGAATTCTGATAGCGCAAAACTGCCGGTCGTGGTGGTGTCGTGGGCAGTTGTTGTAACCTCCGAGCTGTCGCCTGGGCGATATCGCTGTCGGATTTCCGACAGCTCAAAACTGACTTTCGTCATGCTGCCGTGGAGGGAAGTAGTTGTAACTTCTCTGCTGTCGCGTGGGCGACATCAGCTGTCTGAATTTTCCGACAGTGAAATTTTCCTACATTCAAATTTAGCTCCAGCAGAAATGTGAACATCTCATACCTATTACCTGCACACCATTAATAAAAATAGAATCAAATACATACGGGACTTTGTTATTATCAAACCGGAGGAGTGCGAAACGCATGCTCCAACAATAATGATATCAGAAAGATAGTACTACAATGTTATGTTAATTCATGGTTTCAAAATATATAAACATTGTAGAAAGCATGCTAGGATATCTAGTGCATTTCATAAGTAAAGAATAGTATAGAATTAGCATTAGGATCCAATACTCATGAGAAGAAGTGTTATGGAAGATAATGATGTGCACATAAGTGTATTTTTGAGTATAGTAAACACATGTTTTAATCAAAAATACAAGTAATATGTAAAGTAAGAGCACAATAAAACACAAATAATTTTACTTCCACAAACTTCAATGCACACAAAAAAATGTACAACTACCAAGGTTCTTTGCACACACAATGCTCATTAAGATTTATCAGGGTGCAAAGTAGTGCTTGGGGGATCACCTAGTTTTATTCTTCAAGATTGATTTTTATTGTGATCAGGTGTACTTAAGAATAAGTGGTTTTTATTTTGAAAGAAAGTTATGGTTTGCAAAAGATACTTTACTATTCTTTCCAAGGTGCTCAACCTCACAACGCTTATTAAGAATTATCAGGAGGTTCAAGTAGTGCTTGGTGGAGTTATCTTTGTCACTTTATTTTATGATTTTGTTTTGTACAAATTTCTCCGAATACACTTGTTTTGCAAACCAATATAATTTATGAGAAAGATAACAACTTTTCTTAATTTTTAAAAGTGCAAATAAAGGAGTGTAGGTAAGATACTTGTGCAATTTTAATTCATTGTACTAATACAAAACATACACAAGCATTCTTAGATTAAACACAAATGTAGACAATGCCAAAATAAGTGAGTGAATAAAGATCATTATCAAACATAAAACATTTACTCATACTTAGAGGCATGCTACGCATAGTTCTACACAACTTTCAATCTAATTGATGCACATGTTAATAGATATATCAAAGCATGATGAAAACAATGTTCAAAGAGTTTGAAAAGATAAAGTGCAACATTATAGAAGTTCTAAGGAATATATTAAATCATGCTTGATTCTCATACGAGAATCCATACAGTTTTTTTGATAGTTTCAGTGTTTTATATTTTTGTATTTGAATTTATTTTCAAAAAGACATAAACTTCAAAAAGCAAGACATATTTTTTTGTAATTTGGATTTTGTAAAAATAATAGACTTTACACAAAACATATTTTTTTTTTGTAATTTTAGCTTTTGTATTTGATTTTTCAAAAATAGACTTTAAACAAAACATATTTTTTGTAGTTTTAACTTTTGTATTTTGTATTTGATTTTTCAAAAGTAAAATATAATCAGAAGTGCAAAAACAAATAGTACATATAGATTAATATATTTTTACGATTTTTTCAAAATTTTAAAAATACAGAAAAACACATAAGTATGCTAGCACCGGCATTAGCGCTAGCGCGGGAAACAGTACACGTTTTTTTATGATTTAGGAATTTTTAATTGTTGATCTTGATTAAGTGTCCCAATAGTAGTTTCATGCTGAAATCTCAGATTTTTAGGAGATGTTTTCGATGGTTAAAACGTGCAAATATTGTGTTTTGTGAATGTGATTTAACTCGAAAGATCTAGGACACCTCACTAAAGTCATAATAATCAAAATCTTGCATCGGGAAGAGGTTTAGTAAATATGTCAGCGAGTTGAGAGTCCGTGCCAATGAAGCTTACTTTTACATGCTCTTTCTTAATGTGATCCCTAATGAATTGATGACGAACATCGATGTGTTTGGATCTAAAGTGGTGTACAGGATTATATGTGAGGTCTATTGCACTTTTGTTGTCACATTTAAGATCAATGTTTTTAAGATGAAATCCAAAGTCCTCTAGTGTTTGACTCATCCATAAAGCTTGTGCACAACAGCTACCAAGTGTGATATATTCGGCCTCCGTGGTGGAGAGTCCAACCGAAGATTATTTTCGACTAGACCAAGCTACTAAAGAGGGTCCTAGAAAGTGACAAGTACCGCTAGTGCTTTTTTGATCTAGTGAACACCCGGCGTAGTCCGAATCGGAATAGCCGTGGAGTGTGAATGAATCATTGTGTGGGTACCATAATCCTAATTTAGATGACCCTAATAGATAACAAAAAATTATGGATTGGCTTGAAAGCGAGCACATAAACATACGGCAAACATTATATCTGGTCTAGATGCACTTAAGTAAAGAAGATATTCTATCATTCCTCTATATAGCGTTTGATCAATTGAAATTCCGGATTCATCTTTTCCTAGTTTTAAAGAAGCACTCATGGGAGTAGAAGCTTGTTTGAGATTTTCAAATCCAAATCGTTTAAGCATATCGTGAACATATTTTGTTTGACAAATAAAGATACCATCAGTTTGTTGTGAGATTTGAAAACCAAGAAAATGTGATAGTTCTCCTACAAGACTCATTTCAAATTCATTTTTCATTACTAATACTACTTCATTACACAACTCTTCATTAGTGGCTCCAAAAATGATATCATTAACATATATTTGTAAAATAATTAGATCGTTATTATTATGCTTAATGAAGAGTGTGTTGTCGGCACTTCCCATAACATAACCGTGCTTTAACAAAAATGATGTAAGTCGATCATACCATGCACGGGGCGCTTGTTTTAAACCATAAAGCGCTTTTTCTAATTTGTAAACATGATTAGGGAATTTTTCATTTATGAAATCGGGGGGTTGTTCTACATAAACTTCTTCTTTTATAAACCCATTTAAAAAGGCACTTTTAACATCCATTTGAAATAATTTTATTCGTTTAAAACTCGCAAATGCCAAAAATATTCGTATAGATTCCAAGCGAGCAATGGGTGCAAAAGTTTCTTCAAAATCTATGCCTCGATTTGAGAATAACCTTGAGCGACTAAGCATGCTTTATTTCTTATAATCCTAGATTCACCATCTAATTTATTTTTAAAGATCCATTTTACTCCGATAATTGGATGATTCGATGGTCTATCTACTAGATTCCAAACTTTATTTCTTTCAAATTGTCCTAACTCTTCATTCATAGCCAAAAACCAAAATTCGTCATTTAAAGCGATGGAAACGTTTTTAGGTTCGATTTCAGAAACAAAGCAAATATTTGAAAACATTTCATGAAGAGAGGATCGAGTTCTTACCCCAGTAGAAGGTTCCCCAATGACTAGCTCTTTTGGATGATTTTTTGAGAAGTTCAACACGCTTGGAGGTGCATATTCAACTTCATTGGACTTCTCCTCCTCTTCTTTTGACGGTTCCTCTTTGTCGTGCTCCAAAGATGCCAAAGGTTCATCATTTGTACCTGTAGAAGGCTTCTCTGCACATGGTATAAACTCATCAAATTTAACATTAATATACTCTTCAACCTTACTCGATCTTGTATTAAATATTCTATAGGCTTTACTGGTTGAAGAATAACCAAGAAATATTCCTTCATCACATTTCTCATCAAATTTTCCTAAAGAGTCTTTTGTATTAAGAATAAAACATTTAAATCCAAATACTTTAAAATATGATACGTTAGGTTTCTTTTGAAAATATAGTTCATATGGTGTGAGATTTAGAGATGGGCGAAGCATAACTCTATTTATTACATAGCATGATGTGCTTACGACTTCGGCCCAAAAAGACTTAGGTAATTTATATTCAGATAACATGGTGCGTGCTAGTTCTTGGATTGTCCTATTTTTCCGTTCTACAACACCATTTTGTTGAGGTGTGCGTGGAGCGGAGAACTCATGCTTAATACCTAACATTTCACAAAAAGATTTAAAGTTTTCATTTTCAAATTCACCTCCATGATCCGAGCGAATGCATTTTATTTTTAAATCTAGTTCATTTTGAATGCGCGTACATAATTTTGAGAATTCGCAAAATGCATCAGATTTGGAAGTGAGAAATAAAGTCCAGCAATATCTTGAGAAATCATCTATTAGAACGAAGGTGTTTATTTTACCACCAAGACTTGCGGTGTTAACGGGACCAAAGAGATGCATATGAATTAGTTGTAGTGGTTTTGAAGTAGAAATTTCGTTTTTGCTTTTAAAAGATGATTTTGTAAATTTTCCTTTTTGGCATGGTGAACATAGTGAAGATAAATTTCCATTCAACTTAGGCAATCCTCTAATCAATTCCCTTTTTGCTAGTTTTAAAATGAGCTTTGTACTAGCGTGACCTAAACGTCTATGCCATAGTTCTAATTCATCATTTTTGGTTATAAAACATTTTATAGATGATTTGGAAAGATCATGAAATGAAACTATGTAAACATTGTGAATTCTAGGTGCAGTTAGTAACACATCTTTTGTTTTAGGATTAACTATTTTGCAAAGATTAGTGGATGATTCAAATAATACGTTTAATCCTTTATCACATAGTTGACTTATAGATATTAAGTTATGTTTCAAACCTTTAACATAAATAACATTTGAGATAAAAAAAAGATTCGTTACCCACTGTACCAACTCCCATGATCCTTCCTTTACCGTTAATACCAAACATTACGATCCCTCCTTTCTTCTTTTCTAGGCTAAGGAATTTTGCTTTGTTGCCCGTCATGTGCTTGGAGCAGCCTGAGTGCAAGTGCCACACGTCCTCAGTTTCCTTAGCCTTCCTGTAAATCTAGAGAGAAGATGAGAGTAAAGATCCAGATACCCAAGAGGTGTAACGGTCCATGCCTGCCAACACGGGACCCAGCTGGACCGCCGGCACCTTCCTGGCCCAGGCCCGCCAACACGGGACCCAGCTGGCACCAGAAGGATTCAGCATATCCAGATGGTCTACAGACCATGCACCCCAACCCCTCTCTATCCCACCACAGGGCACAGTGGGTTGTTGGAGACAGGAATCCCTCTTTGATGAGAATTGAGACAGTTAAGCGACAGCGTGTGGACTTCCCAGAAGGTCACCCATCCCAGAATTACTCCAGCCCGAGCACGCTTAACTATGGAGTACTTTCACTTCTCATCACCAATAGAGCAACTCAATTGGTGATGAGAAGTGAAAGTACTCCATAGTTAAGAGTGCTTGGGCTGGAGCAATTCTGGGATGGGTGACCTCCTGGGAAGTCCACGCGTTGCCGCTTAACTGGCTTAATTTTCATCAAAGGGGGACTGCGGTCTCCAACAACCCGTTGTGCCCTGTGGTGGGACAGAGAGGGGTTGAGGTGCATGGTCTGCAGACCATCTGGTTAGGCTGAACCCTTCCGGTGCCAGCTGGGTCCCGTGTTGGTGGGCCTGGGCCAGGAGGGTGCCGGCGGTCCAGCTGGGTCCCGTGTTGGCGGGCCTGGACCGTTACAAAAAGTCCTATCCTCCAGGATTGCACATTTAAAGAACATGATCAAAAGATAGTTTGGATAATAATTACAAAAGCTTGCAAGACTCTCCTTTTCTATTTACACATTTAAAGAATTCGACGTCATAGCCGGAGCATGATCGTCGATATTCCGAAAGAAGGAAAGACTGTTACTTCTATTCATCAAAGTAGGATAACGGTTAGTTTCTCGAAATAGGAGTACTTGCGAGACTCCTCGAAAATTCCTGCCTAATTCTACTCACATCACAAAAATGCTTTTGCATAATTAAAATTTAAAACATCAAGTTTTTGTCGCCGTTGCCGGGGAGTGATCATCGATATTCTGAAAGAAGGAAAGGTTGTTACTTCTATTCATCAAAGTAGGATAACGGTTAGTTTCTCAAAGTAGGAGTACTCGCGAGACTCCTCGAAAAAGCCTGCCTAATTCTATTATAATCCCAAAAAGTCTTTTGCTGAATTAAAATTTAAAATATCAAGTTTTTGGCATCGTTGCCGATGAACTATTGTTATTTTGAAATAAGAATCGCTATTAATTTAATCTTTTACCACTTCCTCCCCATTTTTCTCTCGTACATATATTTTCTAAACAAAAAAACAAAAATGCAAAAAAACTAGAAAAAGCTCAAAAAAATCCAAAATCAATCATCTATATATATTTTCATCCGAAAAATAAAATAAAAATTAAAAAGCTCTTTCTTTTTTTTTATTTATATCATCATCAAAGAGTCCACAAAATCAAATCAAAATATTTTAAAAAACTCTTTCTCTCTTCTTCTTGAATATATTATCCTAAAAAACTTAAAAAAAATCAAAACATTTTTTTTATAAAAGTCTTTTTTTTCATTCTCTTTCTCTTCCTCTTGTATTTATTTATCTTCAAGAAAAACCTAAAAATCAAATCAAATTTTTTTATTACAAAAAGGAAAACTTTTTTTCTATAAAAGTACATGACCCGGGGAAACTCTTCGGATAATCCGGAATTTGCTTTTGATCCCAAAATCGAGCACACTCTTCACTGTTGGAACATGCTTTCCGTATCTCTTGGTTTGACAATACCAAATCCTATTGTATTTGATCTTGCTTGTGTTTATAGTGTGCAGGTACTATAGTTATATAACCCTATGAACAGGATGCTGATTGATGACGATTCTCTGAAAAAAGAGCTACTCCGATGGTGGCATCCTCAATATCGAGAAATATATTACCACCCTCTCGATTCCGATCTACATTTGATCGTCCAGCGCGACTACTGGAGGCAGCCATCCTCAAATCTGAACCAAAATAAAAGTGAAGGGAAAACATCAAAAATCTGGACACGAAATCTACCGCTGCGCGGTAGCTGCTATCGCCGCGCTGTAGCTGACAAAACTACTATTTGTCTTCCTCCTCCGATTTCACCCAAATAATCCTCCAAATCATTCGAGAAAGCTTGAAAATTCTAGATCCGAGATATCTCAACTAATCTAACATGAATACTCAAACAATATTTCATAGATCTACCAAAATGACTTGAAATTTTTCTCAAAAATCCTCCTATGACTACATTGCCATGAAATTTTGTAAATCCGCTAGATCCTAGCTTGAATCACTAACATGATGCATAAAAGAAAGTAAAAGAACAAAAGAAAATCCTTACCTATTGCTAACGCCGGCGGAAGCTGAAGGAAAATGCGAGATCTAAAAACCCTTGACCAAATGAAATCTGACCGGGTCAGATACTTTTATTTCACGCAAACTACCGCGGTGTTGTAACTCTATCGCTGGCGGTAGTGAATTTGTTTAGTTCTTTATTTTTGTCTTTCATGTTTTTGCTGGTTTTTTCTTTCTTTATGCATTTATTTAATTTCTATTATTTTCTTCACGAAAACCTCAAATAAAAATAAACTAGAAAACATTCTCAAAACACCACAAATATGATTTTGTTTTTTATATATCAAAATCAAATACAAAAATATAAACTCATTTTTATATCAAAAAAACTGTGTGGGCTCTATTGTAAATATCAAGCATGATTTCTTCTATCATTTTTGACCTTCTACAATGTTGTGATTCATATTTTAAAACTACTTTAAACATTGTCTTTATCATGCTTTGATACTTCTAAACACATGTGCATAAATTATATTGTAAAAGTTGTGTAGAACCAAGCTTAGCATGCCTCTAAGTATGAGTAAATGTTTTATGTTTGATAATGATATTTATTCACTCACTTATTTTGGCATTGTATACATATGTCTTTAATCTAAGAATGCTTGTGTATGATTTGTAATAGTACAATAAATTAAAATTGCATAAGTATCTTACCTAGACTACCTTTATTTGCACTTATAAAAGTTAAGAAAAGTGGTTATGTTTTCATAAATTATATTGGTTTGCAAAACAAGTGTATTCGGAGAACTTTGTACAAAACAAAAATCATAAAATAACGTGACAAAGATAACTCCACCAAGCACTACTTGAACCTCCTGATAAGTCTTAATAAGCGTTGTGAGGTTGAGCACCTTGGAAAGAATAGTAAAGTGTCTTGTGCAAACCTTATCTTTCTTTCAAAATAAAAACCACTTAATCTTAAGTACACCGGATCACTAGTCTCAATATTAAAATAAAATAAAATATGTGATCCCCAAGCACTACTTTGCACCCTGATAAGTCTTAATGAGCATTATGTGTGCAAAGCACCTTGGTGGTTGTACATATTTTTTGTGCATTGAAGTGTGTGGAAGTAAAATTATTTGTGTTTTATTGTGCTCTTTACTTTATATATTTCTTGTATTTTTTATTAAAACATTTGTTTACTCTATTCAAAATACACTTATGTGCACATCATTATCTTCCATAACACTTCTTCTCATGAGTATTGGATCCTAATGCTAATTCTATACGACCCTTTCTTTATGAAATGTACTACATAACCTAGCATGCTCTCTACAATGTTTTGTATGTTTTGAATTTGTGAATTAATATAACGTTGTAGTTATTTCTTTTTGAAAACATTATTTCTTGCTTGGTTACTTTATTGTCTAACTTACAGATTTTAAATGCAAATTGATTTACAAAAGCATCTTCATTTTTGGAATTTAACTCATATATCTTCTTATGAATCGTCATGTTTATAAAAAGATGTTTTCTTGTATTTCTATAAGTCTTCCACATCATCCCTGTATATTTTTACCTCGCGCTGTCATACTTATATCAAGTCTTAAATATCAAAATTCCTTGTTCAACAAATGGTAGACTTGCTTGGTAAAATTTATATTGGTTATTCTAACACATATATCACTTTTGTGCTAAAAACTCTAATCTATTCCAATGAAAATTTGTATGCTAAAAACACTCCTCTTAACATGAAAATATTGCAATGCTAAAACTCTGATTTATTAATGGATTTCAAATTAGCTGTGTGACCTTTTCTGTAAAAATTCAAATAAAAATAATTAACAAACCCATAAGATATGAACTCATCATTAGATTTAAAATGCTTAAATGTTTCCAATAATTATTATCCATGACTTCATATATTGTAACACCCCAATTCTGGTAGTTCCGCGATGTAGGCGGAGTGGTAGTGCGGCACGTGAAGCAGGCTAGAATTTTCCCTGTCTGCTCTTAGCGCACGATCAGTGGCCTCATCGCGCACGACCAGTGATCGTGTGCCAGCGATCGTGCGTTAATTCAGAAGAGAATCGAGTTCTGTCTCGGACAGTGCGCACGACCATTTCCCTCTTCGCGCACGACCAGTGATCGTGCGCCAGCGATCGTGCGCTTATTCGCAAGAATTCAGAGTTCTGTCCCGGATAGTGCGCACGACCATTGCCCTCGTCGCGCACGACCACTGACCGTGCGCCTGTGATCGTGCGCCCTGTTTATTCTGTTCCGCGATTTTGAGCGGAGAAGAAGATCCGACCGATCAAATTTCTTGGAATTTGATCCAACGGCTGGGATTTGTTGCTGGGGGGTCTTAGGGCTTTGGAGAGGGATTAAACCCTCATTATTTCATAGTGTTTCTCTCTCCTAGGCTAGAGGAAGAAGAAGGGGGCAAGGAAGAAGAAGAGGAGATTTCGCCATTGACGGAGCTCCGGAGCTCCATTTCGCGAGCCGTTTCCAGATCCGGAGAGTGCAGCCCGGTGCGGTTCTTTCCCTCCGCGTAGAATCTCGGATCCATGGCGAAGAGGAACACGTCTAGGGTAACGATTCTTCCTCCCGAACTTTGGACTTGTATTTGTCCATTCATTCCTCTTTCTTTGCTTGCATGAGGTATCTCTTTCACCAAATGGGTGAAGTGTAGGATTTCCTCAAGTCCTTCGGGACTCCGGGTAGATTGTGTCCGTCCCCGGCATATTGCATGTAGAAAATCCGGTAGTCGTGCGGATTTAGGCATTTTGTGTGAAGCCTATTCGTGGCCGTGAGCCCGAATCGGTGATGCTTGATTTGCGACGTTGCATTTAGGTTAGACCTAGAATGCGTGCCGGAGAATGACTCCGTGAACTCACCTATAGTATTGCGGGAGTTAAGTGTAGGCGTCTTGTGAAGATCCCTACGAAAGCCCCATGCTTTGAGTTTTGGATGAAGGCAAACCTTCACCACGTTATTGATGCGGAGCGTATGTACCTCCCTTGTTGAGAATTCGCGAAGCCTAGATCCTTATGAAGGGGTTAGGTGCGTAGCGTATATTTTTGTGTAGCACTTGAAAGTGCTAAACCCTTACGGGCCGAGGTGAAGCCGTACCCGCGTCGTGCGATAGATCGCGACGATTAGAGCACGGGCAAAGCTGAACCGAACCCGTTTCCATGCAGATCGGCGAGAGGTCCCTTCCTCATGAAGGCCGTGTGATCATGGGAGAGGTCGTGGAAGGTGTCATACCTAGACCGACCAAAAGCTCTTGTTTCCCACCTAAGGTTGTGACCCTTAGGGTGGAGTGTTGTGAAATTGATGTTATGTTTAGCCTCATGCGATTTGCTTAGGCGGTTGTGGGAAACCTTCGGGTGAACCCAACCAACATCACGTGCATACCTAGGTTCCCTTCTTTTTGATGCTCAACCTAGAAGATTGATTGTGCTTGAAACCTCACCTTGTGTAGTTGCACTCTCTTTAGATTTAGTACTTGTGCTAGTATGGCTTACTTGCAGGGTAGAATCTCCGCCACCCCGGGAAAGGGGTGGGGTCGTTATAATTTGGTCAGCTGTGCTGACCGTTGCCTTGTTTACCACCGCTTGGTGGAATGTTCTTATGCAGGTGCAGGTGAGCCTAGCGGGAAATAGCGGGCGTTGGTCCTCTTGCTGTCCTTTTGCTGAGTTGGCCCTCGAAGGCCAGCCTTTTTCCTGTTTTCTCATGTATTGCCGGCCTGCGTGCCGATGTATGTTTTTTTAGAGTTTTGTACATTGATTTGATGTAAGGCCCTAAGGCCGTAACTCTTATTTCTGGATTCATTCCTATGATAGTGGACATGTCTATTTGAATGGTTTAATTAATGCTTCCGCTTACGTTTTGTACTCTCGTTAGTTGTTACTTTTCTGGTTATCACCTTTTAACTCCTAGCTAGTGTGGTTTGTATGGCGTGGGGTCCCGGCCGGACCTGCTGTTATACTTTTTGTACTGGCAGGGTGTTACAATTTGGTATCGGACTTAAGGCGTCGATCCGTAGTTTAGCGAATTCAGGACGAATTCCTTTTAAGGGGTGGTGCGCACGGGCTGTGCATTCACCTAAAACGACAAAAACTAATAAGAATGTCCACTTAGGAATGAAAAAACATACTTGTTTGCGGAACCTGAGCGTTCCATGATTGATGTTTGATATGTTTAGGGTCACTAAATTGTGCCTTGCATGATTATAGGTGACTAGAAGTGCTGCGGGGCGGTCTCAACCCCGTAACACCGCTGAAAGTAGTGGGTCGGCTGAGGTGCCAGCGACCACTCCTTCGGCTGAGATGATCAGAATGGTCGCAGAAGCAGTCTTCGCGATGATCAATGCTCAACCGCAAAGGCTTGCACAGCCTGCTACGCCTACTACTGATGCAGCCCCGGTAGTTGAACCTGCAGTGGAACCTGCGGTAGCACCAAGGGTTGATGCCCCTGTGCCAGTAGCTGCAGTGGAACCGGCGTTAGCACCAAGGGTGGAGCGTCAAGTTGCGCAAGTAGTTGCGGGGCGAGCGCGTGACCAACAATTAAAGCACTTCTTGAGCTTTAATCCTCCTACCTTCTCGGGATCTGAGTCCCCAACGGAGGCAGAAGACTGGTTGTCAAGAGTTAGAAGAACTCTGAGGGCGACGGCGACGGACGAAGCCATGATGGTCACCTTAGCCACTTTCCTTCTTGACGGAGAGGCTGTGCTGTGGTGGGAAGAGCAGGAACTGCACAAGTTCGGCGATAGAGACATTACTGAAATAACAATGGCTGAGTTTTCAAAGTCGTTCCTCCAGCGGTTTATCCCCTCTGCCCAACGCATTGCGTTACAAAACCAGTTCCTGAGGTTAACTCAGGGTGATCGCTCCGTTGACGATTACTTACATGAGTTTACCAAACTGAGTCGCTATGCGGGGGCATTGGTGGAGGATGAGGAGACGAAGACGAATAAATTCTATGAAGGGCTTCGGGACGAGTTGAGGCTGCTCCTTGCAGGCCCTATGACGTTTGGCTTCCAAGTGATGGTGCAAACCGCCAGATCTTTGGAGTTGGACATGAAGAGGGTACAAGCAAAGAGTGTTGTAAAGAAACCTGAGTTTCATGCGCCGGCCTCTCAGTCCAAGCCGGACTTCAGAAGGAACAAGCGGAAGTTCAAGCAGGCGGAACCAGCTTCTTCGAACGTTTCGGGAGCCACGACCGCGCGGACTCCTATTACGTGTTTCACCTGCGGGAAGGTGGGACACAAAGCTGCGGTGTGTCGAAGTGGTCCCCCAAAGGCGGCAAATCGAGCGGTGGATTATGCTCGGGCTGCGGAAAAGGGCAAAGCGGCAGAGTCTTCGGCCTCCCAACACATTCCGACTCAGCCGAGAGTCTATTCGCTTGGCCAACAAGAAGCTATACGACAAACCGACGTCGTCACAGGTACGAATTAGAAGTTAGCTTTTACAGCTATGTATATGATTCTCACTGTTGTACGACTATGTGTTATTTGTGTACAATTAGGTTTCGTCCTAATTTTCAACTATCCGGCGAGAGCTCTATTCGATACGGGTGCATCGCACTCTTTTCTGTCTGAGGACTTCGTGGTGCGAATCGGAGTGCCGTCTACCTTTGTAGAGGATAGATTGGAAGTAGTGCTACCCAATGGATCTCGAATGAGTGCGGATAGGAAGAGCCGTGTGAAGGTGCGGATCGGAAGTCAAGATTTCGACTTGGAAGCGTCGTTACTACCGTTAGCTGAATTCGATGTGATCTTCGGCATGGACTGGCTCTCGGAGCAGCGAGCATGCATAGATTGCAATACAAAGGAGATCACTCTGGGAACGAACACCGACGATGAAACCACATTCGCCGGTATGCGAGGAGCGAGCAAGACGCTGATGTCTGCTCTCCAGGTGGTTAAGGCGGTGAGAAAAGGCGCCGAGTTGTTCTTCACCTTGTTGGAGGCTTCGGAGCCAAAGCCCAGGTTGTGTGATATCCCAGTTGTAGCGGAATACGCCGACGTGTTTCCTAACGAACTCCCTGGGGCTCCGCCTCATCGGGAGATTGATTTCTGTATCGAGTTGGTGCCAGGTGCCAAACCTGTGGCCCGCTCACCATACAGAATAGCGCCAAAGGAATTGGCAGAGTTGAAGGTCCAATTGCAAGAGCTGCTAGAGCAAGGCTACGTACGTCCAAGTTCTTCGCCTTGGAGTGCACCGGTCCTCTTTGTGAAAAAGAAGGATGGGAGCTTGCGTCTATGTATCGATTATAGAGAGCTAAACAAGTTGACCGAGAAAAACCGATATCCGATTCCTAGAATCGATGATCTATTCGACCAACTGATGGGGTCGACGGTTTACTCCAAGCTAGACCTAAGGTCCGGCTACTATCAACTGCGAATAAGGGAATGCGACATTCCAAAGACGGCGTTCAGTACCCGCTTTGGGCACTTTGAGTTCACGGTAATGTCGTTCGGTCTATCCAACGCACCGTCGGTATTCATGGACTTGATGAATAGGACATTCCGAGAGTATTTAGATCAATTTGTGATCGTCTTCATCGACGACATTTTGGTATACTCTCAGTCGGAAGAGGAGCATGTAGGGCATCTGCACGCAGTCCTGAGCACCTTGAGGAGGAGTCAGCTATATGCCAAGTTCTCCAAGTGCGAGTTTTGGCTACCGTCAGTGGCATTCCTTGGTCATGTTGTTAGTGGCGAAGGAATTGCAGTTGATCCGTCGAAGATAGAAGCGATCCGAGCGTGGCCTTTGTTGAAAAACGTAGCGGAAGTCCGAAGTTTCTTAGGACTTGCCGGCTATTATAGGCGCTTTGTGGAAAACTTCTCGAGGATCGCACTTCCTCTCACAAAACTGACTAGGAAGGATCATAAGTTCGTTTGGTCGCCCGAGTGCGCACGAGCTTTTGCAGAGCTAAAGAGCAGTCTGACCACGGCGCCCATTCTATGCTCGCCACAAGGTACGGAAGGCTACGAAATATATAGCGACGCCTCAGGAAGTGGTTTGGGTTGTGTCCTAGTGCAGTTCGGGAAGGTAATTGCCTACGGCTCCCGGCAACTGAAGGTTCACGAGAGGAATTACCCGGTCCATGACTTGGAGCTAGCGGCCGTGGTTTTTGCCCTCAAACTTTGGAGACACTATCTATATGGCGTGAAGATCGATATCATTACCGACCATAAGAGCCTCAAGTACTTACTAGACCAAAGGGAGTTGAACATGCGCCAAAGGAGGTGGATGGAGTTCCTTGGGGACTACACCTTCGATATCAAGTATACTCCCGGTAAAGGAAATGTAGTTGCAGACGCGTTGAGTCGTCGGGCTCCCGCACAAGCAAATTGGATTTTGATGCACGATGAGCGTCTAATCCGTGAGCTAGAAGAGATGGAGATCATATGCATTGATAGGAGAACGTCTACTTCAGCATGCTTGAACTGGACGGAAGTTCACTACGACCTTGCCGACCGAGTTCGACAAGCATTGGAGTTGGACGAGAGCTTGAAACGATACAAAGCGGAAACCGTTGAAGGGTTAAACGCTGATTTCTCCTTCGAAGACGACCTTATGTGGAAGCAGGAAAGGTTATGCATCCCAAACGTTGGTACTCTACGGGCGGAATTGATGTACGAGGCTCATCATACCAAGTACTCGATCCACCCGGGGAGCACTAAAATGTTTATGGATATGAAGAAACTGTTCTGGTGGCCGGGCATGAAGAAAGACATTGCCCTTTACTTGGCCAAGTGTCATACTTGCGCGTTGGTGAAAGCGGAATGTCAACGTCCCGGTGGGTTCCTGAAGTCCTTGCCGATTCCGGAGTGGAAGTTTGATGATATTTCGATGGATTTCGTGCACGGATTGCCGAGATCGCAACATGGAAACGACGCCATATGGGTGATCGTGGACCGTTTGACAAAGGTATCACACTTCATTCCGAACCGGAAGGATGATTCTGTAGAGAAGCTAGCAAAGCTCTATGTGGATAGTATCGTGAGACTGCACAGTGTCCCTCGTAGCATCGTCAGCGATCGTGACGGGCGTTTCACGTCGAAAGATTGGAGGCTTATCCATGAACTGTTGGGCACAAAATTGAAGTTCAGCACGGCCTTCCACCCGCAAACGGATGGACAGACCGAGAGAACCAACAGGACTATGGAGGATATGCTCCGAATGTGCGCTCTAGACTTTGGAAAGAGGTGGGAGGATCACCTCTTTATGATCGAATTCGCCTACAATAATAGCTACCAAGCCAGCATAAAGATGGCTCCTTTCGAGGCCCTCTATGGTAAGAAGTGTCGTACGCCGTTGTCTTGGGCGGAAACGGGCGATACTAAGCTATTGAAGCAAAAGGATGTTGAAGAAGCAACGTCGACGATCCGGGCTATACGCGAAAGGCTATTGGTTGCCCAGGATAGGCAAGCAAAGTATTTCAACGCCAAGAATAGGAACTTAGAGTTTGCCGTCGGTGACCGGGTTTACTTGAAGATCAAACCATTCAAAGGGGTATCAAGGATTCGACGCTTGAAAAAGCTCAGTCCGAGGTACTTAGGACCGTTCGAGATCGTGGAGCGTGTTGGTGATGCGGCTTATCGGCTTGCACTATCTGCAGAGCTGAGCGGTCTGCACGACGTGTTCCACATTTCAGTGTTGAGGAAGGCAGTGCAAGAGCCTACTCATATCGTTGCGGTCGGCAAAGTTCCGGTCGATAGTGGGTTGTCGACGAAAGTCAAGCCTTTACGCATCGAAGATACCGAAGTAAAGCAGCTGCGGAACAAGTCCATTCGGATGGTAAAAGTCCGGTGGGATAACTGCGGCCGAGAGGAGCTCTCTTGGGAGAGAGAGCAAACGATGCTTGCGGAGTATCCCGAGCTATTTCCCTCAGGTAAAGTATAACTGTAATTTATGCTATTACTGTTTCCTGGATTTCGGGACGAAATTCTTTTAAGGAGGGTGGAGTTGTAACACCCCAATTCTGGTAGTTCCGCGATGTAGGCGGAGTGGTAGTGCGGCACGTGAAGCAGGCTAGAATTTTCCCTGTCTGCTCTTAGCGCACGATCAGTGGCCTCATCGCGCACGACCAGTGATCGTGTGCCAGCGATCGTGCGTTAATTCAGAAGAGAATCGAGTTCTGTCTCGGACAGTGCGCACGACCATTTCCCTCTTCGCGCACGACCAGTGATCGTGCGCCAGCGATCGTGCGCTTATTCGCAAGAATTCAGAGTTCTGTCCCGGATAGTGCGCACGACCATTGCCCTCGTCGCGCACGACCACTGACCGTGCGCCTGTGATCGTGCGCCCTGTTTATTCTGTTCCGCGATTTTGAGCGGAGAAGAAGATCCGACCGATCAAATTTCTTGGAATTTGATCCAACGGCTGGGATTTGTTGCTGGGGGGTCTTAGGGCTTTGGAGAGGGATTAAACCCTCATTATTTCATAGTGTTTCTCTCTCCTAGGCTAGAGGAAGAAGAAGGGGGCAAGGAAGAAGAAGAGGAGATTTCGCCATTGACGGAGCTCCGGAGCTCCGTTTCGCGAGCCGTTTCCAGATCCGGAGAGTGCAGCCCGGTGCGGTTCTTTCCCTCCGCGTAGAATCTCGGATCCATGGCGAAGAGGAACACGTCTAGGGTAACGATTCTTCCTCCCGAACTTTGGACTTGTATTTGTCCATTCATTCCTCTTTCTTTGCTTGCATGAGGTATCTCTTTCACCAAATGGGTGAAGTGTAGGATTTCCTCAAGTCCTTCGGGACTCCGGGTAGATTGTGTCCGTCCCCGGCATATTGCATGTAGAAAATCCGGTAGTCGTGCGGATTTAGGCATTTTGTGTGAAGCCTATTCGTGGCCGTGAGCCCGAATCGGTGATGCTTGATTTGCGACGTTGCATTTAGGTTAGACCTAGAATGCGTGCCGGAGAATGACTCCGTGAACTCACCTATAGTATTGCGGGAGTTAAGTGTAGGCGTCTTGTGAAGATCCCTACGAAAGCCCCATGCTTTGAGTTTTGGATGAAGGCAAACCTTCACCACGTTATTGATGCGGAGCGTATGTACCTCCCTTGTTGAGAATTCGCGAAGCCTAGATCCTTATGAAGGGGTTAGGTGCGTAGCGTATATTTTTGTGTAGCACTTGAAAGTGCTAAACCCTTACGGGCCGAGGTGAAGCCGTACCCGCGTCGTGCGATAGATCGCGACGATTAGAGCACGGGCAAAGCTGAACCGAACCCGTTTCCATGCAGATCGGCGAGAGGTCCCTTCCTCATGAAGGCCGTGTGATCATGGGAGAGGTCGTGGAAGGTGTCATACCTAGACCGACCAAAAGCTCTTGTTTCCCACCTAAGGTTGTGACCCTTAGGGTGGAGTGTTGTGAAATTGATGTTATGTTTAGCCTCATGCGATTTGCTTAGGCGGTTGTGGGAAACCTTCGGGTGAACCCAACCAACATCACGTGCATACCTAGGTTCCCTTCTTTTTGATGCTCAACCTAGAAGATTGATTGTGCTTGAAACCTCACCTTGTGTAGTTGCACTCTCTTTAGATTTAGTACTTGTGCTAGTATGGCTTACTTGCAGGGTAGAATCTCCGCCACCCCGGGAAAGGGGTGGGGTCGTTATAATTTGGTCAGCTGTGCTGACCGTTGCCTTGTTTACCACCGCTTTGTGGAATGTTCTTATGCAGGTGCAGGTGAGCCTAGCGGGAAATAGCGGGCGTTGGTCCTCTTGCTGTCCTTTTGCTGAGTTGGCCCTCGAAGGCCAGCCTTTTTCCTGTTTTCTCATGTATTGCCGGCCTGCGTGCCGATGTATGTTTTTTTAGAGTTTTGTACATTGATTTGATGTAAGGCCCTAAGGCCGTAACTCTTATTTCTGGATTCATTCCTATGATAGTGGACATGTCTATTTGAATGGTTTAATTAATGCTTCCGCTTACGTTTTGTACTCTCGTTAGTTGTTACTTTTCTGGTTATCACCTTTTAACTCCTAGCTAGTGTGGTTTGTATGGCGTGGGGTCCCGGCCGGACCTGCTGTTATACTTTTTGTACTGGCAGGGTGTTACATATATCACCATAGCGGGGGCATAGGGTTATAGACATTAGATAACCTAATCTCTAAGTCATGTCTTGTCCTTAACCGGGGAGGGTTCTAGTGGGGCCTTGCGAGCACTAGGGGGAAAGAGTGCTTGGGTGAGTTTTGTCTAGTGTTTGCATATGGGACTAACACCCAACCTACGACATGTATACAACTTCTCATGCCCATCAGTCACTTTGTACGGGGATAGGATGTAGACATATTGTCTGGGTAGATTGGTTACCTAGAAATCATTACCTTTTTTATGCTTAAAACTCTTATAAAGCAAAATCCTTTGTGTACTTAAATTGCTACAACATCTATTTTTTTATATCTACAACTCTTAATCATCTACAATGCTTCACCATTCTTATATAGATGTTCGCCTCAAACATATATTTCTTCATGCTTTCCACATCTTTACTACTTGTACGCTCGATCATGAATACGTTTTCCAACAAGTGGTTTCATTATGACAATTTCTTCCCATTCCCTTTTTCACTCCTATATATTGTATGTTTTCCTAAGCGTTTAACCCTTTATCATGTTCATTACCTCTCTACACATTTATTGCACACTATAACGTTTGACTTTCTCTCCACCCTCTTTTGATAATACCAAAAGGGGGAGAATAAATTTGAAAGAAATTCACATATATGGGGAGTAGATTCAAAGGAAGTTTTGTTGTAGGGGGAACATTCACTTAGGGGGAGCATTCATTTAGGGGGGAGCATATGCACATGTCTTAAATTTCATGCTTATCCTTTTTAATAAACACAATTCCTATCTTTTGAACTATTTCTTTCTAAAGGGATTTTTTATTATCAAAAGGGGGAGTTTGTTGGAACATGCTTTCCGCATCTTTTGGTTTGACAATACCAAATCCTATTGTATTTGATCTTGCTTGTGTTTATAGTGTGCAGGTACTATAGTTATATAACCCTATGAACAGAATGCTGATTGATGACAATTCTCTGAAAAAAGAGCTACCGCTCGCGTTAGTTGTTAACGCCCCGCGTTAACAACCGCTGCGATGGAAACCGCTGAGAAGGATACAGCTGAGAACGGAACTGGCGTTAGACGAAATGAAAACTGCATTCGACGAACTGGCATTTGACGAAATTTTCCCCACGAATCGGTTGGCTTACAAAAAGTTTTTGATCGAATGCAGTTTCCATCTCTAATAAAAATAACTTTCCTGGACAACAAACCTCTATTTAAAACAACCCGAAAATGAGTTTCCCTTGATGGATTTGGACGAAATTTTCGAGGGCTGAAAGTAGGGGTGTTCATGAATCGAATCGAATCAAATAACTATTCAATCGAATCCAATCAATTCGAATTCGAACCGAAATCGAATCGAATCGAATAACTAATCGAATAACTATTCGATCGAATCGATTTGGATTTAAACATGGATTTGAATTCGAATTCTAATTTTATAATGTTTAATTATAATTATATTTAATATTTATAATGCTTAAATATAATTTTATAATGTTTAAATATAATTTTAAATTTAAATTATAATGTTTAAATATAATTTTATAATGTTGTATATAATTTTATAACTATTCGAATCTGAATTCAGATTCGAATCCGAATTCGAATTCAAAAAATGTGAATTTTAATTGAATCTTCACGAATCGAATCTCGAACTATTCACGAACTATACTATTTGTGAACAACCCTAGCTTAAATCCCTAGCCGTCTAGAGAAAAGTGAGGGGTGTTTCCCACTCATCAAAAGTGAGAGTTCTTTAGAGGTGATCAAAAGAAAATCATGTGCAAGGATTGAAGGCTATCAAAACGGCGATCAAGAAGCCTTCTCTCAACATACACATGGAGCGTTCTCGCTGCAACAATCTCTAATCAATTGGAGACATCCAAGGATCTCAAGAACATCAAAGAGGAAGAATCACAAGACACAACGATCGAACCTTTGCAAGCGAAACGACATCTACATCAAGGGTTCTACTTTGAGGGGAGTTTTTCCATTATCTTATCTTGTAACGCTTATATTTTATCATTGTAATTGGTTCGTGAATTTGCCACACGGAGACTAGGTCTATGTAGGACTTAGGGAGTTATTCGCCTCGTGTTGGCGACTGGGTCTAGGGAGTAGGTCTAGGGGGTGCTCGAGGCCTTTCTGGTGATAGATTGGCTAGAGCGGCTTGAGGCCGTATCTGGGGAGAGATCGGCTAAAGCCAACCGGTTTGTGGGGATACGAGTTGGTATAGAAAATAAAAAGGGTATTCATATTATTCGCTTCAATTTCTAGCGTCATTGAAATCAAATTTTGTAATCAATTTTATAAATGATAATCATGTCTTTTCTTGTTTAATAAAATTGATTTCATTTCTAATTTCATTATCTCTTTACTTTTTATTTAACTTACTTCGACCAAAATATCAAAAGTTTTCTATTAAAGTTTATAGGTTTTAAAACCCTTATTCATCCCCCTCCCCTCTAAGGGCGCCTACATATCCAACATTCATGAGCGCCTTCGATCTCGTGACCAGCATCAACCCTTAAATCTCAAAGAGTTAGTCGGCGATACAATAGTGAATAACATGACAGATCCCGTTCCAAATTCGGCCCTGCAGTGGACCATGGCCTACTATGTGTTGGGTTTTTCTACAACCATACATCGTATGCAGGAGCAGCGGAAATAAAGAGAAACAACCCAAAAAAATTCGGATCGTCCATGAACATTGAATCAAGAAGTAATGAAAACTACTAGGCATAAATTACCTTAGTGGAGTTGGATCGAATCCAACCTAGGTGCTCCAAGAAGAAGAATCCTGTAAGCGACTATGCGAGAGTCCTCACGTAGAATGATGTCTATGTTTCTACAGTGATCCACACGAGCCGGGAGAAGAATGACTGCACCTTTCACTTCCACGAACTGCTAGGTTCGCTCCAGGAAGAACAATCCCGGCGACGATCGCCAGAAGGAGGTCTGCGTAGACGAGCGAAACGGCGGAACACTTCCGTCGGCTAGGGTTCGTGAGGCGGAACTCTTCCGTCGGGTCTTCTTCCAAGAGGCGTAAGAAGAGCATCTTGAACCCTTAAAACAGGTCCTATTTATACCTGAAGTATAAAAAGACCTAGAAAAATTGCTATCCGCAGTCCATACAGAAGTTTAGCGTTTCTGTTACAATTCGTCGAGTTTCCACGGAACAATCCGGCGAATTCCGATGAATCATATCAGACGGCAACATTTGCCGAGTTTGTAGTTTCTGTAACAATTCATCGAGTTTCCACGGAACAATCCGACGAATTCCGATGAATTTCGACGAACTCCGACGAATCATATCAGACAAATTCCGACGAATTCCGACAGCAACATTTGCTTTACCTCCCTGATTCTATATGGTGATTGGTAACCTTTACCAACACAGTCAATCTTCCAACTTCTCCACATGCTCTTATGTGCGACCCTGCAGGCCCATATCGCATTGGCAGTGAGATTACATGTTTGACCACTTCTAGATCACAATGGTAACTCCAACAGTCTCCCACTTGATCTTGAAAGTATCAAACAAAAAACTCACAAACAATGAGCGACATCTAGCAATGCATCATTGCTCCCCAAGCAATAAGAGTTCATAACTCATAAGCCTTTATGACCAATGTTCCAGCGTTGTCTTTGTCCCTTTGTCCCTTACATCCAGAAAGAACTAGAGGCATGGACCATGTCACCCTCATAATAGCTCAATTCAAGTTTCTTGATCTAGAACGGACTTCCAGAGAATGGTGAGCTCAATATCACATATTTACTCAACCAAGCATGGCCATGCATTTCTCAGTCCAATTCCATGAAGGGGCCCATGGATGCAACTCCTGTTATATAGGAGGACAAATCCCATATCTGCTCACACCCAAAGACCCAAATGATTGTAACGTACCCAACGAATACCCTTATCATCAACCTTCTTCAAGGAAAACATTAGATGGCATCAAAGCACGCTCTTCCTCACTCGATGAATGTTGTGACTTCAGGTCAAAGGACCACAACAGCATTGTCAAATGAGACCTACTTGTGACACTTTTAAGTAACAATCCACAAAGTAGTCTCAGGTTGGGTCTGTCCAGTACAACTTGTTCACTAACAAGTACCCACGTGATGACTTGATATCACAATATCATGACCTGTGAGAACCGGTCTTCAGTCAACACACATGCTAGTCTTAATGTATCATCATCACCCTTAGCTTCTACGATGATACCTCGATCAGGGACCTTTTAAGAATGAAGCTTCGAAATCATAGGCTCTCACATTCAAGTCACGTACTTGATGTCCTATGGAAGCGAACATTCTAAGGGTATTTATCACGAATTTTATTCTATCATATAGAAACAGTATATCGTAATAAAAGAACTTGCCATTAATTGTAAAAGGAAATAATTGGTACACAATTCATCATATGAATACATAATAAACAGCCAACAGAATATATATTTTACATGCAACCCACAAGACTCCCACTAGAGTTGATCACTCAGGTATTGTATACCCATTGATCTAGTATGACCATCATGCTTTCTCTGCGCGAGAGGCTTTGTCAGTGGATCTGCAATATTCTCCTCAGTCGGCACTCTGCAAATGTTCACATCTCCTCGTTCTACTATTTCACGAATAAGATGGAACCGCCGAAGTATGTGCTTGGAGCGCTGATGGGATCTAGGTTCCTTAGATTGTGCAATTGCACCATTGTTATCACAATAGAGAACTACGGGACTAACAATGCTAGGAACTACATCTAGCTCGCCGATGAATTTCCTAATCCATACAGCCTCCTTCGCTGCATTTGCCGCAGCGATATACTCGGCCTCAGTTGTAGAATCAGCAACTGTCTCTTGCTTGGAACTCTTCCAGCTCACAGCTCCTCCATTCAGGCAAAACACAAACCCTGACTGAGACTTCGAATCATCCCTATCAGTTTGGAAGCTGGCATCCGTATAACCACTTACAACGAGCTCTTCCTTTCTACCATACACCAAGAATACATCCTTAGTCCTTCTCAAGTACTTCAGGATATTCTTTACGGCTATCTAGTGACATTCACCAGGATCAGACTGATACCTGCTAGTCATGCTCAAAGCAAAAGAGACATCGGGTCGAGTAAATAACATTGCATACATGATTGACCCAATTGCCGAAGCATATGGAATCAACTTCATGCGGTCCTTATCTTCACAAGATGTTGGACACTGGTCCTTAGAGAGATTTACACCATGAGACATGTGCAAAAGTCCTTTCTTGGACTCAAGCATGTTGAACCGCTTCAACACCTTCTCAATGTACGTACTCTGGGTCAAACCCAGCAACTTCTTCGATCTATCTCTATAGATCTTAATACCGAGTACGTAAGTCGCTTCACCCAAGTCCTTCATAGAAAAGCAGATCCCTAGGTTGTTCTTAACAACTTTCAGGGTAGGTATGTCATTCCCGATCAGTAGTATGTCATCTACATACAATATCAGGAAGACAACAATGCTCCCACTGATTCGCTTGTAAACACACGGTTCATCTTCATTCTTGACAAAACCAAATTCTTTGATCTTCTCATCAAAACGAAGATTCCAACTTCTAGAGGCCTGTTTCAATCCATAGATGGACCTATTCAGCTTGCATATTTTAGTGGCTTCATTTGGGGATACAAAACCCTCGGGTTGTGTCATGTACACTTCCTCAAGGAGGTTTCCATTTAGGAAAGCCGTTTTGACATCCATCTGCCAGATCTCCTAGTCATAATACGCAGCAATAGCAAGAAATATCCTAATGGACTTTATCATGGCAACAGGGGAAAAGGTCTCATCATAGTCGACACCATGAATTTGCTTGAAACCCTTAGCCACCAGTCGCCCTTTGAATGTCTGTACATTCCCATCCATGTCGGTCTTCTTCTTGAAGACCCAATTGCACCCTATGGGTCGTACCCATTCAGGTGGTTCCACCAAGTTCCAAACTTAGTTTGTATACATGGAGTCCATTTCGGATTTCATAGCCTCAAGCCATTTGTCGGAGTCCGGTCCATTCATAGCCTCTTGGTAGGTTGTTGGTTCATCATCATGATCCATAAGCAACACATTACCTATTTGAGACACGAGAAATCCATATCTCTCAGGCTCAAATCTTGGTCTACCAGATCTACGTAGGATGTGTGTCTCGTGAGCAGGTTCTCTAGCTACACCATCTTGTAGTCCTGGCTCAGAATCTAATTCCGGTTCATTCACTACTTGTGGTTCTTGAACTTCTTCAAGTTCTATCTTTTGTGTCTTTCTTGACAAGAACTCTTTCTCCAAGAAGACACCCGTCCTTGTGACAAATACTTTGCCCTCAGACGGTAGGTAAAAGTAATATCCTTTCGTTTTCTTAGGATATCCCACCAGATAACACTTATCTGATTTGAGTTCCAGCTTGTCAGGCATTTGACGTCGTACGTATGCCTCACAGCCCCAAATTTTAATGAATGACATACTGGGACGCTTACAAGTCCATATTTCATATGGTGTCTTTAGAACCGTTTTCGTCGGAGCGCGATTCAGTGTCATTGCAGCAGACTCTAAAGCAAAACCCCAATAGGAAACAGGCAAGTCTGCATGATTCATCATCGACCGTACCATGTCTAACAGAGTACGATTTCTCCTCTCAGACACACCATTATGCTGCGGTGTCCTAGGTGGAGTGAGCTGTGATACAATACCACACTCTTTCAGATGATCACAGAACTCATGACTCAGGTGTTCGCCACCTCGATCAGATCGGAGTGCTTTAACCTTTTTACCCAATTGGTTCTCCACTTCATTCTTAAACTCTTTGAACTTTTCAAAAGTTTCGGATTTGCACTTCATAAGATACACGTATCCGTATCTACTGAAATCATCAGTAAATGTAACGAAGTAGAAATACCAACCTCTAGCCATACAACTCATGGGTCCGCATACATCACTATGTACTATACCCAAAAGATCCTCAGCCCTCTCAGTATAACCAATGAAAGGGGCTTTAGTCATCTTGCCTAACAAACAAGACTCGCATCGCTCAAATGATTCACAATCAAATGAGTCCAATAGTCCATCTTTATGGAGCTTGGATATGCGCTTCTCGTTTATATGGCCCAAACGACAATGCCAGAGATATGTAGGATTTGAGTCATTTGTTCTTAGTCTTTTATTATTATCTACATTAAAGATCGGATGGTCCAGGTTCAAAACATTAAGACCATTAAATAATTGAGCTACAGCATAACAAACATCATTCTTAAATATAGAACAATAATTGTTCTTAATTATAAAAGAAAATCCAATCATGTCTAAGCATGAAATGGATATAATGTTTCTAGTTATGGCCGGAACAAAATAACAATTATTAAGTTCTATTACAAGCCCACTGGGCAAAGAAAGACGGTAAACCCCTACGGCTACAGCAGCAACTCTTGCTCCATTGCCGACGCGCAGATCCACCTCTCCTTTACCCAGCAATCTTCTCCTTTTCAGTTCCTGCACATTTGTACAAATGTGAGAACCACATCTGGTATCCAATACCCAAGATGAAGGAGCAGAAAGGTTTATCTCTATAACGTAAATATTCGAAGCGGAAGTCATACCTCCCTTCATTTTCTGCAAACCCTCAATGTACGAAGGACAATTCCTCCTCCAAAAATGACCAGCCTTGCCACAGTGGTGGCATTTCCCTTCCTTCACGGTGCTCTTCTTTTTCAGCGCAGAAGATTTGGGCTCAAGATGTGACTTAGGTCCCACCTTCGTCTTCTTGAAGCCCCTGGCCTTACCCTTGCCTTTATGTACCATCAATATGGGACTAGCAGGCTTGGCATTCTTCATGTTTATCTTGGCAGTTCGCAACATGCCTAGGAGCTCGGGCAGTGTCTTGTCTATTTCATTCATGTTGTAGTTCAAGACGAACTGCTCATAACTATCCGGCAACGATTGCAGGATAAGATCTGTGGCCAACTCTTGACCCAAAGGAAAACCCAGTCTCTCCGGGTTCTCTATATACCCAATCATCTTGAGTACGTGAGTACCAACCGAGTCTCGAGCTCCCATTTTTCACTGAAATAAGGTCTTCATGACATCGAACCTCACTTGACGAGCTTGCCCTTGAAACATTTTCTTTAGGTGCTCGTCAATCTCCTTGCACCCCATGTTCTCGTGTTGCTTCTGAAGCTCAGAAATCATGGTGGCAAGCATAAGGCACTCGACGTCTAAGGCGTCATCGGTATACTTCTTATAAGCATCCTTATCAACACGGGACGAGTTCCCGGTCGGCACCTCGGGGGCTTCTTCTTCCAAGACGTAGAGCTTTCGCTCTTGCCTGAGAACAATTCTCAGGTTCCTATACCAGTCCATATAGTTCGTCCCACTTAGCTTGTCCTTCTCAAGGATAGCTCTTAGGGACAAGGTGGAATGCGAACCACTTGCCATGGAATTCTACAAGAATTCATGCAGAATTTAATCAGTACCTTAATTTCAAAATACAATTTATTTTAATTTGGACTTCAATTAAATACTCCCACTATTTTATTCAAATTGATAGCCCTCACTATCAATTCGGAGAGTTCATGCGAGCTACTCTCTTAGTGGACAAGACCCGTATTTCACCAACACAATGAGTCAGCTTTGGCTTTTCTCTCACTATGCAGTTATTTAGGTAGGCAACGCTTGCCAATTGCATCCTCATGCGACTCTTGTATGGCTGGTGAATAACTCCTTATTCGCATCCATCATATGGTGCATGCCAACCCTATGCCTATAGGCACTCAAGCTTTGAGGTCACCTAGTTAAGTTAGACCCAATGTCGACAGTGGGATTTCACAATTATCCGCTCGCACCCTTACCAAGATAGATTAATGCACCTTGCTTTGGCAAGCCCACACTTCATCGATCGAGGTAGGAAAAGTGTCATCCATCGGAAGGCATCCGAACACTTAATATTTGATGAAGGGATTTTAATAGCAGGTTAACACTTAACCATGATCAACATTTGATCAATGTGCACATCAACAAAATAACAAGCTTTCTAAAATCCACATGCATCCCTTATGTGCACAACATAAGACTATCAACCTTTGATAGATGAAAGGGCTAAATCTAGAAATTTAGAACTCTTCCAAATCTTCAGATTTACATGCATTGGACAAAGGCAAAGACAACTCGACTTAAAGCAGTAGACAAGCTCGTCTCTCATTGTTGGATTCAAAATCCAAAACAATACAAGGGTTCATTAACCACTTGAGGGACGGTTACTGCTAAGGAGACAACAAGATCTAACAATTAGAAATTACCACGAAATCCCAGACGTTCCTGGCGGGGTTCCAAGGGGCCGCGCCCCTGGCGGGATCTTAGGGGCAGAGCCCCTAACGGGGTCCAAGGGGCAGCGCCCTTGGCGGTGCCCCGTCCAAATTTTTCAAAATCACCACCGAATTGCCTTGGAAAAATCATCAACTTTTGATGTTCTAGGAAGAAATCTTGACATTTAGAACGCTTCCAAATACCTAGATTTGCACGTACTGGAATAACCTAACTTCTGAAATAACATTCATAACCGGAACCTCGCTTTGATACCACTGTTGGGTTTTTCTACAACCATACATCATATGTAGGCGCAGCGGAAATAAAGAGAAACCACCCAAAAAAAATTCGGATCGGCCATGAACATTGAATCAAGAAGTAATGAAAACTACTAGGCATAAATTACCTTAGTGGAGTTGGATCGAATCCAACCTAGGTGCTCCAAGAAGAAGAATCCTGTCAGCGGCTATGCGAGAGTCCTCACGTAGAATGATCTCTATGTCTCTACAGTGATCCACACGAACCGGGAGAAGAACGACTGCACCTTGCACTTCCGCTAACTGCTAGGTTCGCTCCAGGAAGAACAATCACGGCGACGATCGCCGGAAGGAGGTCTGCGTAGACGAGCGAAACGGTGAAACACTTCCGTCGGCTAGGGTTCGTGAGGCGGAACTCATCTGTCGGGTCTTCATCCAGGAGGCGTAAGAAGAGCATCTTGAACCCTTAAAATAGGTCCTATTTATACCCGAAGTATAAAAAGACCTAAAAAAATCGCTATCCGCAGTCCATACAGAAGTTTAGGGTTTCTGTTACAATTCGTCGAGTTTCCACGGAACAATCCGACGAATTCCGACGAATCATATCAGACGGCAACATTTGCCGAGTTTATAGTTTCTGTAATAATTCGTCGAGTTTCCACGGAACAATCCGACGAATTCTGACGAATTCTGACGAACTCTGACGAATCATATCAGACGAATTCCGACGAATTCCGACAGCAACATTTGCTTTACCTCCCCAATTCTATATGGTGATTTTTAACCTTTACCAACACAGTCAATCTTCCAACTTCTCCACATGCTCTTATGTGCGACCCTGCAGGCTCATATCGCATTGGTAGTGAGATTACATGTTTGACCACTTCTAGATCACAATGGTAACTCCAACACTATGTTAGGCCAAATTTGGAAGATACTGGGTCAAGTGTCACTCGCCCCGCGATAGCTAATAATAATTTTGAAATAAAATCTAGCATAATCCAAATGGTACAACAGTCAATTCAGTTCGACAGTTTGCCAGATGAGGATCCAAATCTGCACCTTTCAATTTTTTTAGAAACATGCGACACATTTAAATTTAATGGCGTCAACGATGACACCATTCGTTTGCACTTATTTCTCTTTTCTTTGAGAACAACGACCAAATCGTGGTTGACTTCTCTTCCGAGAAGGTCCATAACCACGTGGGCCGAGTTGACGGAAAAATTTTTAATTAAATATTTTCCTCCGTCAAAAACCGCTAAATTACGCACAGATATCGCATCCTTTATATAATTCGATTATGAGTCTCTCTACGAGACTTGGGAGCATTTTAAAGAATGTCTGTGTAGGTGTCCTCATCACGTGCTACCACCTAGACTACATGTCCAAACGTTCTACAATGGCTTAAATTTCAAAACTCGACAAATGATCGATGCGGCCGTCGGGGGGACGTTGAATAACAAAACCCCGGCTATGTGCCAAGATCTTTTCGAGAAAATAGCCATGAACGCATATCAGTGGAACGTGCCAAGGCCACGTCCTAATAAGCCTGCTGGTATTTTTGAAGTGGATGTCACTACTCACTTAATCTTGTAGGTAGAGCAACTAAGTAAGCAAGTGGTAGAGATGACTGCTTCCTCCTCCACTCCCGCGTGGGCGAACAATAATAATAATTATAATTTAATAGATGAATTGGTGGATTACCTCAGTAATCAAGTTCGGGCCCCCTTCAACCCCACTAATAACCCTTATATTAATAGCTATAATCCGGGTTGGATCAATCACCTAAACTTCTCCTGGAGTAATCCGAATAACGCGCAGCAGCCCCCAAATGAGAATCCGCAAGGATTTTCGCATGGGTTTCATCAGGAATATCCGCCGCCTCCTCCAAAAATTTTTCCGCTCGAGGAAGTTTTCGCTAAGCACGTCGCGTCCAACGATACAAATATCTAGAATATTACCAGATCGCTAAAATATTTAGAAATGCAGGTTGGACAGCTTGCGAAAATGATCTCAGTGCGGCCACATGGAGCTTTGCCAGGGAATACGGAGCCAAACCATCGCGAAAATGCCAATGCTATAACCCTTCACAGCAGCAAGGAGGTCATCTCCCCATCGCAGGTTGAGCCTATGGTATATATTTCGACTCCGACCCCTCCACCCTTTTCTTCGATTTTAATAGCTCTGAATTTTCCAATTGCGTCGAGCGTTTTGAGCCCACAAATTCCACACCCATCAAAAATTAATAAAGAGAAGGAGGACGAACATTATCAAAGATTCTTGCATATTTTAAAATAAATTCAAATTAACATCCCCTTCTGCGTGGCACAATCTCAGATGCCGAAATACACAAAATACCTACAATAGCTCATTTCTAATAAAAAGAAGCTCGAGGGTATTTTGCGTGTTTCACTAAATGTGGAATGCTCGGCGATCCTACTTAACAAATTGCCGCCCAAATTAAACGACCCGGGAAGGTTCTCCATCCCGTGCCTTTTCGGCAACTTGTCAATAAAATATGCCCTAGCAGACCTAGAAGCGAGTATTAATTTAATTCCCATCTCCCTCTTTAAAAAATTAGATTGGGTGTTCCTACCCAAACTAAAATGAGCATCCAACTCGTTGATCGCTCAATAAAGTATCCCATCGGGGTAGTGGAGGACGTCCTGGTCAAGGTTGACAAGTTTATCTTCTCGGTAGAGTTCATCATCCTCATCATCGAAGAGGGCGCCGAGGTACCAATTATCCTCGGTCGCCCTTTCCTCGCCACCTCCCGAGCATTAATTGATGTAAGTAACGGCCGCATCCTCCTTTGGGTCGGAGACGATGAAGTTACACTTCACATTAATACCTTGATGCGGAACACCTTATCAAATGATGATTCCTATTATAATTTGGAATCCGCGTTTGAGGATGAGTGTTCTTCACTTTTTGAATTACTTTCCTTAACGCTAGATGATTCGGATCTGGCGAATCTCCCTCCTTTAGATGAATTGTCGCCAGATTCTTCTTTCGAACCTTTTAATTCTAAAGATTTAAAAATTACCACATCTTATGAAGAACCCCTGGTCTTGGAGCTTACACAACTCCCCGACCATTTAAAATACACTTTTCTAGCCAAAAATTCAAAACTTCCCGTTATTATTTCTTCCAGTTTAACCGATTCGAAAACCTCCTAATTGGTGTAGGTTGTGTCTAAGCATCGTCATGCAATTGCATGGCAGATTTCAGATATTAGTGGGATAAACCCATCTTTTTGCACGCATAAAATATTTTTAAAAGATAATTCCCACAAAACCATCCAGCCTCCACAATGACTTAACCCGAATATGCGGGATGTCGTAAGGGCTGAAGTCATAAAACTCTTGGATGTGGGGATTATCTACCCTATATCGGACAGTACGTGGGTTAGCCCCATACATGTCGTGCCAAAGAAGTGTGGTTTAATGGTAGTGGCCAATCAAAACAATGAATTAATCCCAACACGCACTGTTACAGGTAGGCGGGTGTGCATCGACTACAAAAATTTAAATGATGCCACCCGAAAGGACCACTTACCGTTACCGTTTATCGATCAGAATCTGGAGCGACTTTCGGGTAATCCATATTATTGTTTTCTCGATGGTTTATCGGGGTTTTTCCAAATTCCTATCTCCCCCGAAGTCCAGGAGAAAAAAACTTTTACGTGCCCCTTCGGCACCTTCGCATATTGAAGGATGCCGTTCGGCCTCTACAATGCGCCAACTACATTCCAACGATGTATGATGATGATATTTGGGGAGCTCGTAGAATACATAATGGAAGGCTTTATGGATGACTTCTCCGTATTCAGGAGCTCCTTTTCTAACTGCTTACATAATCTAGATCGAGTCCTCCAAAGATGCGAAGACACAAACCTTGTTTTAAACCAGGAAAAGTGTAATTTTATGGTCTGGGAAGGTTTAGTTCTCGGCCACAAAATTTCTTGCAGAGGGATGGAGGTCGATAAGGCCTAGGTCAATATAATTGATAAACTCCCAATACCTTCAAATATAAAATCAATTAGGAGTTTTCTTGGCCATGCGGGTTTTTACAGGCGGTTTATTCAAAAACTTTCCAAAAACCGCTAACCCACCTCCTGGAAAAGGAATCTCCTTTTATTTTTGATTCCGCCTGCGAAGAGGCATTTAATATTATAAAAGAAAAACTTATCAATTCTCCCATTCTGGTGGCGCCAGATTGGTTCCTTCCGTTTGAAATTTTGTGTGATTCGAGCGATATTGCGGTGGCAGCCGTACTAGGCCAACGTGTTAATAATTATTTTCATACCATCTACTACGCTTCTCGAACACTCACAGCCCCACAGGCTAATTACACGACGACGGAAAAGGAACTTCTAGGCGTTGTCTTTTTGATCTATAAGTTTAGGCCCTATGTTATGCTTTCTAAAATTATCGTTTTTACCGACCACTCATCCCTTAAATATTTATTATCAAAAGTAGACGCCAAGCCGCGCTTGCTTTGATGGATCTTCCTTTTAAAGGAATTTGACTTAGAGATCCGGGACAAGAAGGGGGCTGAAAATTTAGCGGTCGACCACCTCTCCCATTTAGAATGCCCCGTCGCGGAAGCGCTCGTCGAACCCGACATAGACGATAGATTTCCCAAGGAGCGCCTCCTAATTATTTCTAATTTAAAAACTGCTCCCCCTCCTTGGTTCGCGGATTATGCCAACTATTTAGTTGTGTAGGTCCTTCCAAAACTCTTTTCAAAATAACAAAAGAAGAAATTATCTTCTGATTTGAAAAATTACTTTTGGGAGGAGGGTGCGCAAATATTGTGGCACTGCCACGAGGGGCCGGCCGGGTGGCAATATCAAGCCAACTGAACCTCACGGATAGTGCTAGAGGGGGGCTTTTATGGGCCCACTCTCTTCAAAGACTCTCACAATTTTGTGAATCAGTGCGATAGCTTTCAGCGATTGGGTAAAATCTCGCGTCGTGACGAGATGCCCCAAAATATTTATTTAGAATGTGAATTCTTCGATTTATGGGGCATACACTTCGTAGGCCCCCTACCTCCCTCTTATACTAATTGCTACATTTTAGTGGTAGTCGACTACGTATCTAGGTGGGCGGAAACGCAAGCTCTCCCCACTAACGATGTGAGAGTCGTCGTCAAATTTCTAACAAAAACATTTTCTCGCTTCGGTACGCCTCGCGTGATAGTAAGTGATAGGGGTACGCACTTTTGCAACGCCCAGTTTGCAGAAACTTATCTAAATATGGCGTCACACATAGGCTCGCCACTACATATCACCCCCCAACAAGCGGCCAAGTAGAGGTAGCCATCGGTTGTACGCCCTATCGATTAGTCTGCGGCAAGGTGGGCCATTTAACCGTAGAGTTAGAGCACCGTGCTTTTTGGGCTTTAAAATTTTTAAACCTCGATCTAGACTTAGCCTCCGGGAGTAGAAAATTTCAATTAAATGAACTCGATGATTGGCGTGCAAACGTTTACGAGAGTAATAAATTTTATAAGGAGCTTTCAAAGTTCTACCACGATCGAAAAATTAAATTTCCAAAATTATTTGCGTTGGGCGATCTTGTCCTTTTATATAATTCACGCCTTCATCTTTTTCCAGGTAAACTAAAATCCAGATGGTCCGGCCCCTTTGAAGTCAAAGAGGTTTGGCCATATGGGACCGTTCTTATCTCCCACCCCGAAAAAGGCGAGTTTAAAGTCAACGGTCACCGTTTAATACTTTATTTGGCGGGCAATCCAGTGGACGGTAAACTCGAATTTGTACCCCTCCCCCACTTCTAAAAAAGTAAAATCAGTCAAGCTACGCAACGGTAAATAAAGCGCTCGTGGGAGACACCCCATATTTATATAATATTTTTATTACTTTTCTATAACTACTTTATTTTTGTAGGGTTTATTGTTTTTTTTATCGCTCTTTTAATTTTTGTACATACTTTATTTTGGTAAGTATGGGGCTATTTTTTCCCGTTCTTCAAAATTTTGAAAATTAAATAAATTTGAAAAATCCAAAAAAAAATCTAAAAAAAAAAAATTCATACTTTGTGAATAAATTAGAAAAATCCAAAAATAATTCTAAAAAACCCCATAATAAAAATAAAAAATTTCATACTTTGTAAATATATTAGAAAAATAAAAAAAAACAAAAAAAATCCAAAAAATATTTCATACTTTGTAAGTAAATTTGAAAAATCCAAAAAAATTCTAAAAAACCCCAAAATAAAAATAAATTCTTACTTTGTAAATAAATTTGAAAAATCCAAAAAAATTTTAAAAAACCCAAAAAATCCAAAAAATATTTCATACTTTGTAAATAAATTCGAAAATTCCAAAATAAATCTAAAAAACCCAAAAATCCAAAAAAAAAAATCCATACTTTGTAAATAAATTAGAAAAAATTAAAAAAAAAAATCAAAAACCCCAAAATCCAAAAAAATGATAAGAAAAACCCCAAAATCCCAAAAAATAATAAAACCTTTACTTAGATTTTTATTTTTCAAAACCAGTTTTCGTTTATTTATAAGATTTTTTCATTATCTTTGATTTGCCAAAACTCGTATTTGTATTATAGTTCGTAATATTTAGATTTTTGGAATTTTAGTTGTAAAGAACACATTGTAATTTTAATTTAATTAGAGAACAATTTTTTTAGCACTACTTCAAGTTTACCTTAAATAGCTTCTTGTTGTATTATTTTGGCAGATCATCTTTAGACTTTAATTATTCCTACTTCAAACTTTTGAAACTTTAGGAATGTTCTAAATTTACTAAAAATTGCTCTCAAAATTTTTCTTAATTTATAAACTCTAGAAATTTCTAAACTCCTTACCTTGTATTCCATATCCTTGGTAATTTTGTTCTAAAAGATCATATGTCAATAGGAATAAGATTTCATTCCGTAAACATAGACACACAATTAAAAATATCTTATGTCAATGAGAATAAGATTTCATTCCGTAAACATAAGCATTGGGTATTTGTGAAAAAAAGAAAAAAATGGGAACAAGATTTCATTCCCTACTCTATCCAAAAGAAACAAAAAGTGGGGTGAGAGGATAAAATTCATCACCCCCAAATCAAAAATCTCTTCTCTTACCAAGCTTCCCCTGCCCCTTAGCAATAAAATTGAA
Source organism: Dactylorhiza incarnata (assembly GCA_033032865.1). NCBI lineage: Eukaryota > Viridiplantae > Streptophyta > Magnoliopsida > Asparagales > Orchidaceae > Dactylorhiza > Dactylorhiza incarnata. The sequence goes on along the minus strand of JAWHQI010000006.1, from coordinate 19,893,762 downwards.
AACTAGATATAAATTAAAAAATTTGAGAGAGCATAATTAGTAAGTTTTAATTATTCTTAAAAATTTCTTTAAAAAGTTAATGTTCTTATAATTCTATTCTAATCATGGTGCTAATTATTACAATTATTTAGGTTGCTACTTAGCTAACTTTAAAAGTCTTGTTGGGTTAAACTTTTTCGCTCTTTTTATATCTCCTAAATTTATTTCAAGTTTACTTTTGATTAAATAAAATTTTGGTAAATTAGAAATTTTATTAATGTTTTATGGGTATCTCTTACTTTTGCTCTGGAATAGCAAAAACTTAAGTATGGGGGTATTTTATGAATAGTAAATTATACGTATTTTAGTATAGTTTTTAACATAGTTTTAAGTAATATTGTACATATTTCATGTAAATTACTGAATAAATGATTCGTTTTAACTAATATTTACATATATATATTTATATATAAAAAGGAACTTTTTTAGTATGTAAATATATATATATATATATATATATATAAAGTATTTAAAAATATATGTAAATATATATATTGGGTATTTAAAAATATAAGTAAATACTTATTAAATAAAAACTATATCAATATATGTAAATATAATCTACAAATAAGTTAAATATATAATAACTCAGCTCTTCCCATCGATCGACTGGACGGGAAGTCGATTTTTCCTTAGACCTCCCGTCCAGCCGATATTCTCCTTAAGCCTTCGACCGATATCCCTTCCCATCGATCGATGGGATGGGATGTCCATTTTTCATTCCCGTCTTGTCAATTTTTCTTTCCCATCGATTTTTACTTGTTCTTTTTATGAATTAAAATCAAAGCCCCGTCGATCGGCAACCCTTCCTGCTGATCGACAGTTTGTCCCATCGATATGCAGGTCGTCCAGAAGACATACTTCCCATCCCATCGATCAGCTTCTCACTGGCCTAAGTCCCGATCGACATCCCTTCCCGTCGATCGACGGGACGGGATGTCAATTTTCCCTTCTGGTCTATATAATACACATATTATAATATATATAATATATATTTATATATGTTCTTGTATCTACAGATATGCGTGCTTGGCCAATTGGAGAGGACTCTGGTTAACTTCGGCACTATGATGGGATGGGATCGAATCCAGGCCACCGCAATTTTTTGTTGGATTAATTCCAGCTATCCGCACCCCAACCCGCCAGCTGCCCTTCAACCTGTTATCGCACCCCTCAAGTTCTAAAGTCATGCATGCCTCTCACAAGTCAGCAACCATCTGCCCTTCCAGCAAACTCCTTTTTTTGCTATTTGCAGCCCCTTCTTTGCCTATAAATATGGGAGGCTTTTCTTATTTTTAAAGGTTCATAATTTTAGAACTTAAGTTAACTATATTTGTGAGTTTTTTTAGTGTTCTTGTGAGTTTCTTTTTTAGTGTTCTTGTGAGTTTTATTTTTGAGTGTTCTTGTGAGTGTATATGAGTTTTCTTTATGTATTTCTTTGCTCTTGTTTGAGCTTCCCCAAGTTTAGACTTTCATTAAAATGTTGTAATATATATTTATATATAAGAAAGTTCTTGTTCTTCTTGTTCTTCTTATTTTTCTTTTCTTTATGTTTTGTGTGTGAGTGTATGACTTAGTGTTTTATTTTTATTTTAACTCAGTTTTACTTATTTTTGTGTGTGTGAGTGTATGAGTGTAAATTTTATTGTTTTTGTTTTTATTCTAGTTTTTCATTTATGTAAGTGTGTGTGTGAGTTTAAAATTTTCTTCTTTATTTCAATTTCATACATTTAAATTCCTGTAGAGTGCGTGTGTGTATGAGATAAATTTTCTGCTTTATTTCATTTCAGTCATTTAAATTATCATAGAGTACGTGCGTGTATGAGATAGCTTTTCTGCTTTCTTTATTTTAGTCATTTAAATTTCTGTAGAGTGCGTGCTTTTTAATTTAGTGTGTTCTTTTCCTTTTTTCTCTTTTCTTATAATTGTTTTTTCTTTATTTTCGCTAACCGTACGTAATCGCTTAATTATTATCATCATCGCTCTTTCAATTTCGCAAAACAAATTACTCGTTTAATCGATAAAATAATAGCGCGTTCATAAAAAGTAAAAATAATCAACAGGATCCGGAAAAATACGACCTTGATATTTTCTACAAAATATCATATACTATACGCGATAAGGTATACTTGCCTTCATCGAAAGATTAGTTTGGATAATAATTATAAAAACTTGCAAAACTCTCCTTTTCTGTTTACACATTTAATGAATTCAGCGCCGTAGCCGGTGCGTGATCATCGATATTCCAAAAGAAGGAAAGACCGTTACTTCTTTTCATCGAAGAAGGATAACGGTTAGTTTCTCGAAGTAGGAGTACTCACGAGACTCTTCGAAAATGCCCGCCTAATTCTACTCATCACAAAAAGGCTTTTGCAGAATTAAAATTAAAAACATCAATACTCAAGTCATCCAGTCTACTCCCCTACCATAATTTCTCATCACACCAGGAGATAATCAATCACCATCCCCCATCCACAAAAGTCTCCCAGACTTCAATGAGGATTCCACAGCAATCCCTCCAGTTATCCTATCCATGCCTCGTCTTGACACAACTCTTACTTCTACCTCACATTCTACTCCTTCTTTTGATATTAAGCAAATAATTTCAAAAGCAATAGGACTAGCTACTGAAAAATTTGCTAATCTTTTGCTGACTCTGGCCAGAAAGTTCAACAGAAAGTACTCCTAGATGGAGAGTGAATTGCAGGAATCAAAAGAGTCTCTCCTCGCAATCTAAACATATATGTTCTACTCCATGGTGACTAAAGAATTCTTATCCTCCCTAGTCAGTAAGGTTCAGAAGGGGGAGATTTCACATGAGGAGGAATTGCTTGGTCATGAGTAAGAGGGTGGACAGGAGAAGGATAAGATTGCTGAAGTTTTTGTCTCTAACAAACCTAATAAGCTTCCTGTATTTCAAACAACAATTCCAGATATTATTTTAGAGGATGCACATATCTAGGGGAGCCTCTTGAAAATCCTCAAGAAAATATTGCACTAAATCAGGGGGAGCTCCTTACAAAGTCAGGGGGAGATGCTCTTTTAGAGGATGAGCCAATCCAGAGGGATCCCCTAGAAGATGATCACCTATTGAATGAAGTTTCTCTAATTGCAAAGGAGGCTGCCCAGCTAGCTCAAAAGGAAGCACAAAATCAAGGGGAGCCTCTCAATGAAGATGACACTCAATAAGAAGCAAACAGGACAGATGAAGAGGAGGATGACCCTCTGGTGTTTGCCTCAAGAAAGGTGATACCACTGGTCTTCTCCACAAAGAGGAAAACTCCTCCACAAGAATAGAAATAATACATGTATTCTGATGAGGAACAATCTCTATTATATCATCTCAGTAAAAATACTTGAAGATATAGCTATGAAAGACAAACTTATCAATTACAAATTTGTCATGTTGATCTATGCATCTTTGCAATGATGTCATTTTATGTCTATTGTGTATTTGTTTGTACTGTGTTTTTATTCAACTGTATGTTTGAAATCACTTACATTATGTGTAAATTTTGTTAAGATAAATAGGGTAAGATTGTTGGGAAAAACACCCTTGTAATTTATCTAACAAAATATCTTAAAGTGATTTCATCATCTAGGATGTTGTATTACACATATGTATAAAGAGGGTAACTTGATCATTAGATGTCCTAGGATATCTCACTCACTTAGAGTGTAAAGACCGGGTCTAAGATAAGCAAAAATTCAGTTGAGGTAAATCTTGCGTCGAATAGAAGTTGACACAACTTCGACTAGAATTCGACGCAACTCTGACTGAAAGTCGAAGTAACTCAGGAAACTTATTGAAGTATTAAGTGAAGTTCACACAACGTCTAAATGAACTCGACACAGATGAAAAAGCATGTCAATGCCATCTTAGAAGTTAAGACAACTTCGACTTCAAATCAACGCAGAAGATGAAGATCAAGTCCAAGTCTTCAACTCGACGGATACGTCGATAAGTAATCGATGCAACATCAACACCTGAGTTCAGTTAGAGCAAAGAAAGAATTCGAAGTTGCTTTTATAAGAACTCAGAGGTGCATCGATATGAAGAATAATGAAGCCGACGCAACGTCGAATACAGACATAAATAGTATATTTTCTGCTGTCTTTTCTGTTCCTTCTCCAAATTCTTTCAAAGATGAAATTTGAATTTCAACAACTCGTTTATTGCCAAGAATGGAATGGAGTATTTCAGAAAAATAATAAAAACATTTTTGGAAGTTATTCAAATCAGATGGACGGGTTGGGAAACATAAATTGAAGAAAATATTAAATGTCCAATGGATATTCCTTAAAAGGATAGAACATAAGTGGAAAGAAAATCAAACAGTATTCAATAAAGAATTAGTATTTAGAAGAAGGAAGAGAAAAATAACCAATTCATTATTATGTCTTCTTCTTCTTCTCTCAGACAGAAATAGAAGAACTTCTCTATACAAATACACAAGGTTGTTGCTTCTTCTTCTTCATCATACAACAACAAGTAAACAAGAGTATATAGATCACAAGGATCAAAAGCTCATAACCCTTGCATTCATAGCTATCATAAGCAAGGGTTCATCTTATACAGATCTTGAAGAATATCAAAAGCTCACAACTGCTGAAGGATTTATACAACAAAATCATATTCCCTCTTCAAAGGATTAAGTTTGTTCTAAGAGTCTCCTTATCAAAAGACTCAGTGGTTCTAAGAGTCTCTTTATCAAAAGACTCAGTGGTTCTAAGAGCCTCCTTTTCAAAAACTCAGTGGTTCTAAGAGTCTCATTGTCAAAAGACTCAGTGCTGGTTCTGTCAGTCTCCTTATCAAAAGACTCAGGCACATATAGTGTAATCCTACCAAGGTGGTAGAAGACCGAACTACCCACATTTTGGGGAACCACTATAAATTTTTTGTGTTTTCTGTGTTTGATTTTTTGTGTTGTCCCCTTATTTATTACTATTTTCTGTTTATTTGTGCTTACATTATTCTAAGTTGGTATTACTGAATGCATAGTTGTTAGAGTAGTTTTATTGTGTATGTATATTTAGGGTAAAAGTTATACAACTCTATTCACCACCCCCCTCTAGAGAATACTCAAAGGCACAATGTGCACTTTCAAGAGTTATGCTCATTAGTCGAGTGGTTTCAATGAATATTCTGATTAGTCGAGTAGTCTCGATGAATATGCTGATTAGTTGAGTGGTCTCGATGAATAATTGAGTGATTACAAGATTAGTCGAGTGGTCTCAATGAATAGCTGAGTGGTTACCAGATTAGTCTAGTGGTCTCGACGAATAGCTGAGTGGTTACCAGTTTTGTCGAGTGGTCTCGACGAATTGCTGAGTGGTTACCATATTAGTCGAGTGGTCTTGACTAATAGCTGAGTGGTTACCTGATTAGTTGAGTGGTCTCGACGAATAGCTGAGTGGCTACAAGATTAGTTGAGTGGTCCCGACGAATAGCTAAGTGGTTACCATATTAGTCGAGTGGTCTTGATGAATAGGTGAGTGGTTACCTGATTAGTCGAGTGGTCTCAATGAATAGCTGAGTGGTTACCAGATTAGTCGAGTGTTCTCGATGAATGCTGACAGAGAACTGTTTTTCCTTTTTTAAAAGTGATGGAAATAGACCGTCCAAAACCTCATCGCAGCTGTCGCGATCCGCGTGAAAAGTAGATCCGACCGCTTGGATGAGTTTGAAATCCCTTGGATATTAGAAAGTGATCTTTAAGATCATTTTTTCTTTTACTTTCTTTCTCCAAGCTTGAGAAAGGGGAAAGCCAAGGAGGAGGAAGTAGACCCTTTCCACCATTGACAGAGCTCCTAAGCTCCAGATCGCGAGCCATTCCAGATCAATGGAGAGCATATCGGTGCGGTTCTTTCCATTTGATTGAAATCTTGGATTCATGGCACCAAAGAGAACGTCAAGGGTTATGATCCTCCCTCCAGGTCTTAGGACATGTTTTGGTCCTTTCATCACTTTTCTATGCTTGCATAAGGCTGTCTCTTTCAATAATTAGTGAAGTGTAGGACATCCTATATGTTGGCACCAAAAGTGGCACCTCCAAAATTCACACTAAGAGGGACAGGAGAAAACTGCGAAGTGTAGGTTACTAAGACAGGAGAGGCTGAAAGGGAGGAAAACGATCACAGGATAGCGATCACTTAAAAATGAGACCGCTTACACAGGTTGTAAGCTGGAGCCTCGGGGCAAAAAGTCTTTTCTCAGGTACCCCTACCCCTCTATTTATAGACGAGGGGGCTGCCCAAACGGGCAGAACTGAAAAACTACGGGCTGCCCGGGGTACAGGAGAGCCGGGGCAGTGAAATGGGGTACAAATAGTAAAAAACGGAAAAAAGCCCAGACCGCTCGGACTGGCGATCTTGAATGGCTTCGACTGCTTGGAACATAGAAAACCAGGTCAGGCTGAAGGTTGGCGATCTGTGCGATCACAAAATTTGAAGACCGCTGAGATCGCGATTTTGCATTGTAAAGACTAGATCGCGGGCTTTCCGGGCAAACATAATCCCCGCACATTTTTAAGTTATACTGGAACTTCGAAAATGTAAACTTTGACGGTCGAGACCGCGACTGTCATAAATGCGGCTTGGGCTATAAATACCACCTCAGATCTTCAGATTCCACAGTATTGAGAGATCCCGATCCTTGAGCGGTCACTGTTTACTGAGATCGCGAAAGAAGTTTCCCTTTGAGATGGATGCTTTAGACTTGATGAAAATATCAGTGCAATCCCGAAAATCACCAGGATCTGCGTCGAAAACAAAGAAAGTTATTTCAAAGAAGACCGTCAGTTCCAGCAAGGAGAAATCAATCAAGAGTTCAAAGAAAAAAGATGATCCTGCTTCTAAGGCTCTTGTTGATTTAACGGTCGCAAAAGCTGCTGTTAAGACGACCCTGGAAGTGGTCAATCAACCTGCCGATTGTTCTGGAGAGACCGCTTCAGTAGAATCGATCAAGGCTGCTATGCTGCAGGTGAAGGCTTCAGCTGAGAATCTTGGAAGCCAGATTGTTGATAAAGAAAAAGCTGCTAGAGACTTAAAAAGAAAAGAAGCGAGTTCTCCTGATCGGACTGCTAAGAGGGTGAACACTGGACAGATTGTGACCGATGGTGACATCGATCTTCAGACTTATCTTTCAGAAGATAACCCTGTTGAGAATCTTTCAAGCGTAAGCGATCAAATTTCAAATTTTGTACTTATTTTAAAATTGACTCTTCTATTAATTTTTCCTTGATTATTAGTCAATGGATCCTTTTGAAGTTGAACGACTTTGAGTGATCGCCGAGGAAGAAGTTGCTGAAGAAAAAAGAAAAGAAGAAGAAAGAAAGAAGAAAGAAGAGGAAGAAGAGAGGAGAAAGGAAGAAGAAAGAAAAGTAAAAGAGGACGAGATCGCCAGGCTTGCGACGATCACTGAGAGATTAAAGAAGAGAGAAGAAGAGAAAAGAAAGCAGGAGGAGATCGCCAAAGCAGAGAGGGAGAGGAAAGAAAAAGAAATGATTTCTATGGCCGTGGAGAAAGAAAGGAAAGAAAAAGAGGAAGTTCTAGCTGCTGGGAAGAAGAAGGATAAGGAGAAGAAGAAGAAGAAGAAAGAAGAGAGAAAAAGAATTGCTGGAGAGGCGGTCTCGGCCGAGAAAGGAAAGGAGAAAAATGAGACCGCTGCATCTAGTGATAGCGCGCGGCGATGCTTTGTTAGAAGTGGATAAAGAGCTGGATGCGGAGGCGGCAGACCGCGCAACTGCGTTAGACTTTATTAAGGCTGGTAAGGCGAAGATGGTCGCGAGACCGATTGGTTCACTTCCCAAACTTACTTTCCGCCCTGCATCTCCTGGAAAGCGACCTGAGATTGTCATTATTGAAACTGATGACATTCTTGTTAGTAATGCTGAATTAAAAAGAAGAACGAAAGAAGGCGAGCGGTCACGAAAAAGACAATTAGAAAAAATCAATTTAGAATGTCTAAGGGGATCTGACCGCCTTTTGTTGACCGCCAATGCTGCGGTCTCAAAAGATGTTGAAAAGAACTTACTTGACTGCGGTCCTACTACACTGTCAAGTATTTCACACGAAATCCTTACTTTCTTCTTGATAAGAAATTCTGATTATTTTTGACCATTTTCTCTCCTGGTTGTAGATGAAAATGTGTGCTCAGCTTCTGAAGAAGGTGAGATACCAAGAAAAGTTTCAATCCCTTCAGAGTTCGCTGATCTCCTTAAGCCGATGCTTGATGACATGAGGGTCATGCGAGATCGCGAGAGGATGCTAGAAGACCGCCTCCGAATCTAGACCGCGAATTTTGAAGCTAAGGAGAAGCAAATTCTTTCAAGCTTCGAAGTCAAAGAAAAGCAGGCTCGAGGCGAGTTTGAGGAAAAACTTCGGAAAGCCGAAAAGGATGCCGATTATTACAGAGGGAAGGCCGCGGCACTTACTGCTGAGATCGCCACTCTTCGGGGGGGCCCTCAAATGTCGATGAAGGCGGGCACTTCTAGCGGTCTCGCGGAAAAGAGATCGGCGGAAATCGTGGTAATCCCTATGGAGCAAGTAGACCGCGAAATGTCTAAAATCCATAGGGCTGCCATGGTTGCCAATCACAGCCTAGCATCTGCATGGACTGCGGTCAACGAGATGCAGGATGTGGCGGCGTTCATTGGGAGGAGAAAGGATCAGAGGAGATGAGACCGCTACCCTTCTTTCTCGATCTCTCTAGAAACACTGCTTAGTTTATTTCTGGTCTGTAAGATATTTTTTATTTTGCTTTATGGTATTAACTTTAACGTTATGATATTCATTTTACGATCTCTGGCTTTCATGAATGCGATCTTATTAAATAGTGTTTGTATTGTGAATCATGTGCATTGCGATCTTCATGCGAGCTGTTTGGTGACTCCCTAAAAAGCTAAAGATTATGTGATCTGATGAAAATTTTATGCGTGTTTGTTATTTTCGAGCCTATATAGCTTTTGGCGGTCTGACCCATCTGCAGGGCGATCTCAAGAAGTATAATCATTACACAATCATCTTCTTCCTTCTATAAATAGCTGCTCTTCCGGATCATTATTTTATTCTTCTTGAGTTTTCTTTAGTTTACTGACCCCTGCGATCTCATAAAATGGTGTCCGCGCGTTCCAAAGCTGCTGAGGTCTTTTTGAACTCCGATCACAAATATGGTCAAATCTCGGAGAAGGAATACTCTTCCTTCATTGAAATATATGAGATCGATGACGAGATCACGATCAGAATTCCATTTGAAGATGAAGACTTGAACTCTGGAGATGAAGATAAATATGTCATCCCGATTGACCACTTCGCTTATAGTCTTCAAATTCCCATCCCTTAGGAAATGTTAGAAGTGATGGATTATTACGGTCTCGTTCTTGCCCAGATCCCGCCGAACTCGATCGGTCTGATGAGTGTCTTTATTAATTACTTGAGATCAGTGAAGTTAAAATTCACAATGTCGATCTTCTGAGGCACATTTTCTGTCAAGGTTTTAAAAGAGGGTCAAAATAAAGAAGAGTTCAAAGGATTGTTGTATCTCAGTTGTAATGGAATAAAAGTTCTAAATCTTTCGAATAAAATCTCTCTCTGGACTGAGAGGTATCTGATCTTTGAAGGCGATCTCGGCGGTCTCGCCAGCAGTCCCTCTCCGCGAGCAGAGAAAATATTTAGAAAAGAAAAACTTGTTTCAGAGGAAGAACTTGCAGTCTTGGAATGGCTGGCAGGGAAACGATTCGATCTGAATCATTACCTGGCGATTTGGACCGATGTTGCTGCGGTCTTATCGGAAGAAAGTAAGCTACAATTTTCTACGATTCCCAGCGGTCTCTTTAATTGAATTTGGAAATTTCATCTTAAATGTTTTCCTCTTACAGCCGGATTCGCGATCCCAAAAGTCGACCCAGTGACGCCGAGTGGTGAAGTCCTTACCCAGCGTGAAAAGCGTCTGAAGCAAGATCGCCAGAGAAAAGCGAAGGAGATCGCCGAGGAGGGTGATCTGGAGGAGGGACCATTTCCTCTATTGGGTTTTGGAAAGAAAGTAAAATATATCAAAGGAAAATCTCTACTGAGATGGGGTGAGACCGGAAAGTCTCTGAAGGTGTCAACCGATCTTCCTTTCTGGGGAGGGAGGTTTTCGAATCATGCTTTTGCGGTCACTTCTGCCCTTTATGGGAAAAAGAATGCTAATGAAGCGTTGAGGATCAGGACCGACGATCTCCCTGATGTATGCGCTCAGGTGACCGCCCGAAGCACGGTTTTGAACCATCATATGGGGCGATCTCTTCGCGCATCTTTGCAGCACGCTGAGCGTCTGCAGGATCGTTTTGATGTAAGTATTCAAAGAAAATGCGATCTTTAAATATTATCTTACCTTGACTGCTTCGATCTGATACATTTCCTTTTCAGAATTTCAAGAAGACCGCATATGATATCCATAATCCTGACTACCTTAGATCCCTATATACTCATGTCAGGGATGCATCAAACAAAACAAATTGCTATTCTTCGCGAAAAAGATGGCCTTACTGCTGATTTCCGGGATACGACTTTTGCCGATCTCTTTCCTGAGGTCGCAGAAATGATCGAGGAGGCGGAAAAGAAAAAAGCTAAGGAATCGAAGACCGCTGAGACCATTGAAGATGAATCTGTCGAGACCGTTGGAAGTCAAGACGATCACGCTTCTCCTAGTGGAAGTGTTTTTCTCGGCGAGGAAATGAGCTCAGCAGCGGCCTCGGATTCTGGATCGAGGGAGACTGATAGTGAAAGTGAGTCCTCGGAGAGTTCAACTTCTTCATCAGAGGAGCGGTCTCCGCGGAAAAAGAAACAGAAGAGATAGAAACCCTTTCCCGACAAATGTTGTAATTGCCGGTCAATGACCGCGCCTGATATTGTAATTTTTGAAATGAATGGAAAATTATTTTGTTCGTGAATGACTCTTTTCTGTACTTGTTTTTGCTATATTATTCATGCAAATCGATCACGACATCTATTGTATGCGATCACAGCGTATTAGATTTAGCATTCGATCTCAATGCTTTAGGTTTCGGCATTTTCTAGTTTATGGAGATTAGAAATTTGACAAATCCAAAACTGTATAAAAAAAGGATAACTCTGCGATCTAGAATAATCGGACCACTTGTAAGAAGATTAGAACTTGATAATAAATCTTTATGAATATCATTGCGGCGATCTAACAATACTCAGACCGCCATTTTGAGGAAAAAACCCAACCATCAAGTGATAGGGATTGAAGGATCATGAGCATTTTCATGTAATCTTTGAATAAGAACAATTTAGATCGCGATCTCAGTATGATCAGACCGATCGCTATCAAGACCATTTAAGAGATTCCTGAATAACGATTCCAATCATCTTCGGAAAGCCTTGCCTGACGATCACTTCTACCCAATCCTGGAGAAAATGAAGCTGATGATCACAAACAACTTAGACTTCTTCCAACAATCTTTGAAAACCATGGCTGGCAATTACTTCCAAGTCCTAGAGAAAATCGAGCTAGCGATCGTAAATAACCAAGATCTCTTCATACAATTTCTGAAAACCAAGCCTCTTTAGAAAATCTCGCCTAGCTATCATAAAACACTGATACTGGCGATCACTTTTATTCAGATCCTGGAGAAGATCAAGCCATTAACCATGAATAATGTTGATCACCCTTTGAAGAGAGGAAAGTATGCGGTCTCAAAAGATCTGACCGCCCGATCTCAATATTATGAAGTAAATGAGATTGTAGAAAAAGGGAGGAGAAAAAAGGAGAGGAGATTTTCAAAATAGTTCGCAGGGTCGGTGTGGTCATGCCGATGAGGCTATACCGACATTGCTTTCCTTGATAGATTATATTTTGGGATTCAGGCGACGGTCATAGATGTTTCTGACCTCACCTCACCTAATCATGTTTTAATGAATATTCGCGAGTTATAGATCAAAATGATCGGTAGGGCAGGTGTGGTCATGCCGATGAGGCTTATACCGACATTGCTTTCCCCGTAGATCGTTAAGACCATAATAATGTCCCTTTCAATGCATGACAGAGCTGAGCCAGCCACCCAGACCTCCTTACTAAGGTGTGCCAGATGTCAGCTAGGACCCGACATCCTAAACTTTCACCGCTCGAGCTTGGCGAGCCACTGCTACACAGATTCGAAATCTCCCCGACATCTGTGGTCCTGGCCGAATTACACGTCAAGCTAACAAGCCGAGGGAGAATGAAGTAGGATCCGTCGATATCTTTCTTGGTTTTTATGAACAACTTGATTCAAAACTTGCCATTCACTATGTATATCATGAATGTTTTGGCCGTATTTGTACAATACTTTGAAAGAAAAGGAATGGGAGATAGAATGGGGAAAAGATCGAATACGAACTTTTTAAGAGAAGAAAAGTTTGAGATCATCTCCACTCCAAGAGTGAGGCAACTCCTCTCCCTCATGGGTTTGGAGATGATAGGCACCATTTCTCAGCACCTTTTTTACCACGAATGGTCCCGCCCAGTTTGGGTTAAGCTTTCCAACTGAACCGGCTCTTGCTGCTGCATCTACTTTCTTCAAAACCAAATCCCCAACAACAAATTCCTTGGTTCTCACATTTCTATCAAAAAATCTTGCCATTCTTCTTTTTACCTCCTCTTGCCTGATGGTTGCTACATCTCTTAATTCTTCAATTAAGTCGAGACTGCATCTCAACTCTTCGTCATTTTCTTCCATCCCATTAATCTGATTTTGTTGCGCTAACAATACCCTTGGACTTTTTACCTCGAATTCCACCGGAATAAGAGCTTCGGAACCATGCGATAACTTGAAAGGAGTCTCTCCAGTGGCAGAACTTGGAGTTGTTCTTAAAGCCCAGAGAACTGAAGGTAGTTGTTCTGCCCAATTGCCTCTGAGATTTTCCACTTTCTTTTTCAAAAGATTTATGATGAGCTTGTTAGCAGCTTCTACCTGCCCATTACTTCTGGGATGATGCACAGAAGCAAAACGTAGCTCAATGCCAATTTGATCACAGAAATTAATAAGAGTTGAGTTATTGAACTGAGAACCGTTATCTGTGATGATTGCCATTGGAATTCCGTGCTGACATACTATCTCCCCCCAAATAAAGTTCTTCACAGCTTGGGTAGTAATTTTGGGCAATGCCTTTGCCTCTATCCATTTGCTGAAGTAATCAATCGTGACTATAATATATCGGCGCTGACCACTTGCCATAGGAAAAGGCCCAATCAAATCCATCCCCCAAACTGCAAATGGCCATGGGGTTGCTATCGATTTAAGCTGCTGGGCCGGCTGATTTTGAAGAGGAGCGAATTTCTGGCACTTGACGCATTTCTTAGCAAACTTCTCTGCATCCTTCCTCATTTGAGGCCAAAAATACCCTTGTCTCAAGATTCTTTTTTCTAAAGTCCTTGCTCCTGAGTGACTCCCGCACTCTCTTGCGTGAACTTCTTGCAGAATCACTGGAACTTCTTCTTCCGAGACACACCGTGCTAGTTGAGAAAGGAAAGTTCTCCTATAAAGCACTCCTGCAACAAGATAGTAGTTAGCTGCTTTTTGTTTAAACCTTCTCTAATCTTTTACGGCTGAATGGAATTTTCCCGTTGAAAGATACAGAACGAACGGATCCATACAAGACGGATGCTGATCAATCTCCATGACCTCTCCTCCTTCAATTGCCCGGCGAAACAATTCCGAAGTTATTCCTCCCGAGAGAAGTCCGAACTTTGCTAATCCATCTACTTCCGCGTTCTCGCCCCTTGGAATATGTTCAATAGTAAAACTTTTAAATTTTCCTACCTCGATTTTTACCAGAGTTAGATACCGCTTTAAGATACTATCTATGGTTTTGAAAGTTCCATTCACTTGAGAAGCTATCACCAAAGAATCAGTGAGAACTTTGACATCATCGATCCCCAGCTCTCTAGCAAATTTAAGACCGGCTAGCAGAGCTTCATATTCTGCTTGATTATTCGTTACTTGAATGTAGAACTTCAGGGCCTGATCCAATCTTACTCCATTTGGGTTGACTAAGACAACTCCGGCTCCGGAAAAATTTCTTCCTGAGGCTCCATCTACGAAAATTGTCCAAGCAAGGGGTACTCCGACCCCCTTCTGTGATTCAACTTCTTTAGCGTCCACCATGAAGTCTGCTAAAACCCGAGCTTTGATTGCCATTCTTGGAACATAGGATATATCAAATTCACTGAGCTCTATCGCCCACTTTGCTAGCCTTCCTGAATGTACTGGCTTTTCCAAGACATTCTTCAATGGAAGCTCAGTGATGACTAGAATCGAATGAGCTTGAAAGTATGGTCTTAATCTTCTTGCTGAAATCACGAGCATCAAAGCTAGTTTCTCTAGGATTGGATAGCGAGTCTCCGCATTCTTCAGAATTTGACTTACATAGTAAACTGGAAATTGCCTCTTTTTCTCCTCTCGGACCAAAATAGAGCTTATAGCATCGGCTCCGACTCCCAAATATAGAAAAAGATCCTCCCCTTCTCGCGGGCTTTGGAGTAGAGGCATTGAAGTCAACTGCTTTTTAAGCTGATTGAAAGCATCATCACACTCTTGGGTCCATTCAAACCTGGCCCCTCCCCGGAGGGTCTTAAAGAAAGGTGCACTTTTATCCCCTGACCGGGAGATGAATCGACTCAAGCCTGCCATTCTTCCTCCCAACTGTTGAACTTCTGTTGGGGTCTTGGGAGGTGGCATTTCCAAAATTGCTTTCACCTTGTCTGGATTGGGCTTTAACCCTTCTGGAGTGAGGAGATGACCCAAAAATTTACCTTTATTTGCTCCGAAAACACACTTTAATGGATTCAACCTCATATTGAAGGTTCGCAGGGTTGCAAAAGTTTTCGAGAGGTCTTCAAGATGAGAGGAGAAGGATGTAACATCCCATTTCGCGCTAGATCCATCGGAGACGTTTTGACTACCCGATTTGGGCTTTCCGGTGCGTGCTCAAATTTAGATTAATTGGGGGAAAGGAATAACAATATTGTTGTAGGTGGGGGGGGGGGGTAATAAGATAATAGGTTTTCTGAGATTTTGTTCGACGAACGTCGAAGGGAGGATGCCGTTCGACGAATGTCGAAGGGGAAGTGTTCGACGAACGTCGAAGGGATTGCGCCGTTCGGCGAAGTATAAGATAGTTTCATTCGACGAAATATAAGTTGCTGCCGCGATCGAAGAAGGTTCTGCGTTCGACGAAAGTTTGTCGAATGGCGTTCGACTAAGTTCTGTGTTCGACGAAAGTTCGTCGAACGGCGTTCGACGAAAGTTCGTCGAACGACGTTCGACGAAACTTCGTCGAACGGCGTTCGACGAAAGGCGTTCGACGAAAGGCGTTCGACGATGTATCGTCGAACGACGTTCGACGAAGTATCATCGAACGGCGTTCAACGAATCATATGTTCAGCGGTAGACGAATTAGGCAGCGCTCGACGAAGATTTTGCCAGCTGCGATCGACGAATTAACCTCCTGTTGGAACAACCCTTTTACTGTTTTGGGCTAGGATCACTATGTACTGATTAGGATCAGTTGACCCCATTGTATAGTTTAAGGGTCAAGTCTTTAGGCTGATAAATTAGCTAGAACTTAAGATTAAATCTAAGGTTCCCAGCATTCGACGAATGGCTAGCAGCGCTCGACAAATGGCAAATGGCGTTCGACGAATGTCTAGCATCATTCGACAAATTGTTCTAAGCAGACTGAAGTATTACAGCCAGTTACAGCACTCGACAGATGGCTCTCAGCGTTCGACAGTTTTTATTCACAGCGCTCAACAGTTTTCTAGCCAGTGTTCGACATATTCTGGACAGTGCTCGACAGATGGCTCCCAGCGTTCGACAGATCATTTATTGAAGCCCAGATTTGTTATCAACTATATTTTATCTATCCTAACAGCAAAATGACGAATATAACGGATCTATTTAATATCCTTTGGACGTATTCTGACAGATACGGAAGGATATTAAACTAAGGTAATATATTCTCCTCTTTCCTTTTTCCAAGGCAGCAATAGCCGTTGACATTTAATGAAAAGGGATCTTTTCACAGTCAAAAATAAAAGGACCTGCCAAAATCGTTTGAGTCGACAGAATTCAAACGTCGTTATATTACAGAATAAAAAGGATATATATATATATATATATAGTATTCAGAAGAAGAAGATACACAGTTAGACATCTCAGAAAGTTTTTCTTTACTTCTTCATCTTCCTCTACAAGCAGCACAAAAACCTCTGAGAACATCATCCTCAAGAACATTCACTCAGAATCTGTTGTAAATTTAGATCTTCTAAAAGAGCAACAAGCAAATCTGAAGAACCTGTTCTTCCAGATCAAACAGCTACAGGAGATCTTAGTTATCAAGAGAAAGCTTCTTCATTTTCTGTCAAGCACTTCAATCTGACAGGGGGAGCTTTTCAGCAACATCCACTAGAGTCTTCTCTCAGCATCTTGACAGAGAAGAACACTATAAAACTTTTCCTTCCCATTTTGTACAGGGTTATAACTCCCTTCAAAAGTTAATCTTGGTGACAGGGCACCTTTTCAAAAACCTGCAGTTTGGTTAGAGCACCTTATCAACAGCTCACCTGGTGTGAGGGCACCTTATCAACAACCTCCTAGTGGATTCCTACCAAAGGTGGTAGAAGAGTAGATGTACCCATACTTATTGGGGAACTACTATAGCTACTTGTGTCTTCTGTGTTTGATTATTTTCTGTGGCACTGCTGTTTGTTTTGTGATTACATTTACTTAATTTTTCTGTTTATATAATTTTCACACTGCTTACACTTATATGTAACACTATTTTAATTCCGCTATAAAAACTAAGAAAAAGTTTTAATACTCTATTCACCCCCCCCCCCTCTAGAGTAACTTAAGATCTGACCTCCACTTTCAATTGGTATCAGAGGTAGATTGATTCTTTACAGACTAACAGCTGAATCACAAAGATCAACCAGATCTTAATTTGTCTAGAGCTCCTTTATCTAAGAATTTTATATCATTCAAAACTCATGGCACAAAACAAGGAATATTCTAGCACAAGACCTCCCATGTGCAATCTCAATAAGTTTGCACTATGGAAAGCAAGGATTAGGCTTTGTATGAACTCTATTGATGAGGGGATTTTCAATGTTATTCTTACAGGACCTCCAGCACCTACAGCAACAACCAGCACTACTGCAACAACAGACAACACTGCTGTTCCACCTCCTGAGTGGACTGAGGCTCAGAAGAAGCAAAGAAATGCAGATGCAAAGGCCATGAACATTCTGGCCTTAACTATGTCAGATGACATATTCCAGAAAGTAGTTGAGTGCACCTCAGCAAAAGAAATCTGAGAATCTCTCAACAACATGGTGGCAGGCTCAGCAGATGAAAGGAAAGATAGAAGATCTCACCTGATCTCTCAATATGAGAACTTCAAGAAGGGAGAATCAGAAAATTTTGCTGATATGTACAATAGGCTCAGCCTCATAATAAATGAGCTGAAAACTCTGGACAAAGTGATCTCACTCACAGAGATCAATGATAAAATTCTTATGCGCTTTCCCAGCACATGGGACTCCAGAATCTGGCCAATCAAAGAAGCCAGAAGCCTAAATGAAATCACCACTGAAGCTTTGTTGGGCAAGCTCAAATCTTATGAGCAGCTTATCAAAAGTAGGGAAATTGAAGAATCCACTTCATCCCCAGCACTCAAGAAGGAGAAAAGCATAGCCTTCAAAGCTGCAGAAGAAGAAGGACCAACTCCTACCAAAGAGGAGTTGCTGAGTTTCATAGCCAAAAGATTCTATAATATGACTAAGAAAGATTTCAAAAAGAAGTCATCCAGAAGCTATGACAAGCCAAGGTATGACAAAAATCACTCTAATGAAATTATATGTTTTGGTTGCAGAAAGCCAGGACATATTGCTCCTGAATGTCCAGAGAATCAAAGCAAAAAGGACAGAAAGGAAAGAAAAAGGGAAAAGGAAGAAAGGAAAGGTTCTAGCAAATCCTCCTCCCAGTCACACAAAAAGAAAGGTAGAGGATTTGTAGCAACATCCTGGAGTGAAACAGAATCTGAATCTTCATCTGGTTCTTCTGATGAAGAAGAAACAAAAGAGAATAGCCAATGTCTACTGGCAATTTATGACTTAGACTGTGAGTCACAATCTGAATCTTCATCAAGCTCCAGTGATGATGAAGAAGAAAAGAACTTCTGCATGATGGCAATCAATGCCTCAGCCAGCAAATCTGATGAAGAAAATTCAGAATCAGAAGAAGAAAATGATGCAGATCAGGTAATGTCTGGTTTTGATTTTACTTCAGATGAATTCAAAGCTGAATTCAAAGTCCTTTGCTCAGACTTACTCAACTCTGAGAAAGAAATAATCTCACTCATATGTAAGTTAGCTGAAATGAAAGAGATGAGTGAAGAAAATGCAAACCTTAAGAAAGATTTGGCTGCCTCCAGAGAACACATTGTTCTCATTGAGAATAAACTTTCTGAGGCCAAGAAATTTGAAGAATCCCTAAATGGGAGAAGTATCAAACTGATGGACATCACAAGCACAGTCAATGCTAGACTTAATAATAGCAAACTGGGATTGGGTGCCTCATTAAGTGAGCCATCTCTGATTAAGAGAAATATCCTCTCCTCACCTATAAAATTTATTTCTGCTAAAGGCAAAGAAGCTGCAAAAAGAGATAAAGATATTTCAAGCAAGTCTGTTAAGGATAAAAGAATTCAAAAGAATTCTGAAAATAGATTTTCAGTATAGTTATCAGATGAACAATAGTCGACCAATTTATCCAAAATTGTCGAACAGATACTATACAGAAAATACTAGAAATCTTACTCCCAAACAAACTAAAAATCCTTTCACTGAATGGGTAATACCTCCAAGGAGATATCATCCACAAGGCTATAAGTACCAGCCTGAAATGTCATTTATTTCTTAATTTTGTGGTAACACAAAAGGACCCAAGGTAGTCTGGGTCAAAAACAACTAGTTTATGTTTTTGTCTTTGCAGGTACATGGCCATCCAGGATTAAATCAAAAATGGTACTTGCATAGTGGCTTCTCAAAGCACATGACAGGAAACAAGGCCAACCTGAAAAATTACAAGGCACAGCTTGGACCCAAAGTGATCTTTGGAGACTCCAACCATGGTCAAACCAAAGGCATTGGTCAAATCAAAGTTGGAGCAGTAACATTCAAGGAAGTCACATATGTGAAGGGTCTGAAGCACAACCTCATCAGCATAAGTCAGTTATGTGATGAAGGCTATCAGGTAACCTTTAATAAATCAGAATGTATTATCAAGTCATCTGATAATGTCATTGTTTTATCAGGTATTAGACAGGGTAACATATATTTAGTAAATTTCAATTCCTCTAAATCAGAAATTTGCCTGTTTAATGAGCTAAGCAAACCTAGTGAACTATGGCATAAAAGATTAGGGCATGTAAATCTTAGAACAATTGCCAAGCTATCTAAATATAATCTAGTTAGAGGTTTACCATCAAGATCATATAAGAAAGAAGGTTTATGTAGGGCATGCCAGCTAGGAAAGCAAACCAAAAACAGTTTTAAATCCTTATCTAAAAGTGATTCACCTAGAATCTTATTTTTGCTACATATGGACCTTTTTGGACCTATAGCAATAAAGAGTTTAGGAGGGAAGTCTTACACTCTAGTTATTGTAGATGACTTCTCTAGATTCACTTAGGTATTCTTTTTGAGAGAAAAGTCAGATAACTTTAAAGTTCTTACAGACTTTCTTAAGAGCATACATATTGAATACTCTACTGTAGTTGCATTGATCAGAAGTGATCATGGCACTGAGTTTGAGTCTCTTCTCATGCAAGAATTCTATGAGAAGGAAGGTATCAGGCATTGCTTCTCAGCTCCTAGAACTCCTCAACAAAATGGGGTAGTTGAAAGGAAAAATAGAACCCTAATTGAATCAGCAAGAACATTGCTTGCAGATGCTAATTTGCCACTATCCTTTTGGGCAGAAGTTGTTAGCACAACAAACTATGTTTTGAATAGAAGTTTGATACACAAACTTAAGGGTAAAACTCCTTATGTATTACTGAAAGGGAAGAAACCTAAAGTTGACTATTTCAGAACTTTTGGCTGTAAATGTTTTATTCATAACAATGATAAGAAATATCTTAGAAAATTTGAACCAAAATCTGAAGAAGGAATTTTCTTAGGATATTCAATAGTTAGCAAAGCATATAGGGTATTTAACAAATCCACTCTTAAGATAGAAGAATCCATGCATGTTTCCTTTGATGAAACTAACATGTCTTACAAGGAGAAGAAATCTTCTACCAAGAATGCTTTGCAGGTACCAACTCTATGTGAAGAACTTAATGAACTAAATCTACAGTCAGGAGATTCAATGCAACCATCAGCTCAAAACCTTGAAGACAGTGAAGAAGAAGATCACTCAGATCTTATTGATTATCAGAATCAAGCAACAACAGAACATCCTCCACAGGATACAGTTACTGAACAAAATTCCCAAATAAATATCACTGCAGAATTAACTCCAACTGTTGATCACATCATAGTTAGAGATCACCCAATTTCACAAGTGATTGGTGATATTTCAGCAGGTGTTCAGACAAGACATCAACTACATCAAAATCAGATGCATACTTGCTTTCTATCACAAGTTGAACCTCAAACCATAAGAGATGCAGAACAAGATCCAAATTGGATTCTTGCAATGCAAGAGGAACTCAACCAGTTTGAAAGAAACAAAGTTTGGGATTTGGTTCCAAGACCAAGAGGCCATCCAGTCATTGGCACCAAGTGGGTCTTCGGGAACAAACTTGATGATCAAGGAAATATTGTGAGAAATAAAGCAAGGCTAGTAGCTCAAGGATACTCACTGGAAGAAGGCATAGACTATGATCAAACATTTGCACCTGTGGCAAGACTTGAAGCTATCAGAATATTTTTAGCATTTGCTGCATACAAACAATTTAAGGTATATCAAATGGATGTAAAAAGTGCATTCCTAAATGGAGATATCAAGGAAGAAGTTTATGTGGAACAACCACCAGGTTTCATCTCTCCAACTCACTCTTCTTATGTATTCAAGCTTAATAAAGCTCTCTATGGTCTCAAACAAGCTCCCAGGGCATGGTATGAGACCTTAGCTAATTTTCTATTGGAAAATAAGTTCTGTAGAGGCTTAGTAGACCAAACCTTATTTTTTAGAATACATAAAAGTCAAACACTGCTAGTTCAAATATATGTAGATTATATTATTTTTGGATCTACTGATTCAAATTTATGCAAAAAATTCTCTAAACTTATGCAATCTAAATTTGAAATGAGTAGCATGGGTGAATTATCATACTTCCTTGGTCTACAAGTGAAGCAAACCTCATCAGGAATCTTCATTTCACATTCCAAGTATGCTAAGGAATTAGTAAAAAGATTTGGAATGTCTGATTCCTCTCCCATGAAAACACCCATGGCTTCTAATGCTGTCATTAATGCTGATGAATCAGGGAAACCTGTTGATCAGAAGGTGTATAGAGCAATTGTTGGCTCATTACTCTATTTGACAGCTAGTAGGCCTCATATAATGTTTGCTACTTGTATTTGTGCTAGGTTTCAAGTCAACCTTAAAGAATCTCATATATCTTTACTAAAAAGAATTTTAAGATATATAAAGGTCTGTCCTAATCTAGGTCTCTGGTATCCAACAACATCTGAATTTGAATTAACTGGATTCTCAGATTCAGATTATGCTGGATGCAGAGTAGACAGAAAAAGCACATCAGGAACTTGTCAGTTTCTTGGTGATAGGCTTGTGTCTTGGTTTTGTAAGAAGCAGACATCTGTGTCCACATCAACAGCTGAGGCAGAATACATTGTTGCAGGCAGTTGCTGCTCACAGATACTGTGGATACAAAATCAACTTCTAGACTATAGCATCAACTTAAATCAATCAATTATAATTTGTGACAATACTAGTGCAATATCTATAGCACAAAATCCAGTTCTCCATAGTTGAACTAAACACATAGAAATAAGGCACCACTTTATCAGAGATAATGTGGATAAAAATAAAATTTGCCTACAGTTCATCTCCACTGATTTACAAAGAGCAGATATTTTCACCAAACCCTTGGATGAAAAGAAACATATTTTCTTTATGAATCAACTGGGAATGATAGATGGAGACTCAATTTGTTGAAAATTATATTTTCTATCCTATTCAATATTTTTTAAGAACGACAAATCCTTTTTTCGTCGAACGATGGTCGACAAAAACCTATATCTTCAAGAGTCAGTAAAGAAAATATCGTTTGTCGAACGGCGGTCGACGAAATTTTTTTTTTAAAGTCGGTTCGACTTCAGATTTAATTAGGTTTTGCCGAACGGCAGTCCTCGAATTCTCCTCCCTATTTTCTCGACTATATAACACTTATTTTATCTTATTCTAAGTTTTGCGCCTACAGAAATCGTCTTTCCCTCCAGTTCCTCTCTGCACTTGATCTTCAACTTTCTTTGCAGAAACAATGGCGATTCCTCAGGCTTCTCTGCACCTAATGAAGTTTAACGCAGGCTTTGACATTGACATGGACTCGTTTGCACAGCCAGACCAAATCTTCAAGGATATTCTTCAAATGCTGGATAAACAACAACTAAGGAAATTTCTAAGCACCAGGCAGAAGATAGCTATTGCAGAGATAAAAGAATGGGTTTTCACTGCAAAATCAGTCGATGAAAGTTTGTCGGGAACAATATCAGGTCATCATGTCTCTCTCTCTCCCACCATCCTTTCTGAAATCTTTTGTCTTGAAAATGGTGAAGATGAGTTAGACATAAGCTCAAATGAATTTGATGAAGCTTTAGTCAAAATGGGCCATTTGACTGGAAACCCTAGCCACATTCTGAAAAAGAATCTGTCTCAGAACTACAAGTTCTTAGCAGATGTTGTTGGGAAAGTCTTGCTGGGCAAGACTTCTGGGCATGACTATATCAGTAGGCACCAATTTCTATTAATGGTGGCCTTAATGGAGAAGAAGAAAGTCAACTGGGGATCAATCCTTTTTGACCTAATTAAAAAGAAAAACTCTACAGAGAATGTATGCTTTGGAAGAATCTTAGGAATCTTTCTGCAGGAAAGGCATCCAGAACTTTTGGTGTCACCAAAAGTAACAATAAATGCCAGCAAGAGGCTGACCTCAGCACTCTTTGCTAAATGGGATAGAATAATTCCCAAGAAGAATACAGGAGCTGAGGCCTCCAGAAAAAGGAAAGCTTCTGAGGACACAAGGACTGATCAAGTCACTCCCTCTACCCCTCTAGAAGATCCTTCCTCAGTTCCTCCTTCCTCTCATATCCTCTCTCCACCTGCTCAACAATCTCCTGCTCATTCTTCATCCCCTCCTTCAACTGCAATATCACCCATCAATGATATTCCAATCTTAACCGACCACATCAGTGATGCTCCACCTCCACCCCTATCTTCAGAACCACTACCTACCACACCTCCCTCTCCAATACACAATGAATATCATTCACCTATCCATTCTCCTAGTCCAATCCATCTAGACATTCATACACATACCACAAACATCAGCAATATCATTCCTTCAATATCATCTCCATCCACTTCACAACCATTCACTTGCCATCCACCAGATTATCCATCCCTCAACCTCTCCTCTATTGCTGATCAAGTCTCTGATCTTATCCTTCCTAAAATAAGCCAGCTCTTGGATGCAAAACTTGCTCCAGTTCTTCAGGCACTTTCTACTTTATCTTCTAAGATAGCCTCTCTTCCCTCCTCCACTGCTGTCCCTTCTACTAGGGGCCTAGATTGAGGCTGTCCTGAAGCTAGGCAGGGGGAGATGTCCTATGAAGAAGCTCCAGAAACAGATGGAACTCCAGAAGATGATACAGAAGTTACAATTTTTGATACAGATACACAAGTTATAGAAGTAATAAATAATATATGCATTCATCCATCCTGTGATCTATATAGCTTATTATCAAAATTTGATGTCACATATACTTCAAGGGTATCACCATACATAGAGGATCTATCAAAGGCTCTGATTTGCCTTCCTCAGAAAACTCATTCTGACATCATACAAAATTACATTTCCTCTATTCCTTCATCCACTGTTCAAGACATTCAAATAAAGGATCATTCTGCAGAATATGAAGATAATCTTGCAGAATTCCTTGATGATACAACAACCCCACAAACTATTTCTTCACCTCCAATTTCTGTATGGAATGAAGAACCAATGCCAAGCTTTGATGAAATCTGGAGAGAAGCAGATGCAGAGTTTGACAAAGCTGAAGAAGAAAGATTAAAGGCTCGGGAAGCAATCAAGAGAATTGATGATTTATACAATAAGCCAATCTCATCTTCTGACTCTGAAGATGGTGATGACAACAGTGATTCTGATGATACACTCTCAAAGAAAAGAAAGAAAAGAACAGCTAAGTCAAAGGCTGCTCCCAAACCTCCAAATCCAAATAATGGCATTCCTCTGTACATTTTGTATAATGTCCCTCTTGATGAGAAAACTCCTCACTGGATGAAGCTCTCCAGAAATGAGAACAATAGGAGGAAGAAATTCAAGAAGACTGGCTACATCCCTGACAAACCAGTCAAGCACAATCATTCTCCTCCTCCTCCTCCTCCAGCAGCTGGTGCAACAGGATCAGTAGGTGTATAATCTTCCTCTCAGAGGCCAAGCTCTCAACATTCAAGGAGACCTGGTAGTTCTAGTGGTTCTCAAGCCTCTAGATCAGCCAGTGCTCCTTCCTCTAAGAAATCAGCTCCTATCCTTCAAAGAAGTCAAACCTTTTCCTCTTCTCAAATATCTTCAGAATACAAACTTCACATTTCTGATGGAACTCTTCACAGAGATAGAGTACCTCAAAAGGTCACTCAAGACAAAAATGATTCAGAAATATTTATTATATTCCAGATCAAGAAGAAGAGAAACTCTGTCAGATGGCAAGACTAAGAGAAACAATTGGGTATGCACAGATTAAAAAGGCTAAAGCTGAAGGCAAAGACTTCTCAAGTTACTCAACCATGTCAGAATACAGAAGAAAAGAACTTGAAAAATACAAAACAGTTAAAGCATTCAATACTGAGGAATATATTGATATGCACCCAGAAGCATTTATTCCTCATGTTAAAGAACAGAAAATCATTGGTGCTCAAGACTTGTTTATCAGCAAAAAGAAATCAGAAGACCCCAACAGAAAAATCATATTCAAGCCATCTTCTCAGGACAAAAAGCCTTAAATAAATTGCTTGGTTATGAATGTAAAGTTTCTGAACTCAGAGCACTTATTTTTATCTGATGATCTATTTTTATCTATCAGATATATTTCATTTCATTATTGCTCTGTTTTGCTGCATCTATTTGATTTTTCTTGTCAAAAAGTATCCTAACCCAAATAGGGGGAGATTGTTGGAACAACCCTTTTACTGTTTTGGGCTAGGATCACTATGTACTGATTAGGATCAGTTGACCCCATTGTATAGTTTAAGGGTCAAGTCTTTAGGCTGATAAATTAGCTAGAACTTAAGATTAAATCTAAGGTTCCCAGCGTTCGACGAATGGCTAGCAGCGCTTGACAAATGGCATATGGCGTTCAACGAATGTCTAGCATCATTCGACAAATTGTTCTAAGCAGACTGAAGTATTACAGCCAGTTACAGCACTCGACAGATGGCTCTCAGCGTTCGACAGTTTTTATTGACAGCGCTCAACAGTTTTCTAGCCAGTGTTCGACATATTCTGGACAGCGCTCGGCAGATGGCTCCCAGCGTTCGACAGATCATTTATTGAAGCCCAGATTTGTTATCAACTATATTCTATCTATCCTAACAGCAAAACGACGAATATAACGGATCTATTTAATATCCTTTGGACGTATTCTGACAGATAAGGAAGGATATTAAACTAAGGTAATATATTCTCCTCTTTCCTTTTTCCAAGGCAGCAATAGCCGTTGATATTTAATGAAAAAGGATCTTTTCACAGTCAAAAATAAAAGGACCTGCCAAAATCGTTTGAGTTGACAGAATTCAAACGTCGTTATATTACAGAATAAAAAGGATATATATATATAGTATTCAGAAGAAGAAGATACACAGTTAGACATCTCAGAATGTTTTTCTTTACTTCTTCATCTTCCTCTACAAGTAGCACAAAAACCTCTGAGAACATCATCCTCAAGAACATTCACTCAGAATCTGATGTAAATTTAGATCTTCTAAAAGAGCAACAAGCAAATCTGAAGAACTTGTTCTTCCGGATCAAACAGCTACAGGAGATCTTAGTTTTCAAGAGAAAGCTTCTTCATTTTCTGTCAAGCACTTCAATTTGACAGGGGGAGCTTTTCAGCAACAACTAGAGTCTTCTCTCAGCATCTTGACAGAGAAGAACACTATAAACCTTTTCCTTCCCATTTTGTACAGGGTTATAACTCCCTTCAAAAGTTAATCTTGGTGACAGGGCACCTTTTCAAAAACTTGCAGTTTGGTTAGAGCACCTTATCAACAGCTCACCTGGTGTGAGGGCACCTTATCAACAACCTCCTAGTGGATTCCTACCAAAGGTGGTAGAAGAGTAGACGTACCCAGACTTATTGGGGAACTACTATAGCTCCTTGTGTCTTCTGTGTTTGATTATTTCCTGTGGCACTGCTGTTTGTTTTGTGATTACATTTACTTAATTTTTCTGTTTATATAATTTTCACACTTCTTACACTTATATGTAACACTATTTTAATTCCGCTATAAAAACTAAGAAAAAGTTTTAATACTCTATTCACCCCCCCTCTAGAGTAACTTAAGATCTGACCTCCACTTTCACCTCCGTTCGACGAATTGTCTCCCGTTCGACGAAATATTCTGCTGTTTCTGAATGCTTACCCTGACACCAAATTTGGGAGTTCCAACGTATGGCCTTGAAGGTGGTGTTGTCATTAATGCCATTAATGCGAGATGAAGATAAATTCTTAGCTTTTCTCCCGATCAGCATCTTCATCTTGGTCCTCTGCTTCTTCTTCTTCTTCTTTTCTTCATCTCCTTCCCTCCAACCTGATGGTGTTAACTTAGGGTTTTGGCCAAGAAAACCCGTGGAGAAGCTTGTGCGACCATTGGAAGAGGAGCTAGCTTGGAGAAGGTCGAGTTCGTTCATGGCGCCGAGGAGACTGCCGCGATCGTCGGCCCGAATTCAGGTGACTTCCGACCCCTCTCCCTTGGTGCTAGTATCTTAGACCCCCTAGGCGAGATATCGAACTCAATTGAGTCGATATGGGAGCGAAATGAAATTTCATAGGTTGAGGCCGCGTTAGGTTTCTGCCGTAGGGCGCCGATCGCCGCGAAAATACCCCCAATCAACTCCGCGCTTCAATATGAATGCAAGGGCGTTAGTGTCGTGATAATCGAAGGCCTCGTGAGGGTGCATGGGAGGAGAGAAGGTGGTTGCCCTAAATTTCATTTAGGATGAAAATGAACAGTCCCTGTTATTGGGATTTCATTATATATATAAATATATATATATATAGGTTCTATTGCTGCTGATTTGGATTTGAGAAATAAGTCCCTGTTGAATGGATCTCAATTATAAGTACATATATATATATATATATTGGTTCATAAGCTTGCTTGAGAAATGAGAAAGTTTCCCTGTTAAATTGGATTTCAATTTTATATACATATGTATACCTTTAGCTCTTGTTGGGGAAGAAGATGAACAGCGGACGTTAGATTTACCTTAAGACTCGTGCAGAAATTATATCTGCAGACCGATGCAGAAATCTGTTTTCTGCGCGCAGCTATGTTCAAGTCCAGTTGTGGGCATGATACAGCAGGATTCAGGTTTCAGGCTTAACACAAAAGTTGTAGGCCTCGGAAAGAGCTTTCCAACGATAGGTTACACGTTTTCTGAGGTTACTTGTAGCTCTATAAAAGTCCAGTCGAGTGGACTGACCAGGAAGCTAGTTTGGGTCCACTGCGTGTTGTTTTTGCTGTCCAGGTTTCTGCAGTGGACTTCAGGGCAGATTTTAAGTAAGGCCCACTGGGATCTGGTTTTAGGACTCAACACGAATGTTGTAGCCCTTGTTGTTAGCTTTCCAAATTGGGGTGGGTCATAACGGTTGGACATCGGTAGCACCCATAAATCTTGTTTTAGTAAACTGTGTCATAACACCTTCAATCTCGACATTTTGTGGATTTCTCCCATTATGTTGGTTGGATTGCCTAATCGCCAAACATGATATGCCATCAATCGCGCGAATAATCCTACGGGATCGGCTTAGTAAATATATTTTGATACGCACACCACGACACGCGAGCTAATTAACTCAGTATGATAGCACTGGCGATTCGGAGCGGACTATAAGATTCGGTAATATCTTATAGTAAACGGTAAGGACTCAGTTGTTGGGGGCCTTGAGTGCAGTTCGGGGCGTCGGCTAAAGGCGTATGAGTTATGAATTAAGGCTACGTTCGAGAGTCCTGGGGTATTCGATAGCGCACGGTTGTGCATGGGAAATTTGTGGTTGCGCATGCTTGACACGTGGTGGCATAATGTTGATGGTTGGTGGATGGTCGGGGTCCTTTGGTGTTCAGTTCCCAAAGGCGCCATCCAGATAGTTGTGGATATGGGAGAGGGTTCAATACACAATCATCGTATTGCATTGCATTGCATTCATCCTTCAATTCATTGCACCGCATTCATATCATAATCATTGCATTGCACAGCAATGGATACTCATCATATAAACTTGTATGGGCATCTTTATATGATGAGTTACCTTTATATGCAGACCCTTAACTTATAAGCTTGTATGGGCATCCTTATAAGTTAAGTTCAATTCAGCTCTTCATTACTCTGCTTATGTCTGTTGTTACTTATACTTTCGTGTATATACTTACTGCTGCTGATATACTTATGAACCTGTTAAATAGTACTATTGCGAGTACTTGGGTACTCATACAACCGACATATAGGAACATCCATTTCTGTCACCTGCTTGTATATTATTGCTAATATTGCAGCTTTCTTTCAATTCTACCGCCCGGTGCCTTGGAGTCGCCGGGGGAGCGGATGTGAAGCCACTTAGTCTTTATGACTAACGGTTGCTATGTACCCCTTTTTAGGAGTGCACCCTAGAGCAGCAGCGCACGGCGCGGGAGACGGATAGCCAGGTCAGGTCGACAGGGCCGGAGACCGCGATACCCGCAGTACCGTTGGTGACAGATGTGAGCGTAGAATTAAATGTAGCCCTTTGGGCATCCTTTAGTTTGTCACTCTGATGTAGTTTTGCAGGAGCTCGTGGAGCTGCCTGCCTTGTATATTTATGGACTATTACTTATGCGAATATTTATATATATGTGGCTTCTTGTTTTTTATTATTGATGGGTTGGCTTGATGATATTGGTTTAGCCGGCATGATAGGCGTCTTGCGGAGGTGGCTAGCTCGCGTGCTGGCGCTTCCGCAAGGCGACTGTCCTGGGCATAAGACTCCCCTCGGCCGTGTTTTGTGTTCCGGGAGGGGGGTCTTACAAATGGTATCAGCTTGCAACGATCCTGAGATAAAGAAGTCCATACCCTTTTGGTGCCACCCCACTCAACTCTTCAGTTTGAGGACAAACTGAATGAGCGGAAGCAGTGGTGTGCCCATATGGGATTTGCCTTGAGTATGTCCGTTATTTTTCTTTTAAATAGCCAACCTAAGCCCAAAAATCTACGTTACGTGTAGATTCCGGCAATCCTGGAATGCCTTCAGGTCTCAGCAGATGCCGGTGCAGCCGCAGGCCCCAGACTCAAATTGGTTGAGCACCTTCCGTGCTCTTTCCCCTCCCACCTATCATGGGACGGAGTTCACAGTTCAGACAGAGGAGTGGCTGGACACAGTGCAGGAGTTACTGGCATGAATTCGATGCCCGGGCAATATGGCAGTCACACTGGCAGTCTCAGCCTTGGATTTGCACGCAAAGAGGTGGTGGAAGTCCTTGATGGGCTCCACCTTTGAAGGGCATAGTTACCTTGACATAAGCTGGAACGAGTTTGCAGACGCGTTCCTGGAGCACTTCGTCTCTTCCACGGCCCGGGATGAACTTGAAGAGAGGTTTCTGCAGCTGAAGCAGGGCTCTAGGACAGTCGTGGAGTACCAACGGGAGTTCCAGCACCTTGCTAGATTCGCGGATTCCTATGATTTGGACGACCGCGGTTACGCAAAGCGGTTCTATAAGGGATTGCGAGATTCCCTGAGGCAGGCCCTTCTATTTGTCGCCGATTCGAGCCTCGCACAGATTATAGAGACGGCACAGAAGTTGGAGGCGGACCACTTGGGAGTCCAGGCCAGGAGTAAGAGGCCCAAGAGGGGTGTGATGGAGTCAAGACGCAGCTTCGCGAGGAGGAAGAACATTATGGATACAGGAGGAGACCAGAGGAGAGATGGTGGGCGTGATCGCCCGAACATTAGGGTGGAGCAGCAAGCGTGACCATTACCGAAGCGTCCAAGGGAGCCGCTCAAGGGCGATTGCTTCTATTGCCATCAGCCGGGCCACATCCGGCGCTATTGTACGCAGCGTCAAAGGGACGCCCAGCAAGGAAGAGGTCAAGGTCGAGAACAGGAACAGCAGGGTAGGAACCCTAGGCCTGCTCAACAGCAGGTGTATGCTTTGGATCTAGCTCGGGAGCGGGATCTGCAGGATGTTATTGCAGGTACACATGCATCTTAGTTTTGTTCACCTTAGCTAATATGCTTGCGCCCGCATAATGTTGAAATATACAAGTATCATGCTTGTTTGCGGTAGGCCGACAATACTCTTGAAATGCAAGCGCCGCTTATTCTTGCGTGTCAGAAAAGTTCGTAGATAATTCGGGGAGAGCATTAGATCTGGTAGTGGAGGAAACCCAGCTAAAGAGATACGAGGGCTTGTTTCTTCGTTTATTGGGCTAGTGCCTACCGTCTGGGATTTTCTAGACGATTTAAAATCCTTGTAACTTCAACCTCGGAGTTTGTGATCATGGGAAAAATTAACTTGTCGTAAGCACGATGGGCTATGAATGCCATGCTTGGGTTGATAGAAATCGAATTAGTAATTAACAGAAGAGAGCATTTTGAAGATGATAATTCTCTCCCTGCTATTATAAGACTATGTGGATAAGTGACAAGGAGAGCAGTAAGCTAACACCCAGGGATATACACCTACGAGGTGATAACATTTTTCTTTTAAAATTCGGCAGATTGATAAGGGTTGTTGATATAGAAATTTGGTGGTTTTTGAAATTTAGTGAAAGGTTGAGATTTTCTCCAAAACTATATCCGATAAAGGCAAGTGTACCTTATCGTCTATAGTATAGGATATTTAGGAATATCAAGGTCGTATTCCATGGGGCGCGTTGATTACTTCTACTTCGAGGAAAATCACTATTATTTTATCGACAAAAATTTGAGGTGGTTTGTTTTCGCTTAACTAAAATTAAAACTAAATTCAAACTAAATGAAAAGCTTGAACATTGCATGAAAAGAAAGAGAAATTGACATTGCATAAAAAAAGAACATTACTAAGGAGAGAAAAATTTAACCTTGCATAAAAAGGAAGAAATTACTTAAGGAGAAAGAGAACATGAAAGAGAAAACTAATTTTATTGAAAATCAAAGAACTATTACAAGCCTTAAATTAAGAGTGCAAGGCTAAGGAAAATGAAAATTGCAAGCTTAAGAAAACTAGTACACGAAAGTTACACTACAACATTGCATGAAAAAGGGAAGGAGGAGAACATGAAAGCCTTAAGAAACATGAACATTAACTTGAAAAACTCACTCTCAGCTCTAACAGCACCTCCCCATCTCCAAATTTCTGAACCCTGGACTCAAGGAGAGCCTCTGAATTTATAGGCAAAATTTTCAAGTTACACGCCCTCGGTCACGGGCGTGTCCAAGGGCGTGTAATCACTGTAACATTGGATCCGGCAGCGGCGTGGGCTTGGCTTGACGGCGGGAGAAAAATCGGACATGTCACGGGCGTGACATATGGGTCACGGGCGTGACTCAGGACGGCTTCATTTAATGCGGCATGGGCTAGGCAGACCGCGCGGCGGCGTGCTTGGATCACGCGGGAAGGTCACGGGCGTGACTTTGGGTCACGGGCGTGACTTTGGTTGACTTCTCAACGGCAACTTCTCGTCTCGACGGCAGCTCCACGCGGCAGATTCTAATATTACACGACCATGGTCACGGGCGTGACTTTGGGTCACGGGCGTGACCTGGGGCGTGACTGGGTGTGGACTAGCTCAACAGCACGGCATCGACCTGGACTGGTCTACAAGTTACACGCCCTTGGTCACGGGCGTGACCGAGGGCGTGTAATGCAATATTTTCCCAATTTGTCCAAAAATCTGCAAATATTAAAATTAGGCTAAGTTAGAATCAAAATTACAAAAAGAACTACTTATAACCTAAATTTGACATAAAATAGAGAATTCATATTAAATATTTACAAGATTTTCTATTAAAAAGTTATAAAAATACTACTTATCAAATACCCCCATACTTGAGGTTTTGCTATTCCAGAGCAAAAGTGTGAGACATTATTTATAAGACATCCTTAAAAAAATTTTAATTTAAAACTAAAATTTCATTTAACCAAAAGTTAAGAGTAAATTCAAGGGGGAGTTATGTCCTAAATTATGATGATGATTTGAAAAGAGGGAAAAATGTTTAGGCAATAACTTCTCAAGAAAATTAAGTAGTTTTACAAAATTGTAGAAATTATAAAACTAAATTAAATTAAAATTATAAGAACTCTATCTTAAAAGAATCTTAAGGAAAAGTAAATTACTAAATATTGCTCTCTCCATAATTTTCAACTAAAACTAGAACAATGATAATTGGCTAAGGGGGATTTCATAAAATTTGGCATAAGAAGAGAAATTTTTGAATGGAGGAAATGGAATTTATCATGAAATTTCCTTCTCTTTTTTTCTTCTTACTCTTTTTTTTTCTCTTCTAATAAAAACCCAAAATGTATATGGTTTAGGAGTAATGAATTTTATCCTCTTACTCCATGCCATATAATCTTTTCAAATATTTTGGGTGCATATGTTTAGGGAATAATGAATTTTATCCTCTTATTCCCATGACATATGATCTTTTAATACATTTTTTTTATGCCATCAAAGGGGTAGGGTAGGGGAAGAAAAAAAAAATCTAGCTAGCTTTAAATCATATTGAGAGCAAATTCTAGTAAAATTAAAAATTCCTAAGATCTAAGAAGTTAGAAGGAAATATAATTAAAATCTAAAGAGGTTTAGGAAATTTACTACAAAATGAAGCCATTTAAAAATAAAAAGAGAAGTCATGCTAACAAAATTCTCTAATCAATTTAAAATCATAAGATGATTCTTAAATCAAAATTACCTCAAATTTAAAATTAACAAACTATGATAAGCAAAATTTCAGCCAATTAAAAACTTAAACATGCTTATAAACATTCTCAACTAGATTTCTAAGAAATCACAAAAACAACAAGGAGGGAAATAAGAATTTTTTTGGAATTTTTGATATTATCTTTTTTTTTTTGAATTTTTCTCATTAAAAACTATTTACAAAGAAAGGGAACTAGCTTTAAAACTTAACAAATTTTTTTTTGCAAGTCTTGGACTTCCCAAGGGCTACCCGGTGAAGGGTTCGCAAGGTACTAGGAGGTGTGATGGGATAAAATCCCAAACGTCCCTTTCCAAGATTTAAATTTTTCTGTTTTCTATTTTTTTTTAGTTTTTGGGTTTTACAAGTGCTAAAATAGAAGAAAACATAAAAAAAAATATATATATATTTTTTTTGTTTTGAAAATTTTCTGATTTAACAACTATTTAAAAAAACTATTTACACCCCCATACTTAAAGTTAAACATTGTCCCCAATGTTTAAAACTAAGTATGAAGTAAAGAAAAAAAAAGAAGTGCAAAACAAAATAAAAAGGAAATGCATTATAAAAGAGAAGGAAGAAAGAGAAGGGGCTTCCCTGATTTTTGAAGTTTGCGCGGGGAAGCGACGATTACCTACAAAATATATTAAAGAACAAGAGAAGACAATAAAAAGATAACTTTGGGGTGCCTCCCAAAAGCGCTTTGTTTAAGGTCGCGTAGCTTGACCCACTTGCCGGTCATATTAAAGGTTGAAAAACAATTGAATCACTCTTTTCATTTGGTAACTCTCCCGGAAGATATAATTTAAGGCGGTGCCCGTTAACTTTGAAGGTACCTTTTTCCGGGTGGGAAATTAAAATTGTCCCATAGGACCAAACCTCTTTAACAATAAAGGGTCCGGTCCATCGGGATTTTAGTTTTCCCGGAAAAAGGCGAAGGCGGGAATTATAAAGGAGGACGAGATCGCCCGGCGAAAAAGTTTTTGGAAATTTTATATGCTTATCGTGATAAAACTTTGTTCGCTCCTTATATAATTTGTTACTCTCATACGCATTCGCTCTCCACTCATCTAATTCGTTCATTTGAAATTTTCTTTGTTCGCCCGCTAAAGTAGAATCAAGATTTAAAAATTTAAGCGCCCAAAATGCGCGGTGTTCTAATTCGACCGGAAGGTGGCAAGCCTTGCCGTAGACCATTCAATATGGTGTACAACCGATAGCGGTCTTGTACGCCGTTCGATAGGCCCATAGCGCGTCATCGAGCTTTATTGCCCAATCCTTCCGATTAATAGAAACTGTTTTTTCTAAGATTCGTTTTAATTCTCGATTAACGACTTCAACTTGGCCGCTCGTTTGTGGGTGATATGCAGTGGATAATTTGTGCGTGACACCATATTTTGCTAAGATTTTTGTGAATTGAGTATTGCAAAAATGGGTGCCCCGATCACTCACAATAGCGCGCGGAGTGCCAAATCGAGAGAACAATTTTTTTAAAAAGTTAACGACGACTCGCGCATCGTTGGTGGGGAGAGCTTGCGCTTCCACCCACCTCTACACGTAGTCGACCGCTACTAGAATATACTTATTTGAAAACGAAGGAGGGAGAGGACCAACGAAATCAATGCCCCAAAGATCGAAAATTTCGCATTCTAAGAAAATATTTTGGGGCATCTCATCCCGGCGAGAGATGTTGCCCGACCGCTGGCAGCTGTCGCAAGTACTCACAAGGGTGTGAGCATCTTTGAAGAGCGAGGGCCAATAAAAGCCCGCCTCCAGCGCCTTCCTCGCGGTTCGGTTTGAATGATAATGGCCACCGGATGGTCCCTCGTGACAATGTCGTAAAATTTTAAGACCCTCCTCACTCGAGACGCATCGTCTCACCACTTGGTCTGCGCATACACGGAATAAAAAGGGGTCCTCCCAAAAGTAATTCTTTAAATCAGAAAAGAATTTCTTCTTTTGCTGACTCGAGAATTCTTTCGGCAGGACCCGGGCTACTAAATAGTTAGCCAGATCTGCAAACCAGGGGGTAGACGATGAATTAATATTTTTGAGAGCGAGGAGGCGCTCTTCGGGAAATTTATCATCGATGTCAGATTCTATCAATACTTCCGAGGAGGGATTTTCTAAACGAGAAAGGTGATCGGCCGCCAAGTTTTCGGCTCCTCTTTTGTCCCGGATCTCTAAGTCAAACTCCTGCAAGAGGAGGATCCATCGCAAAAGACGAGGCTTGGCGTCCAATTTGCTTAAAAGATACCTAAGTGCGGAGTGGTCTGTGAAGACGATAACTTTCGAGAGGGTGATATATGACCTAAACTTATCGAAGGCAAAAATGATCGCTAGAAGCTCTTTTTCGGTAGTGGTGTAATTCGCTTGTGCCGACGTGAGTGTTTTGCTCGCATAATAAATAGGGTGGAAATACTTACTCACCCGTTGGCCTAAAACGGCACCAACCGCAATGTCACTCGCGTCGCACATGATTTCAAAAGGGAGCGACCAATCCGGCGCGACTAGAATCGGGGAGTTTATAAGTTTTTCTTTAATAAGTTAAAAGACAAATGACATTCTTTGCTAAAAATAAATGAGGATTCCTTTTCAAGAAGATGGGTTAACGGCTTTGTGATTTTGGAAAAATTTTGTATAAAGCGCCGATAGAACCCCGCGTGGCCTAGGAAACTCCTAATAGCTTTTACGTTTGTGGGAGGGGGGAGTTTTTCAATTACTTCAATCTTGGCCCTATCGACCTCGATCCCCTTGCCCGAAAATTTATGGCCAAGGACTAGTCCTTCCTTGACCATAAAATGGCATTTTTCCCAATTAAGCGCTAAATTTGTTTCCTCACATCGCTGCAACACGCGCTCGAGATTTTTTAAACAATTTTCAAAAGAACTCCCATATACAGAAAAATCGTCCATAAATACTTCCATCACCTCCTCCACTAACTCGTCAAAAATTGCCACCATACATCTTTGGAATGTAGCTGGCGTGTTACAAAGACCGAATGGCATCCTTCGATAAGCGAAGGTGCCAAAGGGACAAGTGAAAGTGGTTTTCTCTTGGTCGTCAGGCGAAATCGGAATTTGGAAGTATCCCGACAAACCATCGAGAAAATAGTAGTAGGAGTGACCCGAAAGGCGTTCTAAAATTTGGTCGATAAAAGGTAGAGGGAAATGATCTTTACGGGTGGCATCATTTAATTTCCGATAGTCAATGCACATCCGCCAACCCGTAACAGTACGGGTTGGGATCAATTCGTTATTTTCGTTCGCAACTACCGTAACACCACCTTTCTTTGGCACGACTTGTACTGGGCTAACCCAAGTACTGTCCGATATCGGGTAGATGATTCCCGCGTCCAGAAGTTTTATAACTTCGGCCTTAACGACTTCTTTCATGTTAGGGTTTAGCCGTCGTTGAGGCTGGACTGAATTTCGGGAATTATCTTCGAGAAATATTTTATGAGTGCAGAAAGATGGGTTTATACCCTTAATGTCCGATAATTGCCACGCAATTGCGTGGCGGTGCTTTCTTAAGACTATAGTCAACTCAGAAATTTCTGAGTTGCTAAGATCGGATGAAATGATGATGGGTAGCTTAGACTCTTTTTCCAAAAACAAGTATTTAAGGTGAGGGGGGAGTTGTTTCAACTCTAATTCGGGTGGTTCTTCATAAGAAGTCTTGATTTTTAATTTTTCTAAAAATAATGGTTCGGGTGGTGTGGGGTGAGAGACTTCTTCTTCATCGCAAAAGAGCTCTACGGGCTCGGAATCACTATTCGCCGATGAAACTAACTCGAGGGATGAATCGAACTCACAACACTCTTCTAAGTAAAACATGAATCGTCATTTTCTAGCGTGTTCCGCATCGAGGAATTTATGCCGAAAGTAACTTCATCGTCTCCAACCCGTAGGAGGAGCTTTCCGTTACTTACGTCGATAATAGCGCGGGAGGTGGCAAGGAAGGGGCGGCCGAGTATGAGGGGTACTTCGGCATCCTCTTCGATGTCAAGAATGACAAAATCCACCGGGAAGATGAATTTGTCAACCTTGACGAGCACGTCCTCCACTATTCCTATCGGATATTTTAAAGAACGATCCGCTAATTGGATACTCATTCGAGTGGGCCTTGGATTTCCTAGACCTAACTTTTTGAACAAAGAAAACGGCATAAGGTTGATGCTTGCTCCAAGATCCTAATGCTAATTCTATACTACTCTTTACTTATGAAATGCACTAGATAACCTAACATGCTTTCTACAATGTATGGTATGTTTTGAAATTGTGAATTAAAGTAACATTGTAGTAATCTCTTTTTAATAACATTATTTCATGCTTGGTTACTTTATTATCAAACTTAAAGATTTTAATTGAAAAATAATTTACAAAAACATCTTCTTTTTGAAATTTAACTCATATATCTTTGTATGGATCATCATTGATTACAATAAGATGTTTCTTGTATTTCTATAAGTCTTCCGCATCATCACCATATAATTGTTTTACCTTGCGCTTTCATGATTACTTAAAGCCTTTCATTTTTGTGTGCATCATCACTTACATTGTCAAAATCCTTTCTTGCAACAAGTGGTAGACTTGCTTGGTAAACATTATATTGGTTGCTTTTAACATGAATTTTTGTTTAAACTCTGATTTATTTCTATGAAAATATTGTTATATTAAAAACTCCGATTCATTAATGGATTTCAAAATAGCTATGTAAGTGGTTTCATAAATTCAAATAAAAATATAAATCCATAGGCTATGTCATTAGATTTAAAACGCTTATATGTTTCCAATAATTATTATCAATAACTTCATTTCTCACCATAGCGGGGGCGTAGGGTTGTAGACATTAGATAAACTTTATCTCTAGTCATGTCTTGTCCTTAACCGGGGAGGGTTCCAGTGGGGCCTTGCGAGGCACTGGTGGAAAGAGTGCTAGGTTGAGTTGTGTCTAGTGTTTGCATATGGGACTAACACCCCAACCTACGGCATGTATGCAGCTCCTCATGCCCATTCGTCACATAGTGCGGGGCTAGGGTGTAGACATATTGTCTGGGTAGTTTAGTTACTTGGAAATCATTACATTTTGGTTATACTACAAACTCTGATTTATGAAAATGTTGTAATACTCAAACTCTGATCTATTTAAAAAGTATTCTAAAACTCCTTATCATTTCCTTCTCTATAAGCTCGATCATGCCTTTATCTTATTATCAACTTTTTAGTGGTGTCTCCTTACCCGCTTTTGCTAATAACAAAAGGGGGAGAACTAACATGATAAATATAATCCGCTATCAAAATAGAAACTGCCATGATTAATTATAGATGATAGCTTACATATTAGGGGAGCATTCACTTAGGGGGAGCATGTATTTAGGGGGAGCAATTTTAAATGCTAAAATCAATAATTATCTTAAGTCATCACTCTCACACACACACAAGTATGTTTCTTCATGCTTATATATATTAATGCTCTGATTTATCATTAATGGTTTTGTTATTATCAAAAGGGGGAGTTTGTTGGAACATGGTCTTCCGCATCTCCTAGGTTTGAGAATAACAAAACCTATGTGTATTTGATCTTGTGTGTTTAAGTGTGCAGGATAACAAAGTCCACATGACTCAAGGATTACATAAGAAGGTTGCCCCCAAAGTTAAGCCATCAAATCCAAATCTTCCACTAGCGCTGGCGGTAGCACTAGTGCAGGCGCTAGCTGTCGTTCGATGAACTGTTAGCGGCTAAGTCTATTCTTCGAATGTTCTCATGAACTCCCGACGAATATCGACGAACGTAAGCAGAAGTAAAAAAGGCAGACTTGTGAAGGAAAGTGTGCGGCTAAGTCAATTCGTCGAGTGTTCTCGAGAACTCCTGACGAATTCCGATGAATGAAAACAGAAGACAGTACTCCCACTAGCGCCGGCGGTAGCACTTAGCGTCTGGCGCTAGCGATGATAGCGCAATTCCGGGAGCACATATGGAAGGAGATAGCGCCTGACGGTAGCCGATAGCGCAGGCGGTAGCGACACACACAGTTGGCAAGGAGGAATTGTTTCCTCGGATTGAAGATTCTGCCGCGCAAAACATGTCCTAATTTGGGATAGCGCCGGCGGTAGCGGATAACGCCGGCGATAGCGCAAAGCAATAGAGGAAGGCGGCCGGCTTGCTTAAAATGAAGGATTCTCGCACGGAGAATATTTCCTAAACTGGGATAGCGCCGGAGGGAGCGATAGCGCAGGCGCTAGCTCCAAGGCTATAAAAAGGAACCCTTGGATCCGTCTTCTTAATCCTCTTGAGATCCAGAATTCCAGAGCTTCGTGCCACAACAGAGAGAGGAAGGTTCAGAGATATACTCCCACTAATCCATAAATACTAAAGGAGTTCCGTGGAGAAGATTTCAACATGCGTCATCACCGTGATGAAAGACCGCATCGACTACGATCATACTTTGCGTCTTCGTCTACTTCTCCAAGAGATCCTTATAGAGGGAGTTTTATATTATTGTCTTTTTATTTCAAATCTTTTCTTGTAATCGTGTAGTAAATTCGCCTCATATTGGCGACTAGGTCTGGGTAGGACTTAGGGGGAAACTCGCCTCGTGTTGGCGACTAGATCTAGGCTAGGTCTAGGGGGTGCTCGAGGCCACATCCGGGGAAGGGTTGGCTAGAGCGGCTTGAGGCCGTATCCGGGGAAGGATCGGCTAAAGCCAACCGGTTCGTGGGGATACGAGTCGGTATAGAAAACAAAAGGAGTCTTTTTCTATTAGCTTTGATTTCTAGCTTCGATAAGAGATCAAGTTTTGTAATCATGCTTCTCAAGTTAATAAAGTCATGTCTTTACTTTTACTTCACTTGATTTGTCTTGATCTTCTCTAGTTTAATAATCAAAGCTTTATCAAAGTTATTCAAAATATCTTATAAGTTTTATAACCCTTATTCACCCCCCTCTAAGGGCGCCTACCGATCCAACATGAAGCCTACATCCTATTGGAAGGACTGGGTGCGTAGCATATATTTTGTGTAGCACTTGTATGTGTTAAACCCCAATGGGCTGAGGCGAAGCCGTGCCTGCGTTGTGCATTAGATCACGATGACTAGAACACGGAAAAAGCTGAACCGAACCCGTTTCCATGCATATCAGTGAGAAGTACCAACATCTTGTATGTCATGTGATCATGGGAGAGGTTGCGGAAGGTGTTCACCTAGACTGGCCAAAAGCTCTTTTCCCACCTAAGGTTATGTTACTTAGGGTGGTGTTGATTATGAATTGAGGTTATGTTAGCCTCATGCGATTTCTTAGGCAGTTGTGTGGATCCTCCAGGTGAATCCGACCAACTTCATGTGCAAACCTAGGTTGCCCTTACTTTGATGCTCAACCTAGAAGATTGATTGTGCTTGAAACCTCACCTTGTGTAGTGTAGTTCCACTTTCTTAGATGATAACATGCTGCATATACGGCTTGCTTGTAGGTTAGTGGTGCCACGCCCTTTAGCCGGCTAGAATGGCCAGGGTGTGGAATCGTTACATGGTTTATGGTCATCTCATAGATGGCCCTCGTTTACCTCTAATTAGATGTTGGTGCAGGTGCTGGTATGCCGAGTGGGAAACAGCGGGAGGTGGCCCATTGCTGAGTTGGCCCTCGAAGGCCAGCCTCCTTTTTTGCTTTTAATGTATTGCCGGCCTGCGTGCCAATGTATGTCATGTTAGATGCATTGGTTGAATGTAAGGCCTTAAGGTCATAACTCTTTAATGGTTCATTCTTGAGATAGTGGACAATCTGATGGTAATGTTTAATTAATGCTTCCGATTACGCCTTGTTATACTCTCGTGTAATTGTTTTTCTGTTATTATCTTATTAACGTCTAGCTACTGTGTTCAAAATCGCGTGGGGTCCCAGACGGACCTATTGTAATATTGTTTGTGCTGGCAGGGTGTTATAGGGGGTATGAAGAATAAGCCAAATCCTGCATCATTACTGCTGAAGATCAATCGCCATTATTTTTAAAGTGCGTTTTAATGTTATCATTAATGAGTACTTACCATCTTCTCATATTTATTGTCTGCATCTAGACTATTCCTCTATGAGTATTTATACCCGTAGATTGTATTTATACTCGTAGTGTGCTTCAGCAATGCTCTAGATGCTGAATGAAGGAAGCATGGTTATGTGCACATAAATCAAAATGGATTCTTGGGTCTGCCCTCTCTAATGTCTTTGGCTTTGATTTGAAGGAATGATTCCGCAGCAAACGCGACGGTATAGGGGTCACTATTTCAGTGGTATTCTATGAGCAGTCACTTTGTGCATTTATTGTCAAAGGTTAGGTCTTACTCCTCTGAGAGAAGCCACTTCGTGCATAGTGTCAAAGGTTAGGTCTATTTCCAATCTTCCACCGCCCATACCCCCAATGAGTGGGGACTATATGGGTTATGTTGTTGTTGTTGTTGCAGTTTGTATCCTCTAATATATTAATGAAATCCACTTCTTCACTTCTCTCTTTATTTCTTCTACCTGTCAAATTAGATTAGGGTTAACCAAAGTTTAACATATACAGCATAAAAAGAAAGGCTTTTGGTGCATCACTCCCTTAAACCATTGCAAAAAATTTTAAGGCCTTTGATGGGAAAAATTTGATAAACAAGAACATAATGTTAAAAGACAAAAACTTATATGCAACGCTTAGCATAGTTTCTTTAGGCTGCATTGAGCTTATTACATTAGGACATGGAGATAGATAGCGTATATGCTATATTCACGAGCTACTAATCACCTTGTCATATACACTAATATTAGTCGCATATATGCTATAGTTGCATGACGTAAAGGCTATAATTGCATGGTGTATACAATATAATTTTATGGTGTAGACATTATAATTGCATGTCGTGTGCATTATCATGGAATGGTGTAAATGTATAATTGCGCACAATAACTACATAGCGTAATATATATAACGCATACGATGCAATGTAAGTAGTGTATATGTTGTTAACATAGTTAAGGGTGCAACTCGGGTCAGTTCAAATTTGTTATACTCAAAATCACGAATCGATTCATATAGGTTCTGTTCCAATATTTCGGAACAAAAACCGACCAATGTACTTGAGACCTAAAATCATTCACAAACCAAAATTTTAGGCCAGTTCTCAATTCTACTAAAATGTCCTACTCCACGTTGTTCATTACTCATATTATATAAAATTATTGGGCAAATTGCAAACAAATGGTAATAAAATGTCTGACAATAAATCCCAGCGTGGTGAATTTAAAATTTTCTTTATATTAATAATATAAACAACATCACATTCATATAGCCCTATCCAAAAAGCACGACCGGGTCGGGCCGGTACCGGGCCTAAAGGGCCCGGGCTTTTGCCAACCGGGCCCGGGCCTTGCTTTAGCTGGGATCAGGCACCAGCCCTGGTAAGGGGCCTGTTAAGGCCCCCAGGGCCGGGCCAGGTCGGGCCCGACCTTTTACTTTTATTTTTTTAATTTTTTTTAGAATAATATCTTTATTTTAAAAATATTTACAATAAATGAAATGAATTGATAATTTGAGATGGACAAAAAAACTAATTTTTATTAATATTGGAAAAAGATAAATTACACATTTACATCAAATTTGAAAAAAAAATATTTACTAAAATCAAATTTATTATTATTATTAATTTTAAATAAAGAAAATTAAAAAACTCACTAATTTAACAAAATACATATTTTATCGAATGTGACTGGCAATTGTACGACGCGCTTAATCATCTCGAAAATTTATTGCGTCCATCTCGTCTTATACGTCCGACGAGTTATCCTCTATCGATGAAATGTGTTGTTTCCTCTTACCAGCATCCAAGTGATCCTTGTAGCATATGCAGATTTCCAGTGATTCTTCATTGAGGCGACTATTCCGCTCGTTCAAAACCCTGCCACTAAGAGAAAAAGCTGATTCCGAAGCTACCGTCCTAGCTTAGATTGTTAGTAAATCATGAGCCATGATTTACTAACTTATCTAGTTGCTAGTTTATATGAACTAGATGTGCGAGCTTTTTTCCTAGAAGCTAATTCTAAAATTTTATTTTTAAAAGTATATTTTGTTCTGGGTTGCGATATTTTTTCTCGGGGTTGCGAGTCGTATAAGTTACCATATTAGTTATACATTCAGTAAAAATTAAATTAAATTTTAAAATACTAACATCATCAAAATTCGCGAAAGTTTTATTTAAGTTTAAATTATTATTTATTTCTTCTATCAAATTTACTACGCCGTCTACGCCAAATAGAGGTTTTAAAGCGGCGGCACATAAAAACATGGTAGGCATTTCTCTATAATATTTTAAAAATCTTGCTTCCATTATTTCAATTAAAGGACGCCACCCTTCGTTTTGCTTATAATAGTTAAATTTTTGTGTGATATTTATAAAATTTTCAATTACTAGAGGGCTAGTCGGATAATATACGCCAGATAAAAAAATTGTCGCCCTATAAAAACATTTTAATAAATCCATATAAATTTCTAATACGTCCAAATCGTTATCGTTCAAATTATGAATATTTAGCATAGTATAATATTCCATAAGAAGTTGTTTTTGTTGGAACACTCTTTTTTACATTTTGTATGTTGAGTTCCATCTACTAGGCATATCAAATTGAGGTTTTAAATATTTTTGACCTTAAGCGTTTACAAATTTATTAAAATCTTGTGTCCGTTGCCTATAACTATAAATAAATTATAACATAAGATGAATTTTATTAATATATGGTTCCATATAAGATAAACTGCACCGTTTAACATTAGTTTTAAATCGCGTTTTAACCACTCAATTGCAACGTTATTATTAGTAGCGTTATAAAAAATACTCGTAATTTTATTTTTAATTTAAAATTCTCGCACACATTTAATAATTATTTTGTATATAACTTGACCTGTGTGCGGGACTTCAAAACTTTCAAAACAAATTATACGTTTATTTAGATCCCATGAAACGAGATCGAACA
This sequence comes from Dactylorhiza incarnata, assembly GCA_033032865.1. Taxonomy (NCBI): domain Eukaryota; kingdom Viridiplantae; phylum Streptophyta; class Magnoliopsida; order Asparagales; family Orchidaceae; genus Dactylorhiza; species Dactylorhiza incarnata. Next base: position 19,849,259 of record JAWHQI010000006.1, on the reverse strand, counting down.
AATGACAAGTGATACAAATATACGATAGTCCTAATTTTATGCTACTAGTCCAAACGTCACTCGTTAAACTCACACGTCCTTAAAATTTTCAAAATAATTTATTAATGATTGTTTTGCATCTAAATAAAATTTGAGAGCGTCACGACTAAGAGAGGATCTACTAACCTGTTGATATTTTGGTTGAAGCCCTTGATATATGTATTTGGTCTCCTCCTCATTATCGTAGTGGCTGAACGGCTACTCATGTCTGATGACGTTCTTCATCTGCAGCTCGTATTGCTGAAGTTGATCGTACGACCAAATTTCCCCTGCTCCCGATATTTGTGCCTGACTCGACTCGGGAGCTTGTTTCGAAATGCAAGACTTGAAGTGTCTTGCTAGTGTCAAGTTGTCAGTAAGGGTCAACAACTTCGAGCATAATTTGCACCTTGCCTTAAATACGTCGCCGACTATAACTTTATCAAAATGCTCCCAAATTGGCGAAGTACGCTTGTGCTCCATCACATCTTGCGCAGTTTGAGTAGACAACATTGGCGCTGATGATAACGATGTCATGTTCGATGCGTGAGAGAGAGAGAGTGATGAGAAGAGAGAGAGTGAGAGAGAGAATGAGTTGGAGAGAGAGAGATAGTGGGGAGAAGAGGGGGGGGGATCGGTTATGAGGGGGGATTTTATAAAAAAAATTCTTTTTTTAATTTTTTAATAAGCCTAGGTCCTAGGCCCTAGGCTTAGTACTAGTATGCTGCCAATATTGGCAGCCAACTAGTACTGGCATGGCAGCAACAATGTTGCTATGCCAGCGGCCAGTGAGCCGTTGGGATCAACGACTCAAAGAGCCGCTGATCCCAATGGCTCATAATAATATGCCCGGGATGGGCTTTGCCTGGGCTCGGGCTGGCCTGAAAAATCAGGCTTTGCCCGGCCCGGCCCGGCCCGGGTCTGGCACCGGGCCAGGCAATTAATCTGTATGGAGGCCCTGTAAGGCTCCCAAGCCCAGCCTAGGCCCGAGGCGGGCTAGCCCGGTACTGGGCCTAGATAGGCTTTTGCTGGGTCGGGCCCAGGCCGACCCTCCGGGCCCAATTTTTTTGGACACGACTGCTGATTCATATGGTAATAAAATTAGAGTGTATTGTTTTTAATCTAAAGCAAGTTTAACATGATTCAAATATTTTCAAAGCCTAAGAAAAAAATACTATTAATGCTAACTATTAATTACTCAAATCTCTCCTATGAGTTAGCATAATCATTGGTCTCACACCTCTACCTTCGAAATTACATAAACCCTCATTTTAGTTTAGATTTCATAACATGCATGCACAAAAATAGATTTATGGGGTATTTTTGTGCATGCATGTTATGGCATAAACCCAAATGGGAGATTTATACAATTTCAAAAGATAGAGAGGTACAACCGGTAATTTTGCAAAACATAGAATAGAGGTCCTTATAAATAGCCCTTAATATTGATGGCTTATGAATGCTACCTAAATTTTTAATTAATTGTCAATTATTTGCAGTTCGATTCCCGGGTTATTTCGTAGGTACTGACACTAAAAATAAAAAATTGAAACATTATTGATTCCATAATTTTTTTGGAATCTAAACCAATTTGAAAACCACCTGAATTGAACCAAATTGATCAATTTGATTTCGGGTTGGTTCTTTCGCATGGTACAAGATAATGTGCAAGAAGTTCCAATGCACTCTTTTTGGTTAACTTCACAAAATGAAATATACAAGATATACATTAATAAAACTAGTACATCATGTGCGATCAATCGGGCACTCTCTCTCTCTTCTCACTTTTTTCTTTCTCATGCTTATGCACATAAACATCATAATTTTAAGAAAAAAATCATCATACACAATATGAAGTCTTCAGTCTATATACTATCGGAATAAGCAGCAGTATTTCGGCAATCGTAAGTGTTCTTCTTGTACAGTTAGTGAGATAATGACGGTAGATCCAGCCAATATAAGGATTCCTTTCATGATCAATGTTTTATTTATATAATTTTCTTTATTTAATTTATGTTTTATTCTGCTAATTTTATAATTGGATTCCTTTCACAACTCTTTATATTCTCTTAAGTTTTACTTTTTTGTACATTTTTATTCTATTTCCTTCTTTCTAGTATATATTTTCTATTTATATTTATATTATATTTGTCACGGATCGCTCGGGGCCTCCGGTAGATCGGGCAATTTGACCGTCTTAGCTTGCTAGCACCCGAACGTGCAAACAGATAAATGGGTCTCCTAAGAAAACCGAGTCCAGGAGCTGACGACGAGGAAAACCTGCAATCGGTGTGAAAAATCACGCAGCCGGAGCTGTGTTGTCCTAACCTTCACTATACTTTGATTTCTTCTACATATTTGTTATTGAGAGAGAGAGGGCGACATGCCGCGCCTCTTTACAACAATGGTGGTGAGAGAGAGAGAGAGAGTCTGCTGCCTTGCACCAATGCGGGTTTTCCCCCTGGGTCCAAGCTTCGTCCGTACCACTATGGGCCTTCGGCTCCTTGATAGGTCTGCCAATAGCGAGCTCCAAGTGATCTCCAAGAGATCTGCCAATAGCAAATTCCAAGCTTCCATGCGGTCTGCTGATAGTGAGTTCCAACTCTCCCAGCAGTCTACTGATAGCAAGTTCTCAACCTCCGAGCGGTCTACTGATAGCGAGTTAAGCAGCCCAAGCAAGAGTGTCTTCGTTTTTTAAAAAAAAAACCTGTGAATCATTTTTTTCAAAGAATCCCAAGCAAGAGTATCGCGAGAGAGAAGGAGAACAATTCTCCGAGATCCTTCCGACCGCCATATCGAGAGCTCTGGTTGTACAACCCTGGTGTCGTCCAGGGCGTGAGCAGAGACAAAGGAACCATTAGGCGAAAGGAGTAAGAAGGCTAACGAGCCAGGGTGTCGGGCTAGCCAGGATCTCGCCAGTCGCTCACGGGAGGGCGAGCGGGCAAGGCCCTCGTTGGTTACTCGTAGGGAGGCGAGCGAGCCGAGCCTCTCAATTAGCGAGAGAGGCCCTCTTGGGCGGCTCGCCCAGGAAGGGTTCATGATTGTTTATACCTAAAAATCACTGGTGGTCTGCAGGTAGCCCTTCCAAACAGCGGAGTTTGGATTTGGCAGACCATTTTGGGCTGCGTATAGCAAAAGTGTAAGGCGGAATTCCACTATAAGCAGACCAGACTTGAAAATTCTATAAATAGACCTCGAAGGGCACCTTGGGAGGGCATTCCAATCTCAACATTCTGAGCTTCTTCCTCCCTAGGTTATCTTGGCTTAGCTCTCAGGCTCTCCAAGGTGCCCAGTCTCAGCTTTGGCTTGAGAGGGGAAGCGCTCAAAGATCTTCCGGGTGTGTGGTGGGACCTCCTTGCTGCGACCAAGGGTCTGTGCTTAGTTCCGAGTATCTGGTCGGTTCATTCCAAGGAATTAGTAAGTGATAGATACCCCTCATCCTTGAGGGCCTGAGCTCCACAAGGAAGCCAAGTCTTGGTTTCAACATTTTTGGTGCGGTGAGCGTGGAGCGCAGCTAGTTCAAGAAAGCTCTAAGGAAGAGATGGAAGGAGACAACGAGCGAGAGGATAACTTCGGCGGCTCACCGCCACCTAGTGCACCAGCAATGGTGGAAATGCTGGCCGACCTCAAGAGGGACCTGCTCGGGGCTTTCCAGTGTGCACTCGCCATGGCCCTTGGGGGTCTCGCAACCCCTGCACCCCAAGTGGCCCCTCTAGCTGGAGGCGAGCACGCCCTGGGCAGAGGCCAGGTAAGGAGGAGATGTCCCAGATGCCGAAGAGAGATCTAGCAGGGTGGGAGCTCTTCCCCAGCCCAGCGAGTGTGGGTGGGGTTTAGGCGAGCGTCATCCCAGGAGGAGGGATCCCGACTAGTAGGATCCCACCGAGCGGTCCCTCGGAGAGTGCGAGACCGGGAGGAGCTGGTTCGCCTGGGGAGCTCGCGGGGTGAGTGGAGCAGGTCAGGAGTGTGAAAGTTGGGAGTCCCTTCTGCAAGTTGATGCTCTCGGCACCTCTCCTCGAGGGGTTCAGCAAGCCGACTATGACATTATATTCTGGCAAGGATGACCTCACTCAGCACCTGCAGTGGTTCAAATACATGGTTTCTATCAAACCTATGTCAGACGCTTTTAAGTGCCCACTCTTCACCACCACCCTAAAGGAGAAAGCGAGGGACTGGTTCCACCAGTTGCCCTCCGGGTTGATATATGCTTTCAAGGATTTGTGTCGCGGCTTCCTGCTGCACTTCTCAACCTCGAAGAGAGGAAGAAGGACCCCGAGGCCCTCTTCAACATCAAGCAGAGGCAGGGGGAGTCACTAGCTCATTATGTGGATCGATTCTATGAGGAGGTCCTCCTCATCCAGGAGGTGCCAGGGTACACTCTCCAGCTCACTTTCATAGTGGGGATGCAAGAGGGGTTCTTCAAGATGGACCTCAAGAGGAGGGCTCCTTTGTCTTTTGAGGAGCTGATGGAGAGAGCGGCGGAGGAGATAGAGGGGTAGGCAGCAACCCCCGAGTTCACGAAGAGGTTGGCACGGCTGAGCGAGCCGGAGATCAAACATCCGGAACCAAGGATAAGAGAAGAGCAAAGAGCCCCGAAGGTGGGGTGGTGGTAGTAAGAAGGGGTGAGGCAAGGACCGAGAAGGGGTTTCCAACAGTGAGTGGGCAACTTCTAAGGAGGCCAAGGAAGACCCAACTAGCTAGGGTGGAGGCAGGGTCCGAGGCCACCTCATCCCCACCCTCCTCAGCAGGTAATGGCGGTCGATCGAGGAGACCACGCAGGGGAAGTGGAGCCGGTCCTTGGAGGAGGAATAGGGCGGCAGAGTTCGAGAGAACGGGGGGGGGGGGGGGGGGGCGGCGTTGCCCTATTGTGACTTCCATGGGTAGGAAGGTCACGCAATGGCCACCTGCCCGGAGTTCCTGGAGATGAAGGAAGCCAGAGCGCCGGCGCCGCGGGAGCAGCGGGTGGGGAGGATTATGGAGGTCTTGTCTCAGGATGAGGAGGACGAGAGGTGTGAAGATTGGGTCAATGTGGTGATCCGAGGAGGGATCGGGGTGATCCAGGGGGGTAGGGATTGAGGCGACCTAGAAGGCAAGCCTCCATACCATCTATCGTCGCAGCATGGCTTCAATTTCCCTAGCCCCGCCCCCAGCAGAAAAGATCTCGTTCACTTAGAAGGACATGTCGGGTCATCAGGACACGTTCTGCAATGCGCTGGTCATTCAGACAGCGATCGAGAACTTCTCCGTCTCCCGAATCCATATAGATAATGGGAGCTCAGTCAACGTCATCTTCAAGAAGGAGTTTGATGAGATGTCGGTGGAGGCACAGAGGGTGTTGGCCTCAGACGGACCACTGTTTGGGTTCTCCGGTGAGAGGAAGGAGGTAGAAGGGGGAGTGGGACTCCATGTAGTCTTGGGGGGGGGGGGGGGGGGGCGGGGGCAGTCTAGGAATTGCCATTTTGTCATAGTGGATGCCCCCAGCATCTATAGAGCCATCTTTGGACGACCTCTAATCAGTGTGTTCTGCTTCATCCCCTCCACCTTCCATCAATGCCTTAAGTTCAACGCAGGAGGAGTCTAAGTACGGATAAGGGGAGCTCCAAAGGTGGCCAGACAGTGCTATTTGACTGCCGTGAACACCGTATCCTGGATGGCCGACGCCGAAGAATGGGATCAGAAGATGGAGGAGCCGGCGAGGCTCGAAGAGACAGGAGAGGGGGAAAGGAGATAAGAGGAAGGAGAGGCCCAGGAAGAAGGTGTAGAAGAGCTGATGGTGGCAGAGGAGGAGAGAGAAGAGGAAGGTCAGGCCCAGGAGGAAGGGGCAGAAGAATTGATGGAAGTTCGAGAAGGGAGAAAGGAGGAGGAGGCTGGAGTCCTAGCTCATGATGAGGAGAAAAAGGGTGATTGGGGAGCAATCCCAGATGGAGGCCATGGATGAGGTTGTGGAGCTCTAGGTCACCACCCGAGCGAGGGTGGTGGAAAACGTCAAGATTAGCGGGGAGCTCAGCCCAGAGGAGAAGAAGCAAATCTTGGCCTGTGTGTAGGAGAACGTGGATGTCTTCGCCTAGAGCGCGACAGAGATGCCCGGGATCGATGCGGATGTGGCTTGCCATCACCTCAACCTCAATCCAAGCACCCGACCCATCCGACAAAAGAAGAGAGCCATTGCGGACAAGTTGGAAGGGCCCATCCGAGAGGAGGTGGGCAAGCTCCTCCAAGCAGGCTTTGTATCGGAGAACCAGTACCCAGGCTGTGTCTCCAATGTGTTTATGGTAAAGAAAGGGGGAGGTAAGTGGAGAATGTGTGTTGACTTTTCTTTGCTTAATAAATCATGCCCCAAGGATTGTTACCCTTTGCCACGAATCGACGCGCTGGTTGACTCAGCCGTCAGTTTTTCTGTGATGTCTTTTTTTATGCTTTTTCAGGTTATCATCAAATCCTCATGCACCTTCCCCCCCCCCCCCCCCCCCCCCGACGTCAAGGATGACTCTTTCATCACGGGGGATGGGTGCTATTGCTATAAAATGATGCCCTTTGGGCTCAAGAGCGCAGGAGCCACTTACCAACGGATGATGGACCGGGTCTTCTGGGAACAAAAGGGTAGAAACCTAGAGGTCTACGTGGATGAACTCATGGTGAAGAGTCAAGACCTTGAGTCCCACCACCGTGATCTTAAAAAAACCTCCGGGACATTGATAAAATTCAAGATGAAGCTCAACCCCTAGAAGTGCGTCTTCGGGGCTTGCCAGGAAGGTTTCTAGGCCACTTGATCACTCCAGCGGGATTGGAGCCCAATTCAGACAAAGTTAAGGCCATCATAGAGTTGGGGCCGCCAAGGAATGCAAAGGAAGTCTAGTGCCTCACAGGGAAGTTGGCCGGGCTTAGTAGGTTCCTCTCTAGGGCGGGAGAGAAGTGTACACCCTTCTTCAAGGTGTTGCGGGGGAATCAAAAGTTTAAATGGACCCTTGAGTGTGAGAGGGCTTTTCAAGCGCTGAAGGAACAATTGCCCAATCCCCCTTGTTGCAAGGGCAAAGAGAAGGAGACGACTTGTCCCTATACGTGGGGGTAGGACCCGAGGTAGTGAGTTCAGTGTGATGTGCAAATCTTAGCACACCGCTATAGGCGGTAGCTGTTGGAGCATGCGTTTCGCACTCCTCCGGTTTGAAAATAACAAAGTCCCGTTTGTATTTGATTCTATTTTTTATTAATGGTGTGCAGATAACAGGTATGAGATGTTCACATTTTAGCTGGAGCTAAATTTAAATGTGGGAAATTTCACTGTCGGAAAATTCCGACAGCCGCTGTCGCCCCGGCGACAGCAAAGAAGTTACAACTACTTCCCTCCGCGACAGATCGACGAAATTCATTTTTGAGCTGTCGGAATTCCGACAGCGATGTCGCCCAGGCGACAGCTCGGAGATTACAACAACTGCCCACAACACCACTCACGATCGGCAGTTTTGCGCTGTCGGAAATCCGACATCGATGTCGCCCAGGCGACAGCTCGACGGTTACAGCAACTACCCGCACGATGCCACTCCAGCGGCAGTTTGACGCTGTCGGAAAATTCCGACATTCACTGTCGCCCAGGCGACAGCGATTTTCTATAAATTGCCTCCTTGTGTTCGTGCATTAAGAGCTCTGAGCATTCCAAGTCCCTTCCTAAGTGCATACGAACCAGAGAGCTCCAGAACCTCTTCAACTCCCATTTGAGCAAAGAAGGATTGAAGATTGAAGACGAGATCGGGCGCGCTTCTACATCATCGATCATATCGAGGCTTCAACAATCCGTTCAGAGATCTGATCTTCTAGGGAGTTGTTATTTTCATATTGTATTTTCATTCACATACTTTTCATTTTGTATTGGTAGAGAAATCGTCGTCTTGCATGCGACGTCTAAGTCCTTGCGTGGCTTAGGGGAAAATCGCTTCCTTGTGCGGAGCGTCCAAGTCCTTGCGTGGCTTGGTGGGAAATCGTGGCCTTGTGTGCTACGCCTAGATCTTGGGAAGATCTAGAGGATAGGCTTGGGTTTGGTCTTGGGAAAGACAAGCGATAGCCTTCCGATCCTTGGGAGAAGGATTGGTAAACCAAAATTGTAGAATTTTTTTATTAACATAATTGTGCCTTGATCTTAAGCATTGTTAAGATCATTTTTATTGTACTCAAATTTCATGATTAATATAAATATGTCTTTTTCTTTAATTACATATTTGGTGGCATAATCTTTATCTTAGAAATTTGTGTTTTGGTTTAATACTAAAGTTGCATTGGTTTGAAAGTATTTATAAGTAATTTTTTTAGTAAAGTAAAATCTCCTTAAAAAATTATTACTAAGTAAAAATTAATTTTTAGACACACCCTTATTCACCCCCCCCCCCTCTAAGGGTGTCATACGATCCAACAAGTGGTATCAGAGGTAGGTTACTCCAAAATGGTTTTACCACCGGGAGTAATGGCGCACAACGATCACGCGTTCGTTGAGGGGCAAGGAATTAGTAGGCCACCACTTTTTACGGGCACAGACTATAATTGATTGGAAAACACGTATGCGTTGTTTTTTAATTGCGCTAGATATAGAAGTCTGGAATATGGTAGAATCTAGTTACACTTCTCCAACATTTGTTGTAGGAGATGTAACCATGGATAAGCCCAAAGACAAGTGGGATGACAACGATAAATTAAAATGTAAGAACAATGCAGAAGCCATGAATGCTTTATTTTGCGCACTAGATCGCACTGAATTTAATAGAGTTTGTGCTTGTAATACTGCATTTGAAATTTGGAATTTATTAGAAATCACTCATGAAGGTACCTCGCAGGTAAAGGATTCAAAGCTATTTCAACTGGAATCTGAATTTGAAAGGTTCAAAATGGAGGTAGATGAAGAGATTGATACGATGTACACACGATTTACAAAAATCGTGAACGACTCAAAGGTGCTGGGAAAGGTGTTCTCAAATGGAGATTTGGTAAGGAAAATCTTAAGATCACTTCCCCCGAAGTTCAATCCTAAAGTGACTACAATTTCCGAGTCACATGATCTTAAGACCTTACAATTGGAGAGCCTCATTGGGAACTTGAAAACTCATGAAGTTGAATTGAAAATTCAACAACAAGAGTATATGGAGCCAAGGAAGAAGAGATTGGCTCTAAGATCAAAGAAGGAAGAAACTAGTGATTCTGAGGAGGATGAAGAAGATGAGGAAAGTTTATTTGTTAAAAAATTTATAAAATTTATGAAAAATCCGGAGAGAAGGAATTCATTTAAGAAGTATTTTAAGAAGGAGACCTTTAGGAAGAAAAAAGGAAAGGAAGGCGACGAGGAGGAAGAGAGACCACCACCGGAGTGCTATCACTGCAAAAAGTTAGGACACATTCGAAGCAAGTGTCCAAAGTACTTGAAAGAACTTAAAGAAAAGAAGCACAAAGGGTCGAAGAAGGTGTTGAAGGCGGAAACCTGGGATGATACTACTTCTGAGGATGCAAGCAGTTCCGACTCAAGTAAAGAAGAGGAGGCCAACATATGCTTAATGGGAAAGAGCGTCATATCTGATGACGAATGCAGTGTCCAAAGCGACACTGAGGTAACTCCTCCAACCTATGATGAATTGTTTTCTGAATTTTTAAAGACTTGCAAATTTTTTGAAAAAAGCTTAAAAGACAATGATCTTCTTAAATCTGAAAATGACATTTTACTTAAAGAAAACAAAAGATTGTTAAGGGAAATTAAGACAATTGGAAAAAGAGATATCTCTTGCCAAGAGTGTGATCACTTTTTGGGAAGAATTAATGAACTTGAAGAATCTCTTTCCAAATCTCATTCTACAATAAAAATTCTTACTAACAAGAATGAGATTTTAGAGAGAGATCTGAAATCTTCAATCTCCAAAGTCCATGAGGGAAAGAAATCTTTTGAACGTAGATGCGTAAATCTAGTATCCGAGAATACACAAATGAAAAACCAGATTCATGACTTAACACTAGCCATGAAAAAATTTGGAATGGGCCGAAGATCACTGGATATGATCTTAGGATACCAACGCCATGGATCTGGAAGGTTTGGGCTCGGATACACATCTGGAAGCTGTCGTCCGGCGACAACCACTGTCGCCGGCGACAGTGAAAAGTCTAGAAAATTCACTTTTAAAAATTCTAAAATTAATGAATTGTTAAATACTGCATCCTCATCTAGTAAAAGTCCAGAAAAGTTATACTCCTCTAAATACATTACATGTGCCAAATGCAATAGATTTGGTCACACTACGGACTCTTGCTGGAAAGAAGGAAAAAGTAAAATCAAACAAATCTGGGTGCCTAAGGCTTCTACCTATACTATGGGTGGAACCACTTGGGTAACCAGATCTTTACTCACCTCTTCTTTCTAGGTATGTTGACAGGCTAAGGACAAAGAAGACGTGTGGTACTTGGACTCGGGTTGTTCAAAGCACATGACGGGCAATAAAGAAAAGTTCCTTAGCCTAGAGATGAAGAAAGGAGGAGTTGTTACATTCGGAGACAATGGAAAAGGAAAAATCATCGGCATCGGAGTTGTGGGTAACGAAAATTTTTCAATTTCAAATGTTTTATTTGTAGAAGGATTAAAGCATAATTTGATTTCTAATAATCAATTATGTGATAAGGGTTTAAATGTTTTATTTGAATCTTCTACAAATTTATGCAAAATTATTAATTCCAAAACAAATGAAATTGTTTTTACCGCACCTAGATGTCATAATGTATATATGATTAAATTTCTTGATTTTTCAAATTCTACCTTAAAATGTTTTTTATCAAAAAATGATGAATTAGATTTATGGCATAGGCGACTTGGACATGCTAGTGCCAAGTTAATTTCAAAACTTTCAAAAGATAAATTAATTAAAGGTTTACCTTTGCTAAATGGAAATTTATCTTCTTCACTATGTGTGCCTTGCCAAAAAGGAAAATTTTCAAAATCATCTTTCAAAAGTAAAAACATTATTTCTACCACTAGGCCACTTCAATTAATACATATTGACTTATTTGGGCCAATTGGAATTTCTAGCTTAGGAGGTAGAAAATACACATTTGTTTTGATTGATGATTATTCTCGTTTTTGTTGGACTTTATTTCTAACCTCCAAATCCGAAGCATTTTCAGAATTTTCAAAATTATGTTTGCGTATTCAAAATGAATTTGAGTTAAAAATTAAACGCATACGATCGGATCATGGAGGAGAATTTGAAAATGAAAAGTTTATTTCTTTTTGTACGGAGTTAGGAAATAAACATGAATTTTCCGCTCCACGCACACCACAACAAAATGGTGTAGTGGAGAGGAAAAATAGAACTCTTCAAGAGTTAGCCCGTACAATGTTATCTGAATTCAAATTACCAAAATCTTTTTGGGCTGAAGCGGTTAGCACGGCATGTTATGTAATAAATAGAGTAATGCTTCGCCCTATTTTAAAATTAACTCCTTATGAATTAATATTTAATAAACAACCAAATGTTTCTTATTTCAAAGTTTTTGGTTGTAAATGTTTTATTTTGAATTCTAAAGATTCCTTAGGAAAATTTGATGAAAAATGTGATGAAGGTATTTTTATTGGCTATTCTTCAACTAGTAAAGCTTATCGGATTTTTAATAAAAGAACAAAAATAGTTGAAGAATCCATTCATGTTAGGTTTGATGAGTTTGCTTCATGTGTAGAAAAGAAAATAACAGGAAAAGAAGATGATCCCCTTCCTTCGGTGGAGAATGATGATGAAGAACTTGGAGAAAATGAAGAAGAAAAAGGAGAAGAAAGAGAAGGAGAAAGAGAAGAAGAAAGAGAAGAAGAAAGAGAAGAAGAAAGAGAAGAAGAAAGAGAAGAATATGTGCCTCCAAGTGAATTGAGATTTTCAAAGGATCATCCAAAGGAGCTTATCATTGGAGATCCGCAAAAAGGGGTTAGTACTCGTTCATCGCTACATGTTTTATTTTCAAACCTTTGTTTTGTCTCTGAAATAGAACCAAAAGATGTTTCCACCGCTTTAAATGATGAATTTTGGTTTTTAGCTATGAATGAAGAACTTAATCAATTTGAATGTAATAAGGTTTGGAATCTTGTAGAACGACCCAAAAATCGTCCTGTAGTTGGTGTTAAGTGGATTTTTAAAAATAAAATGGATAATGAATATAGAATTATTAGAAATAAAGCCAGATTAGTTGCAAAAGGTTATGCACAAATTGAAGGGGTAGATTTTGATGAAACTTTTGCACCCGTAGCAAGATTAGAAGCGGTGAGGATATTTCTTGCATTTGCTTGTTTTAAAAGATTTAAATTATATCAAATGGATGTCAAAACCGCATTTTTAAACGGGTATATAAAAGAAGAGGTTTATGTAGAACAACCCCCTGGCTTTATAAATGAGAACTATCCAAATTATGTTTATAAATTAGATAAAGCGCTTTATGGATTAAAACAAGCTCCTCGTGCTTGGTATGATCGATTAACTCAATATTTGTTAAAGCACGATTATAAAATAGGAAGTGCTGATTCTACACTCTTCATTAAGCAAATTGATCATGATTTAGTTATTTTACAAATTTATGTTGATGATATTATTTTTGGAGCCACTAATGAAGAGTTGTGTAATGAAGTAGTTCAAATTATGAAAAATGAATTTGAAATGAGTATGGTTGGAGAACTTTCATATTTTCTAGGTTTTCAAATTACACAAAAACATGATGGAATTTTTATATGTCAAACCAAATATATTCATGATATGTTAAAAAGATTTGGATTTGAAAACATTAAGCATGCAAACACTCCTATGAGTACTTCACTAAAATTAGGAAAAGATGAAAGTGGTGTTTCAATTGAACAAACCCTTTATAGAAGTATGATAGGGTCTTTATTGTATTTAACTGCATCTAGACCTGATATTATGTTTGCCGTTTGTTTATGTGCTAGATTTCAAGCTAATCCTAAAGAGTCACATTTAAAAGCGGTGAAACGTATCTTTAGATATCTCATAGGAACATCAAAATTAGGGTTATGGTATCCTCATAATGATTCTTTTATTTTACATGGTTTTTCGAATTCCGATTATGCGGGATGTTCTTTAGATAGGAAAAGCACTAGTGGTACTTGTCACATTATCGGCCCTTCACTTATTTCATGGTCGAGTAGGAAACAGAATTCTGTTGCCCTCTCTACTACCGAGGACGAATATATTGCACTAGGTAGTTGTTGTGCCCAAGCTCTTTGGATGTCACAAACATTAGAAGATTTTGGCATGCAACAAAGTAGTGTAGAATTAAAGTGTGACAATAAAAGTGTTATAGACCTAACTAACAATCCCGTATTACATTCTAGATCTAAGCATATAGATGTCCGACATCATTTTATAAGGGATCATATTAAGAAGGGTAATATAAAAATCAACTTTATAGGCACGGAAAATCATCTAGCGGATATATTCACTAAGCCGTTACCGGATTCCCATTTTTCTATGCTTAGGCTAGAATTGGGAATTCTAGACATTTCACAATGAATATATCACTATTTAAAGCCTATAAAATTTTAAAAAAAAAATTTATCACAACCTAAACAATTTAAAAAGCAAAAGCCTAAATTTTAAAAATCAAACAATAGAATTTCAAAAGACTTAACAAAAAAAAATTCAAACATCATTAATATTACATCAATATTGTTCAAATAAAAATAGTAGAAAACAACATAAGGATCAAGTTCATTAAACAGCAATAGATCTGAAGAAGTTCACTGTCGCCCAGGCGACAGTGGATGTCGGAAATTTCCGACATCCCCCAGCAGCAGCAACCTGATGAAACTACTCTGAATCTTCATAACCAGCCCCGCTGCTCTCTGGACAATCTTCTGGATGTCCTCGTCTCACGGCTTTACCACGGCGAGTCCGTCTCACCGATTGGCGTGGCGGTTCTTCGTCCGGAACATGCCATTCGGCCTCTTCCTCCGGAGTTGGCTTTAACTTCAGACCTTTGACGAGAAACTTCATAAACTTCTGCATTCGACTACGATCCTTCTTCACTTCCCTCTTGTGATACTCTAGTGAATCACGTAAATCATCAATGGACTCTCGTAGTGATCCTGCCCTAGGCAATGGCGGCTCTCAAATCTCAATTCCCGGATGAGCCTTTTTCTGCGTCTTCTTCACTTTCATCGAACCCGTATAATATATCTCCGGATAACAATAATCCAAATAAGAACTTTGCGCTATCCATCCATACTTCTTATAGAGTACACGCTGAATTATCGCCCCCATTGGCAGCGTATGAACCTTTACCCATCTTGGATGCTTTAATCTATACGCATACCTAATCTGGGAGAGTATGAAGTCCGCCACATCAAAAAGCTCATCCTCCATAATGTAGTGTGTAATTAGGGTCAACTGAGCCGTAATACTTCTTGTATCTCCACTCTTCAACATGACTGAATTCCTTAAGATATCTTGAACTAAGAAAGCATCCGGATTGAGTGACGTAACTTCAGTGGTTAGAGTCTTCTTTTGATTCCCATGTAAACTCATGTTTACAAGGGTCTAATCTCTATCTTTTCTATAACTCTCCTCTATATCCGGCACATTTTCACTAATCACTAATCCGAATTCCTCTCTTAGATCAACATGTGTTATTTCCACATGTTGACCCTAAATTCTTGATCTTACTCCTCCATCCAACTCAGTGCAATTTGGATCTTCCAAATGATTATAGAACTCACGAATCAAAAAGGAAGAGAACGGCTCTGGGGTGATTATTGAGAGAATACCTGCATTCGCAAGCCGATCATAGATATGATCGTGCTTCGGCGAATCAAATTCCACATACTTCGCAACTCCAACAATAGCTTTCTCCACCCTAGGAAAAACTTGATATGAACTATGTACTTCTTCCGAAGTACTCCTTCGAGCTTTGGAACTGGAAGCCATTCTGCAAATAACATAACAAATTTTGATTAAACATGTGTTGTGCACTAGAACACTATCGCCCAGGCGACAGTGACTGTCGGAAATTTCCGACAGCTCTCCAGTGAACTTCTCTAGAAATTTTTTACATACACTTCGAGATCTACTCAAAATCAAGGTTATTTCAACATCAAGTTTAAAACAAAAAAAATATGTTTTTCAAATCAAAATATTCTCCAAATCCTTTACTATTCATCATCTTCAACCTTCCTTCAAAAGGCAAAATTTTTCCATTTTAAAAATTAGAGAATGAACAAATGGAAACCTTCATCACAAGAATCACAAAATCAAAAATTTTAACAAAGATCCAACAAGATCCACTTGCTTTAAACTAGATCTACATTTTTTTTTAAGAAAAAATAACACAAAACTTCAAAAACCTTCACCATTCATCAAAAATCAAAATGAAAACTACATTTTCTTTCTTCTCTACTTTGAAAATCACAAATACCTAAAAAAATTTGAGTCAAAAACATAAAAATCAAAAATCCATACCTTAGATCTTGAGTTGTCGCCGACTTCCGACAGCCCTCTCTCGCTCTACAATCCAGAAAAATGAAGCACAATAGGGTTTCACTCGGTCCAAAGCCCTATTTATAATTTTGGCTGTCGCCCAGGCGACAGTGACTGTCGAAAATTTCCGACAGCTCCTGTTTTGACAAAACTTCAATTTTTTGGTCCCTTTCATGATTTACAATAGTTAAATATCATTATTAATGCTTCACCTCATGACTTGATGACAAACCATGTGCTTTTTATTTTCCAAAAATGACTCTTACATGATTATATGATTTCATTTCCAAGTTATCATCATATTGACACTCCTACTTAGTTGTTTAGACCATTGGACATTGTTTTCGCATGCCTCTAAGTATGAGAAATTGTTTATCTATCATAATGAACTATCACGTTCACTTCTTTTGATCAAAACGTATGTCTTTTTATTTAATATATACATGGATCATATTTGCTTTAACATAATAAAATAGCACTTCATAAATACAACTTTCAACCTTGATTTGTTAGCACAACAAAATTTACACCATCTTTTGCAATTCAAGTGAATTCGGAGATCCTTGGTCAATTACAAAAAAAATATATCAAACTCTCAAAATTAAGGTATCACAACACTTGTGATAAAAAAAAAATTTAAAATAAATACAAGGATACTCCACCAAGCACTACTTACCCTCCTGATAAGTCTTAATGAGCATTGTGAGGTTAAGCACCTTGGAAAGAATTATAAAGTGTCTTGTGCAAAAGAAAAATGGTTTTCTATTTCATCTTGTGCTATATCTTCAAAGTCAAAGTTAACTTTATATGCTTATATTATGTTCTACATTTCAATGATCATGTAAATTTAATAACTTCATATGTTTGATCTAAGTATCACATGTACACATCATTATGTTATTTAAACATTCATCTCATGAGAATTGGACCGAAAATATTCCATAATTCTATACACTATTGTGTCTTTCTATGATACTTTCAAATGACCTTACTCATGTTTAAGTTATTTTCTTTCATTACTTCATATGGATATACCGTCACTTCATGAGTTTATTCATACTATGGCATATTCCTATTATTTCATGGACTTCAATCATTTCCAACAAAGTGCTTCCGCTTACTCTTCATTTCTATATCCTATATACTTTCCCTTAAGAACTACTCTTTTATCTAATATTAACTTTTGCTAATACCAAAAGGGGGAGAATTAACAAGTATAAAAAGAAAAATCACAAATCTATTACACCTAAATATTCCACCTACACAATACATCATATATTTAGGGGGAGCATATATTTAGGGGGAGCATTCTTTTAGGGGGAGCTTACATCTAAAGGGAGATTATTTATTTTAAGAGAAATATATCATGTTATTTTTGTGCACACACAAAATGTTAAAATCAACAATCTAAAAAACATGATTTCTTTTTATACGGATTTGTTATTATCAAAAGGGGGAGATTGTTGGAGCATGCGTTTCGCACTCCTCCGGTTTGATAATAACAAAGTCCCGTTTGTATTTGATTCTATTTTTTATTAATGGTGTGCAGATAACAGGTATGAGATGTTCACATTTCAGCTGGAGCTAAATTTGAATGTGGGAAATTTCACTGTCGGAAAATTCCGACAGCCGCTGTCGCCCCGGCGACAGCAGAGAAGTTACAAGTACTTCCCTCCACCGCAGATCGACGAAATGTAGTTTTGAGCTGTCGGAATTCCGACAGCGATGTCGCCCAGGCGACAGCTCGGAGGTTACAACAACTGCCCACAACACCACCCATGATCGGCAGTTTTGCGCTGTCGGAAATCCGACATCGATGTCGCCCAGGCGACAGCTCGATGGTTACAGCAACTGCCCGCACGACGCCACTCCAGCGGCAGTTTGACGCTGTCGGAAAATTCCGACAGTCACTGTCGCCCAGGAGACAGCGATTTTCTATAAATTTCCTCCTTGTGTTCGTGCATTAAGAGCTCTGAGCATTCCAAGTCCCTTCCTGAGTGCATACGAACCAGAGAGCTCCAGAACCTCTTCAACTCCCATTTGAGCAAAGAAGGATTGAAGATTGAAGACGAGATCGGGCGCGCTTCTACATCATCGATCATCTCGAGGCTTCAACAATCCGTTCAGAGATCTGATCTTCTAGGGAGTTGTTCTTTTCATATTGTATTTTCATTCACATACTTTTCATTTTGTATTGGTAGAGAAATCGTCGTCTTGCGTGCGGCGTCTAAGTCCTGCGCGGCTTAGGGGAAAATCGCTTCCCTGTGCGGAGCGTCCAAGTCCTTGCGTGGCTTGGTGGGAAATCGTGGCCTTGTGTGCTACGTCTAGATCTTGGGAAGATCTAGAGGATAGGCTTGGGTTTGGTCTTGGGAAAGACATGTGATAGCCTTCTGATCCTTGGGAGAAGGATTGGTAAACCAAAATTGTAGAATTTTTTTATTAACATAATTGTGCCTTGATCTTAAGCATTATTAAGATCATTTTTATTGTACTCAAATTTCATGATTAATATAAATATGTCTTTTTCTTTAATTACATATTTGGTGGCATAATCTTTATCTTAGAAATTTGTGTTTTGGTTTAATACTAAAGTTGCATTGGTTTGAAAGTATTTATAAGTAATTTTTTAGTAAAGTAAAATCTCTTTACAAAATTATTACTAAGTAAAAATTAATTTTTAGACACACCCTTATTCACCCCCCCCCCCCTCTAAGGGCGCCATACGATCCAACAGTAGCAAGACTGCGGCACGAAACTGCAGTGTATCGATCATTCAAGTAATATAAAATGTGGGAGTGAATCCCCAAGTATCGAATCTCTAAGGACACTGTAAGGTGGAGTTAACGTTCGAGGAAGGACTTGAGATCGAAGTCCTTTAGCCAGATGGATTGCGGAAACGAGGGGTTTTGGTTTGTGGAAATAAAAGAAAATGCTACAACTACTCCTATGCAATGCCGCTATGCAATGCTTCGCTTGGCGGGATGGATACTAGGCAGGACTTGAGCGCACTGCGTCGCAAGGGCGGATGGACGAGTAGGCAAGCGGAATCGAAATGTGCAGGCCTTAAGTGCGCTGCTTTGTTAGGCGAATGGATTACACGGGCCGCTATGCCACGCTTCACTAGGCAGATCGACGAGTAGTCTCACAGAATGAGGGTCGCAAGCACCTCGTCGACAAGCATGCCACTAGCAATTGCTAGTGCGGCACACGAACGTGACGGCGGAATGGAAAATGGATGGCGGCGCACCTCATACACACATATGAACAAAATAATCTCATATAAATGAAATAAACATTATAACGCAGAGTTCATAGTGCACATCATCAAAGTATAGAGAAATAAAAATTACAACTACCAATACAAAGATAGAGAGAGCAAGGAATCGACCGAATCCAAAGTCTTGTTGAATATTCACGGTTGGAATCGCTGGGTTGTCAATCCGCGTCCAAGCTCGGTCATCAACTGCGTCTAGGGTAGAGGAGGCTGTCACTACCACCCAATGGCCCATCTTCTTCGTGTCACGATCCGGCCGCATGACCTAGCTTCCTTCTCCTTGGATATTGGTGGATGTAGGGTTGAATCTCTCTCCTTGGAGCTTGCGGATGATAGAGGAGGCCAAGAGGATACTCCGGCTTGAGATTTGCAAGAGAATGGCGGCCGGAGCTCCTCCCGAAAGTGGGCGGTGATGTAGCGGCGATAAAGGGCGAAACAGGAGCTCTCCGACGCTGGAAAGAAGATCAATCTGATTAGGGCAGAAATCTGCGCTTTTATAGAAAAATATCAGAAATTTGGTCACGCACGGTCGAACGCACGACCGTGCGTTGCCCGTGCGATATTAATCGTAAATAGAAGAAGGAAGATGACCCAGAGCGCCCGTGCATTTTACTCATGCACGGTCGAAGCCGTCCGTGCGCAAAAACGCACGGGTAAATTCAGAAAAGCCAAAAAGCAAGGCTAAACAGGTCGAACGTTCGATTCCTTCACGCACGGCACTACCCGTGCGTAGTGACGCACGATCAACGACAGAACATCATATTCCACCCCAGAAGAGAACGCACGATCACCTATGACCGTGCGTCAAGGAAAACGCACGACCATGCGATATGCGCAGTCATGAATTCTGGATAGAAATGGATGAACCGTCCACCTGCATCAGCCACAACACAGCTGAGAATACCCTCCAGCTCCAACATGAAAATAGAAATATGATGGGGAGCACATTGTGCTTACCCCCAGCAATGTAGCGTGCAATTGCACACCAAAATGGGCCTAAACATGCACTTCAAGTAAAAGCATGAACATGTTGAATATAAACAAATACTAACAAAAACTGAAGTACAAATGCAGCAAAATAGCCCAGATGAGTCCAAATATGTGTATATAAATGGGACTCATCACACCCCAAACTTACCTGTTTGTGCGTCCCGAGCAAACAAATCCAGCGGAGTAGGAAAAACATAGCTAGCGAAAAAATTGCAAAGATGGAATAGAATGCGAAGTTGCTTACTTGTGTACATAGAAGTTCATTAGAAGAAGTTTCTACATATGCTAGCTAATTTATAAAAGTGTAAATGCATAAAAAGAAATTTATTCTTACTCAAAAATGGAAGGTTGGTGAATCTCCTGGTCACGCGTAGTACGAAAGTAAGCTGGACGCGAAGGTGAGTGTTACCCAAGACCGGAACTCAGAATTATCTCCGTTGAAATCCATCAACGTCGAGAGCCATAAGCTCTCCCTGTCACACTCTCTCCACGGCGCTAGTGAACTCACAAGATGAATCAATAGGACTTTTTAGGTTAATACGAGGCTTAGGTTACGGTTTGGAATACAAAGATAAACGTGAAGGCTAATCGCAACCCAAATGAGCACACAAAAGTGAAGTCATACCAGCCCCAATAATACACGTGTAACACACCCCCAGACTTGACTTTGAAACCGGGTGTGCACACAGCCTACTCCAATCGATAGAACTATATGTTTCAATTAAAACGCTAGGGATATATTTTTTCTTTGCTTTTCTTTTTCTTTCTCTTTTTTTTTTATAAATCCCCAAATCTATTAGCAATAATCTCAGCATATAGAATTTTTTAATATAACCACATCAACACAAAAGTTTCGCAAGACCGCACCGCATTGGAAAATTACATTTCATTAATGCTTTTGACTTAATTTTTGGTTGCGAAAATGGGATTAGCTTTTAGGCCTTGGTGATGTATGGTGGAGCTGAACCAAAAGGTCGGGTAGGCACAAAAATAGGCTAGCAACGGTTAGCATATAGGAATGGTAGAACCAAGCTCAAGCTTGCCAACTAGATGGCCTACATCACGCTCAACTTGCAAATCGTTCGCACCCATGCTTCGAGAGTCGCTTGGGGCAAGTTCTTAGCCCCCGAGAAAGGTAATCCTTCCTCCGGACTCGAGCAACACGAACCTCGTGCTCGCATACACACAATACCACGCTACCATTAGATTCAACCACATTCACCATTTTGAATAAAATAAATTAAAATCTACGCAAATCTACTAATTATAAATTAGAAGCATAAATAAAAACTAATTCTACTCAAATCCCTATGCAAGACACGAGTACTCAACTAGAGCACTACAAGAGTCAACATGCCACTCCATCTTGCAATTTTTAGGCTAATACAGCAATTTCTACATCACAACCAAGAATTGAATATATAGGAGCATACAAACAAGCGAGTGCGCGCTAAAGTGGGTGTAGTGGTGTGCGGTGCATATGAAACAATAATTATAAAACTGAATTAAAATGTACTTCTAGTATGCAGTGTCATGTGCACGTGTAGTGAGTAACACATAATGGCTCTCCCCCAGACATAATCCAAGCAATAAAAGCAAATGATGTAACCATGAAAATTAAATAAAAGACTACGGGGAAGAAAAGTTACCCATGCTCAGAAATTAGCATACCAGAAGATTGGCGTGTAAACTAAGAAAAAAGCTGCAGCATCTGCCATCCAAAAAAGGACCTGCAGGGGTGAGCTCCGCAAAAAACAAAAGAAAATGTACAAAGCAAAATGAAATACAACTAATTGAACTAAACTAGATGAAAATAAAAATGCAGGAAAAGGTAAGATAACTATTGGGGTTATTGTCTTCCCAGCACGACTTATTCAAATTTAAAGCAGTTCTAGCTAATAGGAGCATGAAAAAAGAAATGTATAGGTAACTGTTCTAATATGCGTGTCGGTAGCGGGTACCGATACGGCGATAGAACAGTCACGCCTCTACCCAAATATAAACAATACCTGCTCGTCACAGGTAGAGGGAATAAAAAGTAAGAAGAGGAGGAGAGATGGTCCTCACTCATCTCACCACAAAATAAATCCTTGCCCAGCAAGGTGTTGTCTTCAGGGAGGCGGCAGAAGGAGAAGGCAATGAATGAGGCTTCCTCTATGGAGGGGGGATCAACCTCCTCACATGAAAGAATGCTCATATCAATGACTTGAGCATCATGCTCCAAGTCCTCCTGGGGTACCTGTGAAGACTCAACCTGCACAGGCTAAGATAGAGAAAGGGGATCAAGAAATAAATAAGAAGAAGAACATGAATACAAATCAATCGGGGGAGTGATCCCGGTCTCACTCCCATTAGGTTGGGGAAGTAAAATAATGTTTGCATTGTCATCAATGCTACAAGGTTTGGTGGGATCAACAGTGGCCAAGCCCAAAATTTGGACTTCCTCCACCGGTGCTGAGGAAAGATCCTTTTCACCTAGAAGGTTGTCCTCCTCCATAGGAGCAGGCATAACACATAGATTGCCAGCCACTTCCTGCGACACATCCTCAACAATGTCGTCAGAGACGAATGTAGTATGCACAATAGGTGGAGGGATAGTGCTTGGATAAAAGTCGAGCACCGATTCCTCTCGAAGAATCAAGTTCATGCATGGTGATAGATGGGCACAGTCATGTCAGAGCCTAGATCAGCGACACATCTGGTGACTGTGTCCATGCCATACCCTTCAAAATGTGAAGGTGGCACATACACATAACCAGACGTTAAAGGTGTTCTGCCAGAAGTAGGAGTCGGGAAGATCTGGATATCCGGCTCGTCATCCTCGTCCACTTGGCGAAGATAGGCAGCACAATCCTTCAAGGCATGATCCGTGCTCTGACAAAACAAGCACTACCTTACGGGCTTCTTTGGCACAGCAGGTGCTGAAGCCGAAAAGAAGTATGATGGTAAAGGCTCGGTAGAATAGCCATAGGACTTACGCGCACCATATGGAGTACCAAACGAAGTCGGTGCTCCATATGCTGGGCCTTGAGTGCTAGGGCTATTATCTACCGATGGGCATCTATCACTACCATGAGAAATATCTCCACACCAACGGCAACGAATATTGAATGAAGCCCACATAGTGTGAAGATAAAATGATTCAAAATAAAAACACTATTGTGCAAAATACTACACCTAACAAAAATTTACTAGAGCAACCTAATATAAACAGTAAAACAGAATAAGAAGAAATAACACAAAAAGGATGCGATAAACAAATGGAAGGGCTTCTCTCTCAGATTCTCCCTCTCCAGAAAACTCACACGTATGTGTTCCCCGGCAACGGCACCAAAAACTTGATGCGCAAATCTTAGCACACCGCTATAGACGATAGCAAGACTGCGGCACAAAACGGCAGTGTACTGATCATTCAAGTAATATAAAATGTGGGAGTGAATCCCCAAGTATCGAATCTCTAAGGAACACAGTAAGGTGGAGTTAACGTTCGAGGAAGGACTTGAGATCAAAGTCCTTTAGTCGGATGGATTGCGGAAACGAGGGGTTTTGGTTTGTGGAAATAAAAGAAAATGCTATAACTACTCCTATGCAATGCCACTACGCAATGCTTCACTTGGCGGGATGGAGACTAGGCAGGCCTTGAGCGCACTGCATCGTAAGGGCGGATGGATGAGTAGGCAAGCGGAATCGAACTGTGCAGGACTTGAGCGCGCTGCTTCGTTAGGCGAATGGATTACACGAGCCGCTATGCCATGCTTTACTAGGAGGATGGATGAGTAGTCTCACGGAATAAGGGTCGCAAGCACCTCGTCGACAAGCATGCCACTAGCAATTGCTAGTGCGGCACACGAACGTGACGACGAAATGGAAAATGGATGGCGGCGCACCTCATACACATATATGAACAAAATAATCTCATATAAATGAAATAAACATTATAACGCAGAGTTCATAGTGCACATCATCAAAGTATAGAGAAATACAAATTACAACTACCAATACAAAGATAGAGAGAGCAAGGAATCGACCGAATCCAAAGTCTTGTTGAATATTCACGGTTGGAATCGCTGGGTTGTCAATCCGCGTCCAAGCTCGGTCCTCAACTGCGTCCGGGGTAGAGGAGGCTGTCACTACCACCCAATGGCCCGTCTTCTTCGTGTCACGATCCGGCCGCATGACCTAGCTTCCTTCTCCTTGGATATTGGTGGATGTAGGGTTGAATCTCTCTCCTTGGAGCTTGCGGATGATAGAGGAGGCCAAGAGGATGCTCCGGCTTGAGATTTGCAAGAGAATGGCGGCCGGAGCTCCTCCCGAAGGTGGGCGTTGATGGAGCGGCAAAAAAGGGCAAAACTGGAGCTCTCCGACGTGGGGGAAAGAAGATCAATCTGATTAGGGCAGAAATCTGCGCTTTTATAGAAAAATATCAGAAATTTGGTCACGCAGAGTCGAACGCACGACCGTGCGTTGCCCTTGCGATATTAATCGTAAATAAAAGAAGGAAGATGACCCAGAGCACCCGTGCATTTTACTCACGCACGGTCGAAGCCGTCCGTGCGCAAAAATGCACGGGTAAATTCAGAAAAGCCAAAAAGCAAGGCTAAACAGGTCGATCGTGCGATTCCTTCACGCACGGGCACTGCCCGTGCGTAGAGATGCACGATCAATGACAGAACATCATATTCCACTCCAGAAGAGAACGCACAATCACCTATGACCGTGCGTCAAGGAAAACGCACGACCGTGCGATATGCGCAGTCATGAATTCTGGATAGAAATGGATGAACCATCCACCTGCATCAACCATAACACAACTGAGAATACCCTCCAGCTCCAACATGAAAATAGAAATACGATGGGGAGCACAATGTGCTTACCCCCAGCAATGTAGCGTGCAATTGCACACCAAAATGGGCCAAAACATGCACTTCAAGTAAAAGCATGAACATGTTGAATATAAACAAATACTAACAAAAACTGAAGTACAAATGCAAGAAAAATAGCCCAGATGAGTCCAAATATGTGTATATAAATGGGACTCATCACAGTGCTAGTCCGGGAAGAAGGCAGAAGGCAGCTCCCAATCAACTATGTTAGCCGAGTACTAGGGAAGGCGGAGCTTTGGTACCCCATGTTGGAGAAGTTGGCCTTTGCCTTGGTGGTGTCGGCCCGGAAGATCCCACCTTATTTACAAGTGCATTTGATCAAGATGGTGACCGATCACCCCCTTTGCAACATCATGGAAGGGGTGGAGCACTCGGGGAGGTTGGCTAAGTGGTCGGTGGAGCTAAGTGAATTTGACATTTCATATGTGCCCAAGTTGTCCATAAAGGCCCAAGCGGTGGCAGAATTTTTGGCGGACTATGTGACCGAGGTGGAAGAGTCTGAGCTACCCAGCTCGGTGGCCTTGAGGATGTTGGTGGACGGTGTTGGATCGGTAGGCTCCCTAAGAGGGGGGGAGGGGTGAATAAGGGTTTTAAAACTTTTTTCTTATATTTTGGAATACTTGAAATAATTAGATATCAAAATAGTGATTTTGAATAAAGATCTAAATTGTTTTATAATGAAGGAGAGGATAATAAAAAATTTAGAGAAATGAAGATCAAATCAATTTTATTACACAAAGAGAGATATGATTATTATTAATAAAATTGATTACAAAATTCGATATCTGTGACGCTAGAAATCAAGGCGAAATATGAAAGACTCTTTTTGTTTTCTATACCGACTCATATCCTCACAAACCAGTTGGCTTTAGCCAATCCTTCCCCATATACGGCCTCAAGCCGCTCTAGCCAATCCTTCCCCGGATATGGCCTTGAGCACCCCTAGACCTAACATATATCTAGTCGCTAACACGAGGCGAATTTCAGCCCTAAGTCCTACCCAGACCTAGTCGCCAACACGAGGCAAATTCTCTAACGGTTTACATAAAAGATGTTAAATAAAAAGAAAACAATATAAAAACTCCCTCTATGTGGATCTCTTGGAGAAGTAGAGGAAGACCCGCAGAGTATGATCGTAGTCAATGCAGTCTTTCATCACGATGATGACGCGTGTTGAAATCTTCTCCACGGATCTCCTTAAGCCTTCATGGATTTATGGGAGCATCTCTCTAAACCTTCCTCTATGTGAAGTGGCACGAAGCTCTGGAATTTGGGAGTGGGAGATGATGAAGAAGACAGATCCAAGGGGTCCTTTTTATAGCCTTAGAGCTAGCGCCTACGCTATCGCTACCGCCAACGCTATGCCAGATTAGGCAATATTCTCCCCGTGAGAATACTTCATTTTAAGCAAGTCGGCCGCCTTCTTCTTGTGCTTTGCGCTACCACCTGTGCTAGCGGATACCGTCTGCGCTTGCTTCTACCGCCTGGCGCTAGCACCTTCTATAACTGCTTCCGAGATTTTCTCTAATCAGAGCTAGCGCTAGCGCCAGCTCTAGCAGGCATGTTGGAATTTTGGCTTCAAATTTGGACGCAACCTTCTTATGTTATCCTTGAATCAAATGGACTTGTTTTACTGTACACTTATACACACAAGATCAAATACACATAGGATTTGCTTATCTCAAACTAGGAGATGTGGAAGGCCATGTTCCAACCAACTCCCCCTTTTGATAATAACAAATCCATTAATGATAAATCAGAGCATTAATATATAAGCATGATGGAACCTACTTGTGTGTGTGTGTGAGAGTGATGACTTAGGATAATTTGATTTTAGTATTTAGAATTGCTCCCCCTAAATACGTGCTCCCCCTAAGTGAATGCTCCCCTAATATGTAAGCTATCATCTTAATTAATCATGTCAGTTTTCCATTTGATAGCGGGTTATATTTATCATGTTAGTTCTCCCTCTTTTCTTATTAGCAAAAGGGGGTAAGGAAGCAAAACACATAAAAGTTTTGATAATAAAATAAGGCATGATCGAGCTTTTGAGAGGAAAGGAAATGATAAGGAGTTTTATAATAGTTTTTATAGAAATAAATCAGAATTTTTAGCATAAATATTTTTATAGAAATAGATCAGAGTTTTTAGCATAAAGATGAACAAAATAATATTTGCCAAGTACTCAATATTATCATGTTAGTTCTTCCCTTTATATAAGAGTTTTAAGCAAAAAATAATGATTTCCAAGTAACCAATCTACCCAGACAATATGTCTACACCCTAGCCCCGTACTAAGTGACGGATGATCATGAGGAGCTGCATACATGCCATAGGTTGGTGTGTTAGTCCCATATGCAAGCACTAGACAAAACTCAACCTAGCACTCTTTCCCCCCAGTGCCTCCCAAGGCCCCACTGGAACCCTCCCCGGTTAAGGACAAGACATGACTTAGAGGTCAGGTTATCTAATGCCTACAACCCTACGCCTCCGCTATGGTGAGATATGTAATCATGGGATAATAATCATTGGAAAACATTAAGCATTTTAATCTAATGATAATTTCATAGCCCATGTGTTTATATTTTTCTTTTAATTTTAAAAAAAGACTTACATAACTATTTTGAAATCCATTAATGAATCAGAGTTTTTAGCATAAAAATGATATTCGTGTTAGAACAATCAATATAAATTCTACCAAGCAAGTCTACCATTTGTTGAAAAGGAATTTTGAGATTTAAGACATTGATATGAGCATGAAAGCGCAAGGTAAAAAATATATGGTGATGATGCGGAAGACTTATAGAAATACAACAAACATCCTTTTGTTATCATGATTATTTATAAGAAGAGATATGAGTTAAATTCGAAAAGGAAGTTGTTTTTGTAAATTATTTTTCATTTAAGATCTTTAAGTTTGACAACTAAAGCAACCAAGCATGAAAGAAGGTTATCAAAAAGAAACTACTACAATGTGATTGTAATTCGCAAATTCAAAACATACCATTGTAGAAAGCATGCTAGGTTATCTAGTGCATTTGTATATCAAGAGTAGTATAGAATTAGCATTAAAATCCAATACTCATGAGAAGAAGTGTTATGGAAGATAATGATGTGCACAAAAGTGTATTTTGAAACTAGTAAACAAATGTTATAATCAAAAATGCAAGACAAGTGTAGAGTAAAGTGCACAATAAAACACAAATAAGATTACTTCCACACACTTTTAATGCACATAAAAAATGTACAACTACCAAGGTGCTTTGCACACACAATGCTCATTAAGACTTATAAGGGTGCAGAGTAGTGCTTGGGGGATCACACAATTTTATTTTTCAATATAATTTTTTTTTATCCGGTGTACTTAAGAATAAGTGGTTCTTAAAAAAAATAATGGTTTGCACAAGACACTTTACTAATCTTTCCAAAGTGCTCATCCTCACAACGCTTATTAAGACTTATCAGGAGGTTCAAGTAGTGCTTGGTGGAGTTATCTTTGTCAATTTATTTCATGATTTTTTGTACAAAGTTCTCCGATTACACTTGCTTTGCAAACCAATTGAATTATAAAATTACAACCACTTTTCTTAATTTTTAAGAGTGCTAATAAATGTAGTGTAGATAAAATACTTATGCAAATTTTAATTCATTGTACAATTATAATACACAAGCAAGCATTCTTAGATTAAAATCATATGTAAACTTTGCCAAAATAAGTGAGTGAATGAGTATCATTATCAACCATAAAACATTTACTCATACTTAGAGGCATGTTAAGCTTAGTTCTACATAACTTTTTATAATACAATTTGATGCACCAATGAGTAGATAAATCAAAGCATGATAAAAACAATGTTCAAAGTTGTTTGAAGGAATGAATTGTAACATTGTAGAAGGTTTAAATGTTGGGTTAAATCATGCTTGATTTTCAATGAAGTCCATACAGTATTTTTGATATTTTGAAGAATAATTTTGATTTAAAGTTTGAACTGATAAGATTGATCTTGGAATTCCCGAGATCTACCGTGTGAGGGGTTCGCCCGATACTAGGAGATGTGATGGGATGATAGCCCAAATCTCCCTTCCGTAAGATAAATGTAAATAGAAAATTTAAGTTCAAAAAATTACGTTTTCATACTTATTTTTGTTTTATATTTTTGTATTTGATTTTTTGCATATAGAAATAGAAGTCAAACAAATAACCCAAGTAAGAAAAATATTTTTTTGTAATTTGGCTTTTGTAATTTTGTATTTTAATTTTTCAAAAATCAATTATAGGCAGAAATGCACAAATGAGTAGTACATATAAAATAAAATATTTTTAGTGATTTTTTAGAATTTTAAAATTACAGAAAATCGGATACTTGAGCTAGCACCGACGTTAGGTCCTAGCGCCTGCGTTAGCTCACAGAGAGTGCTTATTGTGAGTATTTGGCCCCAATTTTCTTCGATTTTATTTTTGATTTCACTTAATTATGACTGAGCAAATAAGACATATTTAATATAGTGAAACTTTTTTAAGAAAATGCAAAAATTAGCGGAGGTTAAATTTTAACTCATGACCTCAGAACTCAAATCATGATTCGTGTGTTTTAAAAGAGTTTTTGAGAGGATATCCACACGTTGTTACATATTAATTCTCCAATTTGTTGATGAAGGCTAAAATGCTTAATAACCTAATAACTTGATTTAATTAAAATATCTTATAGCAAATTTATAGTTCAATTTATATGAATACTATAAGATATATATATGCAATGATTTTAATAGTAATAGATTGGTCATTTATAAATGAAAACCTGACTTTTAATTCTGATTTAAATTTATTTGTAAACTTCATTTAGGTTTTAGGGGACAAAGTCAAATTTCAAATATTATATTAGATGACCATGACATGATGGTTTAAAAAGAGAAAAAAAATGGAACATTATGCATATTATGAAGTAGAGTATTTTGTAATTCATTTTGATTTATTTCTACTTCATGCAAATGAATGGTACTAGTAGATAAGAGATTTGGGTATCCAAAGGGAACCAAGTGTAACGGTTCCTTTGGGCACCCAAATATAGCATGATAATTTTTGAGGAGACAAAAATGAATGAATTCTTTCAAGTGGAGTTAATGTTTCATTTTTTATTTTGGGTCTCCATTCATATTTTGATTTAATATTATGAATCAAATTTCCATATTCATTAAAATTAGGCTTAAAATAATAATGACTTTTGAAATTATTTTTCATAGGAAATTTGTCCACATATGAATTTAATTTGGGTGATATATAATGAGGGTTAGAGTTCATTATGCTTTTATGATTAAATATTCTACTAGGTGCATGTTTAATAGATTTAATAATACTAGTAGAAGTCTTACACATGTTAGATAATAAACTAGAAATAAAAGATTTTTTTATTACTTGTAAAATTTTCCATAAATAGTTTAATGATTCTAGTTTATTAAATAAAATATTATTTTCATTTACTAATTTTTCATTATGCTCTTTTGAAATTAAAAGTTCTTTTTCAAAATCCTTGAATTTTTCTTTAATATTATTATAATCAAAACAAGGCTTTAAAATTTCAATTAATGAGCATGATGGAGATTCAAACACATCATTTTTGGATTCTACATTCACATTTGCCTACAAAGTTTTATTTTCTAAACATAGTTTTGCATTAGACCTTTTTAATTTCTTAATCTTACATTTAGTAATTTGTTGCAATTGTAGCGTAGAAATTGAAATAAAAATGATAAGGGATTTCGAATTCCTTACAGCGCTTGTGGATGAGGTCTGGTTTGAACATGAAGTTCCTTTTTCATCATTATTTCATTCCTCTTCCATAAATGAGTTTTCATCTTCCCGTATGCTAGATGTGCATTCTATGGATTCATCATGTAAGGAGCTTTCTTGAACATCTGTGCAAGCTTTTAGGTTCTCCAATTCTTGCATTTGTTTTATACCTGTAGATGGAGAATCATAAGTTATCTCAAGAAAATTCCACATCTCATATGCAGTAGGAAAAGTATGAATGAGTTTGGAAATATTTTGATCTAAAGCACAAAATAGACTATTCATTGATTTTACACTTAAAACCATTTCGTTTTTATTTAATACGCTAGGTGGCTTTTTAATAGTAATATTCCAATTTTTTTCATCTAAACCTTTAAAAAAAATTTCATTAATATTTTCCATCCTTTATAATTTCTTCCTTCAAATAAAGGTGGTGCTAGAGATTTTCCATCTTCATAAAAATTTCTGCCACTAGTTGAAGCGAGATCATGAGGCGCCATTATTCTCGGTTGCTAGACCATTTTGGAATAACCTAGCTCTGATACCACTTGTTGGATCGATAGGTGCCCTTAGAGGGGGGGGGGGTGAATAAGGGTTTTAAAACTTTTTCTTATATTTTGCAATACTTGAAATAATAAGAGATCAAAATAGTGATTTTGAATAAAGATCTAAATTGTTTTATAATGAAGGAGAGGATAATAAATAATTAAGAGAAATGAAGATCAAATCAATTTTATTATGCAAAGAGAGATATGATTATTATTAATAAAATTGTTTACAAAATTTGATTTCAATGACGCTAGAAATCAATGCGAAATATGACAGACTCTTTTTTGTTTTCTATACTAACTCGTATCCCCCCGAACCGGTTGGCTTTAGCCGATCCTTCACTGGATACGGCCTCAAGCCGCTCTAGCCAATCCTTCCCCGGATATGGCCTCGAGCACCCCCTAGATCTAGTCGCCAACATGAGGCAAATTTCAGCCCTAAGTCCTACCCAGACCTAGTCGCTAACACGAGGCGAATTCTCTAACGGTTTACAGAAAAGATGTGAAATAAAAAGACGACAATATAAATACTCCCTCTTTGTGGATCTCTTGGAGAACTAGACGAAGACCCGCAGAGTATGATCATAGTCAATGTGGTCTTTCATCATGATGATGACGCGTGTTGAAATCTTCTCCACGGATCTCCTTAAGCCTTCATGGATTGGTGGGAGTATCTCTCTAAACCTTCCTCTTTAAGAAGTGGCATGAAGCTATGGAATTTGGGAGTGGGAGAGGATGAAGAAGACGGATCCAAGGGGTCCTTTTTATAGCCTTAGAGTTAGCACCTGCACTATCGCTACCGTCGGCGCTATCCCAAATTAAGCAATATTCTCCGCGTGAGAATCCTTCATTTTAAGCAAGCCAGTCGCCTTCTTCTTGTGCTTTACGCTACTGCCTACGCTAGCTGCTACTGCCTGTATTAGCTGCTATTGCCTAGCACTAGCACCTTCTATAACTACTTCCGAGATTTTCTCTAATCAGAGCTAGCGCTAGTGCTAGCGCTAACGCCGGCTCTAGCGGGCATGTTGGAGTTTTGACTTCAAATTTGGGCGCAACATTCTTATTTTATCCTTGAGTCATGTGGACTTGTTTTCCTTCACACTTAAACACACACGATGAAATACACATAGGATTTGTTATTCTCAAACCTAGGAGATGCGGAAAACCATGTTCCAACAAACTCCCCCTTTTGATAATAACAAATCCATTAATGTTAAATCAGAGCATTAATATATAAGCATTATGGAACCTACTTGTGTGTGTGTGAGTGTGATGACTTAGGATAATTTGATTTTAGTATTTAGAATTGCTCCCCCTAAATACATGCTCCCCCTAAGTGAATGCTCCGCTAATATGTAAGCTATCATCTTAATTAATCATGTCAGTTTTCCATTTTGATAACAGATTATATTTATCATTTTAGTTCTCCCCCTTTTGTGATTAGCAAAAGTGGGTAATGAAGCAAAACACATACAAGTTTTGATAATAAAATAAGGCATGATCGAGCTTTTGAGAGGAAAGGAAATGATAAGGTGTTTTATAATAATTTTTATTGAAATAAATCAGAGTTTTTAACATAAGTATTTTCATTGAAATAGAATAGAGTTTTTAGCATAAAGATGAACAAAATAACATTTGCCAAGTACTCAATATTATCATGTTAGTTCTTCCCTTTATATAAGAGTTTTAAGCAAAAAAAATAATGATTTCCAAGTAACCAATCTACCCATACAATATGTCTACACCCTAGCCCCGTACAAAGTGACGGATGGTCATGAGGATTTGCATACAAGTCGTAGGTTGGGGTGTTAGTCCCATATGCAAACACTAGACAAAACTCAACCTAGCACTCCCCCCCCCCCCCCAGTGCCTCGCAAGGCCCCACTGGAACCCTCCCCGATTAAGGACAAGACATAACTTAGAGGTCAGGTTATCAAATGCCTACAACCCTACGCCCCCGCTATGGTGAGATGTGTAATCATGGGATAATAATCATTGGAAAACATTAAGCATTTTAATCTAATGATAAGTTCATAGCCTATGTGTTTATGTTTTTCTTTGAATTTTAAAAAAAGTCTCACATAGCTATTTTGAAATCCATTAATGAATCAGAGTTTTTAGCATAAAAATGATATTCGTGTTAGAATAACCAATATAAATTCTACCAAGCAAGTCTACCATTTTTTGAAAAGGAATTTTGAATTTAAGACTTTGATATAAGCATGAAAGCGCAAGGTATAAAATATATGGTGATGATGCGGAAGGCTTATAAAAATACAACAAACATCCTTTTGTTATCATGATTAATTATAAGAAGAGATATGAGTTAAATTCAAAAAGGAAGATGTTTTTGTAAATCATTTTTCATTTAAGATCTTTAAGTTTGACAAATAAAGCAACCAAGAATGAAAGAAGGATATCAAAAAGAAACTACTACAATGTGATTATAATTCGCAAATTCAAAACATACCAAACATTGTAGAAAGCATGCTCGGTTATCTAGTACATTTATATATAAAGAGTAGTATAGAATTAGCATTAAAATCCAATACTCATGAGAAGAAGTGTTATGGAAGATAATGATGTACACAAATGTGTATTTTGAAACTAGTAAAAAAATGTTATAATAAAAAATGCAAGACAAGTGTAGAGTAAAGTGCACAATAAAACACAAATAAGATTAATTCCACACACTTTTAATGCACATAAAAAATGTACAACTACCAAGGTGCTTTGCAAACACAATGCTCATTAAGACTTATCAGGGTGCAAAGTAGTGCTTGGTGGATCACACAATTTTATTTTTCAATATCAATTTTTTTGATCCGGTGTACTTATGAATAAGTGTTTTTTTTTAAATGAAGGTTTGCACAAGACACTTAACTAATCTTTCCAAGGTGCTCAACCTCACAATGCTTATTAAGACTTATCAGGAGGTTCAAGTAGTGCTTGGTGGAGTTATCTTTGTCAATTTATTTCATGATTTTTTTGTACAAAGTTCTCCGATTACACTTGCTT
Organism: Dactylorhiza incarnata; assembly: GCA_033032865.1. Lineage (NCBI taxonomy): Eukaryota > Viridiplantae > Streptophyta > Magnoliopsida > Asparagales > Orchidaceae > Dactylorhiza > Dactylorhiza incarnata. The sequence goes on along the minus strand of JAWHQI010000006.1, from coordinate 19,815,261 downwards.
TGCAAACCAATTAAAATATGAAAGTAAACCACTTTTCATAATTTTTAAGAGTGCAAATAAATGTAGTTTAGATAAAATACTTGTGCAAATTTTAATTCATTGTACAATTACAATACACAAGCAAGCAGTCTTAGATTAAAAGCATATGTAAACTTTGCCAAAATAAGTGAGTGAATGAGTATCATTATCAACCATAAAACATTTACTCATACTTAGAGGCATGATAAGCTTAGTTCTACATAACTTTTACAATACAATTTAATGCACAAATGGGTAGATATATCAAAGAATGATAAAAACAATGTTCAAAGTAGTTTGAAGGAATGAATTGTAACATTGGAGAAGGTCTAAATGATGGGTTAAATCATGCTTGATTTTCAATGAAGTCCATAAAGTATTTTCTATATTTTGAAGAATAATTTTGATTTAAAGTCTGAACTCATAAGATTGATCTTGGACTTCCTGAGGTCTACCCTGTGAGGGGTTCACCCGGTACTAGGAGATGCGATAGGATGATAGCCCAAATCTCCCTTTCGCAAGATACACGTAAATAGAAAATTTAAGTTAAAAAAATACATTTTGATTAATTTTTGTTTTATATTTGTTTATTTGATTTTTGCATATAGAAATAGAAGTCAAACAAATAACTAAAGTAAGAAAAATATTTTTTTGTAATTTGGCTTTTGTAATTTTGTATTTTAATTTTTCAAAAATCAATTATATGCAGAAATGCACAAATAAGTAGTTCATATAAAATAAAATATTTTTAGTGATTTTTCAGAATTTTAAAATTACAGAAAATTGGACACTGAGCTAGCGTCAGCGTTAGGTCCTAGCGCCTGCGTTAGCTCACAGAGAGTGCTTATTGGGAGTATTTGGCCAAAATTTTCTTCGATTTAATTTCCGATTTCACTTAATTATGACTGAGCAATATAAGACCTATCTAATATAGTGAAATTTTTTGAAGAAAATGCAAAAAATTATGGAAGTTAAATTTTAACTCATGATGTCAAAACCCAAATTATGATTCGTGTGTTTTAAAGAGTTTTTGAGAGGATGTCCACACATTGTTACATGTTAATTCTCCAAATTTGTTGATGAAGGCTAAAATGCTTAATAACCTAATAACTTGATTTAATTAAAATATCTTATAGCAAATTTATAGTTCAATTTATATGAATACTATAAAATATTCATAGGCAATGATTTTAATAGTAATAGATTGGTCATTTATAAATGAAAACATGACTTTTACTTTTGATTTAAATTGATTTGTAAACTTCATTTAGGTTTTAGGGGACAAAGTCAAATTTCAAATATTATATTAGATGACTATGACATGATGTCTTAAAAAGAGAAAAAAAAGAAAAAAAATAGAACATTAGGCATATCATGAAGTAGAGTATTTTGTAATTCATTTTGATTTATTTCACTTCATGCAAATGAAAGATATTAGTATTATGAATAAAATTTCCATATTCATTAAAATTAGGCTTAGAATTATAATGACTTTTGAAATTATTTTTCAAAGGAAATTTGTCCACATATGAATTTAATTTGGGTGATATATAATGGGGGTTAGAGTTCATTATGCTTTTATGATTAAATATTCTACTAGTTTCATGTTTAATAGATTTAATAATACTAGTAGAAGTCTTACACATGTTAGATGATAAACTAGAAATAAAAGATTTTTTATTACTTGAAAAATTTTCCACAAATAGATTTAATGATTCTAGTTTATTAAATAAAATATTATTTTCATTTACTAATTTTTCATTATGCTCTTTTGAAATTAAAAGTTCTTTTTCAAAATCCTTGAATTTTTCATTAATATTATAACAATCAAAACAAGGCTTTATTCAATTAATAAGCATGATGGAGATTCAAACACATCATTTTTGGATTCTACATTCACATTTGCCTTCAAAGTTTTATTTTCTAAACGTAGTTTTGCATTAGCCCTTTTTAATTTCTTAATCTTATGTTTAGTAATTTGTAGCAATTGTAGCGTAGTAATTGAATTACAAATGATAAGGGATTTTGATTTCCTTACAGCGCAAGTGGATGAGGTCTGGCTTGAACATGAAGTTCCCTTTTCATTATTATTGCATTCCCCTTCCATGGATGAGTTTTCATCTTGTCGTATGATAGATGTGCATTCTATGGATTCATCATGTGAGGAGCTTTCTTGAACACCTGTGCAAGCTTTTATGTTCTCTAATTCTTGCGTTTCTTTTATACCTTTAGATGGAGAATCATAAGTTATCTCAAGAAAATTCCACATCTCGTATGCAGTAGGAAAAGTATGAATGAGTTTGGAAATATTTTGATCTAATGCACAAAATAGACTATTCATAGATTTTGCATTTAAAACCATTTCGTTTTTATTTAATACGCTAGGTGGCTTTTTAATAGTAATATTCCAAACTTTTTCATCTAAACCTTTAAGAAAATTTTTCTTTAATATTTTCCATCCTTTATAATTTCTTCCTTCAAATAAAGGTGGTGCTAGAGATTTTCCTTCTTCATAAAAATTCCCCCCACTAGTTGAAGCAAGATCATGAGGCGCCATTTTTCTCGGTGGTTAGACCGTTTTGGAATAACCTAGCTCTGATACCACTTGTTGGATCGGTAGGCGCCCTTAGAGGGGGTGAATAAGGGTTTTAAAACTTTTTCTTATATTTTGGAATACTTGAAATAATAAGAGATCAAAATAGTGATTTTGAATAAAGATCTAAATTGTTTTATAATGAAGGAGAGGATAATAAATAATTTAGAGAAATGAAGATCAAATCAAATTTATTACACAAAGAGAGATATGATTATTATTAATAAATTTATTACAAAAATTAATTTCAATGACGCTAGAAATCAAGGCGAAATATGAAAGAATATTTTTGTTTTCTATACCGACTCGTATTCCCACAAACCGGTTGGTTTTAGCTGATCTTTCCCCAGATACGGCCTCAAGCCGCTCTAGCCAATCCTTCCCCGGATATGGCCTCGACCAGCCCTTAGACCTAACCAAGATCTAGTCGCCAACACGAGGTGAATTTCAGCCATAAGTCCTACCCAAACCTAGTCTCCAACATGAGGCGAATTCTCTAACGGTTTACAGAAAAGATGTTAAATAAAAAGACAACAATATAAAAACTCCCTCTATGTGGATCTCTTGGAGAAGTAGACGAAGACCTGCAGAGTATGATCGTAGTCGATGCGGTCTTTCATCACGATGATGATGCGTGTTGAAATCTTTTCTACGGATCTCTCAAAACCTTCCTTTATATGAAGTGGCACGAAGCTCTGGAATTTGGGAGTGGGAGAGGATGAAGAAGACGGATCCAAGGGGTCCTTTTTATAGCCTTAGAGCTAGCGTCTGCGCTATCGCTACCGCTGGCGCTATCCCAAATTAGGCAATATTCTCCACGTCAGAATTGTTCATTTTAAGAAAGTCGGCCGCCATCTTCTTGTGATTTGCGCTACTGCCTGCGCTAGCGGATACCGCCTACGCTAGCGGATACCGCCTGCATTAGCTGCTATAGCCTGGCGCTAGCATCTTCTATAACTACTTCTGAGATTTTCTCTAATCAAAGCTAGCGCTAGCGCCGGCTCTAGTGGGCATGTTGGAATTTTGGCTTCAAATTTGGGCGCAACCTTCTTATATTATCCTTGAGTCATGTGGACTTGTTTTCCTGCACACTTAAACACACAAGATCAAATGCACATAGGATTTGTTATTCTCAAACCTAGGAGATGCGGAAGACCATGTTCCAACAGACGGGGCCTCGGGAAAGCATTCCTTCGGGGAAGGGGTGGTTTTGGTAAGCTCCCAAGGGATGAGGATTGAGCAGGCAATAAATATTCATTTTACACTCACCAATAACCAGGCGGAGTATGAGGCGGTAGTAGCGGGCCTACGGCTGGATCGAGAATTAGGAGTGCAGGATGTGGAGGTCTCAACGGACTCCATGGTGGTGGCTTACCAAGTTAGGGGGAGTTCGAGGTAAAGGAGTCGACTCTTCAGCGATACTTGGAAAAGGTCAAGGGTCTCATAGGGCAGTTCCAGACCTTCTCAATCCATCACGTGCCAAGGGAGGAGAGTGTCGCGGCGGACCTCCTAGCCAAGTTTGGTCACAGGGCAGGGGTGATGGTGTCGGACCTCTTTCGACCATCCATCGAGGATGGTGAGCTGTTCGAGGTGGACCAGCGGGCATCATGGATGGATCCCATCAACACCTTCCTGACATCGGGAAAGTTCCCCGAAGGGGATGTGGATAAGCGGTGTTTCAGATATAAATCACCATATTATTCCTTACATGCAGGAGGATTGTACAGGAAAACACTCTCGGGACTCCTAGCCCGTTGTGTGTCAAAGGAGGAGGTCCCAAGGGTCCTGGAGAAAATTCACTCGGGGGAGTGTGGCAGCCACTCCGGGAGCCGAACCTTGGAAGGGAGAGTGTTGAGGTAGGGCTACTTTTGGCCTACCCTCAGCAAGGATTCAGCGGAGTTCGCAAGGAAGTGCTCAAAGTGTCAACTATTTTCTCCTCTCCAGCTCCTGCCAGCTCAAAGGCTTCGGTCCATCACAGCACCCTGGCCCTTTGCTATATAGAGTTTGGACTTGGTGGGTCCTTTCCCGCAAGCGAGTGGCCACAGAAAGTTCTTATTGGTAATGATTGATTATTTCTCCAAGTGGTTGGAGGTGAAGGTGCTGGCCATGGTAACGTCTCAAGTAGTTAGAAATTACATATGGGGTGAGATACTATGCATTCATGGGCTCCCGCTAGCCATAGTTACAGACAACGGGCCATAATTTGCCAGCGACGAGTTCATCAGTTTCTACACCTAGCTTGGCATAGACCTTTGGTTTGCGTCAGTCCACCACCTGAGGAGCAATAGGCAGGTGGAGGCGGCAAACAAAATTATCGTGAACTTGCTGAAGAAGAAGGTCGAGAACCTCAGGGAGAACTGGGTAGAACAGTTACCCTCGGTCCTCTGGGCCTTGAGGACCACCCTGAACACGGCCACCAGGAAGACTCTGTTCAAGCTTTCCCACGGGTCTGAGGCCGTCCTCCCAATAGAGTTCGAAGTGAAATCCCCCAGAGTTGTCGATGCGGGCAAGGGGGGTGAAGAATGGCTAGTGGACAATGGGGAAGAGCAAAGGCTATCCCTGGACCTGGTGGAAGAGCTCCGAGACTTAGCCACCGTCTGGCAAGAACAGGTCAAGCGGCGGATGGCTCGGTACTTCGACAAGCATATCCAAGTAAAATAGTTTGAGAAAGGAGACCTGGTGCTGAAGAAGGTTGACGTGGCCGGGAGAGGAGCCGCAATGGGAAAGCTCAATCCCTGCTGGGAGTGGTTGTATATTGTAGACGAGGCGCTCAGGTCAGGAGGGTACCACCTCTGAGATATGGATGGGGTACTCCTCGGCCTGGCCAGGAGCGGGGATGACCTGAAATGATTCTATCCTTGAAGAATTTTGTAATTGACTTGTTATATGTTTTAATCTCCATATATTGGTTCAGAAGTTTTCTCTAAGCAGGAGTCCCCAAGTTTTGGTGTTGGAGTGCCCCAGATCGATTCCGCTGCTGGGCTCTCATTGATGGTGGGATAGGTTGATCTCAGGAGAGTCTAGCAAGGTAACAAGTCTTTGGTGCTGGATTGCCCAGTTCGATTCCGTTGCCGGGCTCTCATAGATGGTGGGTCGGATTGATCTTTGGAGAGGCTATCAAGGTAGAAAGTCTTTGGTGCTAGATTGCCCTAGATCGATTCCGCTGCCGGGCTCTCATAGATGGTGTGTCACATTGTCTCTAGAGAGGATGGCAAGGTAACAAGTCTTTGGTGCTGGATTTCCCCAGATCGATTCCACTGCCGGGCTCTCATAGACTGTGGGGCAGGTTGTTCTCTGGAGAGGCTAGCAAGGTAACAAGTCTTTGGTGTTGGATTGCCCTAGATCGATTCTGCTGCAAGTCTCTTATAAATGGTGGGTCAGGTTGTTCTCTGGAGAGGCTATCAAGGTGGAAAGTCTTTGGTGTTGGATTGCCCCAGATCGATTCTGCTGTCGGGCTCTCAAAGACGGTGAGTTAGGTTGATCTCTGGAGAGGCTGGCAAATTAACAAGTATTTGGTGTTGGATTGCCCCAGATCAATTTCTCTATCGGGCTCTCATAGATGGTGGGTTAGGTTGATCTCTGGAGAGGCTGGCAAGGTGGAAAGTTTTGGTGCTGGAGTGCCTCAGATCGATTCCACTTCCGGGCTCTCATAGAAGATGGGGCAGGTTGATCTCTGGAGAGGCTGGCAAGGTGGAAAGTTTTGGTGTTGAAGTTCCCCAGATCGATTCTCCTACCGTGATTTCATAGATGGTGGGTCAGGTTTTTCTCTGGAGAGGCTGGAAAGGTAACAAGTCTTTGGAGCTGGATTGCCCCAAATCGATTCTGTTGCCGGGCTCTCATAGACAGTGGGTCAGGTTGATCTCGCGGAGGGGCTGGCAAGTAAGTTATTCATGTTAAGGGCCTCGGTTCGCAAAATCCTTTAAGGCCTGGATAGGGAGAACCCCGGGGCTCGCTCGTGGGAAATGAAAGATAGCAATTGATGAAAAATGCAAAGTCCAAGGGTAACGGAGAGACGGCTGGATAAAGTGGTCGCACGGCTAAGGGTCAGGCCCTGGCTCACGAAAATACTTGGAGAATTGATACGTGCTGACTAAAACTAGCGAGTCAAGGAGCCGACATAGTGGTTCGCAAGAAGCGCTGGACGCTCGCAGGGGTTGAGCAAGCGAGGCAGAGCAGCATCGACCCCGCTCGCAAGGCCCCCTATGAGGCGAGCCAGAAGTGTGAAGTGGCCCAGGCCTTACCCGAGTATGAAAGCAAACAGATGGTCTATTTAACAAAGCGTCTATGCGAGAGAAGCTACGCGAACGCCTTCTTAGGTATTCACGAGGTAGGGTAGCGCGACCAAATGAAAGCACGATAAAATGGTAAACTTTATGACCATCGCCGATAAGAAGTGTGCGAGCGTGAGCATAAATAACATCGTTGAGACGCGAGCGTATTGGCACAAGCATAGCAAAGTACATCAGCGCGAGCGCGAGCAAAATAAAATGACAGGTTAAAGATAGAAAAAATATCTCATGATTTCATTTCTCAAAAGTGTATTACATATAAAGGCGAACTCGCCAGTCAAAATGAAAATGTACATGGAAAAACAAAAAGATCAAGGCTGGTCGCCAGATAACTCCTCCCTGCTCTTGCGATCTTCGGGCTCTAGAATTGGTGCGAACAGGTCCGGGACGATCTCCTCGGCAGTGAACTCCATCGCGTCCAGAACCAGTAGGTTCGCCCCCTTGAGGGTGTCGAAGACAAGTTGGGCAACGCCCATTGAATTCTTGCGGGTCGCCTCCTTCTTATCTCGTGACTATTCGTGTGACCCAGCTCGTGAAGGGTGAGGGGGGAGCATCGCTCCGATCAGCCTGCAGACCTGCGCCACCAGGAACGCGTTCTCCTTTTCCAGATCGGCGCTCCGCGAGAGGAGTTGTCTCACGGTCTAGGCATCCTGAAAAAGATATGTGAGCAAGAGGAACATGTAGCGAGCAAGATGAAGAGCATGTATGTGTCACTTATCATTCCGCCTTGGATGCTGGCGAGGAGGCCTTCAGACAGGGCCTCTTTCCCTTTGAGGCACGCGAGTCTGAGGATGCCTGGAGCTCGCCCTTGAGCTCCTTTGTTTCACGGTCCGATGTGAGGTACCGTCGGCCCACCATGTGGGTGAGCTCCATGGCCCGGAACTGGGCTCGCCTCACCTCGTAGATGAGTAACCTGGACTTTAGGGCGCAGAAGAGGGCGGCGTCCTCGCGGCCAGACAGCCCAAAGGCGAGGGAGAAAGACTAACCCCCAACCTTATCACTCTCAACCCAGGAGGGGAGGAGAGATGAGCAGGAAATCATGTTGTGGTCAGGATCCAATAGAGCACCGGCTCGCCGATGGCATTGGGGAGCTTCGCTCCAAAGATGAAATTCTTATGGCCCGATGGCTTGGGCTCGCTCGGAGCATCACCAGCCCTTTGACTCCCCTCGGCGGCCTTCTGGCTCGCGTGGGGGGTGGGGGGGAAGGGAATCTCGGCCTCGCTCAGGTCCTCGACCTCTTTCCTCTTGGTTGTGGGGTGTCCCCTTGTTCTTTTTCTTCGCGGGGGGTTTTACGGTGACCTGGCTCGCGGGCAGTAGCTGTTTTTAACCCGAAGCCGAGCCGAGAGGCTCTCAGCACGAATCGGAGGCTGCGATGGTGAGAGATATTGAAGAGAGGGTTGAGCTCCTCTCATGCGGGGGGTGGATGGGAAGATCCCTCTCTCCTGCAAAGGCAATGAAAGATTTAGCGGATAGAATTTGAAAAAATTATAGGAGCTTGCGAGTGCGAGCCGAACCTTCTCCTTGCGGGACAGACAACAGTGAGTCCACCCTCTGCCGGAGGTAGACAACCTCGAAGTTCTTATCATCCAAGTAATGGTAGAGCCTCGCATCATCACCGCCGAGCGAGGCAGGAGGGAGGTAGGTTGCATCATCCCGTTGGAGGGGGGAGAAGGGGATATTGCCGAACAGTCCTTTGACTAGGATGTATTTCTGGTGCTAGTAATGGGCTTTGTTCACCGTCTCGCAGACGGTGACATGCTGGCTCGCGAAATGGGTTGTCCCATCTTTTTACGCGCGAAAGGAAAAGACTTTACAGAAGACAAGCAGGCTGAACTCAATCTTCTCCTCCCGCAGGTAGCAAGCGAACGCGACAACCACGACGATCGTGTTCGACGTCAGCTGGCTTAATAGGACACCGTAGTACTTGAGTACCTAAAAAATTCACCAAGGTAAGGATAGCACGCTCCTTGCGAGGCGAGTAAGAATTGCGAGGGTCGAGTAGATTACCTGGCATACTTCTGGCCAGAGTGGGAGTCGTAACCCATTTTTGAAATGAGCAATAGGTATAGCGAGCTCTTCGGTGGACGGATCATTGAGGGTGGCAGTGCTCGGCAGGCGGCGAGCAACATACCCTCAAGGGATGTACTTGTCCATCGTGGCGAGGAACTCGACACCAGTGAGTGAGGCGTAGAAGAACGTGTGGTCGCGAATGTCCGGGCGCACCTGGCTCGCCCTTCGGATTCCCCTCGACAACCATGATGTTAGTAGCTGCGAACCGAGAAAAGAGTGAGTGCAAGCTGTAATTTACAAGAGGGCCTGGAAGAGAAAAGAAAGACTGGAGAACAGTTAATGCGGTAGTTAGAAAGTAAAAGCTGACGGCTATTTTTAGAAATGAAAAGGTCAGGAAGGATTTGAAGCGTCGGGGGGGGGGGGGGGGGGGGGTGGTTTACTGCGAAATCTCGCGGTGATTTTTCAGCTTCTCGGGGCCTTATCTGCTCCAAGCGGGTTGGCATCCTGGCAAAATCCGCTGACTCACCTCCGGCGAGCCAAAACTGCAGAAAGAAAAAGCAAAAGTCGTGAGGGCGAGGCAGTATCTCACGAACCAGGCATATCAAATAAAAAGCAAGCGACGTGCGAGCACAGTTAACTTAACGATTAAAATAATGCAGTAAGAAAGCTCGCGAGCGAGCAGAAATATCCTTATTACAATATCACTAATTGTTCATAACCCTCAGAAGCGGGGGGGGGGGGGGGGGGGGGGGAAATAGTAACAAGAGCAAGCAGCGAATAACAATAAAATATAGTTGTTCAGTAATAGAGCCATTTCCAACGGCCGAGGCCTCGCACTCCGGAGCGTAGAGGAATCCTCGGATAATGATACTCGCGGACCGATTGGACCTCGCGCTGCATCTGGCGCATATAGTCCTCGATTCGCGTGAGGTGCACCCCAGGAGAGGAAGTGAATTGATAATTTGAGATGGACAAAAAAAACTAGTTTTTATTAATATTGGAAAAAGATAAATTACACATTTACATCAAATCTGAAAAAAATTTTTACTGAAATCAAATTTATTATTATTATTAATTTTAAATAAAGAAAATTAAAAACTCACTAATTTAACCAAATACTTATTTTATCAGATGTGACTGGCGATTGTGCGACGCGCTTAATCATCTCGTAAATTTGTCGCGTCCAACTCGTCTTCTACGTCCGACGAGTTATCCTCTATCGATGAAATGTGTTGTTTCCTCTTCGCAGCGTCCATGTGATCCTTATAGCAGATGCAGATTTCCAGTGATTCTTCGTTGAGGCGACTCCTCCGCTCGTTCAAAACCCTGCCACTAAGAGAAAAAGCAGATTCTGAGGCTACCGTACTAGCTTGGATTGTTTGTAAATCATGGGCCATATATGCCAAAATAGGATATGTATTAACTTTACCTTTACACCACTTTTAGAGATAGAAGTTTTCAATCTCCTCCGTACTCATAAAATCACGAAATTGTGTTTTAGTATACAATATTTCATTTAAACTACTAAAACTAGATGTGAGCGCTTTATTCCTAGAAGCTAATTCTAAAATTTTATTTTTAAAAGTATCTTTTGTTCTGGGTTGCGATGTTTTTTCTCGGGCCGCAAGCCGTGTAAGTTACCATATTAGTTATACATTCGGTAAAAATTAAATTAAATTTTAAATTCTAACGTCATCAAAATCTGCGAAGTTATATTTAAGTTTAAATTAATATTTATTTCTTCTATCAAATTTACTACGCCGTCTATGCGGAATAGAGGATTTAAAGCGGCGGAGCATGAAAACATGGCAGGCATTTCTCTATAATATTTTAAAAAAATTTCTTCCATTATTTCAATTACAGGATGCCAACCTTCGTTTTGCTTATAATAGTTAAATTTTTGTGTGATATTTACAAAATTTTCAATTAATAGAGGGCTAGTCGGATAATATACGCTAGATAAAAAAGTTGTCGCCCTATAAAAACATTTTAATAAATCCATATAAATTTCTAATACGTCCAAATTGTTATCGTTCAAATTATGAATATTTAGCATAGTATAATATTCCATAAGAAGTGGTTTTTGTTGGAACACTCTTTTTAACATTTTGTATGTTGAGTTCCATCTACTAGGCATATCAAATTGAGGTTTTAAATATTTTTGACCTTGAGCATTTACAAATTTCTTACAATCTTGTCTCTGTTGCCTAGAACAATAAATAAATTGTAACATAAGACGACTTTTATTAATATATGGTTCCATATAAGATAAACTATCTTGTACCACTAAATTTACAATGTGGCAAATGCATCGAGTATGAAAAAATGCACCGTTTAACATTGGCTTTAAATCGCATTTTAACCACTCAATTGCAACGTTATTATTAGTAGCGTTATAAAAAAATACTCATAATTTTATTTTTAATTTAAAATTCTCGCACAGATTTAATAATTATTTGATATATAGCTTGACCTGTGTGCGGGACTTCAAAACTTTCAAAACAAATTATATGTTTATTTAGATCCAATGAAACGGGATCGACCAAATGACAAGTGATACAAATATACGATAGTCCTAATTTTATGCTACTAGTCCAAACATCACTCGATAAACTCACACGTCCTTAAAAATTTTCAAAATAATTTATTAAAGATTGTTTTGTTTCTAAATAAAATTTGAGAGCGTCACGCCTAAGAGAGGATCTACTGACCTGTTGATATCTTGGTTGAAGACCCTTGATATATATATTTGGTCTCCTCCTCATTGTCGTTGTGGCTGAATGGCAACTCACGTCTGAAGACATTCTTCATCTGCAGCTCCTGTTGCTGAAGTTGATCGTACGACCAAATTTGCCCTGCTCCCGATATTTTTGTCTGACTCGACTCGGGAGCTTATTTCGAAATGCAAGACTTGAAGTGTCTTGCTTGTGTCGAGTTGTCAGTAAGCAACTTCGATCATAATTTGCACATCGCCTTAAATTCGATGCCGACTTTAACTTTATCGAAATGCTCCCAAATTGGCGTCGTACGCTTGTGCTCCATCACTTCATGTGCAGTTTGACTAGACAACATGGGCGCTGAGGATGACAATGTCATGTTCGATGCCTGAGAGAGAGAGAGAGAGAGAGAGAGAATGAGTTGAAGAGAGAGAATGATTTGGAGAGAGATAGTGGCGAGAAGAGAGTGGGGGGATCGGTTATGAGGGGGGGGGGGGGATTTTATAAAAAAAAATCTTTTTTTAATTTTTAATAAGCCTAGGGCCTAGGCCCTTGGCTTAGTACTAATAGGCTGCCAAAATTGGCAGCCTACTAGTACTGGCATGGCAGCAACAATGCTGCCATGCCAGCGGCCAGCGAGCCATTGGGATCAATGGATCAAAGAGCCGTTGATCCCAACGACTCATAATAATATGCCTGGGCCGGGCTTTGCCTAGGCCCGGGCTGGCCTGAAAAATTAGGCTTTGCCCGGCCCAGCCCGGGTCTGGCACCGGGCCAGGCATTTAATCTGTATGGAGGCCCTGTAAGGCCCCCAAGCCCGGCCTGGGCCCGGGGCAGGCTAGCCTAGTACTGGGCCTAAACAGGTTTTTACTATGTCGGGCCCAGGACGGCCCTCCGTTCCTGGATTTTTTGGACACGACTGCGGATTCATATGGTAATAAAATTAGAGTGTATTATTTTTAATCGAAAGCAAGTTTAACATGATTTAAATATTTTCAAAGCCTATGAAAAAATACTATTAATGTTAACTATTAATTACTCAAATCTCTCCTGTGAGTTAGCATAATCATTGGTCGCACACCTCTACCTTCGAAATTACATAAACCCTCATTTTAGTTTAGATTTCATAACATGCATGCAAAAAAATATATTTATGGGGTATTTTTGTGCATGCATGTTATGGCATAAACTCAGATGGGAGATTTATACAATTTCAAAAGATAGAGAGGTACAACAAGTAAATTTGCAAAACTTAGAATAGAAGTCCTTATAAATAGCCCTTAATATTGATGGCTTATGAATGCTACCTAAATTTTTAATTAATTGTCAATTATTTACAGTTCGATTCCCGGGTTATTTCGTAGGTACTGACACTAAAAATCAAAAATTGAAACATGATTGATTCCATATTTTTTTGGAATCTAAACCAATCTGAAAACCACCTGAATTGAACCAAATTGATCAATTTGATTCTGGGTTGGTTCTTTCGCATGGTATACGACAATGTGCAAGAAGTTCCAATGCACTCTTTTTGGTTAACTTCACAAAATGAAATATACAAGATATACATTAATAAAACTAGTACATCATGTGCGCTCAATCGGGCACTCTCTCTCTCTCTCTCTCTTCTCACTTTTTCTTTCTCATGCTTATGCACATAAACCTCATAATTTTAAGAAAAAAATCATCATACACAATATGAAGTCTTCATTCTATATAACTATTGGAATAAGCAGCAGTATTTCGGCAATCGTAAGTGCTTTTCTTGTACAGTTAGTGTGATAATGACGGTGGATCCAGCCAATATAAGGATTCCTTTCATGCTCAATGTTTTATTTATATATTTTTCTTTATTTAATTTACGTTTTATTCTCCTAATTTTAAAATTGGATTCCTTTCACAGCTCTTTTTATTCTCTTAAGTTTTACTTTTTTGTACATTTTTATTCTATTTCCTTCTTCCTGGTATATATTTTATATTTATATTTATATTATATTTGTCACGGATCGCTCGGGGCCTCCATTAGATCGGGCAATTTGACCGCCTTAGCCCGCTAGCGCCCGAACGTGCAAACAAATAAATGGGTCTCCTGAGAAAATTGAGTCCAAGAGATGCCGACGAGGAAAACCCGCAATCGGAGTGAAAAACTATGCGGCTGGAGCTGTGTCGGCCTAACCTTCACTATACTTTGAGTTCTTCTACATATTTGTTCTTGAGAGAGCGAGGGCGAAAGGCCGCGCCTCATTACAACAATGGAGGTGAGAGAGACAAAGAGTCTGCTGCCTTGCTCCAATGCGGCTTTGTCCCCCGGGTCTAAGCTTCGTCCGTACCACTATGGGCCTTCGGCTCCTTGATAGGTCTGCCAATAGTAAATTCTAAGCCTCCAAGCGGTCTGCTATTAGTGAGTTCCAAGTCTCCCAGCATTCTGGTGATAGCAAGTTCTTAGCCTCCAAGCGGTCTGCTGATAGCGAGTTATAGCGGCCCAAGCAAGATTGTCTTCATGTTTTTCAAACAAAAAACACGTGCCTTCATTTTTTTCAAAGAAGCCCAAGTAAGAGCGTCGCGAGAGAGAAGGAGAACTATTCTGCGAGATCCTTCCGACCGCCATCTCGACAGCTCTGGTTGTACAACCCTGGTGTCCGCCAGGGCGTGAGCAGAGACAAAGGAACCATCAGGCGAAAGGAGTAAGAAGGCTAGCGAGCCAGGGTGTTGGGCTAGCTGAGATCTCATCGGTTGCTCGCAGGGACGCGAGCAAGCTGAGCTTCTCGATTCGCGAGAGAGGCCCTCTTGGGCGGCTCGCCCAGGAAGGGTTCATGATTGTTTTTACCTAAAAACCCCTGGTGGTCTGCAGTTAGCCCTTCCAAATAGCAGAGTTTGGCTGTTGGCAGACCATTTTGGGCTGCGTATAGCAAAAGTGTAAGGCGGAATTCCGTTATAAGCAGACCAGACTTAAAAAACTATAAATAGACCTCGAAGGGCACCTTGGGAGGGCATTCCAATCACAACATTCTGAGCTGCTTCCTCCCTAGATTATCTTGGCTTGGCTCTCAGGCTCTCCATGGTGTCCAGTCTCAGCTTTGGCTTGGGAGGGGAAGCGCTCAAACATCTTTCGAGTGTGTGGTGGGACCTCATCGCTGCGACCAAGGGCTGTGTTTAGTTCCAAGTCTCCGGTCGGTTCCTTCTAAGGAATAATTAAGTGCTAGCTACCCCTCATCCTTGAGGGCCCGAGCTCCACAAAGAAGCCAAGTCTTGGTTTCAACATTTTTGGTGCGGTGAGCGTGGAGCGCAACTAGTTCAAGAAAGCTCTAAGGAAGAAATGACAGGAGACAATGAACGAAAGGAGGACTTTGGCGGCTCACCGCCACCCGACGCGCCAGCAATGGTGGAGATGCTGGCCGACCTCAAGAGGGACCTGCTCGGGGCTTTCCAGTGTGCCCTCGCCACGGCCCTTGGGTGTCTCGCAACCCCTGCGCCCCAAGTGGCCCCTCCAGCTGGAGTAGGCGAGCACGCCCCGGGGCAGAGGCCAGGGAAGGAGGTGATGTCCCAGATGCCGGAGTGAGATCTAGCAGGGTAAGAGCACATCCCCAGCCCGGCGAGTGCGGGTGGGGTTCAGGCGAGCGCTGTCCCGGGAGGAGGGGTCCCTTCCAATAGGATCCCAGCGAGCGGTCCCTTGGCGAGTGCGAGTTCGGGAGGAGCCAGTTTTCCCGGGGAGCTCGCGGGGCGAGTGGAGCAGGTCAGGAGTGTGAAAGTGGGGAGTCCCTTCTACGAGTTGGTGCTCTCGTCACTTCTCCCTGAGGAGTTCAGCAAGCCGGCTATGACTTTGTATATCGGCAAGGATGACCTCACTCAGCACTTGCAGTGGTTCGAAGACATGTTCTTTATCAGACCAATGTCGGACGCTTTCAAGTGACCACTCTTCACAACCACCCTAAAGGAGAAAGCGAGGGACTGGTTCCACCAGTTACCCTCCGGGTTGATATATGCTTTCAAGGATTTGCGTCGCGGCTTCCTGCTACTCTTATCAACCTCAAAGTAGAGGAAGAAGGACCCCGAGGCCCTCTTCAACATCAAGCAGAGGCAGGGTGAGTCACTAGCTCATTATGTGGATCGATTCCAGGAGGAGGTCCTCCTCATCCAGAAAGTGCCAGGGTACATTCTCCAGCTCACTTTCATAGTGGGGATGCGAGAGAGGTTCTTCAAGATGGACCTCAAGAGGAGGGCTCCTTTGTCTTTTGAGGAGCTGATGGAGAGAGCGGCGGATGAGATAGAGGGGGAGGCAGTAAACCTCAAGTTTACGAATATGTTGGCATAGCTGAGCGAGATGGAGGTCAAACATCCAGAACCAAGGATATGAGAAGAGGCAAGAGCCCCGGAGGTGGGGTGGTGGTAGTAAGAAGGGGTGAGGCAAGGATCGGGAAGGGTTTTCCACCAGAGAGTGGGCAACTTCTAAGGAGGCCAAGGAAGACCCATCTAGCTAGGGTGGAGGCAGGCCCAGAGGCCACCTCATCCCCACCCTCCTCAGCAGGTAATGGCGGTCGGTCGATGGAGACCACGCAGGGGAAGAGTTGCCGGAGTCAGAGTCGGAGGAGCCGGTCCTTGGAGGAGGAATAGGGCGACAAAGGTCTAGAGGAGGGGGGGCGGGCGGTGTTACCCTATTGTGACTTCCATGGGGAGGAAGGACACGCAATGGCCACCTGCCCGGAGTTCCTGGAGATGAACGAAGCCAGAGCACCGACGCCGCGAGAGCAGCGGGCGGGGAGGATTGTGGAGGTCTTGTCTCAGGACGAGGAGGATGAGAGGTGTGAAGACCAGGACGATGTGGGGATCCGAGGAGGGATCGCGGTGATCCATGGGGGGGAGGGGGATAGGGAATGAGGAGACCTAGAAGGCAAGCCTCCATACCATCTATTGTCGTAGCGTGGCGTTGACGTCCCTAGCCCCGCCCCCAGCAGAAAAGATCTCGTTCACTCAGAAGGACATGCCGGGTCTTTAGGACCCGTTCTGCGATGCGCTGGTCATTCAGAAAGCGATCGAGAACTTCACTATCTCCCGAATCCTTGTGGATAATGGGAGCTCGGTCAACGTCATCTTCAAGAAGGCGTTTGATGAGATGCAGGTGGAGGCACGAAGGGTGTTGGCCTCGGACGGCCCACTATTTGTGTTCTCCAGTGAGAGGAAGAAGGTAGAAGGGGGAGTGGGACTCCATGTAGTCATGGGGGGCAGTCCAAGAATTGTCATTTTGTCATAGTGGATGCCCCCAGCATCTATAAGGCCATCTTTGGACGACCGCTAATCAGTGCATTCTGCTGCGTCCCCTCCACCCTCCATCAATGCCTTAAGATCAACGCGGGAGGAGTCTAAGTCCGGATAAGGGGAGATCCGAAGGTGGCCAGGCAGTGCTATTTGACTGCCGTGAACACCATCTCCTGGATAGATGACGCAGAAGAATGGGATCAAAAAATGGAGGAGCTGGCGAGGCTCGAAGAGGCAGTAGAGGGGGAAAGGAGAGAAGAGTAAGGAGAGGCCCAGGAAGGAGGGGTAGAAGAACTGATGGTAGTAGAGGAGGAGAGAGAAGAGGAAGGTCAGGCCCAGGAGGAAGGGGCGGAAGAATTGATGGAAGTTCAAGAAGGGAGAAAGGAGGAGGAGGCCGGAGTGCCAGCTCACGGCGAGGAGAAAATAGGTGATTGGGGAGCAATCCCGGCTGGAGGCCATGGATGAGGTTGTGGAGCTCGAGTTCACCACCTGAGTGGGGGTGGTGGAAAAAGTCAAGATCAGCGGGAAGCTCAGTCCAAATGACAGAAGCAAATCCTGGCCTATGTGCAGGAGAACGTGGATGTCTTCGCCTGGAGCACGACAGTGATGCCCGGGATCGATGCGGATGTGGCTTGCCATCGCCTCAACCTCGATCCCAGCACCCGACCCATTCTATAAAAGAAGAGAGCCATTGCAGACAAGTTGGAAGGGCCCATCCGAGAGGAGGTGGGCAAGCTCCTCCAAGCAGGCTTTGTATCGGAGATCCAGTACCCAGGCTGGGTCTCCAATGTGGTTATGGTAAAGAAGGGGTGAGGTAAGTGGAGAATGTGTGTTGACTTTTCTTTGCTTAATAAATCATTCCCCGAGGATTGCTACCCTTTGATGAGCCCCATTTATATACACTTTTATGGACTCATCTGGGTCGATTATTTAGTCAAAGCACTACACTTTAGACATGTTTTCGTTCATACTTGATAGTGGTCTATTATTCCACGCTAAGTGATCTTTTAGGCCCGTTTTTGTGTATTTCTTGTTTATCATTCTTATTTTCTTTAATGCTGTGTTATGTGCCACTTTCAATGGTTTTTATTAGTGTTTATGCTGGAACAGGGGTCTTGCAGGTGTTCCCGGTACAAATCTATACAGGAACACTGTGCACAATCACTAGTTCTATTGCGAAGACCATTGGTCGTGCGCCACTGATCGTGCGTTATTAACCCCTCAATTCTGAGTTCTGTCTTGACCAGCGCGCACGACCACTAATGATAATGCGCACGATCACTGATTGTGCGCCACTTATCGTGTGCCACTGATCGTGCGCTTTATTAATTTATGTAATGTTTTGTTTTGCGGGTTTTCGGGCACAGTGCGCACGACCACCAACTTCCAGTGCGCACGACCACTAGTCGTGCGCCACTAATCGTGCGCCCTATTTTCTATAAATACGCAATCTGCGAAATTAGGCCGGACGACACTTCCGTTCCACCGTTTTCGGGCGTTGTTCACCTCTTCCGCCCCCTGCATCATCTTCCACCACCAGGAGGTACTCCGGGACAATTCTTCACGCCTATCTTGAGCCCGGAGATCATCTCGGCCATCTCCGTCATCCACAAGCTTCAAAAGGAAGGATCTCCGCCATATTTCATTATCAATCTTGGGAGCCATGTATTGAAGCCGAGCGGATAGTGACACGAAGAAGATGGGTCCATTAGGAGGTAGTGTCAACCCTCCTCTACCCCGGACGTTGTTGCGTACCGAGCTTGGACGCGGATTGACAACCTTGCGATTCAAACCGTGAATCTCAACGAGCCTTCGGATTCGGTCGATTTCTTATCCTCTTTCAACTTGTAATGATATTATAGGGTAGATTCTTGTATTTTTGGTTGATATGCACAATTATCTTCAATTGCAATATTTATTTCATATTTCTATGAAACCATTTGGTTATTTGTCTATATGAGATGTGCCACCACTTCATCCACCACTCCATCCACAATGTTTGTGTGCCGCACTAGCAATTGCTAGTGGCGTGCTTATTGATGAGGTGCTTGTGACCCTCACTCCGCTGGTGCGACTCACTCCATCCGCAAGCCTACTCGTGCATTCACCTAGTGAAGCGTGGCATAGCGGCCCGTGTAATTCATTCGCCTCACGAAGCAGTGCGCTCAAGGATTGCACAGTTTGATTCTGCACTTACCACTCCATCTGTGTGCCTACTCGTCCATCCGACCTTGCGAAGTAGTGCAATCAAGGCCTACGTAGTTTCTATCCAGCCTAGCGAAGTAGTGCGCTCAACGCCTGCATAGGAGTAGTTGAGTAGTTGTTTTCTTTTATATTTCCACAATCCAAATCACCCCCTTTTTCCGCAATCCGTTTGACCTAAAGGACTTCAATCTCAAGTCCTTCCCTAAAAGTAAACTCCACCTTACTGTGTTCCTTCGATATCAATACTTGGGGATTCACTCCCACATTTTATATTACTTGAACAATCAGGACACTGCCATTTCGTGCCGCAGTCTTGTTACCGCCTATAGCGGTGTGCTAAGATTTGTGTGTCAAGTTTTTGGCGCCGTTGCCGGGGAACACGGTCATGTGAGTTTCTGGAGAGGAAGTCGAGAGATAGAAGCCCTTTTCCATTTGTTTATACCATTTTCATCTTTGTTTTAGTTCTTAGAATTTGTAGTTTTAAATTTCTTTATTCCTTATCTATTTTGTGATTAATCTAAAGCAGGCATTCATTTTTTTATTTCTTGCATGTAGTTAATTTTTGCAAAAAAAAAAAAATTTCTGTTGGTGAATTATCCCCCGCTACACCATGTATTCGGCTTTCAATATCCGTTGTAGATGGTGTCGAAATCATAATCATTATAGTGATAAATGCCCCACTGGAGATGGTGAGCATAATTCTCGAGGCAGTATATGGAGAACCGTTCTCTTATGGTACGTCATACACCGTACCTAAGTCTTATGGTCACTCTTATTCACCCCATTTACCGTTTTCATATTCCTCTCTGGCCCCGTCTGGACCGAGGAGTAATGGAAAATGGTGTTTATGTTGTCTTAGCACCGAGCACGCATTGAAAGATTGCGTAGAGTTTCAGCGCCAGATGGAGTAGGATGATGAAAATGATGTTCGTATCATTCAATCCACCTCTCCTTTCGGTGCTCATTCTGATTCTGATGATATATTCGCAGTACCACCTTGCCTATGGGTGACTGCAGTGGATATCCCCATCAGACTTTCTGCTGATCAGTGTGACGACATGTTGGAGACTTCTCTCCCGGCGCATTCATCACTCCTTTTGGATTCACTCCCGGAGGAACCTGTGCACATTTTCTCTGATGATGTTATTACCCCTGTTCCTCCGCTTTCTTTGCAAGAACTCTCTATACCTATTTTTGGTGAGCTGGTTGATGATGTTAGGCAGCGAGTTAAATTGATGCCTGAGGATGAACCAAAGTGGGACGAGGATGTTATTCTCTCCGATGGGGAGTGTGACTCCTTGGAACACGATGACGCACCTAGGTGGGATGAGGAGGAAACCATTTCTGATGTGGAAGTTTGCACTTCCTTATTGGATGAGGAGGTCTAACTCAACACCTAAGACCTCGATCTTTCGGACTCCCCTTGCTACGACTCATATGATACCGACAGTGATCTATGCTTTGATCCTGCTGGGAGTGAGACCCGGACCACTCCCCCGATTTTTGATTCTTTAAGTCATTCTTCTCTTTTATTTCCTAACCCCCCTTCTTCATCTGAGCCTGTGCAGGTTGAGTCTTCACAGGTACTTCAGAGGACTTGGAGCATTCTGCTCAAGTCAATGATGAGCGCATCCTCTTATGTGAGGAGGTTGACCCCTCCTCCATAGAGGAAGCCTCATTCATTGCCTTCTCTTCCTACAGCCTCCCTGAAGACGACACCTTGCTGGACAAGGATGTTTTTAGTGAGATTTTTGAGGAGTACTCCTCCTCCTCGTCTTACTTTTTATTCCCTCTACCTATGACGCGCAGGTATTATTTATATTCGGGTAGAGGCATGACTGTTTTATCACCGTATCGGTACCCGCTACCGACACGCATATTATAACTGTTACCTGTCCATTTCCTTTTTCATAGACCCATTAGCTAGAACTGTTTTAAATTTGAATAAGTCGTGCTGGGAAGACAATAAAGCCAGTAGTTATCTTACCTTTTCCTGCATTTTTATTTTCATCTAGTTTAGTTTAGTTAGTTGTATTTCATTTTGCTTTGTACATTTTCTTTTGTTTTTGCGGAGCTCACCCCTGCAGGCTCTTTTTTGGATGGCGAATGATGCAACTAGGTCTAGACTTAAATGCCAATCTTTTGGTATGCTCACTTCTGAGAATTAGGTACTCTCTTCTCCTAGCTCTTTTCTGAATTTCATAGCTATATACTGTGTACTGTCTAGTTTAAGTCCGGGGGAGAGTAGTTCTATGTGCCCACTCACGTGCACTATTGTATAGCATGCTAGAAGTACTTTTATTTTAGTTTATTGAAAACTGGTGTTCATTCTCTTCGCGCACCACATCACCCACTTGAGCGCGTACTCATCTTTATGCATGCTCTGAGTTGAATTTAATTCTTCTGCAAATTTGGGAAAGTCTAGGTGATGGCTTAGGACTATATAGCGGAGTAAAATGTTGACTCCAGTAGTGCTCCTAGTCGAGTGCTCGGTTGCATAGAAATTTGTGTAGATTAGACTTATTTTTATACTTATGGTTTTACATTTTTCTATTAGTGTAAATGTTGTTTACTCTATTCAAATGGTGAATCCGGCGTGAATCAAACGGTAGCATAGGGATGTGTGTAAACGATCGCTAGACTCATATTGCCTAAGTCGGGAGGAAGGATAATCTTTCTCGGTGGCTAAGAACTTGCCCCAAGAGATTCTTGAAGCATTGGCATATGATAGTTCTAGTGCGTGAGAATGACGTAGGCCATCATTTTGTCCCAGTTGAGCTTTTGTGCCATTCCTGATATCTTCCCTCGCTAGCCCCTTTGTGCCTACCCTTTCATTGATTCAGCCCCGCATTTATCTCACCAAAGCC
Organism: Dactylorhiza incarnata; assembly: GCA_033032865.1. NCBI lineage: Eukaryota > Viridiplantae > Streptophyta > Magnoliopsida > Asparagales > Orchidaceae > Dactylorhiza > Dactylorhiza incarnata. The sequence continues at coordinate 19,793,309 of JAWHQI010000006.1, read as the reverse complement.
CAAAAGCCTAACCTAGTCGCACACCCAAATCTGAGCTTTAGTTTTAGTTTTATTTATATGTTGGGGGGGTGTTGATTATGGTGTTTATTATGTGAATTTGTGGATTTGCCCATTTGAAAAATTTGCCGAAAAGAAAAGACAAGAAGAAGAAAAAAAAGGAGAAAAAGAAAAATGAGTTTTATCGAAAATCGTTTAGAAAAATTATGTATTGGGAGTAGGCGTTGCACACACCTATGTTGCAAAATCCAAGTCTGGGGGTGTGGTGCACTTGTTTATTTATAGTCGTGCGGGTAGCTCTATTGTATGCTCATGTTGGGTTAGGTGTGCTTAGCCTCCCTGTTTATCTTTATTTACCTCACCGTAACCCAAGCCCCATCTCTCACCTAAAGTCCTACTGACTCACGCCTTGAACCAATCTAGTGTTGTGGAGATAATGTGACCGGGCGAGCTTATGGTCACCGACACCAATGGATTTTGGTGGAGTTTGTCCAGCACCCCAATCTTAAGCAATGCTCATCTCAATGCTTAGTTTACTTTCTCCGTATGCGTGACTGGATGGTTCACCGTAGTTCACCATTTTGTGTAGTTGTAATATGCTTTTACTCTTTTAGAAATTTGTAAACTGTTTGTATAAGGAGAAATCTTCTCTATTATTTTTCTTATGCACGTGAGCATGCGACTTCGCATGACACACTGTATTGTAATTCTAAGCCATCTACTTTTCTTTCCCCACTTGCTTAGAATTTGTTTGCTCGGGTTGCGCAAACAGGTAAGTCTGGGGGTGTGATGAGCCCCATTTATATACACTTTTATGGTCTCATCTGGGCCGATTGTTTAGTCAAAGCACTACACTTTAGACATGTTTTTGTTCATACTTGATAGCCGTCTATTATTCAACGCTAAGTGCACTTCTAGGCCCGTTTTTATGTATTTTCATGTTTATCATTCTTATTGTCTTTCATGATGTGTTATGTGCCACTTTCAGTGGTTTTGATTAGTGTTTATGCTAGAACATGGGTCGTGCAGGTGTTCCCGGTACAAATCTGTACAGGAACACTGCGCACGATCACTGGTTCTATTGCGTACGACCAATGGTCGTGCGCCACTGATCGTGCGTTATTAACCCCTCAATTCTGAGTTATGTCTTGACCAGCGCGCACGACCACTGACGATAGTGCGCACGATCACTGATCGTGCGCCACTGATCGTGCGCTTTATTATTTTCTATAAAGTTTTGTCTTGCAGGTTTTCGGGCGCAGTGCGCACGACCACCAACTTCCAGTGCGCACGACCACTGGTCGTGCGCCACTGATCGTGCGCCCTATTTTCTATAAATACGCAGTCCGCGAAATTAGGTCGGACGACACTTCCGTTTTGCCGTTTTTTAGCGTTGTTCGCCTCTTCCACCCCTGCATCATCTTCCACCACCAGGAGGTGCTCCAGGACAATTCTTCACGCCTATCTTGAGCCCGGAGATCATTTCGGCCATCTTCATCATCCACAAGCTTCAAAAGGAAGGATCTCCGCCCAGATTTCATTATCAAGCTTGGGAGCCTTGTATTGAAGCCGAGCGGATAGTGACACGAAGAAGACGGGTCCATTGGGAGGTTGTGACAGCCCTCCTCTACCCCGGATGTAGTTGCGGACCGAGCTTGGACGCAGACTGACAACCTTGCGATTCCAACCGTGAATCTCAACGAGCCTTCAGATTCGGTCGATTTCTTACTCTCTTTCAACATGTAATGATATTGTAGGGTAGATTCTTGTTTTTTTGGATTATATGCACAATGATCTTCAATTGCAATGTTTATTTCATATTTCTATGAAACCATTTGGTTATTTGTGTATATGAGATGCGCCACCACTTCATCCACCACTCCATCCACTACGTTCGTGTGCTGCACTAGCAATTGCTAGTGGCATGCTTATTGACAAGGTGCTTGCGACCTCACTCCGCCGGTGCAACTCACGCCATCCGCAAGCCTACTCGTCCATCCGCAAGCCTACTCGTCCATCTGCCTAGTGAAGCAAGGCATAGCGGCCCATGTACTCCATTCGCCTCACGAAGCAGTGCGCTTAAGGCCTGCACAGTTCGATTCCGCACTTACCACTCCATCTGCTTGCCTAATCGTCCATCCACCCTTGCGAAGTAGTGCGTTCAAGGCCTACGTGGTTTCCATCCCTCCTAGTGAAGCAGTGCGCTCAAGGCCTGCATAGGAGTAGTTGAGTAGTTGTTTTCGTTTATTTTCCACAATCCAAATCACCACCTTTTTCCGCAATCCATACGACCTAAAGGACTTCAATCTCAAGTCCTTCCTTAAAAGTAAACTCCACCTTACTGTGCTCCTTCGAGATCGATACTTGGGGATTTACTCCCACATTTTATATTTCTTGAACGATCGGTAAACTACCGTTTCGTGCTACAGTCTTGCTACCGATTATAGCGGTGTGCTAAGATTTGCGCATCATCCTTTTCCCTGAATCGACGCGCTGGTTGACTCAGCCGTCGGTTTTTCTGTGATGTATTTCATAGATGCTTTTTTAGGTTATCATCAAATCTGCATGCACCCCCCCCCCCCCCCGACGTCAAGGATGACTCTTTCATCATGGGGGATGGGTGCTATTGATATAAAATGATGCCCTTTGGGCTCAAGAACGCAGGAGCCACTAACTAACGGATGATGGACTGGGGTTTCCAGGAACAAAAGGGTAGAAACCTAGAGGTCTACGTGGATGACCTCATGGTGAAGAGTCGAGAACTTGAGTCCCACCTCCGTGACCTTAAAGAAACCTTCAGCACATTGAGAAAATTCAAGATGATGCTCAACCCCCAGAAGTATGTCTTCGGGGCTTGCCGGGGAATGTTTCTAGGCCACTTGATCACTCCAGCGGGAGTGAAGCCCAATCCAGACAAAGTTAAGGCCATCATAGAGTTGGGGTCGCCAAGGAATGCGAATGAAGTCCAGCGCCTCACGAGGAAGTTGGTCGGGCTTAGTAGTTTCCTCTCCAGGGCGGGAGACAAGTGTGCACCTTTCTTCATGGTGTTGCGGGGGAATAAAAAGTTTGAATGGACCCATGAGTGTGAGAGGGCTTTTCAAGCACTGAAGGAACAATTGACCCAAGCTCCCTTGCTGCAAGGGCCAAGAGATGGAGAGGACTTGTCCCTATACGTGGGGGTAGGACCCGAGGCAGTGAGTTCAGTGCTGGTCCGGGAAGAATGCAGAAGGCAGCTCCCAATCTACTATGTTAGCCGAGTACTAAGGAAGGCGGAGCTTTGGTACCCCATCTTGGAGAAGTTGGCTTCACCTTGGTGGTGTCGGCCCGGAAGCTCCCACCTTATTTCCAAGCGCATTTGATCAAGTTGGTGACCGATCACCCCCTTCGCAACATCATGTAAGGGGTGGGGCACTCGGGGAGGTTGGCTAAGTGGTCGGTGTAGCTAAGTGAATTTGACATTTCATATGTGCCCAGGTTGTCCATAAAGGCCCAAGCGGTGGCAGACTTTTTGGCGGACTATGTGACCGAGGTGGAAGAGTCTGAGCTACCCAGCTCAGTGGCCTGGAGGATGTTGGTGGACGATGTTGGATCGGTAGGCGCCCTTAGAGGGGGGAGGGTGAATAAGGGTTTTAAAACTTTTTCTTATATTTTGGAATACTTGAAATAATACGAAATCAAAATAGTGATTTTTGAATAAAGATCTAAATTGTTTTATAATGAAGGAGAGGATAATAAACAATTTAGAGAAATGAAAATGAAATCAATTTTATTACACAAAGAGAGATATGATTATTATTAATAAAATTGATTACAAAATTTGATTTCAGTGACGCTAGAAATCAAGGCGAAATATGAATGACTCTTTTTGTTTTCTATACCCACTCGTATCCCCACGAACCAGTTGGCTTTAGCCGAACCTTCCCCGTATACGGCCTCAAGCTGCTCTAGCCAATCCTTCCCCGGATATGGCCTCGAGCACCCGCTAGACCTAACCTATATCTAGTCTCCAACACGAGGCGAATTTCAGCCCTAAGTCCTACCCAGACCTAGTCGCCAACACGAGGCAAATTTTCTAACGGTTTACAGAAAAGATGTGAAATAAAAGACAACAATATAAAAACTCCCTCTATGTGGATCTCTTGGAGAAATAAACGAAGACCCGCAGGGTATAATCGTAGTCGATGCGGTCTTTCGTCACGATGATGACGCGTGTTCAAATCTTCTCCACGGTCTCCTTAAGCCTTCATGGATTTGTGGGAGTATCTCTCTAAACCTTCCCCTATATGAAGTGGCATGAAGCTCTGGAATTTTGGAGTTGGAGATGATGAAGAAGGCAGATCCAAGGGGTCCATTTTATAGCCTTAGAGATAGTGCCTACGCTATCGCCACCGCCGGCGCTATGACAGATTAGGCAATATTCTCCATATGAGAATCCTTCATTTAAAGCAAGCTGACCGCCTTCTTCTTGTTCTTTATGCTACCACCTGCGCTAGCGGATACAGCCTGCGCTAGCTGCTACTGCATGCGTTAGCTGCTATCGCCTGGCGCTAGCACTTTCTATAACTGCTTCTGAGATTTTCTCTAATCAGAGCTAGCGCTAGCGCCGGCTCTATCGGGCATGTTGGAATTTTGGCTTCAAATTTGGGGGCAACCTTCTTTTGTTATCCTGGTATCATGTGGACTTGTTTTCCTACACACTTAAACACACAAGATCAAATACACATAGGATTTGGTATTCTCAAACCTAGGAGATGCGGAAGACCATGTTCCAACAAACTCCCCCTTTTGATAATAACAAATCCATTAATGATAAATCAGAGCATTAATTTATAAGCATGATGGAACCTACTTATGTGTGTGTGAGAGAGTGATGACTTAGGATAATATGATTTTAGTATTTAGAATTGCTCCCCCTAAATACGTGCTCCCCCTAAGTGAATGCTCCCCTAACATGTAAGCTATCATCTTAATTAATCATGTCAATTTTCCATTTTGACAGCGGATTATATTTATCATGTTAGTTCTCCCCCTTTTGTTATTAGCAAATGTGGGTAAGGAAGCAAAACCCATAAAAGTTTTGATAATAAAATAAGGCCTGATCGAGCTTTTGAGAGGAAAGGAAATGATAAGGAGTTTTATAATAATTTTTATAGAAATAAATCAGAGTTTTTAACATAAGTATTTTCATAGAAATAGATCAGAGTTTTAAGCATAAAGATGAACCAAATAACATTTGCCAAGTACTCAATATTATCATGTTAGTTCTTCCCTTTATATAAGAGTTTTAAGCAAAACTAATAATGATTTCCAAGTAACCAATCTACCCAAACAATATCTCTACACCATAGCCCTGTACTAAGTGACGGATGGTCATGAGGAGCTGCATACATGCCGTAGGTTGGGGTGTTAGTCCCATATGCAAACACTAGACAAAACTCAACCTAGCACTCTTTCCCCACAGTGCCTCCCAAGGACTCACTGGAACCCTCCCCGGTTAAGGACAATATATGACTTAGAGGTCAGGTTATCTAATGCCTACAACCCTACGCCCCCGCTATGGTGAGATATGTAATCATGGGATAATAATCATTGGAAAACATTAAGTATTTGAATCTAATGATAAGTTCATAGCCTATGTGTTTATATTTTTCTTTGAATTTTAAAAAAAGGCTCACATAGCTATTTTGAAATCCATTAATGAATCCGAGTTCTTAGCATAAAAAGATATTCGTGTTAGAACAACCAATATAAATTCTACCAAGCAAGTCTACCATTTGTTGAAAAGGAATTTTGAGATTTAAGACTTTGATATAAGCATGAAAGCGCAAGGTAAAAAATATATGGGGATGATGCGGAAGACTTATAGAAATACAACAAACATCCTTTTGTTATCATGATTATTTATAAGAAGAGATATCAGTTAAATTCAAAAAGGAAGACGTTTTTGTAAATCATTTTTCATTTAAGATCTTTAAGTTTGACAAATAAAGCAACCAAGCATAAAAGAAGGATATCAAAAAGAAACTACTACAATGTGATTGTAATTCGCAAATTCAAAACATACCAAACATTGTAGAAAGCATGTTAGGTTATCTAGTGCATTTATATATAAACAGTAGTATAGAATTAGCATTAAAATCCAATACTCATGAGAAGAAGTGTTATGGAAGATAATGATGTGCACAAAAGTGTATTTTGAAACTAGTAAACAAATGTTATAATAAAAAATACAAGACAAATGTAGAGTAAAGTGCACAATAAAACACAAATAAGATTACTTGCACACACTTTTAATGCACATAAAAAATGTACAACTACCAAGGTGCTTTGCACACACAATGCTCATTAAGACTTATCAGGGTGCAAAGTAGTGCTTGGGGGATAACATAATTTTATTTTTCAATATCAATTTTTTTGATCTGTTGTACTTAAGAATAAGTAGTTTTTTTTAAAAAAATGAAGGTTTGCACAAGACACTTTACTAATCTTTCCAAGGTGCTCAACCTCACAACGCTTATTAAGACTTATCAGGAGGTTCAAGTAGTGCTTGGTGGAGTTATCTTTGTCAACATATTTCATGATTTTTTTGTACAAAGTTCTTCGATTACACTTGCTTTGCAAACCAATTGAATTATGAAATTACAACCACTTTTCTTAATTTTTAAGAGTGCAAATAAATGTAGTGTAGATAAAATACTTGTGAAAAATTTAATTCATTATACAATTACAATACACAAGCAAGCATTCTTAGATTAAATGCATATGTAAACTTTACACAACTTTTACAATACAATTTGATGCACAAATGAGTAGATATATCAAAGCATGTTAAAAACAATGTTCAAAGTAGTTTGAAGGAATGAATTGTAACAATGTAGAAGGTCTAAATGGTGGGTTAAATCATGCTTGATTTTCAATGAAGTCCATAGAGTATTTTTGATATTTTGAAGAATAATTTTGATTTAAAGTTTGAACTGATAAAATTGATCTTGGACTTCCCGAGGTCTACCCTATGAGGGGTTCGCCCGGTACTAGGATATGTGATGGGATGATAGCCCAAATCTCCCTTTCGCAAGATACATGTAAATAGAAAATTTAAGTTCAAAAAAATACGTTTTGATACTTATTTTTGTTTTATATTTTTGTATTTGATTTTTGCATATAGAAATAGAAGTCAAATAAATAACCAAAGTAAGAAAAATATTTTTTTGTAATTTGGCTTTTGTAATTTTGTATTTTAATTTTTCAAAAATCAATTATAGGCAAAAATGCACAAATGAGTAGTACATATAAAATAAAATATTTTTAGTGATTTTTCAGAATTTTAAAATTACAAAAAATCGGACACTTGAGCTAGCACCGACATTAGGTCCTAGCGCCTGCATTAGCTCACAGAGAGTGCTTATTGTGAGTATTTTGCCCGAAATTTCTTTGATTTTATTTCTGATTTCACATAATTATGACTGAGCAATATAAGACATATCTAATATAGTGAAATTTTTTGAAGAAAATGCAAAAAATTGCGGAAGTTAAATTTTAACTCATGACGTCAAAACCCAAATTATGATTCGTGTGTTTTAAAGAGTTTTTGAGAGGATGTCCACACATTGTTACATGTTAATTCTCCAAATTTGTTGATTAAGGCTAAAATGCTTAATAGCCTAATAACTTGATTAAATTAAAATATCTTATAGCAAATTTATAGTTCAATTTATATGAATACTATAAGATATTTATAGACAATGATTTTAATAGTAATAGATTGGTCATTTATAAATGAAAACCTGACTTTTACTTTTGATTTAAATTGATTTGTAAACTTCATTTAGGTTTTGGGGGACAAAGTCGAATTTCAAATATTATATTAGATGACCATGACATGATGGTTTAAAAAGAGAACAAAAAGAAAAAAATGGAAAATTAGGCATATCATGAAGTATAGTATTTTGTAATTCATTTTGATTTATTTTTACATAATGCAAATGAATGATACTAGTAGATAAGAGATTTGGGTATCCAAAGTGAACTAAGTGTAACAGTTTCTTTGGGCACCTAAATATAGCGTGATAATTTTTGAGGAGACAAAAATGAATGAATCCTTTCAAGTGGAGTTAATGTTTCATTTTTTATTTTGGGTCTCCATTCATATTTTGATTTAATATTATGAATCAAATTTCCATATTCATTAAAATTAGGCTTAGAATAATAATGACTTTTGAAATTATTTTTCATAGAAAATTTGTCCACATATGAATTTAATTTGGGTGATATATAATGAGGGTTATAGTTCATTATGCTTTTATGATTAAATATTCTACTAGGTGCATGTTTAATAGATTTAATAATACTAGTAGAAGTCTTACACATGTTAGATGATAAACTAGAAATAAAAGATTTTTGTAGTACTTGTAAAATTTTTCACAAATAGTTTTAATGATTCTAGTTTATTAAATAAAATATTATTTTCATTTAATAATTTTTCATTATGCTCTTTTGAAATTAAAAGTTCTTTTTCAAAATCCTTGAATTTTTCTTTAATATTATAACAATCAAAACAAGGCTTTGAAATTTCAATTAATGAGCATGATGGAGATTCAAACACATCATTTTTGGATTCTACATTCACATTTGCCTTCAAAGTTTTATTTTCTAAACGTAGTTTTGCATTAGCCCTTTTTAATTTCTTAATCTTACATTTAGTAATTTGTAGCAATTCTAGCGTAGAAATTGAAATACAAATGATAAGGGATTTTGATTTCCTTACAGTGCTTGTGGACGAGGTCTGGTTTGAACATAAAGTTCCATTTTCATCATTATTGCATTCCTCTTCCATGAATGAGTTTTCATCTTCCCGTATGCTAGATGTGCATTCTATGGATTCATCATGTGAGGAGCTTTCTTGAACACCTATGCAAGCTTTTATGTTCTCCAATTCTTGCATTTGTTTTATACCTGTAGATGGAGAATCATAAGTTATCTCAAGAAAATTCCACATCTCATATGCAGTAGGAAAAGTATGAATGAGTTTGGAATTATTTTGATCTAATGCAAAAAATAGACTATTCATAGATTTTGCATTTAAAACCATTTCGTTTTTATTTAATACGCTAGGTGGCTTTTTAATAGTAATCTTCCAAACTTTTTCATCTAAACCTTTAAGAAAATTTTTCATTAATATTTTCCATCCTTTATAATTTCTTCCTTCAAATAAAGGTGGTGCTAGAGATTTTTTCCTTCTTCATAAAAATTTCCCCCACTAGTTAAAGCGAGATCATGAGGCGCCATTATTCTCGGTTGTTAGACCGTTTTGGAATAACTCAGCTCTGATACCACTTGTTAGATCGGTAGGCGCCCTTAGAGGCGGGGGGGGGGGGGGGGGGGGGGGAGGGGTGTGAATAGGGGTTTTAAAACTTTTTCTTATATTTTGGAATACTTGAAATAATAAGAGATCAAATAGTGATTTTGAATAAAGATCTAAATTGTTTTATAATAAAGGAGAGGATAATAAAAAATTTAGAGAAATGAAGATCAAATCAATTTTATTACACAAAGAGAGATATGATTATTATTAATTAAATTGTTTACAAAATTCGATTTCAATGACGTTAGAAATCAAGGTGAAATATGAAAGACTCTTTTTGTTTTCTATACCGACTCGTATCCCCATAAACCGGTTGGCTTTAGCCGATCCTTCCCTCGATACAGACTCAAGCCGCTCTAGCCAATCCTTCCCCGGATATGGCCTCGAGCACCCCCTAGACCTAACCTAGATCTAGTCACCAACACGAGGCAAATTTTAGCCCTATGTCCTACCCAGACCTAGTCGCCAACACGAGGCAAATTTTCTAATGGTTAATATAAAAGATGTGAAATAAAAAGACTGTAATATAAAACTCTATCTATGTGGATCTCCTGGAAAAGTCGACGAAGACCCGTATAGTATGATCGTAGTCAATGCGTTCTTTCATCATGATGATTGTTGGCACCAAAAATGTACCAACTCCATGATCGCTAAAATTGAGGGATGGGGGGTGAGACTGTTGGGTGGCTGGTTACTTTGAGCTGAAGGAAAGGCTATTTTATTGATATAAAGCTTGAGTTACAGCTGAGGTTACAATAGAAAAGTATGAAAGAAACAGCATAAGACTTGAAGAAAAAGGGCCTGGAGGGAGACGAAGAGGTCTCCTGAAAGAGTGATCGGTGGTCTCGGCGGTCACTCAAAACTGAGACCGCTCTAACCACTGGCCGGAACTGGAAGCTCTCCAAAAGTCCTCCAACTGGTACCCCTACCTCTATTTATAGACGCAGGGGCCTGCCCGAACGGGCAGATCTGGAAGGTAACGGGCTGCCCGGAACTGCTGAGATCGCCTGAGACCACTACTGAGACTGCTGAGATCGTCAGGACCTTCTGAAATCATCTGGACCTGCTGAGATCGTCTGGACCTGCTGAGATCGTCTGGACCTACTGAGATCGTCAGTTGAGACCGTTGAGATCGTCTGGACCTGCTGAGATTGTCAGCTAAGACCGCTGAGATCATCTGGACCTGCTGAGATCATCTGGACCTGCTGAGATCGTCTGGACCTTCTGAGATCATCTGGACCTGCTGAGATTGTCTGGACCTGCTGAGATCGTCTGGACCTGCTGAGATCGTCAGCTGAGACCGCTGAGATCGCTGAGATTGTCTGGACCTTCTGAGATCGTCTGGACCTGCTGAGATCATCTGGACCTGCTGAGATCGTCTGGACCTGCTGAGATCGTCAGCTGAGACCGCTGAGATCGTCTGGACCTGCTGAGATCATCAGCTGAGACCGCTGAGATTGTCTGGACCTACTGAGATCGTCAGTTCAGACCGCTGAGATCGTCTGGACCTGCTGAGATCGTCTGGACCTGCTGAGATCATCTGGACCTGCTGTGATCGTCAACTGAGACCGCTGAGATCGTCTGGACCTACTGAGATCGTCAGCTGAGACCGCTGAGATCGTCTGGACCTGCTGAGATCGTCAGCTGAGACCGCTGAGATCATCTGGACCTGGTGAGATCGTCAGCTGAGACCACTGAGATCGTCTAGACCTGCTGAGATCGTCAGCTGAGACCGCTGAGATCGCTGAGATCGTCTGGGTCTGAATCATCTGAACAGATCACAGAAAATAGAGAATGCACAGGAGAAACCCCACGAGGGGAGAACACTCAAGGGGCGATCTCCTCATGGGGAGATCGCCCAAGGAGGGATCCTGCAGGGGAGAGGTTGCCCAGGGGGCGACCTCCTCAGGGGGAGATCGCCCAGGGGGCGATCTCGTAGGGAGAGGTCGCCCAGGGGGCGATCTCCTCAGGGGGAGATCACCCAGGGGGCAATCTCACAGGGCGAGGTCGCCCAGGGGGGTGACCTCCTCAGGGGAAGATCGCCCAGGGAGCGATCTCATAGGGCGAGGTCGCCCAGGGGGGCGACCTCCTCAGGGGGAGATCGCCTAGGGGGAATCTCACTGGGGGAGGTCGCCCAGGGGGGAGACCTCCTCAGGGGGAGATCGCCCAGGGGGCGATCTCGCTGGGCGAGGTCGCCTAGGGGGGCGACCTCCTCAGGGGGAGATCGCCCACGGGGCGATCTCGCTGGGCGAGGTCGCCCAGGGGGGCGACCTCAAAGGGCTGGGTCGCCCAAAAAAGGGGGGCGACCTCCTGGGATAGGAGTCATGCGGGGCGCGACCTTCAAGCTAGATCGCACGAATCTCGACCCCTACGAGGCAAGAAAACAAGACCACCAGACGATAGGATACTGCCAGGGCATGGGCAGCTAACTTGAGGTGATCGTCGATTTCTGGGTAAAACATAATCCCCGCATTTTTTTAAGTTTTTCGAAAAAACTTCGAAAAAATAAAACTTACCCACGAGAATCGCGATCCACCTTTTCTGCCATTGTAGAGCATGTGTGATAGAAAAATGTAAGTACCTGTGCAAGCTTACTAGTACCAGGTGTGCTTGCGAATAGTTTCTCTCTTCTTAAGAAAACTCATGAACACTGGCTTTTACGCGAGTACCTGAAGAAAAAAAGCAAGCACTTGCCTATTTCTGCGAAAGAACGGTCAGAGCAGGTATAAAAGAAACATATGTTACATGAGTAACTGAGGAGAACAAGTGAACACATGTCTCCGTGTGTAAAAAATATGCTGAACAGGTATATGAAAAAGTAAAGATACATCAGGTACCTGAGACAACTTGTTGCCGATCAATCGACCTGAAACGGATGAGAAACTTATTTTGTTCATATTTGAACTCCAACCGGAAATTAAGAATGATGGTCGTTTGGTTGTCGCAACGCCTTTTAAGAAGTTACAAGGCTTGGCCATTTGAAACTGCTTTGTTATGAAATTATTCCGATGTCAAATGGCGATCTTCAATATTCGAGATGTTTTGTAGAAGAATCAGATCATGATAATCCATAAATGATGTTTCTGAACTCTGTTATGAATTTTGATAAATGAAGGTGTCAAATAATTCAAAAAGCTCCTTCTACGAATGGTAAATGGATCTTGGGAAACATTGGTCTTTTGAGATATATAATTGACGATCTACGCTTTTCTGACCGCTTCATTGTTGAATAGTGGAAGAAAAGATCTCTTGAATACTTTCATGTGCTTTAGCTTGCTTGATAAACAGATGAGCACTCAAGTTCTGATCTCAATTTCTCCAAATCGCCCAAAAATAAGTAGTGTAAAGATGACGATCACAAATGTCTCAAAACACTTGTGTCAGAAAAGCTTCTTTGAAGAGAACCAGTTAACAATCTTCAATACTTCATATTCCCAAAAACTCTTCAAAAAACCCTGGATATCCCACTAGCAATCTCTAACTTCCAAGTCTTGGAGGAAATTAAGCCGGTGGTCTCAAATCTTTGAGATCGCTGAAGAAATCAGAAAAACCAAATAAAAGTCTGGAAATCCCACCGACAATCTCTAACTTCCAAGTCCTGGAGGAAATTAAGCCAACGGTCTGAAAACCTTCTGATCGCTGAAGAAACGAGAAAGAACAAATTGAACTCTGGAGATCCCGCCGACAATCTCTAACTTCCAAGTCTTGGAGGAAATTAAGTCGGCGTTCACGAATAACCCAGACCACTTTCCACTTCTTTGGAAGAACCATGCCTCTTTATAAAACCATGCCTGGAGATCACAAGAAATCCAAATTTCTTTCAACTCTTTAGAAAACAATGCCTGGCGATCACAAGAAATCCAAATTTCTTTCACCTCTTTAGAAAACCACGCCTGGCGATCATAAAAATCCAAATTTCTTTCAGCTCTTTAGAAAACCATGCCTGGCGATCACAAGAAATCCAAATTTCTTTCACCTCTTTAGAAAACCATGCCTAGCGATCACAAATAACGCAGATCTCTTTCCACAAGGGAGAGATAAGAAACGGCGGTCTCAAATCCTTCAGATCGCTGAAGAACCTCTTTCTCAAATAAAGCTTTGGAGAACAACTAACCCGTGATTTTTAACATTTGAGACCATTTCTCTTAGAAAAATCTGGAACAATTCAACATAACTTCTTCATGGGAACCTTTATGTGAAATCGACCCAGCCCCAGCCCTACCTGCTAATAAAAGTCGGTAGCGGGAGCTCACAAATCAATGAACATAACCTTTCTTTTAATCTCACCCAGATGTCTCAACTATTGATGGTAATCATCATATAGGAAGAGATTGAGGAAGAGAAAGGCTGGGGGAAAGGGCGTTGGGCTACTACTACACATCTGCGAGTGATTATAGCGAGATGCGGTCGTTGTGGGTTTTATGACCTGGAGAAGAAGAAAGAATTTGGTGATGTTACTTCCATACTTTATATCAAACAATAGAGAAGGTATTTCTACCTTTCATATCCATGTCTACGTATTTCATGAAGTATTAACGTAAACAGGAAAAAGATAAGTAATGACGAAGCTTTAGCCGTTCCGGTTGATCCGACTAATTTCTACTTATCATATCAACGTATTTGTAGAAATATCAATGTAAGCAGGAAAAAGTAAAGTGATTAAAGAGCATTAAACATACTTGGCTGAATGTCCACAGTGAATATGGGCATGAAGATCTATATAGCTCACTGCTAGAAAAAGTCCTTGCGGCGATAGCTGCTGGTGGAACACAGATAACTGCTATTCTTATTACAAGCAAACTTAGAAAATGAAAGATTCCAAAACTCCAAACAAATGGGAGACATGCAAAACAAAATTGTCACTCTATCTCATTTATATTTCATGCATTTCTTTTATTGAAGGAAAGAATATCTGCTTTTTGAAGTTTTCTTTGCTGGAGAATAAGATCTTCATGTTATTAAGCAACATATTCCTGTAATTTTCTTGCCTTCAATAGTTGGTCTACCAATTTTCGGAGAGCACGATAATCTTTCGAATCATGACCAGCAGCTAAATGATATATGCAGTAGAGCTCTTTATTGCGATTTTCAACATTAGACTTTATAGGACGAGGCCTTCTGTACTCTGGCATATTCTGAATAATTGGAAAAACCTCTTCCAAAGGGGTATTCAACTGACCAGATCTTTCTGAGTAAGTTTCATATTGAAATGTTGTAGGATCATAAGATTGTATGAGAGAGACTTCCAAGAATGGAGATGGCATATCTTGTTGAGATGAAGTAGGCAAATTCGGAGGAGGTGAATAGGACTTGAACTGCTCATCTTGTATAGGGATTTGTGATGAAGATGAACGATGATGATGATATTTATTCCTACGATGCCGCCGACTGCACCGGTTCTAAGAATTCATATAATTAGGATTCATTGCCTCATCTTGAATAAACCGGTTTGCAATTTCGATGAGGTGCCTATAAGACTTGGGCTCTTTTGCGGTAACTTTAAATTTGAGAGGGCCTTCTTGGAGTCCGTTGATCAAAGCCACTTGATACAGTTCTTGATCTGCACTAACAATTTGAAGAATTTCTCTCTGGAATCTATCAACAAAATGAGAGAGAGTTTCATTAACTTTTTGCTTGATTTGGAAAAGGGTTGCGACACCTCTTTTTCGTTTTTTGTTGGTAGAAAACCTTAAGAGAAACATTCTCCGCAAATCCTCAAGGCAAGCAATTGATCCAGATGGCAAGCTATAGAACCATTCCCTAGCATGACTGTCAAGGGTCAAAACAAAGAGCTTGCACTTGATGCCATCCATTAACACTCTTAATGAAATGGCCGACTCAAAGGCTTGGAGATGGGAGAAGGGATCTTCTTTCCTAGTGAAGGTTGGCAGACGAGGTTCTCCAAAATTATTGGGAGCAGTCACCCAACGAACTCTATCTGTGAAGGGATAAAGATCTTCCTCTTCAATAATATCTGGAGGAGATGAAGGATAAGCCACGACTCGAGGAGGGAAAGGAGCTTTCTTAATAGGGGCTTGAACCTCTGGCATCTCCATTGCTACTCAAAAAATAGGAATTGCTTAAATGGAGAAAACTGCGATAACTCCCAAACGGAGTGGAATTATTGAAATCTGAGGGCTAAAAATTCCTGAACGTGGAACCCCGTTCAATTTTTGGATAGTTCAGGCCAAACCGGTCGCAACAAGCTTTGAATTTCTGAATTTTGACACCCGGATCAAAAGTTATGACCGTTTGAACTTTTGATGGATTTTAGGTCGAAATCCTCGCAACCGCTGTTCACCAACCACTCAAAATCTGAAGGTCGCGTGTTTTCTGTTGGCACCAAAAATGTACTAACTCCACGATCGCTAAACCTGAGGGATGGGGGGTGAGACTGTTGGGTGGCTGGTTACTTTGAGCAGAAGGAAAGGCTATTTTATTGAAATAAAGCTTGAGTTACAGCTGAGGTTACAATAGAAAAGTATGAAAGAAACAGCATAAGTCTTGAAGAAAAAGGGCCTGGAGAGAGACGAAGAGGTCTCCGGAAAGAGTGTTCTGTGGTCTCGGCGGTCACTCAAAACTGAGACCGCTCTAACCACTGGCCGGAACTGGAAGCTCTCCAAAAGTCCTCCAACTGGTACCCCTACCCCTCTATTTATAGACGCAGGGGACTGCCCGAACGGGCAGATCTGGAAGGTAACGGGCTGCCCAGAACTGCTGAGATCGCCTGAGACCACTACTGAGACCGTTGAGATCGTCTGGACCTTCTGAGATCGTCTGGACATGCTGAGATCGTCTGGACCTGCTGAGATCGTCTGGACCTACTGAGATCGTTAGCTGAGACCGCTGAGATCGTTTGGACCTGCTGAGATCGTCAGCTGAGACCGCTGAGATCGTCTGGACTTGCTGAGATCGTCTGGACCTGTTGAGATTGTCTGGACATTCTGAGATCGTTTGGACCTACTGAGATCGTCTAGACCTGCTGAGATCGTCTGGACCTGCTGAGATCGTCAGCTGAGACCGCTGAGATCGCTGAGATCGTCTGGACCGTCTGAGATCGTCTGTACCTGCTGAGATTGTCTGGACTTGCTGAGATTGTCAGCTGAGACCGCTGAGATCATCTGGACCTGCTGAGATCGTCAGCTGAGACCGCTGAGATTGTCTGGACCTGCTGAGATCGTCTGGACCTGCTGAGATCGTCTGGACCTGCTGAGATCGTCAGCTGAGACCGCTGAGATCGTCTGGACCTACTGAGATCGTCAGCTGAGACCGCTGAGATCGTCTGGACCTGCTGAGATCGTCAGCTGAGACCGCTGAGATAGTCTGGACCTGTTGAGATCGTCAGCTGAGACCGCTGAGATCGCCTAGACCTGCTGAGATCGTCAGCTGAGACCGCTGAGATCGCTGAGATCGTCTGGGTCTGAATCATCTAAACAGATCACAGAAAATAGAGAATGCACAGGAGAAACCCCACGAGGGGAGAACACTCAAGGGGCGATCTCCTCATGGGGAGATCGCCCAAGGAGGGATCCGGCAGGGGCGAGGTCGCCCAGGGGGGCGACCTCCTCAGGGGGAGATCGCCCAGGGGGCGATCTCGCAGGGCGAGGTCGCCTAGGGGATGACCTCCTCAGGGGGAGATTACCCAGGGGGCGATCTCACAGGGCGAGGTCGCCCAGGGGGGGACCTCCTCAGGGGGAGATCGCCCAGGGGGCGATCTCACAGGGCGAGGTCGCCCAGGGGGCGACCTCCTCAGGGGGAGATCGCCCAGGGGGCAATCTCACAGGACGAGGTCGCCCGGGGGGGGCGACCTCCTCAGGGGGTGATCGCCCAGGGGGCGATCTCGCTGGGCGAGGTCGCCCAGGGGGCGACCTCAAAGGGCCGGGTCGCCCAAAAAAGGGGGCAACCTCCTGGGATAGGAGTCATGCGGGGCGCGACCTTCAAGCTAGATCGCACGAAGCTCGACCCCTACGAGGCACGAAAACAAGACCACCCGGTCGATAGGATACCGCCAGGGCACGGGCAGCTAACTTGAGGTGATCGACGATTTCTGGGTAAAACATAATCCCCGCATTTTTTTAAGTATTTCGAAAAAACTTCGAAAAAATAAAACTTACCCACGAGAATCGCGATCCACCTTTTTTGCCATTGTAGAGCATGTGTGATAGAAAAATGTAAGTACCTGTGCAAGCTTACTAGTGCCAGGCGTGCTTGCGAATAGTTTCTCTCTTCTTAAGAAAACTCGTGAACACTGGCTTTTACGCGAGTACCTGAAGAAAAAAAGCAAGCACCTGCCTATTTCTGCGAAAGAACGATCAGAGCAGGTATAAAAGAAACATATGTTACATGAGTAACTGAGGAGAACTAGTGAACACATGTCTCCGTGTGTAAAAAATATGCTGAACAGGTATATGAAAAAGTAAAGATACATCAGGTACCTGAGACAACTTGTTGCCGATCAATCGACCTGAAACGGATGAGAAACTTATTTTGTTCATATTTGAATTCCAACAGGAAATTAAGAATGATGGTCGTTTGGTTGTCTCAATGCCTTTTAAGAAGTTACAAGGCTTGGCCATTTGAAACTGCTTTGTTATGAAATTATTCCGATGTCAAATGGCGATCTTCAATATTCGAGATGTTTTGTAGAAGAATCAGATCATGATAATCCATAAATGATGTTTCTGAGCTCTGTTATGAATTTTGATAAATGAAGGTGTCAAATAATTCAAAAAGCTCCTTCTACGAATGGTAAATGGATCTTAGGAAACATTGGTCTTTTGAGATAGATAATTGACAATCTACGCTTTTTTGACCGCTTCTTTGTTGAATAGTAGAAGAAAAGATCTCATGAATACTTTCATGTACTTTAGCTTGCTTGATAAACAGATGAGCACTCAAGTTCTGATCTCAATTTCTCCAAATCGCCCAAACATAAGTAGTTTAAAGATGACGATCACAAATGTCTCAAAACACTTGTGTCAGAAAAGCTTCTTTGAAGAGAACCAGTTAACAATCTTCAATATTTCAGATTCCCAAAAACTCTTCAAAAAACCCTGGAGATCCCACCAGCAATCTCTAACTTCCAAGTCCTGGAGGAAATTAAGCTGGTGGTCTCGAATCTTTGAGATCGCTGAAGAAATCAGAAAAACTAAATAAAAGTCTGGATCTCTAACTTCCAAGTCCTGGAGGAAATTAAGCCGACGGTCTGAAAACCTTCTGATCGCTGAAGAAACCAGAAAGACCAAATTGAACTCTAGAGATCCCGCCGACAATCTCTAACTTCCAAGTCCTGGAGGAAATTAAGTCGGCGTTCACGAATAACCCAGATCACTTTCCACTTCTTTTGAAGAACCATGCCTCTTTAGAAAACCATGCCTGGCGATCACAAGAAATCCAAATTTCTTTCACCTCTTTAGAAAACCATGCCTGGCGATCACAAGAAATCCAAATTTCTTTCACCTCTTTAGAAAACCACGCCTGGCGATCATAAGAAATCCAAATTTCTTTCACCTCTTTAGAAAACCATGCCTGGCGATCACAAGAAATCCAAATTTCTTTCACCTCTTTAGGAAACCACGCCTGGCGATCAAAAATAACGCAGATTTCTATACACAAGGGAGAAATAAGAAACGGCGGTCTCAAATCCTTCAGATCGCTGAAGAACCTCTTTCTCAAATAAAGCTTTGGAGAACAACTAACCAGTGATTTTTAACATTTGAGACCATTTCTCTTAGAAAAATCTGGAACAATTCAACATAACTTCTTCATGGAAACCAATATGTGAAATCGACCCAGCCCCAGCCCTACCTGCTAATAAAGGTCGGTAGCGGGAGCTCACAAATCAATGAACATAACCATTCTTTTAATCTCACCCAGATGTCTCAACTATTGATGGTAATCATCATATTGGAAGAGATTGAGGAAGAGAAAGGCTGGGGGAAAGGGGGTTGGGCTACTACTACAAATCTGCGAGTGATTCTAGCGAGATGCGGTCGTTGTGGGTTTTACGACCCGGAGAAGAAGAAAGAATTTGGTGATGTTACTTCCATACTTTATATCAAACAAAAGAGAAGGTACTTCTACCTTTCATATCCATGTCTACGTATTTCACGAAGTATTAACGTAAACAGGAAAAAGTAAAGTAATGACGAAGCTTAAGCCGTTCCGGTTGATCCGACTAATTTCTACTTATCATATCAACGTATTTGTAGAAATATCAATGTAAGCAGGAAAAAGTAAAGTGATTAAAGAGCATTAAACGTACTTGGCTAAATGTCCACAGTGAATATGGGCATGAAGATCTATATAGCTCACTGCTAGAAAAAGTCCTTGCGGCGATAGCTGCTGGTGGAACACAGATAACTGTTATTCTTATTACAAGCAAACTTAGAAAATGAAAGATTCCGAAACTCCAAACAAATGGGAGACATGCAAAACAAAATTGTCACTCTATCTCATTTATATTTCATGCATTTCTTTGATTGAAGGAAAGAATATCTGCTTTTTGAAGTTTTCTTTGCTGGAGAATAAGATCTTCATGTTATTAAGCAACATAGTCCTGTAATTTTCTTGCCTTCAATAGTTGGTCTACCAATTTTCGGAGAGCATGACAATCTTCCGAATCATGACCAACAGCTAAATGATATATGCAGTAGAGCTCCTTATTGCGATTTTCAACTTTAGACTTTATAGGACGAGGCCTTCTGTACTCTGGCATATTCTGAATAATTGGAAAAACCTTTTCCAAAGGGGTATTCAACTGACCAGATCTTTCTGAGTAAGTTTCACATTGAAATGTTGTAGGATCATAAGATTGTATGGGAGAGACTTCCAAGAATGGAGATGGCATATCTTGTTGAGATGAAGTAGGCATATTCGGAGGAGGTGAATAGGACTTGAACTACTCATCTTGCATAGGGATTTGTGATGAAGATGAACGATGATGATGATATTTATTCCTCCGATGCCGCCGACTGCGCCGGTTCTGAGAATTCATATAATTAGGATTCATTGCCTCACCTTGAATAAACCGGTTTGCAATTTCGATGAGGTCCCTATAAGACTTGGGCACATTTGCGGTAACTTTAAATTTGAGAGGGCCTTCTTGGAGTCCGTTGATCAAAGCCACTTGATACAGTTCTTGATCTGCACTAACAATTTGAAGAATTTCTCTCTGGAATCTATCAACAAAATGAGCGAGAGTTTCATTAACTCTTTGCTTGATTTGGAAAAGGGCTGCGACACCTCTTTTTAGTTTTTTGTTGGTAGAAAACCTTAAGAGAAACATTCTCCGCAAATCCTCAAGGCAAGCAATTGATCCAGATGGCAAGCTATAGAACCATTCCCTAGCATGACTGTCAATGGTCATAACAAAGAGCTTGCACTTGATGCCATCCATTAACACTCTTAATGAAATGGCTGACTCAAAGGCTTGGATATGGGAGAAGGGATCTTCTTCCCCAGTGAAGGTTGGCAGACGA
The DNA here is from genome assembly GCA_033032865.1 of Dactylorhiza incarnata. NCBI lineage: Eukaryota > Viridiplantae > Streptophyta > Magnoliopsida > Asparagales > Orchidaceae > Dactylorhiza > Dactylorhiza incarnata. The sequence continues at coordinate 19,772,471 of JAWHQI010000006.1, read as the reverse complement.
GGTTCTCTAAAATTATCGGGAGCAGTCACCCAACGAACTCTATCTGTGAAGGGAGAAAGATCTTCCTCTTCAACAATATCTGGAGGAGATGAAGGATAAGCCATGACTCGAGGAGGGAAAGGAGCTTTCTTAATAGGGGCTTGAACCTCTGGCATCTCCATTGCTACTCAAAAAATAGGAATTGCCGAAATGGAGAAAACTGCGATAACTCCCAAACGGAGTGGAATTTTTGAAATCTGAGGGCTAAAAGTGCCTGAACGTGGAACCCCGTTCAATTTTTGGATAGTTCAGGCCGAACCGGTCGCAACAAGCTTTGATTTTCTGAATTTCGACACCCGGATCAAAAGTTATGATCGTTTGAAGTTTTGATGGATTTTAGGTCGAAATTCTCGCAACCGCTGTTCACAAACCACTCAAAATCTGAAGGTCGCGTGTTTTCTGTTGGCACAAAAAATGTACCAACTCCACGATCGCTAAACCTGAGGGATGGGGGGTGAGACTGTTGGGTGGCTGGTTACTTTGAGCTGAAGGAAAGACTATTTTATTGATATAAAGCTATAGTTACAGCTGAGGTTACAATAGAAAAGTATGAAAGAAACAACATAAGACTTGAAGAAAAAAGGGCCTGGAGGGAGACGAAGATGTCTCCAGAAAGAGTGATCGGTGGTCTCGGCGGTCACTCAAAACTGAGACCGCTCTATCCACTGACCGGAACTGGAAGCTCTCCAAAAGTCCTCCAACTGGTAACCATACCCCTCTATTTATAGACGAAGGAGCCTGCCCGAACGGGCAGATCTGGAAGGTAACGGGCTGCCCGGAACTGCTGAGATTGCCTGAGACCGCTACTGAGACCGTTGTGATCGTCTGGACCTTCTGAGATCGTCTGGACCTGCAGAGATCGTCTAGACCTGCTGAGATCGTCTGGATCTACTGAAATCGTCAGCTGAGACCGCTGAGATCGTCTGGACCTGCTGAGATTGTCTGGACCTGCTGAGATCGTCAGTTGAGACCGCTGGGATCGTCAGGACCTACTGAGATCGTCAGCTGAGACCGCTGAGATCGTCTGGACCTGCTGAGATCGTCAGCTGAGACCGCTGAGATCGTCTGGACATGTTGAGATCGTCAGCTGAGACCGCTGAGATCGTCTAGACCTGCTGAGATTGTCAGCTGAGACTGCTGAGATCGCTGAGATCATCTGGGTCTGAATCATCTGAACGGATCACATAAAATAGAGAATGCACAGGAGAAACCCCACGAGGTGAGAACACTCAAGGGGCAATCTCCTCATAGGTAGATCGCCCAAGGAGGGATCCGGCAGGGGCGAGGTCGCCCAGGGGGGCGATCTCACAGGGCGAGGTCGCCCAGGGGGTGACCTCCTCAGGAGAAGATCGCCCAAGGGGCGATCTCACAGGGCGAGGTCGCCAAGGGGGGCGACCTCCTCAGGGGGAGATCGCCCCGGGGGCGATCTCACAGGGCGAGGTCGCCCAGGGGGGCGACCTCCTCAACGGGAGATCGCCCAGGGGGCGATCTCGCTAGGCGAGGTCGCCCAGGGGGGCGACCTCAAAGGGCCGGGTCGCCCAAAAAAAGGGGCGACCTCCCGGGATAGGAGTCATGCGGGGCGCGACCTTCAAGCTAGATCGCACGAAGCTCGACCCCTACGACACGAAAACAAGACCACCCGGGTGATAGGATACCGCCAGAGCACGAGCAGCTAACTTGAGGTGATCGCCGATTTCTGGGTAAAACAATGATGACGCATGTTGAAATCTTCTCCACGAATCTCCTTAAGCCTTCATGGATTTGTGGGAGTATCTCTCTAAAACTTTTTCTACATGAAGTGGCATGATGCTCTGGAATTTCGGAGTGGGAGAGAATGAAGAAGACGGATCAAAGGAGTCCTTCTTATAGCCTTAGAGTTAGCGCATGCGCTATCGTTACCGCCGGCGCTATCCCAGAATAGGCAATATTCTCCACATGAGAATCCTTCATTTTAAGCAAGTCGGACACCTTCTTCTTGTGATTTGCGCTACCGCCTGTGCTAGCGGATACCGCATGCGCTAGCTACTACCGCCTGCATTAGATGATATTACCTGGCGCTAGCACCTTCTATAACTGCTTCCGAGATTTTCTCTAATCAGAGCTAGCGCTAGCGCTAGCGCCGGCTCTAGCGGGCATGTTGGAATTTTAGCTTCAAATTTGGGCGCAACCTTCTTATGTTATCCTAGAGTCTTGTGGACTTGTTTTCCTGCACACTTAAACACATAAGATCAAATACACATAAGATTTATTATTCTCAAACCTAGGAGATGTGGAAGACCATGTTCCAACAAACTCCCCCTTTTGATAATAACAAATCCATTAATGATAAATCAGAGCATTAATATATAAGCATTATGGAACCTACTTGTGTGTGTGTGAGAGTGATGACTTAGGATAATTTGATTTTAGTATTTAGAATTGCTCCCCCTAAATACATGCTCCCCCTAAGTGAATGCTCCCCTAATATGTAAACTATCATCTTAATTAATCATGTCAGTTTTCCATTTTGATAGTGGATTATATTTATCATGTTAGTTCTCCCCTCTTTTGTTATTAGTAAAAGTGGGTAAGGAAGAAAAACACATAAAAGTTTTGATAATAAAATAAGGAATGATCGAGCTTTAGAGAGGAAAAGAAATGATAAGGAGTTTTATAATAAATTTTGTTGAAATAATCAGAGTTTTTAGCATAAGTATTTTCATAGAAATAGATCAGAGTTTTTAGCATAAAGATGAACAAAATAACATTTGCCAAGTACTCAATATTATCATGTAAGTTCTCTCCTTTATATAAGAGTTTTAAGAAAAATAAAATAATGATTTCCAAGTAACCAATCTACCCAGACAATATTTCTACACCCTAGCCCCGTACTAAGTGACGGATGGTCATGAGGAGCTGCATACATGTCGTAGGTTGGGGTGTTAGTCCCTTATGCAAACACTAGACAAAACTCAACCAAGCACTCTTTCCCCCCAGTGCCTCGCAAGGCCCCACTGGAACCCTCCCCGGTTAAGGACAAGACATGACTTATAGGTTGGGTTATCTAATGCCTACAACCCTACGCCCCCGCTATGGTCAGATATGTAATCATGGGATAATAATCATTAGAAAACATTAAGCATTTGAATCTAATGATAAGTTCATAGCCTATGTGTTTATATTTTTCTTTGAATTTTAAAAAAAGACTCAAATATATATTTTGAAATCCATTAAAGAATCAGATTTTTTAGCATAGAAATGATATTCGTGTTAGAACAACCAATATAAATTCTACCAAGCAAGTCTACCATTTGTTGAAAAGGAATTTTGAGATTTAAGACTTGATATAAGCATGAAAGCGCAAGGTAAAATATATATGCTGATGATGCGAAAGACTTATAGAAATACAACAAACATCCTTTTGTTATCATGATTAATTATAAGAAGAGATATGAGTTAAATTCAAATAGGAAGATGTTTTTGTAAATCATTTTTCATTTAAGATCTTTAAGTTTGACAAATAAAGCATCCAAGCATGAAAGAAGGATATCAAAAAGAAACTACTACAATGTGATTGTAATTTGCAAATTCAGAACATACCAAACATTGTAGAAAGCATGCAAGGTTATCTAGTGCATATATATATAAAGAGTAGTATAGAATTAACATTAAAATCCAATACTAATGAGAAGAAGTGTTATGGAAGATAATGATGTGCACAAAAGTTTATTTTGAAACTAATAAACAAATGTTATAATCAAAAATGCAAGACAAGTGTAGAGTAAAGTGCACAATAAAACACAAATAAGATTACTTCCACACACTTTTAATGATCATAAAAATGTACAACTACCAAGGTGCTCTGCACACATAATGCTCATTAAGACTTATCAGGGTGCAAAGTAGTGCTTGGGGATCACACAATTTTATTTTTCAAAATCAATTTTTTTGATCCGGTGTACTTATGAATAAGTGGTTTTTTTAATGAAGGTTTGCACAAGACACTTTACTAATCTTTCCAAGGTGCTCAACCTCATAACGCTTAGTAAGACTTATAAGGAGGTTCAAGTAGTGTTTGTTGGAATTATCTTTGTCAATTTATTTCATGATATTTTTTTGTACAAAGTTCTCCCATTACACTTGCTTTGCAAACCAATTGAATTATGAAAGTACAACCACTTTTCTTAATTTTAAGAGTGCAAATAAATGTAGTTTATATAAAATACTTGTGCAAATTTTAATTCATTGTACAATTACAATACATAAGCAAGCATTCTTAGATTAAAAGCATATGTAAACTTTGCCAAAATAAGTGAGTGAATGAGTATCATTATCAACCATAAAATATTTACTCATACTTAGAGGCATGCTAAGCTTAGTTCTACACAACTTTTACAATACAATTTGATGCACAAAAGAGTAGATATATCAAAGCATGATAAAAACGAGGTTCAAAGTAGTTTGAAGGAATGAATTGTAACATTGTAGAAGGTCTAAATGATGGGTTAAATCATGCTTGATTTTCAATGAAGTCCATACAGTATTTTTGATATTTTGAAGAATAATTTTGATTTAAAGTTTGAACTCATTAGATTGATCTTGGACTTCCCGAGGTCTACCCTGTGAGGGGTTCGCCTGGTACTAGGATATATGATGGGATGAGAGCCCAAATCTCCCTTTCGCAAGATACACGTAAATAGAAAATTTAAGTTCAAAAAAAATACGTTTTGATATTATTTTTGTTTTATATTTTTCTATTTGATTTTTGCATATTGAAATAGAAGTCAAACAAATAACCAAAGTAAGAAAAATATTTTTTTGTAATTTGGCTTTTGTAATTTTGTATTTTAATTTTTCAAAATTCAATTATAGGCATAAATGCACAATTGAGTAGTACATATAAAATAAAATATTTTTAGTGATTTTTCAGAATTTTAAAATTACAGAAAATCAGACACTTGAGCTAGCACCCGCGTTAGGTCCTAGCGCCTACGTTAGCTCACAGAGAGTGCTTATTATGAGTATTTGGCCCAAATTTTCTTCGATTTTATTTCCGATTTCACTTAATTATGTCTGAGCAATATAAGACCTATCTAATATAGTGAAATTTTTTGAAGAAAATGCAAAAATTTGCGGAACTTAAATTTTAACTCATGGCATCAAAACCCAAATTATGATTCGTGTGTTTTAAAGAGTTTTTGAGAAGATGTCCACACGTTGTTACATGTTAATTCTCCAAATTTGTAGATGAAGGCTAAAATGCTTAATAGCCTAATAACTTGATTTAATTAAAATATCTTATAGCAAATTTATAGTTCAACTTATATGAATACTATAAGATATTTATAGGCAATAATTTTAATAGTAATAGATTGGTCATTTATAAATGAAAACCTGACTTATACTTTTGATTTAAATTGATTTGTAAACTTCATTTATGTTTTAGGGGACAAAGTCAAATTTCAAATATTATATTAGATGACCATGACATGATGATTTAAAAAGAGAAAAAAAAGAAAAAAAAATGGAACATTAGGCATATCATGAAGTAGAGTATTTTGTAATTCATTTTGATTTATTTCTACTTAATGCAAATGAATGATACTAGTAGATAAGAGATTTGGGTATCCAAAGGGAACCAAGTGTAACGGTTTCTTTGGGCACCCAAATATAGCGTGATAATTTTTGAGGAGACAAAAATGAATGAATCCTTTCAAGTTGAGTTAATGTTTCATTTTTTATTTTGGGTCTCAATTTATATTTTGATTTAATATTATGAATCAAATTTCCATATTCATTAAAATTAGGCTTAGAATAATAATGACTTTTGAAATTATTTTTCATAGGAAATTTGTCCACATATGAATTTAATTTGGGTGATATATAACGAGGGTTAGAGTTCATTATGCTTTTGTGATTAAATATTCTACAAGGTGCATGTTTAATAGATTTAATAATACAAGTAGAAGTCTTACATATGTTAGATGATAAACTAGAAATAAAAGATTTTTTTATTACTTTTAAAATTTTCCACAAATATTTTTAATGATTCTAGTTTATTAAATAAAATATTATTTTCATTTACTAATTTTTCATTATGCTCTTTTGAAATTAAAAGTTCTTTTTCAAAATCCTTGAATTTTTCTTTAATATTATAACAATCAAAACAAGGCTTTGGAATTTCAATTAATGAGCATGATGGAGATTCAAACACATCATTTTTGTATTTTACATTCACATTTGCCTTCAAAGTTTTATTTACTAAACGTAGTTTTGCATTAGCCCTTTCTAATTTCTTAATCTTACGTTTTGTAATTTGTAGCAATTCTAGCATAGAAATTGAAATACAAATGATAAGGGATTTTGATTTCCTTACAGTGCTTGTGGATGAGGTCTGGTGTGAACATAAAGTTCCTTTTTCTTCATTATTGCATTCCTCTTCCATGAATGAGTTTTCATCTTCCCGTATGCTAGATGTGCATTCTATGGATTCATCATGTGAGGAGTTATCTTGAACACCTGTGCAAGCTTTTATGTTCTCCAATTCTTGCATTAGTTTTATACCTGTAGATGGAGAATCATAATTATCTCAAGAATATTCTACATCTCGTATGCAGTAGGAAAAGTATGAATGAGTTTGGAAATATTTTGATCTAATGCACAAAATAGACTATTCATAGATTTTGCATTTAAAACCATTTCGTTTTTATTTAATACACTAGGTGGCTTTTTAATAGTAATATTCCAAACTTTTTCATCTAAACCTTTAAGAAAATTTTTCATTAATATTTTCCATCCTTTATAATTTCTTCCTTCAAATAAAGGTGGTGCTAGAGATTTTCCTTCTTCATAAAAATTTCCCACAATAGTTGAAGCGAGATCATGAGGCGCCATTATTCTTGGTTGTTAGACCGTTTTGGAATAACCTAGCTCTGATACTACTTGTTGTATCCGTAGGCGCCCTTAGAGGGGGGGGGGGGTGAATAAGGGTTGTAAAACTTTTTCTTATATTTTGGAATACTTGAAATAATAAGAGATCAAAATAGTGATTTTGAATAAAGATCTAAATTATTTTATAATGAAGGAGAGTATAATAAACAATTTAGAGAAATGAAGATCAAATCAATTTTATTACACAAAGAGAGATATGATTATTATTAGTAGAATTGTTTACAAAATTCGATTTCAATGACGCTAAAAGTCCAGGCGAAATATGAAAGACTCTTTTTGTTTTCTATATCGACTCGTATCCCCACAAACCGGTTGGCTTTAGCCGATCCTTCCCTGGATACGGCCTCAAGCCGCTCTAGCCAATCTTTCCCCGGATATGGCCTCGAGCACCCCCTAAACCTAACCAAGATCTAGTCGCCAACACGAGGCGAATTTCAGCCCAAAGTCCTACCCAGACCTAGTCGCCAAAATGAGGCAAATTCTCTAACAGTTTACAGAAAAGATGTGAAATAAAAAGACAATAATATAAAAACTCCCTCTATATGGATCTCTTGGAGAAGTAGATGAAGACCCGCAGAGTATGGTCGTAGTCAATGCAGTCTTTCGTCAAGATGAAGACGCGTGTTGAAATCTTCTCCATGGATCTCTTTAAGCCTTCATGGATTGGTGGGAGTATCTCTCTACACCTTCCTCTATATGAAGTGACATGAAGCTCTAGAACTTGAGAGTGGGAGAGGATGAAGTCGACGGATCCAAGGGGTCCTTTTCATAGCCTTAGGGTTAGCTCCTGTGATATCGCTACCGTCAGCGCTATCCTAGATTAGGCAATATTCTCCGCGTGAGAATCCTTCATTTTAATCAAGTCGGATGCCTTCTTCTTGTGCTTTGCGCTACCGCCTGCGGTAGCGGATACCGCCTACGCTAGTTGCTACTTCCTGCATTAGCTGCTATCGCCTGGCGCTAGCACCTTCTATAACTGCTTCCGAGATAGCGCTAGCGCCGGCTCTAGCGGGCATGTTGGAATTTTGGCTTCAAATTTTGGCTTCAAATTTGGGTGCAACCTTCTTATGTTATCCTTGAGTCATGTGGACTTGTTTTCCTGCACACTTAAACACACAAGATCAAATATACATAGGATTTGTTATTCTAAAACCTAGGAGATGAGGAAGACCATGTTCCAACAAACTCCCCTTTTTTATCATAACAAATCCATTAATGATAAATCAGAGCATAAATATATAAGCATTATGGAACCTACTTGTTTGTGTGTGAGAGTGATGACTTAGGATAATTTGATTTTAGTATTTCGAATTGCTCCCCCTAAATACATGCTCCACCTAAGTGAATGCTCCCCTAATATGTAAGCTATCATCTTAATTAATCATGTCAGTTTTCCATTTTGATAGCAGATTATATTTATCATCTTAGTTCTCCCCCTTTTTTTATTAACAAAAGTGGGTAAGGAAGCAAAACACATAAAAGTTTTGATAATAAAATAAGGCATGATCGAGCTTTTGAGAGGAAAAGAAATGATAAGGAGTTTTATAATAATTTGTGTAGAAATAAATCAGTGTTTTTAGCATAAGTATTTTCATAGAAATAGATCAGAGTTTTTAGAATAAAGATGAACAAAATAATATTTTCCTAGTACTCAATAATATCATGTTAGTGCTTCCCTTTATATAAGAGTTTTAAGCAAAAAATAATAATAATTTCTAAGTAACCAATCTACCCAGACAATATGTCGACACCCTAGCCCCGTACTAAGTGACGGATGGTCATGAGGAGCTGCATACATGTCGTAGGTTGGGGTTTTAGTCCCATATGCAAACACTAGACAAAACTCAACCTCGCACTCTTTCCCCCCAGTGCCTCGCAAGGCTCCACTGGAACCCTCCCCGGTTAAGGACAAGACATGACTTAGAGGTTAGGTTATCTAATGCCTACAACCCTACGCCCCCGCTATGGTGAGATATGTAATCATGGGATAATAATCATTGGAAAACATTAAGCATTTGAATCTAATGATAAGTTCATAGCCTATGTGTTTATATTTTTCCTTGAATTTTAAAAAAAGACTCACATAGCTATTTTGAAATCCATTAATGAATCAGAGTTTTTAGCATAAAAATGATATTCGTGTTAGAACAACCAATATAAATTCTACCAAGCAAGTCTACCATTTGTTGAAAAGGAATTTTGAGATTTAGGACTTTGATATAAGCAAGAAAGCGCATGGTAAAAAATATATGGTGATGATGCGGTAGACTTATAGAAATACAACAAACATCCTTTTGTTATCATGAATAATTATAAGAAGAGATATGAGTTAAATTCAAAAAGGAAGATATTTTTGTAAATAATTTTTCATTTAAGATCTTTATGTTTGACAAATAAAGCAACCAAGCATGAAAGAAGGATATCAAAAAGAAACAACTACAATGTGATTGTAATTCGCAAATTCAAAACATACCAAACATTGTAGAAAGTATGCTAGGTTATCTAGTGCATTTATATATAAAGAGTAGTATAGAATTAGCATTAAAATCCGATACTCACGAGAAGAAGTGTTATGGAAGATAATGATGTGCACAAAAGTGTATTTTGAAACTAGTAAACAAATGTTCTAATCAAAAATGCAAGACAAGTGTAGAGTAAAGTGCACAATAAAACACAAATAAGATTACTTCCAAACACTTTTAATGCACATAAAAAATGTACAACCACCAAGGTGCTTTGCACACACAATGCTCATTAAGACTTATCAGGGTGCAAAGTAGTGCTTGGGGGATCACACAATTTTATTTTTCAATATAAATTTTTTTGATCCGGTGTACTTAAGAATAAGTGGTTTTATTTTAAAAAATGAAGGTTTGCACAAGGCACTTTACTAATCTTTCCAAGGTGCTCAACCTCACAATGCTTATTAAGACTTATCAGGAGGTTCAAGTAGTGCTTGGTGGAGTTATCTTTGACAATTTATTTCATGATTTTTTTTGTACAAAGTTCTCCGATTACACTTGCTTTGTAAACCAATTGAATTATGAAAGTACAACCACTTTTCTTAATTTTTAAGAGTGCAAATAAATGTAGTTTAGATGAAATACTTGTGCAAATTTTAATTCATTGTACAATTACAATACACAAGCAAGCATTCTTAGATTTAAAGCATATGTAAACTTTGTCAAAATAAGTGAGTGAATGAGTATCATTATGAACCATAAAACATTTACTCATACTTAGAGGCATGCTAAGCTTAGTTCTACACAACTTCTACAATACAATATGAGGCACAAATGAGTAGATATATCAAAGCATGATAAAAACAATATTCAAAGTAGTTTGAAGGAATGAATTGTAACATTGTAGAAGGTCTAAATGATGGGTTAAATCATGCTTGATTTTCAATAAAGTCCATACAGTATTTTTGATATTTTGAAGTATAATTTTGATTTAGAGTTTGAACTCATAAGATTGATCTTGGACTTCCCGAGGTCTACCATGTGAGGGGTTCGCGTGGTACTAGGAGATGTGATGGGATGATAGCCCAAATCTCCCTTTCGTAAGATACACATAAATAGAAATTTTAAGTTCAAAAAAATACGGTTTGATACTTATTTTTGTTTTATATTTTTGTATTTGATTTTTGCATATAGAAATAGAAGTCAAACAAATAACCAAAGTAAGAAAAATATTTTTTTGTAATTTGGCTTTTGAAATTTTGTATTTTAATTTTTCAAAAATCAATTATTGGCAGAAATGCACAAATGAGTGGTACATATAAAATAAAACATTTTTAGTGATTTTTCAGATTTTTAAAATTACAGAAAATCGGACACTGAGCTAGCACCGACGTTAGGTCTTAGCGCCTGTATTAGCTCACAGAGAGTGCTTATTGTGAGTATTTGGCCCAATTTTCCTTCGATTTTATTTCCGATTTCACTTAATTATGACTGAGCAATATAAGACCTATCTAATATAGTGATATTTTTTGAAGAAAATGCAAAAAATTGCGGAACTTAAATTTTAACTCATGACGTCAAAACCCAAATTATGATTCGTGTGTTTTAAAGAGTTTTTGAGAGGATGTCCACACGTTGTTACATGTTAATTCTCCAAATTTATTGATGAAGGCTAAAATGCTTAATAGCCTAATAACTTGATTTAATTAAAGTATCTTATAGCAAATTTATAGTTCAATTTATATGAATACTGTAAGATATTTATAGGCAATGATTTTAATAGTAATAGATTGGTCATTTATAAATGAAAACCTGACTTTTACTTTTGATTTAAATTGATTTGTAAAATTCATTTAGGATTTAGGGGACAAAGTCAAATTTCAAATATTATATTAGATGACCATGACATGATGGTTTAAAAAGAGAAAAAAAAAGAAAAAAAATGGAAAATTAGGCATATCATGAAGTAGAGTATTTTGTAATTCATTTTGATTTATTTATACTTCATGCAAATGAAAGATACTAGTAAATAAGAGATTTGGGTATCCAAAGGGAACCAAGTGTAACGGTTCCTTTGGGCACCGAAATATAGCGTGATAATTTTTGAGAAGACAAAAATGAATGAATTCTTTCAAGTGGAGTTAATGTTTCATTTTTTATTTTGGGTCTCCATTCATATTTTTATTTAATATTATGAATCAAATTTCCATATTCATTAAAATTAGGCTTAGAATAATAATAACTTTTGAAATTATTTTTCATAGGAAATTTGTCCACATATGAATTTAATTTGGGTGATATATAATGAGGGTTAGAGTTCATTATGCTTTTATGATTAAATATTCTACTAGGTGCATGTTTAATAGATTTAATAATACTAGTAGAAGTCTTATACATGTTAGATGAAAAACTAGAAATAAAAGATTTTGAATTACTTGTAAAATTTTCCGTAAATAGTTTTAATGATTCTAGTTTATTAAATAAAATATTATTTTCATTTACTAATTTTTCATTATGCTCTTTTGAAATTAAAAGTTCTTTTTCAAAATCCTTGAATTTTTCATTAATATTATAACAATCAAAACAAGGCTTTGAAATTTCAATTAATGAGCATGATGGAGATTCAATCACATCATTTTTGGATTCTACATTCACATTTGCCTTCAAAGTTTTATTTTCTAAACGTAGTTTTGGGTTAGCCCTTTTTAATTTCTTAATCTTACGTTTAGTAATTTGTAGCAATTATAGCGTAGAAATTGAATTACAAATGATAAGGGATTTTGATTTCCTTATAGCGCTTGTGGATGAGGTCTGGTTTGAACATGAAGTTCCGTTTTCATTATTATTGCATTCCACTTCCACGGATATGTTTTCATCTTGCCGTATGCTAGATGTGCATTCTATGGATTCATCATGTGAGGAGCTTTCTTGAACACCTGTGCAAGCTTTTAAGTTCTCTAATTCTTGCATTTGTTTTATACCTATAGATGGAGAATCATAAGTTATCTCAAGAAAATTCCACATCTCGTATGCAGTAAGAAAAGTATGAATGAGTTTGGAAATATTTTGATCTAATGCACAAAATAGACTATTCATAGATTTTGCATTTAAAACCATTTTGTTTTTATTTAATACGCTAGGTAGCTTTTATTAGTAATATTCCAAACTTTTTCATCTAAACCTTTAAGAAAAATACTCATTAATATTTTCCATCCTTTATAATTTCTTCCTTCAAATAAAGGTGGTGCTAGAGATTTTCCTTCTTCATAAAAATTTCCCCCACTAGTTGAAGCGAGATCATGAGGCGCCATTATTCTCGGTTGTTAGACCATTTTGGAATAACCTAGCTCTGATACCACTTGTTAGATCGGTAGGCGCCCTTAGAGGGGGGTGAATAAGGGTTTTATAACTTTTTCTTATATTTTAGAATACATGAAATAATAAGAGATCAAAATAGTGATTTTGAATAAAGATCTAAATTTTTTTATAATGAAGGAGAGGACAATAAACAATTTAGAGAAATGAAGATCAAATCAATTTTATTACACAAAGAGAGATATGATTATTATTAATAAAATTGATTACAAAATTCGATTTCAATGACTCTAGAAATCAAGGCGAAATATGAAAGACTATTTTTGTTTTCTATACCGAGTCGTATCCCCACGAACCGGTTGGCTTTAGCAGATCCTTCCCCGGATACGGCCTCAAGCCGCTCTGTCCAATCCTTCTCTGGATATGGCCTCGAGCACCCCCTAGACCTAACCTAGATCTAGTCGCCAACACGAGGTGAATTTCAGTCATAAGTCCTACCCAGACCTAGTGGCCAACACCAGGCAAATTCTTTACGGTTTATAGAAAAGATGTCAAATAAAAAGACAACAGTATAAAAACTCCCTCTATGTGGATATCTTAGAGAAGTAGACGAAGACCCGCAGATTATGATCGCAGTCGATGCGGTCTTTCGTCACGATGATGATGCGGGTTGAAATCTTCTCCACAGATCTCCTTAAGCCTTCATGGATTTGTGGGAGTATCTCTTTAAACCTTCCTCTATATGAAGTGGCACGAAGCTCTGGAATTTGGGAGTGGGAGAGGATGAAGAAGACAGATCCAAGGGGTCCTTTTTATAGCCTTAGAGCTAGCGCCTGCGCTATCGCTACCGTCGGCGCTATCCCAGATTAGGCAATATTCTTCGTGTGAGAATCCTTAAATTTAAGCAAGCCGGCTGCCTTCTTTTTGTGCTTTGCGCTACCTCTTGCGCTAGCTGCTACCACCTGCGCTAGCTACTACCGCCTGCATTAGCTGCTATTGCCTGGCGCTAGTACCTTCTATAACTACTTCTGAGATTTTCTCTAATCAGAGTTAGCGCTAGCGCTAGTGCTAGTGCCGGCTCTAGCGGGCATTTTGGAATTTTGGCTTCAAATTTGGGCGCAACCTCCTTATGTTATCCTTGAGTCATGTGGACATGTTTTCCTGCACACTTAAACACACAAGATCAAATACACATAGGATTTGTTATTCTCAAACCTAGGAGATATGGAAGACCATGATCCAACAGATGGGGCCTCGGGAAAGAATTCCTTCAGGGGAAGGGTGGTTTTGGTAAGCGCCCAAGGGATGAGGATCGAGCAGGCAATCAATATTCATTTTCCCCTCACCAACAACCAGGCGGAGTACAAGGCGGTAGTAGCGGGCCTACTGCTGGACCGAGACTTAGGAGTGCAGGATGTGGAGGTCTCGACGGACTCCATGATGGTGGCTTACCATGTTAGGGGGAGTTTGAGGTAAAGGAGTCAACGCTTTAGCGACACTTGGAAAAGGTCAAGGGGCTCATAGGGCAGTTCCGGACTTTCTTAATCCATCACGTGCCAAGGGAGGAGAGTGACGCGGCGGACCTCCTGGCCAAGTTTGGTCCCAGTGCACTGGGATGGTGTCGGACCTCTTCCGACAATCCATCGAGGAGGGTGAGCTGATGGAGGTGGACCAACGGGCATTATGGATGGATCCCATCATCACGTTACTGACATCGGGAAAGTTCCCTGAAGGGGATGTGGATAAGCGGCTCTTCAGATATAAATCAACATATTATTCCTTACATGCAGGAGGACTGTACAGGAAAACACTCTCGGGACTCCTAGCCCGTTGTGTGTCAAAGGAGGAGGTACCAAGGGTCCTGGAGGAAATTCACTCAGGGGAGTGTGGCAGCCACTCCGGGAGCCGAACCTGGGAAGGGAGAGTTTGAGGCAGGGATACTTTTGGCCTACCCTCAGTAAGGATACGGCAGAGTTCACAAGAAAGTGCTCAAAGTGTCAAATGTTCGCTCCTCTCCTGCTCCTGCCAGCCCAAAGGCTTCAGTCCATCACAACACCTTGGCCCTTTGCTATATTGGGTTTGGAATTGGTGGGTCCTTTCCCGCAAGCGAGTGGCCAAAGAAAGTTCTTATTGGTAATGATTGATTATTTCTCCAAGTGGCTGGAGGTGAAGGCGTTGGCCAAGGTATCGTCTCAAGTAGTTAGAAATTTCATATGGGGTGAGATACTATGCAGGCATGGGCTCCCGCTAGCCATAGTTATAGACAACAGGCCGCAGTTTGCCAGCGATGAGTTCGTCAGTTTCTGCACCTAGCTTGGCATAGACCTTCGGTTTTCGTCAGTCCACCACCCGAGGAGCAATAGGCAGGTGGAGGCGGCAAACAAAATTACCGTGAACTTGCTGAAGAAGAAGGTCGAGAATCTCAGGGAGAACTGGGTAGAACAGTTACCCTCAGTCCTCTGGGCCTTGAGGACCACCCTGAACACGTCCATCGGGAAGACTCTGTTCAAGCTTTCCCACGGGTCCGAGGTCATCCTCCCAATAGAGTTTAAAGTGAAATCCCCCAGAGTTGTCGCTGCAGGCGAGGGGGGTGAAGAATGGCTAGTGGAGAATGGGGAAGAGCAAAGGTTATCCCTGGACCTGGTGGAAGAGATCCGGGACTTAGCCACCATCTGGCAAGAAGAGGTCAAGCGGCGGATGGCTCGGTACTTCGACAAGCATATTCGAGTAAAATAGTTTGAGAAAGGAGACCTGGTGCTGAAGAAGGTTGACGTGGCCGAGAGAGGAGCCGCAATGGGAAAGCTCAATCCCAACTGGGAGGGGTCATATATTGTAGATGAGGCGCTCAGGTCAGGAGGGTACCACCTCTGAGATGAGGATGGGGTACTCCATGGCCTGGCCAGGAGCGGGGATGACCTGAAACAATTCTATCCTTGAAGCTCTTTGTAATTGACTTGTTATATGTTTTAATCTCCATATATTGGTTCAGAAGTTTTTTTTCTAAGCAGGAGTCCCCAAGTTTTGGTGTTGGAGTGCCCCAGATCGATTCCGCTGTCGGGCTCTCATATACGGTGGGTCAGGTTGATCTCATGAGAGGCTATCAAGGTAACAAGTCTTTGGTGCTGGATTGCCCAGATCGATTCCGCTGCTGAGCTCTCATAGATGGTGTCGGGTTGATGTTTGGAGAGTCTAGCAAGGTGGAAAGTCTTTGGTGCTGGATTGCCCCAGATCAATTCCGCTATCGGGCTCTCATAGATGGTGGGTCAGGTTGATCTCTGGAGAGGCTGGCAAGGTAACATGTCTTTGGTGTTGGATTTCTCCATATTAATTCCACTTCTGGGCTCTCATAGACTGTGGGTCAGGTTGATCTCTGGAGAGGCTAGCAAGGTAACAAGTCTTTGGTGTTGGATTGCCCCAGATCGATTCCGCTGCCAGTCCCTCGTAGACGGTGGGTCAGGTTGTTCTCTGGTGAGGCTATCAAGGTGGAAAGTCTTTGTTGGAACATGGTCTTCCGCATCTCCTAGGTTTGAGAATAACAAAACCTATGTGTATTTGATCTTGTGTGTTTAAGTGTGCAGGATAACAAAGTCCACATGTCTCAAGGATTACATAAGAAGGTTGCCCCCAAAGTTGAGCCATCAAATCCAAATCTCCTACTAGCGCTGGCGGTAGTACTAGCGCAAGCGCTAGCTTTCGTTCGACAAAATTGAGCTCGACTAATGTTGAAGCCTGATCGGCAAATTGAGTTTGATGAAATTTCGTTCGACGAACTGAAAGCGGCGCTCGACGAAATTCTCATCACTGCGTTCGACAAAAATTTGCTCGACGAAATGTTAGTTGCACTCGACGAATTTTCAATCGACGAAATGTTTGCTTAAGCGCAATTGCCGGGAGAATTTATAGAAGGAGATGGCGCCAGGCAGTATCCGATCGCGCAGGCGATAGCGAGGAGCACAGTAGGCAAGAGAGAAATGTTTCCTCCGATTGACGATTCTGCTGCGCAGAATATATCCTAATATGGGATAGAGCCGGTGGTACCACTAGCGCAGGCGCTAACGCTGAGGCTATATAATGGACCCTTCTCTTCTCGTGTGGTGTGCTGATTCCTGAGAGAGGTCTTATGCCAGAATTCCAAAGACTTATATGACCGAGAGTTGATCTCCCACCAAACGCTTAGAGCGTTTCTGAAGGAGGACTTCATCACGCTACATCCAAAGAGGGATCGCTTCAACCTCGCTTATTCTACAGCGATCGTTCATCTCCGACTTCAGAAGTTTCTTAGAGGGAGTTTTAATATTGTTATTATAATTTTATTTCATATCTTTTATAACCGTTAGAGAATTCGCCTCGTGTTGGCGACTAGGTCTGGGTAGGACTTAGGGCAAAAATTCTCCTTGTGTTGCCGACTAGGTCTCGGGTGTAGGTCTAGGGGGTGTTCGAGGCCATATCCAGGGAAGGGTTTCCAAGAGCGGCTTGAGGCCGTATCCGGGGAAGGATCGGCTAAAGCCAACCGGTTCGTGGGGATACAAGTCGGTATAGAAAATAAAAAGAGTCTTTCTATTCGCTTTGATTTCTAGCTTCGATAAGAGATCAAGTTTTGTAATCATGCTTCTCAAGTTAATAGAATCATGTATTTACTTTTACTTCACTTGATTTGTCTTGATCTTCTCTAGTTTAATAATCAATGCTTTTTCAAAGCTATTCAAAATATAATATATGTTTTTAAAACCCTTATCCAACAAGTGGTATCAGAGCCAGGTTATTCCAAATCGGCTTAACAACCGGGAATAATGGCGTCTCATGATCTCGCTTTTCTGGAGGGTCAAAGGGTTAGTCGACCACCTCTCTTTACTGGGTCAGATTTTAACTACTAGAAAAATTGAATGATGTGTTTTCTTATGACCATGGATGTAGAAGTTTGGAACATGGTAGAAGTTCGGTACTCTCCTCCTACAACTGTAGTGGGAGAGGCGACATTATTAAAACCTAAAGATAAATGGGATGATAACGATAAACTAAGGTGTAAGAATAATGCTAAAGCTATGAACGCTTTATATTGCACTTTAAATAGGACTGAGTTTAATAGAATTTCTGCATGCATAACTGCTTATGATATTTGGAATCAATTGGAAGTTACTCATGAAGGTACATCGCAGGTGAAAGATGCAAAGCTATTCCAATTAGAATCTGAATATGAAAAATTCAGGATGGATACCGAAGAGGACATCAACTCGATGTACACTCGCTTCACCAAGATCGTCAACGCTTCAAAGGCACTTGGAAATACCTACTCAGATGAGGACTTGGTGAGGAAAATTCTTCGCTCCTTACCTCCAAGGTTTAATCCAATAGTGACAGCCATCTCGGAGGCACACAACTTAAGAACGCTCCAAATCGAGAACCTTATTAGGAATCTCAAAACCCATGAGGTAGAACTCCAAATTCAACACGATGTATACAACAAAGAACCAAAGAAAAAGGGGCTAGCACTAAAATCAAAGAAGGAGAGCATCGAAGATGATAATGAAGAAGACAATAATGAAGAAGGTCTCTTGGTGAAGAACTTCAAAAGATTCATGCGAGATCCCGAAAGTAGAAAAACTTTTCACAAATACCTCACCAAAGGGTCCAACAAGCAAGGGTCATGGAAGAACAAGGCAATCCATGATGATATGGAGAAATCTCCTCCAGGGTGCTTCAACTGCAGGAAGATCGGACACGTTCGAAGTGAATGTCCAAAAATTCTAGAGAAGGAGAAGGAAAAGAGGCACAAAAAGAAGAACAAGATGAAAAATTATACGTCTTCCGAGGAGTCAAGCGCAACAACTTCAAGCGACGATAAGGAAGCTAACTTATGCTTAATGACAAAAAGCAACGATGATGACACCAGTGTGCTTAGCGACACTGAGGTAAGTCCTCCTACCTTGAAGAACTCTATGATGAATTTGTTCTAACTTGCAAATCCTATGATCAAAGTATAAAAGATAATATTATATTAAATCGTGAAAATGAATCTATTATTAAAGAAAATCATAAGCTCACAAACAAAATTGATTTCCCTTGAAAAAAGAAAGGTTTCATGTCAAGAGTGTGAGTACTCTTTATTTGAGACAAAAGAACTTGAAGTTTCTCTTTCTAAGGCTCTCTCACAAAACAAAACTATTGCAAAAGAAAAAGGGGACTTAGAAAGAAAACTAAAAACCTCTCTTTTAAAAATTGAAAATAACAAAAAGGGCTTTGAAAATAAATGTGTTATGATTGTACAAGAAAATACATTTCTTAAAAAACAAAATTATGACCTCAATATAGCCATAAAAAAATTCAGGATTGGTCAAAAATCCCTGGATATGATTTTGGGAAACCAATGTTATAGTTCTGGAAAATTTGGGGTCGGATATAAAAGTGAACCCTACTGCCCAGCGCTAGACACTAATGTCGGCGGTAGCTCAACCTTTACAAAATCTTCTTTTTTTCTAAAAATCAAACCTCATCCAGTAAGAGCAGTGTAGATTTTCATAAAAGGGTCTCAACCCCCTTTATCTTGTGTGCAAATTGTCATAGGTTTGGACACACGTCTTGCTCTTACAGGAAAATAAAACAGGGATCTCTAAAGCAAATCTGGTTACCTAAGGCATCCACTTATTCTATGGGTGGTACCACTTGGGTATCCGGATCTTTTCCCTCATCTGCTTTCTAGATTTGCAGGAAGGCTAAGGACAAGAAGTATGTCTGGTACTTAGACTCTGGTTGCCCCAAGTACTTGATGGGCAAAAATGCAAAGCTCCATAACCTATACAAAAAAGGGGGATAAAGGATTAAACGTTTTAAGTCACATTCATAAACACAATCGTTTCATTTTTTTTGCACGAACATTACTCTTTATTCACTGAAACCATGCATATTTGATTTGTTCAAACATGATATCTTGGGTTTTCATTTCCTATCTGTTTCAAGTTAAAATCACAAGCCTTTAGAAAAGTCAAAATGAAAACATAGGCAAATATATCTCATGCAATGATTATCTTGTCAAGTCATATAAGAAATCACTAACGTTTCATGCAATTTGGACCATCCAAAACATCTCCTAAAAATTTGAAATTTCAGCATGAAACTACTATTTGAACACTTAATCAAGATCAACAATTAAAAATTTCAAAATCATCAAAAATCATGTATTGTTTCCCGCGCTAGCGCTAACGCCAGCGCTAGCGCACCTATTTGTTTTTCGGTATTTTTAAAATTTTGAAAAATGCTTACAAATATATTAATCTATATGTACTACTCACTTTTGCAAGTTTGCCTATAATTGATTTTTGGAAAATCAAATACAAAAATACAAAAGCCAAATTACAAAAAATATGTTTTGCCTTTGTAATTTTGTCATTTGTTTAAATTCTATTTCTAAAAGAAAAAATCAAATACAAAAATATAAAACAAAAAAAAAATTAAAAATTGTTATTTTTGAACTTAACTTTTCTATTTACATGTATCTTGCGAAAGGGAGATTTGGACTTTCATCCCATCACATCTCCTAGTACCGGGCGAACCTCTCACAAGGTAGTCCTCGGGAAGTCCAAGATCAATCTTATGAGTTAAAACTTTAAATAAAAATTATTCTTCAAAAATATCAAAAATACTGTGTGGCTTCATTGAAAATCAAGCACGATTTAATCTATTATTTAGAACTTCTATAATATTATAATTTATCTTTTCAAACTACTTTGAACATTGCCTTCATCATGCTTTGATATATCTATTAATATGTGCATCAATTATATTGAAAAAGTTGTGTAGAGCTAAGCTTAGCATGCCTCTTAGTATGAGTAAATGTTTTATGTTTGATAATGATCGATATTCACTCACTTATTTTGGCATTGTCTACTTATGTGTTTAATCTAAGAATGCTTGTGTATGTTTTGTAATAGTACAATGAATTAAAATTGCACAAGTATCTTACCTACACTATCTTTATTTGCACTTTTAAAAGTTAAGAAAAGTGGTTATGTTTTCATAAATTATATTGGTTTGCAAAACAAGTGTATTCGGAGAACTTTGTACAAAACAAAAATCATAAAATAAAGTGACAAAGATAACTCCACCAAGCACTACTTGAACCTCCTGATAAGTCTTAATAAGCGTTGTGAGGTTGAGCACCTTGGAAAGAATAGTAAAGTATCTTGTGCAAACCATAAGTTTCATTCAAAATAAAAACCACTTACTCTTAAGTACACCGGATCACAACAACAAAAAATCAATATTGAAGAATAAAATATGTGATCCCCCAAGCACTACTTTGCACCCTGATAAGTCTTAATGAGCATTGTGTGTGCAAAGCACCTTGGTAGTTTTACATTTTTTTGTGCATTGAAGCTTGTGGAAGTAAAACTATTTGTGTTTTATTGTGCTCTTTACTTTACATATTTCTTGTATTTTTTATTAAAACATTTGTGTACTCTATTCAAAATACACTTATGTGCACATCATTATCTTCCATAACACTTCTTCTCATGAGTATTGGATCCTAATGCAAATTCTATACTACTCTTTATTTATGAAATGCACTAGATAACCTAGCATGCTTTGTACAATGTTTGGTATGTTTTTAATTTGTGAATTAAAATAACATTGTAGTAATCTCTCTTTGATAACATTATTTCATGCTTGGTTACTTTATTGTCAAACATAAAAATTTTAATTGAAAAATGATTTTCAAAAACATCTTCTTTTTGAAATTTAACTCATATATCTTTTTATGAATCAGCATTGATTACAATAAGATGTTTCTTGTATTTCTATAAGTCTTCCGCATCATCACCATATAATTGTTTTACCTTGCGCTTTCATGCTTATTTAAAGTCTTTTATTTTGTATGCATCATCACTTGAATCTTAAAATTCCTTTCTTTCTACAAGTGGTAGACTTGCTTGGTAAACTTTATATTGGTTACTCTAAACATGAATATGTTTTTTGCTATACAACTCTAATTTATTTCTATGAAAATATTATTACGCTAAAAACTCCGATTCATTAATGGATTTCAAATTAGCTCTGGAATCTTTCTTTAAGAATTCAAATATAAAAACCCATTGGCTACGAAATTATTAATTGATTTAAAACGCTTAAATGTTTCCAATAATTATTATCCATGACTTCATTTCTCACCATAGCGGGGGCGTAGGGTTGTAGACATTAGATAACCTTATCTCTAGTCATGTCTTGTCCTTAACCGGGGAGGGTTCCAGTGGGGCCTTGCGAGGCACTGGGGGGAAAGAGTGCTAGGTTGAGTTTTTGTCTAGTGTTTGCATATGGGACTAACACCCCAACCTACGACATGTTTGCAGCTCCTCATGCCCATCCATCACTTAGTACGGGGCTAGGGTGTAGATATATTTTATGGATAGATTGGTTATTTGGAAATCATTACCTCTTTAAGCTAAAAACTCTGATCTATCTCTATAAAAATTACTCTAAAACTCCTTATTATTTCCCTCTCTAAAACCTCAAACATGCCTTTATCTTCTAAATCAAAACTTTTAAGTGGTGTCTACTTACCCGCTTTTGCTAATAACAAAAGGGGGAGAACTAACATGATAAATATAATCGCTATCAAATGGGAAAAACTAACATGACTAATGATTAAGATGATAACTTACATATTAGGGGAGCATTCACTTAGGGGAAGCATGTATTTAGGGGGCGCAATTATAAATGCTAAAATCATTAATTATCCTAAGTCATCACTCTCACACACACACAAGTATGTTTCTTCATGCTTATATATATTAATGCTCTGAATTATCATTAATGGTTTTGTTATTATCAAAAGGGGGAGTTTGTTGGAACATGGTCTTCCGCATCTCCTACGTTTGAGAATAACAAAACCTATGTGTATTTGATCTTGTGTGTTTAAGTGTGCAGGATAACAAAGTCCACATGACTCAAGGATTACATAAGAAGGTTGCCCACAAAGTTGAGCCATCAAATCCAAATCTCCTACTAGCGCTGGCGGTAGTACTAGCGCAGGCGCTAGCTTTCGTTCGACAAAATTAAGCTCAATGAATGTTGAAGCCTGACCAGCGAATTGTTCGATGAAATTTTGTTCGACGAACTGTAAGCGGCGCTCGACGAAATTATCCTCAATGCGTTCGACGAAAATTCGCTCGACGAAATGTTAGCTGCGCTCGATGAATTTTCGATCGATGAAATGTATGCTTAAGCGCAATTGCCGGGAGAACTTATAGAAGGAGATAGCACCAGGAGGTATCCGATAGCGCAGGCAATAGCGAGGAGCACAGTAGGAAAAAGAGAAATGTTTCCTCCGATTGAAGATTCTGCCGCGCAGAATATATCCTTATATGGGATACCGCCGTCGGTACCACTAGCGCAGGCGCTAGCGCTGAGACTATATAATGGACTCTTCACTTCTCGTGTGGTGTGCTGATTCCTGAGAGAGGTCTTAAGCTAGAATTCCAAAGCCTTATATGACCGAGAGTTGATCTCCCACCAAACGCTTAGAGTGTTTCTGAAGGAGGACTTCATCACGCTACATCCAAATAGGGATCGCTTCAACCTCGCTTATTCTACAACGATTGTTCATCTCTGACTTCAGAAGTTACTTAGAGGGAGTTTTAATATTGTTGTTATTATTTTATTTCATATCTTTTGTAATCGTTAGAGAATTCGCCTCGTGTTGGCGACTAGGTCTGGGTAGGACTTAGGGCAGAAATTTACCTCGTGTTGGCAACTAGGTCTCGTGTGTAGGTCTAGGGGGTTCTCGAGGACATATCCGGGGAAGGGTTGGCTAGAGCGGCTTGAGGTCGTATCCGGGGAAGGATCGGCTAAAGCCAACCGGTTTGTGGGGATACGAGTCGGTATAGAAAACAAAAAAGAGTCTTTCTATTCGCTTTGATTTCTAGCTTCGATAAGAGATCAAGTTTTGTAATCATGCTTCTCAAGTTAATAAAATCATGTCTTTACTTTTACTTCGCTTGATTTGTCTTGATCTTCTCTAGTTTAATAATCAAAGCTTTTTCAAAGTTATTCAAAATATAATATAAGTTTTTAAAACCCTTATTCACCCCCCCCCCCTTCTAAGGGCGCCTACCGATCCAACAGTCTTTGGTGTTGGATTGCCCCTGATCGATTCCGCTGTCGGGCTCTCATAGACGGTGGGTTAGGTTTATCTTTGGAGAAGCTGGCAAAGTAACAAGTCTTTGGTGATGGATTGCCCTTGTTCCTTTTCTTCGCGGGGGTTTTACGGTGACCTACTCGCGGGCGGCGGCCATTTCTTACTCGAAGCCGAGCCGAGAGGCTCTCGGCATGCATCGAAGGCCACGATGGCAAGAGAGCTTGAATAGAGGGTTGCGCTCCTCACATGCAGGGGGTGGATGGGAAGATCCTGCTCTCCTGCAAAGGCAATGAAAGCGTTAGCGGACAAAATTAGAAAAAATTATAGGAGTTTGCGAGTGCGAGCCGAACCTTCTCCTTGCGGGATAGGCAACAACAAGTCCACCCACTGCTGGAGTTAGATGACCTCGAAGTTCTTACCATCCAAGTATTGGTAGAGCCTCGCGTCGTCACCGCCGAGCGAGGCAGGAGGTGTTGGAGCATGCGTTTCGCACTCTTCCGGTTTGATAATAACAAAATCTCGTTTGTATTTGATTCTAAATTTATTGATGGTGTGCAGGTAATAGGTATGAGATGTTCACAATTCTGATTGGAGCTCAGTTTGACTGTATGGAGAATTTCAATGTCGGAATTTTCCGACATTTACTGTCGCCCAGGCGATAGGACAGAAGTTACAGCAGCAGCCCGCACGAAAGCACGTCGAGCAGTATTTTGGCGCTGTCGGAATTCCGACAGCGATGTCGCCCAGGCGACATGACAGAAG
Source organism: Dactylorhiza incarnata (assembly GCA_033032865.1). Taxonomy (NCBI): domain Eukaryota; kingdom Viridiplantae; phylum Streptophyta; class Magnoliopsida; order Asparagales; family Orchidaceae; genus Dactylorhiza; species Dactylorhiza incarnata. The sequence goes on along the minus strand of JAWHQI010000006.1, from coordinate 19,747,835 downwards.
TTACAGCAACTGCCCGCACGATAGCACGATGAGCAGCAGTTTGGTGCTGTCGTTATTCTGACAGCGATGTCGCCCAGGCGACAGTGAAAAACTATAACTTGGTTTGTTTTGTTCGTGCATTCCAAGCTTTGAAGATTCTAAGTCCTTTCCTGAGTGCATACGAACCAGAGAGCTCCAGAACCTCATCAACTCCCATTTGTGCTTAGAAGGTTTGAAATTGAAGACGAGATCGGACGCGCTTCTACATCAACGATCATCTCGAGGCTTCAACCTTCATTTTAGAGATCTGAATTTCTAGGGATTTTTCTCTTGATTTTGTATTTTCATTTATATACATTTCACTTTATATTGGTAGGGAAATCGTCTCCTTGTACGTGACGTCTAAGTCCTTGCGTGGCTTAGGGGAAAATCGCTTCCTTGTGCGGAGCGTCCAAGTCCTTGCGTGGCTTGGTAGGAAATCGTGTCCTTGTGTGCTACGTCTAGAACTTGGGAAGATAGTGGATAGGCTTGGGCTTGGTCTAGGGAGAGACAAGTGATAGCCTTCCGATCCTTGGGAGAAGGATTGGTAAACTAAAATTGTTAAAAGTTTATTATCATATTTGTTCCTTGATCTTAGGCATTGTTAAGATCATTTTTATTGTATGTGAATTTCATGATTAAAAAAATTATTATGACTTTTTCTTTAATTGCAAATTTGGTTGCTTAATCTTTAACTTAGAAATTTGTGTTTGAATTAATTTCAAATTTTCATAGTTTGAAAATTTTTATAAGTGATTTTTAGAAAAGCAAAATTTGTTTTAAAAATTCTTTAGTAAAAAATCATAATTTAAAAAGGCCCTTATTCACCCCCCCCCCCCCCTCTAAGGGCGCCACAAGATCCAACACGTGGTATCAGAGGTAGGTTACTCCAAAATGGTTTTACCACTAGGAGTAATGGCGCACAACGATCACGCATTCGTTGAGGGGCAAGGAATTAGTAGGCCACCACTTTTTACGGGCACAGACTATAACTATTGGAAAACCCGAATGCGGTGTTTTCTAATAGCTCTTGACAAAGAAGTTTGGAATATTGTCGAGACGAGTTATACTTCCCCAACATATGTTTTAGGAAATGTAACTATGGACAAACCCAAAGACAGGTGGGATGACAATGATAAATTAAAATGTAAAAACAATGCAAAAGCCATGAATGCTTTATTTTGCGCACTAGATCGCACTGAAGTTAATAGAGTTTGTGCTTGTGATACTGCATTTTAAATTTGGAATATTTTAGAAATTACTCATGAAGGTACTTCGCAGGTAAAGGATTCAAAGCTATTTCAACTGGAGTCAGAGTTCGAAAGATTCAAAATGGAGGTGGATGAAGAAATTGATACAATGTACACACGATTCACTAAAATCGTGAACGATTCAAAGGTGCTGGGTAAGGTTTTCTCCAATGGAGATTTAGTAAGGAAAATCTTAAGATCACTTCTCCCGAAATTCAATCCTAAACTGACTGCAATTTTTGAGTCACATGATCTTAAGACCTTACAATTGGAGAGCCTCATTGAGAATCTAAAAACCCATGAAGTGGAGTTGAAGATTCAAAGCCAAGAGTACAATTTGGAGCCCAAAAAGAAGAGCTTGGCGTTGAAATCAAGAAGGGAAGTTGAGACTAAATCTGAAGAAAGTGAGGAAGGTGAGGAAGGATTGTTTGTAAGGAACTTTAAGAAGTTTATGAGAAATCCGGAGAGGAGAAATTCATTTAAAAGATTTTTCAAAAAGAACGATTTTGTCTACCAAAAATGCAAAGGAAAAATGGAGAATGAAGAGGAGCGTCCGCTACCGGAGTGCTACCATTGCAAGAAGATTGGTCATATCAGAAGCAAGTGCCCAAAGTATCTGAAAGAGCAAAAAGCAAAGAGGCACGATAAAAGTTACAAGAAGAAAGTGTTAAAGGCAGAGACTTGGGATGATTCTTCGTCTGGTGAAGAAAGTGATTCATCAACACATGAGGAAGAGGAGGCTAATGTATGCTTGATGGCAAAAGGCAACATTACATCTGATGACGACAGCAGTGTCCAAAGCGACACTGAGGTAACGCCTCCATCTTATGATGATTTATATTCTGAATTTATGAAAACATGCAAATTTTTGGATAAAAGCCTAAAGGAAATTGATTTTTTAAAGTCTGAAAATAAAGGTCTTTTAAAAGTGAATAAAAAATTATCAAATGAGTTGAAAACTATTGGGAAAGAGAAGGTAATTTGTTAAGAGTGCGATCACTCTTCGACAAGGATAAAAGAACTTGAAAGTACTATTTCTAAGTCCGATCAAAAATTGATCTACTTGTAAAAAAGAAAAAGGACTTAGAAAATGTTGTCAAAACTTCTCATTCTCAATTAGAGAATTACAAGAAAAATGTTGCAAATCGAAGTGGCATGATAGTAAAAGAAAATTCAATTTTAAAGTCCAAAGTAAATGAATTGAACATGGCAATTGGAAAATTTAGTATTGGGAAAAAATCTTTGGATGATTTTAGGCAACCAATGCCATGGGTCAGCAAAATTTTGACTAGGATACGTTTCTGGAAGCTCTGGAAGCTGTCGGAAATTTCCGACAGCTGATGTCGGAACCAGTGACAACTCCAGGTTAAGAAAACCTCTTTTTCAAAATATAAAATTTTCTAAGTCCACACATAAAGATGTTTCCTCCAGCAAAAGTCTAGAGAAACCATTAAAGAATGGTTCCTCACTATTCATTGCTTGTGCCAAATGTCATCGATTTGGTCACATCTCAGACTCATGCTGGAAGAAAGGAAAAGTTAATATTAAGCAAATCTGGGTACCTAAGGCTTCCACCTATACCATGGGAGGGACCACTTGGGTAACCAGATCTTTACTCTCATCATCTTTTTAGATGTCCGTGCAGGCTAGGAACAAGGAAGACGTGTGGTATTTGGACTCTGGATGTTCAAAACACATGACGGGCGATAAATCAAAGTTCCTTAGCCTGGAGATGAACAAAGGTGGAACAGTGACATTTGGAGATAATGGCAAGTGTAAAGTCAAAGGCATTGGAGTAGTAGGTAACAAAGAGTTTAAAATTTCAAATGTTTTATATGTTAAAGGTTTGAAACATAATCTAATCTCTATTAGTCAACTATGTGATAAAAATCTAAATATTTTATTTGACTCTAGCTCAAACCTTTGCAAAATTATTGATTCCAAAACAAATGAAATTGTACTTATTGCACCAAGAATAAACAATGTCTATACAATAACTTTTCATGATTTATCTCATTCTACACTTAAATGTTTTATTTCAAAGAATGATGAACTTGATTTATGGCATAGGAGACTAGGGCATCCTAGTGCTAAACGCATAGTAAAGCTTTCTAAAAATAAAATAATAAAAGGTTTACCAAATTTGAATGGAAAGCTTTCTTCATTATGTTCACCATGCCCAAAAGGAAACTTTACAAAATCATATTTTAAAAGCAAAAATGTTATTTCTACTACTAGACCTTTACAATTATTACATATGGACTTGTTTGGTCCAATTACTACACAAAGTCTAGGAGGTAGAAAATATATGTTTGTTATTATTGATGATTATTCTAGATTTTGTTGGATATTGTTTTTAAATTCAAAATCTAATGCTTTTGATGAATTTGTAAAACTGATTTCACGTATTCAAAATGAGCTTGATTTAAAAGTAAAATGCATTAGATCATATCATGGAGGAGAATTTGATAATGAAAATTTTATTTCATATTGTAATGAATTTGGGATAAAACACGAATTTTCCGCTCCTCGCACACCACAACAAAATGGTGCAGTGGAGAGGAAAATAGAACACTTCAAGAATTAGGACGTACTATGCTTTGTGAATTTAAATTGCCAAAATATTTTTGAGCCGAAGCGGTTAGTACTGCATGCTATATTATTAATCGTGTCATGATTCGTCCTACATTACAATTAACTCCTTATGAAATTTATTTTCAAAGAAAACCAAATGTATCTTACTTTAAAGTTTTTGGTTGTAAATTCTTTATTTTGAATACAAAAGATAACTTAGGTAAATTTGATGAAAAATGTGATGAAGGAATTTTCATTGGTTATTTTTCAACTAGCAAGGCCTTTAGAGTTTATAATAAACGTACTAAAGTGGTTGAAGAAACTATCCATGTAAAATTTGATGAAAACATTTCTTGTGTAGAAAAATACTAAAGTTGCAGGTAATGAGAAAAATGAAGAAGATGTGGAACAAAATCTGAGGAAACATGATGATGATGATGATGAAAAAGTAGAGAAATAAGACGAAAAAGATGGTGAAGAAGAAGAAGAACAAGGATATATACCTCCAACCGAGCTAAGGTTCTCAAAAGATCATCCGCAAGAATTTGTTATTGGAAAACCATTAAGTGGGGTACGTACACGTTCTAGTTTACATGAAAGTTTTTCAAATTTATGTTTTGTCTCAAATATAGAACCAAAAGATGTTGCCACCGCTTTAAATGATGAATCTTGGTTTCTAGCTATGAATGAAGAACTTAACCAATTTGAAAGAAATAAAATTTGGATTCTTGTTGATAGACCTAGTGATCATCCTGTGGTAGGAGTCAAATGGGTTTTTAAAAATAAATTAGATACTGACTCTAGGATCACTAAAAACAAAGCTAGGCTTGTAGCGAAAGGATACAATCAAATTGAAGGGGTAGATTTTGATGAAACTTTTGCACCCGTTGCACGATTGGAAGCAGTTAGAATTTTTGTTGCATTTGCCAGTCATAAAAGATTTAAATTATTGCAAATGGATATTAAAACTGCATTTTTAAACGGGTTGATTAAAGAAGAAGTTTATGTTGAATAACCCCCAGGCTTTGTAAATGAAAAATTTCCGAATCGCGTGAATAGATTACTAAAAGCTTTGTATGGTTTAAAATAATCACCACGAGCATGGTATGATAGATTGACATTATATTTATTACAAAATGGTTGTAAAATGGGTGGTGCTGATTGTACACTCTTCATTAAGCAAGTTCATGATTTAATTGTTTTACAAATTTATGTTGATGATATTATTTTTGGAGACACTAATAAAGAGTTATGTAATTATTTTGTTAAAATGATGGAAAGTGAATTTGATATGAGTATGGTAGGAGAACTAAAATATTTCTTAGGATTTCAAATTATTCAAAAACATGATGGAATTTTTATAAACCAATCAAAATATATACATGATGTTTTGAAAAGATTTGGATTTGAAAATCTTAAACAAGCTAGTACTCCTATGAGTGTCTCTTTAAAATTAGGAAAAGATGAAAGTGGAATATCCATAGATCAAACTTTATATAGAAGCATGATAGGTTCACTTTTATACTTAACCACTTATAGACCAGATATTATGCTTTCAGTTTGTTTATGTGCTAGATTTCAAGCCGATCCCAAAGAATCACATTTAAAAGCGGTAAAAAGAATTTTTAGATATTTAATTGGCACTTCTAAACTTGGTTTGTGGTATCCTCATAGCAATGATTTTACTCTTTTTGGCTATTCTGATTCTGATTATGCCGGTTGTTCACTAGATAGGAAAAGCACTAGTGGCACACTACTAGAAAATTGACTTTTAGCCACGCTCGTATTGCCCACAGCCATTTTCCGTGGCAAACAATCAAATTATCGTGGCTAAAAGTCTAAAATCGTGGCTAAAAGTCATAGAAAAAGGGTATTTGCCACAGAAAGAGCATGGCAAATACTTTTTTGCCACGCTCGTATTGGCCACGCCCATTTGCCACGGCAGTTCGTGGCTAAAAGTCTTTTGCCACGATTTTGGACTTTTAGCCACGGTAAGTTGCCCCGGCTAAAAGTCAATTTTCTAGTAGTGGCACTTGTCACTTTTTAGGCCCTTCACTCATTTCATGGTCGAGTAGGAAACAGAATTATGTTGCCCTCTCAACCACCGAGGCCGAATACATCGCACTTGGTAGTTGTTGTGCACAAGCTCTTTGGATGAAACAAACTTTAGAAGACTTTAACATTAAACAACAAACTATAGAGCTATGGTGCGATAACAAAAGTACAATTGATTTAACTTACAACCTGGTTCATCACTCTAGGTCTAAACATATTGACGTTAGGCATCATTTTATAAGAGACCACATTAAAAATAATCAGATTAAAATTTCCTTCAAAGGAACGGATAATCAACTAGCCGATATATTCACAAAACCATTGCCGGATTCCTGGTTTTCAATGCTAAGGCTTGAATTAGGAATCCTAGATATTTCAAATTAAGCATATCCAATATGACAAATCAAGTTTAAAAAGATAAAGAAAAATGAAAAAAACATCATTTTCAATCAAAACATAGAATTTGAATGACTTAACAAAAATTCTCACATCATTAATAATTCATACAAATTGTTCCAGAAAAATAGTAGAAATAAACATAAGATTAAGTTCAGTAAACAGAAAATGAAATCTGGGTAAGTTCACTGTCGCCCAGGCGATTGTGAGTGTCGGAATATTCCGACAGCTTCCAAATTTGATTAATCTTCAATTTTGGTCTCTCTGATACTCTACACTAATTATATGTCATTATTAATGCCACAACTCATGAATTGATGCCAAACCATGTGCTTTCAATTTTTTAAAAATGGCTATTTACGTAATTATATGATTTCATTTCCGCTCTATCATAGTATTGACACTCCTGCTAAGTGGTTTAGACTATTGGAAATTGTTTTCGCATGCCTCTAAGTATGAGAAATTGTTTATATATAATAATGAGCTATCACGTTCACTTCTTTTGATCCATACATATGTCTTTCCATTTAATATATACATGAATCATTTTTGCTTTAACATAATACAATAGCATTTCATAAATACTACTTTCAATCTTGATTTGTTAGCACAACCACATATACACCATCTTTTGCGATTCAAGTGAATTCGGAGATCCTTGGTCAATTAAAAATAAATATCTATACAAACTACAAAGTTAAGATATCACAAACTATGTGATCAACAAAAAATTTAAATTGAGGACAAGGATACTCCACCAAGCACTACTTACCCTCTTGATAAGTCTTAATAAGCATTGTGAGGTTGAGCACCTTGGAAAGAATTGTAAAGTGTCTTGTGCAAAAGAAAAAATGGTATTCTATTCTTATTGTGCTATATCTTCAAGGTCAAAGTTGTTTTTTATATGCTTATATTATGTTTTTTTATTCCAATGATCATGTAAGTTAAATAATTTCATATGTTTGATCAAAACAACACTTGTACACATCATTATGTTATATAAACCTTCATCTCATGAGAATTGGACCGAAAAGATTCCAAATTTCTATACACAATTGTGTCATTCTATGATACTTTAAAATGACATTAATCATGTTTAAGTTATTTTTTTATTCTACTACTTCATATGGCTATACCATCTCTTCATGAGTTTATTCAATACTATGGCATATTACTATTATTTCAAGACTTTCAATCATTTTCAACACAAGTGCTTCCGCCTACTATTATTTTCTACATCCTATCTCTTCCCTTAAGAACTACTCATTCATTTCAAATTAACTTTTGCTAATACCAAAAGGGGGAGAATTATAAGTATATTCAAGAAATCAAAGAACAATAAGAACAATTCCACCTAAATCTTCCACCTAAACAATACATCATTTCAATTTACTATAACATTTAGGAGGAGCATTCATTTAGGGGGAGCATTCATCTAGGGGGAGCTTACATTTAAGAGGAATATATCATGATATTTTTGTGCACACACCATATGTTAAAAACAACAACCTAAATAGACATGATTTCTTTTTATACGGATTTGTTATTATCAAAAGGGGGAGATTGTTGGAGCATGCGTTTCGCACTCTTCTGGTTTGATAATAACAAAATCCCATTTGTATTTGATTCTATTTTTATTGATGGTGTGCAGGTAACAGGTATGAGATGCTCACAATTCTGATTGGAGCTCAGTTTGACTATATGGAGAATTTCAATGTCGGAATTTTCCGACATCTACTGTCGCCCAGGCGACAGGACAGAAGTTACAGCAGCAACCCGCACGAAAGCACATCGAGCAGTATTTTGGCGCTGTCAGAATTCCGACAGCGATGTCGCCCAGGCGACAGGACAGAAGTTAGAGTAACTGCCCGCACGACAGCACGACGAGCAGCAGTTTGGCACTGTCGCTATTCCGATAGCGATGTCGCCCAGGCGATAGTGAAAAACTATAAGTTGGTTCATTTTGTTCGTGCATTCCAAGCTTTGAAGATTCTAAGTGCTTTCCTGAGTGCATACGAACCAGAGAGCTCCAGAACCTCATCAACTCCCATTTGTGCTTAGAAGGATTGAGATTGAAGACGAGATCGGACGTGCTTCTACATCAACGTTCATCTCGAGGCTTCAACCTTCCTTTCAGAGATCTGAATTTCTAGGGAGTTCTTCTCTTGATTTTGTATTTTCATTTATATACATTTCACTTTGTATTGGTAGGGAAATCGTCTCCTTATGCGTGACGTCTAAGTCCTTGCGTGGCTTAGGGGAAAATTGCTTCCTTGTGCGGAGCATCCAAGGCCTTGCGTGGCTTGGTAGGAAATCATGGCCTTGTGTGCTACGTCTAGATCTTGGGAAGATCTAGTGGATAGGCTTGGGCTTGGTCTAGGGAGAGACAAGTGATAGCCTTCCGATCCTTGGGAGAAGGATTGGTAAACTAAAATTGTTAAAAGTTTATTATCATATTTGTGCATTGATCTTAAGCATTGTTAAGATCATTTTTATTGTATGTGAATTTCATGATTAAAAAAATTATTAATACTTGTTCTTTAATTGCAAATTTGGTTGCTTAATCTTTAACTTAGAAATTTGTGTTTGAATTAATTTAAAATTTTCATAGTTTGAAAATTTTTATAAGTGATTTTTAGAAAAGCAAAATTTGTTTTAAAAATTCTTAAGTAAAAAATCATAATTTAAAAAGGCCCTTATTCACCCCCCCCCCCCCCCCTCTAAGGGCGCCACAAGATCCTAAAGGAGGGTGGTAGGTTGCATCATCCCGTTGGAGGGGGGAGAAGGCGATATTGCTGAACAGTCCTTTTACTAGGACGTATTTCTGGTGCCAGTAATGGGCTTTGTTCACCGTCTCGAAGACGGTGACATGCTGGCTCGCGAAATGGGTTGTCCCATCTTTGTATGTGCGGAAGAAAAAGACTTTACGGAAGACGAGCAGGCTGAACTCGATCTTCTCCTCCGGCAGGTAGCAAGCGAACGCGACAACCACGGCGATAGTGTTCTACGTCAGCTTGCTTAATAGGACACCGTAGTACTTGAGTACCTGAAAAATTCACCAAGGTAAGGATAGCACGCTCCTTGCGAGGCGAGTAAGAATAACGAGGGTCGAGTAGATTACTTGGCGTACTTCTGGCCAGATTGGGAGTCGCAACCCATTTTTGAAATGAGCAATAGGTATGGCGAGCTCTTCGGTGGACAGATCATTGAGGGTGGCAGTGCTCGGCGGGCGGCGAGCTACATACCCCGAAGGGATGTACTTGTCCACCGTGGCGAGGAACTCGTCACCAGTGAGTGAGGCGCAGAAGAACGTGTGGTCGCGAAAGGTCTGGCGCACCTGGCTCTCCCTTCTGATTCACCCACAACAACCATGATGTTAGTAGCTGCGAACTGAGAAAAGATCGAGGGCGAGCTGTAATTTGCAAGAGGGCCTGGAAGAGAAAAGAAAGATTGGATAACAGTTAATGCGGTAGTTAGAAAGTAAAAGCTGATGGCTATTTATAGAGATGAAAAGGTCAGGAAGGATTCGAAGCGTCGGGGGGTGCGTATAGCGGAATCGCGCGGTGATTTTTCAGCTTCTCAAGGCCTTATCCTCTCCAAGCGTGTTGGCATCATGGCAAAATCCGCTGACTCGCCACCGACGAGCCAAAACTGCAGAAAGAAAAAGCAAAAATCGCGAGGGCGAGGTGGTATCTCGCGAACCAGGCATATCAAATGAAAAGCAAGCGACGTGCGAGCACTGTTAACTTAACGATAAAAATAATGTAGGGAGAAAGCTCGCGAGCGAGCGGAAATATCCTTATTACAATGTCACTAATTGTTCAGAACCCCAGAAGCGGGGGGAAATAGTAACAAGAGAAAGCAACGAATAGCAATAAAAGATAGCTATTCAGTAATAGAGCCATTTCCAGCGTCGCGGACTCGCACTTCGTAGCGCAGTGGAAACCTCAGATAATGGTACTCGCGGACCGACTGGACCTCGCGCTGCATAAGGCACATATAGTCCTCGATTCATGCAAGGTGCACCCCAGGAGAGGTGACCTCGCCGCGAGCAACCTGCCGCACCTCGGCAAGGACGCACACGTTCACATCCTCCATTACAGCGAATCTCTCTTCATATGCGACCCGGTCCATCTGATTCTGGTCGTATAACTCTCGCAGAATGGAGGTCTTCTTTTGGAATATCTCGGTGACTCACCTATTCATCTCCTCCGGGTTGCTGGGATCCTCCAAGAAATCTGCGACCTGGATTTGCGAAGGTGGGGGTGACATCTCCACCTCCCCGTGCTCTGACTCGATAGACGGGGTCAGGGGAATGCCTGCGAATAAAAATCAACATAAGAGTCTTTAAAAGAGGCAGTCGGCAGAAATTGTTTAAACTTGCGAGATGAGAATGGTACGGGGTCGCGGGCAAGAAGAAATTGGCTGTCCTTTGAAGACTTCAGCGAAGGCCGGGGTAAGGGATTTCCCTAAGCCAGGGCGGTGCCTCATCTCGTCTATGACTTGGGGATCGGCAAGCAGCGAGCCGCCTGGGCTCCATTGGCCCAGAATGCCGAACCCCAGAGTGATGATGTTCTGGTTCGGTGGATGGGGCGAGCCCACCGGAGTGGGGACTCGCCACTCCGGAGTCGAAGGATGAGACCCTGTGAAAAGGAATAATGCAGGTCAGTGTTCAAAGAAGAGCAATGGAAAGCAAGGCAAATGACTTACCGGGACGCGAGGGCGAGGCTCGCAGGTCAGTGGTCCTCACATCAGGGGGGATCAGTCCTCCCGGAGGATGCGGGGTGAGACCCCTTTGGCGATGGCCTAACAAGATTTTCATCGGCGGGAGGATCCTGCGAGCAAGAAAACAGAGTTAAGCAAATACCATTGGGATCGTTGAATATTCTATGGCAGACCCTGCAGGGCGAGCTCGTGGCGGGGAGGCGAGGACAGAGGTGATGACTCATCCTCCCCAGGCGATCGCCGGATGGTCATCACCTTTTTCTTCTGAGGCGGAGGTGGGGCCAGATCCAGGGATATCTAGGGGCGAGCTCGGTGGCTTTGGCCTTTTGCGTCGTTTGCAAGGCCTTGAGGCTAGCAAATAACTCCTCCCTCTTGGAAATCTTGAGGAGAATAGTAGTGAGCCACGAGATAGAAAAGAAGGAGAAAAAGTTCATGTACCGGTCAGAGAGGATGGTATTTATAGCCTTGGGCATGGGGCCCACCAAAAGATTCTCACCACGTCATCAATGGGCCGGTGAACACTAGGAGTTCGATGTTTCTTCGGGAGCCTAAAGTAGCCTCACGAAGAGCGGGGATTGTGTACAACCCCCATGTCTGCCAGGGGGTGAGCAAAGACAAAGGAACCATCAGGCGGAAGGAGAAAGAAGTGTTGGAACATGGTTTTCTGCATCGCTTTGATTTGAGAATCCTACTTGTATTTGATCTTGTTTTCCATTGTGTTTTTAGCATGCAGGTTTGAATAGATATGACACCAGGTTGCTGCAATATTAGTCTGGTACTATCCACAAGCAGAAAGATTGAAAGTTGTCTAACGCCAGGTGTTAGTACTTAACGCTGAGCGTTAACGATCGACGGGATGGTCTGCCGATCGACGGGATGGGTTGTTGATCGACGAGATGGTTTGCTGACTGAATAAAAAGAGAAAAAAGCTCAACGCCATGCGTTAGGACTTAACGTTGGCGTTAACAATTGACGATTATGGCAAGGAGGAATGAAGACGTGATTGAAGAAGCAATTTAGGAATGATTTGACTCAACGCCCGTCGTTAACTCTTAACGCCGGCGTTAACTTTTGTTCCCGCCAAGATGCAAAATAAATGGAGGGAAGTAGCCGTAATTGCAGGATCATTTTGAGAATGATTTGACTCAATGCCCGACGTTAGAGTCAACACCAATGTTAAGGTTGCCTAAAATGAAAGTTTCCAAAGATGTTGAATCTCCTTCCTGTTTTGAAGATCTGAGCCATCATGTTATTTCTATACTAAGTCAACGCCCGACATTAACTCTTAACGACGGCATTAGGTTCCAGTCCTATAAAAAGGTGGATTTCGTCTTCTCCAACTATTGATTGATTAGAGCCCTATTCCAGCACTTCAGAAACTCTTAGAGGGCCGTATTTCCAAACCAACACATCTCCCACTCAATTTCAAAAGGATGAATCGAAGGAGTCTTGGATTAACACGCTAACTCAATGCAAACAACGCACGCTTGGACTTCAACAATTTTCAGCGATTCTTCGGCGTCTCCTTCAGATTACCTCATAGGGAGTTTTATATTTGTCTTTGTATTTGTCTTTTATTTTTATTTTTGTAATCAGTTTGTGAATTCGCCTCGTGTTGGCGACTAGGTCTGGGTAGGACTTAGGGATGAATTCGAATCGTGTTGGCGACTAGGTCTAGGGAGTAGATCTGGGCGGTGCTCGAGGCCTTTCTGGGGATAGGAAGGCTAGAGCGGCTTGAGGTCGTATCTGGTGAGAGATCGGCTACAGCCAAACAGTTCGCGGGGATACGAGTCGGTATAGTAAACGAAAAGAATATTTCATATTTCGCCTTCGATTTCTAGCATCATAGAAATCAGATTTTGTAATCAATTTTATAAATGATAATCATGCCTTTTCTTGTATAATAAAATTGATTTCATTTCTAATTTCATTATCCCTTTACTTTTGATTTAACATACTTCAACCAAAATATCAAAAGTTTTCTATAAAAGTTTAAAGTTTTCTAAAACCATTATTCACCCCCCCCCCCCCCCTTTTAAGGGTGCCTCAAGATCCAACAAGAAGGCTAGCGAGCAAGGGTGCTGGGCTAGCCGGGCTCTCGCCGGTTGCTCGCGGGAGGGCGAGCGGGCCAAGCCCTCGTCGGTTACTCGCAGGGAGGTGAGCGAGCCGAGCCTCTCAGTTCGTGAGAGAGGCCCTCATGGGCGGCTCGCCCAGGAAGGGTTTATGTACTATTGGCGAGCCAAGCCTCTCACTAGTCTGCAGTTAGCCCTTCCAAACATCAGAGTGTGGCTATTGGCAGACCATTTTGGGCTGTTTATAGCAAAAGTGTAAGGCAGAATTCCACTATAAGCAGACCAGACTTGAAAAAATATAAATAGACCTCGAAGGGCACCTTGGGAGGGCATTCCATTCTCAACATTCTGAGCTTCTTCCTCCCTAGGTTATCTTGGCTTGGCTCTCAGGCTCTCTAAGGTGCCCAGTCTCAACTTTGGCTTGGGAGGGGAAGCACTCAAAGATCTTCTGGGTGTGTGGTGGGACCTCCTCGCTACGACCAAGGGTCTGTGTTTACTTCCGAGTCTCCGGTCAGTTCCTTACAAGGAATCAGTAAGTGCTAGCTGTCCCTCATCCTTGAGGGCCCGAGCTCCACAAAGAAGCCAAGTCTTGGTTTCAACACTGGTGCTCTTCTTCTTCACCGGAGCTTAGCTTCGGAAAGCTCTCGACGAGCTCTTCGCGTTCTTGTTCTTCTTGCCGCGCCTCCATTGAAGTATAGAGGAATTTGAGGGAAGTGGTGGACTCTACCTTCTCTCCCCTTTTATCCCTTGTTTTTCTTAGGTTTAGAGATGTGTGTTTTCATGTCTTATGGCCTTAGGCTTAGCAGATTTTAGTCTTCACTCCAGTAGATCAGAAATTCATCGAGTAGTAACCGGAGGTTAAGTCGAATTCGTCGAGTGGATTCGTCAAAATTGTAGTAGTTCGTCGAGAAGCTTGGTAGTTAAGGAAATTCATCGAGTGTTATCATTTAATTTGTCTAGTGTTCGCGAGAGGTTAAATCAAATCTGTCAAGTGAGGTCATCGAGTATTAGTTAACATTCGTCTAGTATTCTAATGGAATTCATCAAGTATTCTAAGGAAATTCGTCGAATGATCTCGTCGATTCATCGAGTGATCTTGTCGATTCGTCGAGTGTGCAGATAATTCGTTGATTACTCTTGCCGAATATTTCTGTGGTTTCGACAAATTTTGTCTTGAGGTTTATCGTACTTGGAATTTTTCTGGGCTAATCCAGGGCGTCGTATCGATCGTATGTTAATAGTTGGGTAAGTCTTTTATCGATTTGTTGGAACCACCCCATTACTGATTTGGGCTAGGATTACGATGTGTTAACTAGGATTATGTTGACCCTCATTGTATAGTCTAAGGGTCATAGTTTTAGGCTGATAAGATAGCTAGAACTTAGAATTTCTCTAAGTTTCTGCATTCGACGAACTCAATACTGCGTTCGACGAACTCAATACTCTGCGTTTGACGAACAGCTTGCTCCAGTCTCAATGGTCGACGATCTTCAAATACTCAGCGGCTCAGCGGTCGACGAATCCTTCAGTTCGACGAACTCTAACTTGAGATCGACGAACTCCAGCCTGAGTTCAATGAATTCTTTATCAGATGTTTAGTTCGACGAACTCATTCCTTCAGGTCGATGAAATCTTATCTCAGATCGATGAATTTTCTCTCAGTCTGTTCAGATCAGTTATTCTATTTCTCCGAACTCAGTTCAACTATCAGATTCAGTTTTATTCTTCATTTGGAGTTATTCTTCCAGATAAGACAAGTTTTATCCTTCCTTTATTTAATTCTCTTTCCAATTCCTTCTCTCGAGAAAAATAGTCGTTTGTCTTATTGGAAAAAGATATCATTTATTATGGAAAAGGAAAGGAATTAAGTTTCGTTGAATCAGTTGAAGTTCCAAGGAAAGATTTAATGCAGATTATTCTATTCCTATTCAGAGAGATTTGAAATTCAAAATCAATCGTCTTCTCTCAAAAAGTATAGTATAACAAACAGAAAAAGAAGACAGGCACAGACATAGAAACTATCAGAGCATCTGTCAAGAGAGAAAAATATTCAAAAAGGAAGAAGAAAGTTCATCTTCCTCAAGCAGCATCTCATTCTCTGAGAACATCTTCAAGATCATTCTCTCAATCTTTCTGCTGCAAGTTTCAAATCTTCATTAGAGAAACAATAATCTGAGTAACATTTGTCTCTTAGATTCATCAGCTTATTAAGGAAGATATTTGCATTCAAGAGAAAGCTCCATCCTCAAGCTGTCAAGAACTTTAATCAGACAGGGGGTGATTTACACCATCAATCCACTAGAGTCTTCTCTCATATTGTCGATAGAGAAGAACTTCTTAACTTTTTTATTCCATTTTGTACAGGGTTCTAACTCCCTTCAAAAGTTAACCTCTTGGTGACAGGGCACCTGAACAAAAACCTGTGGTTTGTTTAGAGCACCTGATTAAAAGCTCCTTGGTGTGTGGACACCTGATCAAAAATCCCTTGGTGCTAGGGCACCTGATCAAAAACCTAGTGGATGCCACCAAGTGTGGTGGAAGAGTAGACGTACCCAGATTTATTAGGGAACTACTATAAAATCCTTGTGTCTCTGTGCTTGTGATTTTTTGTGTTGTTGTGCTATGCTGATTTCTTTACTTTGTTTTTATTACTCACTCAATATACACATATATATATCACTAATTTAATTCCGCTATAAAATTAAGGGAAAAAGTCTTAATACTCTATTCACCCCCCCCCCCCCCCTCTAGAGTAATATTAAGAACTAAACTCTCCTTTAATTGGTATCAAAGCAAGGTTGATTATATTAATCACCTTCAACTGATACTCAATTGCACTTTCAATTGGTATCAGAGGGTAGTTGAGTTTTACAGGCTAACACCTGAATCATAAAGATCAATTAGATCTTAATTTATTTTAGAGTTTTCTTTTCCTTAAAAACTCATGGCACAAAACAAAGAATATTCTAGCATAAGACCTCCTATGTGCAATCTCAGTAAGTTTGCACTATGGAAGGCATGAATTAGATTGTATATGAATTCTATTTATGAGGATATCTTCAATGTTATTTTGACAGGACCTACAACACCAATAGCAACAACAAGTGCTGAAGCACCAGTAAACAACAATGTTGTTCCACCACCTGAGTGGACAGAGGCCCAGAAGAAGCAAAGAAGTGCAGATGCCAAAGCCATGAATATTTTGGCTCACACAATGTCTGATGACATTTTCCAGAAAGTGGTGGAATGCACTTCAGCCAGGGAAATCTGAATCTCACTCAACAATATGGTTGAAGGATCAACAGATGAGAGAAAGGATAGAAGATCTCACCTTATTTCTCAATATGAGAACTTCAATAAGGGAGAAAATGAAAGTATAGCTGATATGTATAACAGGCTCAGCCTCATAATCAATGAGCTGATGACCTTAGACAAAGTGATCTCTATCACTGAGGTCAATGATAAGATCCTTATGTGTTTCCCCAGCACATGGGACTCTAGGATCTGACCAATCAAGGAAGTCAGAAGCCTTAATGAGATCTCAACTGAGAGCTTGTTAGGCAAACTCAAATCCTATGAGCAGCTTATCAAAACCAGAGAAGCTGAACAATCTACTTCATCTTTAGCATCCAAGAAGGAGAAGAACATAGCTTTCCAAGCCACTGAAGAAGAAAAGGCTCCAAGAGATGAGGAGTTCATGAGCCTTCTAGCCAAAAGGTTCTACAAGATGGCTAGAAATGACTTCAGAAAGAAGGACTCCAGATCCAGAGAAAAGCCAAGGTATGATAAATCAAATTCTAAAGAGATTATCTATTTTGGTTGCAGGAAACCTGGACACATTCTGCCAGAATGTCCAGAGAATCAGAAGAAAGAAAGGAGAAAAGAGAAAGAAGACAAGAAGCAGTCCAGCAAGTCTTCCTCCCACAAGCACAAGCATAAGGGAAGAGGATTTGTAGCAGAAACTTGGAGTGAAACTGAATCAGAATCTTCATCATGTTCTTCTGATGACGAAGAAGAATCAAAAGAAAAGGACCAGTGCTTGATGGCCATTTATGACTCAAGCAATGAGTCAGATCTTGCATCTTCATCCAGCTCTTATGATGATGAAGATAATGAAGAAGAAAAGAATTTCTGCATGATGGCTATCAATGCCTCAACAAACAACTCAGATGAAGAAGAATCAGAAGCAGACAATGATACTGATCAGGTAATATCTAATTTTGATTTTAATTCAGTTGAATTGAAAGATGAATTCAAAGGTCTTTGCTTAGACTTAATAAAATCTGAGAAGGAAATAATCTCTCTCAGAAATAAGCTAGCTGAAATTAATAAATTAAGTGAAGAAAATGCTAATCTTAAGAAAGATTTTGCTGCCTCTAGAGAACAAATCATTCTCATTGAGAATGAACTTTCTGAGGCCAAGAAATTTGAAGAATCCTTAAATGGGAGAAGCATCAAACTGATGGACATTACAAGCAAAGTAAATGCCAGATTAAGTGGCAAACTAGGCTTGGGTGCATCATCAAGTGAGCCACCTCTTATTAAGAAGAACATACTTACTACACCTATAAAATTCATTTCTGTTAAAAGAAAAGAGGTTGTAGATGTAAATAAAAACTTTCAAGCAAGGCTGTAAAGAATAAGGGAATTCAGCAGAATTCGTCGAACGGAGCTCGACGAAATCAGACGAATTCGTCGAATGGAGATCGACGAACTCTGAAGACATACTTTCTGTATAGTCCTTATTCAAACTGCGCTCGACGAAAGCACATCCATTCGTCGAACGACGATCGACGAACTAAGCCCAGTTCGTCGAATAGAAAATATACAGAAAATTTAAAGAATTCTTTTTCTTCACATACTTACAATCCTTTCACTGAATGGATAATTCCTCCAAGGAGATATCATCTAAGAGGTTATAAGGATCAGCCTGAAATGTCTTTTATTTCAGAATTTTGTGGTAATACAAAAAGACCCAAGGTAGTGCAGGTACACAGCTATCCAAGCATGAATGAACAATGGTATTTGGATAGTGGCTGTTCAAAGCACATGACAGGAAATAAGGCCAACATGAACAACTACAAGGCAAAGCTTCGACCCAAGGTGATCTTTGGAGACTCCAACTGTGGACAACCCAAAGGCTATGGACAGATCAAAGTTGGAGCAGTCACCTTCAAGGAAGTAGCCCATGTCAAGGGTCTGAAGCACAACCTCATCAGCATAAGCCAGTTATGTGATGAAGGTTATCAGGTAACTTTCAATCATTTCTTATGTATTACTACCAATAATAAAAACATTAATGTGTTATCTGGTATTAGACATGGAAATATTTATTTAGTCAATTTTAACTCTGCCAATTCTGACATTTGCTTATTTAATTCTATAAGTAAAACTAATGAATTATGGCATAAAAGGCTTGGACATATTAAACTTAGAACTATATCTAAGCTTTCTAAGGATAATCTTGTTAGAGGACTGGCTTCTGGTTCATACAAGAAGGAAGGACTCTGCAGGGCTTGTCAATTAGGTAAGCAAACTAGAAGTAGTTTTAAATCTTTATCCAAGAGTGATTCACCTAGGATTTTGTACTTATTGCATTTGGAACTTTTTGGACCTACTACTATACAAAGTCTAGGAGGGAAGCATTACTCTTTAGTGATTGTAGATGACTTCTCAATATTCACTTCGGTGTTCTTTCTTAGGAACAAGTTTGACACCTTCAGTGTTCTGACAGACTTTCTCAGGTCCATTAAGATTGAGTACTCTACTGTAGTTGCATTGATCAGAAGTGATCATGGCACTGAGTTTGAGTCTCTTCTGATGAGAGAATTCTGTGGAAAAGAAGGGATCAGGCAGTGTTTCTCTGCTCCTAGAACTCCTCAACAAAATGGCATAGCTGAAAGGAAAAATAGAACCCTAATTGAATCAGCAACTACATTACTTGCTGATGCAAACTTGCCACTCTCTTTTTGGGCAGAGGCAGTGAACACAGCAAATTATGTGTTGAACAGAAGCCTTATACATAAACTTAAGGGCAAGACTCCCTATGAATTACTTAAGAATAAAAGCCCTAGGTTTACTATTTTAAGATATTTGGCTGTAAATACTATGTGCACAGCAATGATAAGAAGTATCTCAGGAAGTTTGAAGCAAAATCTGCTGAAGGCATATTCCTTAGATATTATCTTTCTTGTAAGGCATACAGAGTTTACAACAAATCTACTCTTAAGATAGAAGAGTCCATGCATGTATCCTTTGATGAGACTAACATGTTAATTGAGGAGAGGAACACCACCTCTACCAAGAATATTTTGCAGGTACCAGCTCTATGTGAAGAGCTAAAAGGACTAGATCTACATAATGAAGATTCTACACTTCCATCAACACAAAATCTTGAAGACAGTGAAGAAGAAGATCATCCAGATCTTGTTGACAGCTCAAATCAAGTGACAGCTGAACAAATTCCCCAAGTGGATATCATTGTTGAACCAACTCCAACTGTTGACCACATCACAGATAGAGATCATCCAATATCACAAGTGATTGGTGATATTTCAGCAGGTGTTCAAACAAGGCATCAACTACACCAAAATCAGATGCACACTTATTTCCTATCACAAGTTGAACCTCAAACCATAAAAGATGCAGAATAAGATCCAAACTGGAATCTTGCAATGCAAGAGGAGCTCAAACAATTTGAAAGGAACAAGGTTTGGGATTTGGTTCCAAGACCAAAAGGCCATCCAGTCATCGGCACCAAATGGGTCTTTAGGAACAAGCTTGATGATCAAGGCAACATCGTCAGAAATAAAGCAAGATTGGTATCTCAAGGATATTCACAGGAAGAAGGCATTGACTATGATCAGACCTTTGCCCCTATTGCAAGATTTGAAGCTATTAGGATCTTTCTGGCCTTTGCTGCATTCAAGAAATTCAAGGTATATCAAATGGATGTGAAGAGTGCATTTGTCAATGGAGACATCAAAGAAGAAGTCTATGTGGAACAACCAACAGGTTTCATCTCTCCAACTCACTCCTCGTATGTATTTAAGCTTAATAAAGCTCTCTATGGTCTCAAACAAGCTCCCAGAGCATGGTATGAGACCTTAGCTAATTTTCTTTTGGAAAACAATTTCTGTAGAGGCATAGTTGATAAAACCCTATTTTTCAGGATACATAATAATCAAACTCTACTAGTTCAAATATATGTAGATGATATTATTATTGGCTCTACTGATTCAAATTTATGCAAAAGGTTCTCTAACCTAATGCAATCTAAATTTAAAATGAGTAGTATGGGTGAATTATCATACTTCCATGGTCTTCAAGTGAAGCAAACTCCCAATGGCATATTCATATTACAATCCAAGTATGCTAAGGAATTAGTTAAAAGGTTTGGTATGTCTGATGCTTCCACCATGAAAACACCCATGCCCTCAAATGATGTTGTTAATAATGATGAATCAAGGAAACCTGTTGATCAGAAAGTATATAGAGCAATTGTTGGCTCATTACTTTATTTAACAGCAAGTAGCCCTGATATAATGTTTGATACCTGTATTTGTGCTAGGTTTCAAGTTAACCCCAAAGAATCTCATCTAATTTTATTAAAAAGAATTTTGAGATATATAAAGGGTTGTCCTAATCTAGGACTCTGGTATCCAACAGCATCAGAATTTGAATTAATTGGATTCTCTGAATCTGATTATGCTGGATGCAGAGTAGACAGGAAAAGCACATCAGGAACTTGCCAGTTTCTTGGTGATAGGCATGTGTCTTGGTTTTGTAAGAAACAAACATCTGTGTCTATATCAACAGCTGAAGCTGAATACATAGCTGCAGGTAGTTGCTGCTCACAGATATTGTGGATACAAAATTAGCTCCTAGACTATGGTGTCAACTTAAATAATTCAATTATATTTTGTGACAATACTACTGCAATATCTATAGCACAAAATCCAGTTCTCCATAGTAGGACTAAACACATCGAAATTAGGCATCACTTTATTTGAGATAATGTGGATAAAAATAAAATTTGCCTACAATTCATCTCTACTAATTTGCAAAGAGCTGATATTTTCACCAAACCCTTGGATGAAAAGAAACATATTTTCTTTATAAATCAACTAGGAATGATAGATGGAGATTCAATCTAATAAAAATTAAATTTTCTATTTATCCCATCATTTCGTCGAACGGAGAACGGCGAAATGCTATCATTCGTCGAACGGAGATCGACGATACTTAATAAGTCAGGATCGACAAAGACAAGCGCGATCGTCGAACGGAGATCGATGAAAATTATTTTTTCGTTGAACGCAGTCAGACGAAGCCCTAAGTCTTTTCGACTTCTGATTCTATTAGGTTTAGCCGAACCCTGTTCTACGAAAGTGTGCACCCTTCTCCGATCTCTCTATATTATCAAAGCTTTTATCCTATTTCATCTTTGCGCCTACAGAACTTGCTCTTTCCCTCCAGTTCCCCTTTGCACTTGATTGTTCTCTCTTTTGCAGGTAACAATGGCAATTTCGCAAGCAGTGCTTTCCTCGATAAAGTGTAACGCCGGATTTGACATTGACTTCAAGTCGTTTGAGCATTCTGATCAAGTCTTCCAGGATATTCTTCACCTATTTGAAGAACAACAGCTTAAGAAGATCATGACAATCAGAATCAAATTACTAGTGACTGAAATCAAGGAATGGGCTTATACAGTCAAGCCAGAGGATTATACACTATCAGGAACCATATCAGGAAATCAGGTTATTCTAACCCCAGTAACATTATCTGAGATTTTTGGTTTAGTAAATGGTGATGATGATTTGGACATTTCTTCTTCTGAATTCGACAATGTTGGTTAAAATGGGTTATTCTGGTGGAAACCCTAACCATCTTTTAAAGAAAAACTTATCAGTGGAATATAAGTTTTGGCTGATGTAGTGGGAAAAGTCTTGCTAGGGAAACTTCTGCCCATGACTACGTAACAAGGCATCAATTTCTTGTTATGGTGGCCTTGGTAGAGAAGAAGAAAGTTAATTGGGGAATGATCATTTTGAATCAATCAGGAAGAAGATAAGTAAGATAAATGTTGGTTATGGTAGAATATTGGGAATATATCTTCAGGAAAAGCATCCAGACCTTTTTGTCTCTCCCAAAGTCTTTATCAATGCTAGTAAAAGGCTGACCTCAGCTTTGTTTGGAAGATGGGAAAGGGTTATCGCTAAGAGGACTCCAAGAGCAGAACCATCAAATATTGCTTCAGAAGGCACCAGGACTGTGCAAGTCACTCCCCCAACCCTTCAAGAAGCTTCTCCTGTTGTTTCTCCTCCTCTCCCTTCTCCACCCACTATTTCTTCTGAAGAAATTCCTCCTCCCAACTTTCCCATTATCCCTTCATCCTCATTGTCATCTTCTCCTACTCTTCAGACTCACCCATCTGAAAAGCCTTCATATTTCAATAACATTCTTTCCCCCATCAATATTGATTCTCAATCACCAACCCATCCACAATCACCTATTCATCCTCAATCACCTATTCATCCACAATCACCTATTCATCCTCAATCACCTTTTCATTCACAAACACCTATCCACCCTCATTGCCCTATTCATCCACCCATAGCTCATGCCACTAACATATCTTTCCCATACTCCATTCCATCATCTTCTAACCATAACCAAGACTTTGTCTATATTGAATTCTCATCTGCTGTAGACCAAATTTATCAACATCTTGCTCCAAGGCTAAATGATCTCCTAGATGCAAAACTTGCTCCAGTTCTTCAAGCTCTTGCTGATCTCTCTGCAAAACTAGCTTCCTTCCCTTCACCCTCCTATTTTATCCCTTCTTCTTGGGGCCTAGCTTCCGGATTTCCTGAAACTAAGCAGGGGGAGATGTCTGATGAAGAAGCTCCAGTTCCTACAGCTTTCAGTGCAGATGCAGTTCAGGCAGATTCAGAGATGACAGATTTAGTTCTTCCAGCAATAGAAGAAATAAATAATATTTCTATTACTCCATCCATAAATATTATTTATTTGCTTTCTAAGTTCAATACAGTTTTCAGAGATTTGCCAGAGTATCAAGGTTATTCAAAGGCAATTATTCTTTATACTGCTCCTATTGATAAGGCTATATGTAAGAATTTCTCAAAAGTTTAGAAGTTCCAGCTCCAGTACCAGTTATTGAAGAGAGTCCAGCTCCTCCAGCTCCAGTTCTTATTGAAAATGTTAATGCTGAGAAAGATTTTTCTAAAGTCTTGAAATTGATTGATGACCTTTATGATAATCCCTAATCATCTGATGACAGTGATAATGATGATAGTGATGATGATGATTCTGATGATAGATCGTCAAAGAAAAGAAAAGAAAAGCACATGTCAAAGGCTGCTCCTAAGCATCCAAATCCCAATAATGGTATTCCCTACTATATATTGCACAATATCACTCTCACCAAGGACTCTCCAACTTGGATGAAGATTTCAAGAAATGAAGCAAATGGAAGAAAGAAGATGAAGAAGATTGGTTATTATTCTGACAAACCTGTCAAGCATAACCATCCTCCTCGTCCTCCTCTAGCAGCAGGTGCAGCTGGCTCAGCAAAGTTCTCTTCTTCCTCTCAAAGATACTCTTCCCAGCAATCCAAGAGACCAGCTAGTTCTAGTTTTTCTCAGAATTCTAGGTCTTCAAGACCTCCTTCAAGCTCCTCAAGATTAATATCCTCAAAGTATAAGGTTCATGTCTCTAATGGCTCTTCTCACATAAACAAAAACCCTCAAGATCTTTCTACTATTCAGGAAAATATTTCTGAGTATAGCCCTTCTTCTCCCAATCCAGAAGAAGAAATGATAGCTCAAATGGCAAGATTCAGAGAATCCATTGTAGTAGCCCAGATAAATAAAGCAAAAGCTGAAGGTAAAGATTACTCCAAATTTTCAACTATGTCGGAATTCAGAAAGAAAGAATTTGAAAAGTACAAATACAGAAATATGTTCAATGCTGAAGAATACTTAGAGAAGCACCGAGAAGCTGTGGTTCCTCAAGCCAAATCTCAAACCATTTTGGGAGCTCAGGATCTGTATATGAGCAAGAAAGAATCAGAAAACCCAAACAGACAAATTATCTTCAAACCTCCCTCAGCAAAGAAGTAAAAGGTTTTAAATTATTTGGTTTTGTTGTTATTTCTGTTTTATTGTAATATTGTTAAACTTAGAGCACTACTTATTTTATCTGCTGAAATAGTTTTACATTCTGTCAGATATATTTATGCTCTATTGTTTTTTTTTCTGTTATTTAATATTTGAAATTTGTCAAATAGTATCCTAACCCAAATAGGGGGAGATTGTTGGAACAACCCAATTAATAATTTGGGATAGGATTACTATGTGTTGACTAGGATTATGTTGACCCCCATTGTATAGTCTAAGGGTCATAGTTTTAGGCTGATAAGATAGCTAGAACTTAGAATTTCTCTAAGTTTCTGCGTTCGACGAACTCAATACTGGGTTCGACGATCTGCTCTCTGTGTTCGACGAACTACTTCCTCTCTGCGTTCGATGAACGGTTGCTCTAGTCTCAGTGGTCGACGATCTTCAAATACTCAGCGGCTCAGCGGTCGACGAATCCTTCAGTTCGATGAACTCTAACTTGAGATCGACGAACTCCATCCTGAGTTCGACAAATTCTTTATCAGATGTTCAGTTCGACGAACTCATTCCTTCAGGTCGACGAAGTCTTATCTCAGATTGATGAATTTTCTCTCAGTTTGTTCAGATCAGTTATTCTATTTCTCTGAACTCAGTTCAACTATCAGATTCAGTTCTATTCTTCATTTGGAGTTATTCTTCCTGATAAGACAAGTTTTATCCTTCCTTTATTTTATTCTCTTTCCAATTCCTTCTCTCGAGAAAAATAGCTGTTTGGCTTATTGGAAAAGGATATCATTTATTATGGAAAAGGAAAGGAATTAAGTTTGGCTGAATCAGTTGAAGTTCCAAGAAAAGATTTAATGCAGATTATTCTATTCCTATTCAGAGAGATTTGAAATTCAAAATCAGTCGTCTTCTCTCATTAAGTATAGTATACCAAACAGAAAAAGAAGACAGGCACAAACATAGAAAATATCAGAGCATCTGTCAAGAGAGAAAAATATTCAGAAAGGAAAAAGAAAGTTCATCTTCTTCAAGCAGCATCTCATTCTCTGAGAACATCTTCAAGATCATTCTCTCAGTCTTTCTGCTGCAAGTTTCAAATCTTCATTAGAGCAACAATAATCTGAGGAACATCTGTCTCTCAGATTCATCAGCTTATCAAGGAAGATATTTTCATTCAAGAGAAAGCTCCATCCTCAAACTGTCAAGAACTTTAATCAGATAGGGGGAGCTTTACACCATCAATCCACTAGAGTCTTCTCTCAGATTGTCGACAAAGAAGAACTTCTTAACCTTTTTATTCCATCTTGTACATGGTTCTAACTCCTTTCAAAAGTTAACCTCTTGGTGACAGAGCACCTGAACAAAAAACCTATGGTTTGGTAAGAGCACCTGATCAAAAGCTCCTTGGTGTGTGGACACCTGATCAAAAATCCCTTGGTGCTAGGGCACCTGATCAAAAACCTAGTGGATCCTACCAAGTGTGGTAGAAGAGTAGACGTACCCAGATTTATTGGGGAACTACTATAAAATCCTTTTGTCTTTGTGCTTGTGATTTTCTGTGTTGTTGTGCTGTGCTGATTTCTTTACTTTGTTTTTATTACTCACTCAATATACACATATATATATATATCACTAATTGAATTACGCTATAAAATTAAGGGAAAAAGTTTTAATACTCTATTCACCCCCCACCCCCCCCCCCCCCCTCTAGAGTAATATTAAGATCTAAACTCTCCTTCACGATTGAATAAGTTGGAAATTTGACAAGTATAAATATATAAATGTTGATGGGCTGTGCGCGTTATGGTCTACTCCCCGGCACGGTACCATGGTTGTTGGGCTGTGCGCATTGTGGTCTACTCCCTGACACAGTACCATGGTTGTTAGGTTGTGCACATTGTAGTTTACTCCCCGGCACAGTACCATGGTTAATAATATCTAATAAGATATATATATTCAACTATTTCTGCTCTCGGTATTGAGATTGCTTGGCTATAGCGGCTTAGCTAGTGCTTTCTTCACGGTTACTGTCGGTTTCTTCTGACTTTTGCTGCTAGTTGTTCATTATTTTCCCGCCTACTTGGAGGTTTTTCTAGCTCTTTTTACCTCTTCTTCCTGCCACTTACAACTTGTTTCTGAGGTTTTCTTTCTTTGAATGCATCAGGTTCGGAGCAGTAGCAGATTGGGTCGATAGAGCGGGTGTCTTCAGTGCTGCGAGATATTGTAGTATTTTGTTTTTTCCTCTTTGTTGTGAGGTAGTTGCTTCCTGTTTGGCAGTTTAGACTTGCTTACTATAGGTTCGTGTTAGTTTGTTAACGCTCATAGTGTTACATCTAGTGTTTGACTGCTTGCTATCTTTTCCTGTTGTTACTTACTGTTAGTTTATATACTTGATCTCTGGGAAGGATTTAAGTTAGGATGCATGTTAGGTACTTTAATTATAAAAAGCTACATCCTAGCTTAGTTGCATGTCATTTCTTTTAACTGAAATTCACTATATTTTAAGAGCGATAAAACTACCTTTTTACTTATATTAAATTTAGAGATCACATCTCCATGGCATTTTCCGCCGGGTCTCCAAACTCATATAGGATAATAAATGAATTGAATAAAATATTTTTCCGTTGCATGTATACTTTTACTTGTGGACTAGTTGATCCACCAGACCGAGGGACGCAGTCAGTAAAACATAAAAATGCAAACTATGTTTTAACACATAAATGATAAGTCCTTTCATAAAATTAAGTAGGAGGATAGGGTTGCATGAGCGTTTACAGTTGTCCCCTACACAGTGTGACATCACGGTCGTGTATTTTCTCTCGCTCTAATAGTATTTTAATACTGAGAAAATGCGGGTTGTGAAAGTTGGTATCAGAGCCAGGTTTGTTCGACAAGTTAGTCGGATGACCGTTTTAAGAAAAGTTTTAGTTCTCTTGTTCCATTGCAAACACACACCGATATGTCATCAGTATGTCTTGATGGAAGCATGCGCACTACACTCATAAGCATGGCAAGAAATATATGGGGCATATTATATAGTATAAGATGCTTAATATGTGGTTGTATATGGATCCTCATAGGAAGCAACAAATGACTGATATGTAGTATGGGATGCATAACAATCATCACTTGGATGCTCATTAGATTTTATTTTTCGTTACATGTGATATTATGTAGTATGAGATGCTTAATATTTCATATGTACATCGCTCATAACATGCAATAAGGCTTTTATTAGAATACATTGCACAACATATACATCATAACATAGCATCAACACACGTGCCAAGTTAAAGATCTACGTGATGACATATGTACACGCATGATTTAAAAGGAAGATGTTAAGCATTCATACATTTATATTGTATGCACAAGAGTCAAAGGGTGATATATCATCCTAAGTTGAAAGTATAACATCATTTCATGAATTCCCAGAGCAAGTATTTACACATTCCTGATCTGTATCGAGTTAGGAAACGTGAGTTTGCTAGCTGAGGTGTCTTAAACTAGGTCTTGATTAGATGTTTATTTGTCTTGTAGTGATGTCAGCCAAGCGTATTGCGATGAGGTCGACTCCCCAGTCAGAGCGTGATTCATCGGGGGTGCATAGCGAATCCATGATTGAAGGGCTGTGACAGAGCAATGAGGCTCTGTCAAGGCAAATGGTCGAGATGCAATCTCAAATTCAAGCGTTGTTAATTGCCGTCTCAGGACAACAGCCTATAGTCCAGGACCCTGTAGTGGGTCAATCCGTACCTATTTCTCCTGCTCCCCTGGTGCCTCCAGTGTTACTGCCACCAGAGATGAACTTTATATCGCACTTTCAGTGACTAGGACCTTCTACCTATGACGGTAGAGCCAACTTCATGGCATTAGATGACTGGGTCATCGCTATCGAGGAAATGTTTTCCTATTCCAGGATTTCTGTTGACCAAAAAATGATGGTCGTCGCTTACCAGCTGAAGAGCCT
The DNA here is from genome assembly GCA_033032865.1 of Dactylorhiza incarnata. NCBI lineage: Eukaryota > Viridiplantae > Streptophyta > Magnoliopsida > Asparagales > Orchidaceae > Dactylorhiza > Dactylorhiza incarnata. Next base: position 19,719,628 of record JAWHQI010000006.1, on the reverse strand, counting down.
TGCAAAGAGCTAGTGGATAAGGGATAAAGAGAGCCTTACCGATGGATGTTCATGGGAATCATTCAAAAGAATGCTTCTGAAGAAGTTCTTGCCGATCGTCGAGCAAGACAGACTTTTTAATAACTTTCTGCACCTGAAGCAGATGCAACTCACATTTAGTGAGTATGAAGATGAATTCAGCAAATTGAGCAGATTTGCTCCGTATTTCGTAGCCTCCGAGGCGGGCAGAGTGAAGCATTTTTCGGGTGGTCTTATGAGTGACATCATGCAGTTGGCAAGCACGTATGGATCTGAGGATTACGCGGAAGTGGTTGAAGTTGCCTTGAATATAGAGGTGATAGACAATTCAAAGAATCATAGGCTACAAGCGAGAAAAGACAAGATGAAGTATGGTGACAGTGGAAGCTCTAGGGCATTTGGACCTGCTCCGAAGAAATGATGAAGGGAAGCGTGTAGTTTCTGTGGCCGACCAGGCCATCCATTTGAAATGTGTTTTAAGAGACTAAATGCACAGAAGCAGTCTCAGGTGCATGCAATCTAGGATGCCCCTAAGGGAGACATTGTTTGCACCCATTTCCAGGGGAAGGGGCACAATGTGACCTGTTGCTTCAGAAAGGCTGGAGCTTGCTTCTAGTGCGATCAAAATGGGCATATGAAGTATTATTGCCCGCAGTCCCAACCTGCGTTGCAGGCAGTTCCCTTGCAGACTCTACCTCCGCCCCCGCAGCTTGTGGGCAAGGAGAAGGGGAAGATAAATGTGCTGACCAAGGAGGAGGCTCAGTCGTCCGCTCAAGTCATTTCAGGTTAGTTCTTGACCTAGCTAGCAATCCTTTATGGCGGCTATAAAATTTCTGTATTTCAGTTACGCGCGAAATATTTATAGGTGTGTTTAAAATAAAAATAAGTGGGCGCACTACAGACTAGTCCCCTTGACTATGTCGCGCGCAGCCTTAGCTCCTCTTGCCACCCCTCGCAGCTAGCTAAGTCAGACTCACTCTAAGGAAACTTTGGTGGAAATGGGAATGAGAATAGGAACACAAAAGCACAAGTGCACACGAGAAGAAGTAAGCAAGGGAGCTCGAATGCTTTATCCACACTTGGATGATTACAAATGAGGGGGCCTTCCCTTTTATAGGCCCCAAAGAGGTTTCCCTCCAAATCAAAGAATATTCTAGGTTTCTACCATTCTAGAGTATTCTATACAATTCTAGTATATACAAGAATCATGTACTCTCTAGAATATTCCGACATCTTCTTATGTAAAAGATTCTAGATCCCTCTGGAATCTTCCCTTCTGTTAACCTCAAAAATGAGGAGATCGTAACATTCTCCCCCACCTATCCTGGCATCGTCCTCGTTGCCTCATACTGCTGAATGAAGTCCTTGAACTGCCATAAGTTTTCTAATGTCTCCCAAGTAGCCTCAGACTCTGGCAATCCCTTCCACGTGACTAAGTACTGAGTACTTGGCGGGACTCCGAGTCGCCGTACCACTTTCTGAGATAGCACCCGATCAATCTGCTTCTCGAACAATTTTGTCATGATCGGAGGTGCTCTATGTGATTCTCCTCACCTTGGGTCTTCCTGTTCTTTATGATAAGGCTTCAACATACTTGCATGGAAAACCGAATGAATCTTTAACGAGTTGGGTAGATCAAGGCGATATGACACCTTTCCTACCTTGCTGATCACCTCAAATAGCCTTTCATACCTCCTTATCAACCCCTTGTGCATGCTCCGCAACACTTTCAATTGTTGGGGGTAGGAGCTTCACAATCACTTTGTCTACTAGGCCAAACTCCTGCGGCCTTCTCTTCACGTCTGCCCACTTCTTCATGTGTTTCCTTGTTTTTTCTAGGCATACTTTGGCCAAGTCATTTTGTTACTCCCAAGACTTTGCCAACTGAAGTGCTCCTGGGCTCTTTTCTTCTCCTGGATTGATGGCTGGTGCATACGGTGTGAGCGGTTGACGTCCGGTCACCAGCTCAAAGGGACTCCTTCCCGTAGACTCGCTCCTCTGCAAGTTGTAGTAGAACTGAGCAACATCCAAGAGCTTTAACCAATCTCCCTGATTAGCACTCACAAAGTGCCACAAATTGCACTCCAGCAAGCCATTTACCCTCTCTGTTTGACCATTGGATTGCGGATGGAAACTAGTTGAGAAGTTCAATTGTGATCCCATCATCTTGAACAACTCCTTCCAAAGTTTCCTCGTGATGCGAGGATCCTGATCGCTTACTATCTTTTGCGGAAGCCCCCAATGTTTCACCACTTGTTTGAAAACTGCTTGGTCTGCTTCTTCCGCAGTGCAATCCTTCGTACATGGGATAAACGTCCCATATTTGGAGAATATGTCTACGACCACCAAGATCGATCCAAATGCCTCTGATTTGGGAAGAGCACTAAAGAATACAATGTCACAGTGTGTCATGGATGATCTGAAATTGGAAGAGGCTCTAGCAGTCCTGTTGGTTGCCGATTCTCCACTTTGTTTTGTTGGCACACAAGACATGTCTTCACATACACGTCCACACTTTCCTTCATCTTCAGCCAATAGTACAAGATCTCAACTAGCGCCATGGTCCTCTTTTGGCCAGGATGTCCTGCCCATCGAGTATCATGACACTCCTTGATCAATTCCATCTGTAGGTTGTCCCACTTTGGGATGTATAGTCTCTTCCCCTTGGTGTAGAGGAGTTCATCCTCTACCCAAAATTGCTTGGCTCTTCCTTCCCTTGCCGCCTTCATTAGCTCAATTGCCAACGGATCTTGTTACAACCCTTCCTTGATCCTAGTTAGCAACTCCCCTTTCAATGTGGACATAGAGGCAAGTTCGGCCTTGCGGATCAAGGCATCCGCAATGACATTTGCCTTCCCAGGCTTGTAGTCCATAGAATAGTCGAACTCTGGCAGAAAATCTTGCCACCTCGCTTGCTTGGAAGACAGCTTCATTTGCGTTTGGAAGTAACTCGTGGCCACATTGTCTATCTTGACCATGAACTTCGCCCCAAGCAAGTAGTGTCTCCACACCCGTAAGAAATGTATGACATCAGTCATTTCCTTCTCTTGGATGGTGTGCCGCCGCTCTATCTCGTTCAACTTTCGACTTTCATAGGCAATGGGATGCCCATCCTGCATCAGGACTCCACCAATGGCAATGTCGGAAGCATCCGTCTGCACTTCGAACTGTTTTATAAAGTCTGGCACACTGGCTCAGTGCTCACTGCTTGCTTTCGATCTTCGAAGGCTTGTTGGTATCCATCATCCCAAGCCCATGATCCATCCTTCTTCAATAGATTTGTCAATGGAGCCTCTCTCCTTGAGTAGCTCTGGATAAACCGCCGAGAGTAATTTGCAAGTCCAAGAAAAGATCTTAGCTCGGTTACCTTAGTAGGTGGCTCCCAATCTATGATCGCTTGGATCTTGGCTGCATCCATCTTCAGCTGGCCATGTCCAATGACATGTCCAAAAAATGAGACCTCCTTCGTGCCAAACGTATACTTTGACTTCTTCACATATAACTCATTCTCCCGCTAGACTTGAAAGATAGTGCGAAGATTATCTGCATGTTCCTCCATAGAATTGTTGTAGATGATGATGTCATCGAGATAAACCACCATGAACCGATCCAGGTAAGAATGAAATATCATGTTCATCAAAGTGCAAAATATGGTTGGTGCATTAGTCAAGCCAAATGGCATGACCAACCACTCGTAAGAGCCGTAATGAGTGATGCACGTCATCTTCAGCTCATCTCATTTAGCAATGCGTACTTGGTAATATCCCTTTTGCAAGCCCATCTTCGTGTAGACCTTGGCTTTCCCCATCCTATCAAAAAAGTCAGCGATAAATGGAATAGGATACTTATTCTTGATCGTTACCTTGTTGAGTACACAATAGTCCACACACATCCGCAAAGATCCATCTTTCTTCTTCTGAAAGAGCACTGGTGTGCCATATGATGCTTTCGATCGTTGAATCTTCCCCGTGTCAAGTAGCTCCTTCAGCTTCTTGCGGAGTTCCTCCAATTCGGGCGGAGCCATGTGATATGTCGCCATCGCCGGTGGTTTCGCCCCTTGTTCCAGCTCAATATCATGGTCCGCCTCCCTCCGAGATGGTAGCCTGTTCGGAAGCTCGGTTGATATAGTGTCTTGATTCTCCTCCAAGACTTACTCAATGAAAGGATGCACCTCCTCATCCTTTGTCGTAGCTTCATCCTTCAAGGTGGCTAAGTAAGTCACCTCTCCCTTCTTGACGTCTTTAGCTATTTGCATATGCTATAGCTATTTTCCCTTCGTTGGTGGCCCTTCCACCGCTGGGATCATGCATGGAGACCCTTTCTCCATAATGCACATGAATCTACAAAAAGGCATCGTAATAGCTCTTACCTTTTCAAAGAAGTCCATGCCAAGCACAACTTGAAAGTCGTCCATCGGCGCAATAGAGAAGTCTACTTGTCCCTTCCAAGTTCCCAACTGCAGCTCCACTCCGCGTGAAACTCCTTGTAGCGGTCTTGCCTTCCCATTCACAGTCTTCAGCCAACCTTCACCTTTAGAGACATTCAAACCAAGTCTCTTAGCCTCTTGCTTGGTCATAAAATTGTGTGTTGCTCTAGTATCAAGTAAGGCCTTGGTGGCCTTCCCATTTGTGTTTGCTTCCACAAACATCAATCCTATTGTTGTTGCGGTTGGAGAGGGTTTAACATTCAACGTAGTAAGTAACTGTAATGAGCCCATATGAGTGGAGGTACATGTTGGACATGTGTGTCACATCCCTTTGTTTGAGAATAACAAATCCCAAATTGTATTTGATCTTGCTTGTCGTGTGTTTATAGTGTGCAGGAACTATAAGTGCAATACTCCACAGGAAGGAAGCAGCTTAGAACACCCAAACTGAACTAAAGCACTACCGCTAGCGTTAGGGGTTAACACAGGCGCTAGCGCTACCGCCATCGCTAGTGCTAACGCCTAGCGCTAGCTTAAGTTCGTGCGCACAATGCCACACTACCGACGGTTTCGCAACCGCTCCACACGAATGCTACCACAGGTGCTAGGAGATACCGCAGGCGCTATCTCTAAGGTCAATAAATTGATGGCTTCTCTCTCGTTTTGGTTGGATCATCCCAGAGAGAGTCCCTTGCCAAATTCCAGAGTTGTTACTCTGTCGAATTCTCATCTCCCACTCAAAGTCAAAGAAGAATTCTGGATAAGGAAGCCATCACGCTGCATCCGAAGAACGATTGCATCAACCTCGCTTGAGCCACAGCGGTCCTTCATCATCAACTCCAGAAAATCTCATCGAGGGAGTTTTTATTTGTATTATTTAATTCCATTGTATTTTGTAGTGAATTCGCCTTGTGTTTGGCGACTAGGTCCTTGCGCGGCTTAGGGGGAATTCACCGCGTGTGTTGGCGACTAGGTCTAGGTGATTAGATCTAGGGGTGCTCAAGGCCATATCCGGGGAAGGATTGGCTAGAGCGGCTTGAGGCCATATCCGGGGAAGGATAGGCTACAGCCAACCGGTTCTTGGGGATACACGTCGGTATAGAAATGGAAAAATCATTTACTTTTGTAGGCCTCTGATTTCTAGCGATACTGAAATCAAATTTATGTAAACACCATTTTATATAATATAATCATGTCTCTGTATGTGTTTACTTGATTTCTTTTATTTGGCATTAATTATAAAATTGCAAATTACAATTGTTTCTTCCTTTAAGCTAAATTGTTATTTCGTTCTAATTTACTTTAAACAATTTAGTAAATCGTCTAAAATTTTAAAAAGAATTTTATTCTCTTATTCACCCCCCCCCCCCCCCCCCCCTCTAAGGGCGCCTATCGATCCAACAAGTGGTATCAGAGCCAGGTTATTCCAAATGGTTTAAAAACCAGGAATAATGGCGTCTTATGATCTCGCTTTTTTCAAGGGTCAGGGAATTAGTAGACCTCCACTATTTACTGGGTCAGATTATAATTATTGGAAAAATAGGATGAGATGTTTTCTTATGACCCTAGATATTGAGGTATGGAATATGGTAGAAGAGGAATACTCTCTTCCTACAATTGTAGTTGGAGAGATAACATTAGAAAAACCAAAAGATAAATGGGATGATAGGGATAAACTCAAATGTAAAAATAACGCAAAAGCTATGAATGCTCTATTTTGTGCGTTAGATAGAAATGAATTTAATAGAATTCCTGCATGTACTACTGCTCATGATATTTGGAATCATTTGGAAATAACTCACGATGGTACATCGCAGGTTAAAAATTCAAAGCTTTTCCAACTAGAGTCGGAATATGAAAAGTTCCAGATGGATGAAAGCGAAGACTTTGATGGAATGTACACACAATTCACTAAGATCGTCAATGCCTCAAAAGCTCTTGGAAAGACCTTCTCAAATGGCGACTTGGTCCAAAAGTTCCTTCGTTCCCTACCTCTAAAATTCAACCCGAAGGTGACGGCCATTTCAGAATCGCACAATCTAAGAACGCTCTAAGTTGAGTGCCTCATTGGGAATCTCAAGACCCATAAGGTAGAACTCAAAATCCAATATGATGAATACAACAAGGAGCCAAAGAAGAAGGCGTTGGCACTAAAATCAAAGAAGGAGTGCCAAGAGGATGAGGATGAAGATGAAGAAAGCCTTTTTGTAAAGAACTTCCGAAAGTTCATGAGGAATCCGAAAAGGAGAAACACCTTCCAGAAATATTTCCAAAAGGAAGGAAGATGGAAAGGGTCATCTTCAAAGAAGGAAAAGGAGAGTGATGATGAGGAAGAAAGACCGCCACCGGAATGCTATCATTGCAGGAAGACCGGGTATATTCGGAGCCAGTGCCCAAAGTTCTTGAAGTAGAAGAAGGACAAGCGGCACAAATGGAAGGAGAAGAGGAAGGTGCTAAAAGCTTGAACATGGGATGACTCCTCCTCTTCCGAAGGATCAAGTGGGTCTTCATCAAGCGAAGATAAGGAAGCAAACATGTGGCTCATGGGACATGGAAATGACGGCGACGACACCAGTGTTCTTAGCGACACTGAGGTAACTACTCCCACTTATGATGAACTCTTTAATGAATTTCTTGAAACTTGCGAAGCTTTTGATAAAAATATGAAAGATAGTATTTTATTGAATCGTGAAAATGAATCTCTTATTAAAGAAAATTAAAAGCTTTCAAAAAAATTAATTATTTTAGAAAAGAGAAGGGTTTCTTGCCAAGAGTGAGATCATTCCACTAAAATGCCAAAAGATATTGAAGAGTCTCTTTCTAAAGCCCTCTCTAATGCCAAAACTCTTACAAAAGAGAAGGGGGAATTAGAAAGAAAATTATAAGCATCTCTTGTGCAAATTAAAAATAATAAGAAATGTTTTGAAAATTGGTGTGTCATGCTTGTGAAAGAAAATTCATCACTTAAAGCACAAGTTCATGATCTCACCATGGACATTAAAAAATTTAAATGGGCCAAAAATCTCTAGATATGATTTTAGGTAACCAGTGCTATGGTTCTAGAAAATTTGGGCTCAGATATTGATGTGAGGGCTACCGCACGGCGCTAGCACCTCATACAAACATCCAAAGATTGCTTTTGTAAAATCTTTTTATTCTGTAAATCTGATTCCTTCCAGCAAGAAAAAATTCCAGAAAAGAGTCGCAACCCCCTTTATTTCGTGTGCAAAATGTTATAGGTTAGGTCACACATCTGGTTCTTGGAGGAAAATAAAACAAAATACTTTAAAGAAAATCTGGGTACCTAAGGCTTCCACTTATTCTATGGGTGGTACCACTTGGGTATCTGGATCTTTACTCTTATCTTCTTTCTAGATGTGCAGGCAGGCTAAGGACAATGGAGATGTGTGGTACTTGGATTCTGGATGCTCCAAGCACATGACGGGCAATAAAGCAAAGTTCCTTATCCTAGAGAAGAAGAAGGGAGGGATCGTGACATTTGGCGATAACGGAAAAGGAAGGATCATGGGAATTGGTACAGTTGGCAATGAATCCTTTACTATATCTAATGTTCTTTATGCGAAAGGATTAAAACACAATTTAATTTCTATTAGCCAATTATGTGATAAAGGATTAGATGTGTTATTTGAATCTTCCACTAATCTATACAAAATATTTTATCCTACTACAAAAGATATTTTACTAACTGCATAAAGAATACATAATGTCTATATAGTTTTTCTCATGATCTTTCTAAATCATCTATAAAATGTTTTATCACTAAAAATGATGAATTCGAACTTTGGCATAAAAGACTCGGGCATGCTAGCACAAAGCTCATTGTAAAACTTGCCAAAAGTGTTTTAATTAGAGGATTGCCTAGGTTAAATGGAACTTTACCTTCACTTTCTTCACCAAGTCAAAAGGGTAAATTTTCTAGTTCCTCTTTCAAAAGTAAAAATTTCATTTCCACTACAAGACCCTTGCAAATTATTCATATGGATGTTTTTGGTACCGTTAGCACTGCAAGTCTTGGTGGTAGATTATATACATATGTTTTAATAGATGATTTTTCAAGATATTGTTGGACATTATTTCTCTCTTCCAAATCCAATGCGTTTTGCAAATTTGCAAAATTATGTACTGGTATTCAAAATGAAAGTGATTTAAAAATTAAATGCATTCGCTCGGATCATTGAGGAGAATTTGAAAATGAAAATTTTATATCCTTTTGTGATATGTTAGGCATTAAACATGAGTTCTCCACACCACGCGCACCACAACAAAATGGTGTTGTAGAAAGAAAGAATAGGACACTTCAAGAACTAGCACAGAGTATGCTATCTTAATATATATTACCTAAGTCCTTTTGGGCTGAATCCGTAAATACATCATGTTATGTTATGAATAGAATCATGCTTCGCCCATCTCTTAATCTCACACCATATGAACTTTATTTTCAAAAGAAGCCTAATGTATCTTAATTCAATGTTTTTGGTTGTAAATGTTTTATTTTGAATACAAAAGATAGCTTGGGAAAGTTTGATGAAAAATGTGATGAAAAAACTTTTCTTGGGTACTCTTCAACTAGTAAAGCTTATAGAATTATTAATAAAAGAACTATTAGAGTCGAAGAGTCAATAAATATGAAATTTGATGAGTTTGTTCCTTTTGTAGAAAAACTTTCCCCAGGCAATGAGGATTATCTCTTAAAACCTTTGGAGCATGGTGATGAGGAACCTTCTAAAGAAGAAAGAGAGGAGGCCAAGGAAGATGTTTATGTGCCTCCAAGCGCCTTGCAATTTACAAAGGATCACCCAAGGGAACTAATAATAGGCGAACCATCTATTGGTGTAAGAACTCGCTCTTCTCTTCATGAATCTTATTCAAATATCTGTTTTATTTCCGAAATTGAACCAAAAACCATTTCTACCGCTTTAAATGATGATTTTTGGTTTTTGGCTATGAATGAAGAGTTAGAACAATTTGAGCGACATAATGTTTGGAAATTAGTAGAAAGACCATCTAATCACCCGGTTGTAGGTGTAAAATTGATTTTTAAAAATAAAATAGATGGTGAGTCTAGAATCACTAGGAATAAGGCACGCTTAGTAGCACAAGGATATTCACAAATCGAGGGCATTGATTTTGATGAAACTTTTGCACCCATTGCTAGGTTGGAATCTATTAAAACATTTTCTAGCATTTGCAAGCCTTAAAAGAATAAAACTATTTCAAATGGATGTAACAAGTGCTTTTCTCAACGGGTTTGTAAAAGAAGAAGTTTATGTTGAACAACCCCTGATTTTATTAATGAAAAATTTCCCAATCATGTTTATAAACTAGAAAAAGCACTTTATGGTTTAAATCAAGCGCCCAGTGCATGGTATGAAAGACTTACATCATTTTTATTAAAGAACGGTTATATTATGGGAAGTGCCGATAATACTCTCTTCATTAAGCATAATAATGATGACTTAATTATTTTGCAAATATATGTTGATGATATAATCTTTGGATCTACTAATGAAGAGTTGTCTAATGCAGTCATTAAAGTGATGAAAAATGAATTTGAAATGAGTCTAGTAGGAGAAATTTCTTATTTTCTTGGTTTTCAAATATCATAAAGAAATGATGGTATTTTTATATGTCAAACCAAATATGTCTATGATATGCTTAAACGCTTTGGATTTGAAAACCTTAAACATGCTTCTACACCAATGAGTGTATCACTTAAATTAGGAAAAGATGAATCGGGAATTTCAATTGATCAAACCTTATATAGAGGTATGATAGGATCCCTACTTTATCTTAGTGCAACTAGACCCGATATTATGTTTGTGGTATGCTTATATGCTCGATTTCAAGCCAATCCAAAAGAATCTCACTTAAAAGCGGTAAAACGAATTTTTAGATATCTAATTGGATCATCTAGATTAGGATTATGGTACCCGCACAATAATTCATTTACACTTCACGGCTATTCCGATTCGGACTATGCCGGATGCTCACTTGATAGAAAAAGCACTAGCAGTACTTGCCACTTTCTAGGATCTTCATTAGTTGCATGGTCTAGTAGGAAACAAAATTCGGTTGCACTCTCCACCACGGAGGCCGAATACATTGCACTAGGGAGTTTTTGTGCACAAGCACTATGGATGAGCCAAACTTTAGAGGACTTTGATTTTCATCTAAAACATATAGAATTAAAATGTGACAACAAGAGTGCCATTGTTCTTACAAATATTCCGGTACACTATTCTAGATCCAAACATATAGATGTACGTCATCATTTCATAAGGGATCACATTAAGAGGGAAAATGATAGAATAAGTTTCATTGGCACGGACTCTCAACTTGCTGATATATTCACTAAAACTCTTCCTGATGAATGGTTTCAAATGTTAAGGTTGGAATTAGGAGTCTTAGACATCTGAGGATGAATAACATGTAAAATGCTAATGTTTTATGCAATTTGAGCAATCAAGACAACTCTGAAAATTACAAAATTTCTGCATAAGACTACTCTTAAGACCCCTAATCAGTATCAAAAAACACAATTTTAAAATCTTCATTTTTTTCACCTACTGTTTCCCGTGCTAGCGCTAGCACCGGCGCTAGCGTGAGTATCTGAATTTTGTGTTTTTCAAAATTTCTAAAAATTTACAAAAATATTTTAGTTCATATTTACTACTATAATTTTGTACTTCTGACTTTTGTTATTTTTGTTTTATTTATTTTATGAATAATCAACTACAATATTTCAAAATACAAAAATATGTTTTTTATGTTTTCCGGGTTTTTTTCATTAAAATTTTCAAAACAACAAAAAAATATGTATGATCTTTATTAGTAATATCAAGCATGTATGAATTCTATTATTTAGAATTATTTACAATGTTAAAACTTATTCCTTCAAATTACTATGAACATTGTTTTGTTTATCATGCTTTGATATATCTATTTAAAGTGCATCAATTGTATTTAAAAATATGTGTAGAACAAAGCTTAGCATGCTTCTAAGTATGAGTAAATGTATTGTGATTTATAATGATACTTTTACACTCACTTATGTTTCATAATGTACATATGTGTTTAAATCTATAAATGTTTGCTTGTGTATTGTAATTGTACAATGAATTAAAATTTGCATAAGTTTATTATCTACACTATATTGAATTGCACTTAAAAATTAAGAAAAGTGGTTTAAAAATTTTATTACGTTGGGTTTGCAAAACAAGTGTATTCGGAGAATGTTGTCTCACAAAAGTGAACAAAAAATAGACAAATATAACTCCACCAAGCACTACTTGAACCTCCCGTTAAGTCTTCATAAGCATTGTGAGGTTGAGCACCATGGAAAGAATAGTAAAGTGTATTGTGCAAACCTTAGTTATTACATCACTTTTTTTCTAAAAAAATTATGCAATAAAGTGTGTGAAAGTTAATATACATGTATTTTATTGTGCACTTTACTCTACATTTGTCTTGTATTTTGTGATTTAAATCAATTGTTAGCATTGCTCAAAATACACTTATGTGCACGTCATTATCTTTCATAACACTTCTTCTCATGAGTATTGGATTCTAATGCTTTATCTATACTACTCCTTATATAAGAAATGCACTAGATAACCTAGCATGATCTCTACAATGTTTTTGGTATCTCTTGAACTTAAAAATAAGTAACATTGTAGTATATTTTCTTTTTGATATGTTCGTTTCATGCTTGATAACTTTATGAAAATTATGAGATTTCAAAGAGGTTAAAACATCTTTACATTTTGAACTTAAACTCATATTTATACTTATGCTTTTCATGCTTTCAAAAGGATGTTTCATATAATCTTCCACTTGCTTACAACTCTTATCTTTTTATTTGAAATCTCTTATATACTATGCTTAAACTCTTAATCATTTCATATATTACAAAGGCTCGATCATGTTTTATAATTCCTAAGAAATGCTTCCTTACTACCCTCACCCCACCTTCTTTTGATAATACCGAAAAGGGGAGATTAATTGAAGAAAGCTAGAGGAGAAATCTAGAAGATTAAGGGGAGACTAATTCTTATAATTTAGGGGGAGTAAAGCATAAATTGCATTTATGTAGGGGGAGCATTAAGATAGTAGGAGTATGCACTATTCTCATGCTTATCATATACTATAGTTGCACTTTTATCTCGCTTATCATATACCATAAACACCTTTGTTGATTTCTTGCTAAGAGGATTTGTTATTATCAAAAGGGGGAGATTATTGGACATGTGTGTCACATCCCTTTGTTTGAGAATAACAAATCCAAAATTGTATTTGATCTTGCATGTCGTGTGTTTATAGTGTGCATGAACTATAGGTGCAATACTCCACATGAAGGAAGTAGCTTGGAACACCCAAACTGAACTAAAGCACTACCGCCAGCATTAGGGGTTAACGCAGGCGCTAGCGCTACCGCCAGCGCTAGCTCAAGTTCGTGCACACAAAGCCATGCCACCGACGGTTTCGCAACCGCTCTACACGAATGCTACCGCAGACGCTAGGACCTACCGCAGGCGCTATATCCAAGGTCTATAAATTGATGGCTTCTCTCTCGTTTTGGTTAGATCATCCTAGATAGAGTCCCTAGCCAAATTCCAGAGTTGTTACTCTTCCGAATTCTCATCTCCCACTCAAAGTCAAAGAAGAATTCTGGAGAAGGAAGCCATCATACTGCATCCGAAGAACGATCGCATCAACCTCGCTTGAGCCACAGCGGTCATTCATCATCAACTGCAGAAAATCTCATAGAGGGAGTCTTTATTTGTATTATTTCATTCCATTGTATTTTTATAGTTAAATCGCCTTGTGTTTGGTGACTAGGTCCTTGCGCGGCTTAGGGGGAATTCGCCGCGTTTATTGGTGACTAGGTCTAGGTGATTAGATCTAGGGGTGCTCAAGGCCATATCCGAGGAAGGATTGGATAGAGCAGCTTGAGGCCATATCCGGGGAAGGATAGGCTAAAGCCAACCGGTTCGTGGGAATACTAGTCGGTATAGAAAAGGAAAAATCATTTACTTTTGTACGCCTCCGATTTCTAGAGATATAGAAATCAAATTTATGTAAACACCTTTTTATATAATATAATCATGTATCTATTTGTGTTTACTTGATTTCTTTTATTTGGCATAAATTATAAAATTACAAATTACAATTGTTTCTTCTATTAAGCTAAATTGTTATTTCGTTCTAATTTACTTTAAACAGTTTAGTAAATCATCTAAAAATTTAAAAAGAATTTTATTCCCTTATTCACCCCCCCCCCCCCCCCTCTAAATGCGCCTATCGATCCAACAGTAGCTTCTCCTTGAGTCACTGCGTCATTGTCTTCCATAATAGCTGAAAGCGTTCCCATCTTCGGGCAACTGCTCATCGCATGTGGTCCTTTGCATAAGAAGCATCCTCCTTTTGGAATGAAGGCCTTCTTCTTCTCCTCGTACTTCTTCTAAGAGTCATGCCGCTGGAAGTTGGTCTTCTTGAAGTCACGCTTTTCTCCCCCACCTTTCCCTTAATCACCCTTGTCCTTCTTTGGCTTCGCTGCTTCTGGTGTTATTGAAACTCGATAAGGGATTCAGCTGTGGCAATAGCTTCGTCCAAGGTCTTGACTTCTCGGCGTTGGAGTTCTTGCTTTGCCCAATATTGAAGACCATCCACAAAGAAGAATAGTAAATCTTCATCCGACATGTTAGGGATTTGTAGCATCAAGGTGGTGAATTCTATGACGTACTCCGCGATGCTTCCCTTGTGCTTCAACTCCCTAAGCTTATTCTTTGCTTCATAAATGATATTTTCTGGATAGAAATGTCGTTTGAGCTCACCCTAGAACTCCTCCCAAGTACAATACGATACAATCCTTTCTCAATGTCGACCTGCTTTCTTCGCCACCAAAGAGAAGCAACATCCGATAAGTAATAAGAGTCTTGTCGTACCTTAGCGGCTTCGTCGACGAGGTTACACCCCTCGATTAATTGCTCCATTTGCCAAATGAAGTTTTCTACTTCTTTCGCGTCCGGCATGCCCACAAATGGCTCGGGCTTTGGAACCTCCATCCTTGGATTGCCCATTGCAATGTTGCCTCCATCATTAGCCACGAATCAGCAACAAATGGTGATTTCCTCCTTCATATCATCAAAGCTGATCCGCATCGCTTGAATTGTATCTTCCAACCTAGCAAGGTGTTCCTCCAACGCCGGGTGAGCATCAAGACAAGTCTGGGTAGACTCCTTGATGGATTCAAATTCTTCTAGAACATAGGACTCAAGAGTTTCGAAGTTACCTTCCACCTTCTCAACTCGGTCAGCCAGCATCATGAAGGTCTGATCCAAATGAGTTCCTTCCTGCGCCCTGCTATGATCCCTCTTTTACTTGCCTTGTTTATCCACTACCCTCCTGTCACGCTCATCAACAACGCTTGAGTTATTTGCCTCATTTGCCATAGCAGCACCACACAAACCAAACCCACCTGCCTCTGATACCAACTATCACGGACAAGTCCCCTTTGTTGGACATGTGTGTCACATCCCTTTGTTTGAGAATGACAAATCCCACATTGTATTTGATCTTTCTTGTCATATGTTTATAGTGTGCAGGAACTATAGGTGCAATAGTACTCCACAGGTAGAAAGTAGCATGGAACCATTTTTTGAACTGAAGCGCTACCGCAAGCGCTAGTAGCTACCACCTGGTGCTTGCATGAGTTCGTGCACACAACATCACGCCGCGACGGTTTCTTAACCGCTTCTACATGAACGCTACCGCAGGCGCTAGCGCTACCGCCTGGCGCTAGCTCGAGTTTGTGCACACAATGCCACACCGCGACGATTTCGTAACCGCTTCTACACGAATGCTACCATAGGCGCTAGGAGATACCGCAGGTGCTATCTCCAAGTTCTATAAAATGATGCCTTCTCTCTCGTTTTGATATATGATCCCAGAGAGAACTCATGTGCAAAATTTCAAGACCTGTTACTCTGCCGAAAGTTCATCTCCCACTCAATGACAAAGAAGATTTCTAGAGAAGGAAGCCATCACACTGCATCCAAAGAATGATCACTTCAACCTCGTTTATGCTACATCGGTCCTTCATCATCAACTCCAGAAATAATCATAAGAGGGAGTTTTTATTTGTATTATTTTTTATTATGAATCTTTGTAGTTAAATTGCCTTGTGTTTGCGACTAGGTCCTTGTGCAGCTTAGGGGGAATTCATCGCGTGAGTTGGTGACTAGGAATAGGTGATTAGATCTAGGGGGTGATCAAGGCCATATCCGGGGTTAGGATTGGCTAGAGCATCTTAAGGCCATGTTCGGGGAAGGATAGGCTAAAGCCAACCGGTTTGTGGGGATACGAGTCGGTATAGAAAAAGAAAAGATATTTACATTTGTACGCCTCCTATTTCTAGCGATATTGAAATCAAATTTATGTAACCACTTATCATATAATACAATCATGTCTCTATTTGTGTTTACTTGATTTATCTCATTTGGCAAAAATTTTATTATTGCAAATTACTTTTTGCTAAATTGTTATTTTGCTCTCTCTTACTAAAAAACAATTTAGTAATATTCATAAAATTATAAAAAGAATTTTTATTCCCTTATTCACCCACCTCTAAGGGCGCCTATTGACCAACAAGTCGTATCTGAGAGCAGGCTATTCCAAATCGGTATAAAAACCAGGAATAATGACGTCTTATGATCTCGCTTTTTCTGAGGGACAGGGAATTAGTAGACCTCCACTATTTACTGGATCAGATTATAATTATTGGAAAAATAGGGTGAGATGTTTTCTTGTGACCCTAGATATTGAGGTGTGGAATATGGTAGAAGAGGAATACTCTCCTCCTACATTTGTAGTTGGAGAGGTAACATTAGAAAAACCTAAGGATAAATGGGATGACAGGGATAAACTTAAATGCAAAAATAACGCCAAGGCCATGAATGCTTTATTTTATGCGTTAGATATAAATGAATTTAATAGAATTTCTGCATGTACTACTGCAAATTATATTTGGAATCATTTGAAAATTACTCATGAAGGTACTTCGCAGGTTAAAGATTCAAGACTTTTCCAACTGGAGTCAGAATATGAAAAGTTCAGGATGGATGAAAGCGAAGATATCGATGCAATGTACACTCGCTTCACCAAGATCGTCAATGCCTCAAAAGCACTTGGAAAAACATTCTCCAACGGCGACTTGATCCGAAAGATTTTTCAATCCCTTCCTCCAAAATTCAATCTGAAGGTGACGGCTATCTCAGAGTCGCACAATCTAAGAATGCTCCCGGTTGAGAGCCTTATTGGGAATCTCAAAACCCATAAGGTTGCACTCAAGATTCAATACGATGAATACAATAAGGAGCCAAAGAAGTTGGCGTTGGCACTAAAATCAAAGAAGGAGTGCCAAGAGAATGAGTATGAGGACGAGGATGAAGAAAGTCTCTTGGTAAAAAACTTCCGAAAGTTCATGGGAAATCCAGAAAGGAGAAACACCTTTCGGAAATATCTCCAAAAGGATGGAAGATGGAAAGGGTCATCTTCAAAGAAGGAAAAGGAGAGCGACGGTGAAGAAGAAAGACCTCCTCCAGAATGTTATCACTGCAGGAAGACCGGGCATATTCGGAACCAGTACCCAAAATTTTTGAAGGAGAAAAAGGAAAAGAGGAAAGTGCTAAAAGATAAAACATGGGATGACTCCTCCTCCTCCTCTGAAGAATCAAGCGGATCTTCATCAAGCGAAGATGAGGAAGCAAACATATGGCTCATGGGACATGGAAATGATGATGATGATACCAGTGTTCTTAGCGACACTGGGGTAACTCCTCCCACTTATAATGAATTGTTTAATGAATTTCTTGAAAATTGCAAAGCTTTTGATAAAAATATGAAAGATAGCATTTTATTGAATCGTGAAAATGAATCTCTAATTAAAGAAAATCAAAAGCTTTCCAAAAAATTAATTGTTTTAGAAAAAAGAAAGGTTTCTTGCCAAGAGTGTGATCACTCCATTAAGATGGCAAAAGATATTGAAGATTCTGTTTCGAAAGCCCTCTCCCATGCCAAAACTCTTACAAAAGAGAAGGGGAAATTAGAAAGGAAGTTAGAAGCCTCTCTTTTGCAAATTAAAAATAATAAAAAAAGGTTTTGAAAATTGGTGTGTCATGCTTGTGAAAGAAAATTCATCACTTAAAGCACAAGTTCAAGATCTCACCATGGCCATTAAAAAATTTGGAATAGGCAAACAATCACTGGATATGATTCTAGGGAACCAGTGCTACGGATCAGGAAAATTTGGGCTCAGATATCGAGGAGAGAGCTACAGCCCGACGCTATCCACTAATGCTGGCTCTAGCACCTCATACAAAAATCCAGCCTTTTCTTTTACAAAGTTTTTTTCTTCTATAAATCTGATTCCTTCCAGTAAGAAAAAATTTCTAGAAAAGGGTTTCAACCGACTTTATTACGTGTGCAAACTGTTATAGGTTTGGTCACACGTCTTGTTCTTGCTGGAAATTAAAACAAACAACTTTAAATAAAATTTGGGTACCTAAGGCTTCCACTTATTCTATGGGTGGTACCACTTGGGTATCCGGATCTTTACTCTCATCTTCTTTCTAGATGTGCAAGAAGGCTAAGGACAATGAAGACGTATGGTACTTGGATTCTGGATGCTCCAAGCACATGACGGGAAATAAAGCAAAGTTCCTTAGCCTAGAAAAGAAGAAGGGAGGGATCGTGACTTTTGGCGATAACGGAAAAAGGGAGGATCATGGGAATTGGTATAGTTGGTAACGAATCCTTTACAATATCTAATGTTCTTTTTGTGAAAGGGTTAAAACACAATCTTATTTCTATTAGTCAATTATGCGATAAAGGATTCGATGTTTTATTTGAATCTTCTACTAATTTATGCAAAATATCCAATTCTACTACAAAAGATATTTTACTAACTGCACCAAGAATACATAATGTTTATATAGTTTCTTTTCATGATCTTTCTAAATCATCTATAAAATGTTTTATCACTAAAAATGATGAATTAGAACTTTGGCATAGATGGGTAGGACATGCTAGCACAAAGCTTATTATAAGACTTGCCAAAAGTGATTTAATTAGAGGATTGCCTAGGTTAAATGGAACTTTACCTTCACTTTGTTCATCATGTCAAAAAGGTAAATTAACTAGATCTTCTTTCAAAAGTAAAAATTTCATTTCTACTACAAGACCCTTCACAATTAATTCATATGGATCTTTTTGGTCCCGTTAGCACCGCAAGTCTTGGTGGGAGATTATATACATATGTTTTAATATATGATTTTTCAAGATATTGTTGGACATTATTTCTCTCATCCAAATCTGATGCGTTTGGCAAATTTGCAAAATTATGTACTCGTATTCAAAATGAAAGTGATTTAAAAATTATATTCATTCGCTCGGATCATGGAGGAGAATTTGAAAATGAAAAGTTTACATCTTTTTGTGATATGTTAGGCATTAAACACGAGTTCTCCGCACCACGCACAACACAATAAAATGGTGTTGTAGAAAGAGAGAATAGGACACTTCAAGAACTAGCACGCACTATGCTATGTGAATATAAATTGCCTAAGTACTTTTGGGCCGAAGTCATAAATACATCATGTTATGTTATGAATAGAATCATGCTTCGCCCATCTCTTAATCACACACCTTATGAACGCCTAACGTATCCTACTTCAAAGTTTTTGGTTATAAATGTTTTATTTAGAATACTAAAGATAGCTTGGGATAGTTTGATGAAAAATGCGATGAAGGAACTTTTCTTGGATACTCTTCAACGAGTAAAGCTTATAGAATTTTTAATAAAAGAACTAGTAAAGTTGAAGAGTCGATTAATGCAAAATATGATGAGCTTGTTCCTTGTGTAGAAAGACTTTCTGCGGGCAAAGAGGATGATCTCTTACCACCTTTGGAGCATGGTGACGAGGAACCTTCCAAAGAAGAGGAAGAGGATGCCAAGGAAGATGATTATGTACCTCCAAGCGCCTTTAAATTTACAAAAGATCATCCACGAGAACTAATAATTGGTGAACCATCTATTGGGGTAAGAACTCGCTCTTCTCTTCATGAATCTTATTCAAATATATGTTTTGTTTCCGAAATAGAACCAAAAACCGCTTCTACCGCTTTAAATGATGAATTTTGGTTTTTGGCTATGAATGAAGAGTTAGAACAATTTGAATGACATAATGTTTGGAAACTAGTAGAAAGACAATCTAATCACCCAGTTGTAGGTGTAAACTAGAATTTTAAAAATAAATTAGATGGTGAGTCTAGAATCATTAGAAATAAGGCACGCTTAGTTGCACAAGGATATTCACAAATTGAGGGGATAGACTTTGATGAAACTTTTGCTCCCGTTGCTAGGTTGGAATATATACGAATTTTTCTAGCATTTGCAAGCTTTAAAAGAATAAAACTGTTTCAAATGGTTGTAAGAAGTGCTTTTCTAAACGGGTTTGTAAAAGAAGAAGTTTATGTTGAACAACCCCCCGGTTTTATTAGTGAAAAATTTCCCAATCATGTTTATTAACTAGAAAAGCGCTTTATGGTTTAAAACAAGCGCCTCGTGTATAGTATGAAAGACTTACATCATTTTTATTAAAGCACGGTTATATTATGGGAAGTGACGATAATACTCTCTTTATTAAGTACAATAATGATGATATGATTATTTTACAAATATATGTTGATGATATAATCTTTGGATATACTAATGAAGAGTTGTGTAATGAAGTTATTTTAGTGAGGAAAAATGAATTTGAAATGAGTCTAGCAGGAGAACTTTCTTATTTTCTTGGTTTTCAAATATCACAAAGAATTGATGGTATTTTTATATGTCAAACTAAATATGTCTTTGATATGCTTAAACACTTTGGATTTGAAAACCTTAAACATGCTTCTACACCAATGAGTGCATCACTAAAATTAGGAAAAGATGAATCGGGAATTTCAATTGATCAAACATTATATGGAGGTATGATAGGATCTCTACTTTATCTAAGTGCAACTAGACATGATATTATGTTTGTCGTATGCTTATGTGCTCGATTTCAACCAATCCAAAAGAATCTCGTTTAAAAGCGGTAAAATGAATTTTTATATATCTAATTGGGTCATCTAGATTAGGATTATGGTACCCGCATAATTCATTTACACTTTATGACTATTCTGATTCGAACTATGCCGGATGCTCACTTGATAGAAAAAATACTAGCGGTACTTGCCATTTTCTAGGACCTTCATTAGTTACATGGTCTACTAGGAAACAAAATTCTGTTGCACTCTCCACCACGGAGGCCGAATATATTGCATTAGGGAGTTGTTGTGCACAAGCACTATGGATGAGCCAAACTCTAGAGGACTTTGGTTTTCATCTAAAACATATTGAATTAAAATGTGACAACAAAAGTGCCATTGATCTTACAAATAATCTAGTATATCATTATAGATCCAAACATATAGATGTACGTCATCAATTCATAAGGGATCACATTAAGAAGGAAAATGTTAGGATAAGTTTCATTGGCACAGACTCTCAATTTGTTGATATATTCACTAAACCTATTCCCGATGCAAGGTTTCAAATGTTAAAGTTAGAATTAGGAGTCTTAGACATCTTAGGATGAGTTATTTGAAAAACGCTAAAGTTTTATGCAATTTGAGCAATCAAGACATCTCCAAAAATTACAAAATTTTTGCATAAGACTACTCTAAGGACTATTATTCAATATCAAAAAGTGAAAATTTAAAATTCTCAAAAAATCACTTACTGTTTTCCGCACTAGCACTAGAGTCGGCGCTAGCGTGGGTGTTTGTTTTATTTATATTATGAAAAATCAACTACAAAAGTTCAAAATTCAAAAATACAAAAATATGTTTTTATGGTTTTATGTTTTTTCTTTCATTAAAAAATTTCAAAACAACAAAAAAACTGTATGATCTTTATTGCTAATATCAAGCATGTATGGATTCTATTATTTAAAATTATTTACAATGTTAAAACTGTTGGACATGTGTGTCACATCCCTTTGTTTGAGAATAACAAATCCCATATTGTATTTGATATTGCTTGTAGTGTGTTTATAGTGTGCATGAACTATAGGTGCAATACTCCACAGGTATAAAGCAGCTTGGAACAATCTTTTGAAAGGAGCAGCGCTACCGCCAGCGCTATCACTAACGCCAGCACTAACGCCAGCGCTATCGCTAACGCCAGGCGCTAGCTCAGTTGGTTTTGTCTCAGCGGTTTCCTTAGCGCTACCGCCAGCGCTAGCGCTACCGCCTGGAGCTATTTCGAGTTCGTACACAGCGTCGCGCCTTCGACAGTTCCGCAACCGCTCAACACGACCGCTACCGCCAGCGCTATTGCTACCGCAGGCGCTATCTCAAGTTCGTACAGAGAGCCAGGCAGTCGACGGTTTTTGAAACCGCTCCACACGAACGCTATCGCATGCGCTATCAGCTACCGCAGGCGCTAGCTCCAAGATCTATAAAACGATGTGTTCTCTCTCGTTTTGGATTAGAACTTCCAGATACATTACTTGTGCCCAAACTCTCATGTTGCTACTCTGCCAAAGTATCATCTCCCACTCAAAGCCAAAGAAGAAATTCTGGAGAAGGAAGCCATCACACTGCATCCGAAGAACGATCGCTTCGACCTCACTTGTGCTTCAGCGATCCTTCATCCTCATCTCCAGAAATCTCAAGAGGGAGTTTTTCTTGTTATTTACTTCACTTCTTTATTTGTATCTTGTAGTGAAATTGCCTTGTTTTTGGCGACTAGGTCCTTGCGCGGCTTAGGGGAATTCGCCACGTGAGTTGGCGACTAGGTCTAGGGGATTAGATCTAGGAGGTGCTCAAGGCCATATCCGGGGAAGGATTGGCTAGAGCGGCTTGAGGCCTTATCCGGGGAAGGATAGGCTAAAGCCAACCGGTTCGTGGGGATACGAGTCGGTATAGAAAATGAAAAGAAATTCACTTTTGTACGCCTCCGATTTCTAGCGATATTGAAATCAAATTTTGTACACCCTTTTTATATAATGCAATCATGATTATATTTGTGTTTATTTGATTTCTCACAATTGGCGTAAAATTACATTATTACAAAATTGTTATTACTAAATTGTCAATTATTTCCTATTAATCAAAAACAACTTAGTAATTATCTTAACAATTATAAAAAGAATTTTATTCCCTTATTCACCCCCCTCTAAGGGCGCCGTAAGATCCAACAAGTGGTATCAGAGCGCAGGTTATTCCAAACGGTTTAAAAACCAGGAATAATGGCATCTTATGATCTCACTTTTTCCGAGGGTCAGGGAATTAGTAGACCTCCACTATTTACTGGGTCAGATTATAATTATTGGAAAAATAGGATGCGTTGTTTTCTAATGACCCTAGATATTGAGGTCTGGAACATGGTAGAAGAAGAATACACTCCTCCTACATTTGTAGTTGGAGAGGTTATGTTAAAAAAACCCAAAGATAAATGGGATGATCGGGATAAACTCAAATGTAAAAATAACGCAAAAGCCATGAATGCTCTATTTTGTGCGTTAGATAGAAATGAATTTAATAGAATTTCTGCATGTACTACTGCTTATGAAATTTGGAATCATTTAAAAGTTACTCATGAAGGTACATCGCAGGTTAAAGATTCCAAGCTTTTTCAACTAGAGTCGGAATATGAAAAATTCTGAATGGATGAAAGCGAAGATGTTGATGGTATGTACACGCGCTTCACCAAGATCGTCAATGCCTCAAAAGATCTTGGAAAGACTTTCTCAAATGGCGACTTGGTCCGTAAGATCCCTCGTTCTCTTCCTCCAAAATTCAACCCAAAGGTGACGGCTATTTCGAAGTCGCGCAACTTAAGGACGCTCCAAGTTGAGAGCCTCATTTGGAATCTAAAAACCCATGAGGTGGAACTCCAAATCCAATTTGATGAATACAACAAGGAGCCAAAGAAGAAGGCGTTGGCACTAAAATCAAAGAAAGAGTGCCAAGAGGATGAGGATGAAGATGAAGAAAGTCTTTTTGTAAAGAACTTCCGAAAGTTCATGAGGAATCTGAAAAGGAGAAACACCTTCCAGAAATATTTCCAAAAGGAAGGAAGATGGAAAGAGTGCCAAGAGGATGAGGATGAAGATGAAGAAAGTCTTTTGGTGAAGAACTTCCGAAAGTTCATGCGCAATCCGGAAAGGAGAAACACCTTTCGAAAATATTTCCAAAAGGGTGAAAGATGGAAAGGGTCATCTTCAAAGAAGGAAAAAGAGAGCGACAATGAAGAATAGAGACCTCCACCGGAATGCTATCATTGTGGGAAGACGGGGCACATTCGGAGCCAGTGCCCAAAGTTCTTGAAGGAGTAGAAAGAAAAACGGCACAAAGGGAAAGAGAAGAAGAAAGAGCTAAAAGCTAGAACATGGGATGACTCCTCCTCCTCCTCCGAAGAATCAAGTGGGTCTTCATCAAGCGAAGATGAGGAAGCAAACATGTGCCTCATGGGACATGGAAACGATGGCGATGACACCGGTGTTCATAGCGACACTGAGGTAACTCCTCCCACTTATGATGAATTGTTTAATGAATTTCTTGAAACTTGCAAAGCTTTTGATAAAAATATGAAAGATAGTATTTTATTAAATCGTGAAAATGAATCTCTTATTAAAGAAAATCAAAAGCTTTCCAAAAAGGTAATTGTTTTAGAAAAAAGAAAGGTTTCTTGCCAAGAATGTGATCACTCCACAAAATTGGCAAAAGATATAGAAGAGTCACTTTCTAAAGCCCTCTCTCATGCCAAAACTCTTACAAAAGAGAAGGGGGAATTAGAAAGGAAATTGGAAGCCTCTCTTTTGCAAATCAAAAACAATAAAAAAGGTTTTGAAAATAGGTGTGTCATGCTTGTGAAAGAAAATTCTTCACTTAAAGCACAAGTTCATGATCTCACCATGGCCATTAAAAGATTTGGAATAGGCCAAAAATCACTGGACATGATTTTAAGGAACCAGTGCCATGGTTTTGGAATGTTTGGGCTCAGATATCGAGGAGAGGGCAACCGCCCGGCGCTAGCACCTCATACCAGAAACCTGAAATTTCTTTTTCAAAATGCTTTCCTTCTGAAAATCAAATTTATTCCAGCAAGAAAATTTTCCAGAAAAGGGTCTCAACCCCCTTAATTTCGTGTGCAAACTGTTATAGGTTGCGTCACACAACTAGTTCTTGCAGAAAAATAAAACAAAATAATTTAAAGCAAATCTTGGTACCTAAGGCTTCCACTTATTCTATGGGTGGTTCCACTTAGGTATCCGGATCTTTACTCTCATCTTCTTTCTAGATGTGCAGGCAGGCTAAGGACAATGAAGACGTGTGGAACTTGGATTCAGGATGCTCCAAGCACATGATGGGCAATAAAGCAAAGTTCCTTAGCCTAGAAAGGAAGAAGGGAGGGATCGTAACGTTTGGTGACAACGGAAAAGGAAGGATCATGGGAATTGGTACAGTTGGTAACGAATCCTTCACTATATCAAATGTTCTTTATGTAAAAGGGATAAAACATAATCTTAGTTCAATTAGCCAATTATGTGATAAAGGATTAGATGTTTTATTTGAATCTTCTGCTAATCTATGTAAAATATCTAATCTTATTACAAACAATATTTTACTAACTACACCAAGAATACACAATGTTTATATAGTTTCATTTCATGATCTTTCAAAATCATCTTTAAAATGTTTTATTACCAAAAATGATGAACTTGAACTTTGGCATAGAAGGCTAGGACATGCTAGCACAAAGCTTATTGTAAAACTTGCCAAAAGAGATTCAATTATAGGATTGCCTAGATTAAATGGAAATTTACCTTCACTTTGTTCACCATGTCAAAAAGGTAAAATTACTAGATCCTCTTTCAAAAGTAAAAAATGTTATTTCTACTACAAGACCTTTGCAATTAATTCATATGGATCTTATTGGTCCCGTTAGCACCGCAAGTCTTGGCGGTAGATTATATACATATGTTTTAATAGATGATTTTTCTAGATATAGTTGGACAATATTTCTATCATCCAAATCCGAAGCGTTTTGTGAATTTTCAAAATTATGTACTCGTATTCAAAATGAAAGTGATTTAAAAATTAAATGCATTCGCTCGGATCATGGAGGAGAATTTGAAAATGAAAAATTTACATCTTATTGTGATATGTTAGGCATAAAACATGAGTTCTTCGCACCACGCTAACCATAACAAAATGGTGTTGTAGAAAGCAAGAATAGGACACTTCAAGAGCTTGCACACACTATGTTATATGAATATAAATTACCTAACTCCTTTTGGGACGAAGCCGTAAACACATCATGTTATGTTATAAATAGAATCATGCTTCGCCCATCTTTAAATCTCACACCATATGAACTTTATTTTCAAAAGAAGCCTAATGTATCTTACTTCAAAGTTTTTGGTTGTAAATGCTTCATTTTAAATACAAAATATAGCTTGGGAAAGTTTGATGAAAATGTGATGAAGGAACATTTCTTTGATACTCTTCAACTTGTAAAGCTTATAGAGTTTTTAATAAAAGAACTAGAAAAGTTGAAGAGTCAATTAATGTGAAATTTGATGAGCTTGTTCCTTGTATAGAAAGACTTTCCGCAGGCAAAGAGGATGATCTATTACCTCCTTTGGAGCATGGTGATGAAGAACCTTCCAAAGAAGAAGAAGAGGAGGCCAAGAAAGATGAATATGTACCTCCAAGCGTCTTAAAATTCACAAAGGATCATCCACGGGAACTTATAATTAGTGAACCATCCATCGGGGTAAGAACTCGCTCTTCTCTTCATGAATCTTTTTCAAATATTTGTTTTGTTTCCGAAATAGAACCAAAAACCGTTTCTACCACTTTAAACGATGAATTTTGGTTTTTGGCTATGAATGAAGAGTTAGAACAATTTGAGCGACATAATGTTTGGAAATTAGTTGAAAGACCATCTAATCACCCGGTTGTAGGCATAAAATGGATTTTCAAAAATAAATTAGATGGTGAGTCTAGAATATCTAGAAATAAAGCACGCTTAGTAGCACAAGGATATTCACAAATCAAGGGGATAGATTTTGATGAATCTTTTGCACCCGTAGCTAGATTGAAGTCTATAAGAATTTTTCTAGCATTTGCAAGCTTTAACAGAATAAAACTATTTCAAATGGATGTGAAAAGTGCGTTTCTAAACGGGTTTGTACAAGAAGAAGTTTATGTTGAACAACCCCCTGGTTTTATTAATGAAAAATTTCCAAATCATGTTTATAAACTAGAAAAAGCGCTTTATGGTTTAAAACAAGCGCCCCGTGCATGGTATAAAAGACTTACATCTTTTTTATTGAAGCACGGTTATATTATGGGAAGTGCGGATAATACTCTCTTCATTAAGCACAATAATGATGATATGATTATTTTACAAATATATGTTGATGATATAATATTTGGATCTACTAATGAAGAGATGTGTAATGAAGTTATTTTAGTGATGAAAAATGAATTTGAAATGAGTCTAGTAGGAGAACTTTCTTATTTCCTTGGTTTTCAAATATCTCAAAGAATTGATGGTATCTTTGTTTGTCAAACAAAATATGTCCATGATATGCTTAAACGTTTTGGATTTGAAAACCTTAAACATGCTTCTACACCAATGAGTGCGTCACTTAAATTAGGAAAAGATGAATCGGGAATTTCAATTGATCAAACCTTATATAGAGGTATGATAGGATCCCTACTTTATCTTAGTGCAACTAGACCCGATATTATGTTTGTCGTATGCTTATGTGCTCGATTTCAAGCCAAACCAAAAGAATCTCATTTAAAAGCGGTAAAACAAATTTTTAGATATCTCATTGGGTCATCTAAATTAGGATTATGGTACCCACATAATGATTCATTTACATTGCATGGCTATTCTGATTCGGATTATGCCGGTTGTTCACTTGATAGAAAAAGCACTACTGGTACTTGTCATTTTCTAGGACCTTCATTAGTTGCATGGTCTGGTAGGAAACAAAATTCGGATGCACTCTCCACCACGGAGGCCGAATACATAGCATTAGGGAGTTGTTGTGCACAAGCACTATGGATGAGCCAAACTTTAGAGGACTTTGGTTTTCACCTAAAACTTATTGAATTAAAATGTGACAACAAAAGTGCCATTGATCTCACAAATAATCCGGTACACCACTCTAGATCCAAACATATAGATGTGCGTCATCATTTCATAAGGGATCACATTAAAAAGGAAAATGTAAGGATTAGTTTCATTGGCACGGACTCTCAACTTGCTGATATATTTACTAAACCTCTTCCCGATGCAAGGTTTCAAATGTTAAGATTGGAATTATGAGTCTTAGACATCTTAGGATGAATAACATGTAAAACGCTAATGTTTAATGCAATTTGAGCAATCAAAATATCTCTGAATATTATACAATTTCTGCATAAGACTACACTTAAGACCCCTAATCAATATCAAAAATCAAAAATTTAAAATTCCTAAAAAATCGTGTACAGTTTGTCGCGCTATCACTAGCGTCGGCGCTAGCGTAGGTTTTGGAATTTTCTAATTTTCAAAATTTCTAAAAATCTCTAAAAATATTTCAGTCTATATGTACTACTTTGTTTTTGTATTTCTGACATTTGTTATTTTTGTTTTCTTCATATTATGAAAAATCAACTACGAAAATTCAAAATTCAAAATTACAAAAATATTTTTTTTGTTATTTGTGTTTTATTCATATTATGAAAAATCTACTACAACAATTCAAAATTCAAAAAATACAAAATAATGTTTTTGTGATTTTCTGTTTTTATTTGATTTAAAAATGATAAAACAAAAAAAACTGTATGATCTTTATTGCCAATATCAAGCATGTATGAATTCTATTATTTAGAATTATTTACAATGTTAAAACATATTCTTTCAAATTACTGTGAACATTGTTTTGTTTATCATGCTTTGATATATCTATTTAAAGTGCATCAATTGTATTGAAAAATGTGTAGAACCAAGCTTAGCATGCCTCTAAGTATGAGTAAATGTTTTTATGATTGATAATGATACATTTCACTCACTTATTTTGGTAATTAACATGTATGTCTAAATCTAAAAATGCTTGTTTGTGTATTGTATTTGTACAATGAATTAAAACTTGCATAAGTTTATTGCCTACACTATATTTGAATTGCACTTATGAAATTTAGAAAAGTGGTTAAGTTAAAAATTTTGGTTTGCAAAACAAGTGTATTCGGAGAATGTTGTCTCACAAATGTGAACAAAAAATTATATATGTAGACAAATATAAACTCCACCAAGCACTACTTGAACCTCCTGATAAGTCTTCATAAGCATTATGAGGTTGAGCACCTTGGAAAGAATAGTAAAGTGTCTGGTGCAAACCTTAGTTATTACACCACTTTGTTAAAAAATTATGTGCATTAAAAGTGTGTGAAAGTAATTTACTTGTGTTTTATTGTGCACTTTACTTTACAAATGTCTTGTATTTTGATGATTTAAATCCATTGTTAACATTGCTCAAAATACACTTATGTGAACATCATTATCTTTCATAACACTTCTTCTCATGAGTATTGGATTCTAATGCTTTATCTATACTACTCTTTATATAAAAATGCACTAGATAACCTAGCATGATCTCTACAATGTTTTGGTATTTCTTGAACTTAGAATTAAGTAACTTTGTAGTATAATATCTCTTTGATATGTTCGTTTCATGCTTGGTATCTTTATGAAAAACTTTGAGATTTCAAAAAGGTTACAATATCTTTACATTTATGAACTTACACTCTTATTTATAAATTTTTCATGCTTACAAAAAGATGTTTCTTATAATCTTCCGCTATGCTAAAACTCTTATCTATTTCTTTGAAATCTCTTCAATACTATACTTAAACTCTTTATCATTCTTTATATTTTGAAAAGCTCGATCATGCTTTATCATTTATAAGAAATGTCTCCTTACTACCCTCACCCCACCTTCTTTTGATAAATACCAAAAGGGGAAGATTAATTGAAGAAATCTATATAGGAGAAATATAGAAGATTAAGGGGAGAATGTAATCTATCATTTAGGGGGAGTAACACATAATTGCATTTATGTAGGGGGAGCATTAAGATAGGGGGAGTATGCACATTATCATGCATATCATTTACTATAGTTGCACTTTTATCTTGCTTATCTTATCTATAAACACTATTGTTGATTTCTTGCTTAAAGGATTTGTTATTATCAAAAGGGGGAGATTGTTGGACATGTGTGTCACATCCCTTTGTTTGAGAATAACAAATCCCATATTGTATTTGATATTGCTTGTAGTGTGTTTATAGTGTGCAGGAACTATAGGTGCAATACTCCACAGGTATAAAGCAGCTTGGAACAATCTTTTGAAAGGAGCAGCGCTACCGCCTGCGCTATCGCTAACGCCAGCACTAACGTCAGTGCTATCGCTAACGCCAAGCGCTAGCTCAGTTGGTTTCGTCTCAATGGTTTCTTTAGCGCTACCGCCTGGCGCTATCTCAAGTTCGTACACAGCGCCGCGCCTTCGACGGTTCTGCAACCGCTCAACACGACCGCTACCGCCAGCGCTATCGCTACCGCAGGCGCTATCTCAAATTCGTGCAAAGAGCGACGCAATCGATGGTTTTTGCAACCGCTCCACACTAACGCTACCGCAGGCGCTATCAGCTACCACAGGCGTTAGCTCCAAGATCTATAAAACGATATGTTCTCTCTCGTTTTGGGTTAGAACTTCCAGAGACATTACTTGTGCCCAAACTCTCGTGCTGCTACTCTGCCAAAACATCAACTCCCACTCAAAGACAAAGAAGAAATTCTGGAGAAGGAAGCCATCACGCTGCATCCGAAGAACGATCGCTTCGACCTCACTTGTGCTTCAGCGATCCTTCATCCTCATCTCCAGAAATCTCAAGAGGGAGTTTTGCTTTTTATTTACTTCACTTCTTTATTTGTATCTTGTAGTGAAATTGCCTTGTTTTTGGCGACTAGGTCCTTGCGCGGCTTCGGGGGAATTCGCCGCGTGAGTTGGCGACTAGGTCTAGGGGATTAGATCTAGGGGTGCTCAAGGCCATATCCGGGGAAGGATTGGCTAGAGCGGCTTGACGCCTTATCTCGGGAAGGATAGGCTAAAGCCAACCGGTTCGTGGGGATACGAGTCGGTATAGAAAAGGAAAAGAAATTCACTTTTGTACGCCTTCGATTTCAAGCGATATTGAAATCAAATTTTGTAAACACCCTTTTTATATAATGCACTCATGATTATATTTGTGTTTATTTGATTTCTCACAATTAGCGTAAAATTACATTATTGCAAAATTATTATTACTAAATTGTCATCTTATTTCCTATTAATCAAAAGCAACTTAGTAATTATCTTAAAAATTATAAAAAGAATTTTATTCCCTTAGTCACCCCCCTCTAAGGGCGCCGTAAGATCCAACAAAAACCTCACTACAACAAACTGCATATGTTGTAAGGACTGAAATATAACTAAAACACAGTTTGCTACTAATAGTTATATTTAGTAACAAAATTTTTTTGTTGTTACAAAAAAGTACTTATTTGTAACCAATATTTTAAATTTTGTTACAATAATAATTAATTCGTTACTATAACTGTAAGTATTTGTAACAACATTAATGTTACGTTACAAATAGAAAATTTTTCTCACAATAAGTATCAATTGCAACCACATCATGAAAGTTTTTTGTGACAAAGATATTGTCCTTACTAATAGTAATATTTTATTATTAAAGTTTTGTTACAAAAAATATATCATATTTTATTTTCAATTTTTATACTATTTTATTATCAAAGTTTTGAATTATTATTTTTTTTGAAAAAAATAAAACGAAAAATTTGTATGCGCGCGACAGTACCTCGCCTCGATAGTGCTCTAACGCGACGACAGTACTCCTACAGCTCGCAAACATTCGTGCGCGGCTGTCGCAGATATGTGGTATTATTGCGATATGTATTTTTGCGTACGGGTTTTTTTTATAAATCTTTAACTTTTTATAAAAGTTTTTCTGCCTCTCTCTCATGCATCTCTCTCTCTCACACATGAATGAATGAAATATACAGATGAAAATTTCCCTCCATAAAATTTTGAACAAAACAAAACAAAAAATTAAAAATATATTAAATGTAAAAATGAATGCAAATTAATATGACATTAATTTTTTAATATAATTTTGGAATTAAAATAAAATCACGCACGAACCCTCGTGCACGCAAATGCACTCTCGCGCGCACGCAAATGCACTCTCGCGCGCACGCAAATGCACTCTCGCGCGCACGCAAATGCACTCTCGCGTGCATGCAAATACACTCTCGCGTGCACGCAAATGCACTCTCGTGCGTGCATTTTTCCTTTTTTTGCTTGAGAGCTAGCGCGTATTGCATGTGTCGGGGCTCAAACACAGACACATGCACACACACAGACACGGACAACCAAACACACACAAACATCCATTTGCGAGCTGTAGTAATGTATTTCATGTACGCCCGCCGCCGTTGTCTCCCATCTCTTCGACGATCGCCGCCGCCGTCGCCTCTCTCTTCCACGGCCGCCGCCATCGTCGTTCTCTTTCTCGGTCGTCGCCGCGCGCCGTTCTCTTCCTCTAGTTTATTAAGTTTTGTCTATTTCCTTCCCTCTCACATTAATGAAATATATGGAGGCAAATTTCTCTCTATAAAATTTTGCACAAAACAAATCAAAAAATTTAAAATATATTAATATAATTTTTGAATAAAAATAACGATTGCGCATTGGCCCCGCATGCACGTATATTTTTCCATTGTGCATAGGGGTGAAACAATTGTACCCTTCAAGCGCCTATTTTTCGCTCGGGCGCGTGCTTTTCACTCGGATGCGCGTTTTATTTCTTATTTTTCGCTAGATCAACTGAAAGTGCACATGAGACCCATGTTCCCCGCTCGACAATACCCCAGCCTCGACATTGCCCGACAGTGCACATGAGCTTTAAATAAGATTTATATATTTTTAAATAAGATTTATCCGTTTATGTATTTTAATTATATATAAACGTGTATAAAATTTTATGTAAAATTTTATAAAACGTTTTTATAAAAAATTCATATAAAGTTTTTATATAAAACTTTACGAGCAGTAAAGTTTGTATATAAAAATTTACGAGCAGCTCCGGACGGGCTTCGCCCGTGCTCGCTGGCTTTTAGCGGGCTGCGCCCGCATTCAAGCGGGTCGTGCTCACATTCTACAGTACCCGGCCGGCGACGGTTGGCTTCGCCCGCCCCCGGCGGGCTTCGCCCGTAACATATACATATGAGTACTCAAAATGACCGCAAAAAAATATACATCAATATTTTATAAATTTTTTTTTCAAAAAACATTTATATTTTATCAAAAAATCCTTTTAAAGTTTCTTTATATATAGTACTTAAAGATATATAAAGTTTATTTATATAAAATTTTATAAAAATTGTTATATGAAGTTTTAATAAAACTTTAAATACATGTCATATTTATAAAAAGAAAGTCATAGGTACATGTCATATCGATAAATAAAATAAAACACGTGGTTCAATAATTAAGCTTGCATTATTTACTTTTTAAATAATATTTACTTTTAAGTCTAAACATAGACATCTATGTGGTATTATTGCGGCATGAGTATTTTCGCCCGCACAGAATTTGCTAGCTGCAGGAGCGTCGTCGCATAATTGGGATAGTACTAGTACTATTGAAGTGGGGGTAACGTCACATTGGCACAGATGACACAGACACACACACACAGAGACACTCACACAGAGACAGGCACAGACATAGACAAACATAGTCTCACGAATTACCTCCGCCCAATTTCAACCGCTAGCTCTCGGACGCTCGATCAACTGATAGTGCACAGGAAGCCCTGTTACCCGCACGACAGTACCCCCGCCTCGATATTGCCCTGGCGTGATGGCGCTCCTACAACTCGCAAACCCCCGTGCGTGACCGTCGTAGACATGTGGTACTATATTATGGCATGGGTATTTTCGCGCGCAGGGGTTTGCGAGCTGCAGGAGAGACATCGTGTTGGGATACTATCGAGGCGGGGGTAATGTCGCGCGGGGAACGAGCGCTTCCTATATATGCACTGCTAGTTGAACGAGCGTCCGAGAGCGGGAGAGTTTGGGCGGAGGTACCGTCGTTGTCGGGGTTTAATGTTAATGTTAATTTAATTAATTATAATATTAATTAATATTAAATTTCATTCAGTTATATATATTATCACGCACATAGACACAGACACACACACATAATCACACACACACACACACACAAACAAAGAAACACAGACACAAAAAAACACAGACACAAACACACATAGACACACACACACACACACACACACACACACACAAGCGCACACACACAAGCACACACACACACACACATACACAAGCGCGCGCACACACACACACACACACAGAGATACAGACACACACACACACACACACAAACACACACATACAGAGAGATACAGACACACACACACACACACACACACAGATACAGACACACACACATACACATACACACATAGACACATGAACACAGACACACACAGAGAAACACACACAAACACACATAGACACACAGTTATACAAACACATACTTACAAACACACATACAGACACGCATAGACACACACACACACACAAACACACACACACACATACAATCACATTCACATACATGCACAAACACACACACACACACACAGACACACACGTATACACAGACATACATACAGATACACACACACACAATCACATACAGACAAACATAAGCATGCATTCACACACACACACACGCATTCACACACACACACACACACACGCACAGATGAATGTTTTCACTATAGATAACTTCAAGTATCTCAAACAACGAACAGACCAATAGATTTACATAAAAGGCATCATCGTAAATAAATATTCGAAGCCATCACATATATAGTTCATCAAGGAGATCTCCAACACTCAGTCTTAGACCAAAATAATTGTCAAAGTACCGAAGTGAATGCCTGACCTCACTATGGATAACGTGGTGGTTATGACTGTCGCTAGTGAACGCCTGACCTTACATATGAAGCTTAGTTCACTTCTATGTTCAAAACTAGTTTTCTTTTCTTGATGGAGAACATAGATGTTGTCATGCAAAACAACATTTTATGGCGGTCACATTTTTGTCCAAACTCACCAGAGCAAAAACGTCGCGCCAAAGGGAGATGAACTCTTGGGTGGTGTTCTTGCTGTATTAATTAAAAAATTAATTTTTAATAATTTTAATATCAAACTTTCATTCACCTAACGTGTCTAATATTTCACTTTCCCTCCATTTTTTCTTTTTTTCCCTCCACTTAATTGAAATGAATGAAATAAATGGAGTGAAATTTCGCTCCATAGTTTTTTTTTGTCAAAAGTAAACTCCAAAATTAAACCCCCCAAATAAACTCAAAACCAATTGTTCTTTGACTCCAAAAAATTTTGCAAAAACATACCAAAAAATTTAAACGCGCGCATGGTCTCCCGGGAGAGCGTTTTCGCCCGGACACGCATTTTTTGACTCCGCACTCATTTTTCACGCGAAAGAGGTTTTGCATGCACACACTTTTTTGTTCGGGAGCACAATTTCGCCCACACACATTTTTCGCTTGGGAACATCTTGTACCAAAGCACATTTTTTCGGGAGCGCATTTTTTTGTCTCGAGTATGCAAATCTATCCAATAATTTTAGCTAATTAGAAGCAAAATATTTGCTTTCAAAATTTCGTTTATAATTATTTAAGGCAGAAATATATGTGGAGGGAAAATTTATTTCCCTCCAAAAATTTCATTTCTCTCTAATAAAGTATACAACATTGGAATTTTTTAATTCTTTTTATTTCTTGCGATACCCTCTATTCACTCTCCCTTAGGTCATCACGATCTCCTCACGCCGCCGCTTCAGCGATCTCCAAACGACGCCGCTTCTGCAAACTCTTCAGCGCCGAAGCCCGCAGCCACCACGCGATCTCCTCACGACGCCGCTTCACCTCCTGGTACTTGTTGGTGGAGCACAGTTAATATTCGCCCCAGTCATTTGGCTGGAAGAAGCAATGGAAGAAATCGAGGAGCTGCGATGCCATCTTCTACTAAATCTAATATGTCATCCACCGGTACTATTGTTGCTGGAGTAGAACGCGGTGGCAGCGGCAAGTTCAAATACCCTAAATCAAGAGAGGAAGGAGAGTTATTCTCGAGCGAAGAAGAGGTATAAATTTTTCCCCTTACTCGGCACGCCACATTCATCCCTCGCGACTCACGAAACCTTCCCCATCCCAAGCCCTCGCTTCTTCTTCCCAGCCTCCGCAGCGCAACCCCTTATTGCAATCCTCGCTGCTCCACCTCGCCAATCCTCATGGTTTTCGGTTTCTATTTAATTTCAACAGCGGCATGACTTTCTCGCGACCTAATTCCATGCCTCTTCACTCTCGCGCCCCTCCACTCATGCCATCTTCGCAAATAAAATGTGTTATCTTCTTCCCTTCCCCCTCGCAAACTCGATAGAAACCCGCAGCTCCTCTTCGCCATATCCCATCTCTGGTTTACAGATGGTCTTAGGTTTACTGTTATGGGTTCTCTTGGACGATGCCAGAGAGGCTCGCATATAGTTTTCTCAAACACCACCATTTTCTTCGCCATTGACGGTGTCATGATTGTCGTTCTTCTCTCTAGATGTAACACCCTGCCAGTATGAATAATATAACAGTAGGTCCGGCCGGGACCCCACGCCATACTAACCACACTAGCTAGGAGTTAAAAGGTGATAAACAGAAAGAAACTACAACAGAGTATACTTAACACTAGCGGAAGCATAAAGATTTAACATTTCCATTAGAATTGTCCACTATCATAGGAATGAAACCAAGACAGAGAGTTATGGCCTTAAGGCCTTACATTTAGCAAATGTA
Organism: Dactylorhiza incarnata; assembly: GCA_033032865.1. Taxonomy (NCBI): domain Eukaryota; kingdom Viridiplantae; phylum Streptophyta; class Magnoliopsida; order Asparagales; family Orchidaceae; genus Dactylorhiza; species Dactylorhiza incarnata. Next base: position 19,683,053 of record JAWHQI010000006.1, on the reverse strand, counting down.
CCAAAAACTCCAAAACATACATCGGCACGCAGGCCGACAATACATGAGAAAGCTAAAAAGGAGGTTGGCCTTCAAGGGCCAACTCAGCAAAAGGGGCCACCGCCCGCTATTTCCCGCTAGGCTCACCTGCACCTGCATAAGAACATTCCACCAAGCGGTGGCAAACAAGGTAACGGTCAGCACAGCTGACCAAATTATAACGACCCCACCCCTTTCCCGGGGTGGCGGAGATTCTACCCTGCAAGCAAGCCATACTAGCACAAGTACTAAAATAAAGAAAGTGCAACTACACAAGGTGAGGTTTCAAGCACATTCAATCTTCTAGGTTGAGCATCAAAGAGGAGGGAACCTAGGTATGCACATGATGTTGGTTGGGTTCACCCGAAGGTTCCCTGCAACCGCCTAAACAACCGCATGAGGCTAACAACATCAATTCCACAAACACTCCACCGTAAGGGCCATCGCCTTATGTGGGAAAAAGAGCTTTTGGTCGGTCTAGGTAAACCACCTTCCACGACCTCTCCCATGATCACACGGCTACATGAGGTAGGGACCTCTTACCGATCTGCATGGGAACGGGTTCGGTTTAGCTTTGCCCGTGCTCTAATCGTCGCGATCTATCGCACGACGTGGGTACGGCTTCGCCTCGGCCCGTAAGGGTTTAGCACCTTCAAGTGCTACACAAATATAAGCTACGCACCTAATCCCTTCACAAATACTCAAAAAGGGGAGGTATAATATGCTCCGCATCAATTTCGCGGTGAAGGTTTGCCTTCATCCAATCTCAAAGCATGGGGCTTTCGTTAGGATCTTCACAAGATGCCTACACTTAAATCCCGCACTACTATAAATGATTTCACGGAGTCATTCTCCGGCACGCATTCTAGGCTTAACCTAAATGCAACGTCGCAATCCAAGCATCACCGATTCGGGCTCACGGCCACGAATAGGCTTCACACAAAATGCCTAAATCCGCACGACTACCGGATTTTCTACATGCAATATGCCGGGGACGGACACAATCGACCTGGAGTTCCGGAGAACTTGAGAGAATCCTACACTTAACCCATTTGGTGAAAGGGATCCCTCATGCAAGCATAGAGAAACGAAGGAGAGGACAAAAGACAAGTCCAAACAACGGGAGAAGAAATCGTTACCCTAGGAGCGTTCTTTTTCGCCATGGATCCGAGATTCTAGACGGAGGGAAATGACCGTACCGGGCTGCACTCTCCAGATCTGGAAACGGTTCGCGAAATGGAGCTCCGGAGCTCCGTCAATGGCGGAATCTCCCTTCTTCTTCCTTGGCTCCTCCTTCTTTCTCTAGGGTTTGGAGAGAGAATGACTTAGAGAATATGAGGTTTAACCCCCTCTCATCAGCCCTAAAGGTCTCCCGCAACTAAACCTAGCCGTTGGATCAAATCCCAAAAGATTTGGACAGTCCGATCTTCTTCTCCGCTCAAAATCACGGAACAGAATAAACAGGGCGCACGATCACAGGCGCACGGTCAGTGGTCATGCGCGAAGAGGGAAATGGTCGTGCGCACTGTCCAAGATAGAACTCGATATTCTTCTGAATTAACGCACGGTCGCCGGCGCACGATCACCGGTCGTGCGCGATGAGGACAATGGTCATGCGCATAAGACGAGACAGAACTCCGATTCTTTGCGGGTTACGCACGATCATTGGCGCACGCTCACTGGTCGTGCGCTAAGAGGACAATGGTCGTGCGCATTGACCTGATCTGGAATCTTGAGCCTATCCCGAGTGCAACACCACCATTCCGCCTACCTCGCTGAACCACGATCTTTGGGGTGTTACACTAGACAACAACAAAGACTTCAAACCTGCGGAAGTTGGACTGATTGTGTGTGATTTCCATGCAAGCAGGAAAGCAACGCCATCTCCTTCTCTTTCCTAGCTCACAATAAATCCTTATTCCTTCTCTCATTCTTAGTTCTGTGGATTGCTGGGGCTTAGATGCTGAATATATTTGTTGAAATGGTTATTTCATATTTCCTATGTCCAGTTTTGCTTGACTAAATAGATAGTACTATTTTCAATTTTGGGTACAGGGTTTTAATTGAAGATTATAGTCGATTACTGTTATTAATTGAAACTTTTGGGGGTTTCTATTTGTAGATATTGATTGGATATATTTTATACAGAACTGATTCCTCTTTTATTCTCTTGGAAACATGAGCTTATTTGATAATGATGAATTTCTGGTTGATAGGCAAATCATTATAAAACCATTTCTAATGCTTGCGCTTCTCTAACTAATTGGCGTGGAATCCACATTTTTGTGTCTCCACTTCATTTTCTCAAAATTAGATTGGTATGATCTCACAATTGGCTGAAATTCCACAAGGTGGGCTCTCCTCTCGACATTCATTGACATCCCTAGGTATCGCCATTATCTGAAGTTTTGATACCATTAGTTATGATTTGGGAAGTAGGGTATGCAAGCAAGTCCTGTAGATTTTGATAACTTCATATGAATTTTGGGAAGTGAAATTTGAAATTTTGCATCTATTATTAATATCATAACATATTTGGTTAACCATGGAGATTGCTTTTATGTTTTCATCTAAAATGCTACATTTGCATCTCCTATTTGATGTATTTCATCTATTAAGCCTCCTGATATGCAACTCTTGACTAGGTTATTCTTCTTCTCAGAGAAGCAATCCCTAACAATAATTCAAGGAGGTTCATACATGTTTTTGCAAAGGGCATTGCTCTATATGGAGCTTTTAACAGGTTTGTGCAATTTAGTCCTATGGTTCAATGTTCCGTGGAGCTTTAAACTATCAAGGTTTTATTGGGAGCAAGAAGAAGGCAAGTCCCAAAGGCAGTCAAGTTTGTTATTATATTTTAGAGACTTTACTTCAAATTAGATGTAGTCAAGTAGATCCCTTAAAGAGCTAAGGGAGGTTGCTGAGGTCAGTTCTCTATGAATCAATGAAGCTTATTATTATTATTATTATTATTATTATTATTATTATTATTATTATTATTATTATTATTATTATTATTATTATTATCATCATCATTATTTGATATGATCCCTAAAAACCTCGTGGTCAGTTATGTGGGGCACTATTGAAGCTAATTTTAAATCAGTGTGAAATATGTTTCAAGTATTGATGAATTTGTTAGAAGAAAATATGATTGAATTCATGGGCAATCGACCTTGCACATGTTATGAAATTGGAAATATTTACTCTTCCTAAACAAATCCCAAATGCAATCAACCGTGAACATGTTATTGTGCTATTTTCTAATGAATCTAATTAATATCAAATGTTAGGTGATTAGTGATCTACTGATTTGTCTACTTGATTTTGACTGTTGAATTTTCTTTTGAACTGGTAATTAGGCCATTGCACAATCTATTCCTCATCTGATATAGAGTCAATTTGATTTAAATTTTACACTAAATTAGCATATATGTGATTGCATCCTTAAATTTTACAATCCATTTAAATTTTATACTAAATCATATAAGTGCTTGTGTCCTTCAATTTTACAATCCATTTAAATTCTGCCTGTATAATATGTATAATGTTTGTTTATAAATCTATTGTATGCTTGCATGTTCTCAATCACACTATTATTTAGTAAGTTGAATTGTTTGGTATAGCACTATCGTATAATCCTTGCATTTCATTAGAATATCCTTTTCGAAGCAATCATTCCAAGTAGAATATATCCTTTTAGAAGCAATCATTCCAAGTACACGAAGATGAACGTAGAGAGACAAACACCACCAACTTGCCACCTGGATCATGTCGTCGCTCACGACCAATGTCGTCGCCCACGACTATTGTAGACTCCCACTTCCAATGTCGCCTCTCACGACCAATGCCGCCGCCCACGACCAATGGCACTCACGACCAATGACACCCACGACCAATGACGTCGCCTCAACATTTGTCGCCTCCACGACAAATATCGCTCCCCACGACAAATGTCACTCCCGCGACAAATGTCCTCTTGGATAGGGGCGGAGCCCCGCGTCTATCACTCGTATTAGCATACACTAATTTGTACCTAAAATTGTTTTGTCTTATGCAACTTCTATAATGCATTGCAAGCTTTGTTGATGTGTCATTTCTTCTTACCGTGGAAGAAAATCCCATTCTAAAATTCTTTGGTTGTTTAATAGGAAGCGACAATTAATTTTTTTTGGTAGGTTGTATTTTTATTGGTAACAATTGCACACTATTTATACGTCCATTGGACATTAATCTTGTCCATTTATTGTAACATTTTCTTCTTGTTTATACATTTATTGCTTCGTCTTCGTCGGTCAGTAGTACATTTATTGCTTTCATCCATAATTTGAAATGCTCGAAAGCTTTTCTTAACATTTTTTAAATTTGCAGGGAGTGATGGCTATCTTGAAAATCCAGTTGAATGCAATTTCTGTTGTGAACCTTGTCATGTCAATAGGAATTGCTGTTGAGTTCTGTGTGCATATAACACAAGCTTTCTTGGTGAGTATATATCATTTGCTTGAAATATGGAACTACAAAGCTAAACTCTCATACTAAATTTTTGTATTGATTTTTGTTAATTTAATGTTTAGTATGTTCTTCATCGTATTACGAGCAATTGGTATAATGTAAGTTTCTTTAGCATATAAAACTAGGATGCCTTCATCTTATGGTGAAAAGAAAATAAATACCTAGTCCATAGTGTATATCTGATGCTTTTGTAAACAATAGCCTGATCATATATACAAGCCTACTTGAATCAGGTAGTGTTTTGAAAGTCATATAAACATTAACCTATTCTTTCACCCTGCAGATTGTTAATGAAGCAGCTAAGTTTTGATACAGAAGTGGTAATGAGTTCAACTGTGGAGGTAAGATCTTTTAAATTTGCTATAGAAACTTGATTCTTCTGGCTGATATCATATGATGATTTGTTTCTGCAGGTTTGACTATCAGAACACCATATGGAGCAGTTGGCCATGGTGGTCATTATCACTCACAGTCACCAGAGGCTTTTTTATGTCATGTTCCTGGTCTCAAGGTTGGTCTTTTTCCTAGTCTTTACCATTTTTTTCTAAGTCTTATTGGTTGAACTGCCAAAAACGCAAATCCACTCAAATAAATCATTAAGGGCCTTTTCGGTTGGACAGAATTGAGGTCTTATAATTGGAATTTGATCAAATTTCAATGAAAATGGATCTCCAATTCTAATTTTAGGGCCTTGTACAAACGAATGGAGCATAATAGAATATAAGTGTAGTAAAAATTTGGGATGAGAAGAAAGCTCGAGGCTTAGCGATTGATGAGCTTTAAGCCTATATAGTCATAAATAAGCAACCAGCAGGACTATTTATACATAATAAAGGTGAAAAGAGAATCTTGAGCAACATTTCTGCAAAAATTAGTTAATGCATTCATAAAATCTTATTTTGTATGATATGTAAAAGGTTTAGATTTTGTAGGTTGTGAAACCTCGAAGCCCACAACAGGCGAAGGGCCTTTTACTATCCAGCATTCGCGATCCAAACCCAGTTGTTGTTGTGTTAATAATATGCATGATTGTTGTTGTGTTAACAATACTCGGTCCGCATAAGACCAGTCACGGAATCATTTATGCAGCCGTTGATCCTTGATTGTTTCAGTAACATTTATTATTTTCTCTATAGGTTTTTATTTGATACAAGTTGTTCAAACTATAAATACTATGAGTATCAGCTTCTTGAAGAGGGAAAGGACCAAAATAAAGCTAATGATTATCAAACTTCACATCATGGTTTGGCCATACCTTTTTTTCATTTTATAAATTTTTATTACATTCTATTTCGTAAATAATTGCAAGATAATGTCCCCTTTATTCGTGGTGTGCTCTTCTTATTACCAGAATGCAGTGAGACTACAAGTTGTAAAACATCTAATATTTCTCAGAGGACTTTTTTTTTATTAAATTCAACTTTTATTGCCCCCTTTAAAGTGTTGCTGCCCCCTTTAATAATTGCTCTTTTTTATTTCTAGGGAGTTGGAGCTTGGAACGAAAAGTAATGGAAGAAGATGCAAGTTCAATGGGGTGTGTATGGATGTGAGTTTGTATGGATGTTTCTGCTCTCATTTATTTGTAGGGTGATCTTAATTGCTCTCTTTTATTTGTAGGGTGCTCGAGCATTGATCGGCAAGTGACGAAAGATTCATTAGTCAAAAAGTGATGGACGATTCATTTTTCAAAAAATGACGGAAGATTTATTAGAAACATGTTGATCTTGTAATGTAATATTGTATTTAGAAGAGATAATAATAACTTGAACTCTATGTAATACTTTTTGGTGTGAATAAATACATGTTGATCTTGTTATGAAATATTAAATATATGTGTATTTTCAAGATTATTATTTGTAATAAAATCTCAGGTACACAAAAAATAGAAATGGAATATTTTTGATATATAAATGAATTGGCTGTAGTAAGAAGAATGGAAAATAAATGTAACGATTTTTTCGTTACTATTGTTTAATCTATTGTAACGAAATAATATTTATTATACTTTATTGTAACGAAGTTAGTTTATTTTTAGTGAGGAAAAAATAAAACATTTGTAACGAAATAGTTTTAATAGTAACTATTTTATTGTGAGGAAAAAAAATATTCGTAACGAAATAATATTTATTGTGACCAATTTATTGTGAGGAAGAATCTCTTTTTGGTGAGAAAGTATCGTTTGTTACAATTAATTTATTTGTAATGACATGCATACATTCGTTACAAGAACCTTTAGCATCGAGCTTTAGAGGAGGACCGTTACTTAAAGTTTTTTTCGTTACCAAAGAGTTTTTGTAACAATTTTTGGCACTTATTTTAACGATTTAGGTCATTACTACAAGTGCAGTTTGTTGTAGTGCCAATTTCTTCATATTACTATGAACATTGTTTTCTTTATCATGCTTTAATATATCTAATTAAGTGCATCAATTGAATTGAGAAATATGTGTAGAACCAAGCTTAACCTGCCTCTATGTATGATTAAATGTTTTGTGATTGATAATGATACATTTCACTCACTTATTTTGGTAATCTACATGTGTGTTTAAATCTAAAGATGCTTGCTTGTGTATTGTAATTGAACAATGAATTAAAACTTGCATAAGTTTATTATCTACACTGTTGGATCTTACGGCGCCCTTAGAGGGGGGGTGAATAAGGGAATAAAATTCTTTCTATAATTTTCAAGATAATTACTAAATTGTTTTATAATGAAGGAGATTGAAATAAACAATTTAGATTTAGAATTGAAAACTTAGAACACAATATAATAGAGATTACGCCAAATGATAGAAATCAAGTAAACACAAAAGAGACATGATTATATTATATGAAAAAGTGTTTATATAAATTTGATTTCTATATCGCTACAAATCGGAGGCGTACAAATGTAAATTTCTTTTTGCTTACCAATCCTTCTCCCAAGGATCGGAAGGCTATCACTTGTCTCTCCCTAGACCAAGCCCAAGCCTATCCTCTAGATCTTCCCAAGATCTAGACGTAGCACACAAGGCCACGATTTCCCACCAAGCCACGCAAGGACTTGGACGCTCCACACAAGGAAGCAATTTTCCCCTAAGTCATGCAAGGACTTAGACGCTCCGCACAAGGAAGCGATTTTCCCTACCAATACAAAGTAAAATGTATATAAAAGAAAATGCAATATAAAATAAGAACTCCCTAGGAATTCAGATTTCTGGAAGGAAGGTTGAAGCCTCGAGATGATCCTTGATGTAGAAGCGCGTCCGATCTCGTCTTCAATTTCAAACCTTCTCAGCATAAATGGGAGTTCATGAGGTTCTGGAGCTCTCTGGATGGAATGCACTCAGGAAGGGACTTGAAATTCTGAATTGGTTGTAATGCACGAACACAAGGTGTCAATTTATAGAAAATCGCTGTTGGAAAATTCCGACAGTGACTGTCGGAATTTTCCGACAGCGTTAAACTGCCGCTGGAGTGGCGTCGTGCGGGCAGTTGCTGTAACCGTCGAGCTGTCGCCTGGGCGACATCGTTGTCGGAATTCCGACAGCTCAAAACTGCCTTTCGTCGTGCTGCCGTGGAGGGAAGTAGTTGTAACTTCTCTACTATCGCCTGGGCGATAGCGGCTGTCGGAATTTTCCGACAGTGAAATTTCCCATATTCAAATTTAGCTCCAGCCTGTAGATTGAGTCGTTCTCATCTCCTAAATGGGGTGGCACATTCTGTAACTCTTCCTGGATTGAAAGTTATGGCCATTTTAAGATCAGCACACAAAACTCATCCAACCTGAGACTTGTCGTTCTCGGATCATGCCCATGAACGAGGACTTGTCTCCTCATTGAACCTGTACAACCTGGCCACTATAAACACACAAAAGACTAGATCAAATACATCATGGTATTTGTTATTCTCAAACCAAGAGATGCGGAAAGCAAGCTGTTGGAACCATAGCTTTTGATTTGAGTTAGGATCCACCTTTAGTATCTAAGTTTATATCATAACATATTGAATAACTTAGATTAAAATCTCATTAAGAAAGAAAGCTGAAAATAGACATATTATTAATAAGCAGAGAAAAGAAATAAAAATATCTTTTGTTCTCTGCGTTCGACAAATGTCGAACGGCGTTCGACAAATGTCGAACAGCGCTCGACAAATAGTCGAACAGCGCTCGACAAATAGCCGAACAGCGCTCGACAAATATTCATCCGAACAGCGTTCGACAAATAGCGAACGGCGCTCGACGAACTCATTCAGACTCAGCAGGTCGACGAGATAAATCAAGATCGACAAAATATCTTATTTGCAGAGAACTGCTCAGCACATCAAAAGGCGCTCGACCAATGCAGTTCAGTGCTCGACGAAATTCTTTCCAGAGCTCGACAAATATTATATTATTCTGATTTCTTTCTTTATAATATTTAATCTAGCCGTTACAGCATTAAAAGCATATTGCCGTTACTGTATTGTCAAATCGGCAACTCCTCTTTCCAAGGAACAAAAATTAAAGAGATTTCATATCTTTCCATTTTACCGAGCAAGGATTCAAAAGCTTTCTCCAGACTATATATTCAGGAGAAGAGCAGAAAGAAAGAGACAGATATAGGAAAGGCAGAGAAGAAAATACATAGAAGCAAATCTATTTTTCTTGCTAATATTATCTTGCAGATCTCATACATCCTGAGACAATAATCACGACCAATTGCTCAGGATCAACACTGCAAAAGAAGGAAGAAGCATTTGAACAATCAAAAGGAAGAGACCTCCAGAACTGTCATTCATCTATACCAGACAGGGGGAGCTCTTCATCATCTGATCCTTTCAACACCATATTAGGATCATCAAGAGTCTTCTTATACAGATAAGAACAATTTAATTTTTGCGTTTATTTTTCCCTTCTTTACACCATCCTGTACAGGGTTATAACTCCCTTCAAAAGTTAACTCTCGGTGACAGGGCACCTTAGCAAAAACCTGCAGTTTGGTTAGAGCACCTTATCAACAGCTCACCTGGTGAGAGGGCACCTTATCAACAACCTCATAGTGGATTTCTACCAGTGGGTAGAAGAGTAGATGTACCCAGTTGAGGGGAACTACTATACTTCTTGTGTCATCTGGATGTTTGTTTTGTTTTTTATGCACTCTCACTGTTTGTGTCAATTACTCTTTCAGCAAACACATATAAATATACATATCATTCATTTTAAAACCAAAACTTAATCAAGATCTTTTAATAAAGTAAATAAGAACTAAAACACTCCACTTTCAATTGGTATCAGAGGGTGTTGATTTTACCATTTCAATTTCTAGTATCTAATGCTTTCAATAAACTCCTGTTTCAATCAGTATTAGAGAAGTTGATTTGTCACACAGTTTAACACCTGAAATCACAAAGATCACTTAGTTCTTAAATTTGCTCTAAAAAGATTTTTTATGATTCAAATAAAATTTCTGTTTTCAGATCCACCTATACTTAACTTGGATAATTTTTCTTTATGGCAAGCCAGAATTAAGTTATATATGAATGCCATAGATGAAGAAATTTACAAATCTATCTTGACAGGGCCTGTTTATGTTGGCGCTGATATATCTTCTTCAAAGAAAACTACCGAAATAAAACGTGGCAACAGAGAAACTGATGTCACTGCCCGTGTTTGCAAAATGAAGCCAGATAAATTCAAAGCTGGTACTGATGATGGGCGGACTGATAGACATAAAGAACCTTCCCCATCTACAGAACTTTCTCCATCCTCAGAAGCAGATGCCAAAGCCATGCAGATCTTGGCTCAGTCAGTGTCAAAAGACATTCTTCAAAAACTTGAAGACAGCACTTCTGCAAGAGGAATCTGGACCTCCCTCTCTAGGATGGTAAATAAACCTTCTTCCATCTCTTCAACTAACTGTATTTTTGATGCAGAACCATCAACAAACCTAAGTGAAGAAGAAGAAGAAGAAGAAGAAGAAGAACTTAGAGCTAGAGCTTTCTGCATGATGGCCATATATGGTGGTTCACATCAAATCCCAGATGCAGAAGCAGAAGTAGAAAAGGTAAATGAGGTAATATCAATTCAAAACCCTACCTCTAAAAATTACAAATCTTCTTTTAAAATAACTTTTACCAATATAATAAAATGTAACATAAAAATAAAGAAGTCAACAAATATAAATCATTTGATTTCCGAACATAACAAACCTAAAGAAGAACAAAATGACTTTTTAAAACATAAACTTGAACATTTTTTTAAAGAAAAACAAATTGATTATGTTCAACAATTTCAAGATAAATTTTCAAACTTATATTTTAATGAAATAAAAAGGCAAAAACTGCTAAACCTTTCAACTCTAAATTCAAAGAAATTTTCTAATTAATTTTTCACCATTAAACTCCATCCCAATTCAAACAGCAAACCTAAAATTTACATGGATTGTTTCCATCATAAAAACTATGTTAAGACAACTTTGTATTCTTACAGACTTCTCCAAGTCAGTTTGAGCATTCTACTGCAGCTGCATTGATCAGTATTGATCATAGCACTGAGTGTGAGTCTCTTCTGATAAGGGGATTCTATGAGAAAGAAAATGTCTGCAATGTTTTTATAATCTAAAACATTCCTTAAAATCCATTAACAGTTGTAGCAATTCAAGATATTAAAAACATATTAACTCAAATCTGGATCAAATGAGTTGCTTAAATAAAATAATTTAAAGAGTCTACAGAAGAAAATTGAAAACTAAAGCCAAGTGAGAGAGAAAAGGAGAACATCAGAGAAGCCAAGTGAGAGAGAAAATGAGAAACACAAATCTCAAACAAAACTTAAATCTGTATAAAGGTTGCTGCAATTAGAAATTTTAAATAGGCTGAAATTAAAAATTTTAACTTCAAGAAATGAGCTGCTGCAACTGAAATTTCTAAAAGCCACTTCAAGATTACCAGGTCACTAGTTTTGTTTTGATCCCAACTCAAATAGGGGGAGATTGTTGGAACCATAGCTTTTGATTTGAGTTAGGATCCACCTTTAGTATCTAAGTTTATATCATAACATATTGAATAACTTAGATTAAAATCTCATTAAGAAAGAAAGCTGAAAATAGACATATTATTAATAAGCAGAGAAAAGAAATAAAAATATCTTTTGTTCTCTGCGTTCGACAAATGTCGAACGGCGTTCGACAAATGTCGAACGGCGTTCGACAAATGTCGAACGGCGTTCGACAAATGTCGAACGGCGTTCGACAAATGTCGAACGGCGTTCGACAAATGTCGAACAGCGCTCGACAAATAGTCGAACAGCGCTCGACAAATAGCCGAACAGCGCTCGACAAATATTCATCCGAACAGCGTTCGACAAATAGCGAACGGCGCTCGACGAACTCATTCAGACTCAGCAGGTCGACGAGATAAATCAAGATCGACAAAATATCTTATTTGCAGAGAATTGCTCAGCACATCAAAAGGCGCTCGACAAATGCAGTTCAGTGCTCGACGAAATTCTTTCCAGAGCTCGACAAATATTATATTATTCTGATTTCTTTCTTTATAATATTTAATCTAGCCGTTACAGCATTAAAAGCATATTGTCGTTACTGTATTATCAAATCGGTAACTCCTCTTTCCAAGGAACAAAAATTAAAGAGATTTCATCTCTTTCCATTTTATCGAGCAAGGATTCAAAAGCTTTCTCCAGACTATATATTTAGGAGAAGAGCAGAAAGAAAGAGACAGATATAGGAAAGGCAGAGAAGAAAATACATAGAAGCAAATCTATTTTTCTTGCTAATATTATCTTGCAGATCTCATACATCCTGAGACAACAATCACGACCAATTGCTCAGGATCATCACTGCAAAAGAAGGAAGAAGCATTTGAACAATCAAAAGGAAGAGACCTCCAGAACTGTCATTCATCTATACCAGACAGGGGGAGCTCTTCATCATCTGATCCTTTCAACACCATATCAGGATCATCAAGAGTCTTCTTATACAGAGAAGAACAATTTAATTTTTGCGTTTATTTTTCCCTTCTTTACACCATCCTGTACAGGGTTATAACTCCCTTCAAAAGTTAACTCTCGGTGACAGGGCACCATAACAAAAACCTACAGTTTGGTTAGAGCACCTTATCAACAGCTCACCTGGTGAGAGGGCACCTTATCAACAACCTCATAGTGGATTCCTACCAGTGGGTAGAAGAGTAGATGTACCCAGTTGAGGGGAACTACTATACTTCTTGTGTCATCTGGATGTTTGTTTTGTTTTTTATGCACTCTCACTGTTTGTGTCAATTACTCTTTCAGCAAACACATATAAATATACATATCATTCATTTTAAAACCAAAACTTAATCAAGATCTTTTAATAAAGTAAATAAGAACTAAAACACTCCACTTTCAATTGGTATCAGAGGGTGTTGATTTTACCATTTCAATTTCTAGTATCTAATGCTTTCAATAAACTCCTGTTTCAATCAGTATTAGAGAAGTTGATTTGTCACACAGTTTAACACCTGAAATCACAAAGATCACTTAGTTCTTAAATTTGCTCTAAAAAGATTTTTTATGATTCAAATAAAATTTCTGTTTTCAGATCCACCTATACTTAACTTGGATAATTTTTCTTTATGGCAAGCCAGAATTAAGTTATATATGAATGCCATAGATGAAGAAATTTACAAATCTATCTTGACAGGGCCTGTTTATGTTGGCGCTGATATATCTTCTTCAAAGAAAACTACCGAAATAAAACGTGGCAACAGAGAAACTGATGTCACTGCCCGTGTTTGCAAAATGAAGCCAGATAAATTCAAAGCTGGTACTGATGATGGGCGGACTGATAGACATAAAGAACCTTCCCCATCTACAGAACTTTCTCCATCCTCAGAAGCAGATGCCAAAGCCATGCAGATCTTGGCTCAGTCAGTGTCAAAAGACATTCTTCAAAAACTTGAAGACAGCACTTCTGCAAGAGGAATCTGGACCTCCCTCTCTAGGATGGTAAATAAACCTTCTTCCATCTCTTCAACTAACTGTATTTTTGATGCAGAACCATCAACAAACCTAAGTGAAGAAGAAGAAGAAGAAGAAGAAGAAGAACTTAGAGCTAGAGCTTTCTGCATGATGGCCATATATGGTGGTTCACATCAAATCCCAGATGCAGAAGCAGAAGTAGAAAAGGTAAATGAGGTAATATCAATTCAAAACCCTACCTCTAAAAATTACAAATCTTCTTTTAAAATAACTTTTACCAATATAATAAAATGTAACATAAAAATAAAGAAGTCAACAAATATAAATCATTTGATTTCCGAACATAACAAACCTAAAGAAGAACAAAATGACTTTTTAAAACATAAACTTGAACATTTTTTTAAAGAAAAACAAATTGATTATGTTCAACAATTTCAAGATAAATTTTCAAACTTATATTTTAATGAAATAAAAAGGCTAAAACTGCTAAACCTTTCAACTCTAAATTCAAAGAAATTTTCTAATTAATTTTTCACCATTAAACTCCATCCCAATTCAAACAGCAAACCTAAAATTTACATGGATTGTTTCCATCATAAAAACTATGTTAAGACAACTTTGTATTCTTACAGACTTCTCCAAGTCAGTTTGAGCATTCTACTGCAGCTGCATTGATCAGTATTGATCATAGCACTGAGTGTGAGTCTCTTCTGATAAGGGGATTCTATGAGAAAGAAAATGTCTGCAATGTTTTTATAATCTAAAACATTCCTTAAAATCCATTAACAGTTGTAGCAATTCAAGATATTAAAAACATATTAACTCAAATCTGGATCAAATGAGTTGCTTAAATAAAATAATTTAAAGAGTCTACAGAAGAAAATTGAAAACTAAAGCCAAGTGAGAGAGAAAAGGAGAACATCAGAGAAGCCAAGTGAGAGAGAAAATGAGAAACACAAATCTCAAACAAAACTTAAATCTGTATAAAGGTTGCTGCAATTAGAAATTTTAAATAGGCTGAAATTAAAAATTTTAACTTCAAGAAATGAGCTGCTGCAACTGAAATTTCTAAAAGCCACTTCAAGATTACCAGGTCACTAGTTTTGTTTTGATCCCAACTCAAATAGGGGGAGATTGTTGGAACCATAGCTTTTGATTTGAGTTAGGATCCACCTTTAGTATCTAAGTTTATATCATAACATATTGAATAACTTAGATTAAAATCTCATTAAGAAAGAAAGCTGAAAATAGACATATTATTAATAAGCAGAGAAAAGAAATAAAAATATCTTTTGTTCTCTGCGTTCGACAAATGTCGAACGGCGTTCGACAAATGTCGAACGGCGTTCGACAAATGTCGAACAGCGCTCGACAAATAGTCGAACAGCGCTCGACAAATAGCCGAACAGCGCTCGACAAATATTCATCCGAACAGCGTTCGACAAATAGCGAACGGCGCTCGACGAACTCATTCAGACTCAGCAGGTCGACGAGATAAATCAAGATCGACAAAATATCTTATTTGCAGAGAACTGCTCAGCACATCAAAAGGCGCTCGACAAATGCAGTTCAGTGCTCGACGAAATTCTTTCCAGAGCTCGACAAATATTATATTATTCTGATTTCTTTCTTTATAATATTTAATCTAGTCGTTACAGCATTAAAAGCATATTGTCGTTACTGTATTATCAAATCGGTAACTCCTCTTTCCAAGGAACAAAAATTAAAGAGATTTCATCTCTTTCCATTTTATCGAGCAAGGATTCAAAAGCTTTCTCCAGACTATATATTTAGGAGAAGAGCAGAAAGAAAGAGACAGATATAGGAAAGGCAGAGAAGAAAATACATAGAAGCAAATCTATTTTTCTTGCTAATATTATCTTGCAGATCTCATACATCCTGAGACAACAATCACGACCAATTGCTCAGGATCATCACTGCAAAAGAAGGAAGAAGCATTTGAACAATCAAAAGGAAGAGACCTCCAGAACTGTCATTCATCTATACCAGACAGGGGGAGCTCTTCATCATCTGATCCTTTCAACACCATATCAGGATCATCAAGAGTCTTCTTATACAGAGAAGAACAATTTAATTTTTGCGTTTATTTTTCCCTTCTTTACACCATCCTGTACAGGGTTATAACTCCCTTCAAAAGTTAACTCTCGGTGACAGGGCACCATAACAAAAACCTACAGTTTGGTTAGAGCACCTTATCAACAGCTCACCTAGTGAGAGGGCACCTTATCAACAACCTCATAGTGGATTCCTACCAGTGGGTAGAAGAGTAGATGTACCCAGTTGAGGGGAACTACTATACTTCTTGTGTCATCTGGATGTTTGTTTTGTTTTTTATGCACTCTCACTGTTTGTGTCAATTACTCTTTCAGCAAACACATATAAATATACATATCATTCATTTTAAAACCAAAACTTAATCAAGATCTTTTAATAAAGTAAATATGAACTAAAACACTCCACTTTCACAAGCTCCAACAATCTCCCTCTTTTGATAATAACAAATACTCATATGAGAAATTAGTGAGTTTATAGATAAGTGCGATAAAAGATATGCATGAATAAAAGGTTTACTGAGTGATAGATTTTACTCCCCCTAAATATCTATGTCACTAGATTTCTCATTTTATTCTCCCCCTTTTGTTATTACCAAAAGTGGGTTGTCATGATCGAGCAATATCACTCCCGCTACATAGAATTTTCTATGAAAACTTTTTAATATACTCCCCCTAAATTGTATTCTCCCCCTAAATGTATGCTCCCCCTAAATGTTATAATTAATTGCAATGGTGTATTCTGAAAAATTGAGATTAGTAAGAGATTTCTTGAATTTATATTTCTCCCCTCTTTTGATATTATCAAAAGTTATTTTGAAATAAAGAATGAATAATTATGAAGAAATAATAAATATGGGAGTATATAAGAGTAATAGATTTTATGTCGAGAAGAAAAATAGGATGCAATCAAAAGCTTGTTAAATACTACTTGTTGAGAAAAATATAAGCATGATGTAACATAAAGTAGTAAGCAACATAGCTAACATGATAAAGTAAGCATTCTATTTTAAGATACCACTTGCTTAAAGGAAAAATACAGTGTTAAAAATAATAAGCACTCTTAAATTTAAACATCATTTTAGAAGATAAAACCATATAAAGAATAATGAGTTTTAAATTTGAAAAGTTGATGTTTGAGTTAAATATTGAAGAGATGCTATTCAATTAAGAAAAAAAAAATTGCAAGCATGATTACATAATATCAAGAAAAGATACACAAACTACAATGTAATAAAATTTTCATTTCAAGTAAACATAAACATTGTAGCGGTCATGCTTTGTTATCCAGTGCATTTACTTAAGTTTGTAGAGATTTGAGTAGATGAGCATTAGGATCCAATTCTCATGAGTAGAAGTTTTATGAAAGATAATGATGTGTACAAAGTAGTGTTTTGATAAAGTATACAAGTGAATCAATCAAAAACACATGACATATATAATGAAATAACACAACATTAAAATACACAAATAATATTACTTCCACACTATTTCAATGCACATGAATAAATAGTACAACTACCAAGGTGCTCTGCACACACAATGCTTATTAAGACTTATCAGGGTGCAAAGTAGTGCTTGGGGAATCACTTTTATACTTATTAGCTTTATTTTCAATTTTTTTTGTGATCCGGTGTACAAAAGAGAAGTGGTGTATAAATTGTTTGCTACAAGACACTTTACAATTCTTAGCCAAGGTGCTCAACCTCACAATGCTCATTAAGACTTATCAGGAGAGTGAGTAGTGCTTGGTGGAGTTTTCCTTGTCATTTATTATTTGCTTTTTAGTTTAGTGACTAAGGACTCTGAATTCACTTGTTTTGCAAACATAGCATTTTAAACCACATTTCTCTAAAGAATAAGTGCATGAAAGACAAAGAATTGTAATAACCAATTCAATGTTGTGTAGGTAATCTATTTTGGCATTTTAATTATTTATGTTATTACACTACACAATCATGTAAGAATAAGATTGTAAACACATGTAGGTTATCAAAAATAAGTGAGTGAATGAATCATTATCAAACATAATACATTACTCATACTTAGAGGCATGCTAAACATTTCTACACATGTTTATCTACAATCAATTTCATTGCACATAACAAGATAATTTTCAAGGCATGACAAATACAAAACAATGTTTTTAAGAAACTTGAAAGTTAAATTAAACATTGTATTTAATCTTTAATTGATATAATTAATCCTCCATCCTTGACAATGGCAATGAATAACAATCATTTTTGTTTTTATAAATTTTTGAATTTTTTTTTATATATGGACAAAACAATAAACACACATAAAGAAAAACATATTTTTGTTCTTTGAAATTGTTTTGTAATTTTGTATTTTTTTTATATATATTCTCTGGAAATCATAGAAGTCTTTAATAGCCCTTTCAGTAAATGATATTCTATGCCAGAGAAATAAACAAAACTAACGTATGAGAAAATACATATATATATATATATATATTTTAAAAGAAATAAAATTTTGTTTTAAAAGGAATAAAAAGATAGAAAACTTTTTACAAACACACAAAATATTAAAATAATACCAGAAATAATTCAAAACAAAAAAAATATTTTGGAGCAAAGGAGCTAACGCCAGGCATTAACTTCTTAACGCCAAAACAGAACTGTATTTCTTGATGTTTTGAAAAATATTTTTCTCAATTCATTTGTATTATAAAGAGACCTTCCTTCAGTTGAAATTTCAGAGTATATTGATTAGATTTGAAGGCTCTTTTAACATGTATTTGGTGATTTTCCAAATACTTGTGTTTGGTAAAATCATTAAAGCTCGAAATATTAAAATATGCAAACACATGATGCAATGTTAGAATAAAAAAAATATGCATGATTTATGTATAAAGAGTGAGATAATGTTCATGCAATGAATATAATATAAGTATATCTAAGATCAAGATACCTTAACTACATGACTACACTCTAGCCCCGTACTAAGTGACGGATGGGCATGAGGAGCTGCACACATGCCGTAGGTTGGGGTGTTAATTCCATATGCATACAAAAGATGACGCTCAACCTAGCACTCTTTCCCCCCAGTGCCTCTCAAGGCCCCACTGGAACCCTCCCCGGTTAAGGACAAGACATGACTTAGAGGTTAGGTCTCTAATGCACACAATTCTACGCCCTCGCTATTGTGAGACACATGTCATAGGTTTATTGATTATGGACATACTAAGCGTGTAAGGCTTAAATATATTAACTATGGTATAATTGCATGATTAGTTTTGTATTTATAATTATATCGATGATTGTTGATTTTAAATCCATTTAGATTACATTTTATTCATGCAAATAATTACAAACGAGCCCTTTCTATTAAAGTTGATGTGTCATTTTTCTTTAAGGGTCTCCATTCATACCTTGGTTGTTTATCTTTAAAATTCATATTATGATTATGTGACATCTTTATATGATTGTATTTGTTTGAAAAATAATTCATTTGAGATTTATGCTTATTCAAATTATTTTTCAAAATAGATTGATGTTGATAATCATAATGAATTTTATTATATGGATTCTTTGAAAATTTATTAGAGTGATTGTCTTTCTTTAGAATTGAATGTTGAAAGAGTGAGTTACAAAATGTTGTAAATGATTGGTCCTTATTTAGATGATTTTCATGTCCACTCTTTCTTATAGACCTACTCTTATAATATGAAGTTAAGCTTTTAGACTTTTGAAAATTTGATAAACTAGAAAAAAGAGATTTTTCATTATATGAAAATTTTTTAATAAACATTTTTAATGATTCTAGTTTATCCTTTAAATTATCATTTTCTTTTATCTATTTTTCATTATGTTCTTTTGAAATTAAAAGTCCTTTTTCTAAAACCTTGAGTTCTTCTTTAAAAGAATTATAATCAAAACAAGGTTTAGCATTTTCAATTAAAGAGCATGAACAAGAATTTGAAACATCAATATAAGATTCTACTTTAGTGTTAGCTTTTAAAGTTTTATTTTCTAAACGTAATTTGGAATTAGCATGTTTCAACTTTGAAATTTTACGTTTAGCAAATTTAAGCACACGAAATGTAGAAATAGAATTAGTTACTAAAAGAGAAGATTTAGATTTTCTTACCTTGCTATAGTTTCCGTCTTCTCTTTTGCTTGATGTTTTGCCATCAACTGAGTCCAATATTGTGACGTTGTCTTCTTCATCTTCCTCTTCCAAACAAGAGTGTCCATCATCCTTTCCGCTTGATGAGTATTCTATGGATCCATCCTTTGTGTAGCTTTCTTGAATATTTGCATAGGCTTGCATATTCTCCGGTTCTTGTGAATGTTCCATACCTGTAGAAGGAGAATCATAAGTTCTTTCAAGAAAACTCCAAATTTCATATGCGGTAGGTAAAGTATAAATAAGTTTGAAAATATTTTGGTCTAACGCACAAAATATACTATTCATAGATTTTGCATTTAAAATAATTTCGTTTCTACTTAGTACGCTAGATGGCTTTTTAATAGTAATATTCCAAACTTTTTCATCTAAGGCCTTAAGAAAATTTTTCATTAATATTTTCCACCCATTATAATTTTCACCCATAAATAATGGTGGTGATAATACGTTTTCATTTATATTAAAATTTTCCCCACTAGTAGAAGCGAGATCATGATCAAGAGATGCTATTATTCCCGGTTGTTAAGCCGATTTGGAATAACCTCGCTCTGATACCAATTGTTGGATCTTACGGCGCCCTTAGAGGGGGGGTGAATAAGGGAATAAAATTCTTTCTATAATTTTCAAGATAATTACTAAATTGTTTTATAATGAAGGAGATTGAAATAAACAATTTAGATTTAGAATTGAAAACTTAGAACACAATATAATAGAGATTACGCCAAATGATAGAAATCAAGTAAACACAAAAGAGACATGATTATATTATATGAAAAAGTGTTTACATATATTTGATTTCTATATCGCTAGAAATCGGAGGCGTACAAATGTAAATTTCTTTTTGTTTACCAATCCTTCTCCCAAGGATCGGAAGGCTATCACTTGTCTCTCCCTAGACCAAGCCCAAGCCTATCCTCTAGATCTTCCCAAGATCTAGACGTAGCACACAAGGCCACGATTTCCCACCAAGCCACGCAAGGACTTGGACCCTCCACACAAGGAAGCGATTTTCCCCTAAGCCACGCAAGGACTTAGATGCTCCACACAAGGAAGCGATTTTCCCTACCAATACAAAGTAAAATGTATATAAATGAAAATACAAGATAAAATAAGAACTCCCTAGAAATTCAGATCTCTGGAAGGAAGGTTGAAGCCTCGAGATGATCCTTGATGTAGAAGCGCGTCCGATCTCGTCTTCAATTTCAAACCTTCTCAGCATAAATGGGAGTTCATGAGGTTCTGGAGCTCTCTGGATGGAATGCACTCAGGAAGGGACTTGAAATTCTGAATTGGTTGTAATGCACGAACACAAGGTGTCAATTTATAGAAAATCGCTGTCGGAAAATTCCGACAGTGACTGTCGGAATTTTCCGACAGCGTTAAACTGCCGCTGGAGTGGCGTCGTGCGGGCAGTTGCTGTAACCGTCGAGCTGTCGCCTGGGCGACATCGTTGTCGGAATTCCGACAGTTCAAAACTGCCTTTCGTCATGCTGCCGTGGAGGAAAGTAGTTGTAACTTCTCTAATGTCGCCTTGGCGACAGCGGTTGTCGGAATTTTCCGACAGTGAAATTTCCCATATTCAAATTTAGCTCCAGCCTGTAGATTGAGTCGTTCTCATCTCCTAAATGGGGTGGTACATTCTGTAACTCTTCCTGGATTGAAAGTTATGGCCATTTTAAGATCAGCACACAAAATTCATCCAACCTGAGACTTGTCGTTCTCGGATCATGCCCATGAACGAGGACTTGTCTCCTCATTGAACCTGTACAACCTGGCCACTATAAACACACAAAAGACTAGATCAAATACATCATGGTATTTGTTATTCTCAAACCAAGAGATGCGGAAAGCAAGCTCCAACATACACTACATTTGAATTGCACTTAAAAATTATGAAAAGTGGTTGATTTTAACAAAATTATTATGTTGGGTTTGCAAAACAAGTGTATTCGGAGAATGTTGTCTCACAAAAGTGAACAAAAAGTATAGACAAATATAACTCCACCAAGTACTACTTGGAAAGAATAGTAAAGTGTCTTGTGCAAACCTTGGTTATTACACCACTTTGTTAAAAATTATGTGCATTAAAGTGTGTGAAACTTAATATACTTGTGTTTTATTGTGCACTTTACTCTACTTATGTCTTTTTTTTGTGATTTAAATCACTTGTTAACATTGCTCAAAATACACTTATGTGCCCTTCATTATATTTCATAACACTTCTTCTCTTGAGTATTGGATTCTAATGCTTTATCTATACTACTCTTAATATAAGAAATGCACTAGATAACCTAGCATGATTTCTACAATGTTTGTTATCTCTTAAACTTGAAATTAAGTAACATTTTAGTATAGTCTCTTTTTGATATGTTCAATTCATGCTTGGTAACTTTATGTAAAACTTTGAGATTTCAAAAGGGGTTAAAACATCTTTACATTTTGAACTTAAACTCATATTTATACTAATGTTTTTCATGCATACAAAAAGATGTTTCTTATAATCTTTCGCTTGCTTAAAACTCTTACTTATTTATTTGAATTCTCTTATATACTATGCTTAAACTTTTTATCATTTCATATATTACAAAACCTCGATCATAAATTATATTTCCTAAAGAATGCCTCCTTACTTCCCTTACCCCCACTTTCATTTGATAATACCAAAAGGGGGAGATTAATTGAAGAAATCTAGAGGAGACATCTAGAAGATTAAGGGGAGACTAATTCATGTATCATTTAGTGGGAGTAAAACATAAATTGCATTTATGTAGGGGAAGCATTAAGATAGGGGGAGTATGCACTATTCTCATACTTATCATATACTACAGTTACACTATTATCTCGATTATCATATACTATAAACACCATTATTTATTTCTTGCTAAGAGGATTTGTTATTATCAAAAGGGGGAGATTGTTGGACATGTGTGTCACATCCCTTTGTTTGAGAATAACAAATCCCATAATTTATTTGATCTTGCTTGTCGTGTGTTTATAGTGTGCAGGAACTATAGGTGCAATAGTACTCCACCGGTAGAAAGCGGCATGGAACCATTTTTTTGAACTCAAGCGCTACCGCAGGCGCTAGTAGCTACCGCCTAGTGCTAGCTCGAGTTCGTGCAAACAACATCATGCCGCGGAAGTTTCGTAACCTCTTCTACACGAACGCTATCGTAGGCGTTATCGCTACTGCCTAGCGCTAGCTCGAGTTAGTGCACACAATGCCACACCGCGACTGTTTCGTAACCGCTTCTACACGAACGCTACCCCAGGCGCTATCTCCAAGTTCTATAAAATTATGCCTTCTCTCTCGTTTTGAGATATGATCTAAAGAGAACTCCTGTGCCAAATTTCAAGAGTTGTTACTCTGCCGAAAGTTCATCTCCCACTCAAAGCCAAAGAAGATTTTTGGAGAAGGAAGCCATCACGCTGCATCCGAAGAACGATCGCTTCATCCTCGCTTATGCTACAACGGTCCTTCATCATCAACTCTAGAAATACTCATAAGAGGGAGATTTTTATTTGTATTATTTTTTATTATGAATCTTTGTAGTTAAATCGCCTTGTGTTGGCGACTAGGTCCTTGCGGGGCTTAGGGGGAATTCGTCGTGTGAGTTGGCGACTAGGTCTAGGTGATTAGATCTAGGGGGTGCTTAAGGCCATATCTGGGGTTAGGATCGGCTAGAGCGGCTTGAGGCCATATCTGTGGAAGGATATGCTAAAGCCAATCGACTAGTGGGGATACGAGTCGGTATAGAAAAGGAAAAGATATTTACATTTGTATGCCTCTGATTTCTACCGATATTGAAATCATATTTATATAAACACTTTTTCATATAATACAATCATGTCTCTATTTGTGTTTACTTGATTTCTCTCATTTGGCGTAAATTTTATTATTGTAAATTACTTTTTGCTAAATTGTTATTTTGCTCTCTCTTACTAAAACACAATTTAGTAATTTTCATAAAATTATAAAAAGAATTTTTATTCCCTTATTCACCCCCCCTCTAAGGGCGCCTATCGATCCAACACCCTGACTATGGCCCCATTTGGTTCAGCTTATAAGCTCCGGTGCGGCAGGAACGGAACGCAGTTATAGGCAAAAGCATCGTTTGACGCTGCTAATGGACCGAAACGGAGGTTATTAATAACCTTCGTTCCTTTGTATAGGCCAGACGCGATATTCCTCCCCAGTTCAGCCGGGACGGAGCCCGCATCTAGGGTTTCCTCTCCCCTGCATTTCCTTCTCACGCGTACATCGATGATGATCTCGCTGGTATTTCTCGCCGTTGGTGTCACGCCGCCTCTCATCGTCAACATAGGCTAGTCACGCCGCCTCTCGTCGTCAATAGGAGCTAGTCACGTTGCTAGATTGCACGCCTCTCGTCGCCTCCAGTTCTCCTCGCCAGTATTTCTCATCGTCGCCGGTGTCACACCGCCTTTACAGTTCCAGTCGACGGGAGCTAGTCACGCCGCCGAAATTCTGCAAAGTCCCTTCCCCCGATTTTAGGTAATCCTCCCTTTTTCAATTTTAGGGCTTTTTTTGTCAATTTTTTTGTGGGATGAATGTGTGTGTGTGTGGTGTGATGATGGTGAATGTGTGTTTGTTTGTGTAATGATTTTGGTGAATGTTTTTGTGTGTTTCTTATTATTTGTGTTTGTTTTTGTGGTGAATGTGTATATGTGTGTGTATGTGGTTATGTATGTGTGTTTTTTTTTGTATTTGTGTGTTTGTGTGTGTGTGTGTTTTCTTATATGTTTGTGTTTTATGTGTGTGTGTGTGTATGTGTGTGTGTATGTTATATATTTGTGTGTGTGTGTGTGTATTTGTATGTGTATGCATTTATTTTTTTGTATGTGTGTGTATTTGTATGTGTGTGCATGTATTTTTGTGTATGTGTGTGTGTATTTGTATGTGTGTTTGTATGTGTGTGTGTGTATGTTATGTGTGTGTGTATGTATATGTTATATGTATGTGTAAGTTATATATGTGTGTGTGTATTTGTATGTGTGTGTATGTGTATGTTACATGTGTGTGTGTGTGTTATATGTGTGTGTGTGTGTTATATATGTGTGTGTGTGTGTGTGTATGTTATATGTTTTATGTGTGTGTATGTTTTATGTGTGTGTATGTTTTATGTGTGTGTGTGTGTGTTATATATGTGTATGTGTGTGTGTGTGTGTGTTGTATGTTATATGTGTGTGTGTTATATATGTGTGTGTGTTGTATGTTATATGTATGTGTATGTTATATGTGTGTGTGTATGTTTTATATGTGTGTGTATGGCTTATATGTGTGTGTATGTTATATATTATATGTGTGTGTATGTTTTATGTGTGTGTGTGTGTTGTATATGTGTATATGTGTGTGTGTGTTGTATGTTATATGTGTGTGTTATATATGTGTGTGTGTGTGTGTTGTATGTTATATGTGTGTGTATGTTATATGTGTGTGTATGTTATATGTGTGTGTGTTATATGTGTGTGTGTGTGTATGTTATATGTTATATGTGTGTGTATGTTTTATGTGTGTGTGCTATATATGTGTATGTGTGTGTGTGTTGTATGTTATATGTGTGTGTGTGTTGTATGTTATATGTGTGTGTATGTTATATGTGTGTGTGTGTATGTTATATGTGTGTGTGTTATATGTGTGTGTGTGTGTTTGTATGTTATATATTATATGTGTGTGTATGTTTTATGTGTGTGTGTTATATATGTGTATGTGTGTGTGTGTGTGTTGTATGTTATATGTGTGTGTTATATATGTGTGTGTGTTGTATGTTATATGTGTGTGTGTGTTATATGTGTTTGTATGTTATATGTGTGTGTGTTATATGTGTTTGTGTGTTATATGTTATATGTGTGTGTATGTTTTATGTGTGTGTGTTATATATATATATATATGTGTGTGTGTGTGTGTGTTTGTGTGTGTGTGTGTGTGTGTGTTGTATGTTATATGTGTGTGTGTTATATATGTGTGTGTGTTGTATGTTATATGTGTGTGTTATATATGTGTGTGTTGTATGTTTGTGTGTGTTATATATGTGTTTTATATGTGTGTGTATGTTATATGTGTGTATGTTTGTATTTTTGTGTGTGTTTATGTTTGTGTGTATGTGTTTGTTTGTGTGTGTGTGTGTGTGTGTGTTTGTATGTGTGTGTGCTATATGTGTATGTCTTATGTGTGTGTGTGTGTTATATGTGTGTCTTATGTGTGTGTGTGTGTGTGTGTTTGTATGTTTGTGTGTGTGCTATATGTGTATGTCTTATGTGTGTGTGTGTGTGTTATATGTGTATGTCTTATGTGTGTGTGTATGTTTGTAGCTGTTTTGAATTTAATAGCTTGTGTATTTAGTTAAGAAATGTATTTTTTTAAGATGGGTAAGGCGAAAGACGGTGGTATCTCCGCTATATGGGATTCAAATGATGTCCTGATTTTGCAACATATGCATTCATGAGATAGAGCTGGGTAACTGACCGACAACCCATTTTAGCAAAGAGGGCTGGGTTAATGTGACAACCAAATTCCACCTACAAACTGGAAAAAAGTATGATAAGGTTCAAATGAAGACCAAATGGGATCATTTGAATAAGGAGTGGAAAATTTGGAGTGAGCTAAAACGTGAGTCCACTGTTTTGGGTTGGAATCCGACTACAAAGACTATAGATGCTTCGGACGAGTGGTGGACCGAGAGATTGAAGGTATTCATTTATTAAAAAATGATCATTTAACTTTATGCTCAACTATTTGCCCTTCCTAATTTTTGTTATAATATTGTAGGTTGTCCCAGCGGTCAAAAAGTTCAGATATGATGGCATCCCCCCCCCCCCCCCCCACTGATTTAGAGGAACGATTGAGGAGGATGTTCGATTCAGTAGTTGCCTGTGGACGTCATGCTACCATTCCTAGCATAAGGAGTAATCCACCTGAGTCTACAGACGAGAGAGAGTTGTCTGATGGGGAGCATGACATCCAGGAGGATAATGTTGCACCACCTCCCCCTGAGGTCACATCGGCGAGGAAAAGGAAGAAAGGAAAGAAAAGTGCCACCATCTCCGTCTTAGAAGATCTGGCAGAATCTTCAAAGACCATCAGTCGATGCATCCAGGGACATCCGAAGAGCAATCCTTACACTATTACTCAGGCATTAGAGCAGTTAAGTGGATACCCCGATGTTGTAGTTGATGAGAAATTCTATGACCTTGCCATCACATTTTTGTTGGACAAAGGTCATAGAGAGGCATTTATGTTCCTACCCGAGGGTATGAACACAAAGTCGATTTATAACCGCTACAATGGTGGTGAGTAGGCAGGCTTATCCTATTTATGGTCATGTAATGATAGACTTATATTGTTATTTCTGTTAGACTGATATTTATGGTCATGTACTGATAGACTGATATTGTTATTTCTGTTAGACTGATATTTTTATTTCTGATACTGTTACATTGTTATTTCTGTTGGATTTTATTATTAGTATTTCTGCTAGACTGTTCATGTTTTTTATGTTATTGTTGTTGTTGTGGTTGTGGTTAGACATTATTCTTATTGATGTCCTGTCTTTTGTGTATCAGAAAATGTCTACCACTGACTCTGATGATTCAGAAGATAGCTTTGAGGCTATTCAAAATTATGCAATCGCACATCATCAAAATGTGGTAGCAGCAGTTAGTATTTTGGCTTAAAGTAGTTCTCTTTTCAACCAACCTGTACCATGCATGACATCGAAGCAGACATGTGATAAATGGGTTGGAGAAATGCTTCAATCTTCGACAGTCAAATTTCATAATTCTTTTTGGATGTCCCAAGAAATTTTTATGGATCTATTGCATGTCTTGGAGGAGAAGTACGGATTTCACGGGACTAGACGGACTACATCTAGAGAGATTTTAGCACTGACCTTGGACATACTGTCTCATAATGAGGTCATGAGAAAGACATGTGAGCATTTTCAGAACTCGACGGAGACTGCTAGCAGGTTTTTCAGAGAAGGCATTCACGTGTTGATACTACTGGCGGATGAAGTGATTCATCCATTTGATAGATCTTTCAGTAGTACACCGCCAGAGATTCTGTACGACACACGTTACATGCCATTCTTTACAGATTGTGTCGGTGCAATTGATGGAACACATGTTCATGCATGCGTACCTATTCGTGATCAAGTATCGTACATTGGGAGACATGGCATGCCAACACAAAAGGTGATGGCTGCTTGTGATTTCAACGTGTGTTTCACGTTCGTTATGCCGGGTTAGGAAAGCTCTGCGCATGATAGCCGCATTTTCAATTATGCACTTTGGGATCCCCGTTACAAATTTCCGCTTCCACCACCAGGTAATAAGATTTCTATTCCAATTTTTATACTTCTCACCTTTGAAGCATAACAACTTTGCTCCTGGTTTTCAGGAAAATATTACTTGGTAGACTCTGGGTATCCGCTACAAAGGGGATACTTGAAACCATATCCAGAGACACGTTATCATCTCCTGGACTTTGCTCATGGCGGTCGTGCACCGGAAGGATGCCGAGAGATATTTAATCATGCGCACTCATCCCTTAGAAGTTTCATTGAAAGATCGTTCGGCGTTTGGAAGAAAAAGTGGGCCATATTGCGTGATATACCGAGCTACAGCTTCGCCAAACAAACCGATATTGTGATGGCGACTATGGCACTGCATAATTTTATTCGGCGGCACCCGTCGCGGAGGGATATTGATTTCAATGACGTCAAGCAGGGAGGTGGTGATGAGGGGGGAGCACACAAGGGCATCAAGTAGTTTGTCCTGATACAGCGGGCGGGGTAGATGAGATGATCACGTTGCGTGAAAATATAGTGCAACAGTTGTACACTTCTATATCTTAGATGGTGAGATGAATTGTTGGTATTTTTATCTATTATAGTAACTATTATCAAGATTGTGTATTTGATGTGTATCGATTTTTTTTTCAAAAACTCCATTTAACCCAAACAAAATTTATAAAACTCCATTTCAATAAGCACTGAAAACAGCTCTTTTTCAAAACTCCATTTCTCAGAAACAGCTCTTTTTCAAAACTCCATTTCTGATCAGCCTCTTTTCATCAGCAACGGCCCAACCAAACACACCTTATGTTGCGTGCGGCCTTAGATCATCTTGACACCGCTCATAGCTACCTAAGTCAGCCTCACTCTAAGGAAACTATGGTGAAAATGGGAACGAGAACAAGAACACAAGAGCACAAGTGCACAAGAGAAGAACTAAGCAAGAGAACTCAAATGCTTAATCCACACTTGGATGATTACAAATGGGGGGGCATTCCCCTTTTATAGGCCCCAAAGAGGTTTCCCTCCAAATCAAAGAATATTCTAGATCCTTACCATTCTAGAGTATTCTATACAATTCTAATATATACAAGAGTCATGTACTCTCTAGAATATTACGTTATCTTCTTATGTACAAGATTACGGATCCCTCTGGAATCTTCCCTTCTGTTAACCTCAAAAATGAGGAGATCGTAAAAGAGCGTTCTTTTCGATTCGGGTGCTGCTCACTCCTTCGTGGCTAGGAGTTTTGTAGACCGACATCGATGGGTTGTTGATCAGTTAGACGATTCTCTAAACGTCAAGTTCCCCTCAGGATATCTGTTGATGTCCAATCAAGGCATTCAGAAGTGCCCTATTTCTCTAGGTGGTTTCCTAGCATTCGCTGATCTAAAGGAGTTAGATCTGGTGGATTTTAACGTGATCTTTGGCATGGATTGGCTGTCTAGTTATGATGCTGCCATCCAATGCAAGGTAAAGCGCTTGGATTTCAGTGGAGATAATTGCCAAACCATAATCATGTATGGCCTGCCACGTCAGGACTCCCCAATAATCTCTGTGGTACGTGCTCATAAATTCTTAAAGTTTGGCTTTGAGTCTTATCTTATTTCTGTTTCTGTTTTGGAAACTGCTCTTGGTGTGCTGCGTGTCGAGGACATTTTGGTGGTACGAGGGTTTCCATATGTTTTTCCTTCGAGTCTTCCCAGACTTCCTCCCGGGAGAGAGGTGGAGTTTGTTATAGATCTTGAGCCAGGTACTCATCATATTGCTAAGGCACCTTACCGCATGGCACCGCATGAGTTAGAGGAGTTTCGTACTCAGCTTGATGAGTTATTGCAGTGTGGCTTTATCAGGCCTAGTTTTTCACCCTGGGGTGCTCCAGTCCTTTTTATGAAGAAAAAGGATGGGTCAATGAGGTTGTGTATAAATTATCGAGAGCTGAACAAGGTGACTATCAAGAACAGATATTCGCTGCCTCAGATTGATGACTTGTTCGACCAATTGCGAGGTAGTTCCGTATTCTCAAAGATTGACCTTCGTCCAGGCTATCATCATTTTGAATTTTTGGTGATGTCATTTGGGTGAACAAATGCACCTTCTGCCTTCTTGGACATGATGAACAGAGTGTTAAAAGACTTTCTGGATCATTTTGTGGTCAACTTCATCGATGATGTTCTAGTTTATTCCAGAAATGCTAAAGAGCATGCCTTACATTTGCGCTTGGTTTTGGATAATCTGAGGGAGCACAAGTTGTATGCGAAGTTAAGCAAGTGCGAGTTTTGGTTGTCCCAAGTTTCTTTCTTAGTTCACATTATGAGTAAGGATGGTATCTCTGTGGACCCAACAAAGATAGATGCGGTTTTGGATTGGAAGAGGCCTTCAACGCCTAAGGAGATAAGGACCTTCTTAGAGTTGGCAGGGTACGATAGGAGATTCGTTCAAGGATTTTCAGTTTTGTCTACACCGTTGACCAAGCTTACACAAAAGAGCGCAGCTTTTGTGTGGAGTGATGCCTGCGAGGAAGCATTTCAGGAACTAAAGAAGAGGTTGTGTTCTGTTCCAGTTTTGGCTTTCATACTAAAGGAGTAGAGTATGTTGTTTATGTGGATGCTTCGCGAGTGGGACTCGGTTGCGTTTTGATGCAGGATGGCAAAGTGATCGCATATGGATCGAGACAATTGAAGGTCCATGAGAAGAATTACCCTACACATGATTTAGAGTTCGCAGCCATGATTTATGCTTTGTAGCTGTGGAGACATCTGTTGTATAGAGTGTCGTGCAAAATTTATTTGGGCCATAAGAGTTTGATATATGTCTTCTCTCAGAAGGAGCTTAACTAGCGTCAGCGCGGGTGGATGGAATATGTTGCAGATTATGAAGTTGATATCCTTTATCATCCAGGCAAAGCTATGCCTTGAGTAGAAAGACCGCGCAAGTCTTCAACATTTCTTTGCATTCCTTGGTGGAGGGGTTTTTGTTGAAGGACATATTTGATGGAAGTAGTGCCTTGCCGTCTAGTTTGGAAGCGCAAGAGCCTTCATGGATTTCTTTAACAAGACTGCATTAGAAAGAAGATCCTAATTTGTAGCACCTCTGGAATAGAACTGAAAAAGGGGAATTACCAGATTTTCTAATTGATGATAAGGACACATTGAAGTACCGCGGCGGGTATTACATTCCCTCTATTGAAGAGATTCGAGAAAAGATTTGTAGTGAAGTGCATGGTTCTAGTGTTTCCTATCATCCTAGTTCCACAAAATGTATAGAGATCTGAAGCAGATCGTTTGGTGGTCATGTATGAAAAATGATATTGCTAAGTATATTTCTAAATGCTTCACCTGTCAACATGTCAAGGCAGATCATAAGAGGCCTGGAGGTAAGTTGACCCCCTTGGATATTCCAAGCTGGAAGTGGGAGAGTATTTCTATGGATTTCATTACCGGTTTGCCGAGATCTCCCGGAGGGCATGATTCTGTGTGGGTCGTCGTTGATAGATTGACGAAGTGTGCCCACTTTGTACCCTTCAAGATTGGTTATTCCATGCAGAAGATAGCAGAGGTGTTTTTGTATGAGGTCATTAGATTACATGGTGTGCCAGTAAGTATTGTGTCAGATTGGGATTCCAGATGTATGTCTCATTTCTGGCAGAGCTTGCAAGGAGCTTTGGGCACTGACCTTAGATGTTATACTGCTTACAATCCTAAGACTAACCTTTCAAATGGAAAGAGTGAATCAGATTTTGGAGGTTATGATTAGATATTATATTCTGGACCATGACGGGGCTTAGGATAAATGCCTTAGACTGATGGAGTTCGCTTACAACAACACCTATCATGAGAGTTTACAGATGGCACCATTTGAAGCCTTGTATGGGAGGCGTTATCGAACTCCCCTATTTTGGGCTGATGTTGGTGAGAAGCCTTTGCTCAGTCCAAAAGCCTTGGAAGATAAGAGCGTTGTGGTGATGTATATTCATGAAAATCTATGGCAGGCTCATGAGGGGTATGAAAAGTATGCAAATCAGTGCAGGGTTGATCTGGAGTTTGCGGTTGGGGACATGGTATTTTCTGAAGGTCTCTCTGATGCCCGGTGTTAAGAGATTTGGAAGGAACCACAAGTTGGATCCCAGGTATGTGGGACCTTTCCATATTGTGGAGCGCATCAGAGTGTCTGCTTATAGGCTGGAATTGCCTGGTTCTTTCCCTGGTGTTCACGATGTGCTCCACGTGAGCTAGTTGCGAAAGTGTGTTCTTAGCAATCGTCATTTACTCGACTCAGTGCCCCATTTGCAGCCTAATCTCTCGTATGTCGAGGAGCCTGTCTGTATTCTGGAGATGCAGGATCAAGTGTTGAGAAAGATGATAATTCCTATAGTTAAAGTTCTCTGGCGAAATCAGGACGTCAGGAGTGCAACTTGGGAATTGGTACCTGCAATGAGAGAATCTCATCCTCAGCTGTTCTCCAAGTCTTCTCTGGTTAGTGTTTCTATCCAGCAAGTTTTATCTCATCTCTCCTCTGCCCTCTTGTTTCGATTTGTGTTTCAAGTTTCGGGAGGAAACTTTCTTTTGGAGGGGTTACTGTAATGCCCTTGATTTTCTGGCAATTATTTAATCCTCTAGGCGACGTCATAATGATGCAAGGGCATTACATTAACGCAGAGTTGACGGCATGCCGTCGTTAGTGTGTTTTTGCATTTGTTCGGTCGAGTCGACCAAATTCTTGAATTCTTGTCGAAATTGGAAAATTTCACATTAGGGAATTTAATTAATTAATTTTAGACGTGTCCATCAAGTTTCATTGCTATTCGAGCAATATTAGACCCTTGGGGCATTTTCGAAGATTTGTAGATTTATTATTCGCCATAAAATTTGGAAAATTATAACTCGAGAATGGCTTGTCGGATTTTGTTTTGACTTCGTCGTTGGATTCGTAGCGCTAGCGCCGGCTTTAGCCATTGGTGCAAATTTCATTTGAATCGGTGTGTCTTTTGTCATTCGTAATAGATATTATTATAATAAATATATACATATATATATATGTATATAATATATTTAGTTTTAATCCTATACCTTAAAAACCAAACCAGCACTCAGTTTTATAAATTAATATATATAGTTTTCTTGAAATCAAACCCCACTACCTTAGAAGACTTAAATGGATAGCTATGTCTTCATCTTCCTCCAAACAAACATGTGTCTTCATTTTTTCCAAGAAGCCCAAGCAAAAGTGTCACGAGAGAGAAGGAGAACAATTCTCCGAGATCCTTCTGGTCGCCATCTCGAGAGCTCTGGTGCTCTTCTTCTTCGTCGGGCATGGAGGAATTGTTTTCAATACATGGAGAGACTTTAAAACCTTGACCCCAAAGTTAATAGGCATTGTTTTCGATACATGGAGAGACTTTGGAGACATTGGCAAAGACATCTCCAGACATTACCCTTCAAGTGAATGTGATAAGCACAAGAGGATAGAAGGCAGGTGAAGGCTTTATACAAGACATCAACAAGAAGGAACACTGCCAGAGAATGCACCTCCTATTCCTAATAAGTACATTCCAAAGCCCTTCTCATATTTTAAAAGACAAGAGCAGAAGCTACAGAGAAAGAAGAAAGAGACAGGAAAGAAAAAGGCAAATTTGAACAGTACCTAAACTTGTAATAGCTGAAAGCAAATGTTGTTGTAAATCTGTTTAAAAATATTTGGATTATTTATAATATCTTACTGAGGTTTCCAAAGTACTTGCTCATTTACTCATTTCTTTATTCTGCGCTCTGATACATGCTTTATCTGTGCTAAAATATTAAGAATTAACTTATTTGTGCTTGAACACTATGAATGATAGTCAACACATAATAATTAATATAGTTTAAGTAAAATTATTAATCATCAACATTAAATGTATAATCCAGTTTCTTTAAATTGACAATGCATCCTTATGAAAGCATGCAAACTGCTAGGAATAATGTTGTAGCCGACACACAAAATGTGCTCATGCTGATCATGCATAAGAACAATCCAATAGAATATCACTTTGTCCACAAAACGATATCGTTTTGATGACAGATAGTCTCGTCGTAATGACACTACGATTTCGTCATGTTGACACGACGATACCTAATTGCTTATCCGTCATTTCAGAAATCTAAAATGAATAAATCACAACCATTGAATCTGAATCAATCAAATCCATAATACGTGGCTATTCACTTTCCACA
The DNA here is from genome assembly GCA_033032865.1 of Dactylorhiza incarnata. Lineage (NCBI taxonomy): Eukaryota > Viridiplantae > Streptophyta > Magnoliopsida > Asparagales > Orchidaceae > Dactylorhiza > Dactylorhiza incarnata. The sequence continues at coordinate 19,648,837 of JAWHQI010000006.1, read as the reverse complement.
CTACAAATTATAAATAGGAGTCAAATGTCTTGAAATTAAAGTAAATGCTATGTTTGCCCTAAAAGCCGTCGAGTGCTCTCAGTGTGGTGGAAGTACACAAGTCGATACGCTCAGCTCTCCTTCAAGCATCTAAGAAATGGATCAGAAAGGAGAAGGATACCTATATGAAGGGAGTGAAGTAGTAAGGGATGGGTTTCAGATGGATTCAGAAAAAATTCAAGTCGTTATAAGGCTACTCGACTCCTTCCACTTGCAGTTCATGCTATTCTAACCATCTGTAATAATGAGAAGAGAAGTCCATGAATTCTACTCAAATGGTAAAGTTTGCTCAAATGGGAAATTTGTAAAGAGTAAGATAAACGGAATAAAAGTAAAGGTAACCTCAAAGAGACTGGCCAAGGTTTTTAGGATGCCCTCATTTGCCAGTGAAGAAGAGGATGAATAGGTGATCAAGCAGGACTTAAATGATGCCCTATAGTGGTGTGGGCACTCAAAGAAGACATTGATAAGTAATAAAATATATGTATTTTTGGTATAAATATTAGTATAGTTTTAATTAATATTGTGAATTTTCTATGTAAATTAATGAATAAATTGCTTCTTTATTATTTCTGGTTTCTAACTTAGTTTTATTTTTGTTTTTGCAATTTTTTGCAAAATTTTCACAGGTCACGCCCTCAGACACGCCCGTGACCAAGGGCGTGTAATTTTAAAGATCAAATATCAACGGGACGGCTCAATTCAGATCAAATCCCGACAAATCGCTCAAGTCACGCCCGAGGTCACGCCCGTGACCAAGGGCGTGTAATTTTAAAAGCCAAATTTCCAGCTGGCAGCCGTTTTCAGGTGAAATCTCGAAGAGTTGATCAAGTCACGCCCGTGACTCTACAAGTCACGCCCGTGTTCCAGCAGAGTCACGCCCGTGAGCCGCCAGCGTGTCACGTCTCGAAGCCGCACCCATGCTGCCGACATCAGCCACCCATAGTCACGCCCGTGACTCACCAAGTCACGCCCGTGACATACCAAGTCACGCCCGTGTGCAGCCATGTTTGACGGCCAGACCTTCCAGAAGGCGGCGAATACAGCCGAGCAAATGTCACGCCCTAAGTCACGGCCGTGACATTCAAGTCACGCCCGTGACCTAGGGCGTGTAAAACTCAAATTTTCCCTATAAATAGAGGGGCTCGGCTGAAGTTATTTTCATCCAAATTTTGAGTGGTTTTTGTTGTATTGTGAGTTCTTTTGAGTGATTGTGAGCTTCTCTTCTGCAATTCAGTTTAAGTTCGTCTGTAGTTTTTTTTCGTCTTCCTAGTCTAGTTGTAATGCTGATTTCAGAAATAAAATGATGTTTTTCTCATTTGGATCATCTTCTTTTTATTAATGTTAGTGTGTGTGCGTGTATGAGTTTAGCTTTACTGCTTTCATAATTTAGTTTTATTGCTTTTATAGTTAGTTTTATTGCTTTCATAATCTAGGTTTACTGTTTTCATAGCTTAGTTTTACTGCTTTCATAAGTTAGTTTTATCGTTTTCTTTTTCGCTTTATTTTATCGCTTTCATTTTAAACGCTTTCTTTTTCAGTTTCTTTTAGAGTGTGTGCGTGTATGAGATAGTATTTTCCTTTTTTTGTAGCTTAGTTTTTATTTCAGTCTTTATATAACTGCTATATACCACCCCCTTCTCAAATAAGAGGCTAATTTACTTTAGCACTTATTTAAGTTGGTTGGGACGGATATTATTTCTGCACCTTTATAAGTCTTTTCATTTCTATACCACCCCCTTCTTAAATAAGAGGCTAAGAACTTTTTAGCACTTGTTTAAGGTGGTTGGGACGGATATTATTACTGTTTTTATATAAGTCTTTTTATTTCCTTTTTATCCGCTTATATCCGCTTTAATTATCAAACATGTATTTTTCAACCGATAATGCCGTCTCCATTCCGATGAGTGGCTAATTTCCTTTAGCGCACGACGTCGAAGAGCATTGGGACACAAAAATAGTTTTTCTATAAAAATTAAAACATCTCTTTCTAAAATAATTAACGCTTAAGGTTTATCCGAGAATCACGTTGAGTGGAGCCACATAATCGATGTGTGGTTTTCATTTCCGTTTTCGTACCTAGTTAGCCGAGAGGCTCGTGTGTACGGACTGATCACTCACGGGTAAAGAGAAGTGCGCTCTACCCTCGAGAGAGGACGAGGTAACTCTCCCGAATTGGAAATAAAAACCCAATAGCGGGGTTCGCAACATAAAGCGAGTATTAAGAACATTCGATTGTAGAACGAGAGTTCGGTCGAATATTCATAATCTCAGGTGGGCGTACCCTCGAGAGAGGAGCGTTCATAATTATGGAACCTCCACGGCCAAGTCATCTTAATATTTTGAAAAGTCATCACTTTTAATTCTACGAAAAATCTATTTTCGTCTCAAGGTAATTCGACGTCGCGCGCTATATTTCTCATCACTTAGAACTCTAGTAAATCGCTTAAATCATCTTTCGCATTTTATCATTTAGAACTCTAGTTAAATCAACTAAAAATATTATTCCGATAAAATAATAGTTCGTCCCTCGAAGTAGCATAATCAACACGACCCGCGGAAATATACGATCCCGATATTTTCTAAAAATATCCTGTATTACTTGCGATAAGGTATACTTGCCTTTATCAAATGATTAATTTGGACTAAAAATTCAAAACACAGCTTTTCAAACTCATTTAGTGCAAAACTCTCCTTTTCTACTATTCAATTCAATAGAATTCGGCATTGTAGCCGAAGCGTAATTGTCAATATTCCGAAAGAAGAAAAAGATCGTTACTTCTATCCTTCGATAGGATAACGGTTAATTTCTCAAAGTAGGAGTACTTGCGAGACTCTTCGAAAATATCCGCCAATTCTAAACTCTTAATATAAAGGTTATCTTTTATTTATAAAACAAAAAGAAGAAGCCCAAGTAATCATCAAGTTTTTGGCGCCGTTGCCGGGGACGTTTGTGTTGTTATTTGAAAGTAGGAACTGCTATTAATTTTATTCCTTATCTATATATTACAACAAAAAAAAGGCACAAAAAAAAAAAAAAGAGGTTACAAAACTAAAAAAAAAAAAAAGAAATTATATAAATATAAAAACTTATAAAAAAAAAAAAAAAAAAAAAAAAAAAAAAAATTATAATAATAAAACAGAAAATCCAAAAATATTGTTTTTTTAATTTATGACCCGAGGAAACTCCTCGGACGATTCGACTATTCCTTTTGACCCCGAAATCGAGCGCACTCTTCGTGAGCGCATCCGATCTCGTGATCAAAACTTACTCGAAACCCCCGAAGAGTCAATCAGAGATACTGTAAATATGGGCGATCCAATTCCAAATGCGGCCCCGGCCCGGACCATGGCATATTATGCCCGGCCGAATTTGGAAGATACAGGATCCAGTATTACTCGCCCGACAGTTAATAATAATAATTTTGAAATAAAATCCAGCATAATTCAAATGGTACAACAGTCGATTCAGTTCGACGGTTTGCCAGATGAGGACCCAAATCAGCACCTTTCAAACTTTTTAGAAATATGCGACACCTTTAAAATTAATGGCGTCACTGATGACGCCATTCGTTTACGCTTATTTCCATTTTCGCTACGGTCAAAGGCCAAATCATGGTTGACTTCTCTTCCGAGAGGGTCCATAACCACGTGGGCCCAATTGACGGAATTTTTCTTAACTAAGTATTTTCCTCCGTCAAAAACCGCAAAACTACGCACGGATATCACATCCTTTGTGCAATTCGATTCCGAGTCTCTTTATGAGACTTGGGAGCGTTTTAAGGAATATTTGCGTAGGTGTCCTCATCACGCGCTACCAACTTGGCTACAGGTCCAAACGTTTTATAATGGTTTAAATTTTTCTACACGGCAGATGATTGATGCGGCTTCCGGGGGAACGTTAAACAACAAAACCCCAGAGACCGCTCAAGCTCTGATCGACGAAATGGCCATGAATGCGTACCAATGGAACGTGCCAAGGTCGCGTCCTACTAAACCGGCTGGTCTTTTTGAAGTGGACGCCACTACTTTCTTAGCCTCACAGGTAGAGCGGCTAAGTAAGCAGGTGGCGGAGATGACTGTTTCCTCCTCCACTCCCGCTTGGAATAATAATAATAATAATAATAACGTAATCGAAGAATCGGTGGATTACCTCGGTAATCCGGTTAGGCCCCCCTTCAACCCTAATAACAACCCGTATAGTAATACTTATAATCTAGGTTGGAGGAGCCACCCTAATTTCTCCTGGAGCAATCCTAACAATGCTCAGAGGCCCCCAAATATGAATCCTCAGGGATTTCCGCAAGGATTTCCGCAGGGATTCCAGCCTCCTCCTCCAAAACCTTCGCCGCTCGAAGATATTTTGTCTAAGTACATCGCGTCCAACGATTCAAATATCCGGAATCTTACCGGATCGATTAAAAGCTTGGAAAACCAGGTTGGACAACTTGCAAAGATGGTCTCCGAGCGGCCATACGGAGCTTTACCAGGGAATACAGAGCCAAACCCAAGGGAAAATGCCAACGCTATAACCCTTCGAAGCGGCAAGGAGGTCGTCTCCCCATTGCGGGTTGAGCCTAAGGTATGCATTTCGCCTCCGACCCCTCCACCCTCTTCTTCGATTCTAATTGCTCCAGCTTCTCCGGTTGTGCCAAATGTTTCGAGTCCTCGAATTCCTTACCCGTCTAAAATTAATAAAGAGAAGGAGGACGAAAATTATCAAAAATTTTTGCGTATTTTAAAACAAATTCAAATAAACGTCCCCTTCTGCGAGGCACTCTCCCAAATGCCGAAATATGCGAAATATCTTAAAGAGTTGCTTTCTAATAAAAAGCGACTCGAGGATGTTTCGCGTGTTTCCCTTAATGCGGAATGTTCGGCTGTTCTCCTTAACAAATTGCCGCCAAAACTAAACGACCCGGGACGGTTCTCCATCCCGTGTCTCTTTGGCAATATGTTAATAAAGTACGCTCTTGCAGACTTAGGCGCCAGCATCAATTTGATGCCTTTTTCTCTTTTCAAAAAACTCAATTTAGGCGTCCCGAGTCCGACAAAAATGAGCATCCAACTCGCGGATCGCTCGGTAAAGTACCCAATCGGGGTAGCGGAAGATGTTCTGGTCATGGTTGACAAGTTTATCTTCCCGGTAGACTTTGTCATCCTGGACATAGAGGAGGACGTCGAGGTACCCATCATCCTCGGTCGCCCCTTTCTCGCAACCTCCCGTGCGTTAATCGATGTCAGTAACGGTCGCCTCCTCCTTCGAGTTGGAGACGACGAAGTTACTTTACATATCAACCCCTCCATGCGGAACTCACTATCGAATGATGATTCCTGTTTCAATTTGGAATCCGCGTTTGTGGACGAGTGTTCTTCTCTTTCCGAATTGCTATCCTTAATGATAGACGATTCGGATCTGGCGAATCAACCTCCTTTAGAAGAATTACCACCAGATTCGCCTTTCGAGTCTTTCGACTCGAAAGATTTAAAAATCTCCACTTCCTACGAAGAACCTCCGGTCTTGGAGCTTAAGCAACTCCCCGACCATCTAAAATATGCTTTTCTAGCCGCGAACTTAAAGCTTCCGGTTATAATATCTTCTACTTTAACTGATTCAGAAACATCCGAATTGGTTGAAGTTTTATCTAATCATCGCCGTGCAATTGCATGGCAAATTTCCGATATCAGGGGAATTAACCCCTCATTCTGCTCCCACAAAATTTTTCTCGAAGAAAACCCCCGCAAAACAATTCAGCCTCAACGACGACTTAACCCGAACATGCGGGAAGTCGTTAAGACTGAAATTATTAAACTCCTTGATGCGGGGATTATCTATCCTATTTCCGACAGTACGTGGGTAAGCCCCGTACAAGTCGTCCCGAAAAAGGGCGGTATAACGGTCGTGGCAAACACGAATAACGAATTAATCCCAACTCGTACTGTTACGGGTTGGAGGGTGTGCATCGACTACAGAAAACTAAACGATGCCACCAGAAAAGACCACTTTCCGTTACCGTTTATTGATCAAATCTTAGAGCGTCTCTCCGGTCACCCTTTTTATTGCTTCCTTGATGGTCTCTCGGGATTTTTCCAAATCCCTATTTCACCCGAGGACCAAGAAAAAACGACTTTTACTTGCCCTTTCGGCACCTTCGCATATCGGAGGATGCCGTTTGGCCTCTGTAACGCGCCAGCTACATTCCAAAGATGTATGCTGGCAATATTTGGCGAGCTAGTAGAAGACATAATGGAAGTCTTCATGGATGACTTCTCCGTCTTTGGAAACTCTTTTAAAAATTGTTTAAAAAATTTAGATAGAGTCCTCCAACGGTGCGAGGAGACAAACTTAGTCTTGAACTGGGAGAAATGCAACTTCATGGTCCGAGAGGGTTTAGTCCTCGGCCATAAAATTTCTTCCAAGGGGATGGAGGTCGATAAGGCCAAAGTCGCTATAATTGAACAACTTCCTGTTCCTTCGAACGTCAAATCAATTAGAAGTTTTCTTGGCCACGCAGGTTTTTATCGGCGGTTCATTCAAGATTTTTCAAAAATAACCAAACCGCTAACTCACCTCCTGGAAAAAGATTCCCCATTCATTTTTGACACGGCCTGCGCAGAGGCGTTTAATTTTATTAAAAAGCAACTTATCAATTCTCCAATTCTGGTGGCGCCAGATTGGTCTCTTCCGTTTGAAATTATGTGCGACGCGAGCGATATCGCAGTAGGAGCTGTCTTAGGCCAACGCGTAAATAAATATTTTCATCCAATATATTACGCTTCTCGCACACTCAATGCCGCACAGGCTAACTACACCACAACGGAAAAGGAACTTCTCGCCGTCATCTTTGCTTTTGATAAATTCCGACCCTACGTAACCCTTTCACATGTAATCGTTTTCACTGATCACTCCGCCTTGAAATATCTTTTGGCCAAAGTTGATGCTAAGCCTCGCTTACTTCGATGGATCCTCCTTTTACAGGAATTTGACTTAGAGATCCGGGATAAGAAGGGGGCTGAAAATTTAGCAGCCGACCACCTCTCACGTTTAGAACACCCCGTCGCAGAAGCGCTCGTCGAACCCGAAATAGACGATCGATTTCCTGAGGAGCGACTTTTAATCATACATAATACCAAAACTTCCTCTACCCCTTGGTTCGCAGATTACGCGAACTATTTAGTCGCGCGGGTCCTTCCAAAAGATTTTTCGACTCAGCAGAAGAAGAAATTCTTCTCTGACTTAAAAAACTACTTTTGGGAGGACCCCTTTCTCTTTCGAGTCTGCGCAGACCAAGTGATACGAAGATGTGTTTCCAGCGAGGAGGGTGCGCAAATATTGCGACACTGCCATGAGGGGCCGGCTGGAGGGCATTATCAAGCCAACCGGACCGCGCGGAAAGCGTTAGAGTCAGGCTTTTATTGGCCCACTCTCTTTAAGGATGCTCACACTTTTGTGAGTATATGCGATAGCTGCCAGCGGTCGGGTAACATCTCCCGTCGTGACGAGATGCCCCAAAATTTTTATTTAGAATGCGAAATTTTCGATTTGTGGGGCATAGACTTTGTAGGCCCCCTACCTCCTTCTTTTAATAATCGCTATATCTTAGTGGCGGTCGACTATGTATCTAGGTGGGCGGAAGCGCAAGCTCTGCCCACCAATGATGCGCGAGTCGTCGTCCATTTTCTAAAAAAATTATTTTCTCGCTTTGGCACGCCCCGTGCAATAGTAAGTGATAGGGGCACGCACTTCTGCAATGCCCAGTTTTCAAAAATTTTATCTAAATACGGCGTCACGCATAAGCTCGCCACCGCCTATCACCCCCAAACGAGCGGCCAAGTAGAGGTAGTAAATCGCGAGATAAAACGCATTCTGGAAAAAACCGTCTCTTTAAATAGGAAGGATTGGTCCTCAAAACTCGACGACGCGTTATGGGCGTATCGTACGGCATACAAGACCGCTATCGGTTGTACGCCCTATCGATTAGTCTACGGCAAAGCGTGCCATTTACCGGTAGAATTAGAACACCGCGCTTTTTGGGCCTTAAAATTTTTAAATCTCGATTCGAACTTAGCCTCCGAGAATAGGAAATTCCAACTCAATGAACTCGATGAATGGCGTGCGAACGCTTATGAGAGTAATAAATTTTATAAGGAGCGTTCTAAGTTCTACCACGATCGAAAAATTAAATTTCCAAAAACTTTCGCGCCGGGCGATCTTGTCCTTCTTTATAATTCACGTCTTCGTCTTTTTCCGGGTAAGCTCAAATCCCGCTGGTCCGGCCCCTTTGCAGTCAAAGAGGTTTGGCCGTATGGGACCGTTCTTATCTCTCACCCCGAAAAAGGCGATTTTAAAGTCAACGACCACCGTTTAAAACTATATCTTGCGGGCGATCCGGTGGACGGACACACAGAATCTTTAACCCTCCCTAATTTATAATCTCACCACGCCAAATGCGTCAAGCTACGCGACGGTAAACAAAGCGCTCGTGGGAGGCACCCCATATTTATCTAATATTTTTATTATGCTTTTTCTCTATTTTTGCAGGGTTTCTTCCGACCCCGCCAACTTTACTTCAGGGATGCCTTTTTGCTTCCTTTTTCCTTTTGTATATATTGCATTGTTATTTTCTCTTCTTCATACTTACATTACAACATTGGGGACAATGTTGGGTTTTACGTATGGGGGTGTATTTCCCGTTTCAAAAAAAAAAAAAAAAAAAAAAGAAATATAATATGTATTTTTTGTAGTTGAAAAACAAAAACAAAAAAAAAAAAAACATTATAACAACAAAAAAAAAAAAAAAAAAAAAAGAAAAAAAAAAAAAGAAAAAAACTCCAAAAATAATAAACCCTACTTTACTTTTATTCTTAAAGCATTTAGTTTCGAGAGTATATGTTTGTGGATTTTCATAATCGCTAGTTTTACTATTTGTTTGTTTATCTAAGATCGATAGATTTAAACGTTCGGGGTTAAGTTTTAAAGAATATCTTGTGTTTTTAATTTAAATAGAGGCTTTGTTATCAAGCACTACTTCTACTAGCTAAAATAGAGACATGTGTATTATGTTAGCAAAACAACTTTAGACTGCAATTATCCCTACTTTATGTCTTCAGGAATCTAGGAATATTCAACTTACTAAGGTTGCTCTCAAAACTTTTTTTTATTATTCTAGAATTTCTCTTGAAAACCCCTTGTATACACCAATTTAGCATGGCAAAAACACAAAAAGAAGAAAAAAAAAAAGATCTTATGTCAATGGGAATACGAAAATTCCGTAAACATAGGCACCCAATATTTGTTAAAAGAAATCCTATGTCAATGGGAATTGCAAATTCCGTAAACACAGGCATTGGGTTAATTAAAAAGGTCAATTTTCCCTCGTCCCTCGTACACCAACGATGGGAGTCAAAGGAAACTTTATAAGAGGGGTGAGATGATACAATTCATCACCCCTGATCCAAGTACTCTTCTATTTGCCAAGGCTTTTTTCCCCTTTTTCCCTTAACCAAATTATTGTTTCTAGTTCTAATTCAAAAAATCATTTGAGAGCATAATTAGTAACTTATATTTTTCCTTTATGTTTCTTTAAACAAAGGTTATTATAATTTCGATCTAATCTCGTTTACTAATGATTGCAATTTTGTTTGCTATTTGGTTAATTAAGAAGTCTTTTGGCCAGGACATTTCTTCTACTTAAATCATTTGCATAATTTAGGACTTAACTCTTATTACTCCGAATTTTTATTTTTCAGTCTCTTATGATTAAAATAAAACGATAGCCAAAAATTAGAACTTATATTAATCCCGTATAGATCTCTCTTACTTTTGCCCTGGAATAGCAAAAGCTTAAGTATGGGGGTATTTGATAAGTAATAAAATATATGTATTTTTGGTATAAATATTAGTATAGTTTTAATTAATATTGTGAATTTTCTATGTAAATTAATGAATAAATTGCTTCTTTATTATTTCTGGTTTCTAACTTAGTTTTATTTTTGTTTTTGCAATTTTTTGCAAAATTTTCACAGGTCACGCCCTCAGACACGCCCGTGACCAAGGGCGTGTAATTTTAAAGATCAAATATCAACGGGACGGCTCAATTCAGATCAAATCCCGACAAATTGCTCAAGTCACGCCCGAGGTCACGCCCGTGACCAAGGGCGTGTAATTTTAAAAGCCAAATTTCCAGCTGGCAGCCGTTTTCAGGTGAAATCTCGAAGAGTTGATCAAGTCACGCCCGTGACTCTACAAGTCACGCCCGTGTTCCAGCAGAGTCACGCCCGTGAGCCGCCAGCGTGTCACGTCTCGAAGCCGCACCCATGCTGCCGACATCAGCCACCCATAGTCACGCCCGTGACTCACCAAGTCACGCCCGTGACATACCAAGTCACGCCCGTGTGCAGCCATGTTTGACGGCCAGACCTTCCAGAAGGCGGCGAATACAGCCGAGCAAATGTCACGCCCTAAGTCACGGCCGTGACATTCAAGTCACGCCCGTGACCTAGGGCGTGTAAAACTCAAATTTTCCCTATAAATAGAGGGGCTCGGCTGAAGTTATTTTCATCCAAATTTTGAGTGGTTTTTGTTGTATTGTGAGTTCTTTTGAGTGATTGTGAGCTTCTCTTCTGCAATTCAGTTTAAGTTCGTCTGTAGTTTTTTTTTCGTCTTCCTAGTCTAGTTGTAATGCTGATTTCAGAAATAAAATGATGTTTTTCTCATTTGGATCATCTTCTTTTTATTAATGTTAGTGTGTGTGCGTGTATGAGTTTAGCTTTACTGCTTTCATAATTTAGTTTTATTGCTTTTATAGTTAGTTTTATTGCTTTCATAATCTAGGTTTACTGTTTTCATAGCTTAGTTTTACTGCTTTCATAAGTTAGTTTTATCGTTTTCTTTTTCGCTTTATTTTATCGCTTTCATTTTAAACGCTTTCTTTTTCAGTTTCTTTTAGAGTGTGTGCGTGTATGAGATAGTATTTTCCTTTTTTTGTAGCTTAGTTTTTATTTCAGTCTTTATATAACTGCTATATACCACCCCCTTCTCAAATAAGAGGCTAATTTACTTTAGCACTTATTTAAGTTGGTTGGGACGGATATTATTTCTGCACCTTTATAAGTCTTTTCATTTCTATACCACCCCCTTCTTAAATAAGAGGCTAAGAACTTTTTAGCACTTGTTTAAGGTGGTTGGGACGGATATTATTACTGTTTTTATATAAGTCTTTTTATTTCCTTTTTATCCGCTTATATCCGCTTTAATTATCAAACATGTATTTTTCAACCGATAATGCCGTCTCCATTCCGATGAGTGGCTAATTTCCTTTAGCGCACGACGTCGAAGAGCATTGGGACACAAAAATAGTTTTTATATAAAAATTAAAACATCTCTTTCTAAAATAATTAACGCTTAAGGTTTATCCGAGAATCACGTTGAGTGGAGCCACATAATCGATGTGTGGTTTTCATTTCCGTTTTCGTACCTAGTTAGCCGAGAGGCTCGTGTGTACGGACTGATCACTCACGGGTAAAGAGAAGTGCGCTCTACCCTCGAGAGAGGACGAGGTAACTCTCCCGAATTGGAAATAAAAACCCAATAGCGGGGTTCGCAACATAAAGCGAGTATTAAGAACATTCGATTGTAGAACGAGAGTTCGGTCGAATATTCATAATCTCAGGTGGGCGTACCCTCGAGAGAGGAGCGTTCATAATTATGGAACCTCCACGGCCAAGTCATCTTAATATTTTGAAAAGTCATCACTTTTAATTCTACGAAAAATCTATTTTCGTCTCAAGGTAATTCGACGTCGCGCGCTATATTTCTCATCACTTAGAACTCTAGTAAATCGCTTAAATCATCTTTCGCATTTTATCATTTAGAACTCTAGTTAAATCAACTAAAAATATTATTCCGATAAAATAATAGTTCGTCCCTCGAAGTAGCATAATCAACACGACCCGCGGAAATATACGATCCCGATATTTTCTAAAAATATCCTGTATTACTTGCGATAAGGTATACTTGCCTTTATCAAATGATTAATTTGGACTAAAAATTCAAAACACAGCTTTTCAAACTCATTTAGTGCAAAACTCTCCTTTTCTACTATTCAATTCAATAGAATTCGGCATTGTAGCCGAAGCGTAATTGTCAATATTCCGAAAGAAGAAAAAGATCGTTACTTCTATCCTTCGATAGGATAACGGTTAATTTCTCAAAGTAGGAGTACTTGCGAGACTCTTCGAAAATATCCGCCAATTCTAAACTCTTAATATAAAGGTTATCTTTTATTTATAAAACAAAAAGAAGAAGCCCAAGTAATCATCAGACATACGAGTCCTTGTAAAGGAAGCACTTTAACCAGCAAGGGAAGATGCTAGCTGATATGGTTGGGAAAGCCCTATTGTGCAAGGTAGGCTCCCATGATAGGATATCCAAGAAAATGTTTGATCTGATGGCTAGGATAATCCTGATTAAGAGGACAAACTGGGCTCAGATTGTCTTGCAAAAATTCAAGAGAGCTTTCAAATACAAAATCTTGGTAGAATTCTTTCTCTTTACTTACTCTAATCATATCCTGACCACTTCTACAAGAAACTAGGAGTAAAAATCCATCACATGAGAAGGATGGATATAAAGGTACTTGAAAGATTGTAGAAAGTTCTCACAAAGTCTCCTAAAAAGAAGAAGGTAGTAAACACTGTGGAAAGTAATGAAGGAAGCTCTTCCACATATAGTGAGCCAGTGCACAATCCTAATCTATCATGCTCTAAGGAGGAAGTGGAGTACAGGGACTTCACAGTCCAAATCACAGTACAGAGCACTGATTCCAGAGCCATTACAGGTACTGGTCAGATGGAGCTCACTTATAATCCTGATGTTATCTTAAGAACTGTTTCTGACAAAAAACTGCATGTAATACTTGCAGTGAGGGGAAGCATGACACTAAGCTCCCTACTCATGTAGAAGAAGTGATCACCAAGAACACTGAGGTTGAGGATGTTGTCCATCCTTGGTTAGCATACCAAAAGGACCCAGTTGAAGCAAAGAAGGAAATGAACCAAGAAGAGATTACTGTCAACACATGCAGAGAGTTGCTAATTGTTGAAGCCATAACTATTCTTGCGGATGAAGTGAGACAATCTTCTATCTGAAGATCTCCTTCTCTCATGTATGAAGAAGAAGAAGGAATGGAAGACTTTCTACATGAAGTAATGAAGAAGAAAGCTGAGGGAGAACCTAAAAAGCCTAGCTACTCCAAAGGATAAATGCTAGAAGATTCCTCATTGCTGGTCCAGATAAAGATGCTCTGGCATGAGCAAAGAGTTAAGCTTAAAGGCTATGTTGACACAGCTGTCAATGATTTAAGAAGAGACGTGTCCAGTGAGACTGATGGTCTAAGAATAGAGATGAAGTATCTACAAGAGAGCACCATCAATTTCTTTAATAGAGCTGCTTTAGCAGTTGATCACACTGCCAAACAGCTAAAACTCACTCACAAGGGTCTAGCTGATATCATTGAAAAACAATGTGCAACATCTAAAAATCTAGAGAAAGCTTTCACTGCTAATGCAAGGCAAATGACTAAACATAGAAGAATCATCCAAGAAAGGTTGGATATATGCAGCAAGGAGCTAGATAGTCATCTGCTTGAAACAAAGAATCATCTGGAAGATGGAATCCACATGCTAAAGGACAAAATTCTTAATCTTCTAGTAAATCTGCAAAGGGACATATCAGAAGAAGCCATAAAGGGGGATGTTGGAACATGGTCTTCCGCATCTCCTAGGTTTGAGAATAACAAATCCTATGTGTATTTGATCTTGTGTGTTCAAGTGTGCAGGTTAACATAGCCCATATGACTCAAGGAGTACTCATGATGACTGCCCCCAAAATTGAAGCCAAAATTCGAAAAGGCTCACTAGCGCCGGCGGTAGTGATAGCGTCGGGCGCTAGCGTTGATTAGCACGATTCTGGCAGTGTTTTAAGAAAGAGCTAACGCCAGGCGGTAGCAGATAGCGCTGGCGGTAGTATAGCGCACAAGAGGCATGGAGCAAAATATTGCCGCGGATTGAAGATCCTGCCGCGCAAAATGTTTCCTAATCTGGGCTAGCGTCGGCGGTAGCGCTAGCGCCGGCGGTAGCGTGAAGGCTATAAATTGGATGCTTTGGCTCCGTCTTCTTCTTCCTCCTACAATCCCAAACTCCAGAGCTTCGTGCCACAGCATAGAGAGGAAGATTTAGAGTGATACTCCCATAAATCCATGAAGGCTTAAGGAGATCCGTGGAGAAGATTTCAACACGCTTCATCATCATGACGAAAGACCGCATCGACTACGATCATACTCTGCGTCTTCGTCTACTTCTCCAAGAGATCCAAATCTAGGGAGTTTTTTTTTTCATTTCACATCCTTTTTGTAAACGGTAGTGAAATCGCCTCGTGTTGGCGACTAGGTCTGGGGTAGGACTTAGGGCTGAAATTTGCCTCGTGTTGGCGACTAGATCTAGGCTAGGTCTAGGGGGTGCTCGAGGCCTTTCTGTGGATAGATTGGCTAGAGCGTCTTGAGGCCGTATCTGGGGAGCGATCGGCTAAAGCCAACCGGTTCGTGGGGATACGAGTCGGTATAGAAAACGAAAAAGGATTTTTATTAGTTGCCTCCGATTTCCAGCGTCATAGAAATCAAGTTTTGTAAAACATTATTTGATATTAATAAAGCATGTCTCTTCATTATTGTTTTACTTGATTTCTCATTATATTAATCTTGCAATATTTCAAAGTTATCTAAATATAATCTTAAGTTTTCGAAAATCCTTATTCACCCCCCTCTAAGGGCGCCGACCGATCCAACAAGTGGTATCAGAGCGGTTTTATTCCAATCGGCTTAACATCCGGGAATAATGGCGTCTCATGATCTCGCTTCTTTTAGTGGGGGAAATTTTTGTGAAGAAGAAAATTCACCTAAACCACCCTTGTTTGAAGGAACAAATTATAAAGGATGGAAAATTTTAATGGAAAAATTTATTAAAACTTTAGATATCGAAGTATGGAACTTAGCAATTATAAGACGTGCGGATGAATCAAATAAAAAGGAACTTCATTTAGATGCAAAAGCTAAACATTATCTATTTTGTGGTCTCTCAAATGAAGTCTTAAAATTTGTGTATTGCTTTTCTAGTGCTTATAAAGTATGGAAATTTCTTGAAGAAATGTATGATCTTCCTCTCGCAGGTATGGAACAAACACGGGAGGAAAAGAACGAACAAGCATCCATTATCGTTCAAGAAGATCTCTCTCGGAGCGAAGCCATGGAGAATATTGAAATAGTAAAGGAGAACAATACACCAAGAGAAAAAGAAGATGAAAATTCATCTATGATGAAGGAAGGGCCAAAAGATAACGAAGGAACTTTATGCATACATTTTGCCTCCACCAAAAGCGCTGTAAGAAAGTCAAAATCTTCTTCTGAGTGATAACTTCCATTTCTAGTTTCAATATATTAAAAACAGCTAAACGTAAGATCAAAAAATTGAAAATTACTAATAAAATTTTACGTTTAGAAAATAAGAGACTAAAAGCTAATGTTAACTCAAATTCAAATTGTGATGTGCCTACACCATCTTGTCTTTTACTTAAAAATATAAAACCTTGTTTTGATTGTAATAATATTAAAGAAAAACTTAAGGAACTTGAAAAAGAAATTATTTTTATAAGAGAACAAAATGAAAAATTATGTTTAGAAAATTCATCTTTAAAAAATAATTGTGCTAAGTGTAAGGACTATGAAATTGAAATAAAAGAGATGGATGAAACATTTGATGAGTATAGGGATAAATATGAAAAACATATTGACTCAATTGTTACCCCTCTTAAAAATAGCACAATAAATTATAATAAAGCTAGACATAATTTAAAAATCATGAATGATGAACTAAAATCAAAAATCAACTTGCTTAAGGAAATCATTAAGAAAAATGCTCAAAACATTCATTCACAATCTCAAGGTATATCTAAAAGCAAGTTGAATATAATTTCTCAAAATGTTGATAAATCCAATAAAGAAAATAAAAAATATCAAATGCTTGAAAATAAAATTCCAAATCATTATCATTTACAAAATAACCACTCTCCCAAAATAAACTTAAAGATAAACAAATTTCCTATAAAGAATGTTTTGCAAAATCATCATGGAAATTTGATAAATAAGAATAATATTAAACCAATGTTTGAATGGCGGCCAAAAGTTAAAGATGAAACACAAACTCCACTCAAAAGGGTTCATTCACTTCCATCTCCCCAAAAGCCATCTTGCTATATTTGGGTACCCAAAGGAACCATCCCACATGGTCCCCTTTGGATACCTAAAACACTCATTCATTAGGTATCATCAAATGCATGAAGTAGAAACTTTTCAAAACAAGGTATACAAATTTCTACTTCATGACATGCTTTAATGTCGTTTTTATCTTTCTTGTTGTTTTTCCTTTTTGAGCTATCATGTAATGGTCATCCTATATGTTATTTGAAATATGATTCTATTTTTTAAAACTTAATGATTTTATCAATCAAATTAATCAAAATTCATAATCATATTTTTTTGTTTTGATGACCTATCTCTCTTTCTTATATTCATTGCCTATATATATCATATAGTATTCATAAATTGAAATATAAATTTGCTATAAGATATGATTAGCCTATTAAGCTTTATAGCCCACATCAACCAAAGTAAAGAAATAACATGATCTAAAAGAAAAGATCAAGATCTAAAAGGAAACTCAATTATCAATATGTTCTTTATTATATGATGACAATTGATATTATAATTACATAACATGGTTGATGTATTATGTATTGTGATTGTTGTAAAATTAGGCCTTAGAATCATCTTGATATTAACGAGACCAAATCAAATAGAATATTCACTTCTTTCTAGGTCTATGAGTTGAAACAATGTCAAACTTTAGCATAACATTAATCTCAAACTTATCATTCTAACATTGTCACCTAAAGAATATCTGTGTCCATGTTAGGTTTTATAAGTTTTGTCAAGACATATTATGTGGATATTGGTATCTAGGGCATACCTAGTTTATTCTTCGCATGCACATTAGTTCATAATTAAAAATCATGCTGAATTGGCGGATTCAAACATGATGACTTGTGTTTACATTCTCTATCTATTTTCAGTTTACATTATTTTGGTAAACACAAGCCTTTGAAAAATCATAATAAAGATATAAGAAAATATGTCTCATGCGATGGTTAGGTAGTCTAGTCATATAAGAAAATCGCTAACGTTTCATGCAATTTGCACTATCTAAACATCTCCTAAAATTCTGATATTTCAGCATGAAACTACTATTGGGACATTTAATCAAGTTCAAGCATCAAAATCTACAAAACCCTAAAAAATCACTTACTGTTTCCCGTGCTAGCGCTAGCGCCAGCGCTAGCATTGAGGTTCATTCTTCTGTATTTTTTAAATTTCTAAAAATCCCTAAAAATATATAAATCTATATTTTCTACTTAGTTTTGCACTTCTGTGTTTCTTTATTTTTTGAAAAATCAAATATAAAACAAAACAAAAACAAGTATCAAAATTATTCTTCTTAACTTTTCTATGTATCTTGCGAAAGGTTGATTGGGCTATCATCCCATCATATCACCTAATACCGGGCGAACCTCTCACAAGGTAGTCCTCGGGAAGTCCAAGATCAATTTTATAAATTCAAACTTTAAATAAAATTTATTTTTTCAAAAATATCTGTATGGACTTTATTGTAAAAATCAAGCATGATTTAATCTATTATTCAAAACTTCTATAATGTTGCAATTTATCTTTTCAAACTACTTTGAACATTGTTTTCATCATGCTTAGATATATCTATTAATATGTGCATCAATTATATGTTAAAGGTTGTGTAGGATCAAGCTTAGCATGCCTCTAAGTATGAGAAATGTTTTATGTTTGATAATGATAGATATTCACTCACTTTTTGGCATTGTCTACATATGGTTTAATTTAAGAATGCTTGTGTATGTTTATGTATTAGTACAATGAACTAAAATTGCACAAGTATCTTACCTACACTCCTTTATTTGCACTTGTAAAAGATAAGAAAAGTGGTTATATTTTTTTCATAAATTATATTGGTTTGCAAAACAAGTGTATTCGGAGAACTTTGTACAAAACAAAAATCATAAAATAAATAACAAAGATAACTCCACCAAGCACTACTTGAACCTCCTAATAAGTCTTAATAAGCATTGTGAGGTTGAGCACCTTGGATAGAATAGTAAAGTGTCTTGTGCAAACCATATCTTTCCTTCAAAATAAGAAAAACCACTTACTCTTAAGTATACCGGATCACTAGTCTCAAACAGTAAAAATAAAATCTGTGATCCCCCAAGCACTACTTTGCACCCTGATAAGTCTTAATGAGCATTGTGTGTGCAAAGCACCTTGGTAGTTGTACATTTTTTTTGTGCATTAAAGTATGTGGAAGTAAAATTATTTGTGTTTTGTTGTGCTTCTACTTTACATATCTCTTGTATTTTTGATTAAAACACTTGTATACTCTACTCAAAAATACACTTATGTGCACATCATTATCTTCCATAACACTTCTTCTCATGAGTATTGGATCCTAACGCTAATTCTATGCTACTCTTTATTTATGAAATGCACTAGATAACCTAGCATGCTTTCTACAATGTTTGGTATGATTTGAAATTATGAATTGAAATTACATTGTAGTAATCTCTTTATGATAATATTATTTCATGCTTGGTTATTTATTATTTTTGTCAACCATAAAAGATTTTCATTGAAACATGATTTACATAAACATCTTCTTTTTGAAATTAAACTTATATATCTTTTTATGGATTATCCTTGATTACAATAAGATGTTTCATGTATTTCTACAAGTCTTCCGCATCATCACCATATAATTTTTACCTTGCGCTTTCATGCTTATATCAAGTCTAAAATCTCATTTTTTCTAAAAAACAAATGGTAGACTTGTTTGGTGGAATTTATATTGGTTGTTCCAACACACATATCATTTCTTATGCTAAAAACTCTGATTTATTTCTATGAAAACTTTCATGCTAAACACTCCTCCAACAAGTAAAATATCGCCTATAAAAACATCCTCTTTTTATTGAATTTCAAATCAATATCTTCTTCTCTAATTGCTATAAGGATGTTGTTTCTTTATTCCAAAATGCTTTAACTCTTATCTTTATATAGTTTGTTTTTTTTTAATTCCAAAACATCATCTTTTTGAGCTTGAACTCTTATTTAGTATTATGATGTTTTTTTTTAAATCTTCCGCAATACTCAAACTCTGATTCATTCATTACAATATAGCTATGTGAGTTTTATTTCAAAACAATTCAAACAAAAATATAAACCCATATGCTATGAAATTTCCCATTAGATTTAAATGCTTAATGTTTCCAATAATTGTTATCCTTGACTTCATTTCTCACCATAGCGGGGGCGTAGGGTTGTAGACATTAGATAACCTTATCTCTAGTCATGTCTTGTCCTTAACCGGGGAGGGTTCCAGTGGGGCCCTGCGAGGCACTGGGGGAAAGAGTGCTAGGTTGAGTTTTGTCTAGTGTTTGCATAAGGGACTAACACCCCAACCTACGGCATGTTTGCAGCTCCTCATGCCCATCCGTCACTTAGTACGCGGCTAGGGTGTAGACGTATTGTCTGGGTAGATTGGTTACTTGGAAATCACTGTTTTTTATGCTTAAAACTCTTATATAAAGGGGAAATCATTACTTTTGCTCAAACTAAAAACTCTGATATATTTATACAAAAATTATTCTACCAAGTGGCTCTAAAACTCCTTATCATTTCCTTCTCACTCAAAAGCTCGATCATGCTTTATCTTATTATCCAACTTTTATCATGTTAGTTCTCCCCCTTTGCTAATTACAAAGGGGGAGAACTAACATGATAAAATGCAAAAGGGGGAGAACTAACATGATAAATATAATCCGCTATCAAAATGCAAACCCAACATGATTGCTTAAGTTGATAGCATACATATTAGGGGACCATTCACATAGGGGGAGCATGTATTTAGGGGGAGCAATTCTAAATGCTAAAATCAATTATTATCCTAAAGTCATCACTCTCACACACACACAAGTATAGTCTCATCATGCTTATTTATTAATGCTTTGTTTTATCATTAATGGATTTGTTATTATCAAAAGGGGGAGTTTGTTGGAACATGGTCTTCCGAATCTCCTAGGTTTGAGAATAACAAATCCTATGTGTATTTGATCTTGTGTGGTCAAGTGTGCAGTTTAACATAGTCCATATGACTCAAGGAGTACTCATGATGACTGCCCCCAAAATTGAAGCCAAAATTCGAAAAGGCTCACTAGCGCCGGCGGTAGTGATAGCGCCCGGCGCTAGCGTTGATTAGCATGATTCTGGCTGTGTTTTTAGAAAGAGCTAACGCCAGGCGGTAGCAGATAGCGCTGGCGGTAGTATAGCTCACAAGAGGCATGGAGTAAAATGTTGCCGCGGATTAAAGATCCTGCCGCGCAAAATGTTTCCTAATCCGGGCTAGCGCCGACGGTAGCGCTAGCGCCGGCGGTAGCATGAAGGCTATAAATTGGATGCTTTGGCTCCGTCTTCTTCATCCTCCTACAATCCCAAACTCTAGTGCTTCGTGCCACGGCAGAGAGAGGAAGATTCAGAGTGATACTCCCACAAATCCATGAAGGCTTAAGGAGATCCGTGGAGAAGATTTCAACACGCTTCATCATCATGACGAAAGACCGCATCGACTACGATCATACTCTGCGTCTTCGTCTACTTCTCCAAGAGATCCAAATAGAGGGAGTTTTTTTTTCATTTCACATCCTTTTTGTAAATGGTAGTTAAATCGGCTCGTGTTGGCAACTAGGTCTGGGGTAGGACTTAGGGCTAAAATTTGCCTCGTGTTGGCGACTAGATCTAGGCTAGGTCTAGGGGGTGCTCGAGGTCTTTCTGGGGATAGATTGGCTAGAGCGGCTTGAGGCCGTATCTGGGGAGAGATCGGCTAAAGCCAACCGGTTCGTGGGGATACGAGTCGGTATAGAAAATGAAAAAGGATTTTTATTAGTCGCCTCCGATTTCCAGCGTCATAGAAATCAAGTTTTGTAAAACATTATTTGATATTAATAAAGCATGTCTCTTCATTATTGTTTTACTTGATTTCTCATTGTATTAATCTTGCAATATTTCAAAGTTATCTAAATATAATCTTAAGTTTTTGAAAACCCTTATTCACCCCCCCCCCCCCCCTCTAAGGGCGCCGACCGATCCAACAGGGGAGAGATCTATGATAAAGGTCAGTGGTGAGCATGCCATATGGACCTCTAATACAATTAGGGAAGCAATGAATCTCCCTCTTATCTTCTATGATGAGTCTGATGATACATCTACTGCTGCCCTTATCACATCTGATGCAACCTACTACTGCTGTTGAACAAAGGAAAGGAAAGGAGATTACTGTTGAAGATGAGACAAAGCTAAGAAAGAAGAGATATAAAGAAGAATGGAAAAGAAACAAGGCTATGATCAATGGAGCCCTAAATCAAGGGAGATAATCTTAAGTGCATGGGAGCATATCAAAATAAGTAAAATTGAAAGGGCCAAACTGTATAGCACCCATGAGTGGACAAAGTATAAAAATCAAGAAGAGATAAGAAGAATCCACAGAAGAGACAAGCTGGCAAGAAGGATTCCAGCAGATGCACAAGAGCCACTCAAATATCATCCAAAGCCTCATGGCTACTTCACCAGGCAATCTGACAAGAAAAAGGAAGTTGTTGCCAAGAGAGAGAGAAGTGAAATAGTTATAAAGGAACCAGAAGCATAATTGGCTTTCTTATTTTTGGGCAAATGTAGAAATGCTGGAGATTTCAAAACATTTCAACATTTATAAATTCATTGACAGAGAAGAACACTCTATACCTTTTTATCTCATTCTGTACAGGGTTAATACTCCCTTCAAAAGTTTACCCAGTGGTGGCAAGACACCTTATCAAAAAATCCTAGTGTGGTTTTTAAGCACCTTATCAAAAGCTTATTGGTGTGTGGACACCTTATCAAAAATCCCTTGGTGCCTGGGCACCTTATCAACCCTCCTAGTTGATTCCTACCAAAGGTGGTAGAAGAGTAGACGTACCCAGATTTATTGGGGAACTACTATAACTCTTTGTGTCTTCTATGCTTGATTGTCTCTGTGTGCTTGTGCTGTGTGTCCTTTATTAATTCTGTAGCTTTCTATAACTCACACTAAATACACATATACTTAAACAGTAGTTTAATTTTCGCTATAAAACATATTAAAAATTTTAATACTCTATTCACCCCCCCCCCCCCCCCTCTAGAGTAATTTAAGATCTGACCTCCACTTTCAATTGGTATCAGAGGGGTGTTGATTCTTTACAGGCTAACACCTGAATCACAAAGATCAACCAGATCTTAATTTTTCTAAGAGTTTTATTCTCTAGAATTTTATCTTATTTAAAACTCATGGCACAAAACAAGGAGTATTCCAGCACAAGACCTCCTATGTGCAATCTCAATAATTTTGCACTATGGAAAGCAAGGATTAGGCTTTATATGAACTCCATTGATGAGGAGATTTTTAATGTTATTCTTACAGGACCTCTAGCACCTACAACATCAGCTAGTACTGTTGCAACAACAGACAACACTGCTGTTCCACCTCCTGAGTGGACTGAGGCTCAGAAGAAGCAGAGAAATGCAGATGCAAAGGCCATGAACATTCTGGCCCTAACTATGTCAGATGACATATTCCAGAAAGTAGTTGAGTGCACCTCAGCAAAAGAAATCTGGGAATCTCTCAACAACATGGTGGCAGGGTCAGCAGATGAAAGAAAAGATAGGAGATCTCACCTGATCTCTCAATATGAGAACTTCAAGAAGGGAGAATAAAAAAATGTAGCTGATATGTACAATAGGCTCAGCCTCATAATAAATGAGCTGAAGTCTCTGGACAAAGTGATCTCACTCACAGAGATCAATGACAAAATTCTTATGTGCTTTCCCAGCACATGGGACTCCAGAATCTGGCCAATCAAAGAAGCCAGAAGTTTCAATGAGATCACCACTGAAGCTCTGTTGGGCAAGCTCAAATCTTATGAGCAGCTCATCAAAACTAGGGAAACTGAAGAATCCACTTCATCCCCAGCACGCAAGAAGGAAAGAAGCATAGCCTTCAAGGCTGCAGAAGATAAAGGAAAAGCTCCTGACAAAGAGGAGTTTATGAGTCTGTTAGCCAAAAGATTCTATAAGATGGCTAAGAAAGACTTCAGAAAACAGCTATCCAGAAGTCATGACAAGCCAAGGTATGACAAAAATCATTCTAATGAAATCATATGTTTTGGCTGCAGAAAACCAGGACACATTGCTCCTGAATGTCTAGAGATTCAACACAAGAAGGACAAGAAGGAAAGAAGAAAAGAAAAGGAAGAAAAGAAAGGCTCCAGCAAATCTTCCTCCCACTCTCACAAGAAGAAGGGAAGAGGATTTGTAGCAACATCCTGGAGTGAAACAGAATCTGAATCAGAATCTTCATCTTGCTCCTCTGATGAAGAAGAAACAAAAGAAGACAGCCAATGCTTAATGGCTATTTATGACTCAGACAATGAGTCACAATCAGCATCATCATCCAGCTCCAGTGATGATGAAGAAGAAAAAAGTTTTTGCATGATGGCAATCAATGCCTCAACTAACAATTCTAATGAAGAGAAATCAGAATCAGAAATAGAAGATGATATTGATCAGGTATTATCCGACTTTGATTTCACTTCTATTGAATTCAAAGATGATTTCAAAACTCTTTGCCAAGACTTAATAAAATCTGAGAAAGAAATAATCTCTCTCAGAACTAAGTTAGTTGAAATGAACAATATAAGTGAAGAGAATGGAAATCTTAAGAAAGATTTGGCTGCCTCCAGAGAACACATTACTACTCTTGAGAGTAAGTTATCTGAAGCCAAAAAGTTTGAAGAATCCCTCAATGGGAGAAGTATCAAGCTGATGGACATCACAAGCACTGTCTGTTTGTCCGGAAAGCCCGCGACCTCCTCTTGCTAGTCAAATTTTTCGGTCTCAGTGGTCTCAGTTTCGGTGACCGCCTAGATCGCCAGCTGCCTCCTCGACTGGAATTTTCTAAGTGCCAAGCGGTCAGGGCAGTGTGAGATCGCCAGCTTAAGCGGTCTGACCGTTTTCCTTATTTTTGTTATTTGTACCCCCATTTCCCTGCCCCGGCTCTCCTGTACCCCGGGCAGCCCGTAGTTTTCAGTTCTGCCTGTTTGGGAAGCCCCCTCGTCTATAAATAGAGGGGTAGGGGTACCAGAAAAGAGACCTTTGCTCTGAGGATCCATCTTAAAACCTGTGTAAGTGGTCTCATTTCTTCGTGATCGCCATTTCGTGATCGATTTCCTTTTGTTCCAGCTTCTTCTGTCTTAGTAACCTGCACTTCGCAGTTTTCTCCCATCCCCTTTGGTGTGAATTTTGGAGGTACCATTTTTGGCACCAACAGAACGAACACGCGACCTTCAGATTCGAAGTGTCATGTGAAATTCATAGACTTTCAAGATGGCTGATCGCCGTAGAGGTCGTCCCCTGCGATCTCCCAGCGTTCCCCCTTCCAATCACAACCCGTTAGAAGCACTTGAGAGCCGCTTAGAGCTTCATGTTGAACAAGCTCTCCATGAGGCCGCCCGAGCTAGGCAGGATGCCGCCTCTGTTCAGCAGGAGATCGCGCGGTCTCAGCAAGAGGCCGCTCGAGATCGGCAAGAAGTCGTCCGGACTCAGCAGGAGTCCGCGAAGCAGATTGAGGCTATGAACCAGGTTCTAGCCGCGATCTCCCAGAAGATCCTTCCTCAAACCTCTCAGGTCGCTACTCCTGACCGCATGGCAGGGGGTCACCCGAGCGATCATCCCATTTTCCAGCCTGCAGCTCCTCAGCGATCTCATCATGAGGAGTTTGCCACCCGTCGTAATTCTTTTCGAGCCGCAGTCCAGGGGCCTCCGGCTCAGACCCTGAATTTTGAAGAAGGGTTTGCTTACCCTCAAGATCCTGCTGCATCTTTTCTTCCTCCTCCAAGACCTTCTGTTTTTGGGGAGCCTTCCCCCTTTACTGATGAGATTCGTCGGGATCCGATTCCTCATGGATTCAGAGAACCTCGCCTTCTAGTGTATACAGGAGAAACCGACCTAATGTGTCATCTTCAAGCCTTCGAGTCTGTTGTTGCCCTCAGGACCATTTCAGATGGAGTGAGGTGCAAACTGATGGTCACCTCCTTTGATGGGTCGGCCATGGAATGGTTCTATAAGCTGCCTTGTCAATCTATCTCGAGCTTTGCTGCCCTGAGGCAAGAGCTCCTTCTAAGGTTTGCCACCGCGAAGAAAAGGAAGAGTGGTCCTGCAACCCTCTTCAATATTAAGCAAGGCGACAACGAGACTGCAGCATATTTTGTTGACCGTTTTCAAAAAGAGATCTTGGGAGTCAGAGACATGGATCCCGAGCTCTACATGGTAGCTTTGATCAGTGGCCTGCATGAGGGCCCTCTGAAGTTCAAAGTCACAACCAAGGAGCCTAGCTCCTATCAGGAGCTGATCAGCATTGCCAATCACTACATAGAAGGGGAGATCAACAACCCCACCTATGTGAGCAATTTGACCAACAGGGCCACTCAGAAAGGCTCTGCGGGATTTTATCCGGCTTCATCTTCCTCGAAGCCTCGACAAGAGCTTCCACCTCCAGCTCCGAGAGGTAAGAACTATCGCAACAACCGTTTCAATTGAGGTAACCATTCTTTCCCACCTCAAGGTTCATTTCTTCAAACCCCCGCCACTCCTGCTCCGCAAGTCACCCCAGTCCACCAGATCCAGTACGCCCAACCTCCCCTTCTGCCCATTCTATCACTCTACAATGAATCCCAAGAGTCTTTTACAGACTTTGGTGTTTCTATGAGTGAAGTGCTCCAGATCCTTCAGAAGCAGCCCTTTTTCAAGGGGCCAGCTCCGCTAAACTCGGATCCAAAGACCAGAAATCCTACTCTCTACTATGAATACCACAGGGATAGGGGACATTTGACAGAGGATTGCAGAGCTCTCCGCCTGTTCTTAGAGAAGCTTCTGAAGGAAGGTAAGCTCCGAGATCTCATTCAGAAGAATGATTCTGCCAAAACCTCAACCTCCAAGGCTAAGGAAGTAGCGGAAGTTCACTGGGCATGCGAAGAAGTGGACGATATTGGCCATCTCGGCAATATCGACATTCCCAATGAATGCGTGGATGCTAATGACGAGGGTGCCTTAGGCAACCTCTTCTGCATCCACGGAGGTGCAGGTCCGGAGTCTTCGAGAAAGGCGAGTTTGAAAAGAGTTTATCAGTTAGAGGTCGATGCTACCTCTTCAGCTCCGGTCCGAGGGACGGTCACTTTTGGAGATGAATATCTTCCTCAGACCGCGAATCCCTTTGACGACGCAGTCGTCATTAAAGCTGTAATTGAAAATTATACAGTGGAGAAATTTTTGATAGACACGGGAAGCTCAGTCAACGTGCTCTTCAAACCTGCCTTCGAGGCGTTGAAGATAGGTAAACACCTCCTATCAACTGAAGGCCCCCTTTATGGTTTTTCAGGAGAGAAGAAAGAGGTAGTTGGGCTCGTCACTCTTTCCGTAATTCTGGGAGGGATAGTGAAGCTGGTCAAATTTATAGTCGTTGATGCTCCCAGTAGCTACAACGCCATCTTTGGAAGACCCTTCTTGAATGGATATCAAGCCATTGTCTCCACCTATCATCAAGCGGTGAAGTTCGCCTTGAACGGCAAACAACACCGAATCAGGAGCGACCCAAGGAAAGCTAGGGAATGCTACGTAAAGACGGTCAACATGATCGTGTCCTCTTCTCCCCAAGAAGTCATGATAGCTGAATCAATTGAAGTTCCTGAACAAGTCCAAGTTGCAGAGGAAATTGAGGAGGATGCAAGAGATGGAGTTCGCTTGGAACCTGCCCAAGCATCTCAAGAGGTTCGAATCAGCGAGGAAGATGAGAGCAAGAGCCTCTCCATCAACGCTGAATTATCTGAAGCTGACAAGAGCCAGCTCATCTCTTGCCTTCTGCAAAATCTAGATATCTTCGCTTGGTCGGCAGATGACATGCCTGGAGTGGATCCGAATGTTGCTTTCCACCATCTCAATATTGACCCAAACTTCATCCCGATCCAGCAGAAGAAGAGGTCTGTTGCAACTACTCTAGCACAGCCTATCCGTGAAGAGGTAGGGAAGCTCCTGAGGGCAAAGTTCATCCAACCAATCCAATACCCAGAATGGGTGTCAAACGTTGTAATGGTAAAGAAGCCAGGTGGGAAATGGAGGATGTGTGTCGACTTTACTAAACTCAATAAAGCTTGCCCCAAGGATTGCTACCCTTTGCCTCGGATAGATTCTTTAGTAGATTCTGCGGTAGGTTATTCTTTTATGAGTTTTTTAGATGCATTTTCAGGTTACCATCAAATCAGAATGCATAAACTAGATATACCTCATACTTCATTTATCACAAATGACGGTTGCTTCTGTTATCTCGTAATGCCTTTTGGGCTAAAAAATGCTGGAGCAACCTATCAGAAAATGATGGATACAGTTTTCAGGAGTCAAAAAGGAAGAAACCTTGAGGTTGAATCCGTTGAAGTGCGTTTTCGGGGCAAGTAAAGGAAAATTTCTGGGTCACCTCCTTACTCCAGAAGGGCTGGAACCCAATCCTGACAAAGTAAAAGCTATTCTGGAAATGCTACCTCCCAAGTCCCCAAAAGAAATTCAGCAGCTGGGAGGGAGGATGGCAGGCTTAAGTCGCTTTATCTCCCGGTTAGGGGATAAGAGTGCACCTTTCTTTAAAACCCTCCGGGGAGGGAGTAGGTTCGAGTGGACGAAGGAATGTGATGATGCTTTCACTCAGCTTAAAAAGCAATTGACATCAACCCCTTTGCTCCAAAGCCCGCGAGAGGGAGAAAATCTATTTCTGTATATGGGAGTCGGAGCCGATGCCATAAGCTCTGTTTTGGTCCGAGAGGAGAAAAAGAAGCAATTCCCAGTCTATTACGTGAGTCGAATCCTGAAGAATGCAGAGACTCGTTACCCTATTCTCAAAAAGTTGGCCTTAATGCTTATAACTTCAGCAAGAAGATTAAGACCATATTTTCAAGCTCATTCGATTCAAGTCGTTACTGATCTTCCATTGAAGAGCGTCTTGGAAAACCCAGAGCATTCAGGCAGGTTGGCAAAGTGGGCAATAGAGCTCAGTGAGTTTGACATATCTTATGTTCCAAGGGTGGTGATCAAAGCTCAAGTTTTAGCAGACTTCATGGTGGATGCCAAAGAAGTTGAGTCGCAGAAGGGGGTCGAAGTGCCCCTTGCCTGGAAAATCTTCGTGGATGGAGCCTCAGGAAAAAATTCTTCCGGAGCGGGAGTTGTCTTAATCAACCCAAATGGAGTAAGGCTGGATCAGGCGCTGAAGTTCTATTTTCAAGTAACAAACAATCAGGCGGAATATGAGGCTTTGCTAGCTAGTCTTAAGTTTGCTAGAGAGCTGGGGATTGATGATGTCAAAGTCTTCATAGATTCTTTGGTGATGGCTTCTCAAGTAAATGGAACTTTCGAAACTAGAGATAGTATTCTAAAGCGGTATCTAACTCTGGTAAAAATCGAGGTAGGGAAGTTCATAAGCTTTACCATCGACCATATTCCAAGGGGTGAGAACGTGGAAGCAGATGAGTTGGCAAAATTTGGACTTCTCTCAGGAGGAACGACTTTGGAATTGTTTCGCCCGGCAATTGAAGAAGGAGAGGTCATGGAGATTGATCAGCATCCGTCTTGGATGGATCCATTTGTTCTATATCATTCAACTGGAGAGCTCCATTCATCAATAAAGGATAGGAAAAGGTTTAAACGAAAAGCGGTTAACTATTATCTTGTTGCAGGAGTGCTTTATAGAAGAACTTTCCTTTCACCATTAGCACGGTGTGTTTCGGTGGAGGAAATTCCAGCGGTCATTCAGGAGGTCCATTCTGGAGAATGTGGAAGTCACTCTGCGGACAGAACTTTGGAGAAAAGAATTCTGAGGCAAGGCTATTTTTGGCCTCAAATGAGGAAAGATGCGGAAAAATTTGCTAAGAAATGTGTAAAGTGCCAGAAGTTTGCTCCTCTCCAAAATCAGCCGGCTCAACAACTCAAGTCGATACCAACTCCATGGTCGTTTGCAGTTTGGGGAAAGGATTTGATTGGGCCTTTCCCTATGGCAAGTGGGCAGCGTCGATATATTATAGTCATGATCGATTATTTCATCAAATGGATAGAGGCAAAAGCATTGACCAAAATTACGACTCAAGCCGTGAAAAATTTTATTTGGGGAGAGATGGTATGTTGGCATGGAATTCCAATGGAAATCATCACGGATAACGGTTCTCAGTTCAACAATTCAACTCTTGTTAATTTCTGTAAGCAAATTGGCGTTGAGCTACGTTTCGCTTCTGTGCATCATCCAAGAAGCAATGGGCAGGTAGAGGCCGCCAACAAACTCATCATAAATCTCTTCAAAAAGAAGGTAGAAAATGTCAGGGGCAACTGGGCAGAACAACTACCTTCCGTCTTATGGGCCTTGAGGACAACTCCAAGTTCTGCTATTGGAGAGACTCCATTCAAATTATCACACGGTTCCGAAGCCCTTATTCCGGTGGAATTTGAAGTAAAAAGCCCAAGAGTATTATTGGCGCAACAGAATCAAATTTATTGGATGGAAGGAAATGATGAGGAGCTAAAATGCAGCCTTGATTTAATTGAGGAGTTGAGAGATACGGTAATCATCAGGCAAGAAGAGGTGAAGAGAAGAATGGCGAGGCTATTCAATAAAAATGTAAGAACCAAAGAATTCGCTGTTGGGGATCTAGTCCTGAAGAAAATAGATACAGCAGCAAGAGCTGGTTCAGTTGGAAAGCTTAACCGAAACTGGGTGGGGCCGTTTGTGGTGAAGAGCATGCTTAAAAATGGTGCTTACCATCTCCAAACTTATGAAGGAAAAAGATTGCCTCATTCATGGAGTGGAAATGATCTCAAACTCTTCTTTTCTTAAATGTTCGTATCCGATTCACTCATTCTTTTTCTCACTTTTCTTCTCTCAAACATCACGCAGGTATTATCAAAGCATTCACAATACAAGTGATGGATGACAAGTTTTAAGAATAAGTTATTTTTTGAAAAGCCAAAAACCTGTCAAGTGAGACATCGACGGATCCTACTATCTTCCCCCTCGACTTGTTAGCTCGACGTGTAATTCTGCCGGGACCACAGATGTCGGGGAGATTTCAAATCTGTGTAGCAGTAGCTCGCCAAGCTCGAGCGGTGGAAGTTTAGGATACCGGGTCCTTGCTGACATCTGGCACACCTCAGCATTTCAAGGGGGTCTAGGTGGCTGGCTCAGCTCTGTCATGCGTTGGGAAGGACATTGTTACGATCTTAATGATCTTTCAGGGAAAGCAATGTCGGTGTAGCCTCTGCGGCATGACCACAACTGCCCTACCGATCATTTTGGTCTGTAACTCTCGAATACTCGTTGAAGCGTGGTTAGGTAAGGGGCGGTCAGAAACATCCATGACCGTCGCCTGAACCTTAGATTGGCATGTTTGCAACAAACTCGGTAATCCTTTAAAA
This sequence comes from Dactylorhiza incarnata, assembly GCA_033032865.1. NCBI lineage: Eukaryota > Viridiplantae > Streptophyta > Magnoliopsida > Asparagales > Orchidaceae > Dactylorhiza > Dactylorhiza incarnata. The sequence continues at coordinate 19,618,043 of JAWHQI010000006.1, read as the reverse complement.
AAAGCAATGTCGGTATAGCCTCCGCGGCATGACCACACCGTCCCTTTGGATCATTTTTGAGATCCCTTTTTCCCATCTTCTTCTTACTATAAAAAATCCTATTCATCCCTTTGTACTGGGATCGGGCGGTCAGCAATTTATGAGACCGCATGTTCTTCTTTCCTACTCTCTCCAAAGAGCAATTTGAGTCATTTACGATCGCCGGATATAACTTTTTCAGGATAATTGAGGTCGTTGTTCAGAAATCTCTTATGCCAGCTTGATAGAGGTCGGCCCGGTCTCGGTAAATTTGAGATTCCGATATTTCCTGTTATTCAAAGCAACATGGAATAATCATGATTTTCTATTCCTCACCAAGTGAAAGTTGGGTTTTTTCTTCAAAATGGTGGTCTGAATATAATGTGATCACTGAACTGGAGTTCATGAGGAATTATTTTCCTTTTCAAGTAATGATCTTAGCTATCAAGGGATCATCAAACGGGCTTCCTGAAAATTATTTGGGAGCCGATCATCCAGAGTATGATGAGTTCGAATCGTCTTCAAGTTATAGTTTCCTTATATGGCGACCTGTGTAATATGAGACCGCATAACTATTATGGATAAGTTGGTTACTTTCTGATCACAGTTGAGTTGCTGATTTTCTTTTAGCGATCTGATTATCTCGAGATCGCAGAGTAGTCTTGTTTATGTAAAGTTTCGGTTTTTCTTTCCTTCAAAGTCTTTAGTGTCTTTTCCAAGAGATCGCCACCTGAAGTTCTTTAATGTTGAAAGAAAATTGTGGTAAATGTAAGGCATTGAGATCGAATGCTGATTTTAACTCAGAAGAACAAATAAGCGTATGCATCAAAAACAAGTTCACTCACTCAGATAAAATCTAACAGAAATCGAATTTTTATATATATTCTGAAATATTCATTACAACGAGACCGCTCGGTCTCCAAAAAGGAAAAAGGGAAAAATTATTACAATTCATTCTCTCTTTGATCTCTTAGAAGACCGCTCGCTCGAAGAGGAAGTATCAGTTTCTGCAGAAGATTCTTCTAGACTATTCCCTGGAATTCTAGATCCAGAGCTTGAGCTTGAACTGGAATCCAGACCCAGGGTATAGCGGCTTCCACTTTCTTCGTCTTCGATCACGACATCTTCATCTTGACCTGCGGTCTCATCAGCAATATCCGCGGTCTCTTCAGCAGTTGCAGATTGCTCTTCAATCCTCTGTGCAAACGTGATGTCCTTGTACTCTTAAGTAAATCCACCTCGGCCTCGAACTTCGTCCAGCACCTGGTCGGCGGTCTCTTTTATATGATGCATAATAGCCCTCTGAAAAGCTGGATTCTCAGGGTCATAGGCTGCTTTTTCGATTTGCTGCCAAAGAAATATATGTTAGATCGCGCGATCGTAAGTAACGCGTTCATAAAATGTAAGTTAAATTCTCACTTTTCTTTCTTCTTGCAAGGCAGTTATTTCGTCTAGAGCGCTGCGAAGAGACCGCCCCATATGGTGGTTTAAGATTGTGCTTCTAGCGGTCACTTGGGCACAGAGGTCGGGGAGCGCATCGGTCTCAATATTCAATATTTCATTTGTATTCTTTCGCCCATACAAAGCTGAGGTGACCGCGTATGCGTGACGGGTCACTTTCCCGCTCCATAGGGGAAGATCAGTGGACACCTTCACAGATCTTCGTTTGGCCGCCCATTTGAGGAGGGGTTTTCCTTTGATATCCTTCATTCTTCTTTTAAAACCGATCAAGGGAAAATCTCGCTCGACGGTCTCAGAGGTAGTGCCGAACACGTCGGCCTCACGCTTCAGCCTCCTCTCCCTCTGAGTAAGAACTTCCGCTACTGGGGAGATAGGATCTTTTGCTGGGACCGCAAAGGTCGCTAAAAGTTGGGAAAAAGGTAGGAAAAACATACAAAAAACATGAAAGGAAATTATTCGAGACCGCAAGAAAAACTTACTTTCAGCTGGGATGATCTCGGCGATCTCAGGCCAGATCGCTAGATAATGAACGAGATCGATCCTCTTGCCCGCCTAGAAAGCCAAAATTTTCAGCTCTTCATCTGAGACCGCCTTTATCTTCTTAAAGATGCTATCAGGTCGCGGAGAGGGTGAGCTCCTGAGACCGCCAAGGTCACCTTCGAAGACAAGAAATCTCTCTGTCCAGAAAGAGATCTTATTAGGAAGATTCAGGATTTTTATTCCATCTGCTAAAAAGTACATCAATCCTTTAAACTCTTCCTTCTTCCTGCCTTCCTTCAAAATCTTCGCGGTAAAGGTTGCGCGGAACAGATTCATTGTGAACTTCACCTTTTCCGATCTCAAGTAATTGATGAAGACATTGACCAGACCGATGGAGTTCGGAGCCAACTGGGCGAGCACGAAGCCGTAGTATTCCAAGATCTCTAGCCATTCCCAAGGGAGGGGAATTCTCAACCCGTTATCGAAGTGATCGATGGGGATGATAAACTTTTTTTGCTCTCCAAAGTTCAACCTTTCATGATCGGCTGGCGGTCTAACAACTATCTGAGTCTGAATCATATACTTTTTTATGAAATCAATATATTCATCCTTTGATAAGCGACCTTGCTTGTGATCGGCGTTCAGGAAAATGTTAGCAGAAGAGGCACGAGCGGACACCATTTTGAGCGATCGCTGAGATCGGTATTTTGGGCGCATTCAAGAGAGCATGAAATAAAAGTTATGAAGGCATCTATTTATAGAAGTTGAAGGGTCATTTCGTAATCATTACTTTTTACTGATCGCCCAGCAAAAATTCGCAGACCGCTCGACCTAAGCAAGGTTATATGAAAGCATTCTATGTTGATCGGTCTCAATAAATAAAACACAACAGCAATAACAGGCAATCCAGGCACAAAGAGATCGAAATTATAAGAAATCAGGACCGCACAAAACATAGAATTAAAAAAGACCACAAGAAATAGATGGAACATTAATAACAATATTACAAAATATATTGTTTAAATCCAGAGACCGCTCGGTCTCAAATTAAATGTTCATCTCCTAGAAGGCCTGTTTCTCCCTACATGAGCTGCGACATCCTGCATATCGTTCACTGCAGCCATAACCGACACCAAGCTATGATTGGCCAGCATCGCAGATCGGTGAATCTTGGACATTTCCTTGTCCACCTGCTCCATAGGGATCAGCACAATTTCAGGCTACGGTCTCGCCGCTGGTTGATCGCTGGAGGTACCCGGTCTCATCAGCATCTTCGCGTGACCGCCCCTCAGCCTTTCATTCTCCGCAAACAGCGCCGCAGCCTTCCCCTTGTAGTACTCAGCCTCCTTTTCGGCCTTCTTGAGAGCTCGCGCGATCTCTGCAACCCTCAGATCGCATTCTTCTCTGATCCTCTTCTCGTTAGTACGTAATTTCTCCTCAAGATCGCGGATCTGATCATTCTGAGTTCGCTCCCTCATCAGCATAGAGCGAACATCCTCGAACATTGGGTTAAGAATGTTGGTTAGCTGAGGGGAGATCGCGCTGTGCTGAGGAAGTTCCCCCTCTTCGATCTCAGCATTATCATCACCTGCGGTCACAAGAGATGAATTTTTTCAATCATTCACAAGAGATCAAATAAAATTTTTGATGAGCAGAAAGAATACTTGGAAAGAAGTTGAGACCGCAGTCACGTAAAGCTCTTTCGACATCTTTAGTGACCACGGGATCTGCGGTCAGTGAAAGGCGATCTGATCCCCTTAAACGCTCCAGATCCATTCTTTCCAAATCTCTTTTCTGCGACTTTTCTCCCTCTTTTCTTCTTCTTTTTAATTCTTCATTACTCAAGAGGATATCGTCAGTCTCAATAAAGACAATCTCACGTTTTCTTTCTGGAGAAACAGGTCGAACCATAGGTAAAGGAAGGAACTCAACTGATTGAAGAATCATTTTGCCCTTACCAGCTCGCAAAGCTGAGACCACCGCCGCGCGATCTATTGCGGCTTTGCTCAAACGATCTTCCTGAAGAGAATCACTTGGGAGACCGCTAGAAAGCGCAACTTTCGCCTTAGCGATCCGTAGCCTCTCTGCGATCTCCTCCTCAGTCTTTTTATTCTCCGCGGTCTTCAAGATCGCATCCTTTTTCCTCTCTTCAGCGATCAGGGCCGCCTTTTCCTCAGTGATCCTGGCCGCTTCTTCCCTCCTCTCCTCCTCAGCGATTAGAGCCGCCTTCGCCTCGGCGGCCCTGACCGCCTCTTTCTTCCTTTCCTCCTCGGCGATCAGAGCCGCTTTTTTCTCAGCAACTCTGATCGCCTCCTTCTTCTCCTCCTCGACGGTCTTAGCCACTTCTTTCTTCTTTTCTTCCTCCTCTTTCTCCTTTTTCTCTCTTTTCTCCCTCTCCTCCTTGTCCTTCTTCTTCATCTCATCATCTTTTTTCTTCTTCTTCTCTTCTTTCTTTTTCTTTTCTTTCTCCACTTTTTCCCTCTTCTCTTCTGCCTCCTTTTCCTTCTTCTTCCTCGCCATCTCTTCCATCTCATTTCTCTTTTCCTCCTTTGCTTTGATTATTTTATCAGTGGTCTCCTTCTCCCTATCCGCGGTCTATTTATCAACGACGGCATTTCTGAGAGCTGAAGCCTCTAGGGGATCCAATACCTGCAACGATGAAAAAGATGAATTATTAGAAGAAACCTCATCAAGGTAGGCGATTAATCCAGAATCATCCTCTCTTGGTAAGGTTGAGACCGCAGGAAGGAAGGTGAGATCACCCTTAGCATTCACCTTCTGAAACTCCGCGGAGTCTTCCAGGTCGACAGATTCAGGAAATATGGTCGCCCCCATGGCGGTCACGTCTTTTTATTCCTCATTTTTTCTGCTTCTCTTATAAGTCAAGCTAGATGGACTTGAATTTTTTCTTTTCCTGCCCTTCGCAGCGACCTCCTGTTCAGCGATCTTCTGCCTCAAGGCTTCGGCCTCGGTCTTCTTCTGACGCAGCCCAGCCAGAATGACCTCGGTAGAGGCGGTCTCAGGAAGCTTGGAAGTTGTTTGGTCCAGCGCCTCCAGAGATTTCTGACAATTAAAAGAAATGGAAAAGTCAAGCAATTTCCATACAAGGTCTGAAGAAGTGTTTGATGGTTCAGAAGCAGCAGAGACCGGCACAATTGAACCCTCAGGAAGCTCAGTTTCCTTTAACGGAGATCGGGCGGTCTCCTTTGAAGCGCTCGCTTTCGTTAAAATCTTTGGCGCCTTCTTTCCTTTCTTTGAGCTGACACTTTCCTTTTTCCCAGGAGAGTTCACTTTCGATGGAAGAGCTTTTAAGAGATCGAGCATAGTCATCTTTGCAAGAAGATCGCACCTGCCTAATTATCAAAGACCGCTCAAGGATTGGAATTTCTCAATATCTTGCAGAATGAAGATTTGAGCCGGTATTTATAGACCAAGCCGCATTTATGACGGTCACGGTCTCAGCGGTCAAAGCTTACATTTTCGAAGTTCCAGGTGCAACTTAAAAATGTGCGGGGATTATGTTTGTCCGGAAAGCCCGCGACCTCCTCTTGCTGGTCAAATTTTTCGGTCTCAGCGGTCTCAGTTTCGGTGACCGCCCAGATCGCCAGCTGCCTCCTCGACTGGAATTTTCTAAGTGCCAAGCGGTCAGGGCAGTGTGAGATTGCCAGCTTAAGCGGTCTGACCGTTTTCCTTATTTTTGTTATTTGTACCCCATTTCCCTGCCCCGGCTCTCCTGTACCCCGGGCAGCCCGTAGTTTTCAGTTCTGCCCGTTTGGGCAGCCCCCTCGTCTATAAATAGAGGGGTAGGGGTACCAGAAAAGAGACCTTTGCTCCGAGGCTCCAGCTTACAACCTGTGTACGGTCTCATTTCTTCGTGATCGCCATTTCGTAATCGATTTCCTTTTGTTCCAGCATCTTCTGTCTTAGTAACATGCACTTCGCAGTTTTCTCCCATCCCCTTTGTGTGAATTTTGGAGGTACCATTTTTGGCACCAACACTGTCAATGCTAGATTTAATAATAGCAAACTGGGCTTGGGTGCCTCATCAAGAGAGCCATCTCTGATTAAGAGAAACATCCTCTCCATACCCATAAAATTCATTTCTGCTAAAAGCAAAGAAGCTGCAGAAAGAAATAAAGACATTTCAAGCAAGTTTGTTAAGGATAAAAGAATTCAGAAGAATTTGTCGAACGACACTCGACAAAAGGATTCAAATTTGTCGAACGAGGCTCGACGAAAACTGAGAACAGATTTTCAGTATAGTTATAAAATGAATAATAATCGACGAATTTATTCAAATTCCTCGAACAAGCACTATACAGAAAACTCTAAGAATTCTAATCCTAAATATACTAAAAATCCTTTTACCGAGTGGACTATACCTCCAAGGAGATATCATCCACAAGGCTACAAGGATCAGCCTGAAATGACATTTATCTCTGAATTTTGTGGTAACATAAAAGGACACAAGGTAGTCTGGGTCAAAAACAACTAGTTTATGTTTTTGTCTTTGCAGGTACACAGCCATCCAAGCTTAAATCAAAAATGGTACTTGGACAGTGGATGCTCAAAGCATATGACAGGGAACAAGGCCAACCTGAACAACTACAAGGCAAAACTTGGACCCAAGGTGATCTTTGGAGACTCCAACTATGGACAAACCAAAGGCTATGGTCACATTAAAATTGGAACAGTACATTCAAGGAAGTAACCTATGTCAAGGGTCTAAAGCACAACCTCATCAGCATAAGTCAGTTATGTGATGAAGGTTATCATGTAACATTTAATAAATCAGAATGCATCATTAAATCATCTGATGATGTTATTGTTCTATCGGGAATTAGACAAGGAAATATATATTTAGTAAACTTCAACTCATCTAAATCAGAAATTTGTTTATTTAATGAGTTAAGCAAATCTAGTGAATTATGGCATAAAAGATTAGGACATGTAAACCTTAGGACCATTGCTAAATTAGATAAGGATAATCTTGTTAAAGGCTTACCATCAGGATCATATAAGAAAGAAGGTCTTTGTAGGGCATGTCAATTAGGTAAGCAAACCAAAAACAGCTTTAAATCACTATCTAAAAGTGATTCGCCTAGAATCTTATACTTGCTACATATGGACCTTTTTGGACCTATTGCAATAAAGAGCTTAGGGGGGAAGTCTTACACTCTAGTTATTGTGGATGACCTCTCTAGATTCACTTGGGTGTTCTTTTTGAGAGAAAAGTCAGATAACTTTAAAGTTCTTACAGACTTTCTTAAGAGCATACAGATTGAGTACTCTACTGTAGTTGCATTGATCAGAAGTGATCATGGCACTGAGTTTGAGTCTCTTCTCATGCAAGAATTCTGTGAGATGGAAGGTATTAGGCATTGCTTCTCAGCTCCTAGAACTCCTCAACAAAATGGGGTAGTTGAAAGGAAGAATAGAACTCTAATTGAATCAGCAAGAACATTGCTTGCAGATGCTAACTTGCCCTATCCTTTTGGGCTGAGGCTGTCAGCACAGCAAATTATGTTCTGAATAGAAGTTTGATACATAAACTTAAGGGTAAAACTCCCTATGAATTGCTTAAAGGGAAGAAACCCAAAGTTGATTATTTTAGAACTTTTGGATGTAGATGTTTTGTTCATAACAATGATAAGAAATATCTTAGGAAATTTGAACCAAAATTTGAAGAAGGAATCTTCATAGGATATTCAATAGTCAGTAAAGCATATAGGGTATTTAACAAATCCTCTTTTAAAATAGAAGAGTCTATGCATGTTTCTTTTGATGAAACTAACATGCTTTACAAGGAGAAGAACTCTTCTACCAAGAACACTTTTCAGGTACCAGCTCTATGTGAAGAGCTTAAAGAGCTAAATCTACAGACAGGAGATTCACTACATCCATTACCTCAAACTCTTGAAGATAATGAAGAAGAGGATCATCCAGATCTTGTTGATTACCTGAATCAAGCTACAACAGAACATCCTCCACAGGATGTAATAGCTGAACAAATTTCCAATGAAGATACTACTGCTGAACCAACTCCAACTGTTGACCACATCACAGTCAGAGATCATCCAATTTCACAAGTGATTGGTGATATCACAGCAGGTGTTCAAACAAGGCATCAACTACACCAAAATCAGATGCATACCTGCTTTCTATCACAAGTTGAACCTCAAACCATAAAAGATGCAGAACAAGATCCAAATTGGATTCTTGCAATGCAAGAGGAACTCAACCAGTTTAAAAGAAACAAGGTTTGGGATTTGGTTCCAAGACCAAGAGGCCATCTAGTTATTGGCACCAAGTGGGTCTTCAGGAACAAGCTTGATGATCAAGGAAATATTGTGAGAAATAAAGCAAGATTGGTAGCTCAAGGATATTCACAGGAAGAAGGCATAGATTATGATCAGACATTTGCCCCTGTTGCAAGGCTTGAAGCTATAAGGATTTTCTTGGCCTTTGTTGCATTGAAGAAGTTTAAAGTATATCAAATGGATGTGAAAAGTGCTTTTCTCAATAGAGACATCAAAGAAGAAGTCTATGTGGAACAACCACAAGGTTTCATCTCTCCAACTCATTCCTCCTATATATTCAAACTTAATAAAGCTCTCTATGGTCTCAAACAAGCTCCCAGAGCATGGTATGAGACTTTAGCTAACTTTCTCTTGGAAAACAATTTCTGTAGAGGCATGGTAGACAAAACATTATTTTACAAAGTACATAAAAATCAAACTCTACTAGTTCAAATATATGTGGATGACATTATCTTTGGTTCTACTGATTCAAATTTGTGCAAAAGATTTTCCAATCTAATGCAATCAAGATTTGAAATGAGTAGTATGGGTGAATTGTCCTACCTCCTTGGTCTTCAAGTGAAGCAAACCCCATCAGGAATCTTCATCTCTCAATCTAAGTATGCTAAGGAATTAGTGAAAAGATTTGGAATGTCTGATTCTTCTACTATGAAAACACTCATGGCCTCTAATGCTGTTATTAATACCGATGAATCAGGGAAACCTGTTGATCAGAAACTGTACAGGGCAATTGTTGGCTCTCTACTCTATTTAACAGCCAGTAGGCCAGACATAATGTTTGCTACATGCATTTGTGCTAGGTTTCAAGTTGATCCCAAAGAATCTCATCTTACTTTTGTAAAAAGAATTTTAAGATATATAAAGGGTTGCCCTAATCTGGGACTTTGGTATCCAACAACATCTGAATTTGAATTAACTGCATTCTCAGACTCAGATTATGCTGGATGCAGGGTAGATAGGAAAAGCACATCAGGAACTTGTCAGTTTCTTGGTGATAGGCTTGTATCTTGGTTTTGTAAGAAACAAACATCTGTGTCTACATCAACAGTTAAAGCTGAATACTTAGCTGCTGGCAGCTGCTGCTCACAGATATTGTGGATACAAAATCAGCTCCTACACTATGGTGTCAACTTAAATAAGTCAGTTATATTTTGTGACAACACTAGTGCAATATCTATAGCACAAAATCCTGTTCTCCATAGTAGGACTAAACACATAGAAATTAGGCACCACTTCCTCAGGGACAATGTGGATAAAAACAAAAATTGCCTACAATTCATTTCTACTGATTTGCAAAGAGCTGACATTTTCACCAAGCCTTTGGATGAAAAGAAGCACATCTTCTTTATAAATCAACTACGAATTATAGATGGAGATTCAATCTGCTAAAAATTAAGTATTTCTATTTTTTCTCACAATTTTGTCGAACGAAGAACGACAAATTTGAATCATTTGTCGAACGGTGGTCTCTGAAACCTCATAAAGGCAGAGTCAGTTAAGGCTATTTCTTTTGTCGAACGACGATCGACGAAAAAGATGCTCTCGTTGAACGCTTTCAGACAAAGAAATAAAGCCTTTTCGACTTCTAATTTTATTAGGTTTTGTCGAACAGTGGTTTACGAATGCGCCCTCATTCTTCGACCCTTCTATATAAGCCTTATTTTATCTTATTCTAAGCTTTGCGCCTACAGAATTGTCTTTCCCTCCAGTTCCCCTCTGCACTTGATCTTCAACTTTCTTTGCAGGAACAATGGCGATTCCTCAGGCATCTCTGCACCTAATAAAGTTTGACGCAGGTTTCGACATTGACATGGACTCGTTTGCACAGTCAGACCAAATCTTCAAGGATATTCTTCAAATGCTGGATGAACAACATCTAAGGAAGCTTCTAAGCACCAGGCAGAAGATAGCTGTTGCTGAGATAAAAGAATGGGTTTACACTGCAAAGCCAGTCGATGAAAGCTTGTTGGGAACAATTTCAGGTCATCATGTCTCTCTCACTCCCACCATCCTTTCTGAAATCTTTGGTTTTGAAAATGGTGAAGATGAATTAGACATAAGCTCAAATGAATTTGATGAAGCTTTAGTCAAAATGGGGCATTTGATTGGAAACCCTAGCCACCTTCTGAAAAAGAACCTGTCTCAGGACTACAAGTTCTTAGCAGATATTGTTGGAAAAGTCTTGCTGAGCAAGACTTCTGGGCATGACTATATCAGTAGGCACCAATTTCTGTTAATGGTGGCCTTAATGGAGAAGAAGAAAGTCAAATGGGGATCAATTCTTTTTGACCTCATTAAAAAGAAAAACTCTACAGACAACGTATGCTTTGGAAGAATTTTAGGGATTTTTCTGCAGGAAAGGCATCCAGAGCTTCTGGTGTCACCAAAAGTAATAATAAATGCCAGCAAGAGGCTGACCTCAGCTCTCTTTGCTAAATGGGATAGAGTAATTCCCAAGAAGAATGCAGGAGCTGAGGCCTCCAGAAAAAGGAAAGCTTCTGAGGACACAAGGACTGATCAAGTCACTCCCTCTACCCTTCTAGAAGATCCTTCCTCAGTTCCTCCTTCCTCTCACATTCTCTCTCCACCTGCTCAACTTTCTCCTGCACCTTCTCATTCTTCATCCCCTCCTTCAACTGCAATATCACCCATCAATGATATTCCACTCTCAACTGCCCATATCAGTGATGCTACACCTCCTCCTCCATCTTCAGAACCACTACCTACCACTCCTCCCTCTCCAATACACAATGAATATTATTCACCTATTCATTCTCCAATCCATCTAGACATTCCCACACATACCACTAACATCAGCAATATCATTCCTCCAATATCATCTCCATCCACTTCACAACCTTCCTCTGGACATCCACCAGATTATCCATCCCTCAACCTCTCCTTTATTGCTGATCAAGTTTTTGATCTTATCCATCCTAAAATAAGCCAGCTCCTGGATGCAAAACTTGCTCCAGTTCTTCAGGCACTTTCTACATTATCTGCTAAAATTGCTTCTCTTCCCTCCTCTACTACTGTCCCTTCTTCTAGGGGCCTAGATTCAGGATGCCCTGAAGCTAGGCAGGGGGAGATGTCCTATGATGAAGCTCCAGAAACAGAAGAAACTCCAGAAGAAGATACATAAGTTACAATTTTTGATACAGTTATAATTGATTCAGTTACACAAGTTATAGAAGAAATAAATAATATATGCATTCATCCATCCTGTGATCTATATAGCTTATTATCAAAATTTGATGTCACATATACTTCAAAGGTATCATCAAAGGTATACATAGAGGATCTATCAAAGGCTCTAATTTGCCTTCCTCAGAAGACTCATTCTGATATCATACAAAATTACATATCCTGTATTCCTTCATTCACTGTTCAAGACATTCAAATAAAGGATCACTCTGCAGAATATGAAGATGATCTTGCAGAATTTCTTGATGATACAACAGCCTCACAAATTACTTCTTCACCTCCAATTCATGTATGGAATGAAGAACCAATGCCAAGCTTTGATGAAATCTGGAGAGAAGCAGATGCAGAGTTTGACAAGGCTGAAGAAGAAAGATGAAAGGCTCGAGAAGAAATCAAGAGAATTGATGATCTATATAATAAGCCAATCTCATCTTCTGATTCTGATGATGATGATGATGACAATAGTGATTCTGATGATACACTTTCAAAGAAAAGAAAGAAAAGAACAGCCAAGTCAAAGGCTGCTCCCAAGCCCCCAAATCCAAATAATGACATTCCTTTGTACATTTTGTATAATGTTCCTCTTGATGAGAAAACTCCTCATTGGATGAAGCTCTCCAGAAATGAGAACAACAGGAGGAAGAAATTCAAGAAGACTGGCTACATCCCTGACAAACCAGTCAAGCACAATCATCCTCCTCCTCCTCCAGCAGCTGGTGCAACAGAATTATCAGGTGTCTCATCTTCCTCTCAGAAGCCAAGCTCTCAACTTTCTGGGAGACCTGGTAGTTCTAGTGGTCCTCAAGCCTCTATATCAGCCAGTACTCCTTTCTCTAAGAGATCAGCACCTATCCTTCAAGAAAGTCAAACCTTTTCCTCTTCTCAAATATCTTCAGAATACAAACTTCACATATCTGATGGATCTCTTCACAGAGATAGAGTACCTCAAAAGGTCACTCAAGACAAAAATGATTCAAAAGACATTTATTACTTTCCAGATCCAAAAGAAGAGAAAATTTGTCAGATGGCAAGACTGAAAGAAACAATTGCATATGCACAGATTAAAAAGGCTAAAGCAGAAGGCAAAGACTTCTCAGGTTTCTCAACCATGTCAGAATACAGAAGAAAAGAACTTAAAAAATACAAAACAGTTAAAGCATTCAATGCTGAGGAATATATTGATATGCACCCAGAAGCATTTATTCCTCATGTCAAAGAACAAAAAATCATTGGAGCTCAAGACTTGTTTATCAGCAAAAAGAAATCAGAAGACCCAAACAGGAAAATCATATTCAAGCCACCTTCTTAGGACAAAAAGTCTTAAATAAATTGCTTGGTTATGAATGTAAAGTTTCTAAACTCAGAGCATTTATTTTTATCTTATCTGATGATCTATAATCTATCAGATATATTTCATTTCATTGTTGATCTGTTGTTTATACTTTCTGCTGTATCTATTTAATTATTTGTCAAATAGTATCCTAACCCAAATAGGGGGAGATTGTTGGAACAACCCTATTATTAATTTGGGCTAGGATCACTATGTGTTGATTAGGATCTGTATTGACCCCAATGTATAGCCTTAGGGTCATGTTTTAGGATGATTAGATTAGCAGAACTTAGGAAAATTCAAGCTCAACACATGGTGAATGGTGTTCGACGAATGACCAGATTCGTTCGACAAATTGCTTCCAGCAGACTGAAGAAATTTACAGTTCCAGCGGTCGACAAATTCTAAGCCAGCGCTCGACAAATGACTAGCAGCGGTCGACAAATTCTAAGCCAGCGCTCGACAAATGACTAGCGGCGGTCGACAAATTCTAGCCAGCGCTCGACAAATTGCTTTCTGACGTTCAGACTTATATTCTCAGTGGATGTCAGTTCTCTGAACTCAAATCAGCAAAATAACGGATATATTTATTTCTCCTTGGACGTATTCAGGCAGCCAAGTAAAGATATCTTTCTCATTTATTATATCCTTCTATTCCAAGAAGAAGAATAGTCGTTGACATTTAATGCCAAAGGCATCTTTCTCGACAAAAGGAATTAAAAGGACCTGCCAAAATCATTTTGGGCGGCTACCTGGTTCCAAGAAGGATTTAAGTCAGAAGAAGACATTCCTTAAATAGACAGAAGATTTGAATTTGAAAAATACATATACAAACAGTTATCAGAAGACAGAGATAGAACAGCAAGAACTGAGATAGTCGTTTTGAGATAAAAATAAAGAAAAACTTCACCATCACTTTCTCTCTTCTGTGATCACAGAACAAGGAGGATAGAAGAAGATTTTCAGAAGAAGAAGAAGAAGAAGAAAATACACTTTTCTTTTTTCAGCATTCTTCTTCATCAAGGCAGCATATTCATCTTTCTGAGAACCAGATTTAATCTCTTAGATCTGCTGCAAGATAAAGTCTTTCAAGATCAACAACAATCTGAAGATTAATTTCTTCCAGATCATCAGCTACAAAGACTTCTATTTGAGAAAGCTCTATCCAAAAGCTGTCATCAACTCTCATCAGACAGGGGGAGCTTTCTGCTTCAACACCTTTTGTCTTTTCTCAGATCATTGACAGAGAAGAACACTCTATACCTTTTTATCTCATTCTGTACAGGGTTAATACTCCCTTCAAAAGTTTACCCAGTGGTGGCAAGACACCTTATAAAAAAATCCTAGTGTGGTTTTTAAGCACCTTATCAAAAGCTTATTGGTGTGTGGACACCTTATCAAAAATCCCTTGGTGCATGGGCACCTTATCAACCCTCCTAGTTGATTCCTACCAAAGGTGGTAGAAGAGTAGAGGTACCCAGATTTATTGTGGAACTACTATAGCTCCTTGTGTCTTCTGTGCTTGATTGTCTCTGTGTGCTTGTGCTGTGTGTCCTTTATTAATTCTGTAGCTTTCTATAACTCACACTAAATACACATATACTTAAACAGTAGTTTAATTTCTGCTATAAAATGTATTAAAAATTTTAATACTCTATTCACCCCCCCCCCCCCCCCCCTCTAGAGTAATTTAAGATCTGACCTCCACTTTCAGTCTGGAGGGCTATAATCCTTGTTTCCATAGGTACCTCAGAGTTAGATGAAGGTGAGCTATTGCCTGACTAACTTCCTTCAGACGAGCTTTCTCCCTTCCTCTTCATATCTTCTGCTGTCTTCAACTTCTTGGGAGGTTTAGTCAGAACTTTTTCCCACCATTCCAGTATTCTGATACCCATCCTTCCCATGTGATGGATTTTTACTCCATACTTTTTGTTAAAACTTTTAGGGTAGGATAGCAGAAGGTATAGTGATAGAATTCTTCCCAGATTTGGAGCTTGAAAGCTTTCTTGTATCCTCTTGAAAATTTGCTGACCCCAGTTGGTCTTTTTACTTAGGATTATCCTTGTCATTGTCTCGAACATGGGCTCGGATATCCTGTCATGCGACCCTACCTTGCAGAGGAGGGCTTTTCCCATAATGTCTGCCATCAGCTTTCCTTGTTGATTGAAGATTTTCCTTTCCAGAGACCCATAGGTCTTGCTCGAATGCCCGCACCAAGCCAGATCCTTGTCAAGGTCTTCCTGGGTGATTTTTTCATCTTCCTCCCCCTTGGCAAAGGCCGGCAACTGAAGAGCCCTGTTCAATCTCTTGGGATTCACCTTGACCTGTATCCCATTTATTACGCTCTTCATAGACGTTCCCTTCGAGCCACCCTAGGCATTTGAGTAGAACTCCACCACTTCTCTTTTTAATATTACTGTCGGCTCAGAGAGGGCGAACTCCAGGCCGATGGCCTCGAGCAGCTTAATGGTGCTCTGGATTTCTTCTGATCCTTCTGAGAATCCATTCCTCACCACTTCACTACCTTCGTACAGAAAATCCTCCTTCTTTGGCGCCATCTTTTGCTTGATCCAGGAGGATTTCAGCACTTTCGACTCGTTCACTCTTAGAAGGAGTGGAGAACACGATGGCTTTTTAGGGCTAATGTAGAGAGTGTTTTAACCTTAAGACATTTGACCTCATTTATAGTGTCCGAGTTAGAAGTTGAAGTGTCATTTGTTAAATGTCTGATTAACTCGAGTTTAGCTGTGATGATTGATTAAGCACATATTTATTTAAGAGTCTGCTGATGATTGGATATCTACGTGATGCAGTCATTTTGACGATACCAATCGTCGTTTCGACGACATGATTTTGGTTCACTCTTTTGTATGACCAGTGCAATGATTTTAGCAGTGTCATACTTCTGTGCTCCTTAAATGACAGATTTTACTTACTTAAGTGAAGACTACATTTACAAAATGATAGAGATGAGGTTATGTATTGAGCATCAACATAGTTACCTTCACCTTAGCTTTTAAGTCTTCTTGAGCTAATAGCTCGATTGTATTTTGACGATACGCATCCTCCCAACTTGATCCTTTGTCGTCGTAACGTCTATTGTGTCGTCGTAATATGTCGACGATTATAGATTCCAAGACTTATTCATCTAACGTCAGCTGTTTAGGCCCCTTTTTGGTAGGATGACCAGCACTAAATTTGTTAGTAAATAGACTTTGTTGTTCTGCCTGTGGGTCAGACCAGCCACCTTGTCCAAGGCCTAGATTTGCTTCTGGTGGGCTCTTGGACTACCTGCAAAATGAGATTACAAGCCCTTAGGTACCCAAGTAAATTTGGGTCCTAGGAAATTGTTAGCATTAATGGGCATACTGGATTTAACTGCTCCAGGGTATGCATAGTGATAATGGACAAGGCGATTTGAAGGTTTAGCATTCGTTACCCTTGGAGCAGTTGGATTGTACCAACAATCAATTGCAAAGTGCCCGGTCTTTCCACAGCACCAGCATTCAAACCTGTTGTATCTCCTTTTCTGACTGACTGTGTGAGCAGGGGTTCTTTGTGTGTGAACAAATGAATGAAGCAAGGAAGGTGAACTGTGCTGATGGTAGATGTGATGTTTGCTGTCACCATTCACAGTTTCCCTACTAGAGTCATTCTTCTTTAAGGATTTCCTTGTTTCTATAGACCTACTAACTTCATGCCTTCTTGTGGCCATCCTTCCATGAGGTACCCTTGAGATTTTTGGCATGTTCTTTGCTCCACTTGTGGAGCTCCCATTCTTGAGATAACCAAGATTGGATTGCCCAGCATTCCTTTTGGAGGGTGAGATTACCTTCCTCAAGTTAGCCTTCATCCCATAGGGTCTGCCTAATTTGTCTTCCTTGAAGCATCCCTGATCCCTTCTTTGAGTGGAGCAACAACCATTTACCAGTGGAGGAGAGGTCTCTGATTTGGAGGAGCTTGCCACGGGATTCACTACAAAAGGGATTTTATCCTCCACCCTTCTGATGTTGTCATTCTTAGATTTCAGGACTTTGGGCTGAGTTTTGTCCTTCTTCAGAAGAACCACTTCTCTGGTTAGTGAGCAGCACAGCTCCTTGCTCTCAATCAAAGCCTTTAGAGTCTTCCCAAATTTTATTATCAAGTCAAGGTTGGAACTTGCCTTAAAGTCCTTTTTGAGTTGACAAAACTCTGCATTCTCTAGATATAGTTTTTCTGCTTTCACTGAGAGATCAAGATTTCTTGCTTGAAGATAGGAGATCTTCGAATCCTGCTCCTTGCACAGCATCTTGAGCATCATGACATCTTCTAGGAGATCATTGTATGACTTGGACCAGTCATCATTTCTAGATGAGCTTGTTTCCGATTCTGAATCTGAGGTAGATAGAGGAGCCCTTATGCATACCTGTTCAGGTGAGACTTCATCCTGGATTTCTTCCTCTGACTCAGATAGGATAGTCAGCCCAATCTGAGTCTTCTCTTCTGAGTCTGAACAACTTGAGTCACTGTCACTCAATGTTCTGACTTTCTCCTTAGCTGCTTTGCTTCTTTCTTCTTTAGATCCTTCCATAAGAACCGTTAGAGAGTCCCACATCTCTTTTGCTATCATGCAGTGAGCCAGTTTCTAAAATGTTGAGAAGTCAACTGCACCAGCTACAAGCTCTTTGGCTTCCTTGTCCAAGTTGACTAGGATGATCTCATCTTCAATCATTTTCTTTGACACAGTCTTGGGGACATATGTCCCTTCTTGAACAATTTGAAACATTATAGGGTCTATAGCCTCCATGTGTATTCTTGATCTAACTTTCCAAAGGGCAAAGTTCTCCTTAGAGCACATAACTATTTTTGATTCCTTGGCTATGATGAATGAACACCCAAGGGCAGATCTGTTCAAGCTGTTAAACTATTCTTTGAACAACCTCTCGCTTTGATACCACTTGTTGTTTATTGGGTGTCAACTTATCACCTAGAGGGGGGGGGGGGGGTGAATAGGTTTTTCAAATTATTTTATCCCCTTTAGGTGTTCTTGATTTCTGTTTATTAGATCTATAAATTATAAAGCACAACACAGAAAAGCACACAATGATCTATAGATGTTCCTCAAGACCGGGTGTCTTGAGTAGTCCTCTGTCCCTCTGCGCCTACCTAGCAGTGTGCTAGGCTCGGCAAACTCTGCCAAAAACATCAAGCCCTCAAGCCTTACAACACGGACCCACAAGTCCTACAGCCTAGGCCCGCAAGCCCCTACTGCACTCGAGCCCGCAAGCTCGACACTCAGGCCCTCAAGCCCTACACAACACAGACACGCAAGTCCTGTGCCTCTAACCTAAGCCCACAAGCCCTTACTGCACCCAAGCCCTCAAGCTCGACAAGATCGGACCCGCAAGTCCACTGCCCTGGCCCTCAAGCCTCACATCTCTCCATCCCTCAAGCTAGACGGTGTCAGACCCTCAAGTACACTTCCTTGGCCCTCAAGCCTCACAGCTCTCCAGCCCTCAAGCTAGATGGTGTCAGACCCGCAAGTCCACTGCCCTGGCCCTCAAGCCTCACAGCTCTCCAGCCCTCAAGCTAGATGGTGTCGGACCCGCAAGTCCACTGCCCTGGCCCTCAAGCCTCACAGCTCTCCAGCCCTCAAGCTAGACACTTAGGCCCTCAAGCACAAGAAATTACAGTAAGAAAAGCTGTTTCTTCTACCTGATGAAGATCGGCAACTTAGCCTGATGGAGATCGGCTTCTTGAGGTTGAAGAAGATGTTTCTGATTCAGATTTTGAAAGCACAGTTCTTCTTCAATCTCTTTTCTTAGCCTGATGATGATCGGCTTCTTATCAGTCAATGGAGATGACTGATTCTTTTGAGAACACTTGATTCTTGTTCTCTACTTTCTTTACGCCACTTTTACTGTTCTATTTGCTGTATACGTAAATTCTTTTTGATCGATGATCTCCTCCTTTTTCTAGGGCAACCTCTTATCTCTTTTATAAGACTGCGAGGCCCCCAACGGTCTTCAGAAAAGGTTCCTTAAGTGGCAGACGTCCATTCCTTAAGAGCACGCGCTAATTGGACAATCAGGCGGTGGCATTAAATGCTGACAGCGCGTCCGCAATATTTGAATTCCGTCTCGACTACTTTTTCATCTTCATGCGGATACTGACACCATCACGACGATATGAGATCTTCTGGTGTTTCTGCATATACAACGATATGCTATCTCTGACTGTGTCGTTGTGATCTACTTTCTTGTACTCTGTCGTCGTAATCACTTTGTTCTTTCGATGACATAAGCGATATCATGTCGACAGACTCTGCTTCAACAACTGCTTGTCTTCAGCTTTCCTTCTTCAGACTTCTCGACGACACGCCTTCTTTACGACGATATCTATTCTTTTCGACGACAAGAGTACTCTATTGATGTCGACGATACTGCATCTTCTCGACGACATCCCTTCCTTTGATATCTTCATGTCTTCTCTGCGTTCAACGAACATCATTCTTCAGTCCCGTCTCTGCGTTCGACGAACTTCATTCTTCATTCGACGAACACCGTTCTGCGTTCGACGAACATGCCAAGTCTCAGCGCTTGCTTCTGTCCTGTCTTTGCGTTCGACGAACTTCGTTCTTCGTTCGACGAACTCGCCAAGTCTCAGCTTTTGCTTTGCTAATCATCATGACGACAAGCATACTTTGTCGATGACATCTCCTATTCTTCTCGTCGACATTCTTTTAACTTCCAGAGATTATGATCTAGAGAAGTGATCAAATACAAAGTGAAGTTTTCTTGACTTGGTGACTTCTTCAAATCAGGAATCATGTGGGCAAGATTCCCAACAATATTTACCACGGTTAGATCTGTACCTTTCCTCCCTGGGGGCTCTCGATCTATCATGATAATCAGATCTTCTGGAGCTTGAGGAGGGGTTTCTGTGATTGTCCCTCCTTCTGTGTAACAGCTTCTTGAACTGTTTTGAGAGAAGGGCCACCTCTCTGTCAGTATCATCAGAATCTGAAGGGCTGGCTTTTGATTCTTCACTGCTCTCAGATCTGTTCTGAGTTGCAGAGATCTTGCTCTTGGATCTTCTCGTGCTCTCAGCTTTTAGAGCCACAAATCTGTCTCTTGAGCTCCCCTTTGAGCTTTCTTCTTCAGCCTTACTGGTCTTGAGCTGAAGTTCATGGGACAGTAAATTCCCATACAGATTCTTGGGCTCTATGATGCCCAGCTGACCCATCTCTCTGATGGCACAGATTTTGATGTCCCATTCCTTTGTGAGGGATCTAAGAAACTTGTCATTAAGATCAGAGTTGGTGAACTCTCTTTCATAGTTTCTTAGTCCATTCACTATCTTGAAGAATCTCTCATAACAGTTAGAGAAGCTCGACAATATCGGACCCCGCAAGTCCACTGCCCTGGCCCTCAAGCCTCACAGCTCTCCAGCCCTCAAGCTAGACAAAATCAGACTCGCAAGTCCACTGCCCTGGCCCTCAAGCCTCACAGCTCTCCAGCCCTCAAGCTAGACACTTAGGCCCTCAAGCCTTATAATAATAAAAGGTTTATAGTGATGAAAATTATTTCTTCTGCCTGATGAAGATCGACAACTGAAGGTTGAAGAAGATGTTTCTGATTCAGATCTTGAAAGCACAGTTCTTCTTCAATCTCTTTTCTTAGCCTGATGAGGAATGTCTTCTTATCAGTCAATGGAGATGACTGGTTCTTCTGAGAATGCTTGATTCTTGTTCTCTACTTGCTCTTCTTCTTCTCCGCAGAATGTAATGTTGTATTGAGATGCAACGGCGGGATTCTTTTTTTTGTTCTTGTCTCTCACCAAGATTACTTTTTCTAGGGCATCACTATTCCCTTTTATAGGACGGAAGAGACGCTTAATGGTCACATATAATGTCCTTTATTGTCAGATGCCCATTCCTTAAGAGTACGCGCTGATTGGACAATCAGGCGGCGACATTAATTGCCGACAGCGCGTCCGCAACATTTGAATTCCGTCTCGACGATATTTCCAGCTTTATGCCGATACTGACAGCATTACGATGATATGGATAATATCTCGACGATAGGACTTTGTCGATGCCTTAGGCCTTGGTGGATCTTCAACTCTTCTAGATTCTGCCTCTGACTCTGATGTCTCCACGATATGAGATATTCTGGCATTTCTGCATATACAGCAATATGATATCTCTGACTGTGTCGTCGTTATCTTCTTTCTTGTAGTATGTTGTCGTAATCACTTTGTTCTTTCGACGATATGAGCGATATCATGTCGACAAACTCTGCTTTAGCAACTGCTTGTCTTCAGCTGTCCTTCTTCAGTCTTCTCGACGTCGCGCCTTCTTTACGACGATGTCATTGGCATCAGTCTTACTTAGCCTTTCCGATGACACGGCTTCTTTGATGATGTCGACGATACTGCATCTTCTCGACGACATTCCTTCCTTTTGAATCCGTCTCAGCGGTTGGGCTGAGATGGCTTCCTCTTCTCAGGGGATTCTATCGATCTACAGAGAAGTTTCTGCGTTTGATGAACTGCATTCTGCATTCGACGAACTTCATTCTTCGTTCGACGAGGAACTCGCCATTCTAAGCATTTGCTTCTGTCTCGTCTCTGCGTTTGACGAACTCCCCAAGTCTCAGCATTTGCTTCTGTCCCATCTTTTCGTTCGATGAACTTCGTTCTTCGTTTGACGAACTTCATTCTTTGTTCGACGAACTCGCCAAGTCTCAGTGTTTGCTTCTGTCTCATCTCTGCGTTCGACAAACTCGCCAAGTCTCAGCATTTGCTTCTGTCCCGTCTTTGCGTTCGACGAACTTCATTCTTCGTTCGAGGAACTCTATTCTTTTAACTTCCTGAGATTATGAGCTAGATAAGTGATCAAATACAAAGTGAAGTTTTCTTGACTTGGTGACTTCTTCAAATCAGGAATCATGTGGGCAAGATTCCCAACAACCAACTTGACATGAAAATCAAGAGATTTAGAAGTGATAGAGGAGGAGAATATATGTCCAGTGAGTTCAAATGTTTCCTTGCCCAACATGGAATCATTACAGAAACCACTACTCCTTACTCACCTCAGTCTAACGGCATAGCTGAGCGTAAAAATCGGACGTTAACAGAAATGTTAAACTCTATGCTCTTGACTGCAGGCATGCCTTCCTCTTATTAGGGAGAAGCAGTTCTAACTGCAAATCACATTCTAAACAAAGTTCCCCATGCCATGTTAGAGGTTACACCCTATGAGCTTTTGTTTAAGAGACCCCCGTCTTTTACTAGACTTAAGACCTGGGGATGTATAGCATATGTCAGGATTCCTGACCCAATATGATCTAAGATTGGACCTAGGACCAATACATGTGTCTACCTAGGTTGTGTTGAGGATAGTGCTGCAGAGAGGTTCTTAGATATTTCTAATAATGTTGTTATAGAATCTAGGGACGTGGTGTTCTTTGAAGATAAGTTCCTCAAGGATAAGAACATGTCTCTCCCAGGTATGCAAGTAACAATTACTAAAACAGATCCTGGATCAGTACCGAGCACTTCCTATTCCGTTCCTATAGACAACTCTGGCCTAGAGTCTAGGAGAACTTCTGTAAGAGAGCAAATTCCCAGAACTTTTGGTAGTGACTTTGTCACTTGCCACGTTGAGGCTGATCCATCCACCTATAAGGAAGCGATGAGATCCAGGGGGTCTGTAATGCCCTTGATTTTTGTTAATTATTTACGTGGCCGCTGTGACGTAATTTTGGCGTTTGGGCGTTACGTCAGCTCGTCAGGTTTAGTTTTGGGCCTTAGCATAATTAAAGTGTGTAATTCGGATCGAGCGTGTGAGATTTTGCGTCGTTTGGAGTATTGGGAAATTATTTATGTAAATTATTGCATTCATTATAATTTCCTGGCGCTGCGTTCGACGAACGACAGAGGGGCTGCATTCGACAAACGGCAGAGGGGATGTTTTCGACGAACGGCAGAGGCGCTCCGTTCGACGAACGGCAGAGGGGCTGCGTTCGATGAACGACAGAGGATCTACGTTAGACGAACGGGTGGCTGCGTTCAATGAACCGCAGGCTAGCTGCGTTCGACGAACTGCTGGCTGAGTTCAATGAACTCCTGAAGGCTTAATATATATACATTAAGCTTAGGTTTTATCTTTTCATCTCCTTCCCCTTTCGGCCGACCTAGGGTTCTTTCGGGTGAGAGAACGAGAGAGGCGTGTCGTGGAGCTTCCGGCCGGCGATTCGAGGGCTGTAGTAGTCGGAATCGCGTTTGGAGAGTAGATTTGGAAAGCTCTCGGAGGGAACTTCGTTCTAGTGGTATGTTTTTCCCGTTTCGTGAAATTTTTGAAGTTATGGTAGTGACCTAATTCCTCTTTTCGACCCGAAAGGTTTCAGGATTTGCTGCTCGGGTGAGTTCTGAGCCGATCCATAACTTTTGGAGCGGAGATCTTCGAGTTTGCAAGGTTTAAGGCAAGTGGCTTTCTTCCCCCTATCCCTTTTTGGTGGAATCTCTGTTTTCTTTGGTTATGTGTTCTTGGTTTCTCTTGGCTTGTGTTTTTTGGCCGTGTCGTTTTGATCTTGAACCCCCCCCCCCTGAATACCTTCTTTTTGTTGTTTCCTCCTGCCTTGGATTTCTCGAGAAATCAAGGGTTCCTTCCTTGGATTTCTCGAGAAATCGTTGACCCTGCCATTTCATTTTTCGAGAAAGCATGACCCTGCCTTTAATTTCTCGGAAAATAAGCTTAACCCTGTCTTTAATCTCTCGGAAAATAAGCATGACCCTACCTTGATTTCTCGAGAAATCATTTTTTTTCCTGCTTAAGGATTTCTCGAGAGATGGCTTCTCCTGCTTTGATTTCTCGAAAAGTTATTGTTTCCTGATTTGGGAATTCTCGAGAAACCTTTGTGTCTGTCCTATACTTTTCGAGAAATCCTTATGTTTGCCCTTTAGTTCTCGAGAAACCCTGTGTTTGCCCCTTAGCTCTCGAGAAATGCCTAATCTACCCTTCTATTTCCTGATACATGTTCAGGTTGCTACCCTTCATTCCTCGAGAAATGCCTTCTCCTTCTCGAAAAATGCCTGTCCACTCCTAAGTCTGTGAGCTATGTCTCAGTCCTCTTCCCTCTCTTGGAACTTTGAATCTTCTAAAGTGTACAGGGGTATTATCAGTGTTTGTTTTGTGCCCTTTATCATGATTACTTCTCCTCTTTGAAACTCCGTACCCGTTGCGGTTAAATAATTTATGTCTTCTCTTATGCCTCGTCTTATGCAGTGTTTACTCCATTTGTGACCCTATCCTTAGGGTATCCTGGTGAGTGTTCTTCTCGGGCTTCGTCCCATGCCATAATTAATGGAATTAATTAATAAGACCATTGCCTTTTTCCTTGCATGGTGGGTCATGTTTTTTTTTTGGGGGGGGCAGTGGAGAGTGTTGTAGCCTTCCACGGTGGCCATTTTAGTGGTGAACCGCAGGCTTGGCCTGTGGTCCCGTGGGCCGTGTTTGGGTGGTTGGGGATAGAAACCCCCACCCATTTTTTTTGGCTTTGGGTGGCAGTGGATAAAGTACCGCCCCCGTTTAATTTGAGCTGATCAGTCTCTTTAAATAAATTTAACAAGATAAATGAACTTTGCTTGTTCCTCTTTATGGTATTTGGTGCACTTTGTGCTTTGCTTAGTTCTTTGTTTGGAGCTTCTCTTTCGGTAAATATGGCTTGGGTTTGTACCCCTTATGCCTTATTTACTTTTCTGCTTGTTTTCTGCCACTTGTAATTCCCTTGCTGAGGCGTTCTTTGTTTTATTGAATGCCTCGGGTTCAGAGCCTTAGCTGTTAGTGGTGTAGCCCGGAGTCTCCGAGAGTTTTAGTTGTTTTTTTACCCCGCTGCTGCGAGGTAGTTGTGGTTAGTTTTCTTCTTGTGTTCAAACATGCTAGTTTGTAGCCAACGGGTTAGTGTCAGGTTGTTGACTCCCGTTGTGCCCTTTTGATACTTTATAGTATACTTGCCAGTTAAATGCTACTACTTTTTAGATCTTGTGTATCTTGCTCTCTCTCTGGGAATAACTTATGTCTAGGTGCATTATAGTTATAAAATGGTTTTTCTTTCATCCTCATTGCATTCTTTTTAACAGAAATCCTTATCTTTAAAGTCGCCTAGAGAAATTTTCTATACATATACTACGCCTAGATATGTGCATATCATTTACTTTATGTTCTGTCATCACGTGCATGTAGGACCTTAAGTGAACTAAATCAAGTATTTTCCGCTGCAATTACATATATTTTCTCGGTGGACTAGTTGATCCACGAACTGAGAGACACAGTTCTTACCCCAAAGCCTAATAAATGATTTCAAATGATGATCTATCATGTAAACATGTTTGGATTAATTAAGAACTAGGTTCCCACCTGAGCATCTATAGTTGTCTCCTGCATGACGTGGCATCATGACGCTTATTTTCTCTTACTCTGATATTCCTAAATTCAGAGAAAATGCAGGTTGTGACAGTTGGTATCAGAGCTAGGTTGTTCGACAAGTCGGCCGGGCAACAAATTCTGATATAGTACTTGTTTTGGTTTCATTGCATACACACCCCGATGTGTCATCAGTACATCTTGGCCGAAGCATGAACACTACACTCATAGCATGATGACAAGTATACGGGGCAAATTATGTAGTATGGGATGCATAATATGTGTCTGTATATGGATCCACCATAGGAGGCAACATGTGACGGTTATGCAGTATGGGATGCATAACCATCTTCACATGGATGCCCATTAGCACATTTTCCTTTTTGTTACATGCGATATTATGTAGTATGTGATGCATAATATTTCATGTGCACGTCGCTCATAACATGCATTAAGGCCTTTATTAGAATGCATATCACAACATACATTACATAGCATTGCATAAGCACACGTGCAAAGCTAAAGACTTATATGATGACACATGTACACCCATGATTTCAAAATGAACAGAAAATTCATGCATTTTGCACATGAGTCAAGAGGGAACATGTAGTATCGTTCCCGAATTTAGCATATCATCATGAAAATCCCAGAGCAAGGTGGTAGCAATGGCAAGTATCTGTACATGTATGTTCTGAACCAAGCAGTGTAGTTCTAGTGTAAGGTTAAGTTATAATTATAGGTTTATGCGTATTAGTAGAGATGGCATGCAAGCGAGTCGCGATTAGGTCGACTCCCCAGTCGGAGGGCGAGTCATCCGGAGTGCAGAGTGAAGCTTTGATCGAGAGTCTGCGCCAGAGCAATGAGGCTCTGACTAGGCAGATGGTTGCGATGCAATCGCAAGTTGAGGCGTTGTTGTCTGTCAGTGCTAGGTAGCAACCCATAGTGCAGGCCCCCATAGTAGGACAGATAGTACCTACTTTTGGACAAGTGTGTCACATCCCTTTGTTTGAGAATAACAAATCCCAAATTGTATTTGATCTTGCTTGTCGTGTATTTATAGTGTGCAGGAACTATAGGTGCAATACTCCACAGGTAGAAAGCAGCTGAATTCAAACATCTGGAAGAATGCACTACCGCCAGCGTTAGAGCTACCGCCAGGCGCTAGCTCAGGTTCAGTTTGACAAATTTGCCTGCGTTCGATGAAATATGAAGGCCGCTCGATGAATTGGAGTTTGACGAACTGAGCTCCTGCACAATAATATTGCGTTCGACGAATTTGAGGCCGTTCGACGAATTTGAAGCTCTGTTCGACGAAAGTGTTTCCGTTCGACGTAATTGCTCCGTTCGACGAATTTGATGTCGTTCGACAAAATTTTGTTCTGTCACGCAGCCGACGGTTTCGCAACTGCTCCACACGAACACTACCGCCAGCGCTAGCGCTACCGCCTGGTGTTATCTCAAGTTCGTGCACAGCGCCACACCGCTGATGGTTTCGCAACCGCTCCACATGAACGCAACCGCAGGCGCTAGGAGCTACCGCAGGCGCTATCTTCAAGATCTATAAATTGATGGGCTCTCTCTCGTTTTGAGTAAGTGCTTCCAGAGAGATTACTTGTGCCAAATTTCCAGAGCTGCTACTCTGCCGAAAGTTCATCTCCCACTCAAAGCCAAAGATGATTTCTGGAGAAGGAATCCACCACGGTGCATCCGAAGAAGGATCGCTTCAACCTCGCTTATGCTACAGCGATCCTTAATCCTCATCTTCAGAGATCTCATATAAGGAGTTTCATTATTGTTATATTTATTTTCATTCCATATATTTTTGTAACCGTTTAGAGAATTCGCCTTGTGTTGGCGATTAGGTCTGGGTAGGACTTATGGAGGAATTTTCCTTGTGTTGGTGACTAGTTCTAGGTGATTAGATCTAGGGGTGCTCGAGGCTATATCCGGGGAAGGATTGGCTAGAGCGGCTTGAGGCCTTATCTGGGGAAGGATTGGCTAAAGCCAACCGGTTTGTGGGGATACAAGTCGGTATAGAAAAGGAAAAATTGTATTACTTTATACGCCTCCGATTTCAAGCGATATTGAAATCAATTTATGTAAACACATTTTCTATATAATCATGTCTCTTTTTGTGTTTACTTGATTTCTATCATTTGGCATAATTTATAGAATTGCAAATTACAATTGTTTCCTTCTTTAAGTTAAATTGTTATTTTGTTCTAATTTTCTCTAAACAATTTAGTAAAAATTCAAAAAGATTTTTATTCCCTTATTCCCCCCCCCCCCCCCCCCCCTAAGGGCGCCAATCGATCCAACAAGTGGTATCAGAGATAGGTTATTCCAAATGGTTTAAAAAACAGGAATAATGGCGTCTTACGATCTCGCTTTTTCCGAGGGTCAGGGAATTAGTAGACCTCCACTCTTTACCGGGTCAGATTATAATTATTGGAAAAATAGGATGCGTTGTTTTCTTATGACCCTAGATATTGAGGTATGGAATATGGTCGAAGAGGAATACTCTCCTCCTACATGTGTAGTTGGAGAGATAACTTTA
This sequence comes from Dactylorhiza incarnata, assembly GCA_033032865.1. NCBI lineage: Eukaryota > Viridiplantae > Streptophyta > Magnoliopsida > Asparagales > Orchidaceae > Dactylorhiza > Dactylorhiza incarnata. The sequence continues at coordinate 19,590,264 of JAWHQI010000006.1, read as the reverse complement.
GAGAAACCAAAAGATAAATGAGATGATAGGGATAAGCTAAAATACAAAAACAACGCCAAGGCCATGAATGCTTTATTTTGTGCGTTAGATAGAAATGAATTTAATAGAATTTCTGCATGTACTACTGCTTATGAAATTTGGAATCATTTGGAAGTTACTTATGAAGGTATATCGCGGGTTAAAGATTCAAAGCTTTTCCAACTTGAGTCGGAATATGAAAAATTCCGGATGGATGAAAGTGAAGATGTTGATGCCATGTACACGCGCTTCATAAAGATCGCCAATGCCTCCAAAGCTCTTGGAAAGACCTTCTCCAATGGCGACTTGGTCCGAAAGATTCTTCGTTCCATTCCATCAAAATTCAACCCGAAGGTTACGGCCATTTCAGAATCGCACAATCTAAGGAAGCTCCAAGTTGAGAGCCTCATTGGGAATCTCAAAACTCATGAGGTAGAACTCAAAATCCAACATGATGAATACAACAAGGAGCCAAAGAAGAAGGTGTTGGCATTAAATCAAAGAAGGAGTGCCAAGAGGATGAGGATGAAGATGAAGAAATTCTTTTGGTGATGAACTTCCGAAAGTTCATGCGAAATCCAGAAAGGCGAAACACTTTCCGGAAATTTATCCAAAAGGATGGAAGATGGAAAGGGTCATCCTCAAAGAAGGAAAAGGAGAGCGACGATGAAGAAGAAAGACCTCCATCGGAATGCTTTCATTGTAGGAAGACCGGGCACATTCGGAGCCAGTGCCCAAAGTTCTTAAAGGAGAAGAAAGAAAAGCGGCACAAAGGGAAGGAGAAGAAGAAAGTGCTAAAAGCTAGAACATGGGATGACTCCTCCTCCTCCGAAGAATCAAGCGGGTCATCATCAAGCGAAGATGAGGAAGCAAACATGTGCCTCATGGGGCATGGAAATGACGGCGATGACACCAGTGTTCTTAGCGACACTGAGGTAACTCCTCCCACTTATGATGAACTCTTTAACGAGTTCCTTGAAACTTGCAAAGCTTTTGATAAAAACATGAAAGATTGTATTTTATTGAATCGTGAAAATGAATCTCTTATTAAAGAAAATCAAAAGCTTGCCAAAAAGGTAATTATTGTAGAAAAGAGAAAGGTTTCTTGCCAAGAGTGTGATCACTCCACTAAATTGGCAAAAGATATTGAAGAGTCGCTTTCTAAAGCCCTCTCTCATGCCAAAACTCTTACAAAAGAGAAGGGGGAATTAGAAAGGAAATAAGAAGCCTCTCTTTTGCAAATCAAAAATAACAAAAAAGGTTTTGAAAATAAGTGTGTTATGCTTGTGAAAGAAAATTCTTCACTCAAAGCACAAGTTCATGATCTCACCATGGCCATTAAAGAATTTGGAATAGGCCAAAAATCACTGGAAATGATCTTAGGGTACCAGTGTCATGGTTCTGGAAAACTTGGGCTCAGATATCGAGGTGAGGGCTACCGCCCGCGCTAGCCACTAACGCCGGCGCTAGCACCTCATACCAGAAACCTGAGTTTTCTTTTTCAAAAGGTTTTTCTTCTGTAAATCCAACTTGTTCCATCAAGAAAAAATTCCAAAAAAGGGTCTCAACCCCCTTTATTTCGTGTGCAAACTGTTATAGGTTAGGTCACACAACTAGTTCGTGCAGGAAAATAAAACAAAATACTTTAAAGCAAATCTGGGTAATTAAGGCTTCCACTTATTCTATGGGTGGTACCACTTGGGTATCCGGATCTTTACTCTCATCTTCTTTCTATATGTGCAGGCAAGCTAAGGACAATGAAGACGTGTGGTAATTGGATTCAGGATGCTCCAAGCACATGACGGGCAATAAAGCTAAGTTCCTTAGCGTAGAAAAGAAGAAGGGAGGGATCGTGACGTTTGGTGATAACGGAAAAGGAAGGATCATGGGAATTGGTACAGTTGGTAACAAATCATTTACTATATCTAATGTTCTTTATGTGAAAGGATTAAAACACAATTTAATTTCTATTAGCCAATTATGTGATAAAGGATTAGATGTGTTATTTGAATCTTCCACTAACTTATGCAAAATATCTAATCCTACTACAAAAGATATTTTATTAACTGCACCAAGAATACATAATGTTTATATAATTTCTTTTCATGATCTTTCTAAATCCTCTATAAAGTGTTTTATCACTAAAAATGATGAGTTAGAACTTTGGCATAGAAGACTAGGGCATGCTAGCACAAAGCTCATTGTAAAACTTGCCAAAATTAATTTAATTAGAGGATTGCCTAGGTTAAATGGAATTTTACCTTCACTTTGTTCACCATGTCAAAAAGGTAAATTTTCTAGATCCTCTTTCAAAAGTAAAAAAATTTCATTTCTACTGCAAGACCCTTGCAAATAATTCATATGGATCTTTTTGGTCCCGTTAGCACTCCAAGTCTTGGTGGTAGATTATATACATATGTCTTAATAGATGATTTTTCAAGATATTGTTGGACATTATTTCTCTCTTCCAAATCCAATGCGTTTAGTGAAAATGCAAAATTATGTACTCTTATTCAAAATGAAAGTGATTTAAAAATTAAATGCATTCGCTCGGATCATGGAGGAGAATTTGAAAATGAAAAATTTACATCCTTTTGTGATATGTTAGGCATTAAACATGAGTTCTCTGCACCACGCACACCACAACAAAATGGTGTTGTAGAAAGAAAGAATAGGACACTTCAAGAACTAGCACGCACTATGTTATGTGAATATAAATTACCTAAGTCCTTTTGGGCCGAAGCCGTAAATACATCATGCTATGTTATGAATAGAATCATGCTTCGCCCATCTCTTAATCTCACACCATATGAACTCTATTTTCAAAAAAAGCATAATGTATCCTATTTCAAAGTTTTTGGTTGTAAATGTTTTATTTTGAATACAAAAGATAGCTTGGGAAAGTTTGATGAAAAATGCGATGAAGGAACTTTTCTTGGGTACTCTTCAACTAGTAAACCTTATAGAATTTTTAATAAAAGAACTAGTAGAGTTGAAGAGTCAATAAATGTAAAATTTGATGAGTTTGTTCCTTGTGTAGAAAAACTTTCCGCAGGCAACGAGGATGATCTCTTACAACCTTTGGAGCATGGTGATGAGGAATCTTCAAAAGAAGAAGAAGAGGAGGCCAAGGAAGATGAATATGTACCTCCAAGTACCTTAAAATTCACAAAGGATCATCCACAGGAATTGATAATTGGTGAACCATCCATCGGGGTAAGAACTCGCTCTTCTCTTCATGAATCTTTTACAAATATTTGTTTTGTTTCTGAAATAGAACCAAAAACCATTTCTATGGCTTTAAATGATGAATTTTGGTTTTTGGCTATGAATGAAGAGTTAGAACAACTTGAGCGACATAATGTTTGGAAATTAGTTGAAAGACCATCTAATCACCCGGTTGTAGGTGTAAAATGGATTTTTAAAAATAAATTAGATGGTGAGTCAAGAATCTCTAGAAATAAAGCACGATTAGTAGCACAAGGATATTCTCAAATCGAGGCGATATATTTTGATGAATCTTTTGCACCCGTTGCTAGATTAGAGTCTATAAGATCTTTTCTAGCATTTGCAAGCTTTAAAAGAATAAAATTATTTCAAATGGATGTGAAAAGTGCTTTTCTAAATGGGTTTGTAAAAGAAGAAGTTTATGTTGAACAACCCCCCAGTTTTATTAGTGAAAAATTTCCAAATCATGTTTATAAACTAGAGAAAGCGCTTTATAGTTTAAAACAAGCGCCCCGTGCATGGTATGAAAGACTTACATCATTTTTATTAAAGCACGGTTATATTATGGGAAGTGCGGATAATACTCTCTTCATTAAGCACAACAATGATGATATAATTATTTTACAAATATATGTTGATGATATTATTTTTGGATCTACTAATGAAGAGATGTGTAAAGAAGTTATTTTAGTGATGAAAATTACAAAATGAAAATGTAAGGATTAGTTTCATTGGCACGGACTCTCAACTTGCTGATATATTTACTAAACCTCTTACCGATGCAAGGTTTCAAATGTTAAGGTTGGTATTAGGAGTCTTAGAAATCTTAGGATGAATAACATGTAAAACGCTAATGTTTTATGCAATTTGAGCAATAAAAACATCTCTGAAAATTACAAAATTTCTGCATAAGACTACTTTTAAGACCCCTAATCAATATCAAAAAATCAGATTTTTAAAATTCTTAAAAAATTATGTACTATTTCCAGCGCTAGCGTTAGCGTCGGCGCTAGCATGGGTTTGTGATTTTTCTATTTTTTAAAATTTCTAAAAATCAACAAAAACATGTTAGTGTATATGTACTATTTTGATTTGTATTTCTGACATTTGTTATTTTTGTTTTATTCATATTATTAAAAATCAACTACAAAACTTTAAAATTTAAAAATACAAAAATATATTTTTGTGTTTTTTTTTTCATTAAAAATTTTCAAAACAAAAAAAAACTGTATGATCTTTATTGCCAATATCAAGCATGTATGAATTCTATTATTTAGAATTATTTACAATGTTAAAACTTATTCCTTCAAATTACTATGAACATTGTTTTGCTTATCATGCTTTGATATATCTATTTAAAGTGCATCAATTGTATTGAAAAATATGTGTAGAACCAATCTTAGCATGCCTCTAAGTATGAGTAAATGTTTTATGATTGATAATGATACATTTCACTCACCTATTTTGATAATCAGCATGTGTGTTTAAATCTAAAATGCTTGCTTGTGTATTGTATTTGTACAATGAATTAAAACTTGCATAAGTTGATTGCCTACACTATATTTGAATTGCACTTATGAAAATTAGAAAAGTGGTTAAGTTAAAAAATTGGGTTTGCAAAACAAGAGTATTCGGAGAATGTTGTCTCACAAATATGAACAAAAAAATTATATATGTAGACAAATATAACTCCACCAAGCACTACTTGAACCTCCTGATAAGTCTTCATAAGCATTGTGAGGTTGAGCACCTTGGAAAGAATAAGTAAAGTGTCTTGTGCAAACCTTGGTTATTACACCACTTTGTTAAAAATTATGTGCATTAAAAGTGTGTTAAAGTAATTTACTTGTATTTTATTGTGCACTTTACTTTACATATGTCTTGTATTTTGTTGATTTAAATCAATTGTTAACATTACCCAAAATACACTTATATGCACATCATTATCTTTCATAACACTTCTTCTCAAGAGTATTGGATTCTAATGCTTTATCTATACTACACTTTATATAAGAAATGCACTAGATAACCTAGCATGATCTCTACAATATTTTGGTATTTTTTGAACTTAAAATTAAGTAACATTGTAGTATAATCTTTCTTTGATATGTTCATTTCATGCTTGATATCTTTATGAAAAACTTTGAGATTTCAAAAAGGTTAAAACATCTTTCAATTTTGAACTAAGACTCATATTTTTACTTATGTTTTTCATGCTTACAAAAAGATGTTTCTTATAATCTTCCGCTTGCTTACAACTCTTATCTTTTTATTTGAAATCTCTTATATATACTATGCTTAAACTCTTTATCATTTCATATATTACAAAAGCTCGATCATGATTTATAACTAGCCTAAAGAATGCCTCCTTACTACCTTCACCCTACCTTCTTTTGATAATACCAAAAGGGGAAGATTAATTGAAGAAATCTATATAGGAGAAATATAGAAGATTAAGGGGAGAATAATTCATGTAATCTATCATTTAGGGGGAATAAAACATAAATTGCATTTATGTAGGGGGGGCATTAAGATAGGGGGAGTATACATATCATCATGCTTATCATATACTATAGTTGCACTATCATCTTGCTTATCATATACTATAAACACTATTGTTGATTTCTTGCTAAGAGGATTTGTTATTATCAAAAGGGGAAGATTGTTGGACAAGTGTGTCACATCCCTTTGTTTGAGAATAACAAATCCCAAATTGTATTTGATCTTGCTTGTCGTGTGTTTATAGTGTGCAGGAACTATAGGTGCAATACTCCACAGGTAAAAAGTAGCCAAATTCAAACATCTGGAAGAATGCACTACCGCCAGCGTTAGAGCTACCGCCAGGCGCAATCTCAGGTTCTGTTCGACGAATTTGCCTGCGTTCGACGAAAATTCCGTTCGACGAATATTTTGTTCGACGAAATTTGAAGGCCGCTCGATGAATTGGAGTTCGACGAACTGAGCTCCTGCACAACAATATTGTGTTCGACGAATTTGAGGTCGTTCGATGAATTTGAAGCTCCGTTCGACGAAAGTGTTTCCGTTCGATGAAATTGCTCTGTTCGACAAATTTGATGCAGTTCGACGAAATTTTGCTCTGTCACGCAGCCGATGGTTTCCAACTGCTCCACACAAATGCTACCTCCAGTGCTAGCGCTACCGCCTGGCGCTATCTCAAGTTCGTGCACAGTGCCATGTCATTGACGGTTTCGCAATCGCTCCGCACGAACGCTACCGCAGGCGCTAGGAGCTACCGCAGGTGCTATCTTCATGATCTATAAATTGATGGGCTCTCTCTCGTTTTGAGTAAGTGCTTCCAGAGAGATTACTTGTGCCAAATTTCCAGAGCTGCTACTCTGCCGAAAGTTCATCTCCCACTCAAAGCCAAAGAGGATTTCTGGAGAAGGAAGCCACCACGGTGCATCCGAAGAATGATCGCTTCAACCTCGCTTATGCTACAGCAATCCTTCATCCTCATCTTCAGAGACCTCATATAGGGAGTTTCATTATTGTTATATTAGTTTTCATTCCATATATTTTTGTAACCGTTTAGAGAATTTGCCTTGTGTTGGCTACTAGGTCTGGGTAGGACTTAGGGAGGAATTCGCCTTGTATTGGCGACTAGTTCTAGGTGATTAGATCTAGGGGGTGCTCGAGGACATATTCGGGGAAGGATTGGCTAGAGCGGCTTGAGGCCTTATCCGCGGAAGGATAGGCTAAAGCCAACCGGTTTGTGGGGATACAAGTCGGTATAGAAAAGGAAAAATTATATTACTTTATACGCCTCCGATTTCAAGCGATATTGAAATCAATTTATGTAAACACATTTTCGATATAATCATGTCTCTTTTTGTGTTTACTTGATTTCTATCATTTGGCATAATTTATAGAATTGCAAATTACAATTGTTTCCTCCTTTAAGTTAAATTTTTATTTTGTTCTAATTTTCTCTAAACAATTTAGTAAAAATTCAAAAAGATTTGTATTCCCTTATTCACCCCCCCCCCCCCCCTCTAAGGGCGCCAATCAATCCAACACCTACTCCTCCTACTCCCTTGGTACCCCCAGTAGCGATACCTCTGGAAATGAATTTTATTTCACACTTTCAAAGGTTGGGTCCTCCATCGTATGACGGACGAGCTGGTTTCGTGGCCTTGGACGATTGGCTTATAGCCATTGAAGAGATGTTCTCATATTCAGGAATCACCATGGATCAGAAGGTTATGGTTGCCGCGTACCAGGTTAAGGGTCTCGCAAAGAGTTGGTGGTTGAGGGAGAAGGAAGACTTTTCCGAAGGATGTTCGTGGGAAACCTTCAAAGGAATGTTGTTAAGAAAGTTTCTGGTGTCGGTATAGCAAGACCGGTTGATGAATGAAGTCCTGCATCTAAAGCAAAGTTAGCTCTCGGTGAGCGAGTATGAGATTGAGTTTGGCAAGTTGAGCATGTTTGCTCTGGCCCTGGTAGCCTCGGAAGAAGGAATAGTAAAGAGATTTCTGGGTGGTCTCTGCAGCAGTTGGCCAGTGCATACAGGTTAGAGAAGTACGCCGAGGTAGTAGAGGCAGCGCTGAAGGTTGAGGAAATTGATAATGCCAATAATTGAGGATCAATGATGAAGAAGGGAAAGAGAAAGGCTGGAGAAGAAGGAAATTCTGGTGCGCCTGCCCCGTTCTTGAAGAACGGAGGTGGTGAGGTCTGCAGTTTCTGTGGCCGCTCTAGCCATCCAGTTGAGAGGTGTTTCAAAAGGAAAGGAGTTCAAAAGCAGCAGCGAGTGCTGGCAATTCAGGGTGCTCCGAATGGAGAGGTGCTCTGCCCGTTGTGCAAGCGGAAGGGGCATGATGTGGCCCAGTGTTGGACCAAAGATAAAGTCTGCTTCCAGTGCGGACAGAAGGGGCACTTGAAGTTTCAACGCCCGCTAGTTCAATCCCCTTTGCATCCAGTTCCGCTTCTAGCCTTGCCGTCGCCGCAACATCAGGATAAAGTAAGAGGAAAGCTGAACGTGTTAACCCAGGAGCAAGCGCAGTCTTCGACCCAAGTGATCGCAGGTTAAACCTTAAGCCAGCTGTTTAGTCTTGATTCCTTTTAGTTTCGCTGTATTAGATTAGTTTCTTTTTCGCGCTTATAGGGAGATTTAAGGTAAAGAATCGTTGGTCGCGTGTTTTGTTCGATTCGGGTGCTACCCATTCATTCGTAGTAAGGGCTTTCGTCGAGCGTCATTGTTTGACTCCTGAGCCGGGCAACGATTCGTTCCTCGTTAAGTTCCCTTCTGGCGATTTGGTATCCTCGAACCAGTGCGTCCGAAGTTGCCCTATTCTCTTAGGAGATTTCTTGGCTGTTGTTGATCTCAAGGTGTTGGACCTATAAGACTTTGATGTGATTTTGGGTATGGACTGGTTGTCCGGTTATGATGTTGTCATCCGATGCAAGGAAAAGCATTTGGACTTTGTGATGGACAACGGTCATCCCATGAGCATTTTTGGGTCTCCGTACCAGTGTTCCCCGATAATTTCTGCGGTATGTGCTCGGAAACTGTTAATTTCTGGTTGTTTAGCTTACCTTGTTCCTGTAGTAGAAACTGTTACTGGATCGCCGTGTATTGAAGGTGTTCTGGTGGTGTGAGAGTTTCCTGATGTCTTCCCTCTCAGTCTTCCGGGTCTCCCGCTTGATAGAGATGTGGAGTTCGTTATTGATCTTGAGCCAGGTACTCATCCTATCGCTAAGGCCACGTACCGTATGGCCCCATGCGAGTTAGAAGAGTTGCAAACTTAGTTAGATGAGCTGTTGCAGTGTGGTTTTATTAGGCCAAGTTCTTCGCCCTGGAGTGCTCCAGTGTTGTTTGTGAAAAAGAAGGACGGTTCTTTGAGGTTGTGCATAGATTATAGAGAGTTAAACAAAGTGACCATCAAGAACAGGTATCCGTTGCCGAGGATAGATGATCTATTTGATCAGTTGTGTGGTAGCACGGTGTTTTCAAAGAGTGACCTTCGATCAGGCTACCATCAGTTGAGGATCCGTGAGTCGGACGTTCCCCGGATTGCCTTTCGTTCCCGTTATGGTCATTTTGAGTTTTTGGTTGTCTTTTGGTTTGACGAATGCACCATCTGCGTTTATGGACATGATGAACCGCGTGTTCAAGGATTTTCTGGATCATTTTGTTGTGGTATTCATCGATGATGTGTTGGTTTATTCTAGAAGTGTTGAGGAGCATGCTACGCATTTGCGCTTAGTATTGTCGACTCTTAGAGGGCACAAGTTGTATGCGAAGCTGAGTAAGTGCGAGTTCTGGCTTCCTCAGGCATCCTTTCTGGGTCATGTGGTGAACAAGGATGGAATTACTGTAGACCCCGCTAAAATTTCTGCTGTGTTGGATTGGAAGATGCCTTCAATGCCTAAGGAAATAAGGAGTTTCTTAGGGTTGGATAGGTACTACAGGAGATTTGTTCAAGGATTCTCAGTGTTGTCGGCACCTTTAACTAAGCTTACCTAGAAGAATACCGCTTTTATTTGGAGCGATAAGTGCGAAGAAGTCTTTTAGGAATTAAAGAGGCGTTTGTGGAGTGCTCTCGTGTTGGCCTTGCCGATCGAAAGAATAGAGTATGCTGTTTATGTGGACGCATCTCACATTGGACTAGGGTGTGTTTTGATGCAAGAAGGAAAGGTGATTGCCTATGGGTCTAGACAATTAAAAGTTCATGAAAAGAATTACCCTACGCATGACTTAGAATTTGCTGCAGTAATTTATGCTTTACAGCTTTGGAGACATCTATTATATGGAGTGTCATACAAGATTTATACGGATCACAAGAATCTAAAGTATGTCTTCACCTAGAAAGAGTTGAATTAGCGCCAGCGCAGGTGGTTGGAGTATGTTGCGGATTATGAGGTTGATATCCTGTATCATCCGAGTAAGGCTAATGTGGTGGCTGATGCCCTGAGCAGAAAGACCGCGCATATCTTCAATCTTTCCGTGCAGTCCTTAGTAGAAGAGTTTATGTTGATGGATATTTCAGTCGGTAGTTGTACAGCACCTTCGAGCTTAGAGGCTGAAGAGCCTTCCTGGATTACCCTTATGAGATTGCACCAGAAGGAAGATCCTGACTTGCAGCATCTCCGGAATAGGACCGAGAAGGGAGAATTACCAGATTTTTCGATCGATGATAAAGATACTTTGAAGTACCGAAGTAGGTATTGTATCCCCGCGTTGGATGATATTCGGGCAAAGATCTGTAATGAAGCGCATGACTCTAGTGTTTCCTATTATCCTGGTTCCACGAAAATGTACAACGCCTGAAGCAGATCGTTTGGTGGTCAGGTATGAAGAATGATATAGCCAGATATGTTTCTAAATGTTTAACTTGTCAGCGCATGAAGGTGGATCATAAGAGGCCTGGAGGTAAGTTGAACCCGTTGGATGTTCCAAGATGGAAGTGGGAGAGTATTTCAATGGACTTCATTACCGGTTTGCCGAGGTCTCCCGGAGGACATGATTCTGTGTGGGTTATAGTTGACTGATTAACAAAGTGTGCTCACTTTGTGCCTTTGAAGACTGGCTATTCTATGGAGAAAATAGCAGAGCTCTATTTGGATGAAGTCATCAGATTACATGGTGTGCCCGTGAGCATTGTGTCGGATCGAGACTCCAGGTATATGTCTCATTTTTGGCGGAGTTTGCAGGGGCTTTGGGCACTGACCTTAGATACTCTACCGCTTACCATCCTCAGACCAATGGTCAGGATGAGAGAGTGAATCAAATTTTGGAGGATATGATAAGGTTCTATATTCTAGATCATGGTGGAGCTTGGGATAAGCATCTTGGATTGATGGAATTTGCCTACAATAATAGTTATCAGGAGAGTTTGCAAATGGCCCCCTTTGAGGCTCTGTATGGGAGGCGTTGCCGAACTCCCTTGTTTTGGGCCGAGGTTGGTGAGAGTCCATTGTTAGGCCCAGAAGCTTTGGAAGAAATGAGCGTTGTCGTGACTCATATTCGCGAGAAGCTTCATATCGCTCATGAGCGGTATGAGAAGTATGCCAATCGGAGAAGGGTGGATCTAGAGTTTGTCGTTGGAGACTTGGTGTTCTTGAAAGTTTCTCCGATGTCGGGCGTTAAGAGATTTGGCAGGAACCACAAGTTAGACCCCCGGTATGCGGGACCTTTCCAGATTGTTGAGCGCATTGGAGTGTCAGCTTATAGATTGGATTTGCCTGCTTCCTTCCCAAATGTTCACGATGTGTTTCATGTGAGCCAACTGAGGAAGTGTCTGTGTAGTGATCGACTTGTTCTTGATTTAGTGCCCGTATTGCAGCCCAATCTTTCGTATGTTGAAGATCCTATCCGAATCTTGGAGACTCAAGAGCATGTGTTGCGGAGGAAGACGATCCCGATGGTTAAGGTTCTTTGGAAGAATCAGGGTGTCGAAAGCGCAACATGGGAGCTGGAGTCTGCCATTTCGTGCTCGGGTGAGTTCATGGCCGATCCATAACTTTTGGAGCGGAGATCTTCGAGTTTGCAAGGTTTAAGGCAAGTGGCTTTCTTCCCCCTCTCCCTTTTTGGTGGAATCTCTATTTTATGTGGTTATGTGTTCTTGGTTTGTCTTGGCTTGTGTTTTTTGGTCGTGTCGTTTTGATCTCGAACCCCCCCCCCCTCTTGAATTCCTTCTTTTTGTTGTTTCCTCCTGCCTTGGATTTCTCGAGAAATCAAGGGTTCCTGCCTTGGATTTCTCGAGAAATCATTGACCCTGCCCTTTCATTTTTTGAGAAAGCATGACCCTGCCTTTAATTTATCGGAAAATAAGCTTAGCCCTGCCTTTAATCTCTCGGAAAATCAGCATGACCCTACCTTGATTTCTCGAGAAATCATTTTTTTCCTACTTGGGGATTTCTCGAGAGATGGCTTCTCCTGCTTTGATTTCTCGAAAAGTTATTGTTTCCTGTTTTGGGAATTCTCGAGAAACCTTTGTGACTGTCATATACTTTTCGAGAAATCCTTATGTTTGCCCTTTAGTTCTCGAGAAACCCTGTGTTTGCCCCTTAACTCTGGAGAAATGCCTAATCTACCCTTCTATTTCCTGAAACATGTTCAGGTTGCTACCCTTCATTCCTCGAGAAATGCCTTCTCCTTCTCGAGAAATGCCTGTCCACTCCTAAGTCTGTGAGGTATGTATCAGTTCTCTTCCCTCTCTTGGAACTTTGAATCTTCTAAAGTGTACAGGGGTATTATCAGTGTTTGTTTTTTGCCCTTTATCATGATTACTTCTCCTCTTTGAAACTTCGTACCCGTTGCGGTTAAATAATTTATGTCTTCTCTTATGCATCGTCTTATGCAGTGTTTACTCCATTTGTGACCCTATCCTTAGGGTATCCTGGTGAGTGTTTTTCTCGGGCTTCGTCCCATGCCATAATTACAGGAATTAATTAATAAGACAATTGCCTTTGTCCTTGCACGGTGGGTCGTGTTTTGGGGGGGCAGTGGGGAGTTTTGTAGCCTTGCACGGTGGCCATTTTAGTGGTGAACCGCAAGCTTGGCCTGTGGTCCCGTGGGTCGTGTTTGGGTGGTTGGGGATAGAAACCCCCGCCCGTTTTTTTACTTTGGCTGGCAGTGGATAAAGTACCGCCCCCGTTTAATTTGAGATGATCAGTCTCTTTAAATAAATTTAACAAGATAAATGAACTTTGCTTATTCCTCTTTATGGTATTTGGTGCACTTGGTGCTTTGCTTAGTTCTTTGTTCGTAGCTTCTCTTTCGGTAAATATGGCTTGGGTTGGTACCCCTTATGCCTTATTTACTTTTCTGCTTGTTTTCTGCCACTTGTAATTCCCTTGCTGAGGCGTTCTTTGTTTTATTGAATGCCTCAGGTTCAGAGACTTAGCTGCTAGTGGTGTAGCTCAGAGTCTCCGGGAGTTTTAGTTGTTGTTTTACCCCGCTGCTGCGAGGTAGTTATTGTTAGTTTTCTTCTTGTGTTCAGACATGCTAGTTTGGAGCCAACGGATTAGTGTCAGGTTGTTGACGCCCGTTGTGCCCTTTTGATACTTTATAGTATACTTGCCAGTTAAATGCTACTACTTTTTAGATCTTGTGTATCTTGCTCTCACTCCGGGAATGATTTATGTCTAGGTGCATTATAGTTATAAAATGGTTTTTCTTTCATCCTCATTGCATTCTTTTTAGCAGAAATCCTTATCTTTAAAGTCGCCTAAAGATATTTTCTATACATATACTACACCTAAATATGTGCATATCATTTACTTTATGTCATGTCATCACGTGCATGTAGGACCATAAGTGAACTAAATCAAGTATTTTCCGCTGCAATTACATATATTTTCTCCGTGGACTAGTTGATCCACGAACTGAGAGACATAGTTCTTACCTCAAAACCTAATAAATGATTTCAAATGATGATCTATCATGAAAACATGTTTGGATTAATTAAGTACTAGGTTCCCGCCTGAGCGTCTGCAGTTGTCTCCTGCATGACGTGGCATCATGACGCGTATTTTCTCTTACTCTGATATTCCTAAATTTGGAGAAAATGCGGGTTGTGACAGACTCCCTACTCTGGAAAGAAGCTATTGATGAAGAGATGAATTCTCTACTTCAGAATAACACCTGGACGTTGGTTGATAAGCCAAAATGGGCTAAAACCGTAGGGTGTATATGGATTCTGAAGAAGAAACTGAATCATGATGGTAGCGTAGCTAAGTATAAAGCACGTCGGAGTAGATTACTTTGATGTTTACTCACCCATGTGTCACTTAGCAACCATTAGGGTCCTCCTGGCTATTGCATCTATTGAGAACCTTATTGTTCATCAAATGGATGTTAAGATTGCGTTCTTGAACGGAGATCTGACCGAAGAGATCTACATGAGTCAACCTGAAGGTTTCATTGTAGACAGTCACGAAACAAAGGTCTGTAAATTACTTAAGTCTTTATATGGACAAAAGCAAGCACCGAAATTATGGCATGAGAAATTTGACTATAGTGTAAAGAACATGGGATTCATGTCGAGTCTCTCGGATAAATGTCTTTACATACATAATAGATCAGATAAAGTCATCATAATTTGCTTGTATGTAGATGATATGCTCATTCTAGGATTTGATCAATCCGAAGTGGATGACGTTAAGTCAGATCTAATAAAAGAATTTAACATTAAAGACCTAGGTGTAGCTAACACTATACTAGGCATGCAAGTGAGCTTTGGGTAGATTGGCATCCCCCTAAGTCAAAGCCACTATATAAGTCCATGTTAGACACATGGGGATACAGTGACGGTAGAGCATTTGAGACTCCATACGACTACACTAATCGCCTAAAGCCCAATGAAGGAGCTATGGTTAGACAGTTAGATTACTCTAAACTTCTTGGTAGTCTCATGTATGCTATGGTATGCACTAGACCTGACATAGCTTTCACGGTCGGCATGTTGTGCCGATTCACTAATAATCCTGGCCAAGACCACTGGAACGCCTTAGATAGGCTAATGACGTATTTAAAGCACGCCCAAAAGTATGCTTTATTTTACTCTGGATATCCTTCAGTTCTTGAAGGATATTCTGATGCATCATGGTGCTCAGAATTAAACGACAGCAAGTCCACTAGTGGGTTCGTGTTCACACTAGGAGGAGCAACTGTAGCCTGGAAGTCCAAGAGGCAATCCTGTATTGCTCTCTCTTCTATGGAATCCGAACTCTACGCTTTAGCATCAGCAGGAGAAGAAGCAGAGTGGTTAAGAGATTTGGTGATGGACATTCCTCTGTCGAGCCTGAAAACTAGTTCTGTTGCAGTTTACTGTGACAATCAGGCTACGAAAATGATTGCTACAAACACTTTGTGTTGGACATGTGTGTCACATCCCTTTGTTTGAGAATATCAAATCCCATATTGTATTTGATATTGCTTGTAGTGTGTTTATAGTGTGCAGGAACTATAGGTGCAATACTCCACAGGTAGAAGGCAGCATGGAATCAAATTTTTTGAAAGGAGCAGCACTAACGCCAGCGCTATCGCTAATGCCGGGCGCTAGCTCGTTTGACGAACTTCGAGCTGCGTTCAATGAAATCTTCGTTCGACGAAAATTTCGTTCGACAAACATTTCCGTTCGACGAACTTCGACCTCCGCTCGACGAAAATTTCGTTCGACGAATTCCGTTCGACAAAAGTTTGTTCTGCCACGCCACTGACAGTTTTCGCTACCGCCAACGCTAGCACTACCGCATAGCGCTATCTCAAATTCGTGCACTGCGCCACGCCGCCGACGGTTCCGCAACCGCTCCACACGAATGCTACCGCAGGCGCTAGGAGCCAACGCAGGCGCTATCTCCAAGTTGTATAAAATGATGGGCTCTCTCTCATTTTGGGATAATGCTTCCAGGGAGATTACTTGTGCCATATTTCCAGAGCTACTACTCTGCCGAAAGTTCATCTCCCACTCAAATTCAAAGAGGATTTCTGGAGAAGGAAGCCACCATGCTGCATCCGAAGAATGATCGCTTCAACCTCGCTTATGCTACAGCGATCCTTCATTCTCAACTTCGGAGATCTCATATAGGGAGTTTCATTATTGTTAATTTTATTTTCATTCCATATTTTCTTGTAATCGTTTAGTTAATTCGCCGTGTGTTGGCGACTAGGTCTGGGTAGGACTTAGGGGGAAATTCACCTTGTGTTGGCGACTAGTTCTAGGTGATTAGATCTAGGGGGCTTGAGGCCATATCCGGGGAAGGATTGGCTAGAGCGGCTTGAGGCCTTACACGGGGAAGGATAGGCTAAAGCCAACCGGTTTGTTGGGGATACAAGCCGGTATAGAAAAGGAAAAATTGTATTACTTTATTCGCCTCCGATTTCAAGCGCAATTGAAATCAATTTTTGTAAACACTTTTTTTTCATATAATATAATCATGTCTTTTTGTGTTTACTTGATTTCTATCATTTGGCGTAATTCATAAAATTGCAAATTCAATTGTTTTTCCTTCATTAAGATAAATTGTTATTTTTGTTCTAAGTTTCTCTAAACAATTTAGTAAAAAATTTACAAAGAATTTTATTCCCTTATTCACACCCCCCCCCCCCTCTAAGGGCACCGCAAGATCCATGAAGTGGTATCAGAGCGAGGTTATTCCAAACGGTTTAAAAACCAGGAATAATGGCGTCTTATGATCTCGCTTTTTCTGAGGGTCAGGGAATTAGTAGACCTCCACTATTTACTGGGTCAGATTATAATTATTGGAAAAATAGGATGCGTTGTTTTCTAATGACCCTAGACATTGAGGTTTGGAACATGGTAGAAGAAGAATACACTCCTCCTACATTTGTAGTTGGAAGGTTATGTTAGAAAAACCCCAAAGATAAATGGGATGATCGGGATAAACTCAAATGTAAAAATAACGCAAAAGCCATGAATGCTCTATTTTGTGCGTTAGATCGAAATGAATTTAATAGAATTGCTGCATGTACTACTGCTTATGATATTTGGAATCATTTGGAAGTTACTCATGAGGGTACATCGCATGTTAAAGATTCCAAGCTATTCCAACTGGAGTCGGAATATGAATCAAATGGTGAGTACACGCGCTTCACCAAGATCATCAATGCCTCAAAAGATCTTGGAAAGACCTTCTCAAATGGTGACTTGGTCCGTAAGATCCTTCATTCTCTTCCTCCAAAATTCAACCCGAAGGTGACGTCTATTTCAGAGTCGCACAACTTTAGAATGCTCCAAGTTGAGAGTCTCATTGGGAATCTCAAAACCCATGAGGTAGAACTCAAAAACCAATTTGATGAATACAACAAGGAGGCAAAGAAGAAGGCGTTGGCACTAAAATCAAAGAAAGAGTGCCAAGAGTATGAGGATGAAGATGAAGAAAGCCTTTTGGTGAAGAACTTCCGAAAATTCATGCGCAATCCGGAAAGGAGAAACACCTTTCGAATATATTTCCAAAAGGGTGATAGATGGAAAGGGTCATCTTCAAAGAAGGAAAAAGAGAGCGACAATGAAGAAGAGAGACCTCCACCGGAATGATATCATTATAGGAAGACGGGGCACATAAGGAGCCAATGCCCAAAATTCTTGAAGGAGAAAAAGGAGAAACGGCACAAAGGGAAAGAAAAGAGGAAGGTGCTAAAGGCAAAGACATGGGATGACTCCTCTTCCTCCTCCTCCGAAGAATCAAGCGGGTCCTTATCAAGAGAAGATGAGGAAGCAAACATGTGCCTCATGGGACATGGAAATGACGGCGACGACACCAGTGTTCCTAGTGACACTGAGGTAACTCCTCCCACTTATGATGAATTATTTAATGAATTTCTTGAAACTGCATAGCTTTTGATAAAAATATGAAAGATAGTATTTTATTAAATCGTGAAAATGAATCTCTTATTAAAGAAAATCAAAAGCTTTCCAAAAAGGTAATTGTTTTAGAAAAGAGAAAGGTTTCTTGCCAAGAATGTGATCACTCCACAAAATTGGCAAAAGATATTGAAGAGTCACTTTCTAAAGCCCTCTCTCATGCCAAAAACTCTTAAAAAGAGAAGGGGGAATTAGAAAGGAAATTAGAAGCCTCTCTTTTGCAAATCAAAAATAATAAAAAAGGTTTTGAAAATAGGTGTGTCATGCTTGTGAAAGAAAATTCTTCACTTAAATCACAAGTTCATGATCTCACCATGGCCATTAAAAAATTTGGAATAGGCCAAAAATCTCTGGAAATGATCTTAGGGAACCAGTGCCATGGTTCTGGAAAATTTGGGCTCGGATATCGAGGTGAGGGCTACCGCCCGGCGCTAGCCACTAACGCCGGCGCTAGCACCTCATACCAGAAACCTGATTTTTCCTCTTCAAAATGTTTTTCTTCTGTAAATCCAACTTATTCCAGCAAGAAAATATTCCAGAAAAGGGTCTCAACCCCCTTTATTTCGTGTGCAAACTGTTATAGGTTAGGTCACACATCTAGTTCTTGCAGGAGAATAAAACAAAATGTCTTAAAACAAATCTGGGTACCTAAGGCTTCCACTTATTCTATGGGTGGTACCACTTGGGTATCTGGATCTTTACTCTCATCTTCTTTCTAGATGTGCAGGCATGCTAAGGACAATGAAGACGTTTGGTACTTGGATTCAGGATGCTCCAAGCACATGACGGGCAATAAAGCTAAGTTCCTTAGCCTAAAAAGAAGAAGGGAGGGATCGTGACGTTTGGTGATAACGGAAAAGAAAGGATCATGGGAATTGGTACAGTTGGTAACAAATCCTTTACTATATCTAGTGTTCTTTATGTGGAAGGATTAAAACACAATTTAATTTCTATTAGCCAATTATATGATAAAGGATTAGATGTGTTATTTGAATCTTCCACTAATCTTGCAAAATATCTAATTCTATTACAAACAATATTTTACTAACTGCACCAAGATTACACAATGTTTATATAGTTTCATTTCATGATATTTCAAAATCATCTTTAAAATGTTTTATTACCAAAAATGATGAACTTGAACTTTGGCATAGAAGGCTAGGACATGCTAGCACAAAGCTTATTGTAAAACTTGTCAAAAGAGAGTTAATTAGAGAATTGCCTAGATTAAATGGAAATTTACCTTCACTTTGTTCACCATGTCAAAAAGGTAAAATTACTAGATCCTCTTTCAAAAGTAAAAATGTTATTTCTACTACAAGACCTTTGCAATTAATTCATATGGATCTTTTTGGTCCCGTTAGCACCGCAAGTCTTGGTGGTAGATTATATAGATATGTTTTAATAGATGATTTTTCTAGATATTGTTGGACAATATTTCTCTCATCCAAATCCGAAGTGTTTTGTGAATTTTCAAAATTATGTACTCGCATTCAAAATGAAAGTGATTTAAAAATTAAATGCATTCGCTCGGATCATGGAGGACAATTTGAAAATGAAAAATTTACATCTTATTGTGATATATTAGGCATAAAACATGAGTTCTCCGCACCACGCACACCACAACAAAATGGTGTTGTAGAAAGAAAGAATAGGACACTTCAAGAGCTAGCACGCACTATGTTATGTGAATATAAATTACCTAAGTCCTTTTGGGCCGAAGCCGTAAACACATCATGTTATGTTATAAATAGAATCATGCTTCGCCCATCTTTAAATCTCACATCATATGAACTTTATTTTCAAAAGAAGCCTAATGTATCTTACTTCAAAGTCTTTGGTTGTAAATGCTTTATTTTAAATACAAAAGATAGCTTGGGAAAATTTGATGAAAAATGTGATGAAGGAACATTTCTTGGATACTCTTCAACTAGTAAAGCTTATAGAGTTTTTAATAAAAGAACTAGAAAAGTTGAAGAGTCAATTAATGTGAAATTTGATGAGCTTGTTCCTTGTGTAGAAAGACTTTCTGCAGGCAAAGAGGATGATCTATTACCTCCTTTGGAGCATGGTGATGAAGAACCTTCCAAAGAAGAAGAGGAGGAGGCCAAGAAAGATGAATATGTACCTCCAAGCATCTTAAAATTCACAAAAGATCATCCTCGGGAACTTATAATTAGTGAACCATCCATCGGGGTAAGAACTCGCTCTTCTCTTCATGAATCATTTTCAAATATTTGTTTTGTTTCCGAAATAGAACCAAAAAATGTTTCTACTGCTTTAAATGATGAATTTTGTTTTTTGGCTATGAATGAAGAGTTAGAACAATTTGAGCGACATAATGTTTGGAAATTAGTTGAAAGACCATCTAATCACCCGGTTGTAGGTGTAAAATGGATTTTTAAAAATAAATTAGATGGTGAGTCTAGAATCACTAGAAATAAAGCACGATTAGTAGCACAAGGATAATCTCAAATCGAGGGGATAGATTTTGATGAATCTTTTGCATCCGTTGCAAGATTAGAGTCTATAAGAATTTTTCTAGCATTTGCAAGCTTTAGAAAAATAAAACTATTTCAAATGGATGTGAAAAGTGCTTTTCTAAACGGGTTTGTAAAAGAAGAAGTTTATGTTGAACAACCCCCCAGTTTTATTAGTGAAAAATTTCCAAATCATGTTTATAAACTAGAGAAAGCACTTTATGGTTTAAAACAAGCGCCCCGTGCATGGTATAAAAGACTTACATCATTTTTATTAAAGCACGGTTATATTATGGGAAGTGCGGATAATACTCTCTTCATTAAGCACAACAATGATGATATAATTATTTTACAAATATATGTTGATGATATTATTTTTGGATCTACTAATGAAGAGATGTGTAAAGAAGTTATTTTAGTGATGAAAAATGAATTTGAAATGAGTCTTGTAGGAGAACTTTCTTATTTCCTTGGTTTTCAAATATCACAACGAGTTGATGGTATCTTTGTATGTCAAACTAAATATGTCCATGATATGCTTAAACGTTTTGGATTTGAAAACCTTAAACATGCTTCTACACCAATGAGTGCATCACTAAAATTAGGAAAAGATGAATCAGGAATTTCTATAGATCAAACTTTATATAGAGGTATGATATGATCTCTACTTTATCTAAGTGCAACTAGACCCGATATTATGTTTGTCGTATGCTTATGTGCTCGATTTCAAGCCAATCCAAAAGAATCTCATTTAAAAGCGGTAAAACAAATTTTTAGATATCTCATTGGGTCATCTAGATTAGGACTATGGTACCCGCACAATAATTCATTTACACTTCACAGCTACTCCGATTCGGACTATGCCGGTTGTTCACTTGATAGAAAAAGCACTAGTGGTACTTGTCATTTTCTAGGACCTTCATTAGTTGCATGGTCTAGTAGGAAACAAAATTTGGTGCACTCTCCACCACGGAAGCCGAATACATTGCATTAGGGAGTTGTTGTGCACAAGCACTATAGATGAGCCAAACTTTAGAGGACTTTGGTTTTCATCTAAAACTTATTGAATTAAAATGTGACAACAAAAGTGCCATTGGTTTTCACGGCTACCCCTAATCAATATCAAAAATCAAAAATTTAAAATTCTTAAAAAATCGTGTACTGTTTGCCGCGCTATCATTAGAGCCGACGCTAGCGTGGGTATTTGATTTTTCTGATTTTTAAAATTTCTAAAAATCTATAAAAATATTTTAGTTCATATGTACTACTTAGTTTTTGTGTTTCTGACTTTTTGTTATTTTGTTTTTATTCATATTATGAAAAATCAAATAAAAAATTCAAAATTCAAAAATACAATAATATGTTTTTTTGTTATTTGTGTTTTATTCATATTATGAAAAATCAACTACAAAAGTTCAAAATTCAAAAATACAAAAATATGTTTTTGATATTTGTGTTTTATTCATATTATGAAAATCTACTACAAAAAATCAAAAATTACAAAAATATGTTTTTTTTTGTGATTCTCTATTTTTTAATTGATTTAAAAATGATAAAACAAAAAAAACTGTATGATCTTTATTGCCAATATCAAGCATGTATGGATTCTATTATTTAGAATTATTTACAATGTTAATATTTATTCCTTGAAATTACTATGAACATTGTTTTGTTTATCATGCTTTGATATATCTATTTAAGTGCATCAATTGTATTGAAAAATGTGTAGAACCAAGCTTAGCATGCCTCTAAGTATGAGTAAATGTATTATGATTGATAATGATACATTTCACTCACTTATTTTGGTATTCAACATGTGTGTTTAAATCTAAAAATGCTTGCTTGTGTATTATATTTGTACAGTGAATTAAATCGTGCATAAGTTTATTGCCTACACTACATTTGAATTGCACTTATGAAATTTAGAAAAGTGGTTAAGTTAAAAATTTGGGTTTGCAAAACAAGTGTATTCGGAGAATGTTGTCTCACAAATGAAAAAAATATATATATATGTAGACAAATATAACTCCACCAAGCACTACTTGAACCTCCTGATAAGTCTTCATAAGCATTGTGAGGTTGAGCACCTTGGAAAGAATAGTAAAGTATCTTGTGCAAACCTTAGTTATTACACCACTTTGTTAAAAAAATTATGTGCATTAAAAGTGTGTGAAAGTAATTTACTTGTGTTTTATTGTGCACTTTACTCTACATATGTCTTGTATTTTGTTGATTTAAATCAATTGTTAACATTGCCCAAAATAGACTTATGTGCGCATCATTCTCTTTCATAACACTTCTTCTCATAAGTATTGGATTCTAATGTTTTATCTATACTATTCTTTATATAAAAATGCACTAGATAACCTAGCATGATCTCTACAATGTTTTGGTATCTCTTGACATTAAAATTAAGTAACATTGTAGTATAATCTCTCTTTGATATGTTCATTTCATGTTTGGTATCTTTATGAAAAACTTTGAGATTTCAAAGGTTAAAACATATTTCAATTTTGAACTTAAACTCATATTTTTTTTCTTATGTTTTCATGCTTAGGAAAAGATGTTTATTATAACCTTCCGCTTGCTTACAACTCTTATCTTTTATTTGAAATCTCTTATATACTATGCTTACAATCTTTATCATTATATATACTATGCTTAAAATCTTTATCATTATCTATATTACAAAAGCTCGATCATGCTTTATCATTTATAAGAAATGCCTCCTTACTACCCTCACTCCACCTTCTTTTGATAATACCAAAAGGGGGAGATTAATTGAAGAAATCTATATAAGAGAAATATAGAAGATTAAGGGGAGAATAATTCATGTAATCTATCATTTAGGGGGAGAAAAACATAAATTGCATTTATGTAGGGGGAGCATTAAGATAGGAGGAGTATGCATATTATCATGCTTATCATTTACTATAGTTGCACTATTATCTTGCTAATCATATACTATAAACACTATTGTTGATTTCTTGCTTAGAGGATTTGTTATTATCAAAAGGGGGAGATTGTTGGACATGCGTGTCACATCCCTTTGTTTGAGAATAACAAATCCCATATTGTATTTGATATTGCTTGTAGTGTGTTTATGGTGTGCAGGAATTATAGGTGCAATACTCCACAGGTAGAAGGCGGCATGGAATCAAATTTTTTGAAAGGAGCAGCACTAACGCCAGCGCTATCGCTAACGCCGGGTGCTAGCTCGTTCGACGAACTTCGAGCTGCGTTCGACGAAATCTTCATTCGACGAAAATTTCGTTCGACAAACATTTCCGTTCAACGAACTTCGACCTCTGCTCGACAAAAATTTTGTTCGACGAATTCTGTTCGACAAAAGTTCGTTCTGCCACGCCACCGACAGTTTTCGCTACCGCCAGCGCTAGCACTACCGCCTGACGCTATCTCAAATTCGTGCACTGCGCCACGCCGCCGACGGTTCTGCAACCGCTCCACACGAATGCTACCATAGGCGCTAGGAGCTAACGCAGGCGCTATCTCCAAGTTGTATAAAATGATGGGCTCTCTCTCGTTTTGGGCTAGTGCTTCCAGGGAGATTATGTAACACCCCAAATCTGGTAGTCCCGCGAAGTAGGCGGAGTGGTAGTGCAGCACGTGAAGCAGGCTAGAGTTTTCCCTGTCTGCTCTTAGCGCACGATCAGTGGCCTCATCGCGCACGACCAGTGATCGTGTGCCAGCGATCGTGCGTTAATTCAGAAGAGAATCGAGTTCTGTCTCGGACAGTGCGCACGACCATTTCCCTCTTCGCGCACGACCAGTGATCGTGCGCCAGCGATCGTGCGCTTATTCGCAAGAATTCAGAGTTCTGTCCCGGATAGTGCGCACGACCATTGCCCTCGTCGCGCACGACCACTGACCGTGCGCCTGTGATCGTGCGCCCTGTTTATTCTGTTCCGCGATTTTGAGCGAAGAAGAAGATCCGACCGATCAAACTTCTTGGAAATAGATCCAATGGCTGGGATTTGTTGCTGGGGGATCTTAGGGCTTTGGAGAGGGATTAAACCCTCATTATTTCATAGTGTTTCTCTCTCCTAGGCTAGAGGAAGAAGAAGGGGGCAAGGAAGAAGAAGAGGAGATTTCGCCATTGACGGAGCTCCGGAGCTCCGTTTCGCGAGCCGTTTCCAGATCCGGAGAGTGCAGCCCGGTGCGGTTCTTTCCCTCCGCGTAGAATCTCGGATCCATGGCGAAGAAGAACACGTCTAGGGTAACGATTCTTCCTCCCGAACTTTGGACTTGTATTTGTCCATTCATTCCTCTTTCTTTGCTTGCATGAGGCATCTCTTTCACCAAATGGGTGAAGTGTAGGATTTCCTCAAGTTCTTCGGAACTCCGGGTAGATTGTGTCCGTCCCCGGCATATTGCATGTAGAAAATCCGGTAGTCGTGCGGATTTAGGCATTTTGTGTGAAGCCTATTCGTGGCCGTGAGCCCGAATCGGTGATGCTTGATTTGCGACGTTGCATTTAGGTTAGGCCTAGAATGCGTGCCGGAGAATGACTCCGTGAACTCACCTATAGTATTGCGGAGTTAAGTGTAGGCGTCTTGTGA
Organism: Dactylorhiza incarnata; assembly: GCA_033032865.1. Classification (NCBI taxonomy): domain Eukaryota; kingdom Viridiplantae; phylum Streptophyta; class Magnoliopsida; order Asparagales; family Orchidaceae; genus Dactylorhiza; species Dactylorhiza incarnata. The sequence continues at coordinate 19,565,610 of JAWHQI010000006.1, read as the reverse complement.
AGATCCCTACGAAAGCCCCATGCTTTGAGTTTTGGATGAAGGCAAACCTTCACCACGATATTGATGCGGAGCGTATGTACCTCCCTTGTTGAGAATTCGTGAAGCCTAGATCCTTGTAAAGGGGTTAGGTGCGTAGCGTATATTTAGTGTAGCACTTGAAAGTGCTAAACCCTTACGGGCCGAGGTGAAGCCGTACCCGCGTCGTGCGATAGATCGCGACGATTAGAGCACGGGCAAAGCTAAACCGAACTCGTTTCCATGCAGATCGGCGAGAGGTCCCTTCCTCATGAAAGCCGTGTGATCATGGGAGAGGTCGTGGAAGGTGTCATACCTAGACCGACCAAAAGCTCTTGTTTCCCACCTAAGGTTGTGACCCTTAGGGTGGAGTGTTGTGAATTTGATATTATGATTAGCCTCATGCGATTGCTTAGGTGGTTGTGGGGAACCTTCGGGTGAACCCAACCAACATCATGTGCATACCTAGGTTCCCTTCTTTTGATGCTCAACCTAGAAGATTGATTGTGCTTGAAACCTCACCTTGTGTAGTTGCACCTTCTTTATATTAGCACTTGCTAGTGTAGCTTGCTTGCAGGGTAGAAGCTCCGCCACCCCGGGAAAGGGGTGGGGTCGTTATAATTTGGTCAGCTGTGCTGACCGTTACTCTGTTTGCCACCGCTTGGTGGAATGTTCTTATGCAGGTGCAGGTGAGCCTAGCGGGAAATAGCGGGCGATAGTCCTTTTGCTGAGTTGGCCCTTGAAGGCCAGCCTTTTTCCTGTTTTCTCATGTCTTGCCGGCCTGCGTGCCGATGTATGTTTTTTGGAGTTTTGTACATTGATTTGATGTAAGGCCCTAAGGCCGTAACTCTTATTTCTGGACTCATTCCTATGATAGTGGACATGTCTATTCGAATGGTTTAATTAATGCTTCCGCTTACGTTTTTGTACTCTCGTTTTGTTATTACTTTTCTGGTTATCACCTTTTAACTCCTAGCTAGTGTGGTTTGTATGGCGTGGGGTCCCGGCCGGACCTGCTGTTATACTTTTCGTGCTGGCAGGGTGTTACAATTTGGTATCGGACTTAAGGCGTCGATCCGTAGTTTAGCGAATTCGGGACGAATTCCTTTTAAGGGGTGGTGCGCACGGGCTGTGCATTCACCTAAAACGACAAAAACTAATAAGAATGTCCACTTAGGAATGAAAAAACATACTTGTTTGCGGAACCCGAGCGTTCCATGATTGATGTTTGATATGTTTAGGGTCACTAAATTGTGCCTTGCATGATTATAGGTGACTAGAAGTGCTGCGGGGCGGTCTCAACCCCGTAACACCGCTGAAAGTAGTGGGTCGGCTGAGGTGCCAGCGACCACCCCTTCGGCTGAGATGATCAGAATGGTCGCAGAAGCAGTCTTCGCGATGATCAATGCTCAACCGCAAAGGCTTGCACAGCCTGCTACGCCTACTACAGATGCGGCCCCGGTAATTGAACCTGCAGTGGAACCTGCGGTAGCACCGAGGGTTGATGCCCCTGTGCCAGTAGCTGCAGTGGAACCGGCGTTAGCACCGAGGGTGGAGCGTCAAGTTGCGCAAGTAGTTGCGGGGCGAGCGCGTGACCAACAATTAAAGCACTTCTTGAGCTTTAATCCTCCTACCTTCTCGGGATCTGAGTCCCCAACGGTGGCAGAAGACTGGTTGTCAAGAGTTAGAAGAACTCTGAGGGCGACGGCGACGGACGAAGCCATGATGGTCACCTTAGCCACTTTCCTTCTTGACGGAGAGGCTGTGCTGTGGTGGGAAGAGCAGGAACTGCACAAGTTCGGCGATAGAGACATTACTGAAATAACAATGGCTGAGTTTTCAAAGTCGTTCCTCCAGCGGTTTATCCCCTCTGCCCAACGCATTGCGTTACAAAACCAGTTCCTGAGGTTAACTCAAGGTGATCGCTCCGTTGACGATTACTTACATGAGTTTACCAGACTGAGTCGCTATGCGGGGGCATTGGTGGAGGATGAGGAGACGAAGACGAATAAATTCTATGAAGGGCTTCGGGACGAGTTGAGGCTGCTCCTTGCAGGCCCTATGACGTTTGGCTTCCAAGTGATGGTGCAAACCGCCAGATCTTTGGAGTTGGACATGAAGAGGGTACAAGCAAAGAGTGTTGTAAAGAAACCCGAGTTTCATGCGCCGGCCTCTCAGTCCAAGCCGGACTTCAGAAGGAACAAGCGGAAGTTCAAACAGGCGGAACCAGCTTCTTCGAATGTTTCGGGAGCCACGACCGCGCGGACTCCTATTACGTGTTTCACCTGCGGGAAGGTGGGACACAAAGCTGCGGTGTGTCGAAGTGGTCCCCCAAAGGCGGCAAATCGAGCGGTGGATTATGCTCGGGCTGCGGAAAAGGGCAAAGCGGCAGAGTCTTCGGCCTCCCAACACATTCCGACTCAGCCGAGAGTCTATTCGCTTGGCCAACAAGAAGCTATACGACAAACCGATGTCGTCACAGGTACGAATTAGAAGTTAGCTTTTACAGCTATGTATATGATTCTTACTGTTGTACGACTATATGTGTTATTTGTGTACAATTAGGTTTCGTCCTAATTTTCAACTATCCGGCGAGAGCTCTATTCGATACGGGTGCATCGCACTCTTTTCTGTCTGAGGACTTCGTGGTGCGAATTGGAGTGCCGTCTACCTTTGTAGAGGATAGATTGGAAGTAGTGCTACCCAATGGATCTCGAATGAGTGCGGATAGGAAGAGCCGTGTGAAGGTGCGGATCGGAAGTCAAGATTTCGACTTGGAAGCGTCGTTACTACCGTTAGCTGAATTCGATGTGATCTTCGGCATGGACTGGCTCTCGGAGCAGCGAGCATGCATAGATTGCAATACAAAGGAGATCACTCTGGGAACGAACACCGACGATGAAACCACATTCGCCGGTATGCGAGGAGCGAGCAAGACGCTGATGTCTGCTCTCCAAGTGGTTAAGGCGGTGAGAAAAGGCGCCGAGTTGTTCTTCACCTTGTTGGAGGCTTCGGAGCCAAAGCCCAGGTTGTGTGATGTCCCAGTTGTAGCGGAATACGCCGACGTGTTTCCTAACGAACTCCCTGGGGCTCCGCCTCATCGGGAGATTGATTTCTGTATCGAGTTGGTGCCAGGTGCCAAACCTGTGGCCCGCTCACCATACCGAATAGCGCCAAAGGAATTGGCAGAGTTGAAGGTCCAATTGCAAGAGCTGCTAGAGCAAGGCTACGTACGTCCAAGTTCTTCGCCTTGGAGTGCACCGGTCCTCTTTGTGAAAAAGAAGGATGGGAGCTTGCGTCTATGTATTGATTATAGAGAGCTAAACAAGTTGACCGAGAAAAACCGATATCCGATTCCTAGAATCGATGATCTATTCGACCAACTGATGGGGTCGACGGTTTACTCCAAGCTAGACCTAAGGTCCGGCTACTATCAACTGCGAATAAGGGAATGTGACATTCCAAAGACAGCGTTCAGTACCCGCTTTGGGCACTATGAGTTCACGGTAATGCCGTTCGGTCTATCCAACGCACCGTCGGTATTCATGGACCTGATGAATAGGACATTCCGAGAGTATTTAGATCAATTTGTGATCGTCTTCATCGACGACATTTTGGTATACTCTCAGTCGGACGAGGAGCATGTAGGGCATCTGCACGCAGTCCTGAGCACCTTGAGGAGGAGTCAGCTATATGCCAAGTTCTCCAAGTGCGAGTTTTGGTTACCGTCAGTGGCATTCCTTGGTCATGTTGTTAGTGGCGAAGGAATTGCAGTTGATCCGTCGAAGATAGAAGCGATCCAAGCGTGGCCTTTGTTGAAAAACGTAGCGGAAGTCCGAAGTTTCTTAGGACTTGCCGGCTATTATAGGCGCTTTGTGGAAAACTTCTCGAGGATCGCACTTCCTCTCACAAAACTGACTAGGAAGGATCATAAGTTCGTTTGGTCGCCCGAGTGCGCACGAGCTTTTGAAGAGCTAAAGAGCCGTCTGACCACGGCGCCCATTCTATGCTCGCCACAAGGTACGGAAGGCTACGAAATATATAGCGACGCCTCAGGAAGTGGTTTGGGTTGTGTCCTAGTGCAGTTCGGGAAGGTAATTGCCTACGGCTCCCGGCAACTGAAGGTTCACGAGAGGAATTACCCGGTCCATGATTTGGAGCTAGCGGCCGTGGTTTTTGCCCTCAAACTTTGGAGGCACTATCTATATGGCGTGAAGATCGATATCTTTACCGACCATAAGAGCCTCAAGTACTTACTAGATCAAAGGGAGTTGAACATGCGCCAAAGGAGGTGGATGGAGTTCCTTGGGGACTACACCTTCGATATCAAATATACTCCCGGTAAAGGAAACGTAGTTGCAGACGCGTTGAGTCGTCGGGCTCCCGCACAAGCAAATTGGATTTTGATGCACGATGAGCGTCTAATCCGTGAGCTAGAAGAAATGGAGATCATATGCATTGATAGGAGAACGTCTACTTCAGCATGCTTGAACTGGACGGAAGTTCACTACGACCTTGCCGACCGAGTTCGACAAGCATTGGAGTTGGACGAGAGCTTGAAACGTTACAAAGCGGAAACCGTTGAAGGGTTAAACGCTGATTTCTCCTTCGAAGACGACCTTATGTGGAAGCAGGAAAGGTTATGCATCCCAAACGTTGGTACTCTACGGTCGGAGTTGATGTACGAGGCTCATCATACCAAGTACTCGATCCACCCGGGGAGCACTAAAATGTTTATGGATATGAAGAAACTGTTCTGGTGGCCGGGCATGAAGAAAGACATTGCCCTTTACGTGGCCAAGTGTCATACTTGCGCGTTGGTGAAAGCGGAATGTCAACGTCCCGGTGGGTTTCTGAAGTCCTTGCCGATTCCGGAATGGAAGTTTGATGATATTTCGATGGATTTCGTGCACGGATTGCCGAGATCGCAACATGGAAACGACGCCATATGGGTGATCGTGGACCGTTTGACAAAGGTATCACACTTCATTCCGAACCGGAAGGATGATTCCGTAGAGAAGCTAGCAAAGCTCTATGTGGATAGTATCGTGAGACTGCACGGTGTCCCTCGTAGCATCGTCAGCGATCGTGACGGGCGTTTCACATCGAAAGATTGGAGGCTTATCCATGAACTGTTGGGCACAAAATTGAAGTTCAGCACGGCCTTCCACCCGCAAACGGATGGACAGACCGAGAGAACCAACAGGACTATGGAGGATATGCTCCGAATGTGCGCTCTAGACTTTGGAAAGAGGTGGGAGGATCACCTCTATATGATCGAATTCGCCTACAATAATAGCTACCAAGCCAGCATAAAGATGGCTCCTTTCGAGGCCCTCTATGGTAAGAAGTGTCGTACGCCGTTGTCTTGGGCGAAAACGGGCGATACTAAGCTATTGAAGCGAAAGGATGTTGAAGAAGCAACTTCGACGATCCGGTCTATACGCGAAAGGCTATTGGTTGCCAAGGATAGGCAAGCAAAGTATTTCAACGCCAAGCATAGGAACTTAGAGTTTGCCGTCGGTGACCGGGTTTACTTGAAGATCAAACCGTTCAAAGGGGTATCAAGGATTCGACGCTTGAAAAAGCTCAGTCCGAGGTACTTAGGACCGTTCGAGATCGTGGAGCATGTTGGTGATGCGGCTTATCGGCTTGCACTATCTGCAGAGCTGAGCGGTCTGCACGACGTGTTCCACATTTCAGTGTTGAGGAAAGCAGTGCAAGAGCCTACTCATATCATTGCGGTCGGCAAAGTTCCGGTTGATAGTGGGTTGTCGACGAAAGTCAAGCCTTTACGCATCGAAGATACCGAAGTAAAGCAGCTGCGGAACAAGTCCATTCGGATGGTAAAAGTCCGGTGGGATAACTGCGGCCGAGAGGAGCTCTCTTGGGAGAGAGAGCAAGCGATGCTTGCGGAGTATCCCGAGCTATTTCCCTCAGGTAAAGTATAACTGTAATTTATGTTATTACTGTTTCCTGGATTTCGGGACGAAATTCTTTTAAGGAGGGTGGAGTTGTAACACCCCAAATCTGGTAGTCCCGCGAAGTAGGCGGAGTGGTAGTGCGGCACGTGAAGCAGGCTAGAGTTTTCCCTGTCTGCTCTTAGCGCACGATCAGTGGCCTCATCGCGCACGACCAGTGATCGTGTGCCAGCGATCGTGCGTTAATTCAGAAGAGAATCGAGTTCTGTCTCGGACAGTGCGCACGACCATTTCCCTCTTCGCGCACGACCAGTGATCGTGCGCCAGCGATCGTGCGCTTATTCGCAAGAATTCAGAGTTCTGTCCCGGATAGTGCGCACGACCATTGCCCTCGTCGCGCACGACCACTGACCGTGCGCCTGTGATCGTGCGCCCTGTTTATTCTGTTCCGCGATTTTGAGCGAAGAAGAAGATCCGACCGATCAAACTTCTTGGAAATAGATCCAATGGCTGGGATTTGTTGCTGGGGGATCTTAGGGCTTTGGAGAGGGATTAAACCCTCATTATTTCATAGTGTTTCTCTCTCCTAGGCTAGAGGAAGAAGAAGGGGGCAAGGAAGAAGAAGAGGAGATTTCGCCATTGACGGAGCTCCGGAGCTCCGTTTCGCGAGCCGTTTCCAGATCCGGAGAGTGCAGCCCGGTGCGGTTCTTTCCCTCCGCGTAGAATCTCGGATCCATGGCGAAGAAGAACACGTCTAGGGTAACGATTCTTCCTCCCGAACTTTGGACTTGTATTTGTCCATTCATTCCTCTTTCTTTGCTTGCATGAGGCATCTCTTTCACCAAATGGGTGAAGTGTAGGATTTCCTCAAGTTCTTCGGAACTCCGGGTAGATTGTGTCCGTCCCCGGCATATTGCATGTAGAAAATCCGGTAGTCGTGCGGATTTAGGCATTTTGTGTGAAGCCTATTCGTGGCCGTGAGCCCGAATCGGTGATGCTTGATTTGCGACGTTGCATTTAGGTTAGGCCTAGAATGCGTGCCGGAGAATGACTCCGTGAACTCACCTATAGTATTGCGGGAGTTAAGTGTAGGCGTCTTGTGAAGATCCCTACGAAAGCCCCATGCTTTGAGTTTTGGATGAAGGCAAACCTTCACCACGATATTGATGCAGAGCGTATGTACCTCCCTTGTTGAGAATTCGTGAAGCCTAGATCCTTGTAAAGGGGTTAGGTGCGTAGCGTATATTTAGTGTAGCACTTGAAAGTGCTAAACCCTTACGGGCCGAGGTGAAGCCGTACCCGCGTCGTGCGATAGATCGCGACGATTAGAGCACGGGCAAAGCTAAACCGAACCCGTTTCCATGCAGATCGGCGAGAGGTCCCTTCCTCATGAAAGTCGTGTGATCATGGGAGAGGTCGTGGAAGGTGTCATACCTAGACCGACCAAAAGCTCTTGTTTCCCACCTAAGGTTGTGACCCTTAGGGTGGAGTGTTGTGAATTTGATATTATGATTAGCCTCATGCGATTGCTTAGGTGGTTGTGGGGAACCTTCGGGTGAACCCAACCAACATCATGTGCATACCTAGGTTCCCTTCTTTTGATGCTCAACCTAGAAGATTGATTGTGCTTGAAACCTCACCTTGTGTAGTTGCACCTTCTTTATATTAGCACTTGCTAGTGTAGCTTGCTTGCAGGGTAGAAGCTCCGCCACCCCGGGAAAGGGGTGGGGTCGTTATAATTTGGTCAGCTGTGCTGACCGTTACTCTGTTTGCCACCGCTTGGTGGAATGTTCTTATGCAGGTGCAGGTGAGCCTAGCGGGAAATAGCGGGCGATAGTCCTTTTGCTGAGTTGGCCCTTGAAGGCCAGCCTTTTTCCTGTTTTCTCATGTCTTGCCGGCCTGCGTGCCGATGTATGCTTTTTGGAGTTTTGTACATTGATTTGATGTAAGGCCCTAAGGCCGTAACTCTTATTTCTGGACTCATTCCTATGATAGTGGACATGTCTATTCGAATGGTTTAATTAATGCTTCCGCTTACGTTTTTGTACTCTCGTTTTGTTATTACTTTTCTGGTTATCACCTTTTAACTCCTAGCTAGTGTGGTTTGTATGGCGTGGGGTCCCGGCCGGACCTGCTGTTATACTTTTCGTGCTGGCAGGGTGTTACAGATTACTTGTGCCATATTTCCAGAGCTGCTACTCTGTCGAAAGTTCATCTCCCACTCAAATTCAAAGAGGATTTCTGGAGAAGGAAGCCACCACGCTGCATCCGAAGAACGATCACTTCAACCTCGCTTATGCTACAGCGATCCTTCATCCTCAACTTCAGAGATCTCATATAGGGAGTTTCATTATTGTTAATTTTATTTTCATTCCATATTTTCTTGTAATCGTTTAGTTAATTCGCCTTGTGTTGGCGACTAGGTCTGGGTAGGACTTAGGGGGAAATTCGCCTTGTGTTGGCTACTAGTTCTAGGTGATTAGATGTAGGGGGCTTGAGGCCATATCTGGGGAAGGATTGGCTAGAGCGGTTTGAGGCCTTATCCGGGGAAGGATAGGCTAAAGCCAACCGGTTTGTGGGGATACAAGTCGGTATAGAAAAGGAAAAATTGTATTACTTTATTCGCCTCCGATTTCAAGCGCTATTGAAATCAATTTTTGTAAACACTTTTTTTCATATAATATAATCATGTCTTTTTGTGTTTACTTGATTTCTATCACTTTACGTAATTCATAAAATTGCAAATTACAATTGTTTTTCCTTCATTAAGATAAATTGTTATTTTTGTTCTAAGTTTCTCTAAACAATTTAGTAAAAAAATTTACAAAGAATTTTATTCCCTTATTCAACCCCCCCACCCCCACTCTAAGGGCGCCGCAAGATCCAACACTTTGTTCAATGTCAAAAGAAGGCAACTAAGGCTGAAACAATCCTGGTTGACCTCACTCACAAGTCAAGGGATTATGACCCTGATTGATGTGAGATCGAAAGACAATGTTGCAGGCGCCTTGACCAAAGGCTTGAATAGAGCTCTCACAATAAAAATATCGGGGGAGATGGGACTAAAGTTCATAGATGTATGAAACTGTCCTTCGTTGTTTATGTTTTCATAGTGAGAACCTATATAGTCACAACATTCAAGCATCTAATAACAGACTGAAAACCAAAAATAATTTCTTGATGAAAACCCAAGATGGCTAGATGCATGTTATTCCACATTTGATAACTATGCATCTTTCTCATTGTAAGTTGATTCGAAAATTATTCAACTGAGAATAGAAAGTCATTGTAGTCGGTTATCTAACATTGATGATCATAGTCCATTATTCCACACCTGATAATGTTGCGAACGTTGTTGTGCCAAATCATTCCACATTTGGTGATGAGGCACATAATGATCACTAATGGATAAGATAATGGTTGATTTACTAAATCAACACTTGACTGGTTCCTGCTAGACCAGATAGAGATACTGACAGTGTTACTTCACCAATGCTACAGGTTCTAAGCTCATATAGGTAAGAGCTAGTTCACTTTCTATGTTACTACATATGTTCATGAATTCATAGAGTCTAACTCATGAAATTCCTTGCAGACACTGGTGGAGATGGAGGACCGAAAGTAGTATTTGACATGGATGCTGATGATCTACTAGACGAGTAGAATATCATATGTTTATCCTTGTCATTCTGTTTTTAGACTTATATTACTGAGTAGCACTTTTATTCTGGATGATTTATATTCCTGTATAAAATCCTACTATTACTTATTGTGCTAACTCTTTTGTTTTATGTTAAGTCGAAAACTCCTTTTATGTTATTTACTACTTTCTGCACTTCGAAACGTACATGTTATTTGTCACAAATATAGGAGGAGATTGTTAATGTATATTTGGATAAATAACATTGTTCGGAGGCTAAACGGGTCGATCGAGTACACGGATACCCAATACCGGTAGACACTCCTAGGGTTTGCCTATATATACCCCGCTAGGGGCAACGGGGAGTTCATTCCACCTTGATGGACCTCCGGATGCTTCGAGCAACCCTCTAAATTATAACTAAAAATGCAGACATTGATTCTTCGGAATAATTTTTTCCGAAATAAAACCCTAGAAATAGGAGAAAAATTTGAAACGGAAGAAAATGGTCAAAAGGGCGCCCTAGGAAAATGGTAAAAAATAACACAAAAATCTGAAGGAATGAGGCTATGTTGTTGATCTACCTGCGTGCGTGAGGAGTTTGAACCTTCGGCCACCGGAAACACCCTCTGTGCTTCAGGCGAGATCGATAAAATGGTGGAAAACAGCGCCGTGGAAGGGCCTCGCCGGAAGAAGATCGTCGTGGAAGGGTCTCGCCGGAAGAAGCGTCGCCGTGGAAGGGCCTCGGTGGAAGAAGCCTCGCCGGAAGAAGCGTCGCCGCGGAGAAGGGAGGTTTTTCGCGAAACCATAACAATGGAGGTGAATTACGAAATTTACTATGCATGCTGATAGGGGAATTAAAACTCTTAAAATTTTAAAATTTTGAGTGATGTTGCGGGTCGCACACGGCTCTTCCGCGGTCCGGTATAAATCGACCGCCTTAGCTCGGGAGTCGAGCCGGTGCGCGCAAACAGTCAATGTAGACGACAATGGACAAGGAGACTTTTTACAGTGGAAAACCCCAAGACGGGGTGAAAAACCACGTTGTCGGGACGGTGCCGACTGAACTTCACTATCTTCCTGGGAGGTTACACCTTTCGGAGAAGGAGAGGGCGACAGGCCGCGCCTCTTTACAATTTTGAGTGAGAGAGATGCTCGGAGGGTGACAGGCCACCTCTCACGATGCTGAGTGACTCGGGAAAATATTCTAAGTGTTGGACCCTTCGGTTGTAGAATTGTGCTTTTGGATGATGACCGCTTCGCTGACACTCCGAGCTTTGCCTTGTTCAGGGGTCTCGCTGCACGTTGGGAGAGCGTGTATGCTGGAGTCAAGTGCGTTCGTCGGAGGCGAACAGACAACGCTCGTTTTAGCGGAACGGACGGCGCTCACTTCGGCGGAACGGTCGGAGTCCGTTGGAGGATTTTCCGGAGGCAGAGTTCCTTCAGAGAGAGAGAAATCCGATCCCCAAATGAAGACCCCTGGGGTCCTATTTATAGGATTCGGAGGTGGTTATGGTAGTTATGGTGTGCGGTTAGCATTTTTAAATAAATAAGTAATTAAATAAATATAAAAAGAGGATGATCGGACGGCCCATACACGATCCTTTCATGACCGGGCGATTTGGTAACCGCCGGGCGGCGATCTCGCCGGAGCGGCGGCGCCGGCCACCGCCGGAACCCCAAAAATGGGCGGCGGTGGTGGCGGCCTTCTTCCTCGCGGGAGAGAAGGGCCGGTCGCCGCCATCCCTCAAGGAGGGAGGGGCGGCCAGACTCCTCCCTCGAAGAGGGAGGGGCGGCCGGCCCTTCCCAAGGAAGGGGCGGCCGGCCGCTTCCAAGGGAGGGGGCGGCCGAGGCCGGCCCTTTCAAGGAAGGGGCGGCCGGCCGGGTCGACCCCCTCCAAGGAGGGGGCGGCCATGGCCGACCCCCTCCATGGAGGGGACGGCCGGTCCCCTCAAGGGAGGGGGCAGCCGGCCCCCTCAAGGGAGGGGGCGGCCGAGGCCGGCCCCTCCAAGGAAGGGGCGGCCGGCCGGGCCGACCCCCTCCAAGGAGGGGGCGACCATGGCCGACCCCCTCCATGGAGGGGGCGGCCGGTACCCTCGAAGGAGGGGTCGGCCAAGGCCGGCCGACCCCCTTGAAGGAGGGGGCAGCGCCCGGCGGCCGGCGGCGGCCCCCTCTCGAGAGAGAAGGGGTGGCGGTTAGCCTGAATTAGGCTCGATGGTTTGCCTATAGTGGGCATTTACGCCGAGCGGCGGTTACGTCGAGCGGGCGGTTACGCCGAATGGAGGTTACGCCGAGTGGTGGTTACGCCGAGTGGCGGTTACGCCGAGTGGTGGTTACGCCGAGAGGGCGGTTACGTCGTTTGCCTGCCACATAGGAGATAGTTGGGTAGTGGTTTGACCGGTCATGATGGAGAAAGTGGGGTTAGTGGGGGTTTGGAAAATCACCCACTAACCGCCCGAACCCGGGCTATAAATACGAGTACATATCAATTGCCCCCCAATACCTTTGACGGAGAGAACGCTCGGCTAAGGAGGAGAAGGTCTTTCCTCTACGGACGCTTGTTTCCATCATGGCGGAATGCGTTGAGATTGTGCGCGAGGTAAGTGAATCTGTTGCGGGGATAAGTTATGGAGAAGGGGCGGAGTACCCAAACGAGCGCGGTGAGTGGAGTGCCGCCGGGGCGCAAGCGGGTGCGCCCCTGGCTGCCACTTCCAACAGCGTGCACGGGTGTGCGCGCCCCGGGTGAATGCGCACGGGCGCGTGCGCCCCGGGGGAGTGCGCGCGGGCGCGCGCGCCCCGGGAAAGCGCGCGCGGGTGCGCGCGCCCCGGGTGTGCGCGCGCGGGTGTGCGCGCGCGGGTGCGCGCGCCCTGGGCAAGCGCGTGCGCTTGCGGTGAGCACGCGCGGGCATGCGCGCTCCGGGCGAGCGCGCGCGGGCGCGCGCGCTCTGGGCGAGCGCGCGCGGGTGCGCGCGCTCCGGAAGAGCACGTGCGGGCGTACGTTCTTGGGGTGAGCGCGCGCGCTCGCGGTGAGCCCTCGCGGGCATGTGCGTGTAGGGCGATCACGTGCATGTGTCCGCGTTTGGCCGTATGCCTAGGGCGCGCATCGCGATATTTCTGCATGTGCTGCCCTTTGACCGCGGAGACGCGTGGGGAGTGTAGGGGCTAATGTTGGCCGATTTTTAACTTGTTTTTCTGCTTTGCTATTGCAGGGATCTAAGCGTGGAGGTTCCGGGCGCCCGATGAGAGGTCGTTCTCTTCTGAATGTTGAAGGTATCGCTGTCTGGAGGAAGCGGTATAATGTACCTGACGACTTAGAGATCAAGGTGCCGGGGATCCAAGAGCGGGCCCAAAATCCTCCAACCGGATGGATGACCATATGCGACTCTTCCTTTCGATCTGGCTTTCGCCTGCCTCCTTGCGACGAGGTGGCGGAGATTCTGAGGTTCTTTGCGTGTCCGGTCTCTCAGTACACGCCATTGGGCATGATGCGGATGATGGGTTTAGCCGCCTTCTTTTGAGAGCACGGGTCTCGGATTTCGTTGGACTTATTCCGCGAGTGGTGCTTTGTTGAATCCGATGGTGGTGGACGCATCGGGGTTCACAGCAATAAGCGATGGCTCAGGTTTGAAAGTCGTGTCGATCGTCGGCATGGGAATACCTTATATGGATATGTTCGCTGTTGAAACCAGCAACTGGTCTCTTGAGTTCGGACCCACTGGGGGTGTAACCGATGCTTATTTCTCCCTCACTAGACTCTCTTGATGGTGGATGTGAGAATAGGAATAGACCAAGGCTGAAGCGAGGAGGTCCCGCCACACACCCGGAAGATCTTAGAGAGCTTCCCCTCCCAAACCAAAGCTCAACCGGGCACCTTGGAGGGCACTGGCTGCCAACCAAAACTATCCTAGAGGAGAGGATTCTCTAAAATCGGATCTCCTCCAAGGTGCCCTTAAGGGTCTATTTATAGATTTTTCTAGGCTGGTCTGCAAATAACATGAATCCGCCTTTTAGTTTTACTAACCGCACCCCAAATTGGTCTACTAATAGCCTAACTCCGCTGTTCCGAAGGGCTATTTACAGCCCACAAGGGGTATCATGGTCATTTCCTCCTCAAATCATCTTGGGCGAGTGGTCAGTGAGGGCACCACTCGCTGGGCACCCGCTTAGCTGTGCGAATGCACACACTTCCGGGCGAGTGGTCCGCGAGGGCACCACTCGCCTAGCTCCTCCTTTCCTGCAGCTTACCCCCACTAACCCGGGGGTATTTTCACCTGCCTGAGCCGGGGCGAATGATCTGACTGGCCTAGGTCTCGCCTGTTGGTCTGTGGGACCCACTCGGCGAATACGGGTTGTACATAATCCCCGCTCTTTGCGAGCGGTTCCTACGCTCGTAAAGAACAGTCCAACCCGGTATTCGGTGAGTGCTGGCTGACTGGACCTACAAGATTCTGTGGGTCCCACCGTTGCCCTATATATATCTCTTCATGTCAGATTTTCCTGGAACGCTTTCACCCCTCGATTCGGAGCTTCTTCTCTCCCTTAGCCTTTCACTGATATCAATGTCTTCCCACAAGCCTTCCGCGAGACCCCTCTCGCGGGAGATGATCGAGCGCCTGGCTGCGGCCCAAGCTGTAACTGCCCCCAAGGCAGCCAAATTTGCTCCCTAGCTGATGTCCAAGCGGGATCCGAGTGCCCCCTATGTCTCGCGTCGAGCCAAGGCGATTCGGCTGAATCGTCAGAGAGGCAAGACTGCCTCGGAGTCTCCGGCGAATACTCCACCGGCGAACACTCCGCCGGCGGATACTCTTCCGGACCCTGGGATGCAAGTATGAGGATTCCTCCTATCTCTGTTTAGTTCCTATCCCTTACCCTACATTTGTTCTGACCATTCGTAGGGGACTTTGGTGCCTGAGACCGGCCACGGGGCCGTCTCGAGCAGTGTCGCGGTGCCGCCTTTCGCGAACGAGAGGCCTCCAGATCTGGACCTTGATCCTCCACCCCCTCCGGGCGAGACCACATTGCAGTCCGGAAAGTTGTAAACCCTTTTAGATTCATCCTTCATGTTGCTCGTTACTGACCACTGTTTTTCGCAGCCCTCGACCCCGACCTTCCGCTGCAGAACTCTATTCCTTCGAGTTCCCCTGTTCGACCGAACCCCTCCGTGCTTGCGGATGAGCCGAGGGTATCTCCCAAGAAGCGACCCGGTCAGCAGGGCCGCGCGGATGATCCTGCGGATGCTCCAGCTCCTACCTCACAGGCCTACCGTCCTGGAAAGGGAAAGGTCCTTCCTCCCTCCGGGTTGTTTGGAACGCACCCCCATTCGTCTCGTCCCCCCGGTCACGGGGACCCCTCACTAGGTTAGCGACCTCTACTTCATTTAGCTCATTCGCTTAATTTAACGCGACTGACCAGTCTATGATCTCGCAGGCTATCGAGAAGCCTCTCCCTTTGGATCCTACCACGAGGGGGAAGACAGGATGCTCTCGCCTCTCCCCTCTCCCGGGGATCTCGCTGACTTCCTTGGCGACTCCTCAGATCATGCGACCCTGAAGGAGCGAGTTGCGGAGGTCTTGGGGAAGCTCATCCACATTCAACGGAACATCGCCGGCCAGGTGGATGACGTGCGGATGGAGGTCACGCGTGAGCTGAGGGACCTTCAGAAGGACTACACGCGCCTTCTCGTGGCGGTGGTGCGCCTGGGAGGTGAAGGGGGGGAGCTTTCTCCTGGGAGGCACGCTGCGCGTGCCCGGGATCAGCTTTAGCTGGCGTCTCACGAGATCACCTCCATGCTCGCGTATTATCGCCCGCGAATGCCTCCGGAGTCTGGCCGCGGGGGCATGGTCGGTGGTACTGGGAGGGGCGCTAGTCTGATCCTCATTCGCCTCCTTTGTATTTTTTCCTTTTTATTCTATTTATGATGCTGAGGATACCGGACTTTATTTATGCTTGTAATAATTTCATACTCTGTACTTTGCGAATGCTTTATTTCTATTTTCGTTTTTATTTCTGGCAACTTGCTTGTTCATGCCGAATGATATGATATTGCTGAATGCTTTCGCAACTCTTTCGCGTGGCCGTCGAGCGGATAACCACTGGGCATTCGCAATTAATGGGCGAGAGAGATCGGCCCGGGTTTCGAGGCGTCGGGAAGGCGCGATTGCTATCCGCACACCTGTTGCCTCGAAAGCCCAAGCGTTTTTTAGTTCTTCTATAAATAGGCCATTCAACCACCATATTAATTGCCTTGCCATCCGCCCCCTCTCTCTCCTTGCGCTGGCACTCGCGCTTCTCTCTTCTTCGCTGCTTCGTCTTCTTTTGCATTCGCAAAATGGGTGGCGAGACCGATGGAAGGGCCAAGTGCGCTAGTGCATTCGTGAACCACGTCTTCGACTCCTGCGACCTCTCCGACGAGGCTTACCTGAACGCCGTTGCGGACTTCGTCCCGTCGGGGTTCGAAGCGCGAAAGCCAAGACCGGATGATCGTCTCAATTCCATCTCGCCGTGTGCTCTCGCAATCCCGTTGGAGCACTTTGAGGTGGGATTTCGCCTCCCTATCTGGCCCGAACTCCGCCAGACCTTCCGGTACTACGTAGTTGTGCCCGGCCAGCTCAACCCCAACTCTATCGCCATGCTGGTCGGGTACGCGTGCTATCTGCGAGAAGAGGGGATAGAGTTCTCGCTACCCATCTTCCGCAAGCTCTACACCTTCCGCTGCTCACACGGCGTCTCCTTTTTCTCGGGTCTGAACCCTCTCAAACACTACGGTCTTCCGAACAAGAACCACGACTGGGTTCGCCGCTTTATCTTTGTCAGCGGGAGGCTTGGAAACACCCTTCTCGCCCCTGTGCAGGAGGAGGAGTCAACCTTTCGCCCCCCGACCCTAGGAGGGCACGAGGCCAAACTGCACCAGTAAATCCTGGAGCACGGGATGGACCTCACTTACCTCCGCCGAAACGTCAACTCAATCCCGCCCATTCCGCAAGGGGAGGGTAAGTTTTCTATACATTCTTCATTCGCTTAGCTTTCGCGGATTTGCTTCCATTCGCTGACTTTTTCATATTCTTACATAGGCGTACGGGATTTCCCTCTTCACCCGCCGCGTCCCTCTGGGGCTTCCGTGTCCTTTGCACAGGCCGCCGCGGATGCCTATCGGGAGGAACCCTCCTCCTCCAAGCCTAGCGGAAAGAAGTGAAAACCCGGGGCGCTTACTTCCTCTTCCTCCAAGAAATTGAAAAATCCCTCCTCCGCCAAGGGGAAGGGGGTTGTTGGGGAAATGATTTCTCTTAACCCCTAGAAATGAGTTAAAGAAAGAGTTTTATGAATGAAAAACAAGACTAAGTAAATATGCGTCGAATAGTATTCGACCCAACGTCGAAATGTAGTCGACGTTTTCTTCAGGTTATGTCGAAGTAACTTTAGGAAGATTTCGACGTATGTGTTGTCGACGCTACTCTGATTTCTAGTCGACGCATATAGAGAAGTCGACGCACCTTAATCGACGCACCTTCCTTATTCTTCTCTCGACGTCCAGCTAAGATGAATTCGACGCTTACGTCGAATAGTAATCGACGCACGTCGATTTATATGACAGATTTAAATATGCGCCAGATATCTTTCCTTCTTTCAGTAGATCTAATTTATATGGAATAATGTTAATATTTTATAGCCGTTCTGAATCATTCTTTCCTTCTATTTGATTCTTGGCTAATCTGATAAAGCTCATCATGGATATTATTTGAATTTGGAATGAATTCTTTCCTTCTATTGGTATGCTAATTATAGAAACATTTCTATTTTTCAAATTCTCTGACTGTTAATTAATTATCCTCCTATAGCATTATTTTGAATACACAGAGCTATAAATAAAGAGGAGGTCGGCAGAAAATAAATGAGTTGAGTGATCTACCACATACATTTTGAAATAGAGGAAAAGCTCCCAAGAGAAAAGAGAGAAATTGAGAAAAAGCTCTGCAGCAATATTCAACCATTTCTCCTTCTGCTTCTGAAATCTCACTGCTGCAAAATCTGATTGCTCTCACTAAAAGAGAGAAAGGCTACAAATCTTCTTCTCTCTATAGAAGAAAGATTTAATTCACTTCTTGTGCTTCCAATCTTCTTGCTAGGAAGAAGATTCATTATTGTTTCTTTCTTTCTTTCTTTCTTACTTAAATATTGTAAAAGAGTTTTTAGAATCTCTCTTCAAAAAATTCAGTGTACTGGTTCTAAGAGTCTCCTTGTCAAAAGACTCAGTTGGTTCTAAGAGTCTCCTTGTCAAAAGACTCAGGGTGGTTCTAAGAGTCTCCTTATCAAAAGACTCAGTACAAGATAGTGAATTCCTTCAAGGGGGTAGAAGAGTGGACTACCCAAAGTTTGGGGAACCACTATATTTTCTTGTGTTGTGCTGTGATTTTCTCTCTTGCATTTACTTTAATTACTTGTCTAATTCTTGTTGGTGTGTGGGAAGCTCTAATCTGTGATCATACACATATATATATTAACTTAGCACAAAATATTTTAAATCTCTATTCACCCCCCCCCCCCCCCCTCTAGAGAATTCTAGTGAGGTTAACTGTGCACTTTCAATTGGTATCAGAGGGAGGTTGGTCTAAAAAGGATAACTCCTTGATCAAAAGATTCTACCTCTTATATATATATATATATCTTCAAAACTATTTTTTTTCATGGCACAAATCAAAGATTATGCTTCCACCAGACCACCAATGTGCAATCTTGAAAAATTTGCAGTTTGGAAAACAAGAATCAGAATCTATATGAATTCCATTGATGCTGACTTGTTCAATATTACTGTAACAGGTCCCCCAAAGCCTTATAGAAAGGATGCAAATGGCAATATCACACAAACACTTGTTCCAAGATCTGAATGGACAGAAGATGAGAAGAAGGCAAGAACTCACGATCTAAAGGCCATGAACATACTTGTCTCAACTCTCTCAGATGACATCTTTCAAAAGGTTGTTGATTGTGAATCATCCAAAGAAATTTGGGATGCCCTCACAAAGATGGTGGAAGGAAGTGCTGATGAAAAGAAAGACAAGAAGGCCCTATTGATCTCTCAATATGAGAACTTTCAAAAGAAGGCTGAAGAAAGCATCTCTGAAATGTATGACAGATTCAGTCTGATCATTAATCAACTAAGAGACTTGGATAGAGAAATCTCTCTCACTGAGATTAATGACAAATTGCTAATGAGTCTCCCTAGTTCATGGGACTCAAGAATATGGGCAATAAGAGACACAAGAGGACAAAAAGAGATCTCAACAGATGCTCTCTTAGGAAAACTCAGATCCTATGAGCAATTGCTGAAAACTAGAGAAGAGAAGGAAAGAAGAGAAAACACCTCAACTTCCTCAAAAGACAGGAACATTGCCTTAAAGGCAACAGAAGAAGGGACTCCTGTCACTGAAGAAGAACTATTCAGTTTCCTAGCAAGAAGATTTAAGATATGGGTCAAGACTGATGGATCAAAAAGGAGGGAGTCAAAACCAAGGTATGACAAAACCCCCACTAAAGAAATTATTTGCTATTCTTGCAGGAAACCTGGACACATTGCCCCAGAATGTCCAGAGAATGCTGAAACAGGAAAGGATCTGAAAAAGAAAGATCTGAAGAAAAAGGGGAAGAAGAAAGAAAGAGGCTTCATTGCAGAAGTCTGGAGTGAAACAAACTCTGAGGATAGTTCATCCTCTAAGAGTGACAATGAAGAATCTAGGCAAGAAGACCTATGCTTGATGGCCCTTGAAGACTCAAAGAATAATGATAAATCATGGAGTGAAACAGGATCAGAAGAAAGCATATCTTCTGATGATGAAAAAGAAAAGAACCTCATTCTCATTGAGGAATCTGAGGATGAGGATGAGGTAAGCATGTTTGATGAAATAGATTTTCAATGTGATGACTTTAGAAATGATTTTATGGGAATGTACATAGATCAACTAAAAACAAAACAAGAAATCAAAGATCTAAAAGAACAAATTAACATGGTTAAGAACCAAAGTGATAAAGAGAACATATGCTCAAAAGATTATGCACTAAAAGCTAAAGAAATAGAAAGGGCTAAAATAGAAAACCAGTTCCTTAAAGATAAAGTAATCCAGGCAAAGGCCTTTGAAGAATCAATAAAAATGAGAAGCCAAACTCTTAAGGAAATCACTGAAAAACAAAAACTAAGACACAAGAATCTTGGGCTAGGGGCTGATCCTTTAATCAGCCTAATTCCATCCAACAAACCTGCTTGGATGAGCCCTGTAAAATTCACTAAACCTGTTAATTTGTTAAACCCAGAAAAAGACCCACAGGAAGAAAACTCCTTCAAAGAAATAAAAGAATTGGATGAAACATCTTA
Organism: Dactylorhiza incarnata; assembly: GCA_033032865.1. Lineage (NCBI taxonomy): Eukaryota > Viridiplantae > Streptophyta > Magnoliopsida > Asparagales > Orchidaceae > Dactylorhiza > Dactylorhiza incarnata. Next base: position 19,545,671 of record JAWHQI010000006.1, on the reverse strand, counting down.
TTATTCAGCTGATGACTCACAAACTTCATCTGAAGAAACAATCAATCCAAGAAAAACAACACATAAAGGAGTAAAAACAGAGAAAGGCAAAATGAAAATTTGTGAAGGCACAGATACGTCGACTTCATATCGACGCATGCACGATAGTGCGTCGACTTCTACTCAACGCAATCTCTCAGATGCTTCGATCTCTTCTAGACGGCTGAACAAAAGCACGTCGACTTCCAATCGACGCAACCTTTTTTATGCGTCGAAATCAGATCGACGCCATCTGGAGAAAGCATCGAATACAAATCGACGCGACTATCAACATGCGTCGAATAGATATCGACGCACAAAAGTTCAGAGCAACTTAAATACCTTTCATCCAAAACCCTTTCACCCTAACCTCCATTCAGGACCCATTTATCATGATCAACATCTCTATTCTAACCAAAATTTCTACCCAAAACTTAGTAAACAAAATTCTCATCCTAATTTCTTTCATAACCATAGTTTCTATCCAAAACAAAACTTCCATCCTAAACAAAGATTCTATCAAAATCAAGACTCTTATTCTAATCAATACCACCATCCCTATCCAAACTCAAACTTTCAAAATCTCAAAATACTCAAATGTTGTATATGCAACAAAAATGGCCACCTTGCCAAACAATGTTGGTATAATCAATCAAACTATCTGTAAAATCTAGTCTTAGGCTGACTTAGAAAACTTTAGGATCAGGAAGAGACAACAAGAAATAAGAACATAGAGTGGTTCTGAAAAACCAAAAGTCACGTCGACTTCTAATCGACGCACCGTCGATGACTCAGATTAACAGTTGTAATCGACGCATGCGTCGACTACTATCGACGCATACGTCGATAGGAAACCCTATCATACCAAATCAGACCATATCGACGTTCACGTTGAATTCCACTCACCGTAACGTCGACTTCATGATAAAGAGCGGCAACATTAGAATATTTTCGGTCACATCCACTGGAGTACCGAAAAAGCCTCGAATTGAGCCCTGTCTCGACGTTTCACCTGGCTTAAAAAAAAACTCTTCAGAAACCTCCACTACTCTGCATCTTTTATCCTTCGTGCTCCTTTGTCCAGCTGATTCTTCTTGCTTCTCTCTCACTGATCTTCAATGGCTCCCAAAATAAATTCTGGGTTCGACATCGATCTCGAATCCTTCCAAGCAGCAGCAGAGAACTATAAGAGCATCATTGCTCTCTTCACTGAAGCAGGACTGAACAAGCTCATCTCCACTAGGTGCAAGCTCCTGGAAACTGAGCTCGCTGAGCTCATAACTCATGTTCAGATTTCTGAACAAGGAGAAATCCAAGGAACACTCTATGAGACACCAGTCTCAATCTCAGCAGACCACATTAGGGCCACCTTTGATCTTCCATCAGGTATATCCTACTATCATCTTAGTTTAAAAGAAATAAGGATAGACAATGAGCTTCTAAAAGAATGATTAAACAAGTCTTGATTATTCCCCTATTAGGTGATGAATCCATTGAACTCACACCTGATGAAGTCAAGCATTTACTTACCACCATGAAATTCTCAAAAGATAGACCAATCCATCTGAAAAAGGTAGACTTTTCTGATGAATATAGGCTGCTGGCTGATATAGTAGGGAAAGTTCTACTGTGCAAGATCTCAGCACATGATGCAGTACCAAAACAACAATTGAACATCATGGGGGCCCTTGTGTTGAAGAAGAAGGTAGACTGGGCCACATGGCTACTCAAGATGATAGGCTCTAAATACTCTCACAAAGAGAATGCCTACATGAGAATGATGAGTCAAGTACTGTTCCACTCCTTCCCTGACCTATGTAGGTCAAAAGGAATTCCCATCCCTCCAGGAAAAAGGATGTCCATAGCCCTATTTTCTAAATGGGCCAGGCAAATCCCTAAGCCTGGTTCCATCCCTGAAAGGACTCCATCTCCTCCTATATCTCCTGCTCATCCAACTCCTCCTCCTCCTTCTCAAACAGTCACATCTTCTGTACCTTCTTCACCCACACAAATACCACCTCAATCACATGCCCAAGTCTCATCTATTCCTCCACCTCCTCCATCAAATATATCTCCTCAAGATGATAGAATCCCCTCTCCACATCCATCATCTCCTCACCCTCCACCATCTGCATCCACTGAGGCTCTACTCACTCAGTACATCCAATCTGCAGCCCAAAAATTCCAGGCAATGCTAGATGAGCATTGCTCCCAGATTCATTCCTCCATCCTTCACATGCACACCCAAATAGATGGGGTCAGTGCCTCTGTGCAAGATTTAAAGTCATCTCTCTCTTCCTCTAGAGTGACTAGGTCTTTCTTAACCTCCTTGGCAAAGAAGGTCAAGAAGGGGGAGAATCTAGATGAAGATCAGCTCTCCAATCCTAAATCTCCTTCTCACAAATCCCTTCCTACCTCAAAAACTGACAGTCTAGCACTGCTCAAAACCCTTGGGAATGAGATAGTACCTGAGCTCCATATTGATGAACAAACAATAGAGATACTCAACATAGCAAGAGATGCTGCAAATCAAATGACACCACTACAGGGGGAAGGAAGCAGAGCAGTGAATGAGGCTGAAAATGAAGCTGGTACAAATCTAGATGGAAATGAACCAGCTGATGGAACTGAGAAAGGAAATGAAGCTGATACTGGAAAAGAAAAAGAGACAGATATTCTGTTGGCTGAAGAAGAAAGAATAAAAGGAGCTCTATCCCAGGGGGAGCTACCTGCTCAGGGGGAGCTACCTGCTCAGGGGGAGCTAAATGAACTTCTTACAAGTGGGAAAGAGAAATCATCCTCTCCTCAAACATTAGTATTCAAGAGAAAAAGAAAGACTCCTCCTACCCCACCTGAGTAGTATTTGAAAACATTGCTGATATATCTCATAGTTGAAAATGAATTGGTATGAAAATGAAATCTGTTTATATGATTCTGGAATATTTGATCTCCTTATCTAAATTTCACTTTTTAAAGTGACATACTTCTTATCTCTTCTTATTATGTGCTGAGTTGATTTTATGCTAATACAATTTCTCTCTAAATAGGGTTAAGACAAATAGGGGGAGATTGTTGGGGAAATGATTTCTCTTAACCCCTAGAAATGAGTTAAAGAAAGAGTTTTATGAATGAAAAACAAGACTAAGTAAATATGCGTCGAATAGTATTCGACGCAACGTCGAAATGTAGTCGACATTTTCTTCAGGTTATGTCGAAGTAACTTTAGGAAGATTTCGACGTATGTGTTGTCGGCGCTACTCTGATTTCTAGTCGACGCATATAGAGAAGTCGACGCACCTTAATCGACGCACCTTCCTTATTCTTCTCTCGACGTCCAGCTAAGATGAATTCGACGCTTACGTCGAATAGTAATCGACGCACGTCGATTTATATGACAGATTTAAATATGCGCCAGATATCTTTCCTTCTTTCAGTAGATCTAATTTATATGGAATAATGTTAATATTTTATAGTCGTTCTGAATCATTCTTTCCTTCTATTTGATTCTTGGCTAATCTGATAAAGCTCATCATGGATATTATTTGAATTTGGAATGAATTCTTTCCTTCTATTGGTATGCTAATTATAGAAACATTTCTATTTTTCAAATTCTCTGACTGCTAATTAATTATCCTCCTATAGCATTATTTTGAATACACAGAGCTATAAATAAAGAGGAGGTCGGCAGAAAATAAATGAGTTGAGTGATCTACCACATACATTTTGAAATAGAGGAAAAGCTCCCAAGAGAAAAGAGAGAAATTGAGAAAAAGCTCTGCAGCAATATTCAACCATTTCTCCTTCTGCTTCTGAAATCTCACTGCTGCAAAATCTGATTGCTCTCACTAAAAGAGAGAAAGGCTACAAATCTTCTTCTCTCTATAGAAGAAAGATTTAATTCACTTCTTGTGCTTCCAATCTTCTTGCTAGGAAGAAGATTCATTATTGTTTCTTTCTTTCTTTCTTTCTTACTTAAATATTGTAAAAGAGTTTTTAGAATCTCTCTTCAAAAAATTCAGTGTACTGGTTCTAAGAGTCTCCTTGTCAAAAGACTCAGTTGGTTCTAAGAGTCTCCTTGTCAAAAGACTCAGGGTGGTTCTAAGAGTCTCCTTATCAAAAGACTCAGTACAAGATAGTGAATTCCTACCAAGGGGGTAGAAGAGTGGACTACCCAAAGTTTGGGGAACCACTATATTTTCTTGTGTTGTGCTGTGATTTTCTCTCTTGCATTTACTTTAATTACTTGTCTAATTCTTGTTGGTGTGTGGGAAGCTCTAATCTGTGATCATACACATATATATATATTAACTTAGCACAAAATATTTTAAATCTCTATTCACCCCCCCCCCCCCTCTAGAGAATTCTAGTGAGGTTAACTGTGCACTTTCAGGGGTCCTGGACGAGACCCCAGGGGCGAGTGCTCAGACCCAAACCCTGGAGATGGGTGTGCCAGGCGAGACTACCCTTCGTGCGGGATCGTCGTTGCCGCCGCCTCCATTGCCCAGGGACCACCGAAACTTCCCCAGTGGCGAGAAGTACGTGGACCCCTCAGGGGCTCCCCTGGTAAAGTGGGACAGGAATGCCAACAAGGTCTCGCTCTCCACCCTCCATCCGTCGTGGATAGAGAGCGACCTCGCCAGTGGTGAGGCTTATGCCATCGCGTATGCCCTCTACGGCCGGGAAGATGTCGAAGTCTACGATGCCGAGACAACTCAGGTTCTCACCCATGAGACTGCCAGGGCCATGTTGCGGGCGCTCGAACTCGCGCATATGTCTTCGCGCCGGAGCATCAAACTGGAGCGGAGCTTGGCGGAGGTTGAGGAGTCCAGGACTATCGTTTCTGCTGAGGCGCAGGAACTCAGGACGAAGTTGGCAGCTGTGGAAACCCTTCTCGCTAGTCGCCCCGTTGTAGAGGTATATACTTTCTCCCTCCCCGCGAGTGACCTGTTCCGGATTGATGCACTTTCTTCTTACACCTTTATTATTATTTTTAGGATACCACAGTTGCCGAGATGCTTCGTGCTCGGGTGGCCGGCCTTGAGGAGGAAGTCCGGCTGGTTAAGGCCGAGGCCCAGCGGTCGCGAGAAGCCGAGGTCTCGGCACTCGCCTTGGGGAGTGGGGGCACTTTTACCCCTGATACGTTAAAATTAGTTTTTTTTTTTTAAGTGTGAAGCCTTGCTTTCTTCTTTTATTAGAATTCGGCGGCGTTTTCGAAGAGTCCCGCGAGTAATCCTACTTCGAGGAATTACCCGTTATCCTATCGAAAGATAGAAGTAACGGCCTTTTCCTCTTTCGAAATGTCGAAGATTACTCTTTGGCCGCGTAGCAAAAAGCTAAGTAGAAAAGATTGAAAAAGGGCTTTATGTTGAAATTAAAATTGAAAGCTTTTTGAAAATATTGTTGCAACAATTTTTTGAGTAGTTGCAACAATTCTTTAAGAGCGTTTAAAACTTCTTTTACCTTGAGCTAGTTGCAACAACCAAAGAGGTGTTGCAACAAATTTTTTAGTGTTTTTAAAAGAGAGTTTTAAAAAGTGCTTTAGAGAGAAAGCTTTTGGGTTTATGTAATTATCCGGACTAAAATCAATAAAGGCAAGTGGACCTTATCGATAGTAGTATAGGATATTTCTTTTGAAATATCAAGGTCGTATTTTTCCAAAGTCATATCGATTATTTCTACTTCTTAGGAACGCGCTATTATTTTATCAAAAAGAGTTTGAAATTGATTTTTATGATTTTATAGAAAAGTTAGTGACGAAAATGATAACTATCACGGGCTTGGTGTGCGTTTAGCAAAAACTAAGAAAAGCGATGAAAAGAAAAAGAACGAAAACGTTAATTTAAAAAGTAGTTTTGCTTAGAATTTTTTAGGGTTTTATAAAACGATAATGATAACTACGGCGATAATAAGCGATTGAGCGGGTAGCGGAATTAAGCAAAAAGCAATTATATTAAAAACAAAAGACGCACTAATTGAAAACGCACACACTCTACAGAATTAAAATGAAAGCTGTAAATTGCAGAAATTAAAGAAATGCGATCCCTACCCAAATAGGTAGAGGGGAAATAAATGCGTGAGCAAGTCCTATCCAAATGGATAGGCGGGAAATAAATGCGTGAGCAAGTCCTATCCAAACGGATAGGCGGGAAATAAATGCGTGAGCAAGTCCTATCCAAACGGATAGGCGGGAAATAAATGCGTGACGGAAATGGAAACTATTCGATTACAAAAAAGGCGCAAACTTTATACTCATACACACACCCACTCTACGTTAATGAAATCTAATTAAAATAAAACAAATCTAAACTCATACACTCACACACACAACAATAATGAAACTAAGTTAAAAAGAAAAGAAAATCTACTCTCATACACACACACACACTTACAAAAAAGCAAAAAGAAAGTAAAAAGAACAAATGAAAACAAAACAAAACAAAAAACTAATTAACCTCCTACACTCACACACACTAATATGAAATCATCTAAAAATTACAACAAAACTAAAAACAAGAAAATTACACTCATACACACACACACCCAAATTAAAATGACAACTTAACAAAAATTACAAAATTACATAAAACTAAAAATAAAAAGAAAAAGAACAAAAAGAGAACACACACACTAAAACAAAGAGAGAGACAATAATTACAAAACAAGCTTAATTTATTTCCATCAAAAAAGGGGTTACAAAACTAGAGAGAGAAAGTGCAAAATTACAAAAATTACAAAACACCAAAAATCAGCAAAATGGAACAAAACCTTAAGAGAAGCTCCCAAAATTTTGAACCCTTGCACTCAGCTGAATCTGGCTATTTATAGAAAAAAATTTTGGATTACACGCCCTCGGACACGGGCGTGTCTGAGGGCGTGACATGGCTTGGGGTGCGAATAGCCAGAACAGCTGGATCCAGGCAGGTATCTGGAAGGCTTGACCGGCGACTTGGAAGTACACGGGCGTGTTCCAGGGAACACGGGCGTGTTCGATGTCGGCATTGTGCTGTCGGCTGCTGGGCGTGACGGGCGGCGTGTCCTTTGTTTTTCTGGAAGGAATTGAGGGTCACGGGCGTGTCTGAAATGTCACGGCCGTGACTTTGATTTTTTGGATGAAATGCTTCAAGTGGCTGGAATCTGGGATGGATATTCAACACGGGCGTGACCATGGTACACGGCCTCGGTCACGGGCGTGACCGAGGGCGTGACTTGATGTTTGAGTTGGAAAAAGAACAGGGAAAAGAAAACGTTAGGGATTAGTGAACACGCCCTTGGACACGGGCGTGACCAAGGGCGTGACTTAACAAAATTACAAAAACTTTACAAAATGAAAATAAAACTAAGTTAAAAACAAAAAATAACAAAAACAAACATTTTATTCATTAATTTACATATATTATTTAGAAATCTAATTAAAATTATACTAAAAATTATATAGAAAAATGCGTATATTTACTATTCATCAACCCCCACCACGAACTGGAGCAGTTGATGCAGGAGAATGCCCAGAGCGCCGTGAAGCACGCGCTGCAGGTGTTGCGGCGGGCTGGGTATCTGAAGGAGGAGGCCGAGTGCCTCTCGGCCCGGCAAGTCGTCCCCGAGCTTTACATTCCGATCCCCTTCCCAGTGGGTGAGGACAGCGAGCCGCAAGATGACGCCCTCCTCCAGGATTCGGGCGAGAGCGAAGGATCTTCTGGCGAGAAGACTGCCGACCCATGAGATGGGCCCTGTGTTTTTTACTCTTTTTTATTTATCATTTTGAATGTAATCATGAACCGGGCGAGTCCCCTTGAGAGATATACATGGATTACAATTTTTGTGTTATCTTATTTTTTCTCATTCGCCGTTATATCTCGCTAGGCTCATTAGGATGCTAGGCCGTAGTGTAACTATCTTGGCCATTCGTCGAATGCTCGATGATGACATAGGATGCATCGCTCTTTTCGACTTCCCGCTACCGAGTGAACCTTCGGACCATTCGTGCTTCACGGGGTTTCGCTTAGGTAGTCATGAAAGTGGGGTGAGATCACCTTTCCGGCGCGTGGTCTATGCGAGTGCTCTTGAGGTCACCCCTTGAGAATTTAGAACCTGCCACCGAGTGAGCCTTCGGACCTGCCAGCTAGATGAGAGCCTGGACAGCGGGTCTGCTCGGGGCCATCTCTCCTTCCCCATAGAACCTGCCACCGAGTGAGTCTTCGGACCTGCCAGCTAGATGAGAGCCTGGTCAGCAGGTCTGCTCGGGGCCATCTTTTCTTTCACATAGAACCTGCCACCGAGTGAGCCTTCGGACCTGCCAGCTAGATGAGAGCCTGGACAGCGGGTCTGCTCGGGGCCATCTTTTCTTTCACATAGAACCTGCCACCGAGTGAGCCTTCGGACCTGCCAGCTAGATGAGATCCTGGACAGCAGGTCTGCTCGGGGCCATCTTTTCGTTCTCATAGAACCTGCCACCGAGTGAGCCTTCGGACCTGCCAGCTAGATGAGAGCCTGGACAGCGGGTCTGCTCGGGGCCATCTTTTCTTTCACATAGAACCTGCCACCGAGTGAGCCTTCGGACCTGCCAGCTAGATGAGAGCCTGGACAGCGGGTCTGCTCGGGGCCATCTTTTCTTTCTCATAGAGCCTGTGATGCGTGTCGGCAAGTGCACCGGTCGCTGTCAAGTAATAAATGTGGAGAGTGGCCTCCCCGAATGTCGGTCTGGTGAACGAGACGCGTAGCGTGACTCTTGTTACACGAACGAAACACACATGAAAAAGGGGGTTTTTGGTTGGTTTGCCCTAATCTTAACAACAGTAAAAGAGATGCGGGTCGAAAGCACCGCTTCGCAAGGTGAGATGGATGCAACGGCCGCGATGTCGTGCTTCGTGAGGAGGATGGAGTGTGTTCTAGCGTGAAAGGGTGAGGGTCGTAAACACCTCTTCACAACCGTCGTTAGCTCTTGCTAACACGGAACAAACACCTTGCGTGCGCGTGCGAGTGAGTGAGTGGAAATGGAGTGAATCACAACCGAACCATGAAGAACAACAAGGAAACATTCATTTCAACAAACAACATCACAATATTCGAGTTTACAAAGCATAACGAGTACAATGAAAGAGAGAAGAAAGGGATAACCGATAGTGAAGACTAGCGGCCGTTCACGGCCGGAATGGTAGGTTGTCGGGCTACCTCCGGGCTCGGGCGGACTATGCTTCCGGCGTAGAGAGCTGTCACAATCTCCCTACGTAGCTCCGTCGTCTTCGACTTCAGGTTTCTTCTTCTTCTCACCGGGCGGAATGAGAGAATGGTTGCTTGGAGGCTTGCGGACGATGGAGAACACTCACGGACAATGGAGGAGGTCTTGGAATGGATGGAGGAGGCTTCCCCTTGCGTAGGAGATGAAGTGGAGGCGTCCCAAGGTGGTGGTCGGCGGCGTACGGAACAGGAACTCCGCTCCCGGCGGCTTGATAATGCCCTAAAATCGGAACAGGCGTTTATATAGGCGCTGAATTAAACACTGCGCACGGTCATTGGCGCGCGACCAGTGGTCGTGCGCACTAGAATCCTGTGATCGTGCGCCTATCTGGGTGGAACCTGCAAGACACGAAATTTATAAAATAAAATGTTCGCACGACCAGTGGCGCACGACCGGTGGTCGTGCGCACCATCGTCAGTGCTCGTGCGCAATAGATGAAACAGAACTCATAAAATTACTGTTAAGTGCGCACGAATAGTGGCGCACGACCGGTGGTCGTGCGCACTGGAGTTGATGGTCGTGCGCACTACAGCAAACAGAACTCGGAAATTAAATGGTAAGTGCGCACGAGCAGTGGCGCACGACCGGTGGTCGTGCGCACTGGCATTGATGGTCGTGCGCACTGCACCAAACAGAACTCATGAAAAAGGTGTTAAGTGCACACGATCAGTGGCGCACGACTAGTGGTCGTGCGCAATAGAACCGGCGATCGTGTGTAGTGTTCCTGTGCAGAATTGCACCGGGAACACTCGCACGACTCCTATTCCAGGCACAACCACAAATCTAGCCACTGAAAGTGGCACTTAACAGCGCATGAAAACTACTAAAGACAATAAGCATAAAATCACACCAAAGTGGGCCTAGAAGTGCACCTAGCATGGATTATCAAATATAAGCTATAACAAGGCTATAGTGCGGTGAATTGACTAAATAACGGCCCGGATGAGTCCATAAATGTGTATATGATCAGGACTCATCACACCCCCAGACTTAACTGTTTGCGCGTCCCGAGCAAACGAATCCGGCAGAGTGTGAAAACGATAATTAACATAGAGAATTACACAAGGGAGTACTGTACGAAGTAACATACGCATGCGATTAGAGATTCTAGCAGAAGGAGATTCTAACTGTGCTAACTAATTTACATGAGTATTAAAGTGTAAGTAAAGATTTAGTTATACTCAGTTGGAGAATTATGAAGAATTTGACGATCATGCCCGGTGTGAAAGTGACAAGATACTGAGGCGGGTGTTGCAAAAGATCGGGGCTTAGGAATAACTCCGCTGAAATCCATCAACGTCGTGAACCATACGCTTGCCCGGTCACACTCTCTCCACGGCGCTAGCACTCTCGCAAGTCAAATCAGTAGGGCTTTTAGGATTAAGACGGGGAGGTTACGGTATGATATTCAAAGTTAAACACGATGGCTACGCAACCCAAGTGAGCTAAAGAACGCTGCACCACTCAAGATCAACAAACAATGCTTGTGTGACACACCCCCAGACTCATCATGAAAACCAGGTGTGCACACGGCCTACTTCACAAATACCAACACATTTTTTTTATTTAGCTCGGAAGGATTTTTTTCAAAATACTCTTTTTTTTTTCTTTTAACATCTTATACTTCTTTTAAATATCCTCCGGTTGGTTCAAAATCAGCAGATAGACTTTATTTTCTCTTCATAACACAAAGATTCCACACACCACACAAGTTGAGAATTATGAGCGTAGTTTAAAACAATTTGGTTGCGGGTGTAGGATAGGCTTCAGGCTTTGGTTGATGAAGAGGAGCTGAACAAAGGATTGGTAGGCACAAATTTGGCTTGCAACGGTGAACGAAATGGACATGGAATAACAAAGCTCAAACTAGCCAAAGGGTGTCCTACATCATGTTTAACTCGACGAGTCGCTCTCACCCATGCTTCGAGAGTCGCTTGGGGCAAGTTCTTAGCCCACGAGAAAGGTAAACCTTCCTCCCGACTCGAGCAACACACGACTAGTAATCGCACACACACAACACCGGGTTATCGTCAATTCCATACAAATTCACCACTTGAGTATATTAAATCTAAATTTACGCAGAAATACTAAACATAAATTAGATGCATAAAGAAAATCTAGTTCTACTCAAATTCTACCATAGCATGCGAAGTGACTAGAACACTACATGAGTCAACATCGCACTCCAAATAATAATTCCTACGTTAACAATCTATTTCACATTCCGATCAAAATAGTTTAAACGGAACAACGACAAAAAGATAAGCACGCACTCAAGTGGGTGAAGTGGTGTGTGAAGCATGAAAACAATGATAATGACTGGAATAAATAAGAAACAACCTTCTAGTATGCAGTGCAACTCGTGCACAGTGGGTGACAACATACGCTCCCCCAGACTTAAGCTAAACAATATATCTAGAAATTTGAAGCTAAAAGAGGGGAGAAAGTGTTACCCAATGCTCAGAATTGAGCATACCAGACGATCGGCGTTTATGATCAAGAATAGTCCGCAGCATCCGCACCATCAAACACAAAACCTGCAAGCACAAACTCAAAACAACAAATATGCAAAAGCTAAACTAAAAGAAGTTAGATAAAAAACTACAAAATCAGGAAATCTGGGCTGTCTCCCAGTAGCGCTTTTATTTAACGTCCTTAAGCTGGACCAAATACCTGTATTAGCATTGTCTAAAAAGTGCAGAACTTAAAAAGAAATGTTCAGAAGCAGTTCACCACATCAACTAAACACAAATCAGCTAAAAGCGCTCTTATGGTGCGCTTCTCCCGTAGCACGTAGGCGGGAGGTGAAGGCTTTAGGGCCAGCACCGGTATCATCCAATGCTCCCCTAACCTCCGCCCTCTTGCCACGGAGAGCGGCAGCACGAGCGTCGCGCAGAAGTTTTTCCTGTTTAAGTTTGGTGACAGTCGGAGACTGCCACCGTTGAGAATTCTCAGATTTCTCCCCTTTAGCGGTGGGTGGCGTCACTTCCGGTATCGCGGTGACCACCGGATCAGCCCAGGAGATGGAGCGCTTAGATAGTTCATTACAAGATTCACCACAAGAAGATAAATAATCAGCATCCCTAACTAAATCCAAGTCAACGTTTCCCGAACTGCAGTCTTCCTCCTTCTCGGAGTCGAACTCTTTCCGGAAGTCAACCTCTTCTTCCTCATCCGACTGGAGCTCCTCCTTTCCTCCTTCACTTGTTTCTTGATCATGTTTCTTTCCTGCACAGCTTAGAAATTCATCAGAAATAACGAGAGGGGGGGGAGTGGATGTGTCGGCTGTAGCTTCGAGGAGAGTGGGCTGCGGCGCCTTGTTAGGTAGGAGAACACAACCCGTAGCGAAGTCAAGGGTGGCGCCGCTCTCCTTCAAGAACGGCACGCCCAAGATAGGGATGGATTGATTTTCCTGGGGGCCCAACACCTGAAAGTCCGCGACCACAGTCGTTCCCTCAACTATTACTTCCACATTTCTCACTTCCCCCTCAGAGTGGATAATTGTCCCGTTAGCAAGAATAAGCGATTTCCTTTCCTCCGTGTTCATCTCAAGTTGTAATTTCGCAACATCTTGCAGTGCAATGACGTTGCGGGAGGAACCGGAATCGCATAGAGCTTTTGTTTCAACCTTATTGATGGAACACGAAATCACCAACTCCCTTGGATCAGTCTCAACCACATTGCCAAGACTCTTCCCTTGATCTATTGGGTTCTTTTCAGTGTTGCTAGGAAGGGTCCCCTGCGACCGCTCGGTTAGCACTTGGGCCAATTGGCCCAACTGCGTTTCCAAGTTACGCAAGGATGCGGTTTGATTCACCATATTAGAGTTGGCCGCTTGCATGAACTTCTCCATCATTTCCTCCAAATTACTCTTTTTTTGGGTTGGGGGACCTTGGTTATAATCCGGGTGTGGTGGCCTCGGTTGGCTCCCGGAGGAGTAAGCATCATTTTGATGCTGCCCCGGTGCCCATCGTTGGCCAGGCGTGTTTGGGTTCCACGAGAAGTTCGGGTGACTTCTCGCTCCCGGATTATAGGCGTTATTAAAAGGCGCCCCCTTGGATTGATTTCCTACATAATTAACAGATTCATTAAGAGTTAGGTGCGCGAAATCACCTGCCACGTTGTTCCCTGAGCATTCATACGCGTGGTGGCCTCCGCCTCCACATCCTTCGCAAGTAATGATAGCAGCAGGTGGGGATGGAGACGGGAGAGAGTCAACCATGAAGAGTCCTCGGCCGCTTCTTGGAGCGTTTCTCCCGGCAGTCCAGAAGGTACTGTGGGAAGCGGTGTTGCGCAGAATCCGAAGGGCCTCCTCAGGAGTGTGGTTCATCAGAGTACCACCAGCAGCAGCATCGACCATTGCCCGGTAGTTAGGCTCGATCGCAAAGTAGAACGTTTCGACCACATTCCAAGGTTGGAGCTCGTGGCCAGGACAACGGCGAAGGAGATCGTTGAGGCGCTCCCATGCTTCAGCAAGGGTCTTTTGGTCAAGTTGACGAAATGTGGCGATCTCCCGCCGCAAGCTCAAGACCTTGTCCACAGGATAGAACTTAGCCAGGAATTTGGATGCGAGGGCATCCCAAGTTGCAGCAGTCCCGGGCGGAATGGAATGGAGCCACACGTTCACTTTTTCGCCGAGTGAGAAGGGAAACAGTCTGAGCTTGACTGTGTCGTCAGCAATCCCTGCGTAGCAGAAGGTTCCGCAAATATCAGAAAATTCTGCCAGATGCAGATGCGGGTCTTCGCTGGCCAGCCCGGAGAATTGAGCGTTGTTCCGGATGATGTTCAAGATTGCTGGCTTAATCTCGAACTGATTATTCATAATATTTGGCCCGAACCCCGGATACACACTCCCAGCAGTTGGAGTGGTGTAGTCCCTCATCGTGCGGGGTCGAGGCCTAGCTGCCTCCTGCTCATTCCCAGGCTGATGTTCCCCCACACCGGGCATTCTCGGATCAACATCATTTGGGTCTACCTGATCACCCATGGCCGCTTGCGCGGCAGCAGCGCGCCTTCGTGCGCGAGCGGTCCGTTCAATCTTAGGATCGAAGGGTACGAGTTCACCTGCGACCTGTCTCTGCATGCACTATCACAAACAAGAAAAATCAAAAACAACTGCTCGTATGATGACAGTCACAACACGCGACGTTACACGCCTGCATTCCCCGGCAACGGCGCCAAAAACTTGATGCGTGTCGGCAAGTGCACCGGTCGCTGTCAAGTAATAAATGTGGAGAGTGGCCTCCCCGAATGTCGGTCTCTTGAGGAATGCAGGTTGGGTGAACGAGACGCGTAGCGTGACTCTTGTTACAAGAACGAAACACACATGAAAAAGGGGGTTTTTGGTTGGTTTGTCCTAATCTTAACAACAGTAAAAGAGATGCGGGTCGAAAGCACCGCTTCGCAAGGTGAGATGGATGCAACGGCCGCGATGCCGTGCTTCGTGAGGCGGATGGAGTGTGTTCTAGCGCGAAAGGGTGAGGGTCGTAAACACCTCTTCACAACCGTCGTTAGCTCTTGCTAACACGGAACAAACACCTTGCGTGCGCGTGCGAGTGAGTGAGTGGAAATGGAGTGAATCACAACCGAACCATGAAGAACAACAAGGAAACATTCATTTCAACAAACAACATCACAATATTCGAGTTTACAAAGCATAACGAGTACAATGAAAGAGAGAAGAAAGGGATAACCGATAGTGAAGACTAGCGGCCGTTCACGGCCGGAATGGTAGGTTGTCGGGATACCTCCGGGCTCGGGCGGACTATGCTTCCGGCGTAGAGAGCTGTCACAATCTCCCTACGTAGCTCCGTCGTCTTCGACTTCAGGTTTCTTCTTCTTCTCACCGGGCGGAATGAGAGAATGGTTGCTTGGAGGCTTGCGGACGATGGAGAACACTCACGGACAATGGAGGAGGTCTTGGAATGGATGGAGGAGGCTTCCCCTTGCGTAGGAGATGAAGTGGAGGCGTCCCAAGGTGGTGGTCGGCGGCGTACGGAACAGGAACTCCACTCCCGGCGGCTTGATAATGCCCTAAAATCGGAACAGGCGTTTATATAGGCGCTGAATTAAACACTGCGCACGGTCATTGGCGCACGACCAGTGGTCGTGCGCACTAGAATCCTGTGATCGTGCGCCTGTCTGGGTGGAACCTGCAAGACACGAAATTTATAAAATAAAATGTTCGCACGACCAGTGGCGCACGACCGGTGGTCGTGCGCACCATCGTCGGTGGTCGTGCGCAATAGATGAAACAGAACTCATAAAATTACTGTTAAGTGCGCACGAATAGTGGTGCACGACCGGTGGTCGTGCGCACTGGAGTTGATGGTCGTGCGCACTACAGCAAACAGAACTCGGAAATTAAATGGTAAGTGCGCACGAGCAGTGGCGCACGACCGGTGGTCGTGCGCACTGGCATTGATGGTCGTGCGCACGGCACCAAACAGAACTCATGAAAAAGGTGTTAAGTGCACACGATCAGTGGCGCACGACCAGTGGTCGTGCGCAATAGAACCGGCGATCGTGCGCAGTGTTCCTGTGCAGAATTGCACCGGGAACACTCGCACGACTCCTATTCCAGGCACAACCACAAATCTAGCCACTGAAAGTGGCACTTAACAGCGCATGAAAACTACTAAAGACAATAAGCATAAAATCACACCAAAGTGGGCCTAGAAGTGCACCTAGCATGGATTATCAAATATAAGCTATAACAAGGCTATAGTGCGGTGAATTGACTAAATAACGGCCCGGATGAGTCCATAAATGTGTATATGATCAGGACTCATCAGCCTGCCACCGAGTGAGCCTTTGGACCTGCCAGCTAGATGAGAGCCTGGACAGCGGGTCTTCTCGGGGCCATCTTTTCTTTCTCAAAGAGCCTGCCACCGAGTGAGCCTTCGAAACTGCCAGCTAGATGAGAGCCTGGACAGCGGGTCTGCTCGGGGCCATCTTTTCTTTCTCATAGAACCTGCCACCGAGTGAGCCTTCGGACCTGCCAGCTAGATGAGAGCCTGGACAGCGGGTCTGCTTGGGGCCATCTTTTCTTTCACATAGAACCTGCCATCGAGTGAGCCTTCGGACCTGCCAGCTAGATGAGAGCCTGGACAGCGGGTCTGCTCGGGGCCATCTTTTCTTTCTCATAGAGCCTGCCACCGAGTGAGCCTTCGGACCTGCCAGCTAGATGAGAGCCTGGACAGCGGGTCTGCTCGGGGCCATCTTTTCTTTCTCATAGAGCCTGCCACCGAGTGAGCCTTCGGACCTGCCAGCTAGATGAGAGCCTGGGCCGCGGGTCTGCTCGGGGCCTTCTTTGGAGCTCTCGGGGTTTTTCCTACAAGCTGCAGCGTCAATCTCAAACACATGTTAAACAAAATATTCTTATTTCAAGACACTTTTATTACATAGTTTCAGGGATAGAAATGTTTAAGATCGTCACCACTCCATGTGTGGCTGAGGGGTTAGCCCTCCACATTCTGAAGGCGGTACCCCCCAGATTTTAGCGCCTCTTCTACGACGTAGGGAACTTCCCAGTTGGGATTGAGCTTTCCCACGGTGGCAGACCTTCCAGCCGCATCAACCTTTTTTAGTACTAGGTCCCCTTTCTCGAATTGCTTGACCCTGATGTGCTTGTCGAAATACTTGGCCATCCGCCGCTTAACCTCTTCTTGGCGAATGGCTGCTAGATCCCGGGCTTCTTCGATGAGGTCTAGGGAGAGCCGCAACTCCTCTTCGTTCCCAGCTCTCCAATCTTCCTCTCCATTCGTGGCGGCCTTTACCCGTGGCGTCATGACTTCGAACTCTATGGGAATGACGGCCTCGCAGCCTTGAGAGAGCTTGAAAGGGGACTCTCCAGTGGCGGTGTTGGGGGTGGTTCTTAAAGCCCACAGGACCGAGGGGAGCTGCTCCACCCAATTGCTCTTAAGATTTTCCACCTTCTTCTTGAGCAAGTTCACGATAATCTTGTTTGCCGCCTCCACCTGCCCGTTGCTCCTGGGATGGTGGACTGATGCAAACCTGAGGTCTATCCCCAGCTGGCTACAAAAACCTGAGGACCATGCCGACAGATGATCTCCCCCCATATGAAGTTGCGGACCACCTGGGAGGTGACCTTAGCCAGCGCCTTGACCTCCAACCATTTTGAGAAGTAGTCGATCATGACTAAGATAAATCTCCTCTGCCCACTAGCCTGGGGGAAGGGTCCTACCAGATCCATCCCCCATATGGCAAATGGCCAGGGTGTCGTGATACTTCTTAGCCTCTGAGCTGGCATGAGCTGAAGTGGGGCGAACATCTAACATTTCTGGCATTTCTTAGCGAAGGCCGCCGCATCTCTACTCAAGGTCGGCCAAAAGTACCCCTGCCTCATTATTCTCGCCTCCAACATCCTGCTCCCTGAGTGGCTGCCACACTCGCCGGAGTGAACTTCTTCCAAGATCCTCAGGACTTCATCTTCCGAGATGCATCGGGCTAAGAGGCCTGAGAGGGTCTTCCGATACAGATCCCCCTCATGGAGCACGTAGTAGGCGGACTTGTATCGGAAGCGCCTTTGTTCTGGAACATCCTCCGGGAATTTTCCTGTTGCCAGGAAGGTAACGAAGGGATCCTTCCAAGAGGGCCGCCGCTCTATTTCCATGAGTTCCCCTTCCTCGATCGAAGGACGGAACAGATCTGTTATGGTTCCTCCGGCTCGGGGACCGGCCTTGGCCAAGCGATCCGCCTGGGTGCTCTCCTCCCAAGGGATGTGCCTGATGGAGAAAGTCTTGAACGCTCCAATGAGGCTTCTAACTTTGGCTAAGTATCTTATGAGTGTAGGTTCCCTCGTCTCGAACTGCCCCTTGACATGAGAGGCTATTATCATTGAGTCGGTGAGGACCTCCACATCCTAGACTCCCAGCTCCGTGGCCAGCCGCAGGCCAGCGATCACCGCCTCGTACTCCGCCTGGTTATTGGTGATTGGGAAATGGATCACTAGCGTCTGTTCAATCTTTATCCCATGGGGGCTTTCCAACACCACCCCTCCTCCGAGAGATTTTTTGCCTGAAGCCCCGTCCACCAGCAGCTTCCACGGAACATGTCGAGGGGCTCCGTTCTCTTCCATCTCGGCCACATAATCTGCCATGAAATCCGCCACTACCTGTGCCTTCATGGATAGCCGGGGGACGAAGGTGATGTTAAATTCACTTAACTCTATCGACCACTTTGCGAGCCTCCCAGAGTGCTCTACTCCCTCGAAGATCTGGCGGAGGGGATGGTCGGTCACCACTTGAATCGAATGAGCCTGGAAGTACGGCCTGAGCTTCCTCGCCGCGATGACCAGAGCGAAGGCCAGCTTCTCTAGAATTGGGTACCTGAGTTCCGCCTCCCTCAAGACCCTACTCACGTAGTAGATGGGCAGCTGCTTTTTGCCTTCTTCCCGGACCAAAACGGAGCTTACGGCCTCAGTCCCGACCCCGAGGTATAAGGCTAGGTCCTCCCCCTCCTTGGGGCCCTGGAGCAGCGGAGCCTGGGTGAGCTGGCCTTTCAAGGCCTGGAAGGCCTCCTCGCATTCTTTTGTCCATTCGAATTTCCGATTACCGCGTAACGTTTTGAAGAAGGGGGAGCATTTCTCCCCGGCCCAGGAGAGAAACCTGCTCAACCCCGCGAGCTTTCCCATCAGGCGCTGGACCTCCTTGGCGTTCCTAGGCGATCCCAACTCCATGATAGCTTTGACCTTGTCTGGGTTAGGCTCTACCCCCGAAGGGGTGAGGAGGTGTCCCAGGAACTTCCCCTTGCTGGACCCGAACACACACTTCAGGGGGTTCAGGCGCATCTTGTACTTGCGAAGGGTGGTGAAGGTTTCCTCGAGGTCTTGTAGGTGAATGCTCACGCTCTTGCTCTTTACCATGAGGTCATCTACGTAAACCTCCAAGTTCCTTCCCCTTTGCTCCTTGAAAACTCGGTCCATCATCTTCTGGTAGGTTGCCCCTGCATTTTTCAGCCCGAAGGGCATCATCTTATAGCAGTAGCACCCCTCCCGGGTGATGAACGAGACATCTGTGATATCCGGGGGGTGCATCCTGATCTGGTGATAACCTGAAAAAGCATCCAAAAAACTCATCACAGAAAAACCGACGGCTGAGTCAACCAGCGCGTCGATCCGAGGCAGGGGATAACAATCCTTAGGGCAGGCTTTGTTTAACAGAGAAAAATCAACACACATACGCCAGCGGCCATCGGCCTTTCCTACCATGACGACATTGGAGACCCAGCCTGGGTACTGGATCTCCGATACAAAACTTGCTTCGAGGAGCTTGGCCACCTCCTCGCGGATTGGTTCTTCAAGTTTGTCAGCGATAGTCCTCCTCTTCTGCCGGATGGGGCGGGCTCCTGGCTCAAGGTTGAGACGATGGCAAGCCACGTCCGCATCGATGCCTGGCATGTCTGCTGCGCTCCATGCAAAGATGTCCACGTTCTTCTGGATGAACTCCAGCATCCTCCTTTGGTCCTCCGGGCCAAGGCCCCCGCTGATCCGCACCTTCTCCACCCTTCCTACCTGAGTGATGACCTCCATCTCAACTATCTCTTCCGCCGCCTTCAACCGAGCCGGCTCTTCCTCCGCTGCACCTTCCTCCTCCATCGGTTCGACCCGCTCCTCCTGAGCTACCTCCATCTCCTCTCCTCGGGTTCTACCCTCTTCCTCTACTCCTTTCTTCGCTTCTTCTCCGGGCCCTTCCGGCCTCCTCATCTCTTCATCCATCTTCTCAGCCTCCGCCATCCAAGAGATGGTGTTGACGGCAGTCACGTAGCACTGCCTCGCCACCTTTGCATCTCCCCGGATTCGGATCTGGACTCCTCCACTATGGAACTTCAAGCACTGGTGGTATGATGAGGGCACACATCGGAAGGCACTGATGAGGGGGCGCCCAAATATGGCATTGTAGCTGTTCGTAGCGTCAACGATGACGAACCGGCAGTTCCTCGGGACCCCTCCTAATGTCACCTGGAGGCTGACACCTCCCTCAACCTCCTTCCTTTCTCCAGAGAAACCAAACAGCGGCCTATCAGAGGCTTGCACCCTCTTCTTCTCCACCTCCATCGCATCGAAAGCCTTCTTGAAGATAACATTCACCGAGCTCCCATTGTCCACCAGGATCCGGGAGACCGTGAAGTTTTCTATCGCCGTCTGGATCACCAAGGCGTCGCAGAACGGGTCCTCATAATCTGGCATATCTTCCGAGGAGAAGGTGAGCTTCTCTGTGGGGGGTGGGGTCTGGGAAGTTGATGCGGCGTCTCTCCGGAACATCGCCTGGAAGCTCCTTTTGCGAGAGGCCTCTATCCCAACCCCACCATGAATCACCCTGATTCCCCCTGGCTCCTGTATCCGCCCTGTCCTCGCATCGGTCCTCTCCCGCCTCTGGGATCACTTCCTCGATCCTGGCCTGCTGCCGCCGTGGCTGACCTCTCCCTCTCATCTCCAAGAATTCTGGGCAGGTGGCGGTCGCGTGACCTTCTTCCTGGTGAAAGTCACAATAGGGCAACGCCACCCTGTCCCCTCTTCCTGCTCTTCTTCTCCCTCCTCTTGCTCCTCTACCTCCACCCCGGATTCAGTCCTCCCGCCTCTCTTCCTTGGTACCCCTCTTCCTGACCTCTCGCCGGTCCTTCCTGGTGCCTCCAGCCCAACCTATTGTTGGGCTCTTGATTCCTCCAATTCCGAGGCGGTATTTCGAACCCCTGTCCCCTGGTTTCCTCTCGCCTTCTCCCTTCTTGCTGCCTCACCTCAGGCTCGCTCATCTTTGCCAACCTTTTGTAGAACTCCGGGTTGGCCGCCTCCCCTTCAATCTCCTTTGTTGCTCGCTCCATTAACTCCTCAAAGGACAAAGGAGGCCTTCTCTTCAGGTCCATCTTGAAGAACCCATCTCGCAACCCTACGATGAACGCCATCTTGAGGGCGAATCACAGCACCTCCTGCACAAGGTGTATCTCCTCCTGGAACCTATCCACGTAATGTGCCAGGGATTCCCTCTCCCTTTGCTTGATCTTAAAGAGAGCCTCTGCATCCTTCTTCCTCTTTTTCGACGTCGAGAAGCGCAGCCGGAAGCCCCGACGTAAATCATCGAACGCGTAGATGGAACCTGCGGGAAGCTGGTGGAACCAGTCCCTTGCTTTCTCCTTCAGGGTGGTTGTGAAGAGTCGGCATTGAAAAGCATCCGACATGGGAAGGATTGATGTCATGTCCTCAAACCACTGCAGGTGCACGACTGGATCCTCCTTGCCGGTGTAGTAGGACATCTCCGGCCCACGAAACCCCTCTGGCACTGGGGCCGAGAGGATCATCTCGCAAAAGGGGCTCCCTTCCCCTGCTCGTCGAATGGTCCTCTCGCGCGGAGCCAGCTCGCACACCTCAGCACTCGCCGGGCAGCTGAACAGCTGCCGCCCGGGGAGATATCGCGCACTTCCTTCTGCTGGCACCTCCTTCCCCGGCCGCTGCCCCGGTGCGTTCTCGCCGATCTGCAGAGGCGGAACCACGGGGACTGCCGGGGTCTCGCACTCGCTCCACCCAGCGAGAACTGTCTGCAGGACTTCTCGCTTGAACTTCTCAAATATCTCCAGCCACTCCCCTGTTGCTGGCAGCTGTTAGTGGCCTGAGTCTGAACCATTTCCCCCATCTCCTGTCATAGAACCTAGCTTGAGATTTTCCTTCACCGGCTACGGTCCACGCTCACCGCACCAAAAATGTTGAAACCAGCAACTGGTCTCTTGATTTCGGACCCACTGGGGGTGTAACCGATGCTTATTTCTCCCTCACTAGACTCTCTTGATGGTGGATGTGAGAATAGGAATAGACCCAAGGCTGAAGCGAGGAGGTCCCGCCACACACCCGGAAGATCTTAGAGAGCTTCCCCTCCCAAACCAAAGCTCAACCGGGCACCTTGGAGGGCATTGGCTGCCAACCAAAACTAGCCTAGAGGAGAGGATTCTCTAAAATCGGATCTCCTCCAAGGTGCCCTTAAGGGTCTATTTATAGATTTTTCTAGGCTGGTCTGCAAATAACATGAATCCGCCTTTTAGTTTTACTAACCGCACCCCAAATTGGTCTACTAATAGCCTAACTCCGCTGTTCCGAAGAGCTATTTGCAGCCCACAAGGGGTATCATGGTCACTTCCTCCTCAAATCATCTTGGGCGAGTGGTCCGTGAGGGCACCACTCGCTGGGCACCCGCTTAGCTGGGCGAATGCCCACACTTCCAGGCGAGTGGTCCGCGAGGGCACCACTCGCCTAGCTCCTCCTTTCCTGCAGCTTACCCCCACTAACCCGGGGGTATTTTCACCTGCCTGAGCCGGGGCGAATGATCTGACTGGCCTAGGTCTCGCCTGTTGGTCTGTGGGACCCACTCGGCGAATACGGGTTGTACATTCGCAATTCCTAGTCTCTTCCTGAGGAATGGAGATCACTTCCAGGTCGTAGCCGCAGAATTTCTGGAAGAGAGCATGAGTTTGCCCCGGTGCTAGGCTTTATGGATGCGGGTTCGCTATCAAAGGCCCTTTTCCACTTGTCGAAGGGTGTGGAGGAGAAGCGTTTGCTTCTCTGCAGGTTGTCCACTGACGCAGGACGTTCTGTCGCGGCTCCTTTGGGCCGCGGGACGAAGAGGCATCTTGTCTTCCGTAGTGTTTTTGTGATGATATGTTTAAAAAGACACCTGGGGGAGTGTGATTGTGAAAGAGCTCTGTGGTTGTTTTATTCGTCTTGTTTGGCGTAGTTGCAGTCCTTTTACCGAACTTGCCTAAGAAGAGCTGAATCTCTATTTCTTGTTATGGGCGAGGGCTGTCGGTCCGATCGTCCGTTAAGATAGGTGTTGGTACGGTCCTTTGACCGACTTTGCCTTCAAGGAAGGACCGAGGGTCCTATCACTTGTGTTAGACGAGGACCGAGGTCCGGTCGTCCGTGTTCGATAGGTGTAGGTGCGATCCTTTGACTAACCTTGCCCCCAAGGAAGGACCGAGGGTCCTGTCGCTTTTCTTAGACGAGGACCGAGGGTCCGGTCGTCCGTCTTCGATAGGTGTAGGTGCGATCCTTTGACCGACCTTGCCACCAAGGAAGGACCGAGGGTCCTGTCTCTTGTCTTAGACGAGGACCGAGGGTCCGGTCGTCCGTCTTCGATAGGTGTAGGTACGATCCTTTGATCGACCTTGCCCCCAAGGAAGGACCGAGGGTCCTGTCGCTTGTCTTAGACGAGGACCGAGGGTCCGGTCGTCCGTCTTCGATAGGTGTAGGTGCGATCCTTTGATCGACCTTGCCCCCAAGGAAGGACCGAGGGTCCTATCGCTTGTCTTAGACGAGGACCGAGGGTCCGGTCATCCGTCTTCGATAGGTGTAGGTACGATCCTTTGATCGACCTTGCCCCCCAAGGAAGGATAGAGGGTCCTGTCGCTTGTCTTAGACGAGGACCAAGGGTCTGATCGTCCGTCTTCGATAGGTGTAGGTGCGATCCTTTGACCGACCTTGCCCCCAAGGAAGGACCGAGGGTCCTGTCGCTTGTCTTAGACGAGGACCAAGGGTCCGGTCGTCCGTCATGATAGGTGTAGGTACGATCCTTTGACCGACCTTGCCTCCAAGGAAGGACCGAGGGTCCTGTCGCTTGTCTTAGACGAGGACCAAGGGTCCGGTCGTCCGTTATGATAGGTGTAGGTACGATCCTTTGATCGACCTTGCCCCCAAGGAAGGACCGAGGGTCCTGTCGCTTGTCTTAGACGAGGACCAAGGGTCCGGTCGTCCGTTATGATAGGTGTAGGTACGATCCTTTGGCCGACCTTGCCTCCAAGGAAGGACTGAGGGTCCTGTCGCTCGCTTGTCATTTGCTGTATTGATATGGAGCTCCAGAGGGTCCGTCCTCGGGAGATAATGAGGTTTCGCGGATCCTTAATTGCGCGCGATTGTAAGTAAACTGGCTCTAAGAATAGCCATGCATTTACTAAGCAAAGAGAACGAGCAAGCATAGGTTCACATATAACGAAACGGTAGTTCGTGTGCAAGTGGATACTTGCGACCTTTAAGTTTTGTAGTTGTTTATAACACAAAAAGATGAAGTCGAGGAGGTCGTTCATCTGGTGCTTGAAGTGTCGGCGTGCGAGGTTGCTCGGACGTAGGGCTGCACTTGTTGTAGGTAGCATGCTCGTGCCGTCTCTTGGTCTCCGCGAACGACTCCTACCCCAGCTGGGGTGACAAATTTCATGGCGAGGTGTGGGATGGACGGGATTGCCCCAAATGCTACCTGGAGCGAACGACCGAAGATCGCGTTGTACGGCGATTCCGTTGTAACTGCCACAAACTGAATGTTGTGAGTCGCCTGTTTCGGGAACTCTCCCAAGGTTACCGGGAGGGAGATGGTCCCCTCAACAGGGACCGGATTTCCGCTGAATCCATGTATGGGCCCTGGAGCCTGCTGAAGCCTTTCCCTCTGGATCTTCATTCCTTGGAGAACGGTCATGAAGATGATGTTCACCGAACTGCCGTTGTCTATCAGTATTCTCTTGACGCGGAAGCTGGGATCTCCAATCTCTGCGCTTATTACCATGGGGTCCTGGTGCGGAGCGAGCAGCCCCTCGAGGTCCTTGTCCCCGAAGGAAATTGTCCCCGAGGTTTGAGTGTTTCGGCCTTTGCCCCGTTCCTCATGCTCGGCGATGGAGTTGACTGTGTCAAAAGGTGATCCGTAGATGGTTTCTACGATCCCTACTATTTCTCTGTTCCCTGGACCCCCCTGGGGAGCCGGTGGCTGGTTCCGGGTACAGTCTTGTAAGAACCTTCCGAGAACGCCTTGACGGATGAGGCGTTCGATTTCATCCTTGAGCTTTACGCATTCCTCCGTTGTGTGCCCTGCTCCCCTGTAGAACTCACAGTACTTCGAGGGATCTCCTTTGTTTGGCTGGATTTCCCGTGGCCTTCGCAGCGCCGGGTTGTCCTGAATCGCATAAAGCACGTTAGCACGAGAAGTGTTGAGCGGCGCATACTCTCGGTATGTGTTGGATCCTTTATTGCCACGCCGATCTTGTCGCCGGGCATTGTTCCGGTGTTCTTCTGGCTGCCGCGGGGTCAGCTCTTCCTTCTTTCTCTTTAGTCCTCCCTCGAACTGCTGGCGATGGGCCTTGTTGAAACCGATTTCTCGGTCTCTTGTGGAGCTCGGGGCCCTCAACGGATTGAGGGGCGACTAGCCCTTACCGGTCCCTCGGAAGAGATAGACAGATAACCCGG
Organism: Dactylorhiza incarnata; assembly: GCA_033032865.1. Taxonomy (NCBI): domain Eukaryota; kingdom Viridiplantae; phylum Streptophyta; class Magnoliopsida; order Asparagales; family Orchidaceae; genus Dactylorhiza; species Dactylorhiza incarnata. The sequence continues at coordinate 19,520,193 of JAWHQI010000006.1, read as the reverse complement.
ACAAAGAACAAAGACCCTGGTCTCAGCAAGGATGTCCCTCCACTAACCCGGAAGATCGTTGAGCGCTTCCCCTCCCAAGCCAAAGCTAAGACTCGGGCACCTTGGAGAGCTAGAGAGCCAAAACCAAAGCGACCTATGGAGAGAAGAAGGTTCAAAGCTTCTGAAACCAGTCCTCTTCCAAGGTGCCCCTTAAGGTCTATTTATAGATTTTGGTTTTGTGGTCTGTCAATAGCCAACTCCCGCTGTCCCTTCTTACTATCCGCACCCTAAATTGGTCTGCTAACAGCCAAACTCCGCTGTTCGGAGGGGCTACCCGCAGACCACCAGGGGTTTTTTGGTAAAGGACCACCCCAGGCGCCGGCGAACCAGAGACCCCTGACCTGTTCAGCGAACACGGGGCTCGCCAAAAGATCTGGCTGGCTCACCAAAGCCGTCTAGCGAACTCCTCCTACCGGCTGGCTCGCCTGCCTCTACGGCTCGCCTGCCGAACCGCTCCTTAGCGGGCCGAGCTCGCCAAAATGGCTAACTGTACCCCAGAAATGGCTATTTGTACCCCAAGGTCCCGGGCCTTCCTAGCGAACTCCTTCGACGGGCTGGCTCGCCTGCCTCTAGGGCCTCTCGCTCTTCTTGGGCTCGCCCCGCCTGGCTCGCCCATCCTTGACTCGCTCCCTTGGGTATGCGAACCAGGGATCCTTCCAGGCGAACATCGGGGTTGTACACAATCCCCGCTCTTCGTGAGGTTATCTTGAGCTCGCGAAGAAACATCCAACCCCTGGTGTTCGCCGATTCGGCTGACGTGGCGGGAATCTTTTGGTGGGTCCCACGTCCAAAACTATAAATACCGCCCGCTGCGGCTAGTGATCGAGCTTTTCCTTCCCCTTCTTCCTCGCAGGAAACAACTTCTCCCTAATGTCTTCCAAGCCGAGCGCGTTGGATCGGCTGAAGGCTTCCAGGGAGATGGCGAAGGCCCAGGCCGCCGGAAGCAACGCCTGGATGTTCAACGTTGCCACCTCCCTTTCTCCCCGAACCAAAAAAGCCAAGACGGTTAGGAGGTCGCCGGGAGAGGACACGACCTTACCTCCTGATTCGCCCCCTCCGCCGAATACCGGGCTCGCGCAACGGGTATTCTTCGTCTAAATTCTCTACATCGACTCTCTACTTACTCCTTTTCTTCTCGCAGAATCCTCCACCTGAGGAACGCCTGGCGGGCCTCACGCTGACCTCCTCTCATGCTCCATCCCTAGCGAAGTTGGGGTCGCTAGATGCTGGGACCGGGACCTCAACCCTACAGGTGCCTCTCTCGCAACCCCGTACGTCATAAGTATCTTCCTTTATTTCCGCTTGTCTTTGTGCGATATCCATGCGCTTATGACCCGTGCAGATACCCCACCGCCGAGCCCCGAGAAGAAAGGCTCCACACCGGCGCACTCGCCAATTCCGCCTGAGGTTAACGTGGAGACCTCGGGCTTCGATATGGTGGGCAGGCAAAGTCCAGGCGGCTCGCTTCTTGACGGCGCCCAGGTCGCGGAGAGGGTGGTGTATCCCCCTGGTCTGGGGAAACCCCACGTCCCAGGGTTCCGCAAAAACTTCCAGGGTCGACCGGAGTCCTCTCGTAAGCAACGTCGCGAGTCACCCTTCTCCCAAGGTTAGTACATTTGTCCGGGCTCGCTTTCTCGCTCTCCCCCTGATCCTACTTGCTCTTCCTTCGCAGACATTTCGGAAGCCACGCCTGAGTCAGAGCATGGGAGGGTGGAGATGTCACCGCCGCCCTCGCCGAGCCAGATGGAAGACTTCTTGGGCGACCCAGGCGACCCCGAGCGAATGAAGAGACGGGTGTCAGAGGTGCTTCAGAAGCATGGTATGATGTTGCGCGAGCTGGAGGAGCGATATGACGCGGACCGAGCTTCTTTCAACGAGAGATTTGCCGTGATGGAGGACACGAATGCGCGCTTGCTCGCCGAGGCGGGGCCGGTGACTCGCGCAGACGTTACCTCGCTCGGCGTGCACATCTCGCGGGGTGAGGATCAAGCACACTTAATCCTGCGCGAGTTCAAAGCACTTCGCGAATACCACTATCTGAGAGTGCCGCCGCGTGCGGGGAAGCGAGGTCGGGGTCGCTGGAAATGGCTTCCTTACCCCTGAGCCTGTCGCGGGTTTATTTTTACTATCCCCTTGCTTTTATTTCTTTCATGACATTTCTGTTTGAACAATCTCTGTGGTGTGGTAATGCTTGCGAGTCCATCGTGACTCGCCTTTTATCATTTTTTGTTCTGCCCTTTATTTTTGTGGTGCGTCTGTGGTTTATTCCGTTCGCTCGCCGTGTTTGATACGATTGCCCTCGTGGAGCGCCCACGAGCTTCTGGGCGACGTTGTGCCCAAACCTTCCTTCCCTCACGGGCCGGCCTCTGGCGGGGCTTAATTACCGCGTGGTGGCGAACCCAGGCTCGCAAGACTGTAGTTTGATCGAGTAGAAATCTACTTTATTTCCACTATCCGCACCCCCGACACCTCGATTCCCGTGCCCCTCTTAGTTTCTTATAAATAGTTCGGATTCATTTTTCCATCCGTCGCATTTATTTCTCTAATCCTCTCGCGTCTACGCTTGTTTCTGTTCTCGCAAGCTCGTGTTCGCGTTCGCCGCTTGCAGGTTGCCTCTTCCTGACTCGATGCGAACAAATCAGTCAGTGGGAGCGGACGGTGAGAGTGAGGGGCGGTCAAGATGCGCCTCCGCGTTTCAAGCCCATGAATTCTACTGTGCGAACATCACGGCAGAGGAGTACAAACATGCCGTGGATCGTTATCTTCCGGAGGGTTATTCGGCTCGCTGTCCAAGCGAGAGATCTACATTGAACGAGACCGAGGCTGACGAACTCGCGATCCCCATTGCTCACTTCGAGAATGGGTTGCGACTCCCTTTATGGCCTGAAATCCGCCAGGTACTTCGCTTAGCCTTCTCGTCGTTCCCTGTTCGCCATCACGACTTTTTCACCGTTCTTTGCAGGTGCTGCGGTATTATGGGGTGCTGCCGAGCCAGCTGACCCTGAATGCGATCGCGGACATTGTCGCGTTCGCTAGTTAAATGCGGGAGGAGAGGATCGAGTTCAGCCTCCTCGTCTTCCGCAAGGTGTTTTCCTTTCGCGCCTTCCGGGATGGGACCACCTACTTCGCGAGTCAGCACGTCACCGTCTGCGAGACGGTGAACAAGAGTCACTACTGGACTCAGAAGTTCATCCTAGTGAAGGGACCCTTCGGTAACCTCCACTTCACCCCTCTTCAACGGGATGACGCCACCTACCGCCCTCCGAGCTCGCTGGGCGGTGCCGACGCCAAACTACTCCAATACCTCTCCGGAAAAAACTTCGAAGTCGCCCATTTGCGGCGCAACGTCGACTCGCTACTCGTAGTTCCCCAAGGGGAAGGTATGGCTCGTTTTCGCCCCACTCCCTTTTCCTTTTTCTTCGCTGTGTAACACTTTTACTCTTCAGGCGAGCGCGAGATCCCCGTTAATCCTCCGCACGCGCATGGCACCGCTCTCACGGCGGACACTCTCGCGACCGCGGCGGCAGAGGCTTGCCGCGATCTTCCTATCACCGGGTCCGGCAAGAAGCGGCCTCCGTCTGCGAGCCAGCCTGGTTCGCAACCCTCCTCCAAGAAGTCGAAGGGGAAAACCCTCGCCGTCAAAGACAAGAGAGCGGTCATCGATCTAAGCGAGACCGACGGCTCGCCCCCTTCTCCTGCAAAACAGCTGGACCCGTTGGCGAGCCAGGGCGCCGGGAGCTCTTCCACAACCCCCCAACCCAAGAGCCACAAGAACTTTGGTCTGGGTGAGAAGGTTTCTGATATCCTTGGCGAGCCCCTGCTCGCTTGGGATCCCGACGCCAACCGGATTTCTTGCTCCACCCTTCACCCCTCCTGGGTGGAGCTGAGTAAGGCCGGGGAGGAGGCGTTCTCTCTCACCTTCGGCTTATATGGCCGCGAGGACGCCGCCGCCTATAAAGAGATGGGGCCAAGACAACTGGTCTATGAAGAAATGCGAGCCCAGTTCCGCTCGACGGAGCTCGCACATATGGCGGGGCGCCGTTATCTGCAGGCGGATAGGGACATCCGCGCGTACAGGGAGGAGCTTAAGAGGGCTCGCGAGGAGATTAAGGGCCTTAAGGAGAGAGAGGAAGCGTCGGAAAGCCTCCTCGCCGGGATGCAGGGCAAGATGGTAAGCGGCCCTTGGGCCTCTTTTCTTCGCTGTTCGCGACCTCCGACCTTTGTCTTAACTCGTTTGATGCTAACTCAGGATGCCGATGTAGCAACCAAGCTTCTCGCTCGCAACGGCGAGCTGGAGTTGGAGAATACTATGTTGAAGGCTCGGGTGGACGAGCTGGTTCGCAGCGTGCTGCCTCCTTCTCCTGGGCGAGCCAGGTCACAACAGAGGGTCGCCGAAAGTGAGGAACAGAGACGGCGAGATGCATAGGAGGTCGCCAACCTCGTCTTCATGACTCTCAAGAACGCGAGCCTGCTAGCGGAAGACGCGATGGAGTTTACAGCCGAAGACGTCTGCCCGGACCTCTTCGACTTGGCGCCATGGTTGGGGGCTCACAAGAATGGCGAGGGCCCCCCAAAATGAACCCCCTTAGCCTCTCTTCTCTCATTATTTTGAATGTATATTATTCTTTTTGGGCTAGCGAGATCGCTGCCGAACATAGAAAAATCTTGGGGAATGATAGTTATAATTTTTTCGTTAGTATTTATGCGTATGCTCGCGTTTTTTTTCTCTCGCATTTGCTCTTTCTTTTGAATTCTCATGACCAGTTGTTATGCGGTAGTGCTTCCGGGGGGGCTCGCGAATGTGTGTGTCTGGGCTCGCCTCGCCAAGGTTCTCCTTTTATGGATTTCGCTAATCCGGGCCGTCGCCGCCCGCGGATACTGCTCGGCGAACCCAACCCTGGCGAACTCAGACATAGGCATCCCGCTAACCAAACCTTCCTGACTTTAGTATCTCAACCCGCTACCTTAGGCCTTATCAGCCTCGACCCTTTCAATTTTGCGAACCGAGCCCTTCTGGCTCTAACACCTCAACCTGTTACCTTAGGCCTTATCAGCCTCAACCTTTCCGATTTTGCGAACTAAGCCCTTCTGGCTCTAACACCTCAACCCGTTACCTTAGGCCTTATCAGCCTCAACCTTTCCGATTTTGCGAACCAAGCCCTTCTGGCTCTAACACCTCAACCTGTTACCTTAGGACCTTGACCCCTATTGCCAGCCTCTCCAGAGATCACCTGAACCCCCCGTCTAGGTGAGAGCCCGGGAGCGGAATCGATCTGGGGCATTCCAGCATCAATGTTTCCAACCTTGCCAGCCTCTCCAGAGATCAACCTGAACCCCCCGTCTAGGTGAGAGCCCGGGAGCGGAATCAATCTGGGGCATTCCAGCACCAATGTTTCCAGCCTTGCCAGCCTCTCCAGAGATCAACCAGAACCCCCTGTCTAGGTGAGAGCCCGGGAGCGGAATCGATCTGGGGCATCCCAGCACCAATGTTTCCAACCTTGCCAGCCTCCCCAGAGATCTACCTGAACCCCCCGTCTAGGTGAGAGCCCGGGAGCGGAATCGATCTGGGGCATTCCAGAACCAATGTTTCCAACCTTGCCAGCCTCTCCAGAGATCAACCTGAACCCCCCGTCTAGGTGAGAGCCTGGGAGCGGAATCGATCTGGGGCATTCCAGCACCAATGTTTCCAACCTTGCCAGCCTCTCCAGAGATCTACCTGAACCCCCCATCTAGGTGAGAGCCCGGGAGCGGAATCGATCTGGGGCATTCCAACACCAATGTTTCCAACCTTGCCAGCCTCTCCAGAGATCTACCTGAACCCCCCGTCTAGGTGAGAGCCCGAGAGCGGAATCGATCTGGGGCATTCCAGCACCGTCATACCCAACCTTCGTCACGTCGGCCCGGTAGTAGTTATAAGCATATACAAAAAGAAGGGAGTAAGACATCCGGTAAATAATATAATAAAGCCTTTAAGGGTAAAATCGTTTCAAATCATCCCCACTCCTGGCTCGGTCGAGGGGCACCCCCTCCACATCCTGAAGGTGATATCCCCCCGACTTGAGCACCCTGCTTACAATATATGGTCCCTCGCAGTTGGGGTTAAGCTTACCCACCGCGGCCCCTCTGCCGGCCGCATCGACCTTCTTTAGGACCAGGTCCCCTTTCTGAAAGTGCTTTATCCGGATATGTTTGTCAAAATATCGAGCCATCCGCCGCTTGACTTCTTCCTGCCTGATGGTGGCCAAGTCCCGGAGTTCTTCCACCAGGTCCAAAGATAGCCTCTACTCTGCATTGTTATCTTCCAGCCACTCTTCATCCCCCTCGCTCGCAGCGATCACCCGGGGGGTCTTTACCTCGAACTCTATGGGGAGAACGGCCTCGGACCCGTGAGAGAGCTTGAAGGGGGTCTCCCCGGTGGCGGTATTCGGAGTAGTCCTCATGGCCCAGAGGACGGAGGGTAGCTGTTCCACCCAATTTCCTCGAAGGTTCTCTACTTTCTTTTTTAGTAGGTTAACGATTATCTTGTTCGCCGCCTCCACTGCCCATTGCTCCTCGGGTGGTGGACCGAAGTGAACCTGAGGTCAATGCCGAGCTGAGTGCAGAAGCCAACAAACTCTTCACTCGCGAACTGCGGCCCATTGTCCGTCACTATAGCTAGAGGGAGTCCATGCCTGCAAATTATTTCCCCCCACACAAAATTCCTTACAACCTGAGAGGTTACCTTAGCAAGTGCTTTCACCTCTACCCACTTGGAGAAGTAGTCGATCATGACCAACAGGAAATTCCTCTGGCCGCTGGATTGGGGAAAGGGACCGACCAGGTCCAGCCCCCATATGGCGAAGGGCCAGGGAGCCGTGATGGTCCGGAGTCTTTGAGCTGGGAGGAGCTGGAGCGGAGCATAGAGCTGGCATTTCGGACACTTTCTTGCTAACTCTGCCGCATCCTTGCTGAGAGTGGGCCAGAAGCAGTGCGCTCAAGGCCTGAACAGTTCGATTCCGCTTGCCTACTCGTCCATCCGCCCTTTCGACGCAGCGCGCTCAAGGCCTGCCTAGTCTCCATCCCGCCAAGCGAAGCATTGCATAGCGGCATTGCATAGGAGTAGTTGATAGCTTTTATTTTATTTTCCAAAAGCCAACCCAACTCCCCCGCATTCCATCCGATTTAAGGACTTCAATCTCAAGTCCTTCCTCGAAACCTAACTCCACCTTACTGTGTTCCTCAAGAGACCGACACTCGGGGATTTTCCCCATTATTATTACTTGCGCGACCGGTGCACTTGCCGAATCATCGCATCAAGTTTTTGGCGCCGTTGCCGGGGAATACAGTCGTGTGAGTTTTCTGGAGAGGGAGAATTTGAGAGAAAAGCCTTCCATTTGTAAATTGCATCTTTTATTTTATTTTTGTTCTTTTTATTCTATTTTCTGTTCTAATTAGGTTGCTTTAGTAATTTTTGTTAGGTGTAGTATTTCGCACAATAGTGTTCTTCTTTTTGAATCGTTTTATCTTCGCACTATGTGGGCACATCTTAATTTCCGTTGCTGTTGGTGTGGAGCTACTTCCCACTCTAGTGATGAATGCCCTACGGAGAATAGTAGGCATAATTCTTATAGCCCAGCATATGGAGCACCGACTTCGTCTGGTACTCCATATGGTGCGCGTAAGTCTTATGGCTACTCTGCTGAGCCTTTACCGTCATACTTCTTTTCGGCTTCAGCACCCGCTGTGCCAAAGAAGCCTGCTAGGCAGTGCCGGTTTTGTCAGAGCACTGATCATGTCTTGAAGGACTGTGCCGAGTATTTTCGCCAATTGGACGAGGATGACGAGCCGGACATCCGGATCGTCCCAACTCCTAACTCTGGAGGCACACCTTCAACATCCGGTTATGTGTCTTTGTCACCTTCACATCTTGAAGGGTATGGCATGGATACGGTCACCGGATGTGTGGCTGATCTGGGCACCGACATTGCTGAGCCCATTCTCCCAGTGCATCCACCACCTCTAGTGGATTCGATTCTTTGTGAGGAATCGGTGCTCGACTTTTATCCGAACACTATTCCTCTCCCTGTTGTGCATACTACACTCGTCCCTGACGACATTGTTGATGATGTGTCGCAAGAGGAGGCGGTTGATCTTAGTATTGTGCCTACTCCTATGGAGGAGGACAACCTTCTAGGTGAAGAGGAGTTTTCCTCAGCACCAGTGGAGGAAGTCCAAATCCTAAGCTTGGCCACCGTTGATCCCGCCGAATCTTGTAGCATTGATGACAATGCAAACATTATTTTACTTCCCCAACCTAATGGGAGTGAGATCGGGACCACTCCCCCGATTTTTGATTATTTATGTCATTCTTCTCTTTTATTTCCTGACCCCCCTTCTTCATCTGAGCCTGTGCAGGTTGAGTCTTCACAGGTACATCAGGAGGACTTGGAGCATGATGCTCAAGTCAATGATGAGAGCATCCCCTCATGTGAGGAGGTTGATCCCCCCTCCGTAGAGGAAGCTCCACTCGTTGCCTTCTCCTCCTGCGGACCTGCTGTGGGCGATACCTTGCTGGGCAAGGATAGTTTTGGTGAGATGAGTGAGGACCAGGCCTCCTCCTCTTCTTACTTTCTTTTCCCGCTACCTGTGAGGAGCAGGTATTATTATTTAGGTAGAGGGGTGACTGCCTTATCTCCGTATCGGTACCAGCTACCGAAACGGATAATGGAGCAGTTACCTGTGCATTTTCTTTTTCATAGGCCCATTAGCTAGAACCGTTTTAATTTAGAATAAGTCGTGCTGGGATGACAATAACCCCAGTAGTTATCTTTCTTTTCTGCATTTTTATTTCATCTAATCATGTTTAGTTAGTAATATTTCTTTTCAGTTTTCTATTTTCTTTTGTTTTTGCGGAGCTGACCCCTGCAGGTACTTATTCTGGATGGCGGATGCTGCAGATCATTTTAGCTTACACGCCAATCTTCTGGTATGCTCACTTGCTGAGCATTGGGTACTCTCTTCCCCTAGCCTTTGCTGATTTTCATGTCATATATTATGCGGATTGTTTAGTTTAAGTCTAGGGGAGAGTAGTTTTGTTTACCCGCTCACGTGCACTATTGCACTGCATACTAGAAGATTTCATTTAAATTGTTGTTCATTTTCATTGCACACCACCGCACCCACTTGAGCACGTACTCGCCTGTATGCATGCTCTGTAGTGAATTTAATTCTTCTGCTTATGTGGGAAAGTCTAGGTGATGGCTTAGGACTATGTAGCAGAGTAAAATGTTGACTCCCGTAGTGCTCCTAGTCGAGTGCTCGGTTGCATAGAAATTTGTGTAGGTTAGATCTCTTTTTATACTATGGTTTTATATTTTTCTCTATTAGTGTAAATGTTGTTTATTCTACTCAAATGGTGAATCCGGTGTGAATCAAACGGTAGCGTAGGGATGTGTGTAAACGATCGCTAGACTCGTATTGCTTGAGTCGGGAGAAAGGAGAATCTTTCTCGGTGGCTAGAACTTGCCCCAAGCGATTCTTGAAGCATTGGCATAGGATAGTTCTAGTGCGTGAGAATGACGTAGGCCATTATTTTGGCTCGGTTGAACTTTTTATTTCATGCCTATCGTCTACCCTTGCTAGCCCCTTTGTGCCTACCATTTTCTTGATTCAGCTCCACATTTATCTCACCAAAGCCTAAAAGCCTAGCCTAGTCACACACCCAAATCTGAGCTTTAGTTGTAGTTTCATTTACATTTTGGGGGGTGTTGATTGTGGTGTCTATTATGTGAATCTGTGGTTGTGCTCATTTGAAAATTTTGCTGAAAGAAAAAAAAAAGACAAGAAAAAGAAAGATAGAAAGAAAAATGAAAAAAAAAGAGAAGAAAGAAAAATGAGTTTTATTGAAAAATCATGTAGAAAAATTAGGTATTGGGAGTAGGCGGTGCACACACCTAAGTGGCAAAAGTACAAGTCTGGGGGTGTGGTGCACCTGCATTCGATTTTGGTGCGCGGGTAGTTATTTTAAAAGCTCAATTGGGTTATGTGTTTTAAGCCATTTTGTTTATCATTGTTTACCTCACCGTAACCCAAGCCTCAATTAAAACCTGAAAGTCCTACCAACTCACGCTATGGACCAATCTAGTGTCGTGGAGAGGATGTGACCGGGTGAGCTTATGGTCACCGACACTGATGGATTTCAGTGGAGTTTGTCCGGCATCCCAATCTTGAGCAATGCTCATCTCAGCGTTTAGTTTACTTTCTCCGTATGCATGACCGAATGATTCACCGTAGTTCACCATTTTGAGTAGTTGTAATATGCTTTTACTCCTTTAGAAATATATAGACTGTTTATATAATCTCAAATCTTCTCTACTATTCTTCTTATGCACGTGAGCATGCGACTTCGCATGGTACTCTGTATTGTAGTTTTAAGCCATCTACTTTTCTTTCCCCGTTCGCATGGAATTTGTTTGCTCGGGACGCTCAAACAGGTAAGTCTGGGGGTGTGATGAGTCCTGATCATATACACTTTTATGGACTCATCTAGGCCTTTATTCAGTCTTTTCACCGCACTTTAGCCTTGTTATAGTTTATATTTGATATTCCATGCTAGGTGCACTTCTAGGCCCATTTTGGTGTGATTTCATGCTTTTCTTCATTAGTAGTTTTCATGCTCCGTTAGGTGCCACTTTCAGTGGCTAGATTCGTGGTTGTGCTGGAATAGGAGTCGTGCAGGTGTTCCCGGTGCAATTCTGCACAGGAACACTGCGCACGATCACCGGTTCTATTGTGCACGACCACTGGTCGTGCGCCACTGATCGTGTGCACTTAACCCTTTTTTCATGAGTTCTGTTTGGTGCAGTGCGCACGACCATCTACGATAGTGCGCACGACCACCGGTCGTGCGCCACTGTTCGTGCCCACTTTTCATTAATTTTATGAGTTCTGTCTCGACCAGTGCGCACGACCACCGACGATAGTGCGCACGACCACCGGTCGTGCGCCACTGGTCGTGCGAACATTATATTTTATAAATTTCTTCTCTTGCAGGCTCCGTCCAGTCAGGCGCACGATCACAGGATTCTAGTGCGCACGACCACTGGTCGTGCGCCAATGACCGTGCGCACTGTTTACTCCAGCGCCTATAAAATGACCTGCTCGCGAATTAGGTCGGGGATCCGAATTTTTCCGCCGTTTCTTGCGCAGTTCCGCCCAGTTTCGCCCCTCCATCGTCGCCCACCATCTAGAGGTGCTCCGGGCTTGTTCTTCACGCCAATCTTGAGCCAGAGTTTCCACTCGGCCTCCTCCTTCATCCAAGAGCTCCAAAGGAAGACCTAGCCGCCATTGCCATCGAGCAAGAGGAAGTTTGCAACCTCTACCGGATCGTGACACGAAGAAGACGGGTCCATTGGGAGGTGTGACAGCCCTTCTCTACCCCGGACGTAGTTGCGGACCGAGCTTGGACGCGGATTGACAACCCGGCGATTCCAACCGTGAATCTACAACGAGACTTCGGATTCGGTCGATTTCTTGCCTTATTCTTCTCTTATTGATGTGTATATGTTTTAGATCTCATTATTATGATGAAGTGGCACTTAAACTAGTTGTATTTCTATTTATTTCATGTCTATGTGAAATATTTGTTGTTTGAGTTGCTTGAGGTGCGCCCCATTCCATCCTCCATCCCGCCGTCACGTCCGGTGCCGCACTAGCAATTGCTAGTGGCGTGCATGTCGAAGAGGTGCTTGCGACCCTCATTCGTATGCCTACTCTTCCATCCGCCTAGCGAAGCGAGGCATAGCGGCCCGTGTATTCCATCCCGCCTAACGAAGCAGTGCGCTCAAGTCCTGCACAGTTCGATTCTGCTTGCCTACTCGTCCATCCGCCCTTTCGACGCAGCGCGCTCAAGGCCTGCCTAGTCTCCATCCCGCCAAGCGAAGCATTGCATAGCGGCATTGCATAGGAGTAGTTGATAGCTTTTATTTTATTTTCCAAAAGCCAACCCAACTCCCCCGCATTCCATCCAATTTAAGGACTTCAATCTCAAGTCCTTCCTCGAAACCTAACTCCACCTTACTGTGTTCCTCAAGAGACCGACACTCAGGGATTTTCCCCATTATTATTACTTGCGCGACCGGTGCACTTGCCGAATCATCGCATCAACCTCCTTCGGATTTCTCGGCGACCCCAACTCCATCACCGCCTTAACTTTGTCCGGGTTAGGTTCCACTCCCGCGGGGGTGAGCAAGTGGCCCAGGAACTTCCCCCGGCTCGCCTCGAAGATGCACTTCGAGGGGTTGAGTTTCATCTTGTACCGCCGCAGGGTCCCGAATGTCTCTTCGAGGTCTCGGAGGTGAGATCCGAGATCCCGACTTTTCACCATGAGGTCATCTACATAAACCTCTAAGTTCCTTCCCTTCTGCTCGCGGAAGACTCTGTCCATCATCCTTTGGTATGTGGCACCTGCATTCTTGAGCCCGAACAGCATCATTTTATAACAGTAGCATCCATCCCCCGTGATGAAGGAGACATCTTTGATGTCTGGGGGATGCATGCGGATTTGATGGTAACCTGAAAAAGCATCTAAAAAAGACATTATAGGAAAACCGACGGCTGAGTCAACCAGCGCGTCGATTCTAGGCAGGGGGTAACAATCCTTAGGGCATGATTTATTAAGCAAGGAAAAGTCGATACACATCCTCCACTTACCTCCCCCTTTTTTCACCATAACGACGTTGGAGACCCAGCCTGGATACTGGATCTCCGATACAAAGCCCGCCTGCAGGAGCTTGCCCACCTCCTCGCGGATGGGCCCTTCCAGCTTGTCTGCGACGACCCTCCTCTTCTGGCAGATGGGGCGGGCGTCGGGGTCGAGGTTGAGGCGATGGCAAGCCACATCCGCATCGATCCCGGGCATTTCTGCGGCGCTCCAGGCGAAGACGTCCACATTCTTCTGTACGCAAGCCAGAATCTCCGCTTGATCTTCCGGGCCGAGTTCTCCGCTGACTCGGACTTTTTCCACCACCCCCAGCCGGGTGGTGACCTCGAGTTCCACGACCTTGTCCACAGCCTCCAACCGGGACTGCTCTCCCCAAGCCCTCTCCTCTTCGGCACAAGTGGGAGCCTGGGTTTCCTTCTCGACTTCTTTCTCTACCACCATCAGCTCTTCCGCCCCTCCCTCCTGGGCTTTCCCTTCTTCTTCCTTTCCTTCCGTCCGGGGTACCTCAGCTACCCCTTCCTGGGCATGGACTTCATCTCCCTCCATCTTCTCCTCGGCTACCTCCATACTTCCGGCTTCGGCCGCCTCCTCCATCATCCTATCCCACTCCTCAGCTTCTCCCATCCAGGAGATGGTGTTGACAGCCGTTACGTAGCACTGTCTCGCCACCTTGGGATCCCCCCTGATCCGCACCTGAACCCCTCCGTCGTTGAATTTAAGGCATTGATGAAAGGTGGAAGGGACACAGCGGAACGCGCTGATGAGTGGCCGTCCGAAGATAGCGTTGTAACTGCTTGGGGCGTCCACTATGACAAAATGACAGTTCCGGGACTGCCCACCCAGGGTCACATGAAGCCCTACTCCCCCTTCTACTTCCTTCCTCTCCCCCGAGAATCCGAACAGAGGGCCATCTGAGGCCAACACCCTCCTGGGCTCCACCTCCATCTTGTCGAACGCCTTCTTGAAGATGACGTTGACCGAACTTCCGTTGTCCACTAGGATCCGGGAGACGGCGAAGTTCTCGATCGCCTTCTGAATAACCAGCGCGTCGCAGAACGGGTCCTCATAGCCCGGCATGTCTTTCTGGGTGAAAACGATTTTTTTGGCCGGGGGTGGAGCGGTGGATGTCGAAGCCACGCTTCGGCGGTAGATGGTATGGAAGCTAGACTTGCGGGTCGCCTCCACCCCTAACCCCCCATGGATCACCCCGATCCCTCCCCTACTTCCCATATCGGTTCTATCCTCACACCTTTCCTCATCCTCCTCTCGAGGTTCAACCTCCACGATCCTTACTGGCTGCTGCTGTGGTGGTGCGGGCGCTCTGCCCCTCTTCACTTCTAGGAACTCCGGACAGGTGTCCGTCGAGTGACCTTCCACATCATGGAAGATACAATATGGCAACGCCACTTCCCTTGCCTCGGCCTCTGCCACCCTATTCCTTCTCCTCCTAGCGGCTGCCGTTTCCGCCTCTCCTCCCCTTCCCCTTCCTCTTCCTCTTCCTCGTCCAATCGACATGGCCTGTTGGGGAGGGGGAGGCATTTGCATCGGACCTTGCCTCCACCCTAACTGGGGGGGGCCTCCATTGACCTCCGACATGGTTACCCCTTCCTGGGCCGTAACCCCTTCCCTGCCCTTGCATTCCTCCACCTTGCGGCCTCCATTCCCCCTCCGGGGCCCGGGGCTCTTCCCTTCTCCTGACCTCCTGCTGCCTCACCTCCGGCTCACTGAGCTTTGCTAGCCTCTTGGTGAGCTCCGGATTGGCTTCCTCACTTGCGACTTCCTCCGACACCCTCTCCATCAGTTCTTCAAAGGAGACGTGGGCTTTTCTCTTCAACGCCATCTTGAAGAAACTCTCTTTCAACCCGACTGTGAAGGCGAGTTGGAGTGCAAACCCAGGCATTCACTGAGTGAGCTGTACTTCCTCCTGGAACCGATCGGCATACTGAGCCAGCGACTCCCTGGGTCCCTGCTTCACTGCGAAGAGGGAATCAGCTTCCTTCTTCCTCTTTTTTGAGGTCGAGAACCTCAGCAAAAAACTTGCGGCGCAAATCCTCGAACAAGTAGATTGACCCTGCAGGGAGATGATGGAACCAGTCCCTGGCCTTCTCCTTGAGGGTGACGGAAAAGAGCCGACACTTGAAGGCATCTGACATCGGCCTGATGGAGACCGAGTCTTCGAAACTCTGCAGGTGCTGGACAGGGTCATCTCTACCGTTGTTGTACACCCGGAACCATTCTCCAAATCCCCCAGGGACGGGTGCGGAAAGCACCAGCTCGCAAAAGGGGCTTCCCCCTCCTGTCACTCTTCCTGGCTCCACTCGTTGCCCGAGCTCGCTCGCCAAACTTGAGCTCGCCGGGACTGTGCTCGCGAGGGCGGTGCTCGCCTGAACCACCCCGACAGTCACCGCTTCCTCTTGGCGCGCGCTC
Organism: Dactylorhiza incarnata; assembly: GCA_033032865.1. NCBI lineage: Eukaryota > Viridiplantae > Streptophyta > Magnoliopsida > Asparagales > Orchidaceae > Dactylorhiza > Dactylorhiza incarnata. The sequence continues at coordinate 19,505,027 of JAWHQI010000006.1, read as the reverse complement.
TCCTGCATCGCGCTCGCTGGGACGGAGCTCGCCAGCACTGAGCTTGCAGGCACGGAGCCCGCCGGACTGGCGAACAACACTCGCCCTTCCTGGCTCTGACCTAAACCAACGGCAACTTCCTTTCCAGCCCTTCCCCCTGGTGCCTTCTCGCTGACTGCTGTTGGGGGAGGGGTCGCCTGAGGTGCTGGGGTCGCAAACTCACTTCGCAGAGCTGTGACCGTGAACCCCAAGGTGTCGAGCACCTCCTTTCTGAAATCCGCGAGCATCCTAGCCATCGCCTCCTGAGGAGTCTCGCCGAACTCCTCGCCCTGCTCCTCATCTCCCGCCATAACCCTTCTCTGGAACTTTCTTGAACCAGCCACGCTCCACGCTCACCGCACCAAAATGTTGAAACCGATTTCTCGGTCTCTTGTGGAGCTCGGGGCCCTCAACGGATTGAGGGGCAACTAGCCCTTACCGGTCCCTCGGAAGAGATAGACAGATAACCCGGACAAAGAACAAAGACCCTGGTCTCAGCAAGGAGGTCCCTCCACTAACCCGGAAGATCGTTGAGCGCTTCCCCTCCCAAGCCAAAGCTAAGACTCTGGCACCTTGGAGAGCTAGAGAGCCCAAACCAAAGCGACCTATGGAGAGAAGAAGGCTCAAAGATTCTGAAACCAGTCCTCTTCCAAGGTGCCCCTTAAGGTCTATTTATAGATTTTGGTTTTGTGGTCTGTCAATAGCCAACTCCCGCTGTCCCTTCTTACTATCCGCACCCCAAATTGGTCTGCTAACAGCCAAACTCCGCTGTTCGGAGGGGCTACCCGCAGACCACCAGGGGTTTTTTGGTAAAGGACCACCCCAGGCGCCGGCGAACCAGAGACCCCTGACCTGTTCAGCGAACACGAGGCTCGCCAAAGCCGTCTAGCGAACTCCTCCTACCGGCTGGCTCGCCTGCCTCTACGGCTCGCCTGCCGAACCGCTCCTTAGCGGGCCGAGCTCGCCAAAATGGCTAACTGTACCCCAGAAATGGCTATTTGTACCCCAAGGTCCCGGGCCTTCCTAGCGAACTCCTTCGACCGGCTGGCTCGCCTGCCTCTAGGGCCTCTCGCTCTTCTTGGGCTCGCCCCGCCTGGCTCGCCCATCCTTGACTCGCTCCCTTGGGTATGCGAACCAGGGATCCTTCCAGGCGAACATCGGGGTTGTACAGGCCTCTATCGCTTCGTCAGCTGCAATTTGAGCCTCTATCCGGTGGATGAGGTCGGGATAGCTTGGGACGGTTTCCCTCATCAGAGTTGAGTAGAAACTGCTGGGTCGGAGTCCGCCAAGGAAAACCCCTCGTAAGAGCTCCGGGTCTACCCCGGGGATTTGTCGAGCCTCGGTGGTGAATCGGTGGAAGAAGTCCTTAAGTATTTCTCCTTCGTTCTGACGTATTCCGGAAAGGTGGGAGGGATCCCGGACGACTCTTCTGTTTGTCACAAACTGTTCGACAAACACTTGGGTCAGCTTGACGAAGCTGTTGATCACCCCCTCTTTAAGCGAGTGGAACCACGTCTGGGCCTGTCCCTTGAGCGTCGCTGGGAAGACTTGGCACATGAGTTGATCACTAGCGTTGTAGATGCGCATTACAGTTGCGAAGTGGTTGATGTGTTCGAGGGGGTCGTTGGTCCCGTCAAAGGTTTCCACGCTGGGCAGCTTGAACCCATGTGGGACTGGGTAAGCTAGTATCTGGGGAGTCAACGGGGATCCACGTCCGAGTGCCCCCCGAGCATTGGCGGAGGGCCGCCCCAGTTGTCTGCATTCTTCTGCTACCACCTCACGGATTTCCTCCCGTGTGATTCTCCTCATCTCCTGATCTGGGACTGTAGCTGCCGAATGGTGGCGGTCAAGCGGATGGGCGGAACTAGCGGTGTCGGACTGCCCATCTCTCGCAGTGTAATGTACGTCAGTGGTGTGTCCGCCGCGGAGTTTGCTCTCTGCCAGAGGTGGTATGTCATTCGGTTGTGGAGGGGGATTGGGAGCACGCGGTGCTGCGGCGTTCCTGAGGAGCAGGAGCATCTCGGTTTGGAATTCTTCCAGTCGGTTCATCCGCTCCTCCATGGCCGCCATAGGCGTGGCGACCACTTCTTCAGCGGGGGCCATGTTGACGCCTGAGAGCGAGGGCGCAGATCCCGGCCGCCCTTCGTGAGCGGGCTCTTCGGTCGTACGAGCAGCCTTTCTTGCCATTTCCGTCGGTCGAGTATCATTGTGTTGGGATACTGTCTTCTGAATTCTAGAGCTTTTGGGAACGGTTCCCACAGACGGCGCCAAACTGTTGCGGGTCGCACACGGCTCTTCCGCGGTCCGGTCTAAATCGACCGCCTTAGCTCGGGAGTCGAGCCGGTGCGCGCAAACAGTCAATGTAGACGGCAATTGACAAGGAGACTTTTTACCGTGGAAAACCCCATGGCGGGGTGAAAAACCACGTTGTCGGGACGGTGCCGACCGAACTTCACTATCTTCCCGGGAGGTTACAGCTTTCGGAGAAGGAGAGGGCGACAGGTCGCGCCTCTTTACAATTTTGAGTGAGAGAGATGCTCGGAGGGTGACAGGCCACATCTCACGATGCTGAGTGACTCGGGAAAATATTCTAAGTGTTGGACCCTTCGGTTGTAGAATTGTGCTTTTGGATGATGACCGCTTCACTGACGCTCCGAGCTTTGCCTTGTTCAGGGGTCTCGCTGCACGTTGGGAGAGCGTGTATGCTGGAGTCAAGTGCGTTCGTCGGAGGCGAACGGACAACGCTCGTTTTAGCGGAACGGACGGCGCTCACTTCGGCGGAACGGTCGGAGTCCGTTGGAGGATTTTCCGGAGGCAGAGTTCCTTCAGAGAGAGAGAAATCCGATCCCCAAATGAAGACCCCTGGGGTCCTATTTATAGAATTCGGAGGTGGTTATGGTAGTTATGGTGTGCGGTTAGCATTTTTAAATAAATAAGTAATTAAATAAATATAAAAAGAGGATGATCGGACGGCCCATACTCGATCCTTTCATGACCGGGCGGTTTGGTAACCGCCGGGCGGCGATTTCGCCGGAGCGGCGGCGCCGGCCACCGCCGGAACCCCAAAAATGGGCGGCGGTGGTGGCGGCCTTCTTCCTCGCGGGGGAGAAGGGCCGGCCACCGCCTTCCCTCAAGGAGGGAGGGGCGGCCGGACTCCTCCCTCGAAGAGGGAGGGGCGGCCGGCCCTTCCCAAGGAAGGGGCGGCCGACCCCTTCCAAGGGAGGGGGCGGCCGAGGCCGGCCCCTTCAAGGAAGGGGCGGCCGACCGGGTCGACCCCCTCCAAGGAGGGGGCGTCCATGGCCGACCCCCTCCATGGAGGGGACGGCCGGTCCCCTCAAGGGAGGGGGCGGCCGGCCCCCTCAAGGGAGGGGGCGGCCGAGGCCTGCCCCTCCAAGGAAGGGGCGGCCGGCCGTGCCGACCCCTCCAAGGAGGGGGCGACCATGGCCGACCCCCTCCATGGACGGGGCGGCCGGTCCCCTCGAAGGAGGGGTCGGCCAAGGCCGGCAGACCCCCTTAAAGGAGGGGGCGGCGGCCGGCGGCGACCCCCTCTCGAGAGAGAAGGGGCGGCGGTTAGCCTGAATTAGGCTCGACGGTTACGCCGAGCGGGCGGTTACGCCGAGCGGGCGGTTACGCCGAGCGGGCGGTTACGCCGAGCGGGCGGTTACGCCGAGCGGGCGGTTACGCCGAGCGGGCGGTTACGCCGAGCGGGCGGTTACGTCGTTTGCCTGCCACATAGGAGATAGTTTGGTAGTGGTTTGACCGGTCATGATGGAGAAAGTGGGGTTAGTGAGGGTTTGGAAAACCGCCCACTAACCGCCCGAACCCGGGCTATAAATACGAGTACATATCAAGTGCGAATAGATATCATTGCCCTATTATTATTATTAGGAGATTAATATGCGCACCCCTTAATTGGATATAAGTAACTCTTTGATATACGCAGCCCCTAAACCGCTACTTGTACACCATATTATTATTCTAGCACAAATTAAATAAAAAATTCATTTAGAGTTCTAAATTTAAACTGCACATGCTTGTAATAAAAAATCCATTCGTAGCCCAAAGCCCTAAATCCTTCTTCAATTTCCCTTTAACCTGCATGGATTTTTTTTGTTAAAACATTAGGTTCATATAGCGTTCTTTAAATAACAAATTAAGTTAGCATAATTCATACCATAAATACTGTAATAGTTGCAAAAACAATGCATCCAAAAAATATTGGCCCAAAAAGTTGCATCCAAAAAATTTACCCACAAAAAAAATCTAAGTTTTATTTTTATATCTTCACAATTATATAATGCCCCTTTGTTATTCTATATTCTCAACCTTTTACATTTGGTTGAGAAGAACTTTAAAAACCACAAAAAAAATGAGAAGATTAACCTTGAAAGCAAAGAAAATAGAAAACCCTAAAAGCATTTTTTTTGCTCAAAGGAGATGGACAAAAAACCCTAACAAAATGAGAAGATGAACAATTTTTGCTCATTCTCCGGCGTTGGCGGAGAAAGGAGATTGAAAAATGACCTCGGACGAGATATCTCCGGCGTTGGCGGCGAAATGGGGAGCGGGCGAAGCACCTCTAACAGGCTCGGGCAAAATTACGGCAAAGCAGCGAGGTTCTCGGTGGAAAAGAAGAAGAACGTCTGTATTGGGAAAAATAAAGGGGTAGGGTATTCTATTTCTATTTTTTAAATTTAAAATATGATCTGTGAATAGACAATTTTGGTGTGGCCTATATCAATCGCCTATTATTATTATTTTCCAGTGTGTTCTGTTCCAAAAATCTAACGGCACACATTTTTGCCCGACAAAACCAGTACAAGAAACTCATCAATTCCCGTACCAATTTGAGAAGCCGTGGTATGCTTAAAGAACCCACCATCTTAGCTCAACTGATCCAAACCTACGCGCGATCAGGGAAGCTCCAAAAGGGCAAGCAGCTCCATGCCCGCCTCCTCACGTCGGCCGGCTGGCCCGCCACCACCTTCGTCGCCAACCATCTCCTCAACATGTACTCCAAGTGCGGCGATCTCCCACACGCCATCTCCCTGTTCGACGTAATGCCGCACAGAAATCTCGTCACCTGGACAGCAATGATCACCGGATTCTCCCACAACGCCAGGTTTTTCGACGCACTCACAACCTTCTTCTCCATGCACGCCGCCGGCATTCAACCAAACCAGTTCGCCTTGTCCAGCGCCGTCCAAGCCTCCACAGCTCTCCACTCTCTGCCGTTCGGGAGGCAGCTGCACTCACTTAGCCTGAAGCTGGGATTCCACACCGAGCTCTTTGTCGGCAGTAACCTCGCCGACATGTACTCCAAATGTGACTCCCTGGCTGCTGCCCGCATGATTTTCGACGAGCTTTCGGACAAGGATGAGGTTTCCTGGACCGCCATGATTGATGGGTATGCGAAGAACGGCGATTTCGAGAATGCTTTGGTGGTGTTTCGCGACGTCCTTCATGACGACACCGTCGCAGTCGATCAGCATCTCATTTGCAGCGCTGTCAGCGCTTCTTCGGGGCTGAATGGTGGGAACATCGGCCAATCACTTCATGGCTACGCAGTGAAATCTGGCTTTTCCGCAGACGACGCCGTCATCAATTCACTCACAGACATGTACTCTAAAACTGGAGACATGGGGAGCGCAGTAGCACTTGTCAACGCCTCTTCTAATGGCTGTAATGTCGTGTCCTGCAGCTCGTTGATCCACGGCTATGTCGAAATGAATCAGATAGAGGAAGCCATTACCGTATTCGTTAAATCAAACAGGCGAGGAATCAGCCCTAACGAGTTCACCTTCTCGAGCTTGATCAAAGGTTGTGCCGGCGGCGCCGTCCTGGAGCAAGGCATCCAGTTCCATTCTCAGGTGATCAAAACCAGCTTCATTCTCGACCCCTTTGTCTGCGCTGTTCTAGTTGATATGTACGGAAAATGCGGACTTATCTCCTCTTCGACTCAAATCTTTGAAGAAACACAAAGCCCGACGAACATCACCTGGAATTCCATCGTCGGCGTCCTGGCACAGCACGGCTGCGGCCAGAAGGCCGTAGAGGCATTTCATCAAATGGTTGGAAGACATGTGGAGCCCAACCACGTAACGTTCGTTAGCCTTCTCGTGGCCTGCAGCCACTCCGGGCTTGTAGAACAGGGGCTTCAATTCTTCAACTCGATGCACGAGAAGTTCGGCGTCGAGCCAAGAGACGAGCACTACTCATGCGTCATCGATATGCTCGGCCGGGCGGGACGGCTCAGGGAAGCCGAAGAATTCATCGGCCGGATGCCTGCCGAGCCCAACGCCTTCGCCTGGTGCTCTCTGCTCGGCGCCTGCAGGACGCACGGGCACAAAGCCCTTGGCGAACTGGCAGCGGAGAAGCTGATGAAAATAGAGCCGGATAACACCGGAACCCACGTCCTGCTGTCGACCATCTACGCCGGCGTGGGTCAGTGGGATGACGTGAAGGCCGTGAGGAGACTGATCAGGGATAGCGGGATGAAGAAGCTCCCGGGGATGAGCTGGGTTGAGGTGGAGAAGAAGACGCATGTGTTCGCTGCCGACGATTGCTCGCATCCAAGGAAGGATGAGATATACGAGAAGATGGAGGAGCTATGGGCGCGGATAAGAGAAGCAGGGTACGTTCCGTACACAGGGGCGGTTGCGAGCAATGTGGAGGAGAGGGAGAAGGAGAGGATTTTGAAGCATCACAGCGAGAGAATCGCGGTGGCGTTCGCGCTTATAAGTTCTTCGGCGGGGAAGCCGATCATTGTGATGAAGAATCTGAGGGTTTGCGTGGACTGCCATGCCGCCCTTAAGCTTATCGCGAAGATCGAGGAGAGGGCGATTGTTGTTAGGGATAATGCTCGGTTTCACCATTTTCAGGACGGGGAATGCTCCTGCCGGGATTATTGGTGATTTCTAATTAAAAACTTATGACAGTCTTACCTCTTTTTCTTTTAAACTCTGTCGGGTTTATTTATTCAATACAATTGTCCTGTAATTCTACATATTTTACTGAAATTTCAAATGAAAACTTATAGCTCATTTACAAGATTAGCTTGAATTTACCTATTATATTTTTATTATATTTGAATTTGACGTGGAATTTTTTTGGGCGATGTTACGTGCACATCAGTTTTGGCTGTGTGCACACCATAGTCACAAAATAAACATCATTGTTTTTATTTTCCAACCCCACCCACCATAAACCTATGTGCACACCCAGCCCGTACTCTCGCCTCTTTTCCAACTCATCTACCGGAGCAGGAAGATTGAGGTTAAGCGGCACAGAAACATCCACCGTCGCCACACTCAACGGATTATGTACCTCGACTGCCTATTGGGCGGAGGCGCCGGTGTTGAAGACGGTGTTTTGGCTGCAACAACTTTTACTCCGCTTGTGGTTGGCACGGTGACCTCCAAGAGCGTGGTATGAGTGGAAGCTCTTTTGTAGATTATGCATTGAAATCTACTTCCCATAACGTTGAATCCATTGAAGGACGGGTCATTGTTGCAAAACAACAGTCTCTTCTTTTGAAGTAAAGCAGAAATTGTGATCTTAGTCATGGACTCACACAGAGTCGTCTTCCTCCTCCGCATCCAAAACCCAGGAATTCTTATCGGAGAACTCGTTGATGACGCGGGAAAGCATCACGAGGTTGATTGCAACCGCCACCGTGACTGGGAGTTCCACGGCCACCGTGAATGGGAGTTCCACCGCCACCATGAATGGGAAATCCAGCGCCACCACGGTTTTTGGTCAAAGTTGCAGCAATGGAGATTCATGGTCAAAGCTTTCTAGGGCCAGCTCCTCTAGGCAAAATCCATAAGTGGTGTGCATGTAAGATTTTGGGTGTGCACATAGTAGTGGTGTGCACAAAGCCAAAAATGATGTGCATGTAATATCGCCCATTTTTTTAGGCGATTGTTATTAGCACTGTAGGCTTGGCTTGTCTTCTTTTCTTCCTCAATTAAATGCTCACACTGCAGTTCATCGTCTTTCCTCCCCACCCCTTCTCTCCTCGTGGACCTTCGCTCATCCCCGGCCTCCGACGCACTCAACCTAGGGTGTCAAGGACAGATCAAGAGAAGCACAAATTGGGCAAAGTTAACATTTGCGTCGAATAGAAATCGACGCAACATCGAGTTAGTGTCGACGCTACTCTGACTAGAAGTCCAAGTGGTCCAACCCTTCTGTCGAAGTAATTCAAGTAGACGTTACGTCGAATAGATATAGACGTACAGGTCATGGACCTGTCGAAGTACCTCGAGAAGTCGACGCAGCTTCTACTTCAACTCAACACAGAAGGAAGTATCTGTCGAAGCCATCTAAAGTCGACGCAACGTGGACTTCATCTCGACGCAAATAATGAAGTTCAGAGTCATACCTTCAACTCGACGGTTACGTCTATAAGATATCGACGCAACATCGACAATCAGACTTCAAGTCCTCTTTCCCTCTACGCTTACCTAGCAGTGTGCTAGACTCGGCAAACTCCGCCAATGTATCCTCCCCGCAAGCCTTACAACGCGGACCCGCAAGTCCCTGCAGCCTAGACCCGCAAGCCCCTTCACTGCACCCGAGCCCGCAAGCTCGATACTCATGCGCTCAAGCAATACACAGCATAGACCCACAAGTTTTGCCTCTTGGACCCGCAAGTCCCTGCAGTCTAGGCCCGCAAGCCTTTCACTGCACCCGAGCCCGCAAGCTCGACACGTTTAGACCCGCAAGTCCTCTGCCCTAGCCCCCAAGCCTCACAGATCTCAAGCCCTCAAGCTTGATACTTAGATCTGAAAACAGATCTTACAGTTTTGGCCCGCAAGCCTTTACAAGAAAGATATACAATATAAATTCTTCTGCCTGATGGAGATCGACTTCTTGTCTTGAAGAAGATGCTTTAGATGCAGGCATTGGTAGCACAGATCTTCTTCAATCCTTCTCCTTTAGCCTTATGTTTATTGGCTTCTGGACTTGGATGATACTTAACAGTCGATGTGGCTTGACTACAACTTTAAAGAACACTGGATAAGCATTTTTGTTCTCCTCTTCTTATTCCTGATTCTTCTCCGCAGCTTTTACTGTTATATTGCTCGGCGGGATTCTTTTTCGTTTCTTCGTTCTCCTCTTTTTTAGGGCATCAATGTTCCCTTTTATAGGACGGAGGGGCCGCTTAATAGTCTCCTATGATGTCCTTCTCTGACAGATGCCCATAACTTAAGAGCATGCGCTGATTGGACAATCAGGCGGGGACATTAAATGCTGACAACGCGTTTGGCAATTTTTGAATCTATCTCGACGATATTTCCATGGTTACGACGACATGGACAATATCTCGACGATAGGACTTGTCGTTGTCTTGAACTAGGACAGATCTTCAAATTCCTTCCCTCTTCTTCAGATAGAGATATCTTGACGACACGTGACATCCCTTCTGCACTTGCACTTAAGACGACATTATGTCATCTAACTGATGTCGATGTAATCCTCTTGATTGCTTGATATCGTTGTGACCACCTTACCTTGTCGACGACATAATAAATATCATGTCGACAGACCATTCTTCAGCAACTGCCCATCTTCATTTGACCTTCTTTAGTCTTCTCGACGTCAAGGTTTCTTTACGACGATATCGTCGACATCAGTCTTACTTATCCTTTACAACGACAAGGCTTCTTTTACGACGATATCGTTGACATTAGTCTTGTGTTTGTGCTCGAGTCTTCTTCTTCATCTCGGCTTTCTGATATCATTGTGAGGTGATGTAGTTTTGATGTCACAACAATATTATCATACTCATGCTGTCTCGACGATAACCGATATGATCACTCTGCTTTGCTCTGCATATCATTTCAATGACATGCATACACTTGTTGACGATATGTCCAGTCTTTTTCGATGATATTGTACTTAGGCAAGTTATTGAAGTACTGGACATATTGCCTGATCTCTGCAAGCATGAACTAGATATAACATTAAATACACCTTGTACTTATCATTGAGCTGAGCACTTCTTCAAATCAGGGATACTGCTGGGCACTGTTCTCAACAAAAAGGAAACCTTTTCAGTTATCATTTTGGACCCTCTCTCATGGCCCACAATACTAAAGAACGTTCTCCAACGTCTCCTTAATTGCCTCAAATAGAAAGAAGAATTAAAGGAGGACAGAAAAAACTTTCTTGGAAACAAGCTTTCTTGGAAACAAGCTTACAGTTGGTGGACGGTCATGAATTAAAGAAGGAAAGGAAAAGAATTTGTCCAAGGCAAAATACCTTTTCAGGACATACTAGAAAAGGAAATTAATTCAAATTAAAGAAGGACAATAAAAGGCAGAAGCAAAAAAAAGAGAAACATAGAGCATTCATCACAAGCGGCTAAACTTTTTCAATTATGGCTTCCTCTTCTTCTTCTTCCTCCAGGAACCCTAATAGAGAAAACACAGAGAAGAAAGAACAACTACTCTCCCTCTCTTAGAACAGAACAACAGAAGGCTGCTCATCATCAATATCATATAGGGGCCAAAACGAAGAGAAAGGATCTGACCATCTTAGCTCCTGCAAATCATCACAATCATAAGCAGGAGTTCATCATCCGCATATCTAGTGAAAAGAATAAAGAAGTTGTTCCTAATACAGGCTTCATAAGAATTCTGAAAACAGAATTCTTCTTCCTCCCTCTTCTTATTTTTCCTTCTCATACCCAACAGTAAAAAAGTTTTTAGAATCCCTCTTCCAAAGGATTCAGTGGTTCAACATCTGCTTATCAAAAGATCTAGTTGGTTCAAGATCTCCTTATCAAAAGATTTGGTTGGTTCATGATCTCCTTATCAAAAGATCAGTGGTTCTGAGAGTCTCCTTATCAAAAGACTCAGGCACATGTGGTGCATTCCTACCAGGTGGTAGAAGAGAGGACTACCCACATTTTAGGGAACCTCTATAAAATCTCTGTGTCTTCTGGTTGTGAAATTTCTATGTTGTCCACTTCTTTTACTGTTTTCCTGCTTTAAATTTCAGCACTTATTTTATTCTGTGTGAGGAATTGTTGCGCATAATACTTAGTGTTTTATTGTATTTGCACAAATATGATAGAAATAATTTTAAATCTCTATTCAACACCCCCCCCCCCCCCCTCTAGAGTATTCTCAGAGGCACACAGTGCACTTTCAGATCTTGTGTGAGTGACCGGGTGTCGAAATACCTTTAGAAAGCTTAAGTTGAACATCAGAATTTGACATGGAAATCGAAGTGATCAACGAAAAGCAGAGTCCATGGTTAGACCCAAAATGTCAAAATAACTAAGAATCAACATATTGCTTGTTAAAAACGATGCTCGTGTGAAAAAATTATAAATTTGGCAAAAATCGTTGAAAATTTGGGAAATCCGAGACCAAAATTTGGTACAGAACATCAAAAAAACCCAAGATGGATATTTTTGAGGAATTATGGGGAGTTTGGGGTCCCAAAAGGCAAAAGGGGTGCAACCGCCTCAACAACAACGCTTGACTGATGTAGTAGTTGTCTGCCATGCGGCTGCCTATGCAGCCACACACTGCATGCTAAGCCCACACATACGTGTGCTTGCAACATGGGGCACTGATGCAGGCCACGTGGTGCACGCATGGGCCCCGTGGCGCACATCTTACATTTCCCTGGTCTTTTCAAGTTTTTTTGCCTTTTATGGGAGTTCTAGAAGCCCGATTTCAATGTTTATAGGCGTTAAAAAGTGTATTATTAATATGAAGGTAATGGAACTTTCCATTCATTCAGATTCTTTTCCATTCTCTCTGAAACATAAAGAAAACGAGGAAGATGAGAGAAGAGGTATCAGAACTCTGCCAAACCTCGAGGAAATGTCGAAAGAAGTTCCAAATAAAATTTTTGGCCTCAAGGTGGTTGAAGCTTTTCGGGAGCGGCAAAAATTACACCAAAATACAGTTTTTCTGTCAATGCACTGCCAGTGTTTTTGTCCACCAAAGTGTCAATGTACTACTGCGATGTCGGAGTGCTGTCGAAGTACTATTATACCTCAGAAGGGTGGATGTAATACCGTCGAAGTGCCAATTTGCCAAAAAGAGGTTCAGAGCTCCATTTCAGGATCGCGTGACCAAACCAAGTGTAAAATAATTCATTATTTATGTTTCAACACTACTTTTTATATTTCAATGCTTTCTGTTGGGAAAAATCTTTTTTTATTTGATGGTACAAAATCGTATATGATTGATGATAGGAAAGCTTACACATATAAAGTTGTATTATCTAGTTTAGAAAAAAAACTAAGAAGAAGCCACCCTAAAGCAGAAAGAAGATGAGAGATGTTGTGAAATGGCCGATATCATCCTACAGCAATTAGAGATCGTCGATCAGGCATTCGCCGATCAGGGACTTGTTTGCCGATAGAGTGCAAGACGCACGAGCACAAAGCCCTTGACAAACTGGCGGCGAAGAAGTTGATGAAAATAGAGTCGGAGAACATCGGAATCCACATCCTTCTCTCGACCATCTACAGACGCGTGGATTAGTGGGAGGATGTGAAGGCCATGAGGAGACTGATCAGGGATAATGGGATGAAGAAGCTCTGGGGGATGAGTTGGGTAGATGTAACATCCCAAAATTTTTAGGGACTTTAGTGTTGGAACATGGTCTTCCGCATCTCCTAGGTTTGAGAATAACAAATTCTATGTGTATTTGATCTTGTGTGTTTAAGTGTACAGGAAACAAGTCCATATGACTCAAGGATAACTTAAGAAGGTTGCCCCAAGATTTGAACCCAAAATTCCAACATGCCCACTAGCGTCGGCGGTAGCACCTAGCGCAAGCGCTAGCGATGATTAGCGCAATTCCGGGAGCATTTTTAGAAGGCGCTAGCTTCAGGCGGTAACGAATAGCGCATGCGGTAGCGCGGAGCACAAGAGGCAAGGAGGTAATGTTTCCCCGGAATGAAGATACACACGCAGAGAATAATTCCTAAGTGGGGATATCACCGGCAATAGCGGTAGCGCAGGCGGTAGCGCTAGCATAGGCGCTAGTGCTCACTCCTATAAAAGGAGGCCTCTTCTCTCGTTTTCTTTACACAAGTTTGAGAGAGGTGCAGTGCTAGAATTCCAGAGCGTTATTTGGACGAAAGTTGATCTCCCACCTAAAGCTTAGAGAGTTTCTGAAGGAGGACTTCATCACGCTATATCCAAAGGGCGATCGCTTCAACCTCGCTTATTCTACAGCGATCCTTCGTCTCCGACTTCAGAAGCTTCTTAGAGTGAGTTTTTATTATTGTCATTTCATATCTTTTGTAAACTGTTAGAGAATTCGCCTCGTGTTGGAGACTAGGTATGGGTAGGACTCAGGGCTGAAATTCACCTCGTGTTGGCGACTAGATCTAGGTTAGGTCTAGGGGTGCTCGAGGCCATATCCGGGGAAGGATTGGCTAGAGTGGCTTGAGGCCGTATCCGGGGAAGGATAGACTAGGGCCACCGGTTCATGGGGATACGAGTCGGGATTGAAAACAAAAAGAGTTTTTATTATTCTCCTTCGATTTCTAGCGTTATAAGAAATCAAGTTTTGTAAACTCTCTGTTTCATATTAATAAAATGATGTCTCAATTTTATTTCAATTGATGTGCTTGATTTCTTATTTTCCTCTCTTATAATTTCAAATATAACAAAATTTAATATAAGTTTTTAAACCCTTATTCACCCCCCTCTTAGGGCGCCTACCGATCCAACAAGTGGTATCAGAGCGGTTTTATTCCAAATGGCTTAACAATCGGGAATAATGGCGTCTCATGATCTCCCTTCTACTAGTGTGGTAAATTTTTATGAAAAATCTCTTAAGCCACCTTTATTTGAAGGAAGAAATTATAAAGGATGGAAAATAGTAATGGAAAATTTTCTTAAAGCTTTAGATGAAAAAATTTGGAATATTACTATTTAAAAGCCACCTAGCGTATTAAATAAAAACGAAATGATTTTAAATGCAAAATCTATGAATAGTCTATTTTGTGCGTTAGATCAAAATATTTCCAAACTCATTCATACTTTTCCTACTGCATACGAGATGTGGAATTTTCTTGAGATAACTTATGATTCTCCATCTACAGGTATAAAATAAATGCAAGAATTGGAGAACATAAAAGCTTGCACAAGTGTTCAAGAAAGCTCCTCACAAGATGACTCCATAGAATGCACATCTAGCATAAGGGAGGATGAAAACTCATCCATGGAAAAGGAATGCAATAATGATGAAAAAAGAACTTCATGTTCAAACCAGACCTCATCCACAAGCGCTGTAAGGAAATAAAAATCTCTTATTATTTGCACTTCTATTTCTACTTTACAATTGCTACAAATTACAAAGCGCAAAATTAAGAAATTGAAAAATGCGAATTGCAAATTGCGCTTAGAAAATAAAGATTTAAAAGCGAAAGTTAAAGTAGAATCAAATTCTGATTTATCTAGTTTTACCCATGTCTCTTCAATTGAAAATGCAAAACCTTACTTTGATTGCAATGATATTAAAGAAAAATTCAAGGAACTTGAAAAAGAACTTATTTTTGTAAAAGAACATAATGAAAAATTATCTTTAAAAAATTCATCTCTGAAAAGTGATTGTGCTACGTGCCAAAATTATAAAATTGAAATCAAGGAGATGCACGAAACATTTGAGGAATTTAGAAATGACTTTCAAAAGCATACTGACTCTATTATTTCCACTCTTAAAAATAGCACAATAGCTTATAATAAAGCTAGGCATAATGTAAAGATCAAGAATGATGAATTAAAATAAAAAGCAACTTGCTTATGAAAATTATAAATAAAAATTCACAATATCAAGAAATATCTAAAATCATGTTGAATATGAATATGAATATGAATATGAATATCTTAACTAAGACAAATAATGGGAATAAGAAACACAAAGTATTTGTAAATCAAAGTCAAAATCACCATTATTTATAAAATCATGTTTCTCCCAACTTAAAATTAAAATTACACAAATTTCCTATGAACAATACCTTCAATAATCATTACAATCATAATCTTAAATATAGAGATTATCACAATTGAAATTTGATGCATGAGAATAAATTTAAACCAAGGTTTGAATGGAGGCCCAAAATTAAAACTAAAACATTAACTTCACATTAAAGGACTCATTCATCAATATCTACCCACAAACCTACGCGTTATATTTGGGTGCCCATAGGAACCACCACACTTGTCCCCCTTTGGATTCCTAAATCTCTTATTCATTTAGATATCACCAAATGCATGAAGTAGAATATTTTCAAAATGGAATATATAAATTTTCTACTTGATGATATGCTTTAATGTCTTTTTATTTTTATTTTTGAAGCTATCATGTTATGGTCATCTTATATATTATTGGAAATATGATCTTATCTCTTAAAACTTAATGAGTTTATAAATCAAATTGATCAAAATTCAAAATCATATTTTATTTTGATGACATATCTATTTTTCTTATATTCATTGCCTGTAAATATCTTATATTATCCATATGAATCAAACTCTAAATTTGTTATGAGATATTTATCTAAATGAAAAAATCATGAACTTCACTTTTTCTCTTTCAAAAACTTTTGAGAGATGTCCATAGTTCATAAATCACTCTTAAACCTATTTTTATGCATGAACATCACTTCACATTAAAATCAATTAAATCATGCTTATTTGGATTATTCGAACATGATATCTTGTGTTTTCATTTCCTATCTCTTTTAAGTTATATTATTTTGATAAACGCAAGCCTTTAGAAAAGTCAAAATGAAGATATAATAAAATATATCTCAGGCAATGTTTATTTGGTAAAGTCATATATAAAATCGCTAATGTTTCATGCAATTTGCACTATCTAGACATCTCCAAAAATTCTGAAATTTCTGCATGAAACTACTCTTTGGAGACTTAATCAAGATCAAAAAATAGAATTTTCAAAATCTTTAAAAATAGTTTACTATTTGCCGCGCTAGCGCTAGCGCCGGCGCTAGCTCTCCTATCCAATTTTCTGCATTTTTAAAATTTTGAAAAATCCCTACAAATATGCTCTATTATATGTACTACTTATTTTTGCAGTTCTGTCTTTAATTGATTTTTAAAAAATTAAAATAAAAAATTACAAAAGCCAAATTAAAAAAATATCTTTATTACTTCTTTTCTTTGGTTATTTGTATGATTTTTATTCCTATATGCAAAAATCAAATACAAAAATCAAATACAAAATATAAAACAAAGAATTATCAAAAATTATTTTTTGAACTTAACTTTTCTATTTACATGTATCTTGCGAAAGAGAGATTTGGGATATCATCCCATCACATCTCCTAGTACCGGGCGAACCCCTCACATGGTAGACCTCGGGAAGTCCAAGATCAATTTTAAGAGTTCAAACTTTAAATCAATTTTTTTTTTAAATATCAAAAATACTGTATGGACTTTATTGTGAAAATCAAATATGATTTAATCCATCATTTAGACCTTCTACAATGTTACAATTCATCTTTTCAAACTACTTTGAACATTATTTTCATTATGCTTTGATATATCTACTCATATGTGCACCAATTGTAATGAAAAGGTTGTGTAGAACCAAGTTTAGCATGCCTCTAAGTATGAGTAAATGTTTTATGATTGATAATGATATTTATTCACTAACTTATTTTGGCAAAGTCTAAATGTGCTTTTAATCTAATAATGCTTGCTTGTGGATTGTAATTGTACAACGAATTAAATTTGCACAAGTATCTTACCTACATCACCTTTATTTGCACTCTTAATATTTATGAAAAGTGGTTGTGCTTTCAAAATTACATTGGTTTGCAAAACAAGTGTTTTCGGAGAACTTTGTACAAAAATAATCGTGAAATAAATTGACAAAGATAACTCCACCAAGCACTACTTGAACCTCCTGATAAGTCTTAATAAGCGTTGTGAGGTTGAGCACCTTGGAAAGAATAGTAAAGTGTCTTGTGCAATCCTTTTTTTTCACCACTTATTCTTAAGTACACCAGATCAAAAAAATTCAATATTGAAAAATAAAGTGTGTGATCCCCCAAGCACTGCTTTGCACCCTGATAAGTCTTAATGAGCATTGTGTGTATAAAGCACCTTGGTAGTTGTACATTTTTGTGTGTATTGAAGTACGTGGAAGTAAAATTATTTATGTTTTATTGTGCACTTTACTCTACACATGTCTTGTATTTTTGATTAAATCATTTGTTTACTCTATTCAAAATACACTTATGTGCACATCATTATCTTCCATAACACTTCTTCTCATGAGTATTGGATTCTAATGCTAAATTCTATACTACTCTCTATATATAAATGCACTAGATAACCTAGCATGCTCTCTACAATGTTTTGTATGTTTTGAATTTGTGAATTAAAATAACATTGTAGTAATCTCTGTTTGAAAATATTATTTCATGCTTGGTTACTTTATTGTCAAACATAATGATTTTAAATGCAAATTGATTTACAAAAACATCTTCATTTTTGGAATTTAACTTATATATCTTCTTATGAATCGTCATGTTTACAAAAAGATGTTTCTTATAATTTTATAAGTCTTCCTCATCATCACAATATTTTTTTTACCTTGCGCTTTCATGCTTATATCAAAGTCTTAAATCTCAAAATTCCTTTTTTTTAAAGAAATGGTAGACTTGTTTGGTTGAATTTATATTGGTTGTTCTAACATGAATATCATTTTTATGCTAAATAACTTTGAATCATTAATGAATTTCAAAATAGCTATGTGAGTTTTTTTTCAAATTAAAATATAAACTCATAGGCTATGAACTTATCATTAAATTTAAAAGCAAAATGTTTCCAATAATTAGTATCCCATGATTACATATCTCACCATAGTGGGGGCATAGGGTTGTAGACATCAGATAACCTGACTTCTAAGTCATGTCTTGTCCTTAATCGGGGAGGGTTCAGTGGAGCCTTGCGAGGCACTGGGTGTAACATCCCATTTCCTACTAGACCCCCTAACTCCAATTTAGGGTGAGACAAGTGGTGAGTGTGGTGAGGTTGGGCTAGATTGCAGCCTTATGACACCTAGGGTTAGGTGAACTCACATGTGGTCTACTATAAGGCTCAAGTCAACCTAGGTCAAACTAGCTCAACCTGAACTCACACTTGCAAATTGACTCCTCCAATAGATGATAAACACTCCAAGGAATGCAATAGACCCAAAAGCCCCATCATGGGGTCACCAATTGACCCTATTTGACCAAAGTCAAACTTGGGTCAACATAGGTCAAATCCTCCCCAATAGGTTCAATTGAACCCCAAAAGCATGAAATTGACTTCACCCCTAGTCTTAGAACATCATAGGGGACCTATTTCACTCAAAAGCATTGCCCCTTAAATCCAACATGCAAGGACATGCAAGGCGATGGCATGGTCTTTTTCCCCTTCCTCCATTAATAAACAAGAGAATTTTGGAAGAGGAGTCCATGTGGCCCTCCTCTCCTCTGCCCAAGACCATAGCTGAACTCCCCATTAACTCCTCAGCCGAATTCCAGCTGAAGCATTGACACTTGGCGGCTAGGAGGAGCAAACAAGGTGGAACCGAACCCCCCAATCTCTAAAATCCTATAACCAGCCTCTCTCAGCCCGTTTCGAACCTTCCATCACCTTCAGAAGGTTGAGAGCAGTTGAGCCAGTATATTGGAGAAAGGAGAATGGTGCAGAAACAAGGATTCGAGCAGGGCCGCCGGAGCTCGCCACCGCCATGCCGCACCAACACCATACGCGCCGCCAAGCTCGCCTTCAGGCATGATTTCTCCCCCCCTCCCTCTGTGCTAGTTATCTAAGGTCTTAGCAAGGGCAGCCGAGCTCAATTGAGCCATCAACCATGGGATTTTTCCCTCCCGAGCTCCGTTTGGGCTTCCTCCCGGGATCGCCGGGAACCACCACCTCCGGCCACGATTCCACCGCCAATCGACGGCCAACCCCTCAATGGAGGTGGTGGCGGCGGCAGATGGCCGAGAAGGGTGGTGGTTGGCTGGGATCAGGGGCCGTTTCCTCTGGGCCGTTGGCTAGAGGAAGGAGACGAAATCACAGCCGTTGATTTCGTCTCCTTGATCTCTATTGGCAGACCATAATAATTCTGCCTAGAACTATTCAGTGGTTTGCATGCAATATTTGAAGGCCTTAGAGGCCATTTTTGCAAAAATGGGCGGAGATAACTTTTGTAGCCCTATGAGTCTACTTTCATTTGCCACTTGAATCAACTGATTTGGTGCACTGTGGACACCAGGGCACTCATTTTCCTAGGACTTCTCCTTGTGTCTATTGGCAGACCATAATAATTCTGCCTAGAACTATTCAGTGGTTTGCATGCAATATTTGAAGGCCTTAGAGGCCATTTTTGCAAACATGGACAGAGATAACTTTTGTAGACCTATGAGTCTACTTTCATTTTCCACTTGAATCAACTGATTTGGTGCACTGTAGACACCAGGGCACTCATTTTCCTAGGACTGCTCCTTGTGTCTATTGGCAGACCATAATAATTCTGCCTAGAATTATACAGGGGTTTGCATGCAATATTTGAAGGCCTTAGAGGCCATTTTTGCAAAAATAGGCAGAGATAACTTTTGTAGCCCTATGAGTCTCATTTCATTTTCCACTTGCATCAACTGATTTGGTGCACTGTGGACACCAAGGCACGCATTTTCCTAGGACTGCTCCTTGTGTAGGGCAGAAATTAAAAATGCTATAACTTGTAAATGCCTTAACCAAATCCCTTGAAATTGCTACCATGCATGCATGGTATGAGGATACACCTAGGGTTTAAATTTGAGAATTTATGGAGGTATATTCATTGAGATATTTCAGTTATTAGCAATAGTAAATAATTGGTATTTATGGAGTTATAACTCCAATCACCCCCAAATTTGGGTGGTAAACTATTTATATATATCTAGACCACTGGTAGAAATTTGAGACCATTTGGCATTGCGCATGTGGAGTTATGAGCCATGCAAGAGCTAGGCTAAAGACATTAAGGGTGTGCCTTTAACAAATTTTGGGGTGGAGTGAGCCCCAAGCCTTGGGGGTTGACCCAATGGTTTTAGATGCTAGACATGGGTCCATGGCAGTAATATGACAGCCCAAAATTCATTTGGGGATTTTTGGATACAAAAATCCCAAGATGTGGATATTACTAAATTACCCCTAATTTAGGTTATAAGATGAAAGGGGGGGCCATATGATTTCAGATTGAAGTGAAACTTAGGGTTTAGTCTCTGATTTCATTATGGTGGCAGCCTGAATTTTCTGAGAATTTATGGGAAACATTTCATGTTATAAATAGTCAAAATTACAAATATACCCCTTATGAGTCTTGTGCAAATTCTGAGTTTTTATTGGTCTGATAAATTTGAGATAAATCACTGTAGGTCATGATGCTAATATAAGCCTATGGTAATTTTATCAAAATTTATGAGTAATTATTTCTGTATTTCTTTTGTAAATTCATAAATATGCGCATTCAAAGATAAATAGAAATTGTGGGTTTAAAATGATTGGAAAAATGTGATCTTATGGAATTAGTGTTTTTATGTCAATATGAAGCTACTGTAATTTTTCCAGAATTTTAGGAAGTATAATTTCAGTACTTGTAGTGTAAAGCCATTTTGTCTCTCCTTTATAGATAAATAGAAATTGTGGATTTAAAATGATTGGGAAAATGTGATCTTCTGGAATTAGGGTTTTTATGTCAATATGTAGCTACCGTAATTTTTCCAGAATTTTAGGAATTCTAATTTCATTACTTGTAGTGTAAAGCCATTTTGTCTCTCCTTCCAAGATAAATAGAAATTGTGGGTTTAAAATGATTGAAAAAATGTGACCTTCTGGAATTAGTGTTTTTATGTCAATATGAAGCAACTGTAATTTTTCCAGAATTTTAGGAAGTCCAAATCTTGTACTTGATGTGTAAAATTATTTTTCCATTCATTCATTGAAAATTAGGGATCATGGTTATTTAATTGCTGGAAAAATAAGAAATATTGGAAATCTTGTTGTCATGTCACATTTCATCTCTGGAAGGAAATTTAACAAGTTTGAATTCACTAGCATGATACCTCCTTCACATATTAGATTCAGATTAGTAATTAATGAATTTTTATAGAGGCCAAAAATTATATGAAACATGCTTGGATTTTGATCATCCCTTATTTTATCCACTATGAACCTATGATAAAAATTAGAAGTCATTTGGAAGTAATTTGACCAAGGTTCCATCATAGGAATATAAGTTAGTTATATGTCGTGGTCTGCGGATAGTAAAAACTCATTATGATGATTAGGTCAATAGAATCACAAAGGAAATCAGTGAGAATTGAAGTATAACAAGAGATGAGTGTAGACCACTTAGAGGACTAAGAATTATTAGAGTTGAGCCCAAAGGAACGATTGCTTAGGAGCGGGATGATACATAAGGCGTGAAAACACTTAAGTTTAAAGAGTAATGAGAAGGTGAAATGATAAGAGGGTAACCTTATGGGTAGATACCAATAATACTAAGTGTCTTGAGAAAGGGAACTTTGGGGTATCATCCCATTTCTTTTCCTAGTACCGTAGCGAGCCCCTTACAGGGTAATCCTTGGGGAGTCTGAGATTAACCGTAAACTGTAGGGATAAGATGTTATACAAGAATAATTTAATAACACACTCACCCACACCCGTGGTTACAGGAGCTTAGTCGGTTGGTGCTACGAGCAGTAAGCTCCATGATTGTAAGAGCGGATTGATAAGTCAGATGAGCTTGTGGCTCAGTAGTGTTTGTTGGTACGGACGGGTTGGTCCGGTGAGCCGGTGGCTCGGAAGGCTATTAATGACGGGCAGGTTAGCCCGGGGAGCTTATGGCTCGGAGATAGATAGTAGAACATGCTGCATGTGCACGAAGGTGGTGGGTCTTCGGTATTGGATGGTCATTCACACCGACGTCAATACGTTGACTCGGCAAGTGTGGTAATTACACTTAGCCATGAAAGTCTGGCGGTCCAGTCAGCAAGAGTAAGCAGACGCTCCGCGGTTTTGTGTTGAGGTGTACGATAGGTCTAGGTTAGGTAGTGTGAATACCAACCTAGAGGTGGGCGAGGCCCAACCCACCGCTTCCGTTTGCCACTACGGGAGTATTCTGGGAGACTTGCTAGCTCCAAAAAGGGGGAACTAAAGGTCTATGCGCATAGAGTCGTAGTGAGTGAGTTGCACTTGTATGAACATAGCATAACAACATACCTTGCATGTCATAGCATGAACATTGCATTTCAACCCCTACCTCTATCGTATAAATTGGTATGGGACTTTTTATACGATAGGCCCTCCTAAACGACCCCTTGGTCTATAGGTTTGCATGGGCATTCCTATAAATCAATGGTTACTTTTAAATTACTTTACTTGCGTCGCACTGCTTCTCTTGCTTACCTCTTTTACTGCTGCGATATTACTTTACTGCACTTATTGCTGTTTACTTGCTCATACTGCTAGCATTGAATTTATATGGATATACTCTTGTTAGCGTAGAATGTTTGTCACCTGCTACCTTCTTGATTACTCCACTTTGTTGTCCTCCGCTTCTTCCTCCCGCATGGTGCCTAGGAGTCGCGGGGGGAGGCGGGGACAAAATCGGCTTAGTATTTATGACTAACGGTCGGTGGTGACCGTAGGTGTTCGAGGAGCTGGAGCACCGGCACGACCAGTCAAGACATGATAGCTGGATCTGAGGAGCAGAAGCCATGCAATACTTCTACAAGACAGGTGTTTGAAGATTTGAGAGTTGTTAGCTTCCGCATTGATGTAGAGTGAGAGAGTGAGCTTTTGTTCTACCTTGGACATGTACTGGGCATAAGCCCCTTTTACTCTTTCATTTATGGTACTCATGTTTGACAGTTTACTTTTGGATATATATATATATATACAGATGCGTGTGATTGTGGACTTTTGTACTAGTTTTTCTTCTTATCTCTTGTTGGCCTGGTTGATCGTTCTTGCCGGCAGGATCGACGTCTTGTGGAGGTGGCTAACTTGTGTGCTAGCATCTCCGTAAGGTAGCGATTCTGGGCATAAGATCCAGGAACTCTCCCGGTGCGGGAGAGGGATCTTACACTGGGGGGATAAAGTGCTAGGTTGAGTATTTTCTAGTGTTTGCATATGAGACTAACACCCCAACCTATGACATGTATGGACCTCCTCATGACCATCCGTCAATTAGTATGGGGCTAGGGTGTAGACATATTGTCTGGGTAGATTGGTTAGTTGGAAATCATTACCTTATTATGCTTAAAACTCCTTTATCATTTCATTTCCTCTAACAAGCTCGATCATGCCTTATCCTTTTATAAAAAAATCCTCTTTTTATGTTTATTGCTTCCTTGCCCACTTTTGCTAATAACAAAAGGGGGAGAATTAACATGATAAATAATAATCTCTATCAAATGGGAATACTAACATGACTAATGATTAAGATGATATCTTACATATTAGGGGAGCATTCACATAGGGGGAGTGATGCGCAAATCTAGCACACCGCTATAGGCGGTAGCAAGACTGCAGCACGAAACGACAGTGTACCGATCGCTCAAGTAATATAAAACGAGGAGCAAATCCCCGAGTATCGATCTCGAAGGAACACAGTAAGGTGGAGTTTACTATTGAGGAAGGACTTGAGATTGAAGTCCTTTATGTCGGATGGGTTGCGGAAACGGGGGTTTTGGTTGGTGGAAATAAAGAGAAAATACTATAACTACTCCTATGCAATGCCGCTATGCAATGCTTCGCTTGGCGGGATGGAGACTAGGTAGGCCTTGAACGCACTACTTCGAGAGGGCGGATGGACGAGTAGGCTAGCGGAATGAGGGTCGCAAGCACCTCGTCTACAAACACGCGACTAGCAATTGCTAGTGCGACACACCAACATGACGGCGGAATGAAGAATGGATGGCTGCGCACCTCATACACACATATGAACAAAATAATCTCATACAAATGAAATAAACATTATAACGCAGAGTTCATAGTGCACATCATCAAAGTATAGAGAAATACAAATTACGACTACCAATACAAAGATAGAGAGAGCAAGGAATCGACCGAATCCGAAGTTTTGTTGAAGATTCACGGTTGGAAATGCTAGGTTGTCAATCCGCATCCAAGCTCGGTCCTCAACTGCGTCTGGGGTAGAGGAGGCTGTCACTACCACCCAATGGCCCGTCTTCTTCGTGTCACAATTCGGCCGCACGACCTAGCTTCCTTCTCCTTGGATATTGGTGGATGTAGGGTTGAATCTCTCTCCTTGGAGCTTGAGGATGATGGAGGAGGCCTAGAGGATGCTCCAGCTTGAGATTTGCAAAAGAATGGCGGCTGGAGCTCCTCCCGAAGGTGGGCGGTGATGGAGTGGCGAAAAAGGGCGAAACTGGAGCTCTCCGATGCGGGAATGAAGATCGATCCTTCTAGGGAGGAATCTGTAGCTTATATAGAAAAACAATCAGAAATTGGTCACGCACGGTCGAACGCACGACCGTGCATGGACCGTGCGATATTTAACAAATAGACAGGCCAGGAAGATGAAGCTGGCGCGCCCGTGCGTTTTACTTATGCACGGGCAAACCCGCCCATGCGTAAAATGCACGGGTAAATTCAGAAACGCTAAAACAACAAGAAGAAATAGGCAACCGTGCGTTTTACCCACGCACGAGTAAATCTACCCGTGCGTAAAAACGCACGACTAAACTCAGATCGCCTGTTTTCTGCCTGGATGAGAACGCGCGACCGCAACCGTCCGTGCGTCAAGGAAATGCACGATCGTGCGTTGTACACAGTAATGAATTCTCTGAGAAAATTGGATGATCCGACCACCTGCACACAAGACAAAATAGCTGGGAAAACACCTCCAGCACCAGATAAACACAGAAAAAGAATGGGGAGCACATTGTGCTTTCCCACAATAACAAAGCATGCAATTGCACACCAAAACGGGCCTTAAAGTGCACTTAGTGTGAGAAGAGTGAACAAGTGAAATATAAGCATTAATAAACTAAAAATGAAGTGCAAGTGTGTGAAAACTAGCCCAGATGAGTCCCAATATGTGTATATAAATGAGACTCATCACACCCCCAGACTTACCTATTTGCACGTCCCGAGCAAACAAATTCTAAGCAAGCGGGGGAAGAAAAGTAGATGGCTTAGAATTACAATACAGAGTACCATGCGAAGTCGCATGCTCACGTGCATAAGAAAGATAATAGAGAAGATTTCTCATTATACACAAACAGTTTATAGATTTCTAAAAGAGTAAAAGCATATTACAACCACTCAAAATGGTGAACTACGGTGAATCATCCGGTCATGCATACAGAGAAAGTAAACTAAGCGCTGAGATGAGCATTGCTCAAGATTGGGGTGCCGGATAAACTCCACCGAAATCCATCGGTGTCGGTGACCATAGGCTCTCCCAGTCACATTCTCTCCACGACACTAGATTGGTTCATAGCGTGAGTCGGTAGGACTTTAGGTTAGAGATGGGGCTTGGGTTACAGTGAGGTAAAAAAAGATAAACATGGAGGCTAAGCACACCTAACCCAACATGAGCATAAGGTAGAGCTACCCGCACGACTATAAATAAACAAGTGCACCACACCCCCAGACATGGACTTTTGCAACATAGGTGTGTGCACCGCCTACACCACCCAATACAAAATTTTTCTGAACGATTTTCAATAAAACTCCTTTTTTTCTTTTTCACTTTTTTCATTTATTCTAACTTTCTTTTTCTTGTCTTTTTTTCTCTTTCAGCATATTTTTCAAATGAGCATAACCACAAATTCACAAAATAAACACCACAATCAACACCCCCCCAGAATGTAAATACAACTATAACTAAAGATCAGATTTGGGTGTGCGACTAGGTTAGGCTTTTAAGCTTTTGGTGAGATAAAAGTGGAGCTGAATCAAAAGAAAGGGGTAGGCACAAAGGGGCTAAGCAAGGATAGAGCATTTAGGGATGGTGCAAAGGCTCAACCGGGCCAAAGAATGGCCTACGTCATTCTCACGTACTAGAACTATCCTATGCCAATGTTTCAAGAATCGTTTGGGGCAAGTTCTAGCTACCGAGAAAGATTCTCCTTTCTTCCGACTCAAGCAATACGAGTCTAACGATCGTTTACACACATCCCTATGCTACCGTTTGATTCACACCGGGTTCACCATTTGAGTAGAGTAAACAACATTTACACTAATAGAAAAATATAAAACCATAAGTATAAAAAGAAGTCTAATCTACACAAATTTCTATGCAACCAAGAAATCGACTAGGAGCACTACTGGAGTCAACATTTTACTCCGCTACATAGTCCTAAGCCATCACCTAGACTTTCCCAAATATGCAGAAAAATTTAAATTCAACTCAGAGCATGCATACAGATGAGTACGCGCTCAAGTGGGTGTTGCGGTGTGCGGTAAAGATGAACAATACTAAATAAATGAGATAAAATTACTTCTAGTATGCAATGCAACGTGTGCGTGCACAGTGGTAATAAAGAGCAGCTCTCCCCCAGAATAAATCTAAACAATCAAACATAAGATAAAACCATGAAATTCAAAATGAAGTCTAGGGAAAGAGAGTACCCAATGCTCAGGAGTGAGGATACCAGAAGATTGGCGTGTAAACCAAGAAAAAGATGCAGCATCCGCCATCTAGAAGAGGGACCTGCAGGGGTGAGCTCCGCAAAAACAAATGAGAATGTACAAAGTAAAATGAAATACAACTAACTAAACTAAACTAGATGAAAATAAAAATACAAGAAAAGGTAAGATAACTACTGGGTTATTGTCCTCCCAGCACGACTTATTTAAATAGTAAAGGTTCTAGCTAATGGGAGTATGAAAAGAAAAGTGCACAGGTAACTGTTCTAATATGTGTGTCGGTAGCGGGTACCGATACGGCGACAGAACAGTTACTCCTCTACCTAGATAATAATACCTGCTCGTCACAGGTAGAGGAAGCAGAAAGTAAGAAGTGGAGGAGGAGTCCTCCTCACTATTCTCACCAAAAACATCCTTGCCTAGCAAGGTGTTATCTTCAAGGAGGAGGCAGGAAGAGAAGGCAATGAATGAGGCTTCCTCTATGGAGGCGGGATCAACCTCCTCACATGAGAGGATACACTCATCATTGACTTGAGCATAATGCTCCAAGTCCTCCTTAGATACCTGTGAAGACTCAACCTGCACAGGCTCAGATAGAGAAAGGGGATCAAGAAATAAATAAGAAGAAGAACATGAATAAAAATCAATCGGGGGAGTGGTCCCGGTCTCACTCCCATCAAGTTGGGGAAGTAAAATAATGTTGGCATTGTCATCAATGCCGCAAGGTTCGGCGGGATCGACAGTGGCCATGACCAAGATTTGGACTTCCTCCACCGGTGCTGAGGAAAGCTCCTCTTCACCTAGAAGGTTGTCCTCCTCCATAGGAGCAGGCATAATACTAAGATCACCAGCCTCATTCTGCAACACATCATCAACAATGTCGTCAGAGACGACTGTAGTATGCACAATAGGGGGAGAAATAGTGCTTGGATAAAATTCAAGCACCGATTCCTCACAAAGAATTGAATCAATACATGGTGATATATGCACAGGGGAGATGGGCTCAGCCATGTCAGTGCCTAGATCAGCCACACATCTGGTGACTGTGTCCACGCCATACCCTTCAAAATGTGAAGGTGACACAGACATATAACTAGATGTTGAAGGTGTGCCGCCAGAGTTAGGATTCGGGACGATCCGGATATCCGGCTCGTCATCCTCGTCCAATTGGCGAAGATACTCGGCACAGTCCTTCAAGACATGATCCATGCTCTGACAAAACAAGCACTACCTTACGGGCTTCTTTGGCACAACAGGTGCTGAAGCCGAAAAGAAGTATGATGGTAATGGCTCAGCAGAATAGCCATAGGACTTACGCGCACCATATGGAGTACTAGACGAAGTTGGTGCTCCATATACTGGGCCTTGAGTGCTAGGGCTATTATCTCCCTTTGGACATCTATCACTAGCGTGAGAGATATCTCCACACCAACGACAACGAATATTAAATGAAGCCCACATAGTGTGAAGATAAAATGATTCAAAAAAAACACTATTGTGCAAAATACTACACCTAACAAAAAATTACTAGAGCAACCTAATATAAACAGTAAAACAGAATAAGAAGAAATAAAACAAAAAGGATGTAATAAACAAATGGAAGGGCTTCTCTCTCAGATTCTCCCTCTCCAGAAAACTCACACGTATATGTTCCCCGGCAATGGCGCCAAAAACTTGATGCACAAATCTAGCACACCGCTATAGGCGGTAGCAAGACTGCAGCACGAAATGACAGTGTACTGATCGTTCAAGTAATATAAAACGAGGAGCAAATCTCCGAGTATCGATCTCGAAGGAACACAATAAGGTGGAGTTTACTATTGAGGAAGGACTTGAGATTGAAGTCCTTTATGTCGGATGGGTTGCAAAAACGGGGGTTTTGGTTGGTGGAAATAAAGAGAAAATACTACAACTACTTCTATGCAATGCCGCTATGCAATGCTTCGCTTGGCGGGATGGAGACTAGATAGACCTTGAACGCACTACTTCGAGAGGGAGGATGGATGAGTAGGCTAGCGGAATGAGGGTCGCAAGCACCTCATCTACAAGCATGCCACTAGCAATTGCTAGTGTGGCACACGAACATGACGACGGAATGGAGAATGGATGGCTGCGCACCTCATACACCCATATGAACAAAATTATCTCATATAAATGAAATATTCATTATAACGTAGAGTTTATAGTGCACATCATCAAAGTATAGAGAAATACAAATTATAACTACCAATACAAAGATAGAGAGAGCACGGAATCGACCGAATCTGAAGTCTTGTTGAAGATTCACGGTTGGAAACGCTAGGTTGTCAATCCGCGTCCAAGCTCGGTCCTCAATTGCGTCCGGGGTAGAGGAGGCTATCACTACCACCCAATGGCCCATCTTCTTCGTGTCACGATCCGGCCGCACGACCTAGCTTCATTCTCCTTGGATATTGGTGGATGTATGGTTGAATCTCTCTCCTTGGATCTTGAGGATGATGGAGGAGGCCTAGAGGATGCTCCGGCTTGAGATTTGCAAGAGAATGGCGGCCGGAGCTCCTCCCGAAGGTGGGAGGTGATGGAGCGACGAAAAAGGGCGAAACTAGAGCTCTCCGACGCGGGAAAGAAGATCGATCCTTCTAGGGTGGAATCTGCAACTTATATAGAAAAACAGTCAGAAATTGGTCACGCATGGTCGAACGCACGACCGTGCGTGGACCGTGCGATATTTAAAAAATAGACAGGTCAGGAAGATGAAGCTGGCGTGCCCGTGCATTTTACTTACGCACAGGCAAACCCGCCCGTTCGTAAAACGCACGAGTAAATTCAGAAACGCTAAAACAACAAGAAGAAACAGGCAACCGTGCGTTTTACCCACGCACGAGTAAATCCGCCCGTGCGTAAAAACGCACGACTAAACTCAAATCTCCTGTTTTCTGCCCGGATGAGAACGCACGACCACAACTGTTAGTGCGTCAAGGAAACGCACGACCGTGCGTTGTACACAGTCATGAATTCTGGGAGAAAACTGGATGATCCGACTGCCTGCACACAAGACAAAATAGCTGGGAAAACACCTCCAGCACCAGATAAACACAGAAAAAGAATGGGGAGCACATTGTGCTTTCCCCTAACAACAAAGCATGCAATTGCACTCCAAAACGGGCCTAAAAGTGCACTTAGTGTGAGAAGAGTGAACAAGTGAAATATAAGCATTAATGAACTAAAAATGAAGTGCAAGTGGGTAAAAACTAGCCCAGATGAGTCCAAATATGTGTATATAAATGAGATTCATCAGGGAGCATGTGGAGCAATTCTAAATACTAAAATCAACAATTATCCTAAGTCATCTCTCTCTCACACACACAAGTAGGTTTCATCATGCTTATATATTAATGCTCTGATTTATCATTAATGGATTTCTTATTATCAAAAGGGGAAGTTTGTTGGAACATGGTCTTCCACATCTCTTAGGTTTGAGAATAACAAATCCTATGTGTATTTGATCTTGTGTGTCTAATTGTACAAGAAACAAGTCCATATGACTCAAGGATAACTTAAGAAGGTTGCCCCAAGATTTGAACCCAAAATTCCAACATGCCCACTAGCGCTGGCGGTAGCACCTTGCGCAGGCTCTAGCGATGATTAGCGCAATTTTGGGAGCATTTTTAGAAGGAGCTAGTGCCAGGCGGTAGCACGGAGCACAAGAGGCAATGCGACAATGTTTCCCTGGAATGAAGATACACACACAGAGAATAATTCCTAAGCGGGGATATCACCGGTGGTAGCGCTAGCGCAGGTGCTAGCGCTCACTTCTATAAAAGGAGGCTGTTGGATCGGTAAGCGCCCTTAGAGGGGGGGGGGGGTGTGAATAAGGGTTTTAAAAACTTATAATATATTTTGAATAACTTTAAAAAAGCTTTGATTATTAAACTAGAGAAGATCAAGACAAATCAAGTGAAGTAAAAGTAAAGACATGATTTTATTAACTTGAGAAGCATGATTACAAAACTTGATCTCTTATCGAAGCTAGAAATCAAAGCTAATAGAGAGACTCTTTTTGTTTTCTATACCGACTCGTATCCCCACGAACCGGTTGGCTTTAGCCGATCCTTCCCCGGATACGGCCTCAAGCCGCTCTAGCCAACCCTTCCCCGGATATGGCCTCGAGCACCCCCTAGACCTACACCCGAGACCTAGTCGCCAACACGAGGCGAATTTCAGCCCTAAGTCCTACCCAGACCTAGTCGCCAACATGAGGCGAATTCACTAACCGTTTACAAGATGAATATGAAATGAAAAGACAATAATATAAAAACTCCCTCTATGTAGATCTCTTGGAGAAGTAGACGAAGATGCAGAGTATGATCATAGTCGATGCGGTCTTTCGTCACGATGATGATGCGTGTTGAAATCTTCTCCACGGATCTCCTTTAGTCTTTATGGATTTGTGAGAGTCTCTCTGAAACTTCCTCTCTATGCTGTGGCACGAAGCTCTGGAATTCTGGATCTCAAGAGTGTTCAGAAGTCGGAGCCAAGATGTCCTTTTTATAGACTTAGCGCTAGCGCCTGCGCTAGTGGTACCACCGGCGCTATCCCATATTAGGACACATTCTGCGCGGCAGAATCTTCAATCCGAGGAAATAATTCTCCCTTGCCTACTGTGCTCCTCGCTATCGCCTGCGCTATCAGATATCGCCTGGCGCTATCTCCTTCTATAAGTTCTCCCGACAATTATGCTTAAGAAATTCATTTCGTCGATCGAAATTTCGTCGAACGGAGCAAAGAGTTCGTCGAGCGCCGCTGATAGTTCGTCGAACGCAGCTAGCGCCTGCGCTAGTACTACCGCCGGCGCTAGTAGGAGATATGGATTTGATGGCTCAACTTTGGGGGCAACCATCTTATGTAATCCTTGAGTCAAGTGGACTTTGTTATACTGCACACTTAAACACACAAGATCAAATACTCATAGGATTTATTATTCTCAAACTTAGGACATGCGAAAGACCATGTTCCAACAAACTCCCCCTTTTGATAATAACAAATCCATTAATGATAAATCAAAGCATTAATATATAAGCATGAAGTAAACATACTTGTGTGTGTGAGAGTAATGACTTAGTATAATTTTAGCATTTAGCATTTAGAATTGCTCCCCCTAAATATATGCTCCCCCTAAGTGAATGCTCCCCTAATATGTAAGCTATCATCTTAATTAACCATTATATTTTGATAGCAGATTATATTTATCATGTTTGTTCTCCCCTTTTGTTATTAGCAAAAGCGGGTAAGGAGACACCACTTAAAAATTGATGATAAGATAAAAGCATGATCGAGCTTATAGAGAAGGAAATGATAAGGAGTTTTAGAATACTTTTCATTTAAATAGATCAGAGTTTGAGTATTACAACATTTTCATAAATCAGAGTTTGTAGTATAACCAAAATGTAATGATTTCCAAGTAACTAAACTACCCAGACAATATGTCCACACCCTAGCCCCGTACTAAGTGACGGATGGGCATGAGGAGCAACAAATATGCCGTAGGTTGGGGTGTTAGTCCCATATGCAAACACTGGACACAACACAACCTAGCACTCTTTCCCCCTAGTGCCTCGCAAGGCCCCACTGGAACCCTCCCCGGTTAAGGACAAGACATGACTAGAGATAAGGTTATCTAATGTCTACAACCCTACGCCCCCGCTATGGTGAGAAATGAAGTCATGGGTAATAATTATTGGAAACATTTAAGCGTTTAAATTTAGTGATAAGGTCATAGCCTTTTGTTTGAATTTATGAAAACACTCACATAGCTATTTTGAAGTCCATTAATAAATCAGAGTTTTTAGCGTAATAATATTTTCATAGAAATAACTAAGAGTTTTTTTTTTAAAAATATCCATGTTAAAAATAACTAATATAAAGTTTACCATGCAAGTCTACCACTTGTTGAAACAAAGAAATTTTAAGATTCAAGTGATGATGCACACAAAATAAAAGACTTTAAGTAAGCATGAAAGCGCAAGGTAAAACAATTATATGGTTATGATGCGGAAGACTTATAGAAATACAAGAAACATCTTATTGTAATCAGTGATTATCCAAAAAAGATATATGAGTTAAATTTCAAAAAGAAGATGTTTTTGTAAATCATTTTTCAATTAAAATCTTTAAGTTTGATAATAAAGTAACCAAGCATGAAATCATGTTATCAAAAAGAGATTACTACAATGTTATTTTAATTCATAATTTCAAAACATACCAAACATTGTAGAAAACATGCTAGGTTATCTAGTGCATTTCATAAGTAAAGAGTAGTATAGAATTAGCATTAGGATCCAATACTCATGAGAAGAAGTGTATGAAAGATAATGATGTGCACATAAGTATATTTTGAATAGAGTAAACAAATGTTTTAATCAAAAATACAAGAAATATGCAAAGTAAGAGCACAATAAAACACAAATAATTTTACTTCCACACACTTCAATGCACAAAAAATGTACAACAAGGTGCTTTGCACACACAATGCTCATTAAGACTTATCAGGGTGCAAAGTAGTGCTTGGGGGATCACATAACTTTATTCTTCAATATTGATTTTTATTGTGATCCGGTGTACTTAAGAATAAGTGGTTTTTATTTTGAAAGAAAGTTATGGTTTGCACAAGATACTTTACTATTCTTTCCAAGGTGCTCAACCTCACAACGCTTATTAAGACTTATCAGGAGGTTCAAGTAGTGCTTGGTGGAGTTATCTTTGTCACTTTATTTTATGATTTTTGTTTTGTACAAAGTTCTCCGAATACACTTGTTTTGCAAACCAATATAATTTATGAGAAAGATAACCACTTTTCTTACTTTTTAAAAGTGCAAATAAATGAGTGTAGGTAAGATACTTGTGCAATTTTAATTCATTGTACTAATACAAAACATACACAAGCATTCTTAGATTAAACACAAATGTAGACAATGCCAAAATAAGTGAGTGAATAAACATCATTATCAATCATAAACCATTTACTCATACTTAGAGGCATGCTAAGCTTAGTTCTACACCACTTTCAATATAATTGATGCACATATTGATAGATATATCAAAGCATGATGAAAGCAATGTTCAAAGTAGTTTGAAAAGATAAATTGCAACATTATAGAAGTTCTAAATAATAGATTAATTCATGCTTGATTTTCAATGAAGTCCATACAATATTTTTGATATTTTTGAAGAATAATTTTTATTTAAAGTTTGAACGCATAAAATTGATCTTGGACTTCCCGAGGACTACCTTGTGAGAGGTTCGCCCGGTACTAGGTGATATGATGGGATGATAGCCCAGATCACCCTTTCGCAAGATACAAGTAAAAAGTTAAGTTCAAAAAATAACAATTATTTGAGAATTTTTTGTTTTATATTTTTGTATTTGATTTTTGCTTTTAGAAATAGAATTTACACAAATGACAAAAAAAACACGAAGGCAAAACATATAAATTTTTTTTTGTAATTTGGCTTTTGTATTTTTGTATTTGACTTTTCAAAAATGTAATAAAAAATGCAGAAATGAATAGTATACATAGATTAATATATTTTTAGGGATTTTTCAAAATTTTAAAAATATAGAAAAACACATAGGTGCGCTAGCGCCGGCGTTAGCACTAGCGCGGGAAACAGTATACGATTTTTGATGATTTTGAAATTTTTGTTTGTTGATCTTGATTAAGTGTCCAAACAGTAGTTTCATGCTGAAATTTCAGATTTTTAGGAAATGTCTAGATAGTGCAAATTTGATGAAACATTAGCGATTTTATATATGACTTTACCAACTAAACTTTGCATGAGATGACATGAATGAACAAATCAAATATGCATGATTTTAGTGATTAACCATAATGTTCATGCGCAGGAATACCATGAATAAGCCCTAGATGAGAATACCTAGCCTGTATGTCTTGGTAAACATATAAAGTGTAACACCCTGCCAGTACGAAAAGTATAACAGCGGGTCCGGCCGGGACCCCACGCCATACAAACCACACTAGCAAGGAGTTAAAAGGTGATAAACAGAAAAGAATACAACTACACGAGAGTACAAAACGTAAGCGGAAGCATTTGATTAAAACATTTCAATTAGAACTGTCCACTATCATTGGAATGAAACCAAAATATAGAGTTATGGCCTTAAGGCCTTACATTTAACAAATGTACTAAAACTCCAAAACATACATCGGCACGCAGGCCGACAATACATGAGAAAGCTAAAAAGGGAGGTTGGCCTTCAAGGGCCAACTCAGCAAAAGGGCCACCGCCCGCTATTTCCCACTAGGCTCACCTGCACCTACATAAGAACATTCCACCAAGCGATGGCAAACAAAGTAACGGTCAGCACAGCTGACCAAATTATAACGACCCCACCCCTTTACCGGGGTGGCGGAGCTTCTACCCTGCAAGCAAGCCATACTAGCACAAGTACTAATATAAAGAAGGTGCAACTACACAAGGTGAGGTTTCAAGCACATTCAATCTTCTAGGTTGAGCATCAAAATAATGGAACCTAGGTATGCACATGATGTTGGTTGGGTTCACCCGAAGGTTCCCACAACCGCCTAAACAACCGCATGAGGCTAACAACATCAATTCATCACAAACGTGGGTACACACAACCGCACACTCCATGCTCACAAGGCATGCACCAAAGGTACTTCTTCCCGAGCACCAAAACCATCATGAGTCCGGAAACTCTAGATAGAAAAGAGCTTTTGGTCGGTCTAGGCAAGACACCCTTCCCAACCTCTCCCAAGGTCGTTCGGGTTTACAAGAGATAAATCCCCCTACCGCCGCGCCTGGAAATGGGTTTAGTTCAGCCAATTCCCGTGCTCTTGTCATCGATTGAACACACGATGCGGGTATGACATCACCTCGGCCCGTAAGGGTTTAGCACTCGCTAGTGCTACACAAAACATAAGTTACAACACCCAAGCCTTAAAAGTTTACTTTGTAACGACTCAAGACCCGACTCCGCCTTTTGGCCGGAGGGCATGATGGATCGTTAGGGCTTTACACGTAACCAAAAAGGAGGTACAAGACCACTCCTCAACAATTCTAGTGGTGAAGGTTTGCATTCAACCACTCGCAAAGCATGGGGCTTCCGTTAGGATCTTCACAAGACGCCTACGCTTAAATCCCACAATACTATCGCATATATCACGGAGTCATTCTCCCGCACGCATTCTAGGCTTAACCTAAATGCAACGTCGCAATTCAAGCATCACTGATTCGGGCTCACGGCCACGAATAGGCTTCACACACAATGCCTAAATTCGCACGACTACCAGATTTTCTACATGCAATATGCCGGGGACGGACACAATCGACCCGGAGTTCCGAAGAACTTGAGGAAAATCCTACACTTCACCCATTTGGTGAAAGGGATTCCTCATGCAAGCATAGAGAAATGAAGGAGAGGACAAATGACAAGTACAAAGAATCGAGAGGAAGAATCGTTACCCTAGGAGCATTCTTCTTCGCCATGGATCCGAGATTCTAGACGGAGGGAAACGACCGCACCGGGCTGCACTCTCCTGATATGGAAACGGCTCGCGAAACGGAGCTCCGGAGCTCCGTCAATGGCGGGATCTCTCCTTCTTCTTCCTTACCTCCTTCTTCTTCCTCTAGCCTAGGAGAGAGAAACACCTCAAAAGAATGAGGATTAATCTCCTCTCACAAGCCCTAAGACCCCTCCAGCATTTAATCCTAGCCATTGGATCGGATTCCAAAAGATTTGGACGGCCGGATCGTCTTCTCCGCTCAAAATCGCGGAGCAGAATAAACAGGGCGCACGATCACAGGCGCACGATCACTGGTCGTGCGCGAAGAGGAGAATGGTCGTGCGATAAGCCGAGACAGGACTCTGATTCCTTGCAAATGAACGCACGATCATTGGCGCACGATCACTGGTCGTGCGCGAAGAGGATAATGGTCGTGCGCGGAGAACTGTTGTGGAATTTTTAGCCTATCCCGAGCGCAGCACTACCACTCCGCCTACTTCGCTGAACTAAGAATTTTGGGGTGTTACAACTCCACCCCCCTTAAAAGAATTTCGTCCCGAAATTTCGAAAACAGTAATAGCAAGAATTACAGTTATAAATTACCTGAGAGGAATAGCTTGGGGTACTCCGCAAGCATCGCTTGCTCTCTCTCCCAAGATAGCTCCTCTCGGCCGCAATTATCCCACCGGACTTTCACCATCCGAATGGACTTGTTCCGCAACTGCTTTACCTCGGTATCTTCGACGCGTAAGGGCTTGACTTTCGTCGACAACCCACTATCAACCGACACTTTGCCAACCGCAACGATGTGAGTAGGCCCTTGCACCGCCTTTCTCAAAACTGAAATGTGAAACACGTCGTGCAGACCGCTCAGCTCTGCAGATAGTGCAAGCCGATAAACCGCATCACCAACACGCTTCACAATCTCAAACGGTCCTAAGTACCTTGGACTGAGCTTTTTTTTTTCAAGCGTCGGATCCTTGATACCCCTTTGAACGGTTTGATCTTCAAGTAAACCCGGTCACCGACGGCGAACTCTAGGTTCCTATGCTTGGCGTTGAAATAGTATGCTTGCCTATCCTGGGCAATCAATAGCCTTTCACGTATATCGGATCGTCGAAGTTGCTTCCTCAACATCCTTTCGCTTTAATAGCTTAGTATCGCCTTTTTCTGCCCAAGACAACGGCGTGCGACACTTCTTACCATAGAGGGCCTCGATAGGAGCCATCTTTATACTGGCTTGGTAGCTATTGTTGTAGGCGAACTCGATCATATAGAGATGATCTCCCCACTTCTTTCCAAAATCTAGAGCGCACATTCGGAGCATATCCTCCATAGTCCTGTTGGTCCTCTCGGTCTGTCCATCCGTTTGCGGGTGGAAGGCCGTGCTGAACTTCAATTTAGTGCCCAATAGTTCATGGATAAGCCTCCAATCTTTCGATGTGAAACGCCCATCACGATCGCTGACGATGCTACGAGGGACACCGTGCAGCCTCACAATACTATCGACATAGAGCTTCGCTAGCTTTTCTACAGAATCATCCTTCCGGTTCGGAATAAAATGCGATACCTTCGTCAATCGGTCCACGATCACCCAGATGGCGTCATTTCCCTGTTGCGATCTCGGCAATCCGTGCACAAAATCCATCGAAATATCGTCAAACTTCCATTCCAGAATCGGCAAGGACTTCAAAAATCCACCGGGACGTTGACATTCCACCTTTACCAACGCGCAAGTGTTACACTTGGCCACGTAGAGGGCAATGTCTTTCTTCATCCCCGGCCACCAGAAAAGTTTCTTCATGTCCATGTACATTTTCGTGCTCCCAGGGTGGATCGAGTACTTGGTATGATGAGCCTCGTACATCAACTCCGCCCGTAGAGTACCAACGTTTGGGACGCACAATCTACCATTCTTCCACATAAGGCCATCTTCGAAAGAGAAATCAGCATTTAACCCGTCAACGGTTTCCGCTTTATAGCGTTTCATGCTCTCGTCCAGCTCCAATGCCTGTCGAACTCGGTCGGCAAGGTGGTATTGAACCTCCGTCCAATTCAAGCATGCTGAAGTAGACGCTCTTCGATCAACGCAAATGATCTCCATTTCTTCCAGCTCGCAGATTAGACGCTCATCGTGCATCAAAATCCAATTTGCTTGAGCGGGAGCCCGACGACTCAACGCGTCCGCAACTACATTTCCCTTTCCAGGAGTATATTTGATGTCGAAGGTGTAGTCCCCAAGGAACTCCATCCACCTCCTTTGACGCATATTCAACTCCCTTTGATCCAGCAGGTACTTGAGGCTCTTGTGGTCGGTAAAGATGTCGATCTTCACGCCATACAAATAATTCCTCCACAGCTTAAGAGCAAATACCACGGCCGCTAGCTCCAAATCATGGACCGGGTAATTCCTCTCATGAACCTTACTGCCGGGAGCCGTAGGCAATTACCTTACCGAACTGCACTAGGACACAACCCAAACCACTCCCCGAGGCGTCGCTATAAATTTTGTAGCCTTCTGTACCACATGGCGAGCATAGAATGGGCGCCGTGGTCAGACGGCTCTTCAACTCTTCAAAAGCTCGTGCGCACTCGGGCGACCAAACGAACTTATGATCTTTCCTAGTCAGTTTAGTGAGAGGGAGTGCAATCCTTGAGAAGTTTTCCACCAAGCGCCTATAATAGCCAGCAAGTCCTAAGAAACTTCGGACTTCCGCTACGTTTTTAAACAAAGGCCACGCTCGGACCGCTTTTATCTTCGACGGATCAACTGCAATTCCTTCTCCACTAACAACATGACCAAGGAATGCTACTGACGATAGCCAAAACTCGCACTTGGAGAACTTGGCATATAGCTGACTCCTCCTCAAGGTGCTCAGAACTGCGTGCAGATGCCCTACATGCTCCTCTTTCGACTGAGAGTATACCAGAATGTCGTCGATGAAGACGATCACAAATTGATCCAAATACTCTCGAAATGTCCTGTTCATTAAGTCCATGAATACCGACGGTGCATTAGACAGACCGAACGGCATCACCGTGAACTCATAGTGCCCAAAGCGGGTACTAAACGCTGTCTTTGGAATATCACATTCCCTAATACTAAGCTGATAGTAGCCGGACCTTAAGTCAAGCATAGAGTATACCGTCGACCCAACCTGTTGGTCAAGTAAGTCGTCGATTCTCGGAATCGGATAACGGTTCCTCTCGGTCAGCTTGGTCCGCTACTACTAGGACAACACAAAACTGGTCTTAGGCCCCGAATCCTTCAACAAGGTGAAGAACATCTTCGCGCCTTTTCACAACTTCTCCTATTCGCGCTCACTCGAGATCTATTAGGCAGCATTACCTCCAATCTATCCTTGAGTAAGGTAAATGACAATTCGATTCATAACACGAAGTCCTTAGACAAATAGGAGAGCGATGCTCCCACACCAACAGAGCTCTCGTCGAATAGTCGATAATTAGGACAAGGCCTAATTGCACACAAATACAAGACATAAAATTTTGTTGTCAACAGATACAGTGGACATATTTCTATCTCTATCCGCACACGGGGTAGAAATCATATTAGGAGATGATCATCCATACCTGTGGCAACATCGCATTGCTGAATGACCTCTTGCTGGCCATAAGAGTAGACTCTCGGCTGGGTTAGAGAATATTGGGGAATCGAAGACTCCACCGCTTTGCCTTTCTCCATAGGAGCTGAACCCATCGCACGAGCATAATCCCCTTCTCCGCTTTTTGCTTTTGGGGGACCACTTCGACACACCGCGGCTTTGTGTCCCACCTTTCCACAAGTGAAACAATTTAAGGAACACCGTGCAGTCTTAGCTTCCACAGAGTTAAACTTTCTCTTATTTCTTCTGAACTCAGACTTGGACTGAGAGACCGACGCATGAAACTCATTGAAGTCTTTCGCGCACGGCATACTCTTCATATCCATTTCCAGAGATTTAGCTGTTTTCACTAAGACGTTGAAGCCGAGTAACTTTGGACCCATAAGCATTAGTCTTAGGTCATCTCGCAGACCATTGTAGAACTTATTGACCTTGGTTTCCTCATCTTCCCACATAGGCCTCTCATAACGATTCCGACTGATGAACTCAATCAGGTACTCATCCACTGAGTGCTCTCCCTGCTCTAGGTGTGAACACTGATCTTGCAGTTCAGGAATCTCGGTTAGGGGTATAAACTTTAGAAGGAATGACTCATGGAAGCTTTCCCAAGAGATTTCGGAAAGTTGTCTCCCACCAAACTTGTGCAACAACTCTTCTTCCCACCAAAGTCTTGCTTCTCTTATAAGTAGGAAGGTGGTTAAGGTTACCAACATAACTTTGCTTATAAGCATTGACATTAAAGTCCTCTTTATTTCTGACAACCACTCAGCAACACTCCCAGGGGATTCCGTCCCCTCGAAGGATGGAGGGTTGAGGCTCAGAAAGTACTTTAATTGCTGGTCACGCGCTCGCCCCAC
The DNA here is from genome assembly GCA_033032865.1 of Dactylorhiza incarnata. Classification (NCBI taxonomy): domain Eukaryota; kingdom Viridiplantae; phylum Streptophyta; class Magnoliopsida; order Asparagales; family Orchidaceae; genus Dactylorhiza; species Dactylorhiza incarnata. Next base: position 19,464,330 of record JAWHQI010000006.1, on the reverse strand, counting down.
TACTACCTGCGCAACTCGACGTTCCACCCTCAGCTCTACCGCAGGTTCCACTACAGCAACAGTTACAGGGGCCACATCCAGAGTCGGAGTAGTAGGCTGTGCAAGCTGCCCAGACTGAGTGTTGATCATCGCGAAGACCGCTTCAACGACTAACTTGATCATCTCAGCCAAAGGAGTGGTCGCTGTCACCTCAGACGACCCACTACTTTCAGCAGTGTTACGGGGTTGAGACGGCCCCGCACCACTCCTAGTCACCTATAATCGTGTAAGACACAATTTAGTGACTGAAAGCATAGCAAACAACAATCATGGAACGCTCAGGTTCCGCAAACAAGTATGTTTTTCCATTCCTAAGTGGACATTCTTATTAGTTTTTATCGTTTTAGGTGAATGCACATCCCGTGCACACCACCCCTTAAAAGGAATTCGTCCCGAATTCGCTAAGCTACGGATCGACGCCTTAAGTCCGATACCAAATTGTAACACCCTGCCAGTACGAAAAGTATAACAGCGGGTCCGGCCGGGACCCCACGCCATACAAACCACACTAGCTAGGAGTTAAAAGGTGATAAATAGAAAAGAATACAACTACACGAGAGTACAAAACGTAAGCGGAAGCATTTGATTAAAACATTTCAATTAGAACTATCCACTATCATAGGAATGAAACCAAAATATAGAGTTATGACCTTAAGGCCTTACATTTAACAAATGTACTAAAACTCCAAAACATACATCGGCACGCAGGCCGGCAATACATGAGAAAGCTAAAAAGGGAGGTTGGCCTTCAAGGGCCAACTCAGCAAAAGGGCCACCGCCCGCTATTTCCCACTAGGCTCACCTGCACCTGCATAAGAACATTCCACCAAGCGGTGACAAACAAAGTAACGGTCAGCACAGCTGACCAAATTATAACGACCCCACCCCTTTACCGGGGTGGCAGAGCTTCTACCCTGCAAGCAAGCCATACTAGCACAAGTACTAATATAAAGAAGGTGCAACTACACAAGGTGAGGTTTCAAGCACATTCAATCTTCTAGGTTGAGCATCAAAATAAAGGAACCTAGGTATGCACATGATGTTGGTTGGGTTCACCCGAAGGTTCCCACAACCGCCTAAACAACCGCATGAGGCTAACAACATCAATTCATCACAAACGTGGGTACACACAACCGCACGCTCCATGCTCACAAGGCATGCACCAAAGGTACTTCTTCCCGAGCACCAAAACCATCATGAGTCCAGAAACTCTAGATAGAAAAGAGCTTTTGGTCGGTCTAGGCAAGACGCCCTTCCCAACCTCTCCCAAGGTCGTTCGGGTTTACAAGAGATAAATCCCCCTACCGCCGCGCCTGGAAACGGGTTCAGTTCAGCCAATTCCCGTGCTCTTGTCATCGATTGAACACACGATGCGGGTATGACATCACCTCGGCCCGTAAGGGTTTAGCACTCGCTAGTGCTACACAAACATAAGTTACAACACCCAAGCCTTTAAAGTTTACTTTGTAATGACTCAAGACCCGACTCCGCCTTTCGGCCGGAGGGCATGATGGATCGTTAGGGCTTTACACGTAACCAAAAAGGAGGTACAAGACCACTCCTCAACAATTCTAGTGGCGAAGGTTTGCATTCAACCACTCGCAAAGCATGGGGCTTCCGTTAGGATCTTCATAAGATGCCTACGCTTAAATCCCACAATACTATCGCATATATCACGGAGTCATTCTCCGGCATGCATTCTAGGCTTAACCTAAATGCAACATCGCAATTCAAGCATCACCGATTCGGGCTCACGACCACGAATAGGCTTCACACACAATGCCTAAATCCGCACGACTACCGGATTTTCTACATGCAATATGCCGGGGACGGACACAATCGACCCGGAGTTCCGAAGAACTTGAGGAAAATCCTACACTTCACCCATTTGGTGAAAGGGATTCCTCATGCAAGCATAGAGAAATGAAGGAGAGGACAAATGACATGTCCAAAGAATCGAGAGGAAGAATCATTACCCTAGGACCGTTCTTCTTCGCCATGGATCCGAGATTCTAGACGGAGGGAAACGACCGCACCGGGCTGCACTCTCCAGATCTGGAAATGGCTCGCGAAACGGAGCTCCGGAGCTCCGTCAATGGCGGGATCTCTCCTTCTTCTTCCTTACCTCCTTCTTCTTCCTCTAGCCTAGGAGAGAGAAACACCTCAAAAGAATGAGGATTAATCTCCTCTCACAAGCCCTAAGACCCCTCCAGCATTTAATCCTAGCCATTGGATCGGATTCCAAAAGATTTGGACGGCTGGATCATCTTCTCCGCTCAAAATCGCGGAGAAGAATAAACAGGGCGCACGATCACAGGCGCACGATCACTGGTCGTGCGCGAAGAGGAGAATGGTCGTGCGATAAGCCGAGACAGGACTCCGATTCCTTGCGAATGAACGCACGATCATTGGCGCACGATCACTGGTCGTGCGCGAAGAGGACAATGGTCGTGCGCGGAGAACTGTTGTGGAATTTTTAGCCTATCCCGAGCGCAGCACTACCACTCCGCCTACTTCGCTGAACTAAGAATTTTGGGGTGTTACATAAAGCCTAACATAGACACAAATATTCTTTGGTCGACAATGTTAGTACGATAAGTTTGAGATTAATTTTATACCAAGGTTTGTTGATACAATGTTGCATGTATCTAACAATAGAGTTTCAAGTTTTAGACATAGAATAACGTGATGATTCTAATTTATTTATTCATATGGATATAGAGTTGATTCTATGATCTATGCAACACATAATAGATTCATATATTAATCATGATCACAGACTATATGTTTCGAAGGAATGAAATCTTTTGTAGTTATATTTGCTGTTTGACTTAGAAGATCATATGATTTTGCATGACTATTATATATGATCAATAATATTAATTCATAGTGATTAAGAACTCGTAATTAATTATTCATGATAATGTACATGAGGAATTTTTAAGGAAAATTCATATTCAACCTTTTCAAATTATTAGATAGAAACGTTGTAAGGTGAATAGTGAATATGAGAAAATATGTTTATTTTGAAGAGTTTTGTAAATTTTCTATTTGGTTTTTGAATATTAAACAAATACATATATTTTGTTGATTTTTCAGAATTTTAAAATTATAGAAAATCAGAGACTCGAGCTAGCGCCGGCGTTAGGTACTAGCGCCTGTGTTAGCTCACAGAGAGTGCTTATTTTAATCATATGGCCTAGATTTTCTTCGATTTTGCTTTCGATTTTTCTTAATTATGTTTTTGCAATGTAAGGCCTATCTAATGGAGAGATGAGACGAGCAGAAATCGCAAAAAGTTGCGGAAGTTAAAATTAGTACATGAGTTTCATCTTCATTAGAGTTTCATATTTATTATACCTTAATTATTGAGTGTTGCACAACATATGCATGAGTGAAATGATCATAAATAAGTGAAATAATATTCATGCAAATTTTTAATTCCGATTTAAACATGATTATGATCAAACATACTTGGGGTAATTGAAAATGGCGCAAATATATTAACTGCCTAAGCAAAACTTGTGCATTTCATAAATTTAGACTAATACCCCTAAAATACACCTTTTAAATCCATTTTGACGCTTATTTCATTTAGTCTTAATAATTTCATATAACAAATTTAGTTTTTCAAATTTTTATAAGACTTTTTAGGAAATGGATTTAGAAGGATAAAAATAAAAAGATAAGTAGATCACTTGAGAGATGATATGACTTTTTATTCAACTTTATTCAATTTGATTTGTTTATGAATTTTGGTTTAATATGTGAGAGTCATATCACAAGTTATATAAAGTGATCATATCATGATGGCTCAAAGAAAAATAAAAAACAAAGAGAAAAAAAAAGAAATTAAGCATATCATGAAGTAGAGAATTGATATTTTATTTTGAGTTGATTTCTACTTCATGCAAATGATTGGATACTAATGAATAGGATATTTAGGTATCCAAAGAGGACCGGATCTGACGGTTCCTTTGGGTACCCAAATACATCGTGTTTGCGTTTGGGGAGATGGAAGTGAATGAGCCCTTTTGAGTGGAGTTTGTGTTTCATCTTTAACTTTGGGTCTCCATTCAAATCTTGGTTTAACATTATTTTTAGTTTTCAAATTTCCATAATCATTTACTTGAACATTTGGATCAAAAAGGTTTTTGAATTTATAATTTGAAGAAAATTTGTTTGCATTTAATTTTACGTTGGGTGAAACTTGATTTTGTAAATTAAGGTGATTTTGATTTTGATTTACAAATCCTTTATGTTCCTTACTCCCATTTTTAAACTTAGGTAAGATGTTCATATTCATATTCAACTTGTTTTTAGATATAGTTTGATATTGAGAATTTGTATTTACAATTTTCATAAGCAAGTTGATTTTTGATTTTAATTCATCATTTTTAATCTTTAAATTATGTCTAGCATTATTATAGGCGATTGTGCTATTTTTAAGAGTTGAAACAATTGAATCTATATGATCTTGATAGTTATTTCTATATTCATCAAATGTTTCATCCATCTCTTTAATTTCAATTTTATATTCTTTGCACTTAGCACAATCATTTATCAAAGATGAGTTTTCTAAAGATAATTTTTCATTTTGTTCTTTTAGAATTAATAGCTCTTTTTCAAGTCCCTTGTATTTTTCTTTTAAATTATTAAATTCTAAACAAGGTGTAATAGTTTCATTCAAAGAGACATGGGTAAGACTAGATGAATTAGCATTTGATTCTATTTTAACTTTTGATTTTAAACTTTTATTTTCTAAGCGCAATTTGCAATTTGCATTTTTAAATTTCTTAATTTTGCGCTTAGTAATTTGTAGTAATTGTAAAGTAGAAATAGAATTACAAACAATAAGAGAATTTGATTTCCTTACAGTGCAATCAGAAGAGGCAAGATTTGAACTAATAGTTCCTTTGACATCCTTTTGGCACTCCTCTTCCATTGATGCCATATCATCATCCCTTTCGCTTGATGTGCCTTCCATGGATCAATCATGTGTGGAGATTTCTTGAATACCTGTGCAGGCTTGCATATTCTCCGGTTCTTGTGATTGTTCTATACCTACAGAAGGAGAATCATAAGTTATTTCAAGAAAATTCCACATCTCGTATGCAGTAGGAAAAGTATGAATGTGTTTGGAAATATTATGATCTAACACACAAAATAGACTATTCATAGATTTTGCATTAAAAACCATTTCGTTTTTATTTAATACGCTAGGTGGTTTTTTGATAGTAATATTCCAAACTTTTTCATCTAAACATTTAAGAAAATTTTCCATTACTATTTTTCATCCTTTATAATTTCTTCCTTCAAATAACGGTGGTTTAAGAGATTTTTCTTCTTCATAAAAATTTACCCCACTAGTAGAAGCGAGATCATGAGACGCCATTATTCCCGGTTGTTTAAGACGATTTGGAATAAGCTGGCTCTGATACCACTTGTTGGATCGGTAAGCGCCCTTAGAGGGGGGGGGGGGGGTGAATAAGGGTTTTAAAAACTTATAATATATTTTGAATAACTTTGAAAAAGCTTTGATTATTAAACTAGAGAAGATCAAGACAAATCAAGTGAAGTAAAAGTAAAGACATGATTTTATTAACTTGAGAAGCATGATTACAAAACTTGATCTCTTATCGAAGCTAGAAATCGAAGCTAATAGAAAGACTCTTTTTGTTTTCTATACCGACTCGTATCCCCACGAACAGGTTGGCTTTAGGCGATCCTTCCCCGGATACAGCCTCAAGCCGCTCTAGCCAACCCTTCCCCAGATATGGCCTCGAGCACCCCCTAGACCTACACTCGAGACCTAGTCGCCAACACGAGGTGAATTTCAGCCCTAAGTCCTACCCAGACCTACTCGCCAACACGAGGCGAATTCACTAACCGTTTACAAGATGAATATGAAATGAAAAGACAATAATATAAAAACTCCCTCTATGTAGATCTCTTGGAGAAGTAGACAAAGATGCAGAGTATGATCGTAGTCGATGCTGTCTTTCGTCACGATGATGATGCATGTTGAAATCTTCTCCACGGATCTCCTTTAGTCTTTATGGATTTGTGGGAGTATCTCTCTGAAACTTTCTCTCTATGTTGTGGCACGAAGCTCTGGAATTCTGGATCTCGTGAGTGTTCGGAAGTCGGAGCCAAGATGTCCTTTTTATAGACTTAGCGCTAGCGCCTGCGCTAGTGGTACCGCCGGCGCTATCCCATATTAGGACACATTCTGCGCGACAGAATCTTCAATCCGAGGAAACAATTCTCCCTTGCCTACTGTGCTCCTCGCTATCGCCTGCGCTATCGGATATCGCCTGGCGCTATCTCCTTCTATAAGTTCTCCTAGCAATTCCGCTTAAGCAATTCATTTCGTCGATCGAAATTTCGTCGAACGGAGCAAAGTGTCCGTCGAGTGAATTTTCGTCAAGCGCCGCTAACAGTTCGTCGAACACAGCTAGTGCCTGCGCTAGTAGGAGATATGGATTTGATGGCTCAACTTTGGGGGCAACCATCTTATGTAATCCTTGAGTCAAGTGGACTTTGTTATCCTGCACACTTAAACACACAAGATCAAATACACATAGGATTTGTTATTCTCAAACTTAGGAGATGCGAAAGACCATGTTCCAACAGAGGCCTCTTCTCTCGTTTTCTTTACACAAGTTTGAGAGAGGTGGAGTGCTAGAATTCTAGAGCCTTATTTGTCCGAAAGTTGATCTCCCACCAAAAAACATAGAGAGTTTCTGAAGGACTTCATCACGCTATATCCAAAGGGCGATCGCTTCAACCTCGCTTATTCTACATCGATTCTGTTGGAGCCTATATTTCGCATCTCTGGGTTTGAGAATAGCAAATACCGTGTTGTATTTTATCTTGTATTTTGTGTGTTTATAGTGTGTAGGTTATATAGGAACTATAACGACACATCCCTATGAACAGTATACTGAATGGAGATGACCCTCTGGAAAGAGAGCTAACGCCCCGCATTAGTTGTTAACGCCCCGCATTAGTTGTTAACGCCCCGCGTTAACAACCGCTGAGAAGGAAACCGCTGAGAAGGATGCCGTCGAGAAGCCAGAGTCAACGCCAGTTTTAGATCTTAACGCTGCGCGGTAGTCATTCGAAGAATGTAACTGCGCTTGACGAATTGGAGCGTTCAATGAATGGAACCTACGTTCGACGAACTCAGAAGACGCTCGACGAAACCTGAAGGAACCTGCGTTTGACGAACTCTTAAGGCGCTCGACAAAACCTAAAGGAACCTGCGTTCGACGAAATCTGACTGCGCTCGACTTATTGCGTTCGACGAACTGAACTGCGCTCGACGAATTGGAGCGTTCGACAAACTGAACTGCGCTCGTTGAATTAAAGTTAACTGCGCTCGACGAACTGAACTGCGCTCGATGAATTGGAGCGTTCGACGAACTGAACTGCGCTAGACGAATTAAAGTTAACTGCGCTCGACGATAACACGTTCGACGAAATATGTTGCGTTCGACGAAATTAGTTTCTGCCATGATCCCGACGGTTTGCACGATCCCGACGGTTTGCACGTTCACTAACGTCGACATTAATCCTTAACGCCATGCGTTAGCTCCCGTGGCTATTTAAAGTACAGCCCCTCTCATTCTTTATGTGATGATTCCAGAATTCTGATGCTTTGGAGAGAGCTTCGTGTACAACAATTAAGAGATCTCCCTTGGGCTATCGTGAAGATCTAAAGAGGATTTTGAAGGAGAAGGTCTACAACGCATATCCCATATGAAGGACGATCTTTTCAAGAATGCCAACATCTACATCGCCTTCGTCCTCACCTTCAGAATTTCTTGGGGAGTTTCTCTTTACTTATCTTGTAATCTTTTATTTTATTCTCTTTGTAATTTGTGTGGAGAAATCGTTCGGGGAGAACGTAGGATTCCGGGAAGGATTCCGTGGGTAAATTCACCTTGTGTTGGCGACTAGGTCCTTGCGCGGCTTAGGGACTAATGAAATTACTTTCAAAATTGGATTTAAATGGATTTTTAGGGGTTGATGAGTCCTGATCATATACACATATTTGGACTCATCCGGGCTGTTTTTCTAGTCTTTCCACTGCACTTTAGCCTTGTTTTAGCTCATATTTGTCATTCTATGCTAGGTGCACTTCTTGGCCTAATTTGGTGTGCTTTATGTTTATTTTCTTTTTGATAGTCTTATCGTATTGTTGAGTGCCACTTTCAGTGGCCTGATCAGCATTTCTGTAGGAATAAGAGTCGTGCAGGTGTTCCCGGTACAAATCTGTACAGGAACACTGCACACGATCACTGGTTCTACTGCGCACGACCACTGGTCGTGCGCCACTGATCGTGTGCACTTAACCCCTGAAAACTGAGTTCTGTTTCCCTTATCGCACAACCACTTACGATAGCGCGCACGATCACTGGTCGTGCGCCACTGGTCGTGCGAACATTATATTTTATAATTTTCTTTCCTTGCAGGTTCCGTCCAGGCAGGCGCACGATCACAGGATGCTAGTGCGCACGACCACTGGTCATGCGCCAATGATCGTGCGCACTGCTTATTCCAGCGCCTATATATAATCCTGCTCGCGAATTAGGTCGGGATCCTCGCCGTTTTTCCGCCCAGCTCCGCCATTTTCGCCCCTTCCGCAGGTTTTCGCCCTATCCATTGCCACCCACCATATGGAGGTGCTCCGGGCTTGTTCTTCACGCCAACCTTGAGCCGGAGCTTCCTCTCGGCCTCCTCCTTCATCCTAGCGCTCCAAGGGAAGACCCAGCCGCCATCACCATCAAGCAAGAGGAAGTTTGCAAACTCTACCGGATCATGACATGAAGAAGACGGGCACATTGGAGAGTAGTGACAGCTCTCTCTACCCCGGACGTAGTAGCGGACCGAGCTTGGACGCGGATTGACAACCCGGCGATTCCAACCGTGAATCTACAATGAGACTTCGGATTCGGTCGATTTCTTGCCTTATTCTTCTCTTATTGATGTATGTGTAGTTAGATCTATGTATTAAGATGAAGTTGCACTCAAACTTGTTTGTATTTTTATATATTTCATGTCTATGTGAAATGCTTGTTGTTTGAGTTGCTTGAGGTGCGCCACCATTCCATCCTCCATCCCGCCGTCATGTTCGGTGCCGCACTAGCAATTGCTAGTGGCGTGCTTGTCGAAGAGGTGCTTACGACCCTCATTCCGTTAGCCTACTCGCCCATCCGCCTACCGAAGCGTGGCATCGCGGCCCGTATTCCATCCCGCCTAACGAAACAGCGTGCTCAAGGCCTGCATAGTTCGATCCATTTGCCTACTCGTCCATCCGCCCTTACGAAGTTGCGCGTTCAAGGCCTACGTAGTCTTCCATCCCGCCGAGCGAAGCTTTGCATAGCGGCATTGCATAGGAGTAGTTATAGTATTTTCTCTTTATTTTCCACAATCCAAAATCCCCCATTTCCGCATCCATCCGACCCAAAGGACTTCAATCTCAAGTCCTTCCTCGATAATAAACTCCACCTTACTGTGTTCCTTTGAGATCGATACTTGGGGATTCATTCCCATTTTATATTACTTGAACGATCGGTACACTGCCGTTTCGTGTCGCAGTCGAGCTACCGCCTATAGCGGTGAGTGAGATTTGTGCCATCAAGTTTTTGGCGCCGTTGCCGGGGAACACAGTCGTGTGAGTTTTCTGGAGAGGGAGAACCTGAGGGAGAAGCCCTTCCATTTGTAAATTGCATTTCTTTGTCTTATTTCTTTTTATTCCATTTTCCTGTTTTAATTAGGTTGCTTTAGTAATTTTTGTTAGGTGTAGTATTTTGCACAATAGCATTTTTATTTTGAATCGTATTATCTTCACACTATGTGGGCACATCTTAATTTCCGTTGCCGTTGGTGTGGAGCTACCTCCCACTCTAGTGATGAATGCCCTACGGAGAATAGTAGGCATAATTCTTATAGCCCAGCATATGGAGCACCGACTTCGTCTGATACTCCATATGGTGCGCGTAAGTCTTATGGCTACTCTGCTGAGCCTTTACCATCATACTTCTTTTCGGCTTCAGCACCCGCTGTGCCAAAGAAGCCCGCTAGGCAGTGCCGGTTTTGTCGGAGCACTGATCATGTCTTGAAGGACTGTGCCGAGTATCTTCGCCAATTGGATGAGGATGACGAGCTGGATATCCGGATCGTCCCAACTCCTAACTCTGGCGGCACACCTTCAACATCCGGTTATGTTTCTTTGTCACCTTCACATCTTGAAGGGAATGGCATGGACATGGTCACCGGATGTGCGGCTGATCTATGCACCGACATTGCTGAGCCTATTCTCCCAGTGCATCCACCACCTCTAGTGGATTCGATTCTTTGTGAGGAATCGGTGCTCGACTTTTATCCGAGCACTACTCCTCCCCCTGTTGTGCATACTATACTCGTCTCCGATGACATTGTTGATGATGTGTCTTAGGATGAGGTGGGTGATCTGAGTATTGTGCCTACTCCTATGGAGGAGGACAACCTTCTAGGTGAAGAGGAGTTTTCCTCAGCACTGGTGGAGGAAGTCCAAATCCTAAGCCTGACCACTTTTGATCCCGCCGAATCTTGTAGCATTGATGACAATGCAAACATTATTTTACTTACCCAACCTGATGGGAGTGAGACCGGGATCACTCTCCCGATTGATGTTTATTTATGTTCTTCGTCTTCTTTATTTCTTGATCCCCTTCCTTCACCCGAGCCTGTGCAGGTTGAATCTTCACAGGTACTCCAGGAGGACTTGGAGCTTTGTTCTCAAGTCAATGATGAGGGTGTCCTTTTATGCGAGGAGGTTGATTCCTCCTCCATTAAGGAAGCCTCATTCGTTGCCTTCTCCTCCTGCGGACCTGCTGTGGACGATACCTTGCTGGGCAAGGATAGTTTTGGTGAGATGAGTGAGGACCAGGCCTCCTCCTCTTCTTACTTTCTGTTCCCTCTACCTGTGAGGAGCAGGTATTATTATTATTTAGGTAGAGGGGTGACTGCCTTATCTCCGTATCGGTACCAGCTACCGAAACGCATATTGGAGCAGTTACCTGTGCATTTTCTTTTCCATACTCCCATTAGCTAGATATTATAAAGTTTTGAATAAGTCGTGCTGGGATGACAATAACCCCAGTAGTTATCTTACTTTTCCTGCATTTTTATTTCTTCTAATCATGTTTAGTTAGCTGTAGTTTATTTTAGTTTGTCCTTTTTCTTTTGTTTTTGCGGAGCTGACCCCTGCAGGTATCTTTTCTGGATGGCGGATGCTGTAGCTTCATTTTAGCTTACACGCCAATCTTCTGGTGTGCTCATTTCTGAGCACTGGGTACTCTCTTTCCCTAGCCTTTTCTGATTTTCATGTCATATATTTTGTGGATTGTTTAGTTTAAGTCTGGGGGAGAGCAGTTTTTGTGCCCACTCACGTGCACTCTTGCATAGCATGCTAGAAGTACTTTTATTGTAGCTTATTGGAAATTGTTGTTCTATTGCATTGCACACCACTACACCCACTCGAGCGTGCACTTAGCTGTTGGCACGTCTTGAGCCGAACTCATTTCTTTTCGTGTGATTTGGAAAATCACTGTGCTGGCTTAGGATTATGAGGCGGAGTAAAATGTTGACTCCGGTAGTGCTCCTAGTCGAGTGCTCATGTCTAGTTTAGAAAATCGTGTAGATTCAATTTCTTTTTATGCTTTTAGTTTATATTTTTTTTTCTATTAGCGTAAATATTGTTTATTCTACTCAATTGGTGAATCCGGTGTGAATCAAACAGTAGCATAAGAATGTGTGTAGATGCTTGTTAGCCTCGTATTGCCAGAGTCGGGAGAAAGGATTATCTTTCTCGGTGGCTAGAACTTGCCCCAAGCGATTCTTGAAGCATGGGTATACGGTTAGTCAATTGCGTGAATGTGATATAGGCCATCATTTTGGCCCGGTTGAGCCTTTGTGCCCACTCCTATCACTTTTCCTCGTTAGCCCAGTTGTGCCTACCCTCTCTTTGATTCAGCCCCACTGTTGTCTCACCAAAGCCTAAATGCCAATCCTAGTCGCACACCCAAATCTAAGCTTTATCTGTTTATTATTTTCATGAATTGGGTTGTTGATTTGGGGATATGTTTGTGAAGATGTGGATGTGTTTTATTGCTTAGTTGCTGGAAACGATAAGAAAAGAAAAAATTGAGAGAAAGAAAAGAAGTGAAAAGAAAAGAAAAAGATATGAGTTTAATGAAAAATCTGTGTAAAAATATATGTTTGGGAGTAGGCGGTGCACACACCCATGTTGTTAAGTCCAAGTCTGGGGTGTGATGTACCCGCGTGTTTGTGAGGTGGACGAGAATAATTTCTGCATAAGCTTATTTGGGTTTGGTGCTTGAGCCGTCGTTTTTATCTTTGTTTATCCTCACCTAAACCCAAGCCTCATCTAAAACCTTATGTCCTATTGATTCACGCATTTGAGTCAAACCAGTGCCGTGGAGAGAGTGCGAACAGGCGAGCCTATGGTCACCGACATTGATGGATTTCAATGGAGGTTGTCTCGAGCCCCGATCTTTGGCAATGCTCGCCTCAGCGTTCAGTTTACTTTCTTCCTATGTACGGCCTTATGATTCACCGTGATTCACTTTTTGAGTAAATGTAATATATAAATACGCCCCTAGAAAAGTATAAACTAATATGTACAATTAGAAATTTTGTCTACTGTATTTCTACGCGCATGAGCATGCGACTTCGCATGATACTCCGCTTTACAATTTCTATGCCAGCTATGTATTTTTCTCAGCCGCTTGAGGAATTTGTTTGCTCGGGATGCGCAAACAGGTAAGTCTGGGGGTGTGATGAGTCCTGATCATATACACTTATTTGGACTCATCTGGGCCGTTTTTCTAGTCTTTCCACTGCACTTTAGCCTTGTTTTAGCTCATATTTGTCATTCTATGCTAGGTGAGCTTCTTTGCCTAATTTGGTGTGTTTTATGTTTATTTTCTTTTTGATAGTCTTATCGTATTGTTGAGTGCCACTTTCAGTGGCCTGATCAGCATTTCTGTAGGAACAGGAGTCGTGCAGGTGTTCCCGGTACAAATCTGTACAGGAACACTGCGCACGATCACTGGTTCTACTGCGCATGACCACTGATCGTGCGCCACTGATCGTGTGCACTTAACCCCTGAAAACTGAGTTCTGTTTCCCTTATCACACGGCCACTTACGATAGCGCGCACGATCACTGGTTGTGCGCCACTGGTCGTGCGAACATTGTATTTTATAATTTTCTTTCCTTGCAGGTTCCGTCTAGGCAGGCGCACGATCACAGGATGCTAGTGCGCACGACCACTGGTCGTGCGCCAATGATCGTGCGCACTGCTTATTCCAGCGCCTATATATAATCCTGCTCGCGAATTAGGTCGGGATCCTCGCCGTTTTTCCGCCCAGCTCCGCCGTTTTTGCCCCTTCCGCAGGTTTTTCGCTCCATCCATCGCCACCCACCATATGGAGGTGCTCCGGGCTTGTTCTTCACGCCAACCTTGAGCCGGAGCTTCCTCTCGGCCTCCTCCTTCATCCTAGCGCTCCAAGGGAAGACCCAGCCGCCATCACCATCAAGCAAGAGGAAGTTTGCAAACTCTACCGGATCGTGATACGAAGAAGACGGGCTCATTGGAGAGTAGTGACAGCTCTCTCTACCCCGGACGTAGTTGCGGACCGAGCTTGGACGCAGATTGACAACCCGGCGATTCCAACCGTGAATCTACAACGAGACTTCGGATTCGGTCGATTTCTTGCCTTATTCTTCTCTTATTGATGTATGTGTAGTTAGATCTATGTATTAAGATGAAGTTGCACTCAAACTTGTTTGTATTTTTATATATTTCATGTCTATGTGAAATGCTTGTTGTTTGAGTTGCTTGAGGTGCGCCACCATTCCATCCTCCATCCCGCCGTCACGTTCGGTGCCACACTAGCAATTGCTAGCGGCGTGCTTGTCGAAGAGGTGCTTACGACCCTCATTCCGTTAGCCTACTCCCCCATCCGCCTACCGAAGCGTGGCATCGCGGCCCGTATTCCATCCCGCCTAACGAAGCAGCGCGCTCAAGGCCTGCATAGTTCGATCCGTTTGCCTACTCGTCCATCCGCCCTTACGAAGTAGTGCGTTCAAGGCCTACGTAGTCTTCCATCCCGCCGAGCGAAGCTTTGCATAGCGGCATTGCATAGGAGTAGTTATAGTATTTTCTCTTTATTTTCCACAATCCAAAATCCCCCATTTTCGCATCCATCCGACCCAAAGGACTTCAATCTCAAGTCCTTCCTCGATAATAAACTCCACCTTACTGTGTTCCTTTGAGATCAATACTTGGGGATTCATTCCCATTTTATATTACTTGAACGATCGGTACACTGCCGTTTCGTGTCGCAGTCGAGCTACCGCCTATAGCGGTGAGTGAGATTTGCGCCATCAGGGGTCTTAGGCTAAAATATTAAATGCGCAACTAATTGCATATTTGTCTATTTTCTTTGTTGCATATGATAGCCCTTATAATGAAAAATCATAATTGAAAATTACAAAAATGATGAATATGATTTCACACACTCCATCTTGATCTATTAATATCCTATGCTAAAATTCACTATTATCATATATCGTAATTCATGATCTATCAAGAATTATCTTAAATCAACTATTTCTATCAACCTTAGGAATTATGAAATATATGATGGTTATTGGTATTATAGTTTCACATCTTGTTTTGTGTGTGTGATGTGCATCTTTATTGTTTGCATGTATCTCATTATCTTTAGACCTAATAATTAACTTGATATAAATAAGATGAAATCAAATAGAAATGTCACTTCATTCTAGGTGTTGAAACCAATTATTCGGCCTCTTGTGAAGCTCGGGGCCCTCACCGAAATGAGGGGCAGCTAGCCCTTACTGATCCCTCGAAGAAGGTAGACTGAAGACTAGGAAAATGACTAAGACCTTAGTCATAGCGAGGAGGTCCCTCCACTAACCCGGAAGATTGTTGAGCGCTTCCCCTCCCAAGCCAAAGCTGAGACTCGGGCACCTTGGAGAGCTCTGGAAATGCTAGCCAAGGAGACCCTGAGGAGAGAGAAGCTGAAGTCAAGTCCTCTCCAAAGGTGCCCATTAGGTCTTATTTATAGGTTTTCTGATCTGGCCTGCAAATAGCAGGATTCCGCCTTTTGATTTTACTATCCGCACCCCAAATGGGTCTGCTAACAGCCAAACTCCGCTGTTTGGAGAGGCTAAAGGCAGGCCACCAAGGGTAAAAGGGTAATTTAACCATATCAACCTATGGGCAGGGAACTGCGAGAACACTACTGCCGAAGCTCTCGCGGGCCTTCTCGCGGGTCCTGCTTGCGATGCCTCTTCTAGGCGATCGCCCTGCGAGGACCTCGCGAGTCCTGCTCGCGAGTCTTCCCGCGAGACCTCCTCTTGACTTTGTTGAACATAAAACTCATTATGTCAAACACAGGGCACTTTGCCGATCACAGATGAACTCGACGAAAGCAGAACGTTAAACTGTTCGCTGACCGCTGAGACGGGCGGTTCGTCGACCGCTGAGACGCTGAGATTGAAGTAAGCCGTTCGTAGAACGCGGGAAGCAATTCGTCGAACATAGAATTGAGCTCGCCGGATGCTGAGGCCTGGACTCGCGAGCCTTCCTGCGAGACCGCCTCTTGACTTTGTCACGCACTGAACACATTTTGCTGAACACCTCTTTTTCGAACATAGGTCTCTTCTGCCAGCGGCTCGCGAGGTATTGGTTTACCAGCCCTCGACTACTGATGATTTCGCCGAACAGGGGTGAGCTCAATGACCGCAGGTGAGCTCGACGAACACGAGAGAGTTTGTCGAACGCGGGACCCCTTTCGTCGATCTCAGAAAGCTTCCTCAAACTGCCTGCGAGTGTCTATCTCGCCGACCATTCTCGCTCGCCTCTCAGCGAGCCTTTAGAGGGAGATTTTTCCGAGGCCTCTCTCGTGAGGTTTCTGGCCCTATGGCCTTCCTCTCTTATTACTTCCTTCGTCATGTGGCCTTCTTAAACCGTGCCTCTTCGCCTGGCGAATATCGGGGTTGTACACAATCCCCGCTCTTCGTGAGGCTACTCAGGCTCGCGAAGAAACATCCAAGCCCTGGTATTTGCCATCCCCTTGATGATCTGTCAGGAATCTTTGGTAGGGCCCACCCCGAGGGCTATAAATATCATCCCGAGCCTCAGTGATGCGCACCGTCACTCTTGTTTTCTCCTTTTTGTCCCGTACTGTAGCTGCCAGGAGATGCCGCTTTCCGAAGAAGCTGAGGCTCTCCTGAAGGCTGTGAGAGTTGGCGGGCTACACTCCACGACCAGGGTCCCCACCTAGATGAATCGGCCGCCTCCCGCTCAGTCATCGAAGGCTAAAAAGGCGAAAGCGGCTTGCCGAACCGGGGATGACTCCGTGTTGCTGGACTCTTCCCCTGATAATCGCCCCCCCGAGAAGGTATGAGTTATTCCTCTAGCTAAGCCAATAAATTTGCCTCTGTGATTCATGCCTACTCGCACGAGATTTTGCCGAATAAGGATGTCAGGGGGCTTGGAGGTGGATCTCTCCACAGTACACTAGCGGACACATATCCCGCTGGCAAAAATGCCGAAGGTACACTCTTAATCTCGCTCACCGACTCTCCTTTCGTTGACTATCAGCCTCTTATTTCCTGTTTTTCTCAGTCTCACCCCGGAAGGCCCCAGCTCGCGGAGATTTGCCGCTTTCGTCTCTGTCCCTTCCCGACAAAACTGTGGACATGCCAAGTTTCGATCTCCAAAGATTCCCCCCATTAACAATGCAGCCTACCCTCCTGGCTTAGGCGAATCCCTCTACCCACACTACTGCAACATCTTCCAGGACCGCCCTGAGAGTTCTCGCCCCCTTCAGGGTAAGCATTCCGACGTCCCCCTGTCATGCGCGAACTTGAACGCGCTATCTAACCTTTTCGTAATATTTTTGCAGAGAATTCCGAAAATCCGCCTACCGATTCCGAGTTTGGCGACGACGAGGTGCCCCCCTCCCAGACCAAGTGGAAGACTTCTTAAGGGACATGCGAGATCCTGAGATGATGAAGCAGCGAACCGCAGAGTTGCTTCAGAAACATGGTAGGATGCTGATGGACCTTAATCTTCAAGCGAGATGGGATAGGGAGGTCGCTGAGGATAGACAAGCTTTTATGATGGAGGAGTGCGCGAGACTCCGAGCCACGGTGCCTCACGCCCAAGATGAGATGGCCACGTCACCGGAGGTGCACATCGCGAGGATGAGGGATTATGCCTTCCTGATGGATCGAGAGGGCCGTGCGGCCCAGGATTACTATAATTCCAGGGTACCGCCGAGGTCCAGGTCGTGGGGTGGCGGCCGATGGAAGTGGTTGCGCGACGACCCCCGCTAACTCCTACGTTTCTGCGAACTTTTATTATCTGCTAATGCTTGCCGCTACTTCAAACAATCTCCTAATTGTTTGCGTCATATATTTGTGGGTTCTCGTTCAGTAGTAATTATTGATAGTCGTTTATTAGCTTTCGCTCGCGATTTGTATATCCGTATTCCATATTTGTTATGCTATTCTCGCAACGAGCCCTTCTGCTCTCGCTAAAACTGTCTCGCGATGGGTTCTCTTCGCTATTCTGTTTGCTCATGCTTCCCCTTGCAAAGAATTTGCTTGTGCTAACCTCGCAGGCAGCTCCCACCCACAATCCTGATGTGATGCTTTTGCTAGCCGCACTCAACGGCGCTTGGGATTCTTCCCTCGCTTTCACTTTTGCTATAAATAGGCCGCCATAACTGTGCTAACTACCGCATTAACCATCAGCCTTCTTCTTCCACTTCTCCGGAGCTCTCGCCTTTCTCCTTCTTTCTCGCGCTATTCTATTCCTCGCAGGTTCTCAAGATGGTCGGTGACCAGAGCGAGGCTGAGGGCAGGTTGAAGTGTGCATGGGCCTTCACCGACCACTCCTTCTTCCTGGCGAATTTGATGGAGGAGGAATATCTCACTACCGTCGCCGACTTTATCCCGTCAAAGTTTACCGCTCGCCAACCTGCCGAGGATGACGCAATAAATGTTCCCCTGCCTGATGAACTCGCAATCCCCATAGCTCATTTCGCGGTGGGTCTGAGGCTACCTCTGTGGCCAGAAGTTCGCCAGGTAACTACCGATCCCGCCTTCCTTTCCTTAGATGAGAATGGATTCTTCCTCGCTTAACCGACGATCTCGCCATCTTGCTCGCTAGGTATTAAGACACTATGGTGTGATACCGGGTCAAATGACCCCCTATGCGATGGCGGTCATCGTCGCCTTCGCCTGCTATATGCGCGAGGAGTGCATCGAGTTCAGCCTTCTAGTTTTCCGGAAGCTGTTCTCTTACTGTGCGTATAAAGATGGGACTGCTTACTTTGTGGGCTCGGGCCCCAAGGTCGCCGAGACAGTCAACAAAGCCCACTACTGGGCTCAAAAATTCCTCTTCGTCAAGGGGAACTTTGGCAACATCCCCTTCTCGCCTGTCCAACACGACGAGACTACTTACCGTCCTCCTGCTCTCGGTGGCCACGACACCGCCTTATACCAGTTCTTCTGCAAGAAGAACTTCGATGTTGTGCATCTTCGCCGCAACCTCGGCTCGCTGCTGATGGCGCAAATCTCACACACCGCTATAGGCGGTAGCTCGACTGCGACACGAAACGGCAGTGTACCGATCGTTCAAGTAATATAAAACGAGGAGTAATCCCCGAGTATCGAATCTCTCAAGGAACACAGTAAGGTGGAGTTAACGTTCGAGGTAGGACTTGAGATTGAAGTCCTTAACGTCGGATGGAATGCGGGGGAGCTGGGTTGGCTTTTGGAAAATAAAATAAAAGCTATCAACTACTCCTATGCAATGCCGCTATGCAATGCTTCGCTTGGCGGGATGGAAACTAGGCAGGCCTTGAGCGCGCTGCGTCGAAAGGGCGGATGGACGAGTAGGCAAGCGGAATCGAACTGTGCAGGCCTTGAGCGCACTGCTTCGTTAGGCGGGATGGAATACGGGCCGCGATGCCACGCTTCGGTAGGCGGGTGGACGAGAAGGCTAGCGGATCGAACTATGCAGGCCTTGAGCGCGCTGCTTCGTTAGGCGGGATGGAATACACGGGCCGCTATGCCACGCTTCGGTAGGCGGGTGGACGAGTAGGCAAGCGGAATGAGGGTCGCAAGCACCTCTTCGACAAGCACGCCACTAGCAATTGCTAGTGCGGCACCGGACAACCAACAATCCACACCACAAGGCACACCTCAAAATAATAAGCAAGAATACTCAAATCACATAGACATAATCAAGTATAAATGCTAATAATCAAGCACGCTTCATCATAATGTTAGATCTAACTACATAAACATCAATAAGAGAAGAATAGAGCAAGAAATCGACCGAATCCGAAGGCTCGTTGTAGATTCACGGTTGGAATCGCCGGGTTGTCAATCCGCATCCAAGCTCGGTCCGCAACTACGTCCGGGGTAGAGAGAGCTGTCACGACTCTCCAATGGACCCGTCTTCTTCGTGTCACGATCCGGTAGAGGTTGCAAACTTCCTCTTGCTTGATGGTAATGGCGGCTAGGTCTTCCTTTGAAGCTCTTGGATGAAGGAGGCGGCCGAGAGGAAACTCCGGCTCAAGATCGGCGTGAAGAACAAGCCCGGAGCATCCCCCGATGGTGGGCGGCGATGGAGGGGCGAAATCGGGCGGAACGGAGCAGGAAACGGCGGAAGAAATCGAGATCCCCACCTAAAATCGTGAGCAGGTCGTTTTATAGGTGATGAGTCCCATTTATATACACATTTATGGACTCATCTGGGCCGGTATTTGAGTAAATGCACTACATTTTAGTTCCATAATCACTCATATTTGTTCTCTATCTGTTATTCCATGCTAAGTGCACTTTCAGGCCCGTTTCGATGTATTTTCTTGTTTATCTTACTCATGCATTATATTGCAATTCAATTTCTATATTTAAGAATGTGTGGAATCCCCATTTACGTGGCCTGACGATCTTTCAGGTTGATACGGGGTTTGTGCGAGTATTCCGGGGCGCAAAAACTGCACAGGAACACTACGCACGACCACTGGACATAGTGCGCACGACCACTGGTCGTGCGCTAGTGATCGTGCCTTAATTCCCACCTAAAAAGTGGTCTGACTGGCATAACGCACGACCACTGGACATAGTGCGCACGACCACTGGTCGTGCGCCACTGATCGTGCGCATTGAAAACCTGCACCTGTCTATAAATAGCTGCTCCGCGAAAACAGCCGGAACTCCTTCGTTTTTAGGTCTTTTTGAGCGCCGTTTTTTGCGTTTTTTCGTTCTAAGCCTCCTCTATTCATCTAGGGACTTCAAGGAAGAGATTGGATCTTACTTTCATCATCAAGGAAGGTTTAAAGAGCATTTGGACATCGCCGGGTCGTGACACGAAGAAGACGGGCCATTGGGAGGAAGTGACAGCCCTCCTTTACCCCGGACGCAGTTGAGGACCGAGCTTGGACGCGGATTGACAACCCAGCGATTCCAACCGTGAATCCCTACAAGGCTTCGGAGTCGGTCGATTCTCTTACTCTTTATTCCTTTGAAATGATGTTTGTATGTTAAACTCTCTATTTTGTGGATGAAGAACTTGATAAATCCATATATGTAACTTTTATTTCATGTTTATGAAATTACTTTTGATTTATTCAAGTATATGAGGTGCGCTATTGTCATTCATCTTCCAACCTCCATTACCCTCCATTCCATTCCGCTTAACTTCTCTTCCACTACATGAGCCTACTCTTCCATTCGCCAAGCTAAGCGGTGCTAACGGCCCGTGTAATCCATTTCATTTCCGCTAGTGCGAACCACCTCATCCGCTTGCCTACTCGCCCATCCGCCCATCCGCCTACCAAAGCAGTGCATCGTGGCCTGCATAGTTTCCATCCGCCCGGCGAAGCAGCGCATAGCGGCCTGCATAGGAGTAGTGATTTAGTTGTTTTATTTTGTTTTCCGCAAATCAAACCAACCCTAGCCTTTCGCATCCATCGACTTAAGGACTTCAATCTCAAGTCCTCCTCAATAGTCAACTCCACCTTACCGTGTTCCTTCCGAGATCGATACTCGGGGATTACTCCTCGTTTTATATTACTTGAACGATCGGTACACTGCCGTTTCGTGCCGCAGTCGAGCTACCGCCTATAGCGGTGTGTGAGATTTGCGCCATCAATAGGCGCTGGAATAAACAGTGCGCACGATCAGTGGCGCACGACCAGTGGTCGTGCGCACTAGAATTCGGTGATCGTGCGCTCTGCCTGGACGGAACCTGCAAAGACAGAAATTATGAAATAACATGTTCGCACGACCAGTGGCGCACGACCGGTGGTCGTGCGCACTATCGTCGGTGGTCGTGCGCATTAGACGAAACAGAACTCAGAAATTTAATGATAAGTGCGCACGAACAGTGGCGCACGACCGGTGGTCGTGCGCACTAGCGTAGATGGTCGTGCGCACTGCACCAAACAGAACTCATAAAAAAGGGTTAAGTGCACACGATCAGTGGCGCACGACCAGTGGTCGTGCGCAATAGAACCGGTGATCGTGCGCAGTGTTCCTGTGCAGAATTTCACCGGAAACACCTGCACGACACCTGTTCCAGCGTACGACACCAGTCTAGCCACTGAAAGTGAGACTTAACATCGCAAGAAAACTCATAACAAAGAACGATACGAAATAAAACCAAAATGGGCCTAGAAGTGCACATAGCAAGTGATAACAAATATAAGCTAAAACAAGGCTAAAGTGCAGTGGAATGACTAGATAAACGGCCCAGATGAGTCCATATATGTGTATATGATCAGGACTCATCACACCCCCAGACTTACCTGTTTGCGCGTCCCGAGCAAACAAATTCTAAGCGAACGGGGAAAGAAAAGTAGATGGCTTAAAACTACAATACAGAGTACCATGCGAAGTCGCATGCTCACATGCATAAGAAGAGTAGTAGAGAAGATTTCTGATTATATAAACAGTCTATATATTTCTAAAAGAGTAAAAGCATATTACAACTACTCAAAATGGTGAACTACGGTGAATCATCCGGTCATGCATACGGAGAAAGTAAACTAAGCGCTGAGACGAGCATTGCTCAAGATTGGGATGCCGGACAAACTCCACCGAAATCCATCGGTGTCGGTGACCATAGGCTTGCCCGGTCACATTCTCTCCACGGCACTGGTTTGACTCAAACGCGTGAATCAATAGGACTTAGGTTTTAAATGAGGCTTGGGTTTAGGTGAGGATAAACAAAGATAAAAACGACGGCTCAAACACTAAACCCAAATGAGCTAATGCAGGAAACTATCCTCATTCACCACACAAACACGCGGGTACACAACACCCCCAGACTTGGACTTAACAACATGGGTGCGTGCACCGCCTACTCCCAAACATAAATCTATACAAAAAGATTTTCAATTAAACACTCCTTCTCTTTCCTTTCTTTTTAACTTCTTTTCTTTTTCTCATTTTTTTTTCCTTTCTTATCATTTTCAGCAATTAAACAAAAGGACACATCCACATCTTCACAAACATATTACCACATCAACAACCCAACTCATGAAAATAATAAACAGCTAAAGCTCAAATTTTTGGGTGTGCGACTAGGATTGGCTTTTGGGCTTTGGTGAAATAAAAGTGGGGCTGAATCAAAGAACGGGTAGGCACAACTGGGCTAGCGAGGATATAGCGGTAGGGATAGGCACAAAGGCTCAATCGGGCCAAAATGATGGCCTATATCACATTCACACAATTGACTAACCGTATACCCATGCTTCAAGAATCGCTTGGGGCAAGTTCTAGCCACCGAGAAAGATTCTCCTTTCTCCCGACTCAAGCAATACGAGTCTAGCAATCGTTTACACACATCCCTACGCTACCGTTTGATTCACACCGGATTCAACATTTGAGTAGAGTAAACAACATTTACACTAATAGAGAAAAATATAAAACCATAGTATAAAAAGAAATTTAATCTACAAGAATTTCTATACAACCGAGCACTCGACTAGGAGCACTACTAGAGTCAACATTTTACTCTGCTACATAGTCCTAAGCCATCACCTAGACTTTCCCAAATAAGCAGAAGAATTAAATTCACTACAGAGCTTGCATACAGATGAGTACGCGCTCAAGTGGGTGCTGTGGTGTGCAATGAAAATGAACAAAACATTTTAAATGAAATCTTCTAGTATGCAGTGCAATAGTGCACGTGAGCGGGTAAACAAAACTACTCTCCCCCAGACTTAAACTAAACAATCCGCATAATATATGACATGAAAATCAACATAGGGCTAGGGAAAGAGAGTACCCAATGCTCAGCAAGTGAGCATACCAGAAGATTGGCGTTTAAACCAAGACTAAGCTGCAGCATCCGCCATCCAGAAAAAGATACCTGCAGGGGTTAGCTCCGCAACACAAAAGAAGCAGAAAAAGATAAACTACAATAAACTACAGATAACTAAACAGGATGGACTAAAAATAAAATGCAAGAAAAGTAAGATAACTACTGGGGTTATTGTCATCCCAGCACAACTTATTCAAAAACTAAAGGTTCTAGCTAATGGGCCTATGAAAAGAAAAGTGCACCGGTAACTGTTCTAATATGCGTGTCGGTAGCGGGTACCGATACGGCGAAAGAACAGTCACGCCTCTACCAGAATATAAATAATACCTGCTTGACACAGGTAGAGGGAAAAGAAAGTAAGAAGAGGAGGAGGCCTGGTCCTCACTCATCTCACAAAACACATCCTTGCCTAGCAAGGTATCGTCAACAGGGAGGCAGCAGGAGGTAAAGGCAATGAGTGGAGCTTCCTCAACGAAGGGGGAATAAACCTCCTCACATGAGAGGATACTCTCATCATTGACTTGAGCAAAAAGCTCCAAGTCCTCCTGGGATGCCTGTGAAGACTCAACCTGCACAGGCTCGGATGAAGAAAGGGGATCAAGAACTAAAGAAGACGAAGAACATAAATAAACATCAATCGGGGGAGTGATCCCGGTCTCACTCCCAGCAGGATCCAAGGATAGATCACTATCATCATCGTAAATATCATAGCAAGGGGAACTTGAGAACTCAGGAGCCTCAATGGTGATTTGGACCTCCTCGTCCCATGAAGAAGTGCAAACCTCCTCATCATGCAGAGAGAGTATCCTCCTCATCCCACCGAGGTGCATCATCGTGTTCAAAGTATTCATTCTCCCCCTCAGGGAAAATGACATCCTCATCCCACTTTGGAGCACCCTCCGAGTCAGAAGCATCACCCAGCTCCTTTACTTCGATAGGATCATAAAAAATGTGTGTAGAAAAATCATGCAAAGAAACTGGAGGAACACAAAGATTTGGTTCCTCCGCAAAAAGATCTGCTAAAGCCTCCCCGATGGAAAGAATACTTTCCTCATCATACTCAGGTGCATCTAGGAGCTCCCATTCCTCTCCTTGTTGGCTAACAGATGAGTGATCATCATCACTGGGAGTGAAGCCATAAACAGGGAGTGAGGAGTTTGTGCACGAGACAAGCTCAAGGGTAGAGGGCACAATTGCCTCCATGGGTAAAGAATGAGCGATAGGGACAATGTTGTCCTGAGTGGAGGAGCGGCGGTTAGGATTGAAAAGACGCGGACAGTCCTTCAATTCATGACCCTCTCCTCGACACAACAAACAAACAATGTTCCTACACTGCCTAGCATTTAACTCATTCAATTGGTCCAAATAATAAACCATCTTGTCATTAAAGCTAGGTGAAATATCCCATGACGACATTATCAATAAAAGAGCAGATACAATGAAACTGAAATTCTTTGCAAGGGAATCTACACAACTAAAAAAAAACTCCTTGAATAAAACTTGCCTAAAACTCCAAAATAGGGGGGAAAGAAATAAAAACAAACAACAGAAGATTAAAAGGCAAACAAAAATAATAATGCGGCTATTCACAAAGAAAAAACCTCTATCTCTTGTCTCCCTCTCAAGAAAACTCACACGACTGTGTTCCCCGGCAACGGCGCCAAAAACTTGATGGCGCAAATCTCACACACCGCTATAGGCGGTAGCTCGACTGCGACACGAAACGGCAGTGTACCGATCGTTCAAGTAATATAAAACGAGGAGTAATCCCCGAGTATCGAATCTCTCAAGGAACACAGTAAGGTGGAGTTAACGTTCGAGGTAGGACTTGAGATTGAAGTCCTTAACGTCGGATGGAATGCGGGGGAGCTGGGTTGGCTTTTGGAAAATAAAATAAAAGCTATCAACTACTCCTATGCAATGCCGCTATGCAATGCTTCGCTTGGCGGGATGGAAACTAGGCAGGCCTTGAGCGCGCTGCGTCGAAAGGGCGGATGGACGAGTAGGCAAGCGGAATCGAACTGTGCAGGCCTTGAGCGCACTGCTTCGTTAGGCGGGATGGAATACGGGCCGCGATGCCACGCTTCGGTAGGCGGGTGGACGAGAAGGCTAGCGGATCGAACTATGCAGGCCTTGAGCGCGCTGCTTCGTTAGGCGGGATGGAATACACGGGCCGCTATGCCACGCTTCGGTAGGCGGGTGGACGAGTAGGCAAGCGGAATGAGGGTCGCAAGCACCTCTTCGACAAGCACGCCACTAGCAATTGCTAGTGCGGCACCGGACAACCAACAATCCACACCACAAGGCACACCTCAAAATAATAAGCAAGAATACTCAAATCACATAGACATAATCAAGTATAAATGCTAATAATCAAGCACGCTTCATCATAATGTTAGATCTAACTACATAAACATCAATAAGAGAAGAATAGAGCAAGAAATCGACCGAATCCGAAGGCTCGTTGTAGATTCACGGTTGGAATCGCCGGGTTGTCAATCCGCGTCCAAGCTCGGTCCGCAACTACGTCCGGGGTAGAGAGAGCTGTCACGACTCTCCAATGGACCCGTCTTCTTCGTGTCACGATCCGGTAGAGGTTGCAAACTTCCTCTTGCTTGATGGTAATGGCGGCTAGGTCTTCCTTTGAAGCTCTTGGATGAAGGAGGCGGCCGAAAGGAAACTCCGGCTCAAGATCGGCGTGAAGAACAAGCCCGGAGCATCCCCCGATGGTGGGCGGCGATGGAGGGGCGAAATCGGGCGGAACGGAGCAGGAAACGGCGGAAGAAATCGAGATCCCCACCTAAAATCGCGAGCAGGTCGTTTTATAGGCGCTGGAATAAACAGTGCGCACGATCAGTGGCGCACGACCAGTGGTCGTGCGCACTAGAATTCGGTGATCGTGCGCTCTGCCTGGACGGAACCTGCAAAGACAGAAATTATGAAATAACATGTTCGCACGACCAGTGGCGCACGACCGGTGGTCGTGCGCACTATCGTCGGTGGTCGTGCGCATTAGACGAAACAGAACTCAAAAATTTAATGATAAGTGCGCACGAACAGTGGCGCACGACCAGTGGTCGTGCGCACTAGCGTAGATGGTCGTGCACACTGCACCAAACAGAACTCATAAAAAAGGGTTAAGTGCACACGATCAGTGGCGCACGACCAGTGGTCGTGCGCAATAGAACCGGTGATCGTGCGCAGTGTTCCTGTGCAGAATTTCACCGGAAACACCTGCACGACACCTGTTCCAGCGTACGACACCAGTCTAGCCACTGAAAGTGAGACTTAACATCGCAAGAAAACTCATAACAAAGAACGATACGAAATAAAACCAAAATGGGCCTAGAAGTGCACATAGCAAGTGATAACAAATATAAGCTAAAACAAGGCTAAAGTGCAGTGGAATGACTAGATAAACGGCCCAGATGAGTCCATATATGTGTATATGATCAGGACTCATCAGCTGCCCCCCGTGCTCACCGGGGAAGGTAATGATCTCGCCTGCTAACTTCCACGGTTTCAACATTTTCCGTACTAGATGTCTAACCCTCACTTTTTCAACCTCGGCTCGCTGCCCCCCGTGCTCACCGGGGAAGGTAATGATCTCGCTTGCTAACTTCCAAGGTTTCAACATTTTCCGTACTAGATGTCTAACCCTCACCTTTTCAGGCGAGCGAGATTGTTGGAACCTTAGGTTTGATTTGAGTTAGGATCCACCTTTAGTATCTAAGTTTATATATCATAACTCAGATTGTATAACTTAGATTAAATATCTAATTAAGAAAGAGGGCTGAAAAAGAAATATATTAATAGGCAGAAAAGAATAATATATATATATAAATAATATACTAAGAAATATATATATATATATATATATATATATATATATATATATATAAGAATAGGCTAATTAATATAAGAGAAAATAATATAAAAGAAAATAATATTAGGAAAAATAATATAAGAGAAATTAATAAAGAAAATATAAGTGAAATAAAATATTTCATATAGTTCGACATTTCGTCGAACGGCGCTCGGCAAACGTCGAACGGCGATCGGCGAATAGGTTTATATAAGCAGCGCTCGACAAATTACAGCATTACAGCAGCGGTCGACGAAATCCGAACACCGCTCGACGAATGGCGAACGCCGCTCGACGAATTCCAGCAGACTTTCAGAAATAGTAATTTTAATTATCTGGTCGACGAATGGAATGATGAGCTCGACGAAAGGAGAGCTCAGGTCGACGAAATTTAGGCAGAATTATCCTTCTTATTTATGTCAGATTTTATTTAAAGCAATATTTCTTTATTATATTTTAAATATTACTATATATATTGTTGTTCTGACATTACAGCTTGCAAACATTTAATAATATAGCCGTTGGCAGAAGCATTAATTGCTATAGCCATTGCAACAAGCAAAAGAAGGAAAGAGGACAACAACTGTTATACAACAGCAGACTTTATACAACAGAAGATATGCAGCAGATTATTATATATAGCAGAATATATTCTGCTCCCTCTTACAACAGATTATATATATATATAATATTGCTGTACAAATTAAATAGAGAGACATAATACATTTTACATCTTCTGTACAGGAAAAAGAAAAGAAGAAGAAGAAGAGAAAAGGAAGAACAGGGGCAAAAACAGAGAAAAAATTTATTACTTTATCTTGTTCTGTTTTTGCTAAACTCCTCTCTTGCAGATCACGTACAACCTGAGACATCAAACACTATCATTTGCTCAGGGATCTAAAACAGCAAGAAGAAGAAGAACAAAGGATTTGGAATCAAAAGAAGGAGCCTCCATAAGCTGTCATCAAACTACATCAGATAGGGGGAGCTCTCTTCAACATATTCATCAAGTGTCTTCTTAGAAAAAGAAGAACAATATCTGTTTTCTGTTTTCTTTATTTATTTCTCCCATCTTGTAAAGGGTTAAAACTCCCTTCAAAAGTTTACTCCCGGTGACAGGGCACCTTAGCAAAAACCTGGATCTTGGTTAGAGCACCTTATCAACAGCTCACCTGGTGTGTGGACACCTTATCAAAATCACCTTGGTGTGAGGGCACCTTATCAACAACCTCCTAGTGGATGTCCTACCAGTTGGTAGAAGAGTAGATGTACCCAATTGAGGGGAACTACTATACATCTTGTGTCATCTGCATTGCTTTTATGTTTTATTTCCTGTGCTGTGTTTATTTAGATGCACTTTAACTGTTTGGTTTTATTACTCATACAGAAATCAACAAACTCATATATATATATATATATCACTCACTTTGAAATTAAAAAATTAAGCAAGATCTTTTAATAAGATAAATAAGAACTAAACTGTACTAGTTCAAATATATGTAGATGACATTATCTTTGGATCTACTGATTCAAATTTGTGCAAAAGATTTTCCAATCTAATGCAATCAAGATTTGTGAGTAGTATGGGTGAATTATCATACTTCCTTGGTCTTCAAGTAAAGCAAACCCCATCAGGAATCTTCATTTCCCAATCTAAGTATGCTAAGGAATTAGTGAAAAGATTTGGAATGTCTGATTCTTCTACTATGAAAACACCTATGGCATCTAATGCTGTTATTAATACTGATGAATCAGGGAAACCTGTTGATCAGAAAGTGTATAGGGCAATTGTTGGCTCTCTACTCTATTTAACAGCTAGTAGGCCAGATATAATGTTTGCCACATGTATTTGTGCTAGGTTTCAAGTTAACCCTAAAGAATCTCATCTTACTTTTCTAAAAAGAATTTTAAGATATATAAAGGGTTGCCCTAATCTAGGACTTTAGTATCCAACAACATCTGAATTTGAATTAACTAGATTCTCAGATTCAGATTATGCTGGATGCAGGGTAGACAGGAAAAACACATCAGGAACTTGTCAGTTTCTTGGTGATAGGCCTGTGTCTTGGTTTTGTAAGAAACAAACATCTGTGTCTACATCAACAGCTGAAGCTGAATATATAGCTGCTGGCAGTTGCTGCTCACAGATATTGTGGATACAAAATCAGCTCCTAGACTATGGTGTCAATTTAAATAATTCAATTATATTTTGTGACAACACTAGTGCAATATCTATAACACAAAATTCAGTTCTCCATAGTAGGACTAAACACATAGAAATTAGGCACCACTTCCTTAGGGATAATGTGGATAAAACAAAATTTGCCTACAATTCATTTCTACTGATTTGCAAAGAGCTGATATTTTCACCAAGCCCTTGGATGAAAAGAAGCACATCTTCTTTATAAATCAACTAGGAATGATAGATGGAGACTCAATCTGATAAAAATTAAATATTTATATTTATCCCATAAATTCGTCGAACGAAGAACGACGAATTTGAACCATTTGTCGAACGACAATCGACAAAACCTGTTAACCTCAGAATCGATAAAGTCAGTTTCATTTGTCGAACGATGGTCGATGAAAAAGGTGTTTTCGTACGGGGTCTGAGTCGTCTGACAAAGAAATAAAGTCTTTTCGACTTCTAATTTTATTAGGTTTTGACGAACAGCGGCTTACGAATGCGCCCTCATTCTTCGACCCTTCTATATAAGCTTTATTTTATCTTATTCTAAGTTTGCGCCTACAGAAATCATCTTTCCCTCCAGTTCCCCTCTGCACTTGATCTTCATTTTCTTTGCAGGAACAATGACGATTCCTCAGGCCTCTCTGCACTCAATGAAGTTTGACGCAGGCTTCGATATTGACATGAACTCTTTTGCACAGTCTGACCAAATCTTCAAAGATATTCTTCAAATGCTGGAAGAACAACATCTAAGGAAGTTTCTAAGCACCAGGCAAAAGATAGTTGTGGCAGAGATTAAAGAATGGGTTTACACTACAAAACCAGTAGATGAAAGCTTGTCTGGAACAATCTCAGGTCATCAAGTCTCTCTCTCTCCCACCATTCTTTCTGAGATTTTTGGTTTTGAGAATGGTGATGATGACTTAGATATAAGCTCAAATGAATTTAATGAAGCTTTAGTCAAAATGGGTCATTTGACTGGAAACCCTAACAACCTTCTGAAAAAGAACTTGTCTCAGGACTACAAGTTCTTAGCAGACATTGTTGGAAAAGTCTTGCTGGGCAAGACTTCTGGGCATGACTACATCAATAAGCACCAATTTCTGTTGATGGTGGCCTTGATGGAGAAGAAGAAAGTCAACTGGGGATCAATTCTTTTTGAATTGATTAAAAAGAAAAATTCTAAAGATAGTGTAAGTTTTGGAAGAGTTATAGGGATTTTCCTGCAGGAAAGGCATCCAGACCTTCTGGTGTCACCAAAGGTGACAATAAATGCCAGCAAGAGGCTGACCTCAGCACTCTTTGCTATATGGGATAGGGTAATTCCCAAGAAGAATACAGGAGCTGATGCCTCCAGAAAAAGGAAGACTTCTGAGGACACAAGGACTGACCAAGTCACTCCCTCTACCCTTCCAGAAGTTCCTCCCTCAGTTCCTTCTCCTTCTCATATCCCATCTCCACCTGCTCAACAGTCTCCTGCACATTCTCATTCTTCACCTCCTTCCACACTGACATATCACCTATCAATGATATCACAACCTTATCTCCAGAACCACTACCTACCACACCTCCATCTCCAATACATAATGAATATCATTCACCCACTCACCCCCTAGTCCAATCCATCCAGACAATCCCACACATACTACCAACATCAACAGTATCTCCTCAATTCCTCAAATCTCATCTCCATCCACTTCACAACCATCCTCTACTCATCCACCAGATTAACTATCTCTCAACATTTCCTCTATTGCTGATCAGATTTTTGATCATATCCTTCCTAGAATAAGCCAACTCCTGGATACAAAATTTGCTCCAGTTCTTTAGGCAATTTCTGATCTCTATCTGATCAGATAGCTTCTCTTCCTTCCTCTCTCGCTGTCCCTTCTTCTAGGGGCCTAGATTCAGGCTGTCCTGAAGCTAGGAAGGGGGAGTTGTCCAATGAAGAAGCTCCAGAAACATAAGCTACTCCAGAAGATACAGAAGTTATAGTTTTTGATACATATATGATTGATTCCTGTATAGTATCAGATACACAAGTTATAGAAGAAGTAAATAGCATAGACATTCATCCATGTTGTGACCTATATAGTTTATTATCCAAATTTGATGTCAAATATACTTCAAGGGTATCACCAAAAGTGTACATAGAGGATTTATCAAAGGCTCTGATATGCCTCCCTCAGAAGACTCATTCTGATATCATGAAAAGTTACATCTCCTCTATTCCTTCAATCACTGATCAAGACATTCAAATGAAGGATCTTTCTGCAGAATATGAAGATGATCTTGCAGAATTCCTTGATGATATAGAAGATCACTCTACTCCACCAGATACAACAGTCTCAAAAATTGTTTCCTCACCTCCAATTCTTATATGGAATGAAGAACCAATGCCAAGCTTTGATGAAATCTGGAAAGAAGCAGATGCAGAATTTGACAAAGCTGAAGATGAAAGATTAAAAGCTATTGAAGAAATCAAAAGAATTGATGTTTTATATAATAAGCCAATTTCTTCTTCTGACTCTGAAGATGATGATGGTGATAACAGTGATTCTGATGATACATTATCAAGGAAAAGAAAGAAACGAACAACTAAGTCAAAGGCTGTTCCCAAGCCTCCAAATCCAAAGAATGACATTCCTCTTTATATTTTGTATAATGTTCCCCTCGATGAGAAAACTCCTCACTGGATGAAGCTCTCTAGAAATGAGAATAACAGGAGGAAGAAATTCAAGAAGACTGGCTACTTCCCTGACAAACCTGTCAAGCACAATCATCCTCCTCCTCCTCCTCCTCCATCAGCTGGTGCAGCAGGATCAGCAGGTGTATCATCCTCTTCTAAGATGCAAAGCTCTCAACCATCAGGGAGACCTGGTAGTTCTAGTGGTTCTCAAACCTCTGGATCAGCCAGTGCTCCTCCTTCTAAGAAATCAGCACTTGCCTTACAAGAAAGTCAAGCCATTATTTCACCTCAAATATCTTCAGAATACAAACTTCATATTTCTGATGGATCTCTTCACAGAGATAAAGCACCTCAAATGGTCACTAAGGATAAAGATGATTCAGAAGATATTTATTATTCTCCAGATCCCGAAGAAGAAAGATTATTTCAAATGACAAGATTCAAATAGTCAACTGCTCTTGCACAGATTAACAAAGCAAAATCAGAAGGTAAAGACTTTTCAAACATTTCTACCATGTCAGAATACAGAAGGAAAGAACTTGAAAAGTACAAACCAAATAAAGCATTCAATGCTGGGGAATATATTGATATGCACCCAGAAGCATTTGTTCCTCATGTCAGAGAACAGAAAATCATTGGAGCTCAAGATCTGTTTCTCAGCAAAAAGCAATCAGAAGATCTTAACAGGAAGATCATATTCAAGCCATCTTCTCAGGACAAAAATGCTTAAATCATTGCTTGTTTATGACTGTAAAGTTTCTAAAACTCAGAGCATCTTACTTTTATCTTATCTGATAATCTATGTAATTCTGTCAGATATATTTCATTTTATCTTGCTCTGTTGATTATTCTCTCTGTTGTATTTATTCAATTACTTGTCAAATAGTATCCTAACCCAAATAGGGGGAGATTGTTGGAACAATCCTATTACTGATTTGGGCTAGGATCACTATATGTTGATTAGGATCTGTATTGACCCCATTGTATAGTCTTAGGGTCAAGTTTTAGGCTGATTAGATTAGTCAGAACTTAGGAAAATTCAAGCTCAACCAATGGCGAGTGGTGTTCGACGAATGACCAGCTTCATTCGACAAATTGTTTCCAGCAGACTGAAGAAATATAGTCAGTTCCAGCACTCGACAAATGGCTAGCAGCGCTCGACGAATTCTAGCAAGCGCTCGACAAATTCTAGCCAGCGCTCGACAAATTCATGTCTGAAGGTCAGAATAATATTCTCAGTTGGATATCAGTTTTTTGAACACAAATCGACAGAATAACAGATATATTTATTTCTCCCTGGACGCATTCAGTCAGCCATGTTGGATATCTTTCTTATTATTATATCCTTATATTCTTTCTATTCCAAGAATAAGAATAGCCGTTGACATTTAATGCCAAGGAATCTTTCTCGATAAAAGGAATTGAAAGGACCTGCCAAAATTGTTTTGGGTGGCTACCTAGTTCCAAGAAGGATTTAAGTCAGATAAAGACATTCCTTAAAAAGCAGAAGATTTGAATTTGAATATAGACAAGCTATCAGAGAAGAAAAATATAGATAGAGACAGTCGATTTTCTTACAGAAAACAGAGAAAAACTTCGCCATCTCTCAGTCTCTCTATTATCATAGAACAAGGAGAACAGAAGAAGTTTTAGAGGAAGAAGAAGAAGAAAATATACTATTCTTTCCAGCATTCTTCCTCATCAAGGCAGCATCATCATCATTCTGAGAACAAGACTCAATTTCTCAGATCTGCTGCAAGATAAAGTCTTTCAAAGAGCAACAACAATCTGAAGATTAATTTCTTCCAAATAATCTTCTACAAAGACTTCTGGTTGAGAAAGCTCTGTCCAAAAACTGTCATCAACTCTCATCAGACAGGGGGAGCTTTCTGCTTCAACATCATTTGTCTTCTCTCAGATCATTAACAGAGAAGAACATTCTAAACCCTTATCTCATCTTGTACAGGGTTAATTCTCCCTCCAAAAGTTTACCCAGTGGTGGCAAGACACCTTATCAAAAAAATCCTTGTGTGGTTTTTAAGCACCTTATCAAAAGCTTATTGGTGTGTGGACACCTTATCAAAAACCCCTTGGTGCCTGGGCACCTGATCAACCCTCCTAGTGGATTCCTACCAAGGGTGGTAGAAGAGTAGACGTACCCAGATTTATTCGGGAACTACTATAGCTCCTTGTGTTTTCTGTGCTTGCTTATTTCTGTGTGCTTATGATGTGTGCTTTTTACTGTTCCTGTTTTTATCTTTAATTCTCACTGATTACACATATACTTAAACAGTATTTTAAATTCCGCTATAAAACTAAACAAAAAGTTTTAATACTCTATTCACCCCCCCTCTCGAGTAATTTAAGATCTGACCTCCACTTTCAGAGATCTACCTCTCAACCCCCTACGCAAGCAACCAGAAGTCTTCCTCCACCCACGCTCTTGCGACCATGGGAGCGGAGGCCTGCCGTGATACCACCACCCCGACTGAGCTCTCTTCTCGCAAGAGATCGGAGGCCTCCAGCAGCCGGGGTGTAACACCCCAAAAATCGTAGTCCAGCGAGGTAGGCGGAGTGGTAGCATCGCATTCGGAATAGGCTGAAAATTCCATAGCAGGTTCTTCGCGCACGCTCACTGGCCTCCTTCGCGCACGACCAGTGGTCGTGCGCCTGATCGTGCGTTAATTCACAAGGGTGAAGGTCGGCTGATTGTGCAGTGCGCACGATCAGGGCATGTTGGCCGCGCACGATCACTGACCGTGCACCGCTGCTCGTGCACACTGTTTATTCTGCTCCGCGAAAAGTGACGGGGATGACGATCCGGCCGTCCAAAAATCTTGGGATTTGATCCAACGGCTGCGATGGTTGGCTGGGGGGTTTTAGGTCTTGGTAGAGGAGTTAAACCCTCATATTTCCAAGTCATTTCTCTCTCTTAGGTTGGAGAAAGGAGGAGGCAAGGAGGAAGGAGAAGGGGAATCCGCCATTGCCGGAGCTTCGGAGCTCCATTCGCCGATCCGAGACCGGCAATGCATAGAGGGCGTCAAGGCGCTTCTTCTCCACCGTTTATTTGCAAGCTTCTCATGGCTAGGAGGAGATCTCAAAAGGTAACGACATTTCTCCTCCCGGTCTTTAGGATGCATGCATGGCATCCCTTATTTTTCTGCATTTTTGGCACCGGATCCGTCGAGTGAGAGGGATCCGGGTCGCCTTGGTTCAAAAGGAACCATCGGGTTGATTGAGTCCATCCTCGACATAATTTGCACTAGAGATCCGCTCCGTTAGCGGATTAGGCATTGTGGGTGAAGCCGGATTTGCGACCGTTGGTCCGATTCGGTGATGTTGAATGACACACATATTAGGGGTTTTGTTAGAAATCCGATTACGGTGAACTCGTCGTTGTGATGCCCGTGTAGCTTCGTGTGGTAACAAATGTTGGGTTTAGGGCGGAGAAATAATGTGCGGAATATGGGGCTTGTTGTGCCTAGTGTTGTGCGAAGGCGCGATTGGTCTTTGTGGTCGGCTGGCTATCCCGTGAAGACTGAGATTCACGTGTGGAGAGTGTCCCGGCAAGATTAGTCCCTTCGATTGTTGACTGACGAGAATGTCTGTGCTACGGATGAGTCCGTTGACGGTCGCCAGGCGAGGCAATCGGTGGACGTTGTCCCGAGAGTAAGTCCAGGGCCTTGGGACGTTTTGGTTAGCCAGAATTATTAGTATCGGTCTTGGTGTGTTGTTGGCGGCCCGTGCGTGTGAGCTGTTAGACAAGCCCGATGGCATGGTGAGCCAGGCGAGGTGGGTCTCAGCGAGAGATCTTGGCCTTGGGTTATGATGCCCTTGCGGGGATATGACGAGTACCCCTATGTTTGTGATGTGATGATGATGTATGATGATGTGATAGATTCATACGCTTTAGGGTGCCTTGGGTGAAACTCGGGTTTGCATTCATTTTGCATTGGTAGGCCCCTTTTATTTATCTGCTCAACATAGAAACGTGGATGCTGTTTGTGACACTCACACCTGTTTTTATGCTGTTTCCTTTCATGTACATTTGCATACGAAGTGCTGACTTGCAGGGTGAAGTAGTTCCCCGGGGTCCGCTAGGACGGCCGGGAGGAGGGATGTTGTTACATCGTTTGTGGTTAGCCTTAGTTTACCCTCATTTACCGCTCTTTGTGATTTGGTTGCAGGGCAAGAATCGCAGGCTGGACCCAGCGCGCCGGCCAAAAAGGCCTAAAGCCTCACGAAGTGCTTAGTTGTTTTTCTGCATTACTTTCTTCGTACTTTGTTATATCCGGCTTGCATGCCGAGGTAGTTTAGGAAAAACTATCTTTCCCCTTTTGTTGGGATGTCATATTAGTATTGAATGTTTGATGATTTGGACGTTGGTTTTGTAAGGCCTTAAGGCCAGTTGGACTCCTTTGTACTGTGGACAATCTCTGTGGTTTTGGTTTGTTTCCGCTGTATTCTCTGAGTTTTGAGTTTGGGTAGTTAATATAATCTTTTAATACCAAAGCTGTGGCGGTTATATGCTGTGGGGTCCCGGCCGGACCCATATTATATGGTCATTACAGGGGAGGTGTTACAATTTGGTATCAGAGGGAGGTTAGAGTTTTCTTGCGAGGTCTAGTGTATTTGGATCGCGTAAGAGATTGTCCACATAGGAGTACTATGCGGGATCATGAGTATCCCTGCGTTTGAGTCTTGCGAATAGAGCTTGATAAGTCTTTTTTCTTGCTTATGCTAGGATGTTGGCGACGATGCGGGGACGTCGAGGAGGCAAGAGGAGCCTTCGGGAAGCAGTGCGACTGCTCCGAGCCTCGTGAATGTGGGCATGTCCCCGGCTGATTTCTGTCGCATGCTAGCGGAAGCAATGGTAGTGGCCCAAGCTGGAGCGATGCCACGGGTTCCGACACCGGTGGTGCAAGTTGCGACTTCTGTTACTCCGGCGGCTACGCCTGCTACACCGGATGTCGAAGTGAGGCAAGCAGAGCCAATAGCGGAGAGAGCTATTCCGATGGGTGATCGATTCATGAAATACTTCTTGAGTTTCCACCCTCCGACATTCAAGGGAGTGGGCACTCCAATGGATGCCGAGGATTGGCTCTCGAGGATCCAGGAGATCTTGAAGGCAGCTGAGACCCCAGCTGAGAGGCAGCCTCACTTTGCGAGTTTCATGTTAGTGGGCGATGCGAAGTTGTGGTGGGCGAACCATAACGGTCGTTATTTTGTTGGGCGTGTTCCGTCCATGGAGGAGTTCGGGAACACTTTCCTAAAGCGTTATATTTCGGTTTCGACAAGATTAGCACTACAACGGCAGTTTCTTCATTTGGTGCAGCGGGAGAAGACAGTGGATGAATATCTGCAAGAGTTCACTCGTTTGGGTCGTTATGCGGGAACGACCATGGCAAATGATGAAGAGAGGGATAATCTCTTCTATCAAGGGTTGAGAGAAAATTTAAGGCAACCACTCATAGCCTTGAAGAATGCGGGATTCAATGAATTGGTCGAAGCCGCTCACACACTGGAGAGCGACTTGGAGCGAACCCAACGGCGAAAAGGTTTTGCGGCAAAGCAGGGAGAAGGAAAGCCTTCTCAGTCTCTGAAAGTGGAGTGTTTTAGTTCTTATTTACTTTATTAAAAGATCTTGATTAAGTTTTGGTTTCAAAACAAATGATATGTATATTTATATGTGTTTGCTGAAAGAGTAATTAACACAAGCAGTGAGAATGCATAATAACAAAACAAACATCCAGATGACACAAGATGTATAGTAGTTCCCCTCAACTGGGTACATCTACTCTTCTACCCACTGGTAGGAATCCACTGTGAGGTTGTTGTTAAGGTGCCCTCTCACCAGGTGAGCTGTAGATAAGGTGCTCTAACCAAACTGCAGGTTTTTGCTAAGGTGCCCTGTCACCGAGATAAACTTTTGAAGGGAGTTATAACCCTGTACAGGATGGGGTAAAGAGAGGAAAAATAAAAACAGAAATTAAATTGTTCTTCTCTGTATAAGAAGACTCTTGATGATCCTGATGTGGTGTTGAAAGGATCAGATGATGAAGAGCTCCCCCTGTCTGGTATAGATGAATGACAGTTCTGGAGGTCTCTTCCTTTTGATTGTTCAAATTCTTCTTCCTTCTTTTGCAGTGATGATCCTGAGCAATTGGTCGTGATTGTTGTCTCAGGATGTATGAGATCTGCAAGAGAATATTAGCTAGAAAAATAGATTTGCTGCTATGTATATTCTTCTCTGTCTCTCCTATATCTGTATATTTCTTTCTGCTCTTCTCATGAATATATAGTCTGGAGAAAGCTTTTGAATCCTTGCTCGGGAAAAAGGAAAGAGGTAAAATCTCTTTAATTTTGTTCCTTGGAAAGAGGAGTTGCCGATTTGACAATACATAAACGGCAATATGCTTTTAATGCTGTAACGGCTAGATTAAATATTATAAAGAAAGATAGCAAAATAAAATATTAGTCGAGCTCTGGCTAGAATTTTGTCGAGCACTGAACGACATTTGTCGAGCGCCTTTTGATGTGCTGAGCAGTTCTCTGCAAATAAGATATTTTGTCGATCTTGATTTATCTCGTCGACCTACTAAGTCTGGATGAGTTTGTCGAGCGCCGTTCAGAGAATGCCTGCCTACTTCAATTGTTCTGACTGGATTCGTCGAGCGCCGTTCGACATTTGTCGAACGCTGTTCTGATGAATATTTGTCGAGCGCTGTCTGGCTATTTGTCGAGCGCCATTAGACATTTGTCGAATGAAGAGAACTTATATTATTTGCTTAAGTATATTCTCCGATTCGATCGTATCATATTTAATTTGTGTTAATTTAAATTTAATAAGAGGATGAATCATAACTCAAATCAAAAGCTATGGTTCCAACAATCTCCCCCTATTTGAGTTGGGATTAAATCAAAACTAGTGACCTGGTAATCTTAAAATGGCTTTTAGAAATTTCAGTTAAA
The DNA here is from genome assembly GCA_033032865.1 of Dactylorhiza incarnata. Lineage (NCBI taxonomy): Eukaryota > Viridiplantae > Streptophyta > Magnoliopsida > Asparagales > Orchidaceae > Dactylorhiza > Dactylorhiza incarnata. The sequence goes on along the minus strand of JAWHQI010000006.1, from coordinate 19,425,122 downwards.
AAAAAAATAATAATTCCAGCCTATTTAAAATTTCTAATTGCAGCAACCTGATGTTTTGTTTGAGATTTGTGTTTCTCATTTTCTCTCTCACTTGGCTTCTCTGATGTTCTCCTTTTCTCTCTCACTTGGTTTAGTTTTTAATTTTCTTCTGTAGACTCTTTAAATTATTTTATTTAAGTAGCTCATTTGATCTAGATTTGAGTTAATATGTTTTTAATATCTTGAATTGCTACAGCAATTAATGGATTTTAAGGAATGCTTTAGATTATAAAAACATTGCAGACATTTTCTTTCTCATAGAATCCCCTTATCAGAAGAGACTCACACTCAGTGCTATGATCAATACTGATCAATGCAGCTACAGTAGAAAGCTCAAACTGACTTGGAGAAGTCTGTAAGAATACAAAGTTGTCTTAACATAGTTTTTATGATGAAAACAATCCATGTAAATTTTAGATTTGCTGTTTAAATTGGGATGGAGTTTAATGGTGAGAAGTTAATTTGAGAACTTCTCTGAGTTTTATTAGAGTTGAAAGGTTTAGCAGTTTTAGCCTTTTTATTTCATTAAAATATAAATTTGAAAATCTTTCTTGAAATTGTTGAACACAATCAATTTGTTTTTCTGTAAAAAAATGTTCAAGTTTATGTTTTAAAAGGTCATTTTGTTCTTCTTTAGGTTTGTTATGTTTGGGAATCAAATGATTTATATTTGCTGACTTCTTTATTTTTATGTTACATTTTATTTTATTGGTAAAAGTTATTTTAAAAGAAAATTTGTAATTTTTAGAGGTAGGGTTTTGAATTAATATTACCTCATTTACCTTTTCTGCTTCAGCATCTGGACTGTGATATGACCCATTTATGGCCATCATGCAGAAAGCTTTAGCTCTAAGTTCTTCTTCTTCTTCCTCTTCACTTAGGTTTGTTGATGGTTCTGCATCAAAGATACAGTTAGTTGAAGAGATGGAAGAAGGTTTATTTACCATCCTAGAGAGGGAGGTCCAGATTCCTCTTGCAGAGGTGCAGTCTTCAAGCTTTTGAAGAATGTCTTTTGACACTGACTGAGTCAAGATCTGCATGGCTTTGGCATCTGCTTCTGAGGATGGAGAAGGTTCTGTAGATGGGGAAGGTTCTTTATGTTTATCAGTCCGCCCATCATCAGTACCAGCTTTGAATTTATCTGGCTTCATTTTGCAAACACAGGCAGTGGCCTCAGTCTCTCTGTTGCCACGTTTTCTTTTGTAACCAGACCCTTTCATTGCTCTCGAAGGAGACTTGATACCCCTGGAACTAGGTAATGCAGGTGTAACTGCCTTTGATGACATGAGGGGAAGTCCTGTCAAAATAGATTTGTAAATGTTCTCATCTATGACATTCATATATAATTTAAATCTAATTTGCCATAGCTCAAATCTATCCAAGTTACATAAAGGTGAATCTGTAATAGAGAAAACTGATGAAGCCATTTTGAAAAACTGTGTTGAACATATGAAAGAACTAAAGTGATCTTTGTGATCCAGGTGTTAGCCTGTAAAGAGATCAACACCCCTCTGATACCAATTGAAAGTGGAGTGTTTTAGTTCTTATTTACTTTATTAAAAGATCTTGATTAAGTTTTGGTTTCAAAATAAATGATATGTATATTTATATGTGTTTGCTGAAAGAGTAATTAACACAAGCAGTGAGAATGCATAAAAACAAAACAAACATCCAGATGACACAAGATGTATAGTAGTTCCCCTCAACTGGGTACATCTACTCTTCTACCCACTGGTAGGAATCCACTGTGAGGTTGTTGTTAAGGTGCCCTCTCACCAGGTGAGCTGTTGATAAGGTGCTCTAACCAAACTGCAGGTTTTTGCTAAGGTGCCCTGTCACCGAGATTAACTTTTGAAGGGAGTTATAACCCTGTACAGGATGGGAACCCTGTACAGGATGGGGTAAAGAGAGGAAAAATAAAAACAGAAATTAAATTGTTCTTCTCTGTATAAGAAGACTCTTGATGATTCTGATGTAGTGTTGAAAGGATCGGATGATGAAGAGCTCCCCCTGTCTGGTATAGATGAATGACAGTTCTGGAGGTCTCTTCCTTTTGATTGTTCAAATTCTTCTTCCTTCTTTTGAGGTGATGATCCTGAGCAATTGGTCGTGATTGTTGTCTCAGGATGTATGAGATCTGCAAGAGAATATTAGCTAGAAAAATAGATTTGCTGCTATGTATATTCTTCTCTGTCTCTCCTTTATCTGTATATTTCTTTCTGCTCTTCTCATGAATATATAGTCTGGAGAAAGCTTTTGAATCCTTGCTCGGGAAAAAGGAAAGAGGTAAAATCTCTTTAATTTTGTTCCTTGGAAAGAGGAGTTGCCGATTTGACAATACAGAAACGGCAATATGCTTTTAATGCTGTAACGGCTAGATTAAATATTATAAAGAAAGATAGCAAAATAAAATATTAGTCGAGCTCTGGCTAGAATTTTGTCGAGCACTGAACGACATTTGTCGAGCGCCTTTTGATGTGCTGAGCAGTTCTCTGCAAATAAGATATTTTGTCGATCTTGATTTATCTCATCGACCTACTAAGTATGGATGAGTTCGTCGAGCGCCGTTCAGAGAATGCCTGCCTACTTCAATTGTTCTGACTGGATTCGTCGAGCGCCGTTCGACATTTGTCGAACGCTGTTCTGATGAATATTTGTCGAGCGCTGTCTGGCTATTTGTCGAGCGCCATTAGACATTTGTCGAATGAAGAGAACTTATATTATTTGCTTAAGTATATTCTCCGATTCGATCGTATCATATTTAATTTGTGTTAATTTAAATTTAATAAGAGGATGAATCCTAACTCAAATCAAAAGCTATGGTTCCAACAATCTCCCCCTATTTGAGTTGGGATTAAATCAAAACTAGTGACCTGGTAATCTTAAAATGGCTTTTAGAAATTTCAGTTAAAAAAAAAAATTAATTCCAACCTATTTAAAATTTCTAATTGCAGCAACCTTTATACAGATTTTAAGTTTTGTTTGAGATTTGTGTTTCTCATTTTCTCTCTCACTTGGCTTCTCTGATGTTCTCCTTTTCTCTCTCACTTGGTTTAGTTTTTAATTTTCTTCTGTAGACTCTTTAAATTATTTTATTTAAGCAGCTCATTTGATCTAGATTTGAGTTAATATGTTTTTAATATCTTGAATTGCTACAGCAATTAATGGATTTTAAGGAATGTTTTAGATTATAAAAACAATGCAGACATTTTCTTTCTCATAGAATCCCCTTATCAGAAGAGACTCACATTCAGTGCTATGATCAATACTGATCAATGCAGCTACAGTAGAATGCTCAAACTGACTTGGAGAAGTCTGTAAGAATACAAAGTTGTCTTAACATAGTTTTTATGATGAAAACAATCCATGTAAATTTTAGATTTGCTGTTTAAATTGGGATGGAGTTTAATGGTGAGAAGTTAATTTGAGAACTTCTCTGAGTTTTATTAGAGTTGAAAGGTTTAGCAGTTTTAGCCTTTTTATTTCATTAAAATATAAATTTGAAAATCTTTCTTGAAATTGTTGAACACAATCAATTTGTTTTTCTGTAAAAAAATGTTCAAGTTTATGTTTTAAAAGGTCATTTTGTTCTTCTTTAGGTTTGTTATGTTTGGGAATCAAATGATTTATATTTGCTGACTTCTTTATTTTTATGTTACATTTTATTTTATTGGTAAAAGTTATTTTAAAAGAAAATTTGTAATTTTTAGAGGTAGGGTTTTGAATTAATATTACCTCATTTACCTTTTCTGCTTCTGCATCTGGACTGTGATATGACCCATTTATGGCCATCATGCAGAAAGCTTTAGCTCTAAGTTCTTCTTCTTCCTCTTCACTTAGGTTTGTTGATGGTTCTGCATCAAAGATACAGTTAGTTGAAGAGATGGAAGAAGGTTTATTTACCATCCTAGAGAGGGAGGTCCAGATTCCTCTTGCAGAGGTGCAGTCTTCAAGCTTTTGAAGAATGTCTTTTGACACTGACTGAGTCAAGATCTGCATGGCTTTGACATCTGCTTCTGAGGATGGAGAAGGTTCTGTAGATGGGGAAGGTTCTTTATGTTTATCAGTCCGCCCATCATCAGTACCAGCTTTGAATTTATCTGGCTTCATTTTGCAAACACAGGCAGTGGCCTCAGTCTCTCTGTTGCCACGTTTTCTTTTGTAACCAGACCCTTTCATTGCTCTCGAAGGAGACTTGATACCCATGGAACTAGGTAATGCAGGTGTAACTGCCTTTGATGACATGAGGGGAAGTCCTGTCAAAATAGATTTGTAAATGTTCTCATCTATGACATTCATATATAATTTAATTCTAATTTGCCATAGCTCAAATCTATCCAAGTTACATAAAGGTGAATCTGTAATAGAGAAAACTGATGAAGCCATTTTGAAAAACTGTGTTGAACATATGAAAGAACTAAAGTGATCTTTGTGATCCAGGTGTTAGCCTGTAAAGAGATCAACACCCCTCTGATACCAATTGAAAGTGGAGTGTTTTAGTTCTTATTTACTTTATTAAAAGATTTTGATTAAGTTTTGGTTTCAAAATAAATGATATGTATATTTATATGTGTTTGCTGAAAGAGTAATTAACACAAGCAGTGAGAATGCATAAAAACAAAACAAACATCCAGATGACACAAGATGTATAGTAGTTCCCCTCAACTGGGTACATCTACTCTTCTACCTACTGGTAGGAATCCACTGTGAGGTTGTTGTTAAGGTGCCCTCTCACCAGGTGAGCTGTTGATAAGGTGCTCTAACCAAACTGCAGGTTTTTGCTAAGGTGCCCTGTCACCGAGATTAACTTTTGAAGGGAGTTATAACCCTGTACAGGATGGGGTAAAGAGAGGAAAAATAAAAACAGAAATTAAATTGTTCTTCTCTGTATAAGAAGACTCTTGATGATCCTGATGTGGTGTTGAAAGGATCAGATGATGAAGAGCTCCCCCTGTTTGGTATAGATGAATGACAGTTCTGGAGGTCTCTTCCTTTTGATTGTTCAAATTCTTCTTCCTTCTTTTGCAGTGATGATCCTGAGCAATTGGTCGTGATTGTTGTCTCAGGATGTATGAGATCTGCAAGAGAATATTAGCTAGAAAAATAGATTTGCTGCTATGTATATTCTTCTCTGTCTCTCATATATCTGTATATTTCTTTCTGCTCTTCTCATGAATATATAGTCTGGAGAAAGCTTTTGAATCCTTGCTCGGGAGAAAGGAAAGAGATAAAATCTCTTTAATTTTGTTCCTTGGAAAGAGGAGTTGCCGATTTGACAATACAGAAATGGCAATATGCTTTTAGTGTTGTAACGACTAGATTAAATATTATAAAGAAAGATAGCAAAATAAAATATTAGTCGAGCTCTGGCTAGAATTTCGTCGAGCACTGAACGACATTTGTCGAGCTCCTTTTGATGTGCTGAGCAGTTCTCTGCAAATAAGATATTTTGTCGATCTTGATTTATCTCGTCGACCTGCTAAGTCTGGATGAGTTCGTCGAGCGCCGTTCAGAGAATGCCTGCCTACTTCAATTGTTCTGACTGGATTCGTCGAGCGCCGTTCGACATTTGTCGAACGCTGTTCTGATGATTATTTGTCGAGCGTTGTCTGGCTATTTGTCGAGCGCCGTTAGGCATTTGTCGAATGAAGAGAACTTATATTATTTGCTTAAGTATATTCTCCGATTCGATCGCATCATATTTAATTTGTGTTAATTTAAATTTAATAAGAGGATGAATCCTAACTCAAATCTAAAGCTATGGTTCCAACAGTCTCAGTCTCAGTGGAAGTCCGAGGGAAGCCGATGGAAGAAGAAGCCCCGTCCTAGTAGGCCTGGGGAGAGAAGTGGCGCACCCTCGAGATATTTTCGATTCAAAGGTCCGTTGACTTGTTACCAGTGTGGCAAGGTGGGTCACATTAGTCGGTTTTGTATCGAGGGCGGAGCTGAGCTAGAGCCGAGACAGGAACAATCGGTGCGTTCGGGTCCCGGTGTTGCAGAGAAGGGGAAAGCGGCAAAGTCGAGTGCTTCGCGGTTCCCTCCAGTGCAGCCTAAAGCCTATAATCTTGGGCAACAGGAAGCGATACGCCAACCTGACGTGGTGACAGGTACGAAAAGTTTAAGTTTTCGTTTGTTACTATAATGTAGGTTGCGGCCTTTTATGCTTATTTTTGCACGTGGTTAGGTTTCGTGCTAGTTTCGGGCTACCCCTCTCGAGTGTTGTTCGACACGGGGGCGTCACACTCTTTTCTTGCGGAAAGTTTTATCCGGAAGATTGGTGCTGAGTCCGTAGAAGCAGAAGTGGAGCTGAGTGTGCGTATGCCGAATGGGTCTTTCATGACTACCATGAGGAAGGGACGCATTGTGATGCAAATTGGCGATTATGATTTCGTGTTGGTAGCAGCGATTCTGCCACTAGCCGAATTCGACGTTATCTTAGCGAGCTAGTATCGATTGCCAGTTGAAGGTGGTAACCCTGAGAGGAGAAGGTAGAGCAGAGGTCAAGTTCGAAGGCCTAAGCGGAGTTGCTTGCTCCCTGATTTCTGCCGTGCAAATGAGGCGTGCGGTAAACCAAGGAGGCGAGGCGTTTTTGGCTTTGTTGGAGACTCACTCCACAAAGTTGGCCATTGGAGAAGTTCCGGTGGTGGAAGAATTTGAGGACGTATTCCCCGAGGAGCTTCCGGGAGCACCCCCTCAGCGTGAGATCGATTTTTCAATCGAGTTGGTACCGGGTGCGAGGCCGGTGTCGCGCCCTCCGTTTAGGATGGCACCGAAGGAACTGGCCGAGTTAAAGGTTCAGTTGCAGGAGTTGTTAGAGCAAGGGTACATTAGGCCCAGCTCTTCGCCGTGGAGCGCGCCGGTATTTTTTGTGAAGAAGAAAGACGGAAGTATGCGGTTGTGTATCGACTACCGTGAATTGAATAAATTGACCGTTAAGAATAAATATCCGATTCCGCGAATCGATGATTTATTCGACCAGTTAGTAGGGTCGGTGGTGTACTCCAAGTTCGACTTGAAGTCGGGGTACTACCTGTTGAAGATTCGAGAAGAGGATATCGCTAAGACAGCGTTTGGGACTCGGTATGGACACTACGAGTTTTTGGTGATGCCGTTCGGACTGACGAACGCGCCATCTGTGTTCATGGATCTGATGAACCGGGTTTTTCGACCGTTTCTAGATTCGTTCGTGGTGGTGTTTATTGATGACATTTTGGTGTACTCAAAAACAGAGGCAGAGCATGAGTTTCACTTGAGGCTGGTATTGCAGACTCTAAGGGAGAATCAGCTTTGTGCTAAGTTCTCAAAATGCGAGTTTTGGATCGAGAAGGTGGCTTTCTTGGGTCACGTAATTAGTGGAGATGGGGTGGCAGTAGATCCAGCGAAGATTGAAGCCATTAGGGATTGGCCTGTATTGAGAACCGTGGCGGAAGTCCGGAGCTTCCTTAGACTAGCCGGTTATTACAGATGGTTCGTGGAGAACTTTTTGCGGATGGCGTTGCACCTCACCACTCTCACTCGCAAGGACCAAAGGTTTGTATGGACGCCGGAGTGTGCCCGTGCATTTGAGAATTTGAAGGAAAGGTTGATGTCTGCTTCAATCCTTAGTCTTCCTAGTGGGACGGAAGGATTTCAGATTTTCAGCAACGCGTCAGTTCCGTGTTGGGTTGCGTGCTGGTGCAGCACGGCAAGGTGATCGCTTATGGGTCAAGGCAGTTAAAGACTCATGAGAAGAATTATCCCGTCCATGATCTGGAGTTGGCGGCGGTAATCTTTGCGCTAAAATTGTGGCGGCACTACGTTTATGGTGCGAAGGTGGAGATCTTCACGGATCACAAAAGCCTGAGGTATCTTCTAGACCAAAAGGATCTGAATATGCGGCAGCGTAGGTGGGTCGAGTTCCTTGGGGACTACGACATGGAGATTCAATATACGCTGGGTAAAGCCAACGTGGTGGCGGATGCCTTGAGTAGGAAGTACTCAGGGCAAGGTAATTGGATGGAGGCGCATAACGAGCGTTTGATTTGAGACTTGGAGTCTCTTGACATTTCTTGTGTGGCTATAGGTGAGTCTAGCGTAGCTCGTTTGAACTGGATTGAAATGCAGTGTGATATAACGGATCAAATCCGAGAGGCGACCAGTGCGGACGAGGAGTGCCAACAGTTGGTGTTGGAGGCTCGGCAATGCGAAGGCAATGCTTTGGAGATGGTTGGTGGGATTTTAAAAAGAGACGGAAGGGTCTGTGTTCCGCGTTTTGGCAAGCTTCGCGAGGAGTTGATGTTCGAGGCTCACTTTACGAAGTACTCCGTTCATCCAGGAAGTACAAAGATGTACACAGATATGAAGAAATCTTTTTGGTGGCCTGGGATGAAATGGGATGTAGCCGAGTACGTGAGCCGATGTCAGACTTGTGCCTTGGTGAAGGATGAGTGCCAAAGGCCCGGTGGGTTCTTGAAGCCTCTTCCCATCCCCGAATGGAAGTTCGATGACATCTCTATGGATTTTGTGCATGGTTTGCCTCGATCGCAGCAGGGCAACGATGCGATTTGGGTGATAGTGGATCGCTTGACCAAGGTGGCTCACTTCATTCCGAATCAGAAGGGCGATAGCGTGGAGAAGCTCGTGGAGCTCTATGTTCGAAACATTGTGCGGTTGCACGGGACTCCAAGAGCATCGTTAGTGATCGCGATGGGCGTTTCACTTCGAAGGACTGGAGGCTAGTACAGAAGAGCTTAGGCACAAAGCTCAAGTTTAGTACCGCGTTCCATCCGCAGACCGATGGTCAGACAGAGTGAACGAACCGTACGATAGAGGACATGTTGAGAATGTGTGCTCTCGACTTTGGTAAAGGTTGGGAAGACCACCTCTTCATGGTGGAGTTTGCCTATAACAATAGCTTCCAGGCGAGTTTCAAAATGGCGCCCTATGAAGCTTTGTATGGAAGGAAGTGTCGAACGCCGATGTCTTGGGCAGAGGTCAGAGACACTAAGCTGTTGGGGAAGCAAGTGGTGGAAGATGCTTGCGAGATTGTGCGGACGGTTCAGGAGCTCATGAAGGTTGCTCAGGATCGACAAGCGAAGTATTTCAACGCGCGCCACAGAAATGTGGAGTTTGTAGTGGGCGACATGGTCTACCTGAAGATCAAGCCGTTCAAGGGTGTTTCGCGGGTGCGGCGACTTAAGAAGTTGAGTCCACGGTATTTGGGTCCGTTCGAGGTTACGGAACGTATAGGCAAAGCGGCCTATCGTTTGGCGTTGTCTGCAGAGTTGAGTGGATTACATGATGTTTTCCATATCTCTGTACTGAGGAAAGCTCTGTTGGAGCCGAGCGTCGTAGTCGAAGCGGCGACGGTGCCGGTGATAGAGGATTTGGGGACGAGGGTTCGTCCGGTTGGCGTGGAGGATTTGGAAGTCCGACAGTTGCGCAACAAGAAAGTCAAACTTGTAAAGGTGCGATGGTACAACTGCGGGCGAGACGAATTCTCTTGGGAGCGTGAGCAAGCGATGCGAGAGGATTTCCCGGAACTTTTTGCTCCAGGTATGCTTTATGAATTTCTTGTTTAAATTCTGAAATTTCGAGGACGAAATTCTTTTAAGGGGGGTGGAGTTGTAACACCCCAAAAATCGTAGTCGAGCGAGGTAGGCGGAGTGGTAGCGTCGCGTTCGGAATAGGCTGAAAATTCCATAGCAGGTTCTTCGCGCACGCTCACTGGCCTCCTTCGCGCACGACCAGTGGTCGTGCGCCTGATCGTGCGTTAATTCACAAGGGTGAAGGTCGACTGATTGTGCAGTGCGCACGATCAGGGCATGTTGGCCGCGCACGATCACTGACCGTGCGCCGCTGCTCGTGCGCACTGTTTATTCTGCTCCGCGAAAAGTGACGGGGATGACGATCCGGCCGTCCAAAAATCTTGGGATTTGATCCAACGGCTGCGATGGTTGGCTGGGGGGTTTTAGGTCTTGGTAGAGGAGTTAAACCCTCATATTACCAAGTCATTTCTCTCTCTTAGGTTGGAGAAAGGAGGAGGATGCAAGGAGGAAGGAGAAGGGGAATCCGCCATTGCCGGAGCTTCGGAGCACCGTTCGCCGATCCGAGACCAACAACGCGTAGAGGGCGTCAAGGCGCTTCTTCTCCACCGTTTGTTTGCAAGCTTCTCATGGCTAGGAGGAGATCTCAAAAGGTAACGACATTTCTCCTCCCGGTCTTTAGGATGCGTGCATGGCATCCCTTATTTTTCTGCATTTTTGGCATCGGATCCGTCGAGTGAGAGGGATCCGGGTCGCCTTGGTTCAAAAGGAACCATCGGGTTGATTGAGTCCGTCCCCGACATGATTTGCACTAGAGATCCGCTCCGTTAGCGGATTAGGCATTGTGGGTGAAGCCGGATTTGCGACCGTTGGTCCGATTCGGTGATGTTGAATGACGCGCATATTAGGGGTTTTGTTAGAAATCCGATTACGGCGAACTCGTCGTTGTGATGCCATTGTAGCTTCGTGTGGTAACGAGTGTTGGGTTTAGGGCGGAGAAATAATGTGCGGAATATGGGGCTTGTGATGCCTAGTGTTGTGCGAAGGCGCGATTGGTCTTTGTGGTCGGCTGGCTATCCCGTGAAGACTGAGATTCACGTGTGGAGAGTGTCCGGGCAAGATTAGTCCCTTCAATTGTTGACTGACGAGAATGTCTGTGCTACGGATGAGTCCGTTGACGGTCGCCAGGCGAGGCAATCGGTGGACGTTGTCCCAAGAGTAAGTCCAGGGCCTTGGGGCGTTTTGGTTAGCCAGAATTCTTAGTATCGGTCTTGGTGTGTTGTTGGCAGCCCGAGCATGTGAGCTGTTAGACAAGCCCGATGGCATGGTGAGCCAGGCGAGGTGGGTCTCAGCGAGAGCTCTTGGCCTTGGGTTATGATGCCCTTGCGGGGATATGACGAGTACCCCTATGTTTGTGATGTGATGATGATGTGATAGATTCATACGCTTTAGGGTGCCTTGGGTGAAACCCGGGTTTGCATTCATTTTGCATTGGTAGGACCCTTTTATTTATCTGCTCAACATAGAAACGTGGATGCTGTTTGTGACACTCACACCGGTTTTTATGCTGTTTCCTTTCATGTACATTTGCATACGAAGTGCTGACTTGCAGGGTGAAGTAGTTCCCCGGGGTCCGCTAGGACGGCCGGGAGGAGGGATGTTGTTACACCATTTGTGGTCAGCCATAGCTGACCCTCGTTTACCGCTCTTTGTGATTTGGTTGCAGGGCAAGAATCGCAGGCTGGACCCAGCGCGCCGGCCAAAAAGGCCTAAAGCCTCACGAAGTGCTTAGTTGTTTTTCTGCATTACTTTCTTCGTACTTTGTTATATCCGGCTTGCATGCCGAGGTAGTTTAGGAAAAACTATCTTTCCCCTTTTGTTGGGATGTCTTATTAGTATTGAATGTTTGATGATTTGGACGTTGGTTTTGTAAGGCCTTAAGGCCAGTTGGACTCCTTTGTACTGTGGACAATCTCTGTGGTTTTGGTTTGTTTCCGCTGTATTCTCTGAGTTTTGAGTTTGGGTAGTTAATATCATCTTCTAATACCAAAGCTGTGGCGGTTATATGCTGTGGGGTCCCGGCCGGACCCATATTATATGGTCATTACAGGGGAGGTGTTACACGGGGCCCATCCTCAAAGTCTCTGCCCAAGAAGAGAGGCAAGAAGAGCCAAGGCTCGCTCGCCCCATCTAAGGGAAAGGGGCACTCCAAAGCTGCCCCTGGCGAGATCGACCAAACCATCCTCTCCGAGGAGAGCGGGGTCGATAAGGAGAGCGAGGAGGCCGTGAAGACCTCTGACCCGCCCATTCTAGTTAACCACTGGAACTTTGGGCTCGGCCAGAGACGAAGGGATGAGACCGGCGAGCTCCTGGTGTATTGGAAGCCGGAGGTTAACAAAGCTGAAGTCTCCACCATTCTTCCTTCCTGGCTGGAGAAGCCGACCGTCAGCGCCATGCCTATGACTTCTCCTTTGCCCTCTACGGGCGCGAGGATGCCGGTTACTACAAGGACGAGACCTCAAAGACCCTCGCCTCTGAGAGCGCGAGGTCCCAGCTGCGCTCCGATGAGCTCGCCCATATGACAGGAAGGCGATGCCTGCAACTAGAGCAACAGAATGTGGAGCTCGCGAGGGCTTATCAGGTGCTCCTCCCCGAGAATGCGCAGCTGAAGGAGAAGCTGCTCGTTGCAACGAGCGGTGTGGTGAGTTACCTAGACCTCGCCACTTCTCTCTTTCAACCCTTTCGCTTTCTGAACTTGTCTTTCGCTTATAGGACACCGCAACTGCCAAAAGAACTGACGCTCGCATTCAAGGCCTAGAGGGCAAGGTGGCCGGGTTGAAAGCTCTTAATCGCGAGCTGTCCCATGCCACCGTTCCCCCTTCCCCCCGCCGCCTGAAGGAAGAGCGGCGAGCGCGAGACGAGGAAATCCGCGAGGAGTCCACCGAGTCGGCTCGCTATATCTTCCAGACGATGAAGGCGGCCGACCTCCTATCCGCCGATGCGGCCGACGTTACTTTGGAAGTCATCGTCCCGGAGCTCTTCATTCCGCTCCCGCCAGTGAAGAGTAGCGATGACGAGGAGAGGTCTGCGAGCGATTCCTGAAAGTCATCATTATTTTTGTTCTTATTTAACTTTTGGCCGGCGAGATCGCCGCAAATTGTAATTGAACTGTGAAATGCAAATGCAGTTTTTGCCTTGTTCATTGTGCTCGTCTTTTCTGTCTTGTTATTTTCATACGCTTATATCACGTTCCTGCATATTTTTATCGTTCTCGCCAAGCCGATTCTCGCGCATTTCGACGGTTCTGGCATAGACTCCGCCTTCAATTGGTCTCGCTTTTTCTCATGCCTTGGGACTAGGTGTCTTAGGACCACCTTCTCCTTAGGGCCTCACACGGTATGCTCCCTCCCGGCGAGGACTCCTCTTTCACCTTTGGGGTTCTTGCAGGCCTCCTCGTGGATCCTGCTCGCAATGCATCTCCTAGGTGATCGCCCTACGAGGACCTCGCTGACCCCTTTATTGTGGTGCGAAATCCCTTCCTCTCGCCGAGCGAGAAGGCCCTGGTCAGTACAGAGGACTTGTCAACCTGAGGCTTTCCAACCTGCCTTTATAAGAAACTCATCTCCGCGCCAGACCACCCAGAGATCAACCTGAAACCTCCCGCCTAGTGAGAGCCCGTTAGCGGAATTGATCTGGGGCACTCCAGCACCAATACTTATCACCCTGCCAGCCTCTCCATAGATCAATCTGAAACCCCCCGTCTAGTGAGAGCCCGGGAGAGGAATCGATCTGGGGCATTCCAGCGCCAATATTATCACCCTGGCAGCCTCTCCAGAGATCAACCTGAAACCCCCCGTCTAGTGAGAGCCCGGGAGCGGAATCGATCCGGGGCATTCCAACACCAATACTTATCACCCTACCAGCCTCTCCAGAGATCAACCTAAAACCCCCTGTCTAGTGAGAGCCCGGGAGCGGAATCGATCTGGGGCATTCCAGCACCAATACTTATCACCCTGCCAGCCTCTCCAGAGATCAACCTGAAACCCCCCGTCTAGTGAGAGCCCGGGAGCGGAATCGATCTGGGGCATTCCAGCACCAATACATATCATCCTGTTAGTCTCCAGAGATCAACCTGAAACCCCCGTCTAGTGAGAGCCCGGGAGCGGAATCGATCTGGGGCATTCCAGCAGCAATACTTATCACCCTGCCAGCCTATCCAGAGATCAACCTGAAACCCCCCGTCTAGTGAGATCCCGTGAGCGGAATCGATCTGGGGCATTCTAGCACCAATACTTATCACCATGCCAGCCTCTCCAGAGATCAACCTGAAACCCCCCATCTAGTGAGAGCCTGGGAGCGGAATCAATCTGGGACATTCCAGCACCAATACTTATTACCTTTGTTACCCTCGCCTAGCAGTTACAACTTATCATATGAAGAAGTAAGATATTCAACTAATAACAAAGTCACAACTTTCAAGGGTAGAATCGTTTCAAATCATCTCCACTTCTGGCTCGGCCGAGAGGTACCCCTTCCACATCCCGGAGGTGATACCCCCCGACTTGAGTACTTCGCTTACAATATATGGATCCTCCCAATTGGGGTTAAGCTTACCCACCGCGGCTCCTCTTCCGGCCGCGTCGACCTTCTTCAGGACCAGATCTCCTTTTTGGAAGTGCTTTATTCGGATGTGCTTATCGAAATACCGGGCCATTCGTCACTTGACTTCCTCCTGCCTGACGGTGGCCAGATCCCGGAGTTCCTCCACCAGGTCCAAGGATAGCCTTTGTTCCGCATCATTAGCCACTAGCCACTCTTCATCCCCCTCGCCTGCAACGATCACCCTAGGGGTCCTTACCTCAAACTCTATGGGAAGGACAGCCTCAGACCCGTGAGAAAGCTTGAACGGAGTCTCCCCGGTGGCGGTGTTCGGAGTAGTCCTCAAGGCCCAGAGGACAGATGGTAGCTTCTCCACCCAGTTCCCCCAGAGGTTCTCCACCTTTTTCTTCAGTAGGTTGACGATTACCTTGTTCGCCGCCTCCACCTGGCCATTACTTCTCGGATGGTGAACCGATGCGAACCTGAGGTCGATGCCAAGCTGGGTGCAGAAGCTAACAAATTCTTCGCTAGCAAATTGTGGCCCATTGTCTATCACTATAGTCAGAGGGAGGCCATTCCCGCAAATTATCTCTCCCCACACAAAATTCTTTACAACTTGAGATGTTACCTTGGCCAGCGCCTTCACTTCTACCCATTTGGAGAAGTAATCGATCATGACTAGTAAGAACCTTCTCTGGCCACTAGCTTGAGGGAAAGGGCCAACTAGGTCCAACTCCCATATGAAAAAAGGCCAGGGAGTTATGATGGTCTGGAGCCTCTGGGCTGGGAGGAGTTGGAGTGGAGCATAGAGCTGGCACTTTGTACATTTCCTTGCGAACTCCGCTGCATCTTTGCTGAGGGTAGGCCAGAAGTAGCCTTGTCTCAACACCCTCCCCTCCAGAGTTCGGCTCCCGGAGTGACTGCCACACTCCCCGGAGTGAATTTCTTCTAGGACTCTCGGAACCTCCTCCTCAGAGACATAATGGGCCAGGATTCCCGAGAGAGTTTTCCTATATAGCCCTCCTGCATGCAAGGAATAATAAGCTGACTTATACCTGAAGCGTTGTCTGTCTATGTCCTTTTCAGGGAACTTTCCTGATAATAGGAAGGTGATGAAGGGATCCATCCACGAGGCCTGCTGATCTATCTCCATCAGCTCTCCTTCCTCGATGGTGGGTCAGAAGAGTTCCAAAACCGTTCCCCCTGCTTGGGGACCGAACTTAGCTAAGAGGTCCGCGGGGGTGCTCTCTCCTCTTGGCACGTGCTTGATGGAGAAAGTGCGGAATTGCCCGATGACCCCCTTGACCTTTTCCAAATACCGCAGGAGGGTCGGGTCCTTTGCCTCAAACTCTTCCTTGACTTGGCATGATACCACCATGGAGTCTGTAGAGACCTCCACATCTTGCGCTCCCATCTCTCGAGCTAACCGCATGCCCGCTATCACCGCCTCGTACTCTGCTTGGTTGTTGGTAATCGGGAAGTGGATTTTCAAAGCTTGTTCGATCCTTGTCCCTTGGGGGCTCACTAGGATGATTCCCCCTCCATAGGAGTGCTTTCCTGACGCACCATCCACCAACATCTTCCATGCTACTGGGGAGGGGGGATTCATGCTCCCCCACTTTGGTTGCGTAGTCAGCCATGAAGTCTTCCACTGCTTGGGCCTTGACCGATGTCCTGGGCACGAACATAACATTGAACTCACTCAGCCCCACGAACCACTTTGCCAACCTTCTCGAGTGATCCACCCCTTCCATGACTTTGTGAAGTGGGTGATCAATCACTACCTTGATTGAATGTGCCTGAAAGTAAGGTCGGAGCCTCCGGGCCGCCACTACCAATGCGAAGGCCAACTTTTCCAGAATCGGGTACCGGAGCTCCGCCTTCCTCAGCACTCGGCTGACATAGTATATGGGGAACTATTTTCTCCCTTCTTCCCAGATCAGTACTGAGCTTACTGCCTTGGACCCTTCCCCCAGGTATAGGGATAGGTCCTCTCCTGGTCTCAGGCCTTGGAGTAGAGGAGTTTGAGTGAGTTGTTCTTTCAAAGCCTGGAAGGCTCCCTCACACTCCGAGGTCCATTCCAATTTTTTGTTTCCCCTTAACACCTTGAAAAAGGGTTCACACTTGTCTCCCGCCTTGGAGAGGAGCCTACTGAGTCCGGCCAGCTTTCCAGTGAGGCTCTGAACCTCCTTTGAATTTCCGGGCGATCCTAACTCCGTTATTGCCTTGACCTTGTCCGGGTTTGGCTCCACCACTGCCGAGGTGAGCAGGTGACCTAGGAATTTCACTCGGTTAGCCCCGAAGACCCACTTCAAGGGGTTGAGCTTCATCTTATACTTCTGCAAAGTCTTAAAGGTCTCTTCAAGGTCTCGGAGGTGGGCTTCGAGGTCCCGACTCTTTACCATGAGATCATCGACGTAGACCTCCAGGTTTCTCCCCTTTTGTTCTCGGAAGATCCTGTCCATCATTCTTTGGTACTTGGCACCTGCATTGTTGAGCCCGAAGGGCATCATCTTATAACAATAACACCCATCCCCCATGAGGAAGGAAACATCCTTGATGTCAGGGGGGTGCATGCGAATCTGATGATAACCTGAAAAAGCATCAAGAAAAGAGATTATAGGGAAACCGACGGCTGAGTCAACCAGCGCATCGATTCTAGGCAAGGGTTAGCAATCCTTGGGGCACGATTTATTAAGCAAGGAAAAGTCGATACACATTCTCCACTTACCTCCGCCCTTCTTCACCATGACCACGTTAGAGACCCAGCCTGGATACTGGATCTCTGATACAAACCCTGTGTGAATGAGCTTACCCACCTCCTCTCGGATGGGTCCATCCATCTTGTCCGCTTTGGCTCTCCTCTTTTGACAGATGGGACGGGTGCCGGGGTCGAGATTGAGGTGGTGGCAAGCCACATCCGCATCGATCCCGGGCATCCCCGCTGATCCTGACTTTCTCCACCACACCGGCTCGGGTGGTGACTTCGAGCTCCACGACCTCCTCCACGGCCTCCAATCGAGACTGTTCTCCCCAATCTCCTTCCTTCTCTTCGCCACTAGCGAGTGCTTCGACCTCCCCCTCCTTTCCTTCTTGCCCAACCACCATCAATTCTTCTGCCCCCTCCCTGGGCCTGACCCTCTACCCCTTCCTCCTCCTTAGGCTCCTCTGACCTCTGCTCTATCTCCTCCTACTGGCCCTCTCCTCCAAGCCCTGCCGGCTCACCCACCTCTTGGTCCCATTTCTCTACCTCTCCCATCCAAGAGATGGTGTTGACTGCCGTCACGTAGCATTACCTTGCTACCTTCGGATCTCCTCTAATTCGGACTTGGACTCCTCCATCATTGAACTTAAGGCACTGGTAAAATGTGGAGGGGACACAACGGAACGCGCTGATGAGCGGCCGTCCGAAGATGGCCCTATAGCTGCTGGGGGAATCCTCTATGGCAAAGTGGCAGTTCCTGGACTGCCCCCCAAGACCACATGGAGTCCTACTCCCCCTTCTACTTCCTTTCTCTCCCCGGAGAATCCAAACAACGGACCATCCGCGGCCAACAGCCTTCGCGCCTCCAACTCCATCCCATCAAATGCCTTTTTGAAAATAACATTGACCGAACTTCCGTTATCCACCAAGATTCGGGAAATAGTGAAGTTCTCGATCGCTGTCTGAATGACCAACGCGTCGCAGAACGGGTCCTCATAACCTGGCATGTCCTTCTGGGTGAAGGAAATCTTCTCTGTCGGGGGCGGGTCTAGGGACGTCGAAGCCACGCTACGACGATAGATAGTATGGAGGCTCGCCTTCCGGGTTGCCTCAATCCCCACCCCCACATGGATCACCCCGATCCCCCCTCGAGACCCCAAATCGGCCCGGTCCTCGCACCTTTCCTCCTCCTCCCGAGGCTCAACCTCCTCAATCCTCACTGGTTACTGCGGTCGCGGCGCGGGCACTCGGGCCCTTTTTGTCACCAGGAACTCCGGGCAGGTGGCCGTCGCGTGACCTTCCTCATCATGGAAGTCACAGTACGGCAGCGTCACCTCCCTCGCCTCGGCCTCCGCCATCCTATTCCTTCTTCTCCTCCCCGCTCCTGCTTCTTCTCTCGCCTCTTCTCTCCTTCCTCTTCCTCCCCTTCCCCGCCTGATTGCCATGGCTTGTTGGGGTGGAGGAGGCATCGGCCACGGACCCTGCCTCCATCCCAACTGATGGGGTCTTCCTTGACCCCCATTGAAGTTACCCCTCCCCGGGGCGTAACCCCTTCCCTGGCCTTGCATTCCTCCGCCATGATGCCTCCACTCCCCCTCCAGGGCCCTGGGCTCTTCCCTTCTCCTCACCTCTTGCTGCCTGACCTCCGGCTCACTAAGCTTTGCCAGCCACTTGGTGAGTTCTGGGTTGGCCTCCTCACTCTCGATTTCCTCCGCCACCCTCTCCATCAGCTCCTCATAGGAGACGGGGGCTTTCCTCTTCAAAGCCATCTTGAAGAAACTTTCCCTCAGCCCGACCATGAAGGCGAGCTGGAGTGCAAACCCATACATCTCCTGGGTGAGCAGCACCTCCTCCTGGAACCGGTCCGCGTAGCGAGCCAACGACTCCTTCGGCTCCTGCTTCACTTTGAAGAGAGACTCGACGTCCTTCTTCCTTTTCTTTGAAGTTGAGAATCGCAACAGGAAACTTCAGCGCAAATCTTCAAAAGCATAGATCGATCATGTAGGGAGTTGATGGAACCAGTCCCTGGCCTTTTCTTTAAGGGTGACGGCGAAGAGCCGACACTTGAAAGCATCTGACATCGGCCTGATAGAGACCGAGTCCTCAAAAGACTAGAGGTGTTGGACAGGGTCATCCCTGCCATTGTAGTACACCCTGTCCCACTCCCCGAACCCTGCCGGGACAGGTGCAGAAAGTACTACCTCGTAGAAGGGACTTCCCCCTCCTGTCATCCTTTCTCGCTCCACATGCCCCCCCGAGCTCTCTCGCCAGACTCGGGCTCACAGGGACTACGCTCGCGAGAACGGTGTTCGCCTGAACCACTCCCACAGTCGCTGCATCTTCTAGGCGCGCGCTCTCCTGCGTTGCGCTCGCCGGCACAGGGCTCGCCGTGCTGGCAAAACAGCACTCGCCCCTCCAGGTCTTGCACTGAACCTCCGGCAATTTCCTTTCCGGCCCTTCCCCCCGGGGCATTCTCGTCGACCGCTGCTGGGGGAGGGGTTGCCTGAGGTGCTGGGGTCACGAACTCACTTTGCAGCGCCGCGACCGTGAGTCCGAAAGTGTCGAGCACCTCCCTCCTAAAATCTGTGAACATCCTTGGCGTTACCACCGGTGGTGACTCGCTGAAATCCTCTCCTTGATCCTCACCTCCTACCATATCTGCTCCTTAGAACTTTCTTGGACCAGCCGCGCTCCACGCTCACCGCACCAAAATGTTGAAATCGATTTCTTGGCCTCTTGTGAAGCTCGGGGCCCTCACCGAAATGAGGGGCAGCTAGCCCTTACTGATCCCTCGGAAAAGGTAGACTGAAGACTAGGAAAATGACTAAGACCTTAGTCACAGCGAGGAGGTCCCTCCACTAACCCGGAAGATCGTTGAGCGCTTCCCCTGCCAAGCCAAACTGAGACTCGGGCACCTTGGATAGCTCTGGAAATGCTAGCCAAGGAGACCCTGAGGAGAGAGAAGCTGAAGTCAAGTCCTCTCCAAAGGTGCCCATTAAGTCTTATTTATAGGTTTTCTGATCTGGCCTGCAAATAGCAGGATTCTGCCTTTTGATTTTACTATCCGCACCCCAAATGGGTCTTCTAACAGCCAAACTCCGCTGTTTGGAGAGGCTAAAGGCAGACAACCAAGGGTAAACGGGTAATTTGACCCTATCAACATATGGGCAGGGAACTGCGAGAACACTACTGCCGAAGCTCTCGCGGGCCATCTCGCGGGTCCTGCTTACGATGCCTCTTCTAGGAGATCCCGCCCTGCAAGGACCTCGCGAGTCCTGCTCACGAGCCTTCCTGCGAGACCGCCTCTTGACTTTGTTGAACATAAAACTCATTGTGTCGAACACAGGGCACTTCGCCGATCACAGATGAACTCGACGAATGCAGAACGTTAAACTATTTGCTGACGGCTGAGACGGGCGGTTCGTTTACCGCTGAGACGCTGAGATTGAAGCAAGCCATTCGTCGAACACGGAAAGCAACTCGTCGAACATAGAATTGAGCTCGCCGGACGTTGAGGCCGGGTCTCGCGAGCCTTCCTGCGAGACCGCCTCTTGACTTTGTCGCGCACTGAACACATTTCGCTGAACACCTCTTTACCGAACATAGGTCTCTTCTGCCAGCGGCTCGCGAGGTATTGGTTTACCAGCCCTTGACTTCTGATGATTTCACCGAACAGTGGTGAGCTCGACGACCGCATGTGAGCTCGATGAACACAGTAGAGTTTGTCAAATGCGGGACCCCTTTCGTCGAGCTCAGAAAGCTTCCTCAAACTGCCTACGAGTGTCTATCTCGTCGACCATTCTTGCTCGCCTCTCAGCGATCCTTCAGAGAGAGATTTTTCCGAGGCCCCTCTCGCGAGGTTTCTGGCCCTATGGCCTTCCTCTCTTATTACTTCCTTCATGTGGCCTTCTTAAGACGCGCCTCTTCGCCTGGCGAATATCGGGGTTGTACACTAGGTCTATGAAAATTTAAAACTCTATGTTTGAATACATGCAATTCAATTATATATTTGTCCAATTTTACTTAGCTTTGCACCTTGTTGTCGTAATTCATCATATTAGCATCATAACTTACCATTGGTAGAAATCAATGTCCATGCTAGTTATATATCTTGCAATGCTAAAGTAAATTATATTACTAAAATATGAAAATCATAATTTCTTTTGTAATTATTTGCATGAATAAAATGTAATCTAAATGGATTTAAAATCAACAATCATCGATATAATTATAAATACAAAACTAATCATGCAATTATACCATAGTTAATATATTTAAGCCTTACACGCTTAGTATGTCCATAATCATTAAACCTATGACATGTGTCTCACAATAGCGAGGGCATATGATTGTGTGCATTAGAGACCTAACATCTAAGTCATGTCTTGTCCTTAACCGGGGAGGGTTCCAGTAGGGCCTTGCGAGGCACTAGGGGGAAAGAGTGCTAGGTTGAGCATTGTCTTTTGTATGCATATGGGATTAACACCCCAACCTATGGCATGTGTGCAACTCCTCATGCCCATCCGTCACTTAGTACGGGGCTAGAGTGTAGTCATGTAGTTAAGGTATCTTGATCTTAGATATACTTATATTATATTCATTGCATGAACATTATCTCACTCTTTATACATAAATCATGCATATTTATTTTTGTTCTAACATTGCATCTTCTGTTTGCATATTTTATTATTTCGAGCTTTAATGATTTTACAAAACACAAGTATTTGAAAAATCACCAAAAACATGCTAAAAGAGCCTTCAAATCTAATCAATATACTCTGAAATTTCAACTGAAGGAAGGCTTCTTTATAATACAAATGAATTTTGAAAAATATTTTTCAAAAAATCAAGAAATGCAGTTCTATTTTGGTGTTAAGAAGTTAATGCCCGGCGTTAGCTCCTTGGCTCCAAAATATTTTTGTTTTAAATAATTTCTGGTATTATTTTAATATTTTGTGTGTGTTTTATTTCTCTGTTTTTAAAAAGTTTCCTATCGTTTTATTTCCTTTAAAACAAAATTTTATTTCTTTTAAGAAAAATATGTATTTTCTCATGCATTATTTTGGGTTTATTTCTCTGGCATAGAATATCATTTACTAAAAGGGCTATTAAAGACTTCTATGTTTTCCAGAGAATATATAAAAAAAACCAAATACAAAATTACAAAACAATTTTAAAGAACAAAAAATATGTTTTTTTCTTTTTATGTGTGTTTATTGTTTTGTGCTTTTATAAAAAAATATTAAAAATTTATAAAAATATTCATTGCCATTGTCAAGGATGATTAATTATATCAATTAAAGATTAAATACAATGTTTAATTTAACTTTCAAGTTTCTTAAAAAACATTATTTTGTATTTGTAATGCCTTGAAAATTATCTTGTTATGTGCAATGAAATTGATTGTAGATATACATGTGTAGAAATGCTTAGCATGCCTCTAAGTATGAGTAATGTATTATGTTTAATATTGATTTATTCACTCACTTATTTTTGATAATCTACATATGTTTACAATCTTATACTTGCATGATTGTGTAGTGTAATAACATAAATAATTAAAATGCATAAATAGATTACCTACACAACATTGAATTGGTTATTACAATTCTTTGTCTTTCATGCACTTATTCCTTAGAGAAATGTGGTTTAAAATGCTATGTTTGCAAATCAAGTGAATTCGGAGTCCTTAGTCACTAAACTAAAAAGAAAATAATAAATGACAAGGAAAACTCCACCAAGCACTCCCCACCCTCCTGATAAGTCTTAATGAGCATTTTGAGGTTGAGCACCTTGGCTAAGAATTGTAAAGTGTCTTGTAGCAAACATTTATACATCACTTCTCTTAGTACACCGGATCACAAAAGAAATAAAAATAAAACTAAAAAGTATAAATATGATCCCCAAGCACTACTTTGCACCCTGATAAGTTTTAATAAGCCTTGTGTGTGCAGAGCACCTTGGTAGTTGTAATCTTTATTTATGTGCATTGAAATATTGTGGAAGTAATGATATTTGTGAATTTTAATGTTGTGTTATTTCATTATATAGGTCATGTGTTTTTGATTGATTCACTTGTATACTTTATCAAAACACTACTTTGTACACATCATTATCTTTCATAAAACTTCTACTAATGAGAATTGGATCCTAATGCTCATCTACTCAAATCTCTAAAAACTTAAGTAAATGCACTAGATAACAAAGCATGATCGCTACAATGTTTATGTTTACTTGAAATGCAAATTTTATTACATTGTAGTTTGTGTATCTTTTCTTGATATTATGAAATCATGCTTGCAATATTATCTTAATGGAATAACATCTCTTCAATTTTTAACTCAAACATCAACTTTTCAAATTTAAAACTCATTATCCTTTATATGATTTTATTTTCTAAAAATGATGTTTATGTTTAAGAGTGCTTATTATATTCTTCTGCTAAGTTTACCAATTATGCTCATTCATGTCTATTATTTTTAACGCCATGGTTTCAACAAGTGGTATCTTAAAATAGAATGCTTACTTTATCATGTTAACTATGTTGCTTACTACTATATGTTACATCTTGCTTATATTTTTCTCAACAAGTAGTATTTAACAAGCTATTGATTGTATCCTATTTTTCTTCTCGACATAGAACATATTACTTCTTATTACATACTCACTCCTAAACCGTCTTTTGATACTACCAAAAGGGGAGATTAAATTGCATAAATCTAATTTTTAGGGGGAGTGCATTATAATAATATTAAACTAAAAAGGGGGCATATTGTAGGGGGAGTAATCATATAGGAGGTGCATACACTATCATATGCTCGATCATGACAATCCTTCAATAAGTGGTTTCTAATCAATCTTAGTAGATATACACTCATCCCTACCCACTTTTGCTAACAACAAAGGGGGAGAAGAAATTGAGAAATCTAGTCAAATAGATATTTAGGGGGAGTAAATTATAAGAGAACACTTATGTAGGGGGAGGACTTCATATCGAAAAAGTATGCATTATCGCAATCAATTCTATCACGCTCTTAACCTGTTATTCATGCATATATTATTACCTCACTTATTTATAAACACAAATGGTCTTAATCTCACTAATTTCTCATACAGGTATTTGTTATTATCAAAATGGGGAGATTGTTGGAGCCTATATTCCGCATCTCTTGGTTTGAGAATAATAAATACCGTGTTGTATTTGATCTTGTATTTTGTGTGTTTATAGTGTGCAGGTTGTACAGGAACTATAACTACACATCCCTATGAACAGTATACTGAATGGAGATGACCCACTGGAAAGAGAGCTAACGCCCCGCGTTAGTTGTTAATGCCCCGCGTTAGTTGTTAACGCCCCGCATTAACAACCGCTGAGAAGGAAGCCGCTGAGAAGGAAACCGCTGAGAAGGATGCCATCGAGAAGCCAGAGTCAACGCCAGCATTAGATCTTAACGCTGTGCGGTAGCCATTCGACGAACGTAACTGCGCTCGATGAATTGGAGTGTTCGACGAATGGAACCTGTGTTCGACGAACTCTGAAGGCGCTCGACGAAACCTACGTTCGACGAACTCTAAAGGAGCTCGACGAAACCTGAACGAACCTGCGTTTGACGAAATCTGACTGCGCTCGACTTATTGCGTTCGACGAACTGAACTGCGCTCGACGAATTGGAGCGTTCGACGAACTGAACTGCGCTCGATGAATTTAAGTTAGCTGCGCTCGACGAACTGAACTGCGCTCGACGAATTTAAGTTAGCTGCGCTCGACGAATTGGAGCGTTCGACGAACTAAACTGCGCTCAACGAATTGAAGTTAACTGCGCTCGACGATAGCACGTTCGACGAAATGTGTTGCGTTCGACAAAATTAGTTTCTGCCATGATCCCGCCAATTTGCACGATCCCGATGGTTTGCACATTCACTAACGCCGGTGTTAATCCTTAACGCCACGCGTTAGCTCCCATGGCTATTTAAAGTACAACCCCTCTCATTCTCTATGTGATGATTCTAGAATTCTGATACTTTGGAGAGATGTTCATGTACAGCAATTAAGAGATCTCCCTTGGGCTATCATGAAGATCTAAAGAGGATTTTGAAGGAGAAGGTATACAATGCATATCTCATACGAAGGACGATCATTTTAGAACTCCAACATCTACATCGCCTTCGTCCTCACCTTCAGAATTTCTTGGGGAGTTTCTCTTTACTTATCTTGTAACATTATATTTTATTCTCTTTGTAATTTGTGTGGAGAAATTGTTCGGGGAGAACGTCGGATTCCGTGAAGGATTCCGTGGGTAAATTCGCCTTGTGTTGGCGACTAGGTCCTTGCGCGGCTTAGGGGATAATTCGCCGCGTGAGTTGGCGACTAGGTCTAGGAGATTAGATCTAGGGGGTGCTCGAGGCCATATCCAGGGAAGGATTGGCTAGAGCGGCTTGAGGCCATATCTAGGGAAGGATAGGCTAAAGCCAACCGGTTTGTGGGGATACAAGTCGGTATAGAAAAGGAAAAATTGTTTTACTTTGTACGCCTCTGATTTCTAGCGATGTTGAAATCAAACATTTCTGTATTCAATTTATTATGAAATAAAATCATGTCTTTTATTGTTCTATTCAATTGATTTTATTTCTTCTTAAAGAATGTTTTAATTAATATTTTTATCAAAGTATTAAAATTATCATTTGTGTAATTATCTTTGAAATATAATAATCCTTTTTATTATCTCTGATTTTTTGGAATTGTATTTCATTAATGTTTTCATTAGTAAAATCTCATTGACATAATTTTGAGCAGATTAATTTTCTGAAGAGCTAACGCCAAGCGTTAACACCTAACGCCAGGCGTTAGCAACAGTAAGGAAAAAGTTCTGTTTCCCTTATCTGAGATATTAAAATATATTTTTCTATAAAATATTCTGAAACTTCAGTCCCAAACTCTGATAAATTTAATTAAGATCTAAATTCCATAAAACCCTTATTCACTCCCCTCTAATGGCACCGTAAAATTCAACAGATTCTTCTTCTCCGACTTCAGAAGCTTCTTAGAGGGAGTTTTTATTATTGTCATTTCATATCTTTTGTAAACCGTTAGAGAATTCGCCTCGTGTTGGCGACTAGGTCTGGGTAGGAATTATGGATGAAATTTGCCTAGTGTTGGCGACTAGATCTAGGTTAGGTCTATGGGGTGCTCGAGGTCATATCCGTGGAAGGATTGGTTAGAGCGGCTTGAGGCCGTATTCGGGGAAGGATAGGCTAGGGGCACCAGTTCGTGGGGATCTGAGTCGGGATAGAAAACAAAAAGAGTTTTTATTATTCTCCATCGATTTCTAGCGTTATGAGAAATCAAGTTTTGTAAGCTCTCCGTTTCATATTAATAAAATGATGTCTCAATTTTAGTTCAATTGATGTGCTTGATTTCTTATTTTCCTCTCTTATAATTTCAAATATCACAAAATTTAATATAAGTTTTTTAAACCCTTATTCACCCCCCCTTCTAAGGGCGCCTACCGATCCAACACCTAGAAGTTTGATATGTTTGCTAGGAGATCTAGTGAGCCCTAGATGTACCCAGAGACCCCTTGGGGGTGTGGACGAAACCCTAGAAATGTTATTAGCATTAATATGATCTAAAGTTTGACCAAGGATCCATAATGCTCAAGTCACACCTCTTGAAGCCATGATTAGACTAAATTAGGCCCAATGTAAAACCACCCTACATCACTAGGTCAGTGATAGCTTAACTAGATTTGTTAAGCACTCATTGACCCAAAATTGCTCACCATCCCTAGTGCGACCCCCCCAATAAGCCCTAGAAGAGATACAAGACTCATTAATACTCACTAAGACTAAATCAAGCTAGATGATACCCACCTCATCCCTTGAACCATAATTAGGCTCACTTTTCCATGATAGGACCCAATTAGCCCTAGCTAGTATAACCAAGATGGACTCATATTCACCTAAAGGGTTCCACCACATCATGTTTGACCACCCTGGTCCTCCTTAGGGTTGACCTTGTCAACCCTTGCTCAGATTAGGCCGAAGTGCACACCATAGACAAAGTGGATGATCCAAGCTTCACCATGACCTGAGGTTGACACAATGGACCCCACATGACTCCCATATCACCGTGATGACTGGGATTGGTCAACCTTGGAGGCTTGACTTGGTCAAACCCTGAAGGAGAAATTGAGAGCATTCATGACCCATTGGACCTCACCATGGGTTGATCATGTCATGTCATGACATAATACATTGCCATGTTGACTACTACCTCATTATGAGGTCAACCCTAGGTTAAAACTAAAAAATACCCTTTTAGAGCTTGGTTTGACCAAACCGTAGCTCACCACATTTGGAGGTTGACTTTATGTTAGCTCCTGACTACCTAGGTGTAACAACCCGACCCAACCACCACACAAGAGGCCCGCTCCAACTCAGTGGACAAGGCGCACCCTAGTGGGCTGGCTGCCATGATTGGACAAGGGATGCAACCCGTGACACCCCAACGCCTCTCTGAGCCTGTTTCTCAGCTATAGTGCGTTGTTGATGGCGGGACTCGAACCCCCGCCACCCTTTGATAAGTCACCTTCAACAACCCTCATCACCAACTGAGCTGCTTAGTTGGTGATGAGGGCTGTTGAAGGCGCCTTATCAAAGGGTGGCGAGGGTTCGAGTCTCGCCATCAACAACACATTGTAGCTGAGAAACAGGCTCATAGAGGCGTTGTGTGTCACGGGCTGCAGCCCTTGTCCAACCGTGACAGTCAGCCCACTTGGGTACGCCTTGGCCACTAAGTTGGAGCGGGCCTCTGGTGTGGTGGTTGGGCTGGGTTGTTACACTAGGTTGCTTCCATATCATCCATTGGTCATGGGAGAACCAAAGGTCATCACCCCCCTTTACCCCATGACCATCCATTTATGTGGCCAAATTCAATGGAGCAGGCTATAAGCCTCTCTGTAATTAAAGGGGAATGAATGATGAGTAAATGGGAGAGCCCAAAGGCCTTAGCTGGCCTTAATGGCCATTAAACATGGTGAAACCCCCCTAGACCAGAGAGAGAGAGAGAGAGAGAGAGAGAGAGAGAGAGAGAGAGAGAGAGAGAAGAGGAAGGGACATGTGGTTTCAATATAACTCCAAATTGAAGTCCCCTCTTCATTCTCTACCTTCCCTAAACTAGAACTAAACTGGCACTCCTCCAAATAGTGGTCAGTGGTGAGTGGAGGAACCCTAGAAGCAATTCCCAACGATCCCATCTTCCACAAGCCACCAAACTCGTCCAGTCCATATCAGACCACCTCAGGCGAGCCCCTCTAATCTTCTCCTCTATTAGATCTTTATAATCGTTGTCCGACCATGCATAACCAATAACGATGGTGGTTTTTGGCCTCCCTACCTCCCAATCGTGCCTCAGACCACCCCCATGCACTAGCTACCACCCAGTCTCCTTAGAGCACACTGGGTGGAGCTAGATAGGTGGAGAGAGCTCATAGGCTCTTTTCGGTAGCCCTTGAGGTAGAGCCACCGCCTAGAGATCGAAATCTAGGCGGCGATGGGGATTTTTTACTGTTATAGGAGTTTTTGATAAACCCCGATGCCAGTGGGCCACTGACATTTGGTAGAAGCAACACCTTCGGCGACCTCACTAGTGGAGGAGCTACTAATCATAACTAGTAGAAGCATCTCCTTTGATGGCCTCACTGGTGGAGGAGCTACGACTATCAGGTCATCGAAGCAGTAACAGTGAGTCATAACGTATCAATATTATTACTTTTGCATGCATCGTATAGTAGCCGTCCGATCGATTGAGTATGATGATCCCTGGCCATCAGATCCGCTCTAGGGGATGGAAGAAGTGTTTTGTTTAATGTTGTCTTAGCCATCAGATCTTCCTGCAGAAATGCAATGACCGCTATTTGCACCCCAAGCAGTGAATTATAAGGATTAAATGAATTTCAAAATTTACCTTATTATATTATAATGGCACAAAATGAAATTAATCAATTTGGAAAGCCTTATAGCCATATTAGAGGGGACCCCCAACATGAAGGTTGTAGAGGGACCTCTAACCTTTCCAAAATTGGGTGGCACACCCCATGTTGAGGTTTGTAGCTCAAGATATTTAATTTCAAAGATTCCATAAATTATTTATGGTATTTAATATTATGAAATTCATAGTTTGTTGTGTATATAATACTTTGACTTGAAAATTCTTATGAAGGTCTGAAATATTAAGACTTAGATCCCCCAAAAAGTTTCATGATTTTTGGATAATGTTTTTCTAAGGTTTTGTTAATTACTTAGAATAATTATTATGGATAAATTAAGTGAATAAAGTACACTTAGCCTTGGATTATGGAGCCCAAATTTTGGGCATGACTAGCTAATGTTATGAATGACCCATCACCAAAATTTGGGATTATTTGAGCAGGGTTTGCTCATGTTTTATGGTGATGAAGAATATGTCTAATTTGTCACACCAAACTATATGGATTTTTAATTATGTGAATATTTCCCTTGTTTCAAATCCTTTTGAGTTGAAAATTGTATAGAGCATTATATATGCCATAACTCATCTAAGGTTAAATTTTGGGGTTGATTGGAGGGCATATGAAGAAATTTCAAACTTAGGTCTTATGTGAACAAATAACCTCACATTAAATTTTAGGCTTTGTTGATTATGAGTATTTATCTCAAATGGCTTATAGTTTGAAGATCCAATTATTTACAGAGCCTTAATTATATCATAATCTTTCTGTGAATTAGATTTTATGGCATTTGGATGTATATTGATCAAGTTATGATTTTAGGCTTCATGTAATTTATTATGTCACACTTAACTTAGGAAAATCATGTGCTTGGAATAATCCCTTATATATAATGAAGTAGGCAGTGAAATCGAAATCATAGGCTCTATGGATTCATAGGAGCCTATCCAAAACTTTGGGGAATTTTTGGAGAACATTTGCCTTAAGATTTTATATTGATTTCCCGATGAGTTAAGAATGATATTACTTGTGGGGGGGGGGGGGGGGGGGGGGCTTGGCTTTAAATTAAGATGCCATATTTTGGCAATAGTTTTGTCAGGACATAGACTTGATGTGATCAAAACTTGAGGATGTTTGGAGGTGCTTTACTAATATTTATATTTAAATCATCCATTGCTTGAATATTAAGTAATTGCATCAATCAATTTTCATGTAACTGTAGCGAATGATCACCTTTGCATGCAATTGATATATCATCATATTTAGAAGATAATATTTGGATTTACACATGCTAATTCTTTTTGTCTTTCATGAATACCATATGCCTTAGATGATGATATATGCTTATATAACCATGCTTGTTCGCCGATTATGCCCTGATTCACACCACGTCTCATGAAACATTAATTTTTTGTTCAAAATTTGAGTATTATGATCTT
Source organism: Dactylorhiza incarnata (assembly GCA_033032865.1). Classification (NCBI taxonomy): domain Eukaryota; kingdom Viridiplantae; phylum Streptophyta; class Magnoliopsida; order Asparagales; family Orchidaceae; genus Dactylorhiza; species Dactylorhiza incarnata. The sequence continues at coordinate 19,394,830 of JAWHQI010000006.1, read as the reverse complement.
GAGTTTGAGGTTAACTTGTTGATTATCCATGTGGGAGCCAGAATAGAATAAGCGTTCACTCAGATCACTTCACCCCACCTCAGGGTATCACATGTTTATCCTCGGGTTAGGTATTACCGTAGTGTGACGTTGTAGAAATCTCCCTTGACATAGGATAATTGTATTTTTCACGGGATGATAACATCATCAATGTTAAGTACCTTGAGGTTTCAATAAGGTTAAATATAGGTTGAAGAGAAGTGAGAGTCATCGTTATGAGGTGTTAACTCTGATGGCTACATAGGTAACTGTGTGGTATTGTTTACGGAGGTTGATGATACTATGTTTCTTGAGGTTGTAGGAACACAAACTTAGTATGTGGTGAGTTGGTGAAACAGATAAGACTTGTCTCAATATCCCAATGACACATGTGATGAGTTATCATAATTTGAGATCTTCAGACCGGGTTGAGGTTTAGCAGTACCATTACTTGATATTATTATCATTTTAAATGCCTTGCCACATATAAAAAGTACATATCATGATGTTAGAGGTTTATCTATTATCTTAATACTTGTTATTTACCTGGAATGATACGATCTCAAATATCATCAACATGCTCTTCATTTGCGGGTAAGGAAGACTCGTTCCCAGGGGTCTGGTCAAGTCACAGGCAGAAGATCGACTATTTCTTCATAGAAATTTGCAGTTTTCCCTCAGCTAATCGCCTATCGCTCTGTCAGCCTTTCTTTTTCTCTAAGTGTTATTAGCACACCATGTAACTTCTCAGTCTTGCATAGTTCTCTCATACCCTAGGCAAGTTCATAATTAAATACATGTTCATACAGGCAGGCCCTCCCCCACTAGTATAAATAGGGGTGCAAAGTACACAAAAAGAGAGGCTGACTCAATTCTGAAGTGTAGTTTCTCGCTACTATGGACTCGAGTACTTCTCTCTCTACGGTCCTTGAGAGCTCCTCAGGGGCGATCACTATAATCTCTTTTAATGTGCCTAATAAAATCACTCACAACAAGTGGAGTTGCCATTGCGGGCAATGTGTTCTCGTCATTCGCGACATCCTTTCTCACTCCCTTAGATCGCTCATAGTAATCGAAAAGTAACCGAAACTCTTTTTTTTTCTCTTCAGCAGAGCGCGAGTTTGTGGAGGTGAATTTCGAGCACCAACAGAATAAACATGTGACTTTCATATCTAAATTAGTTAGCAAACAATTTAGTTAAGTATGGGTGATCGAGTCATTCAATAATGTCCACCTGCGGGGTCTCATCCCAGTTTAGCAAGTGTGATCACAGTATAGTCTTTAGAGCTGAGATTTGAGCAAGCTTTCCGTGAAACCGGGTGGCAGATAAATGCCTTGATGCTGGCAATTGCCCAGTTGACTCAGCTAGCTCAACAGATTATGGTACCTATAAATCCTCCAACTACTCAACCCATCAATCCAACTGAACCACCCGCTCCCCCAGTTTGCTAGCTCGTGCACCAGATCGCACCACCTCTGCGATATTAAATAGAGGAGGTCGCAGCATCCCATCAAGATTTCTTCTGAGAGGCCGCTCAAGGTTGTCCAGCGAGAGCTCTAAATCTCCTGAAGAGGAAAGTGGAAAAAATACTTGAGGCAATTGGGCCAAACAACTGCCCTTCGTACTCTAAACTTTAAGAACTACTCCTTATTGGGCCAAACAACTGCCCAAACAATGCTTTGTGAGAAGAACTATACCAGTTGAATTTGAGGATATGAGCCCAAGAGTTCTTCTCACAAAGCAAGGCAATGAGGATTGGATGAACATCAATGATGACGAAATTAAATGTAGCCTCAATTTAAAAGAAGAATTAAGATATCAAGCTGTAATTAGTCAGGAAGAAGTAAAAAGTAGAATGGCAAGGTACTATGACAAGAATGTTCGAGCAAATAAGTTTGCTGTTGGAGATTTAGTCCTGAAGAAGGTAGATACGACAGCTAGAACTGGTTCAGTTGGAAAACGTAACCGAAATTGGGCAGGACCTTTTATCATCAGAGAAGCGTTAAGGGGTGGAGCTTATCGTCTTCAAACTTATGACAAAAAGGAAATATCTAATACTTGGAGTGGTGATGATCTTAAACGGTTCTTCTCTAAAAGCAATAAATATCCTTGTGCCTTTTACCTTTTTGTTAATGCATTCATGCATGTTATATTCAACCCATGGTATTAAAACGATAAAAAAATAAACTTTTCCCTAAGATGGAGACATCAGGTTCAACCTTGTTAAGGTTGTTCGCCTGAGTTCGAAAAGTTGGAACATGCTTCCCACATCTCTTGGATGGAGAATAATAAATCCCATTGTATTTGATCATACTTGCTATGTGTTTATAGTGCGCAGGAACTTCTGCTCTTAAGCCCCTATAAGTTCGAGAAAGAAAGTCGGCAAATTTCCTACCAAGTCAAAACTATGTTGCTAGCGCGGCGTGCTAGCGCTACCGCTGGCGATAGCATCTGCATATTTGGAAACTTTGTTGAAAAGAAAACATCCATCGAGAAAGTAATGTCGTCGAGACTGAATATGACAACTCTTACCACAGAGAATTAAGACTAATGCCCGGCGGTAACTTATGGAAGTCCCATAATTGTTGATGCTTATTGAGGAGTAGAAAAGGAAGGAGATCTAGCATCTAGGAAAGAGATAAATCTAACGCGGCGCGTTAACCTTACCGCGGCACGGTAGGAGGGGATGCCAAATTTTGAGCCTGAATGTTGCAAAAATGGCTCGATCCGCATTCCAGACTGTTGCCTAAAGAGGATACCGCCCGACGGTAGCACTACTGCCCAATGGTAGCACTACCGCCCGATGGTAGGACTACCGCACGACGGTAGCACTACCGCTGGAGGTAGGTTTTGAGACTATTTAAAGAAGCGGACCGCCTCTGTTTTTGCTTGCTGATTTGATGAGACATCAAAGCCACAACTCCTGTATTTGTGAGAGCCTCCTCTTTGCAGCAAGAGAACTTCGTCAACGTTCATGAACACAAAAGGACTTGAAGAAGGATCGATCACACATACTTTGTCTTCAAGTTCTTCCTTTGAGGGAGTTTACTCTATGTTTTAGTTTTTAGTGTTTGTAACCTTTTTGTCACTAGAGAATTTGCCGCGTGGTTGGCGACTTGGGCCTTGCGAGGACTAGGGAGAATTCGCTGCGTGGGTGCGGCGACTAGGTCTATGTTTAGATCTAGGGGCGGCTCGAGGCCTCATTTGTGGAGAGATAGGCTAGAGCCAACCGATCCTTGGGAGAAGGGTCGGTATAGAAAACCAAAAGGATTTTTACGCATTCGCCTCAATCTCAAGCATTATTGAGATAAGTTTTTGTAATGACTCTAAAGGCAATAATACGATATGTTTTTCAATAATATCATTATGCAATCTCTGATCTCATAAATCAAAACGAAAAGGGAATCTCTGTCACTAACGTTGAGCGCTAACACTACCGCTGACAGTAGTAACAAGATTCACTTCTATCATACCAAACTCAAAGCACTTTCATAAGAAGCTTACTATAGTGCTTAATCCGAGATATTCTTATAAATAATGTCAATCTATTTGAATAAAATCTATTAACTTAAAAAGCTTTTAAATCCCTTATTCACCCCCCTCTAAGGGCGCCTACAGATCTAACAAATGGTATCAGAGCTTGGTTATTTCAAAAACTGCTTTACTACCAGGAATAATGGTGCTTCATGATCTCGCATCCAATAGAGTGGATAATTTTCTATTAAATGAAAAATCTTTAGCACCACCTTTATTTATTGGCAAAAATTATAAAGGGCGGAAAATGTTAATGGAAAATTTTCTTAAATCTTTAGATGAAAAAGTTTGGAATATTACTATTGAAAAGACATCAAGCGTATTAAATAGAAATGAATTGGTTTTAAATGCGAAATCTATAAATAGTCTATTTTGTGCGCTAGATCAAAATATTTTCAGACTTATTTATATTTTACCTATTGCTTATGAGATTTGAAACTTTCTTGAAAGAACTTATGATTCTCCTTCTATAGGTATGGAACAATCGCAAGAAACGGAGAATATGCAAACTTTCATATGTATTTAAGAAAGCTTCTCTCCTGATGAATCCATGGAATGCACATCAAGCGGAAGGGAAGATGACACATCATTAATGGAAGAGGAAGATGATGATGTCAAAGCAACATTATGTTCAAATCTTGCCTCACCCAAAAGCGTGTAAGGAAATCAAATTCCCATCTTGAATATAATTCTATTTCTACATTACAATTGCTACATATTGCGATGCGTAAATTTAAGAAATTAAAAAATGCTAATTGTAATTTGCATTTAGAAAATATGAAATTAAAAGCCAAAATTAATGTAGAATCCTATTTTGATGTATCTAGTTTTCCCCATGACACTTTAGTTGAAAATATTACACCTTGTATAAAATTTAATGAATTAAAAGAAAAATACAAGCAACTTGAAAAGGAACTTATTTTTTTAAAAGAACATAATGATAATTTGTCTCTAGAAAATTTATCTTTGAAAACTAATTGTGCTATGTGTAAAAAATATAAAATTGAAATTAAAGAGATAGATGAAACGTTTGATGAATAAAGAGATAATTATAAAATTTATATTGATTCTATTGTTACCACTCTTAAGAATAGCACAATCGCTTACAATAAAGCTAGACAAACTCTCAAAATTAAGAATAATGATTTGGAAACTAAGATCAACTTGCTTAAGAAAATAATAAAAAAAAAGATCAAAATATACATTCATAATATCAAGCAAATTCTAAAAGCGAGTTGAATATTAATATCTTGACTAAGCCAAAAATTGAGAGTAAAAAACACAAAGTACTTGTAAATCAAAATCTTTATCACTATCTCTTACAAAACCATTTTTCTCCCAACTTAAACTTAAATTTGCACAAAGTTTCTATGAAAAATACTTTTAATTATAGTCCTCAAGATAAATATAATCACAATGGAAATTTGATGCATAAAAACAATATTAGACCAAAGTTTGAATGGATGCCCAAAGTAAAAAATTAAACACTAACTCCACTCGAAAGGGCTCATTCATCACTATCTCCCCATAAGCCATCAAGATATATTTGAGTACCCGAAGGAACCATTACTCATGGTCATCTTTGGACACCTAAAACCCTCATTAACTAAATACACAAAAAACATGTGAAGTAGAAACAAGCTAAAATAAAGTATTCTAAATCTACTTCAAATTATTAAAAATAATAAGGAATATCTTCTCGTGTATTTTTTATTTCTATTATGCCAAAAATAATAAATATTGATTTACTCTAAAGGACTACACTCTTGCACTTTCATCCCACTTAAAAAATAAACTTATGCCTAAAGTGATTGTTTTAAAAGGGGAGGAGGGGTAAACTACATAAGTTTCTAATTGACAAATCATAGTGGTTAATATATGTTATGTGCAAGATTAGTCAAATCAAAAATTGGTTCTAAATAATTATTAAAGAACATTGTTTAAACTTTAAAATGAACAAATTCTTGTTTATAGACACCTCTCTCTCACACACACACACACACAAATATATATATATATATATATATATATAAGCATATATAAAAGTTCACTAAAATCATAAAACAATTAGTCCAAAATAGATCAACATTTAGAAATAACTTCTACTACTAACGCCAGCTGTAGTATCTACCGCTCGACGCTAGCAACAGAAAATCCAAACCTGTTCAAAACCTGTCTTATTACAAATTGAAAAATAATAAATTCACTCATCATCCATGCTACTACTCTGTTCTATATCTCTCTCATGTCATGTCCGACGAACTAATCGTCGGGGAAACTCCTCTTCAGGGTTCTCCCATTCCGCCTCCTCGGCCGGTGATGGAGTAAGCTTGAGACCCTTCATGATAAACCACATCATCTTTGACAATCCCGTCATCTTATTTCTCATCTAACCTCCTTGCTCCTCCACCATCTCACGAATGTCACATTGCGTCTCACAAACCGAAGTTCCTCTTCGAATCGGACGTCGTGGTGAAGGTGGCCTAGCTTGTCATGGTTGATGAATTGAAAGAGTAGAGAATACTACAGGCCAACAATCAAGAGGGTAATTCTCCCTATTAATTATCGAATATTTGTTAAATTAAATTCTTTGAATAATCCCTCACAATGGAAAGGTATTTAGCCTTTGCTTCCTTGTATCCTTCAACTTAAAAGTATACCTCATCATTGATAAGAGAAGATCGGCCACATCAATCAAGATTTTCTCCAATATATGATATATGAACATACTCAGCTTGGTCGTGATCATCAATGTGTCGCCAACCTTGTACATAATAGTGTGATGGATAATCTCTTGAATAATGTATGCATCGGGCGTCAGAGTAGTGACCATAGTGATCAAGTCCCTAGCATCATCTTGTCCATGCAATGCTATATTTATTGGAGTCCAATCTCATAGTGTACGAAATCTCTCCACTATATCCAATCATGTGTCACACTCCACCAGGCCAAATTCCTCCTGTAAATCCTAGTGCAAAATCAGCACCTCATGGCCTTGGATATATGATCGCACACCACTGTAGAGTGCATTCCAATCTGGATCTTCCAATTAGTTATAAAACTCTCTGACCAATACAGACGAGAAGCAATCATCCACACTTAGATAAAATTCCTGAATCAGCCATTAAAGCATATATATAAGAATGTTGGGACACTACAACAAACTGCACCTGTTGTAAGGACTGGAATGTAACTGAAACACAGTTTGTTACTAATAGTTATATTTAGTAACAAAGTTTTTTTGTTGTTACAAAAAAGAACTTTTTTGTAACGAATATTTTAAATTTTGTTACAATAATAATTAATTCGTTACTATAACTATAAGTATTTGTAACAACACTAATGTTACGTTACAAATAGAAAACTTTTCTCACAATAAGTATCAATTGTAACCACATCATGGAAGTTTTTAAAGTTTTGTTACAAAAAATATATCATATTTTATTTTCAATTTTTGTACAATTTTATTATCAAAGTTTTGAATTATTATTATTATTATTTAAAAAAAATTGTATGCGCGCGACAGTACCCCGCCTCGATAGTGCTCTAACGCGACGACATTACTCCTACAGCTCGCAAACATTCGTGCGCGGCTGTCGCAGATATGTGGTACTATTGCGACATGTATTTTTGCGCGTACGGAGGTTTTTATAAATCTTTATCTTTTTATAAAAGTTTTTCTGCCTCTCTCCCATGCAGCTCTATCTCTCTCTCTCACATGAATGAATGAAATATACGGATGAAAATTTCCCTCCATAAAATTTTGAACAAAACAAAACTAAAAATTAAAAATATATTAAATGTAAAAATGAATGCAAATTAATATAACATTATTTTTTTAATATAATTTTGGAATTAAAATAAAATCACGCACGAACCCGCGTGCACGCAAATGCACTCTCGCGCGCACGCAAATGCACTCTCGCGCGCACGCAAATGCACTCTTGCGCGCACGCAAATGCACTCTCGCGCGCACGCAAATATATGTGCAGTTGCGTTGAGTGCATGTGTCCGTGTTGTGTGTGCAGTTGTGTGTCATGTGTCGCATGTGTGTGCATGTGTCTGTGCGTGAGCCCCGCTCGTGTTGCATGTGTTGCGCGGGGCTCACATTAATGAATTATATGGAGTGAAATTTCCCTCCATAAAATTGCATGTGCACAAAACAAATCAAAAGGATCGCACGTTTTTTTAGTCGCGCACATTGCATTAGCTAGCTCTATCTTTTTTGCTCGGGAGCATAAATAAATTTGTTAGTGCACACGTTTTTTGCTCGGGAGCTATCGTTTTAATGAAAATATATGTCATATATATATAGGCAATTGTTAACCGCACCCAGAAGCTCGATCCGTTTATGTATTTTTAAAAGTAAGAATTATGTACCCCGCTCAATTTCATCCGCTCTCAGAAGCTCGATCAACTGAATAAAAAATAATTGAATATTAATTTAATTTTCTCACCGGACACAAACACACACACACACACACATACACAGACACATACAAACACAGACACACAGACACAAACACAGTCACAGACATAGATATAGACTGACATAGACACAGACATATAGTCAAACACAAACACAAACACGCATAGACACGCAAGCAAAGACACAAACACGCACAAACACACAGACACAGACACAGACACAGACTGGGGTGTAACACACATAGATACGCAAACACAGACGCACACAAGCACAGACAAACATGCATAGACAGACAAACACTCACACACAACCCAAATACACAGACACAGACAAGCACGTGTACATACAGACATAGATACATACACACAAACACATGGACACAGACACAGACTTGTATAGATACATGGACACATACACAGACACATGAACCGACACACATACGTACGTACACAGACACAGACACATACAGACACAAAACACATGGACCGACACACATACGTACGTACACAGACACAGACACATACAGACACAAACACATGCATGGACACAAACACAGACACATGGACTGATGACACATATACGTACACAGACATTCAAATACATAGACACTGACACTGACACAGACAGTCACAGACACACACAGACACACACACACACAATTACGCCACGACACACACACACACAAACACCAAAGACAAACACACATAGACATTTGTGTACACACACACACAAACACACACAAACACACACAAACACACACAAACACACAAACAAAGACACACACAGACACACACAGACACAGACACATGCAGATACATGTAAACACACAGACACACATACATACAGATACAGACACACACATGCACAAGCAAATATAGATTACGCATAGACATAGACACAGACCCCATGCAACATGCACACACACACACACACATATGCACAATCTCAATTTTGAGTCGAGCTCGAGTTCAATGAGCTCAATCTCGAACTCGAGTTCAATGAGCTCAATCTCGATTTTGAGTCGAGCTCGAGTTCGTTGAGCAGGAGCTCGATTACTACTCGCGCTTCAGCTCAGATATTTTTGATCATGATGGCGCGCGAGCCATCTCTCGAGATCGAGCAAAAAATCCAAACACGAAACTATAGCAAATTTTTGACGAATTTTTGAAAATACGCCTTGTACAAGCATTTTTAGGAAAAGTGTTTAACACGAAACTTGTAGATCTCGACGAGATCTACAATTTTCGTGTTGAATATTTTTCCTAAAAATGCATGTACAAAACGTATTTTCAAAAGACGCGTAATAACTCATTGAAATTGGTGTGCGAATAGCCAAAACTGGTGTGCTAATAACAATTGCCTATTGGAGGGAAATTTCCCTCCATAAACATATTTTCTCGAAACACTCGTAAACCCCATCCCGTCCATCCTAAAGCATATTCTCGAAACCCTCGACCCCCATCCCGTCCTTGATCACGGCTCGCTTCTTCCTCCGGCGAATCGGCACGACTCCTCACGATACCCTCTCCGGCGTCTCTTCTCATGCGTTTTTCTTGATCCAGCAGTGTTCTTGATCCAGCGTTCTTCATCATCTCCTTGAGGTATACCTAAACCCTCGTAAACTTGAGGTATACCTAAACTCCAATGTTCTTCAGTCACTGAACGCATGGATTAGGAGTGCCGATATATGGATTAGGGGTGCGAATATGCGTTTTTCTTTCTCCGTAGAACTCATCGGAAAACTCCGTCGCCATTTCCGTATAGAATACGAAAGTAGAACGCGGTAGGGTTTTTTATATGGGGGGATTGAAAATCATTATGTGACTATTATGTTACCAAACTTCATTATACGTGTCCAAACTATCTAAAGTCTATTTTCTATAATCTGTTCTTTGATAAATTTCACTCCCACTATTTCAACATAATCATTCCTTAATTTATCTTTTTTATTGTAGTACAAAATATTTCTCAAGTAAAGTTTTTTTTTTACTCTACTTTTCGGAAATCATTAAATTCTAGAATTATCTTCGATTATTTATTGATTAGTTTTGATGTTTTGTGTTATGTCTCGATTATTTTTTAGTGATGGATGCTACACAGGCTCTCAGTTATATCTTATGTTTTACTTATTAATATAGTGCATATAAAACTATACTCTTGATTAATTATGTTCTGTAGAAATCAGAATATGTTAGAAGCAAATACATATATAAATTATGGCCATGTTTAGCCTGATAATGGCTGTTATGAACGCAATGTTGTGTAACCATGATCATGAATGCAATTGTGAGAAATTATAGTCATGAACGCAATGGTGAGAAACAATGGTGACGTATGCAGTTAACTGTTTGGATTTCTTTTCTAACAGGATGATCTGTGTTTTTAGTGCAATTACAAACTGCGAAGCAGTCTTATCTATTTGGTTGTAGAAGTGCGGTGGTGGGTTAAGCCAGAAGGACTTATCTTCCCCTGTGCATTCTATATTAAAAATTTAAAAATGCTGTGCATTAAGTAATAAATAGGCATGAGAGATCAAAGCATAAAAAATCTACAAAACTTAGAGAGTGATTGTCGGTCTATAATTTATTCATACTCACTATTGCTGTGATTCCTGTCAAAATTGTGTTGAGATTGTGATTCATACATCAATATGTGCATCCCATCTTAGGGCTTAGAAAATATGATCATTGAGTTTTCCTTTTAGGTTTCGTAAAACTCTTAAAGGATACGTACGTAATAAAGCTCGTCCAGAGGGTTCTATAGCTGAAGGATATATTGTAAAAGAGTCTTTGACATTTGTGTCAATGTACCTAAATGAAATAGAAACAAGGTTCAATAAAGAAAATAGAAATGAAGATTCAGTGGAGCATCAACAAGAGTGTGAATTGTCGGTTTATGCATCAAAAGTGAGACCCTTTGGACCTCTTCGCCGTTGCAAAGCACTTTCTAAAAAAGATCTAGATGCAGCTCATAACTTCATATTAAACAATTGTAGCGAAGTAGATGATTTTCGAAGGTTCGATTCATGAAAGAGCTCAATTTCCTTACTTAATTTGTAACAAATTTTGATGTACTTTTTTTTAAATAGTAAGCACATGGAGGAGCTTAAAAGGGACGAAAATGAAAGAAACATTGACAAAACTCATCAAGAGCAGTTTCATTATTGGTTTCAAGCTCATGTAAGCTCCAAATACGAAGATACCCTTGAAGGTTGTTAATTTATAGTATCATCTATCTAATTAGCTTCCTATTGTATTTTGTATAGATAAATAGAGTGCATAACACAAACTCGGGCGAAGTCTCCAAAGAATTATGGGCATTGGCAAATGGTCCACAATCATACTTAACAAAATTTTACTCTGGTTGTATTGTTAATGAAGTACGATTTCATACACATGATCGAGATGATCGCCGAACAACACAAAATAGTGGTTTACTTGTTGGGGGGGAACATCAAAATATTTTGGTAGAGTTTTATGGAGTATTAAGTAGGGTCGTTGAATTGACCTATCTTCATGGATATAAAGTAGTATTATTTTGGTGTGAGTGGTTTGACACTGGTGGGAAGAAGACTATGCATAAAGATAAATATTTTTTGAGCATCGACACAACTTCTCGTTGGTGTGAAGATGATCCATTCGTTCTTCCAAACCAAGTGCAACAAGTGTTCTATGTCGATGACACAAAACTCGGCGATCCTTGGAAAATTGCACAACTTGTATGTCATAGACACCTTTGGGACATAGAGGAACACGCTGACCTAGAAGTGGAGGAGATGCATGATAACATAGTTCAACAACACGAGTCCTCAGAAATTGAATTAATATATGCTACCGAAGATCAAAACTTGCAATTCCTAGGGAGAGATGATATAGAACCTGATATTATAAATATAGAAGTTCTAACTAGAATCCAAGAAGAGGAAGAAATTAATAATATTGTTGATGGAGATGAGTCAATAGATGAGGATGATGAAACACTAGTGCAATATTGTGACGACAGTGATCATAACATGTAAAGCTAATCCAAACGGTACGTTAAGTTTTTTCTTATTCATTAGATCGAAACTGTAATGCAATTCTTCCTTTTTATGATATCTCTAAATAATTTAATGTGATGTTTAACGTTTGCATCTTATTTACTTCGCAGTAATATGCCTCCAAAAAATGTTATTCTACGGCGCCCTACGACAAGGAGCAGAAAACAACTGCTTGTTGCTGAAAAACCAACAAATACTGAGGTTGTTGAAATGTCACCTACACCAAATACACCTTCACCTCCACCAAATACACCTTCACCTAATCTGCAGCAATCACAAAGTGGATCATTTGCACACACCATTTACTTTTTGGTGCACGTTTTTGTTGTCAAATGGTTTATGACTGTTAGTTTTTTAGTTTACTGCTTTGTGACTATTTTATTCCTTTTGCTTGGTTTATGACTGTTAGTATTTTGGTTCCAAGCTTGGGAATCTGCTTGGTTTGTTGGCTTGGATGATTCTGTTTTGCCGATTATATACTGATTAGTAGGTTTTGTTAGTGGGGTGTTAGACTATTTGGCATTTTGCTGCTGGGTATGTATTGCAGGTCTTCTTGTCGAGGTTGGTCAACAAGGTGTCTGATGGAGGGTTGACGCCGCTGCATATGGCGGCATTCAAAGGGCACTTCGACTGTGTTCAGCTCTTGCTCGATTTCTCCGCAAATGTATCAGCAACAACCTTTAACTATTGCTCATATTTCAGGATAATAGGTATTTCATTTTTGCAGGATGTATATGAATTCAGGACTGAATTAGTTCATCAAATCTAAATTGGTCTGGAATTCATGTGCAGGAGCAGGCAGTACCCCTTTGCATTTCGCAGCATTTGGAGGAGATTTTAAATGTTGTCAGGCAAAGTAGACTAGACTTTTCACTTTTTATCATGTAAATGTCATCTAGCTCTTCAGTACTCCACGAGGTCTTACACATTTTCCATGAATCATGCAGGTTCTTCTTGCTAGAGGAGCTTGCCGGTTAACGCTGAATTTAAATGGGTATTTCTTTTTTATCGAGTAGATCTTCTATTGCTCTTTTGAGTTGAATATCTGCATGAATTTGGCTACTTGCTAGGATCTGATAAAGATCATCATATCAGTGAATTTCTTTTTTCTTGTTTACCCTCTTCCATATGTCTTCCTGTTGATGTATCAAGGATTTGGGGAAGACAACACCTTGTGCCACTCTTATCACCCAATTCTGAGTTGAAATTGCCCCTATTCACTCCATCAAGCTATGCAGTTAAGTATGAATAAGACAATTTTTCTTCCCATTTTCATAGAACTACATTCCATCATGATGTCGCAATTCCCCATTCTGTAAACTGCAAAATTAAAAGCAACACACATCTGTCATAAGATAGTTTACCTACAAGGCTGCTTGCATTAGGTGCTCACTGCCTTATTATGTTTATTCATGCAGCTTTTACAACTTAAGCTGCTTCTAAATTCGTGATGTTTTATGGCAACATTTCCGTACGTAGACAATTTGTTGGTAGAGTCAGTTTAGTGTTTAATTTCTTGCCTAGAATCATGTGGAGGCATAGTGATGTCCTTCCCCATGGTTTTACCTATATGTTGATGGTCATGCTCTAATGAAGTAAAGTAATATATTCCAGGCTAAGCTGTCAGTATCAGGGAAAGATTTTATGTTGACACTCATTGCTAGAAGATCACGCCATTATGCAGGAACCAGGTTCTTATCATTCATTTATTTTCCTGTGCATTGTAGATTTCGGAGAACTTACATCACATATATTCAAGTAGACTAGTCATTGACTGGTATTCCTAACTCCTGAACAATGTAGAGTTATAATTTATTCTAGGCTTTTATGTTTCTATGGTGGTTGGCTGAAATTTTGTAGATTTCGGAGAACCTCATTGATTTTGAACATTCATTTGCATTTAGTTCTTTTAAGCACATAACTTCTGCAATTATGACATGTTTGCAAGCCTGCATCAAATCATCTCTTCCTCCATTGCAAATCTGACCTCCCAGATCCCCTAGGTTTTGTTGTTGTGGAGCTGCTGTTTCCGATCCAGCAAGGCAGCAACTGTTTTTATAGGTTCTTCCAATATTGAATCCAGATTTTTGCTAATTGCTATTGCCCTTCTAGTTTTTGAATCCATATTAGTATAAAATTTGTATGGTTTGCTGCATGGTTTGCTGCATCCTTGAGCATGGTTAAAATTTGTATATTGAATCCAGATATTAGTATAAAATTCCAATATTGAATCCAGATATTAGTATAAAATTTGTATTGATTTCATATTGGTGGAAAATTGTATTGACTTCATTTCCTCCATCACTTTTCTATTATGAAATTTAGAGCATGGTTTGCTGCATCCTTGAGCATTTATGTACAATATGATCATGTACTGTGACTGCCCTTCATCCAGGTTAGTGACCATCTACCACATCAGCATTTTCTTATTATATTAAATCATATATATACATATATGTTTGCAAGCCTGCATTTTCTTTTTTCTGTAGCTGTTAGATGAGGTGCAGAGTGATCAGTGGCCTGTGGATCTTGGGAACAGAGCTCGGAGGTGCACTGGTGTTGCTTTGAGTGTTGCTAATGGATTGTTGGGCGCATGCTTGCCTGGCACTGGAGCTAGAATTATAGCTTTGGTTGGAGGGCCATGCACAGAGGGCCCTTGAATGGTATGAATGTCAATTACTATTTCATGAATCTATTGATTCTTCTAGAAGTTTTTCAGCCTGTGCTACTTTTAGGAGTTTGCATGCTAAATGATAACTTGATGCTTATGATTACTTCTAGCAGCAGTATGGTCAAAACTCAAAGTGTCCTTGTTCTTTTCATATGTGATTGTTTACTGATTTTTCATGGCAATAACTAGTCCTTAAATTATTTAACTATTCTATAGACTGACTAGTTTCAGGCCTTGATATTGTTTACTTCAGCCTTTCTCGAGTTAGTTGAATTCAATTACACTTGTAGGTCTGAGATTTGTATACTGAACAAGATAAGGTGTTTTGGTGTTTCAAATTATTTTTCAATTTAAAAAAGCATAACATGTATAATTGGGATTGAAAAATTGGCATACATGCTAATAATATCATCATCATCGTTAATAAGCATTTTCTTCATTCTTATGTTCATAGAATCAGTAAGTTCTTCATTTATCAAACATGGGGCATCTTTATTGTTAGATTTTCGATAAGTCTTGGTAAGAGTTGTTGATTTTATTCTCATTCAAATATTGTATTGAAGCTTATCACATGCTGTTTTAGGTGATTACTGACTAAACTGTGCATGTTGATTCTGCATCTTTTTATGTATGTATGGATGTTTTTGCTCTCATTTAATTGTAGGGTGATCTTAATTGCTCTCTTTTATTTGTAGGGTGCTCGAGTGTACAACCCCGATATTCGCCGGATAAAGAAATCAAGCGAGACGGGAGTGGCGAGATCCAGACCTCGCTGAGATTAACCCCCAGCCGACGAGACCTCAGCAGACCACCAAAATGGGCTAGCGCGGTCCTCGCAAGGCAACCCTCCAAAGGGGATGCTGGCGGTATTCGCGAGAGGGCTCGCGAGAGCTCCTGCCGTGGGGTTCTCGCAACGCTACCCCCTAGAGGAGGGGTCGCGGACAGGATCCGCGAGAAGGCAGGCGAGAGCTCCGATCGTAATGTTCTCGCAATCCCTTATCCATAAATCAGTAGGGTCAATTTATCATTTTATCCTCGGTGGTCTGCCCTTAGCCTCCTCAAGCAGCGGAGCTTGGTTGTTAGCAGACCCACCTGGGGTACAGTTAGCCATTTTGGGGTGCGGATAGCCATTTTGGGCCTTGGCCTGGTCGCAATTGGCGAGCCCAACCAGTTGAGGAAGGAGTTCGCTAGGCGAGCCCGCCTAGAGGGAGAGCGGATAGTCATCCTGGGACTCGCCGAGGTAGTGTAGGCGAGCGAGCCATGTAATGTGTCGATAATACCTCTGGGGTTCGCCGACCCAGAGGCTCGCGAGCTCCACTCGCGAGGGAGGTCGCGAAGCGGGCTGGTTCGCCCCGTAAAAGTCCAGGAAGGGATTTTTACCAAGAGGCCCCCGGTGGTCTGCGTTTAGCCTCTCCGAACAGCGGAGTTTGGCTGTTAGCAGACCAATCCGGTGTGCAGATAGTGAGAATGGACAGCGGGATTTGGTTATTGACAGACCACAAAACTAAAATCTATAAATAGACCTCAAAGGGCACCTTGGAAGGGGACCGGTTCATTATCTTTGAGCTCCTCTCCCTAGGTCGCTTTGGTTTGGGCTCTCTAGCTCTCCAAGGTGCCCGAGTCTTAGCTTTGGCTTGGGAGGGGAAGCGCTCAACGATCTTCCGGGTTAGTGGAGGGACCTCCTCGCTGAGACTAGGGTCTTTGTTCTTCGCTCAAATCGTCGGCCTTACCTCTCCCGAGGGACCGGTAAGGGCTAGCTGCCTCTCATTTCGGTGAGGGCCCCGAGCTCCACAAGAGATCGAGAAATCGGTTTCAACATTTTGGTGCGGTGAGCGTGGAGCGCGGCTGGTTCAATAAAGTCCCAGAGAAGAGTTATGGCTGGGGATGAAGAGCAGGGCGAGGAGTTCGGCGAGACCCCTCAGGAAGCAATGGCTAGGATGTTCGCGGATTTCAGGAAGGAGGTGCTCGACACCTTGGGGTTCACGGTCACGGCTCTGCGAAGTGAGTTTGCGACCCCGGCACCTCAGGCGACCACTCCCCCAACAGCAGTCGGCGAGAGGGCACCAGGAGGAAGGGCTGGAAAAGAAGTTGCCGCTGAACCAGGACATGACAGGGAAGGGCGAGTGCTGTTCGCCAGTCCGGCGAGCCCGGTGTTAGCGAGCTCCGCGCCGGCGAGTTCGGTGCCGACGAGCTCTGCCCCAGCGAGCGCGGCGCAGGCGAGTGCGCGCCAGGAAGATGCGACGACAGTCGGGGTGGTTCAGGCGAGCGTCGCCCTCGCGAGTGCGATCCCCAGCTTGGCGAGCGAGCTAGGTCCACGAGCCGAGCGAGAGAAGATGGTAGGAGGGGGAAGCCCCTTCTGCGAATTAGTGTTGTCTGCACCCGTTCCAGCGGGATTCGGGGAATGGGATAGAGTGTACTACAATGGCAGAGATGACCCAGTTCAGCATCTGCAGTCTTTCGAGGACTCGGTCTCCATCAGGTCGATGTCCGATGCCTTCAAGTGTCGGCTCTTCGCCGTCACTCTCAAGGAGAAGGCCAGGGACTGGTTTCATTCACTTCTGGCAGGCTCCATCTACGCGTTCGAGGACCTGCGCCGAAGTTTTTTGTTGAGATTTTCAACTTCAAAAAGGAGCAAGAAGGACGCTGATTCCCTCTTCGCGGTGAAACAGGAGTCCAGGGAGACGTTGGCTCAGTATGCGGATCGGTTCCAGGAGGAAGTGCAGCTCACTCAGGAGGTGCCCGGGTTTGCACTTCAACTCGCCTTCACGGTCGGGTTGAAGGAAAGTTTCTTCAAGATGGCGTTGAAAAGGAAGGCCCCCGTCTCCTATGAGGAGCTGATGGAGAGGGTGGCGGAGGAAGTAGCAAGCGAAGAAGCCAACCCAGAGCTCACCAAGAGGCTTGCAAAGCTCAGTGAGCCGGAGATGAGGCAGCAAGAGGTCAGAAGAAGAGAAGAGCCCCGGGCCCCGGAGGGGGGATGGAGGCCGCAAGGTGGAGGAATGCATGGGCAGGGAAGGGGTTACGGCCCAGGAAGGGGTAACCATTTCGAAGGACAATGGAGACCCCCCCAGTTGGGGTGGAGGCAGGGCCCGATGCAGTTGCCTCCCCCACCTCAACAGGCCATGGCGATTGGCCGGGGAAGAGGAAGGGGAAGGGGAGGAGAAGCGGAGACAGCGGCCGCTAGGAGAAGAAGGAACAGGATAGCAGAGACCGGGGCAAGGGAAGCGGCGGTGCCCTATTGCATCTTCCACGATGTGGAAGGCCACTCCACGGACACCTGTCCGGAGTTCCTGGAGGTGAAGAGGGGCCGAGCACCCGCGCCACCACAGCAGCAACCATTAAGGATCGTGGAGGTGGAACCTCGGGAGGAGGAGGAGGAAAGATGTGAGGACAGAGCAGATCTGGGGAATAGAGGAGGGATCGGAGTGATCCATGGGGGGGTAGGGGTGGAGGCAACCCGCAAGGCTAGTCTCCATACCATCTACCGCCGGAGCATAGCGTCAACATCCACCGCTCCACCCCCGGCCGAAAAAATTATTTTCACCCAGAAGGACATGCCGAGCTACGAAGACCCGTTCTGCGACGCGCTGGTTATCCAGACGGCGATCGAGAACTTCACCGTCTCCCGAATCCTAGTGGACAATGGGAGTTCGGTCAATGTCATCTTCAAGAAGGCATTCGACAAGATGGAGGTGGAACCCAGAAGGGTGTTGGCCTCGGATGGCCCTCTGTTCGGATTTTCGGGGGAGAGGAAGGAAGTAGAAGGAGGGGTGGGGCTCCATGTGACCCTGGGTGGGCAGTCTCGGAACTGTCGCTTCGTCATAGTGGACGCCCCGAGCAGTTACAGCGCCATCTTCGGACGGCCACTCATCAGCGCGTTCCGTTGCGTCCCCTCCACTTTTCATCAGTGCCTCAAGTTCAACGACGGAGGGGTCCAGGTGCGGATCAGGGGGGATCCCAAGGTGGCAAGACAGTGCTACGTGACGGCTGTCAACACCATCTCCTGGATGGGAGAAGCTGAGGAGTGGGATATGGTGATGGAGGAGGTAGCCGAAGCCGGAGGTCTGGAGGTGGCTGAAGAGAAGAAGGGAGGTGAAGTTCATGCCCAGGAAGGGGTGGCTGAGATACCCCGGGCAGAGAGAAAGGGAGAAGAGGAGAAGGCCCAGGAGGAAAGGGCGGAAGAGCTGATGGTGTTAGGGGAGGGAGTCGAGGAAGAGATCCCAGCCCCCGCTTGTGCCGAAGAGGAAAGGGCTTGGGGAGAGCAGTCCCGGTTGGAGGCCGTGGACGAGGTCGTGGAGATCGAGGTCATCACCCGGCTGGGGGTGGTGGAAAAAGTCCGGGTCAGCGGAGGACTCAGCCCAGGAGATCAAGCGGAGATTCTGGCTTGCGTGCAACAGAATGTGGACGTCTTCGCTTGGAGCGCCGCAGAAATGCCCGGGATCGATGCGGATGTGGCGTGCCATCGCCTCAACCTCGACCCTGGTGCCCGCTCCATCCGCCAGAAGAGGAGGGCCATCGCAGACAAGCTAGAAGGGCCCATCCGCGAGGAGGTGGGCAAACTCCTGCAGGCCGGATTTGTATCGGAGATCCAGTATCCAGGCTGGGTCTCCAACGTCGTTATGGTAAAGAAGGGTGGAGGTAAGTGGCGTATGTGTATCGATTTTTCACTTCTTAATAAAGCATGCCCGAAAGATTGCTACCCCCTGCCCAGAATCGACGCGCTGGTTGACTCAGCCGTCGGTTTTTCTGTAATGTCCTTCTTAGATGCTTTTTCAGGTTACCATCAAATCCGCATGCATCCCCCGGACATCAAGGACGTTTCCTTCATCACGGGGGATGGATGTTATTGCTATAAGATGATGCCCTTCGGGCTCAAGAACGCAGGGGCAACGTACCAAAGGATGATGGATAGGGTCTTCCGCGAACAGAAAGGAAGAAATTTAGAGGTCTATGTCGACGACCTCATGGTCAAGAGCCGAGACCTCGGGACCCACCTCCGAGACCTCGAAGAGACATTTAGGACCCTGCGGCGATACAAGATGAAGCTCAATCCCTTGAAGTGTGTCTTCGGGGCAAGCCGAGGGAAGTTCCTGGGCCATTTGCTCACCCCCACGGGAGTGGAGCCCAACCCGGACAAAGTTAAAGCGGTGATGGAGTTAGAGTCGCCGAGAAATCCGAAGGAGGTCCAGAGCCTCACAGGGAAATTGGTTGGGCTCAGCAGATTCCTCTCCAAGGCGGGAGAAAAACGTGCACCTTTTTTCAAAGTACTGCGGGGAAACAAGAAGTTCGAATGGACCCCGGAATGCGAGAGGGCCTTCCAAGCCCTGAAAGAACAGCTCACTCAAACCCCCCTGCTCCAGGGACCGAGACCAGGGGAGGACCTATCTCTATACCTAGGGGTAGGATCCGAGGCAGTAAGTTCTGTGCTAATCCGGGAGGAGGGGAAGAAACAATTCCCAATCTACTATGTTAGCCGAGTGCTGAAGAAGGCGGAACTCCGATACCCAATCCTAGAAAAGTTAGCCTTCGCATTGGTGGTATCGGCCCGGAGGCTCCGGCCTTACTTTCAAGCCCATTCAATTAAAGTAGTGACCGACCATCCGCTCCGCAAAATCATGGAAGGGGTGGAACACTCGGGAAGGTTGGCAAAGTGGTCCGTGGAGTTAAGCGAGTTCAATATCACCTTCGTACCCAGGACATCCATCAGGGCTCAAGCAGTGGCAGACTTCATGGCCGACTACGCGGCCGAAGTGGGGGAGCACGAGCCACCTCCCCCAGAATCATGGAAGATGTTGGTGGACGGAGCGTCGGGAAAACACTCCTTCGGGGGGGGGGGGGGGGGGGGGAATAGTCCTGGTGAGTCCTCAGGGGACTCGGATTGAGCAAGCCTTAAACATCCATTTCCCGATCACCAACAACCAGGCGGAGTACGAAGCAGTGATAGCGGGCCTTCGGCTGGCCCGGGAACTGGGTGTGCAGGACGTGGAGGTCTCCACAGACTCCATGGTGGTGGCATGCCAGATCAAAGGAGAGTTTGAAGCAAAGGATCCAACCCTCCTACTATACCTGGAGAAGGTTAAGGGAGTCATCGGGCAGTTCCGCACCTTCTCAATCAAACATGTGCCGAGGGAGGAGAGCACCCAGGCAGACCTCCTAGCCAAGTTCGGTCCTCGAGCAGGGGAACGACTTCAGAACTCTTCCGGCCCTCCATCGAGGAGGGAGAGTCGATGGAAGTGGATCAGCAGGCCTCATGGATGGATCCATTCATCACCTTCCTATCCTCCGGACAGTTCCCTGGAGAGGATGTGGACAAGAGGCGCTTCAGGTATAAGTCTGCATATTACTCTTTGCATGCAGGGGGGCTATATAGAAAGACTCTCTCGGGACTCCTGGCTCGTTGTGTCTCCGAGAAGGAGGTCCCGAGGGTGCTGGAAGAAATACACTCTGGGGAGTGCGGCAGTCACTCCGGGAGTCGGACCCTGGAAGGGAGGGTGTTGAGACAAGGCTACTTCTGGCCTACTCTCAGCAAGGATGCAACAGAGTTCACAAGAAAGTGTCAGAAGTGCCAACTCTATGCTCCGCTCCAACTCCTCCCCGCTCAAAGGCTCCGGACCATCATGGCCCCCTGGCCCTTCGCCATATGGGGGTTAGACCTGGTCGGCCCCTTTCCCCAAGCCAGCGGTCAGAGGAAGTTCCTGCTGGTCATGATCGACTACTTCTCCAAGTGGGTAGAGGTGAAGGCACTAGCTAAGGTAACTTCTCAGGTTGTAAGGAATTTTGTGTGGGGGGAAATAATCTGCAGACATGGGCTCCCTCTAGCCATAGTAACGGACAATGGGCCACAGTTTGCGAGTGAAGAGTTTGTCGGCTTTTGCACTCAGCTCGGCATTGACCTCAGGTTTGCTTCGGTCCACCACCCGAGGAGCAATGGGCAAGTGGAGGCGGCGAACAAGATAATCGTCAACCTGCTAAAAAAGAAAGTGGACAACCTACGAGGAAGTTGGGTGGAACAACTACCCTCCATTCTCTGGGCCATGAGGACTACTCCGAATACCGCCACCGGGGAGACTCCGTTCAAGCTCTCCCACGGGTCCGAGGCCGTTCTCCCCATAGAGTTCGAGGTAAAGACCCCCCGGGTGACCGCTGCATGCGAGGGGGATGAAGAGTGGCTAGAAGGTAATAATGCCGAGCAGAGGCTATCCTTGGACCTGGTGGAAGAACTCCGGGACTTGGCCACCATCAGGCAGGAAGAGGTCAAGAGGCGGATGGCTCGATATTTTGACAAACATATCCGGATCAAGCACTTTCAGAAAGGAGACCTAGTCCTGAAGAAGGTCGATGCGGCCGGCAGAGGGGCCACAGTGGGTAAGCTTAACCCCAACTGGGAAGGCCCATATATTGTAAGCGAGGTGCTCAAGTCGGGGGGGTATCACCTCCAGGATGTGGAAGGGATGCCCCTTGACCGGGCTCGGAGTGGGGATGATTTGAAACGATTCTACCCTTGAAAACCTTATTTTGTTATCCAATCAACATCTTACTTTCATTTGTTATGCTTTCAACTGTTGCGGTACTAAGGTTGGAAATATTGGTGCTGGATTGCCCCAGATCGATTCCGCTCCCGGGCTCTCACCTAGACGGGGGGTTCTGGTTGATCTCTGGAGAGGCTGGCAAGGTTGGAAACATTGGTGCTGGATTGCCCCAGATCGATTCCGCTCCCGGGCTCTCACCTAGACGGGGGGTTCTGGTTGATCTCTGGAGAGGCTGGCAAGGTTGGAAATATTGGTGCTGGATTGCCCCAGATCGATTCCGCTCCCGGGCTCTCACCTAGACGGGGGGTTCTGGTTGATCTCTAGAGAGGCTGGCAAGGTTGGAAATATTGGTGCTGGATTGCCCCAGATCGATTCCGCTCCCGGGCTCTCACCTAGACGGGGGGTTCTGGTTGATCTCTGGAGAGGCTGGCAAGGTTGGAAATATTGGTGCTGGATTGCCCCAGATAGATTCCGCTCCCGGGCTCTCACCTAGACGGGGGGGTTCTGGTTGATCTCTGGAGAGGCTGGCAAGGTTGGAAATATTGGTGCTGGATTGCCCCAGATCGATTCCGCTCCCGGGCTCTCACCTAGACGGGGGGTTCTGGTTGATCTCTGGAGAGGCTGGCAAGGTTGGAAATATTGGTGCTGGATTGCCCCAGATCGATTCCGCTCCCGGGCTCTCACCTAGACGGGGGGTTCTGGTTGATCTCTAGAGAGGCTGGCAAGGTTGGAAATATTGGTGCTGGATTGCCCCAGATCGATTCCGCTCCCGGGCTCTCACCTAGACGGGGGGTTCTGGTTGATCTATGGAGAGGCTGGCAAGGTTGGAAATATTGGTGCTGGATTGCCCCAGATCGATTCCGCTCCCGGGCTCTCACCTAGACGGGGGGTTCTGGTTGATCTCTGGAGAGGCTGGCAAGGTTGGAAATATTGGTGCTGGATTGCCCTAGATCGATTCCGCTCCCGGGCTCTCACCTAGACGGGGGGTTCTGGTTGATCTCTGGAGAGGCTGGCAAGGTTGGAAATATTGGTGCTGGACTGCCCCAGATCGGTTCCGCTCCCGTGCTCTCACCTAGACGGGGGGTTCTGGTTGATCTCTGGAGAGGCTAGCAAGGTTGGAAATATTGGTGCTGGATTGCCCCAGATCGGTTCCGCTCCCGGGCTCTCACCTAGACGCGGGGTTCTGGTTGATCTCTGGAGAGGCTAGCAAGGTTGGAAATATTGGTGCTGGATTGCCCCAGATCGATTCCGCTCCCGGGCTCTCACCTAGATGGGGGGTTCTGGTTGATCTCTGGAGAGGCTGGCAAGGTTGGAAATATTGGTGCTTGATTGCCCCAGATCGGTTCCGCTCCCGGGCTCTCACCTAGACGGGGGGTTCTGGTTGATCTCTGGAGAGGCCGGAAGGAGAACAGGTCTTTGCGATGGCCAACTCCTTCTCGCTCGTTGGGCCGGCTCGCTCGGCTAAAAAAAGTCGCGTACAATACTATGTGAGTGGCGAGGATCAGTATCATGCATCTGGTCCTCGGCAAAAAGGTCGCCGGCACTAGGTAAGGAGGGAGCCCTCGCCAAGGGGAAAAATGCCTTGCGAAGCCTAGAGAAAATGCGTGGGATTAAACGGGTAATAATCCTAAGGCAACCAACGAAAGGCCCGAGTAGCCAAAGTACCCTATACCTATCTATTCAATAACGCGTGGAGCGAAAATAATCATGGCGAGAATAACCTCCGCGAAGACTGAGGATGAGATAAACAAGGGCGAGACATTCAATGCATGAAAATAACAAGACAGAAAAGGCGAGGCAAGATGAGCAAAGCAAAATTTGCATTCAACACTTTGTAGTTCGGTTACAATTTGTGGCGACCTCGCCAATCAAAAATTACAAACACAAAAGGGGATGTAGCGGCGAGATTCAGGAATCGTCCGCGGATCCTTCTTCTTCGTCACTATCCTTCACTGGCGGAAGAGGGAGGAAGAGCTCCGGGACGATGTCTTCTAGAGTCATGTCGGCCGCATCATCCGCCAAAAGGCCGATTGCCTTCGCCACCGAGAAAATGTAGCGAGCCGACTCTATCGATCCCACACGGATTTCTTCGTCTCGCGCTCGCCGGTCTTCTTTCAAATGGCGAGGCGAGGGGGGAACAACGGCGCGGGTAAGGTCGCTGTTTAGGGTCTTCAACCCGGCCACCTCGCTCTCCAAATCCTTGATGCGAGCGTTGGCCCTCCCGGCGACCTCGACATCCTGCGAGAAGGTCCAGTTAGAGAGATGAAAGGGCTAGGGGAAAAAGGAAGTGGGGACTGTAGGTGACTCACCAACCTACCCTCCGCGGCGAGCAACTTCTCCTTCAGCTGCGTATTCTCGGCAAGAATTCCCTGGTAGGCCCTTGCGAGCTCCACATTCTGAAGCTCGAGTTGTAAGCAACGCCTCCCCGTCATATGGGCGAGCTCAGCAGAACGCAGTTGGACCTCACGCTCTCATAAGCGAGGGTCCTCGCGGTCTCATCCTTGTAAGATCCCGCATCTTCGCGACCATAGAGTGCGAACGAGAAGTCGAAGGCGTGGCCACTGACGGTCTCCTTCTCCACCCAGGAGGGGAGGATAGAAGAGATGTCCACCCTGTTGGTCTCTGGTTTCCAAGTAACAAGGGGCTCGCCAGTCTCATCTCGACGCCTCTGGCCGAGCCCGAAGTTGTAATGATTCACCGGGATGGGGGGGACCGAGGTCCTGACCACCCCCTGGCCAGGCTCTTCGTCCTCGCCCACCAAGAGACCGGTGAGGTCAAACTCGTCGAAGGAAGCCTCGCGAGGCTCCTTAACTTTTGACGGAGCGAGCGAGGTCGCGCTTTTCTTGCTTCTCTTTTTTGGCGGAGACTTTGCGGGGGCACCATGACC
Source organism: Dactylorhiza incarnata (assembly GCA_033032865.1). Lineage (NCBI taxonomy): Eukaryota > Viridiplantae > Streptophyta > Magnoliopsida > Asparagales > Orchidaceae > Dactylorhiza > Dactylorhiza incarnata. The sequence goes on along the minus strand of JAWHQI010000006.1, from coordinate 19,369,725 downwards.
GCCGGAAGCTCCCTGTCTCTTGCGAGAGGAGGGCTCGGCGGGGGTAACATCGCCTCGGCAGGCTTCCGCCCCCATGGTAGTGAGAGACATGGTAGCATCGGACTTACGGTTGCTCGCGTAAGGGGGATGGAGGGGAAGGTCTCGCTCGCCTATAAACAGATACGGATGAGTATGACAGGCTAGCGAATTCAGACAAAATGTTAGATAGGGATCTTTACCTTCTCCGGCGAGGACCGGAAGCAACGAGTCCAGGTTGCGGCGGAGGTAGATGACTTCGAAGTTCTTCTTATTGAGGAACTGATGGAGGAGGGCTTCATGGCCGCCGAGGACGGTGGGCCGATAGGTGGTCTCGCCATGTTGGATCGGCGAGAAGGGAATGTTGCCAAAGTTCCCCCTGACGATGATGAACTTTTGGGCCCAGAAGTGGGCCTTGTTGACGGTCTCAACCACTCTCGGGCCTGTACCCACGAAATAGGCTGTCCCATCCTTGTAGGCGCGGAAGGAGAATACTTTTCTGAAGACGGGGAGGCTGAACTCGATTCGCTCCTCGCGGAGGTAGCAAGCGAAAGCAGTGACCACCGCCATGGCGTTGGGTGTGAGCTGGCCGGGAACCACGCCGTAATGCTTGAGCACCTAACGGGCAGCGAAAACGGGATTAATCCACGCGGTAAGCGAGACTCGAATGGCAAAATAAATAGGAAGTAAGCGAGAACAGTGGTTACCTGGCGAACTTCCGGCCACAATGGAAGGCGCAAGCCAACCGCGAAGTGAGCGATGGGGATGGCCAACTCGTCGACCAACGGATCGTTGATCATGTCGTCCTCGCTAGGGCGGCGTGCCTCGAATGGGGGGGGGGTGACGTAATCAGCAACCACGCTGAAGTACTCCTCATCGGTTAAGTTACAATTAAAAAAGCCATGCTCGGCGAAGGCCTTCGCAACCCTTCGCCGGCCCTCCGATTCCGCATCACCACCCATCTAGTAAACCTGCGAGAAGTAGAAGAAAGTGAGAACGAGAAACAGCGAGAGCTCTGCAACAGAAGAAGAAGAGGATCGAGAATAAATGCGGTGGTTGGCTCGATAAAGACCGCTTATTTATAGCCAAAACAAAAAAGGCGGGAAGAAGTCCAAGCGTCAGCGAGCACGCGTATCAACAAAAAACATCACATCATGTCCGCAAGCGGGAAAAACCTGCGGGGTCAGTATAAACGACACTTTCGAGAGATATATTTGGCGAGAACAGAGGGCCCGCACGCGAACAATATGATACGAAAATGAAGTAGACTTGCTAGCGCCACGCGAGAAATAATAAAAAGCGGGTACCACTTATTGTCAGTAGAAATAAAGCCAACATATGAATGGCAAGTATGCGAGTTGCGAGCCATGGCGAGATTGTCTAAAACAGCCACACCCGTTAATAATTATTCCACAACGAAACAGTTAGCGAGAATCGTGGGGGAGCCATTTCCACCGGCCGCCACCCCGCGACCCGGACCTCGGCGGTACCCTGGAATTATAGTATTCTTCCGCCAAACGACCCTCTCGATCCGTGAGATAAGCGTAATCCCTCATCCTCGCTATATGCACTTCCGGCGTCGTAGCGCTCTCATCTTGATCGCGCTGTCTCGATTGCCGGAGCCTCGCACATTCCTCCATCAGGACCGCATGTCTATCCTCGGCAGCTTCCCTGTCCGGTCTCGCCTGCATGTTGAGGTCCATCAGCATTCGCCCATGCTTTCGCAAAAGCTCCGCGGCCCGCTGTTTCATCATCTCAGGATCTCGCGGATCCCCTAAGAAGTCCTCCACCTGATCAGGAAGGGGGGACATTTCGTCGTCGCCCAGTTCGGAATCGGTGTGCGGGTTCTCGGCAGTATCTGCGAGATCTCCCAAGGTCAGATAGTGAGCGAAAGATCACGTAAATTGTCGGCGAGGTCATAACACTTACCTAGAGGGGGGCGAGAACCCGAAGGTTGGCCCTGAAACACGTTTCCATAATGGGGGTAGAGGGATTTGCCCAGTCCGGCAGGATAGGCTGTACTGTTGGTCGGGGGAATCTTTGGCGGTGCGGGGCCACCCGTCTCCTCGCTCGTGAGGAGCTGGAACCCGGGCTTCTCTACGATTTTATCTGGAGGAGGCGGAGATGGAGGTCGCGACGACGGGCGGATCGGGGACTTCAGAGGCGGGACTGTAAGAAAATAGTAACAGAGATCATATGTTTAGACGTAAATATTACAGCATGCGAGATCCAGATCGTACCAGTGATGTCTTTTCCTGCGAAATTCATGTCCACCTGCGGGCTTTTCCGAGACCCCTCAGCACGTTCCTCACAAATCTCGCTCGGCAAAGTATCCTGCGAGTGAAAATGAATGAAGAGCAATTTATAGACGTGAATTCGAACAACTCATACCTTCTCGGGGCGGCGATCATCCGGGGAGGAGTCCAGCGTCACGGAGTCGTCTCCAAAGAGGCGAACCGCCTTCGCCTTCTTGGTTTTTGGCGACTGGGCGGGAGGCTGCCGGTTCATCCAGGCGGGTACCCTGGTCGTGGGAGGTAGCCCGCCGGCTCTCATCGCCCTCAGGCGAGCCTCTGCCTCTTCGGAAATCGGCATCTCCCGGCAGCTAGAACGGGAAAGGAAGAAAAAGAAGCGACGCGCACCCATGGGGGTTCGGGATGATATTTATAGCCTGCATGGTGGGTCCCACAAAAGATTCCTGACAGGTCATCCAGGAGCGGTCGAATATCAGGGGTTGGACGATTCTTCGCGAAGACATTAGTCCTCGCGAAAAGCGGGGATTGTGTACAACCCCGATATTCGCCGGATAAAGAAATCAAGCGAGACGGGAGTGGCGAGATCCAGACCTCGCTGAGATTAACCCCCAGCCGACGAGACCTCAGCAGACCACCAAAATGGGCTAGCGCGGTCCTCGCAAGGCAACCCTCCAAAGGGGATGCTGGCGGTATTCGCGAGAGGGCTCGCGAGAGCTCCTGCCGTGGGGTTCTCGCAACGCTACCCCCTAGAGGAGGGGTCGCGGACAGGATCCGCGAGAAGGCAGGCGAGAGCTCCGATCGTAATGTTCTCGCAATCCCTTATCCATAAATCAGTAGGGTCAATTTATCATTTTATCCTCGGTGGTCTGCCCTTAGCCTCCTCAAGCAGCGGAGCTTGGTTGTTAGCAGACCCACCTGGGGTACAGTTAGCCATTTTGGGGTGCGGATAGCCATTTTGGGGCTTGGCCTGGTCGCAATTGGCGAGCCCAACCAGTTGAGGAAGGAGTTCGCTAGGCGAGCCCGCCTAGAGGGAGAGCGGATAGTCATCCTGGGACTCGCCGAGGTAGTGCAGGCGAGCGAGCCATGTAATGTGTCGATAATACCTCTGGGGTTCGCCGACCCAGAGGCTCGTGAGCTCCACTCGCGAGGGAGGTCGCGAAGCGGGCTGGTTCGCCCCGTAAAAGTCCAGGAAGGTATTTTTACCAAGAGGCCCCCGGTGGTCTGCGTTTAGCCTCTCCGAACAGCGGAGTTTGGCTGTTAGCAGACCAATCCGGTGTGCGGATAGTGAGAATGGACAGCGGGATTTGGTTATTGACAGACCACAAAACTAAAATCTATAAATAGACCTCAAAGGGCACCTTGGAAGGGGACCGGTTCATTATCTTTGAGCTCCTCTCCCTAGGTCGCTTTGGTTTGGGCTCTCTAGCTCTCCAAGGTGCCCGAGTCTTAGCTTTGGCTTGGGAGGGGAAGCGCTCAACGATCTTCCGGGTTAGTGGAGGGACCTCCTCGCTGAGACTAGGGTCTTTGTTCTTCGCTCAAATCGTCGGCCTTACCTCTCCCGAGGGACCGGTAAGGGCTAGCTGCCTCTCATTTCGGTGAGGGCCCCGAGCTCCACAAGAGATCGAGAAATCGGTTTCAACATCGAGCATTGACCGGCAAGTGACGAAAGATTCATTAGTCAGAAAGTGATGGATGATTCATTTTTCGAAAAATGACGGAAGATTTATTAGAAACATGTTGATCTTGTAATGTAATATTGTATTATTTTAGAAGAGATGATAATAACTTGTACTCTATGTAAAATTTTTTGGTGTGAATAAAAATATATTTTGATCTTGTTATGAAATATTAAATATGTGTGTTTTCAAGATTATTATTTGTAATAAAATCTCAGGCACACAAAAAATAGAAATGGAATATTTTTGATATATAAATGAATTGGTTGTAGTAAGAAGAATGGAAAACAAATGTAACGATTTTATCGTTACTATTGTTTAATCTATTGTAACGAAATAATGTTTATTATACTTTATTGTAACGAAGTTAGTTTATTTTTAGTGAGGAAAAAATAAAACATTTGTAACGAAATAGTTTTAATTGTAACTGTTTTTTTGTGAGGAAAAAAAACATTCGTAACGAAAAAATATTTATTGTGAGGAAGAATCTCTTTTTGGTGAGAAAGTATCATTTGTTACAATTACTTTATTTGTAACGACATGCATACATTCGTTACAATAACCTTTAGCGTCGAGCTTTAGAGGAGGACCGTTACTTAAAGTTTTTTTTCGTTACCAAAGAATTTTTGTAACGAATTTTGGCACTTATTGTAACGAATTAGGTCCTTACTATAAGTGCAGTTTGTTGTAGTGGGTCATGTCTATCCCAATATACATCCCCACACCAATTGTCGCATCCTTCACACCCGGATACACCTCATGAACATTCCTACTTTTATTCACATAGGTACGGTGAGCACGAGAGCTGGAGGAAGCCATAATCTGAAAACACAACAAATAAGGGAGGAGAAAGACATCAAAAACTAACAAAAAAACTTAAATCAAATGCTACCGTAGCGCGATAGCAATCTACCGCTGGTGGTAGCGGACGGAAAACCCTATTCGTCTTCCTGCTCCAAATCATCTCAAATGAACTCAAAAACATGGTAAAAATTGCATAAAATAGAAGGATCTAACATATCTTAACTCATTAACTAAGGAAATCCAACATTAACATCAAGATCTAAATTTGTTTTTTTAAAACACATCGAACAAACCCTTGAGTACATTCTTCCATGAAATCTCTTCAAAACTCTCAAAAACTAACTCTAAATCACCACAATATGGAAGAAAACTGGAAAAGGGGCTTACCTCTCACTATCGCCCGGCGGAAGAAGTCCTCAAAAGCCAAAAACCCTAGCAGAAATGAAATCGGAATGAACCCGAGTTTTTTTATATTTATGATAATTACCGCGGTGCGGTAAGTCATTGTTTTTTATGGTGAATGTCACATCGTTGATAGTAAAACTTATGGTTATAGTGTCTATGCTTGTTTCAGACTATTTGCTATATAACATGTGTCTCGTATATAGACCAAATCAGAGTAAAAAACAATGATCCCAATGTCTGTGCCAAACTTGCAAAATCCACCATCGTGTGTGTATGCATGTCTGATTTTATTACTCCACTACATAGCCCCTACACTGAACAAACATAATCGGGCAAAAAATTTTCAAAAACACATTTTTTTTCTGGAAAACACAAGCTCTATTACTAATGCGTGGCGGTAGTTTGTTATCGTTAGCGTTAGTCAAAAATCCTGTATCTACAACATATTTTTTAAAATTATGTCTTTATGTTCATTTCCTATTACTCTTTAAATAATAAAAACAAAAAAAATGTGTAAAGCTAATCAAAATCAAGGAAAATAAGTTTTTTTTAAAAAGAATAAAATATAAAATTTCATAACAAATTTAAAAAAACAAAAATATGCTTTTCTTACTATTTCTTTACATGTCTTTACTATTGTGTATTTTTTTATTAAAAAATCAAAATATAAAAACTGATTATTATTCATTGAAATTTGAGTAAAAAATCAATTTGGGTACTATTTTCTTATTAAAAAATCAAATTGGGTAAAATTTGCATGTCACGCCCTCGGTCACGCCCGTGACCCAGGGCGTGTAATCTTAATGCCAGTCCAGTCTTGCTGCCGCGTGGTTTGAGATCATCCACATCATGTCACGCTCGTGTTCAATTAGACGCCCACGGTCATGCCCGTGACCTAGGGCATGTCAGCTTAAAGACCATTCCCGGCCACTGTCGTGTCCAGGTGGAGATGTCGTGCACATTTGACTTCATTCACGCCCGTGTCCCTACAAGTCTCAGCCGTGACTCATCCCACGTGATCTCTGACTCCCGCCCCACCGCCAATCATGCCCACGCCGCATTTAATGAAGCCGCCCATGTACACGGTTGTGGCCCAATGTCACAGGTGTGTAACTGCTGATTTCCACCGAGCCATCATGCATGCCCCACACCACTGTCCCAGCTGAGTAGAATAGTATTTACACGCCCTTGGTCACGGGCATGTGATGCGCAAATCTAGCGCACCGCTATAGGCGGTAGCGAGACTGCGGCACGAAACGGCAGTGTACCGATCATTCAAGTAATATAAAATATAGGAGTGAATCCCTAAGTATCAATCTCGAAGGAACACAGTAAGGTGGAGTTTACTTTTGAGGAAGTAATTGAGATTGAAGTACTTTAGGTTGGATGGATTGCAGAAAAGGGGGTGATTTGGTTTATGGAAAATAAAATAAAAGAAACTACTAAACTATTCCTATGCAGGCCTTGAGCGAGCTGCTTCGCTAGGCGGGATGGAAACTACGTAGACCTTGAACGCACTACTTCCCAAGGACGGATGGACGAGTAGTCAAACAGAATGGGCGAGTATGCTAGCAGAAATAAGTGGAGGGTGGAGTGGATTTGGTGGCGCACCTCTAGTGACTAATAAACATACAACATCATTTCATAAACATGAATTATCATGAAGAGCAAATATGTTTATAGCATAACATTATAAATAAAATGAAGAACACAACCAAATACATTCACACAAGTGGAGAAAAATGCACGAGATACGACCGAATCCAAAGGCTTGTTATAGATTCTCGGTAGGAATCGTCGGGTTGTCATTCCGCGTCCTAGCTCGGTCCCAACTATCTTCCGGGGTAGTAGAGGGTTGTCACTTCCTCCCAATGGACCCGTCTTATCCGGTAAACTTCAATCCGGCCACGTCTGATGCAATGACTCTAAGCTTGGCGATGAAGATTAGTGTAGAATCCTCTTCTTGAAGTACTTGGATGATGGAGGCGGCCGAGAGGATACTCTAGCTCAAGATTTGAGCCAAGAATGTGTCCGGAGCACCTCCAAATGGTGGGCGGTGATAGAACGGCGGACTGGAACGGAGCTGGAACCCTTAGGCGCGGGAAAGAAGATGGATCGGGTGAACTCCCGATTAGGTCGAGATCTGCAACTTTTATAAAAAACTAGTCAGAAATTGGTCACGCACGGTCGAACGCATGACCGTGCGTGAACCGTGCGATATTAATCGAGAATAAAGGCCAAGAAGACGAAGCAGTCGCGCCCGTTCATTTTACTCACGCACGGTCGAAGCCGATTGTGCATAAAAATGCACGGGCAAATTCAGAAAGCTCGAAATCCGGCAAACAACAGGAGGTCGTGCATTTTGTTCACGCACGGTTGAGGCCAACCGTGCGTGAAGAAAACGCACGAGCGGGGCAGATCACCATATTGACCAGCCGATCATAGCGTATGACCGCAGCCGACCGTGCGTCAAGTAAACGCACGACCGTGCGATTCATACAGGATGAATTCTGGGCAATATGGGCGATCTGCCACCTGCACAACAAATCCAAACGCTGGGAACACACCTCCAACACAATTATAATAGCATAAAAAGAATGAGGAGCACATTGTGCTTGCCCCCAACAATAAAGCGTGCAATTGCACACCACAACGGGTCTAAATGAGCACTTAAAGTGAAAGCGCGAACAAGTAAAATATAAGCAATTAAGAACTAAAATTGAAGTGCAAAAGCAGGAAAACTAGCCCAGATGAGTCCATAAAAGTGTATATAAATGGGACTCATTACACGCCCAGACTTACCTATTTGCGCGTCCCGAGCAAAAAATCCTAAGCAGGCGGGAAAATGGAATAGCTAGCTTAAAAATTACAAAATGTAGTACCATGCGAAGTCGCATGCTCATGTGCATAGAAAAATAATAGAGAAGATTTCTAATTATACACATAGTTTATAAATTTCTAATAGAGTAAATAACTATTACTTCTACTCAAAATGGGAGTCACGGTGAATCATCCGGTCACACATACGGAGAAAGTAAAATAAACACTGAGACGAGCATTGCCCAAGTTGGGGTTCCGGACAAACTCCACCAAAATCCATCGGTGTCGGAGACCATAAGCTCACCCGGTCACATTCTCTCCACGACATTAGATTGGTTCAAAGCGTGAGTCGGTAGGACTTTAGGTTTTAAATGGGGCTTAGTTTATGGAGAGGTAAACAAATATAAACATGAAGGCTTGATACACCTAAAACCAAATGAGCTTTATTACAACTCCTGGCACAACAACATCGAATGCAAGTGCACCACACCCTCAGACTTAGACTTTTGCAACATGGGTGTGTACACCACCTATTCCCAATATTGCAAATAATATTCAATTTACCATTTTTTTTCATTTCAACAATTTTTTTTCAATCAATATATATATATTTTTCTTTTTCTTTCTTTCCTTTTCAGCACATATTCAATGAACACAACCACATCTTCACATTATAATTCCACAATCAACACCACCACATTAAAATCTAAACAAAATGCTTGCATTTGGGTGTGCGACTAGGATTGGCTTTAAGGCTTTGGTGAGTTATAGGTGGAGCTGAACCAAAAGGATTAGGTAGGCACAAAGGGGCTAGCGAGGGAAGATATCAGGAATGACACAGAGGCTCAACCGGGCCAAAATGATGGCCTACATCATTCTCACGCAAAAGAACTATCCTATGCATATGCTTCAAGAATCGCTTGGGGCAAGTTCTTAGCCACCGAGAAAGATTATCCTTCCTCCCGGCTCGAGCAATACATATCTAACGATACATTACACACATCCCTATGCTACCTTTTGATTCACATCGGATTCACCATTTGAGTAAAGTAAACAATATTTACACTAAAAGAAATGCATAAAACTAAAAGTATAAAAAGAAATCTAATCTACACAAATATCTATACTCACATGAGTACTTGACTAGGAACACCGGAGTCAACATTTTATTCCACTACATAATTTAAAAGCCAGCACAATCATTTTCCCAAGTACACAAAGGAAATGAGTTATACTCGATTGCGCCTACAGCTAAGTACACGCTCAAGTGTGTGTTGTGGTGTGCGGTAAAGATGGAAAATCCTAAATAAATGAGATAAAATTACTTCTAGTATGCAATGCAACGTGCGAGTTCACAGTGGGTAACAAAAAGCAGCTCTCCCCCAGACTTAACCTAAACATTCTGATACAAGATATACAATACAGACTAAAATAAAAGCTGGGGGAAGAGAAGTTACCCAATGCTCAGAAGTGAGCATACCAGAAGATTGACGTGTAAACCAAGAAAAAGCTGCAGCATCCGCCATCCAGAAGGACCTGCATGGGTGAGCTCCGCCAAAAACAAAAGGAAATATACAAAATAAAATGAAAAACACTAACTAAACTAAACTAGATGAAATAAAAATGCAAGAAAAGGAAAGATAACTACTGGGGTTATTGTCTTCCTAGCACGACTTATTCAAATTTAAAATAGTTCAAGCTAATGGGTCTATGAAAAGAAAAGTGCACAGGTAACTGTTCTAATATCCGTGTCGGTAACTGGTACCGATACGATGATAAAATAGCTACCTCTCTACCTAAATAATAATACCTGCTCCTCGCAGGTAGAGGGAAGAGAATGTAAGAAGAGGAGGAATCCTCACTCTTCTCACCAAAAAGGTCATTTCCTAGCAAGCTGTCATCCTCAGGGAGGCGGAAGGAAGAGCGGGCAAAGAATGAGGCTTCCCCTAAAGAGGGGGGTCAACCTCCTAGCATGAGAGGATGCACTCTTCATTGATCTGAGCAGACTGCTCCACGTCTTCCTGAAACACGTGTGGAGGCTCAACCTGCGTAGGCTCGGATAAAGAAGGAGGGTTAGTGAATAAAAGAGAAGAAAAACTTAAATTAATATCAATCGGGGGAGTGGTCTCAGTCTCACTCCCAAGAGGTTGGGGAAATAAGATATTGTCGGCATCATCGACAATGCTGCAGGGCTCAGTAGGATCATCAATGACCTTCTCAACGATGACCTTCTCAACGATTTGGACTTCCTCCACCAGTGCTGAGGTAGAATTCTCGTCACCTTGGAAAATATCCTCCTCCATAGGAATAGGAACAACACATAAATCACCTGCCTTATCCTGCGAAACATCCTCAATAATGTCGTCAGAGACATATGTAGTAGAATGCACAATAGGGGGAGGAATAATGCTTGGATAAAAGTCAAGCACCGATTCCTCACAAAGAATCGAATTCACGCAAGGTGATGTATGCACAGGGGAGATGGGCTCAGCCATGTCAGAGCCTAGATCGGCCATAACTCTGATGAGTATGTCTGCATCATTCCCTTCAAAACATGAAGGTGATACATCAATGTGATCAGATATGGAAGGTGTGCTATCAAAGTTAGGAGTCGGGACGATCCGGTTATCCGACTCGTTATCCTCGTCCAATTGGAGAAGAAATGCAGCACAATACTTCAAGGCTCTGACAAAACAAGCACTATTTTGCATTTTTCTTCGGCTCAAATTGGGTCAGAGATGAATGCAAAAATGTTACTTGCGGAGCGGAAGAGTAGCCAGAGGACTTAGGCGCAGTGTATGAGGTACCGTACGGTGTCGGTGCCCGATACATTGAGCCTTGAGGACTAGGGCTACTATCTCCCGATGGGCATCTATCACTAGCATGAGAAATATCTCCACACCAACAGCATCGAATATTAAATGCGGCCCACATGGTGGGAAGATAACAAGATTCGAAAGAAAAACACTATTATGCAAAATACAACACCCAACAATAATTTACTAAAGCAACCTAAATTTAAAACAGGAAAAATAGAATATGAAACAAAACAAAAAGATGCAATTTACAAATGGAAGAACTTTTACCTCTCAGCTCTCCCTCTCTAGAAACTCACACGACTGTGTTCCCCGACAACGGCACCAAAAACATGATGCGCAAATCTAGCACACCGCTATAGGCGGTAGCGAGACAGCGGCACGAAATGGCAGTGTACCGATCGTTCAAGTAATATGAAATATGGGAGTGAATCCCCAAGTATCGATCTCGAAGGAATACAGTAAGGTGGAGTTTACTTTTGAGGAAGGACTTAAGATTGATGTCCTTTAGGTCGGATGGATTGCAGAAAAGGGGGTGATTTGGTTTATGGAAAATAAAAGAAAAGAAACTACTAACTACTCCTATGCAGGCCTTGAGTGCACTGATTCGCTAGGCGGGATGGAAACTACAAAGGCCTTGAATGCACTACTTCCCAAGGGCGGATGGATGAGTAGTCAAACGGAATGGGCGAGTAGGCTAGCGGAATGAAGTTTAGGGTGGGGTGGATTTGGTGGCGCACCTCTAGTGACTAATAAACATACAACATCATTTCATAAACATGAATTATCATGAAGAGCAAATATGTTTATAGCACAACATCATCAATAAAATTAAGAACACAACCAAATACATTCACACAAGTGGAGAAAAATGCACGAGATATGACCGAATCCAAAGGCTTGTTGTAGATTCCCGGTAGGAATCGTCAGGTTGTCAATCCGCATCCTAGCTCGGTCCCAACTCTCTTCCGGGGTAGAAGAGGGCTGTCACTTCCTCCCAATGGACCCGTCTTCTCCAGTAAACTACAATCCGACCACGTCTAATGCAAAGACTCCAAGCTTGGCGACGAAGATGAGTGTAGAATCCTCTTCTTGAAGTACTTGGATGATGGAGGCGGCCGAGAGGATACTCCGGCTCAAGATTTGAGCCAAGAATGTGTCCGGAGCACCTCCAAATGGTGGGCGGTGATGGACTGGCGGACTGGAATGGAGTTGGAACCCTTAGGCATGGCAAAGAAGATGGATCAGGCGAACTCCCGATTAGGTCGAGATCTGCAGCTTTTATAGAAAATTGGTCAAAAATTGGTCACGCACGGTCAAACACACGACCATGCGTGAACCGTGAGATATTTATCGAGAATAAAGGCCAGGAAGACGAAGCAGGCGCGCCCGTGCATTTTACTCATGCACGGTCGAAGCTGATCATGCGTAAAAATACATGGCAAATTCAGAAAGCTCGAAATCCGGCAAACAATAGGAGGTCGTGCATTTTGTTCGCGCACGGTTGAGGCCAACCGTGCGTAAAGAAAATGCACGAGCTGGGAAGATCACCATATTGACCATCCGATCATAGCGCATGACCTCAGCCGACCGTGCGTCAAGTAAACGCATGACCGTGCGATTCATACATGATGTATTCTGGGCAGTATGGACGATCTGCCCACCTGCATAACAAATCCAAACGCTGGGAACACACCTCCAACACAAGTATAATAACATAAAAAGAATGGGGAGCACATTGTGCTTTCCCCCAATAATAAAGCGCGCAATTACACACCACAACGGGTCTAAATGAGCACTTAAAGTGAAAGCGCGAACATGTAAAATATAAGCAATTATGAACTGAAATTGAAGTGCAAAAGCAGGAAAACTAGCCCAGACGAGTCCATAAAAGTGTATATAAATGGTACTCATCAGCGTGACCAAGTGCGTGTAACTTGAAATTTTTTCCTATAAATTCCAGAGATCTCGTTGAGTCCTGGGTTCAAAATTTGGGAGAGGGGGAGGTGCTACTAGAGCTCTTAGTTGTTGTTTTCATGTTGATTTCCTTATGTTCTCTTCCTCTCTCCTTTTCAAGTAATGTTCTCCAAGATTTCTTTTATTCAATAGTCCTTTAAGCTTTTAATCTCTTTTTTTCTAGTATTGTATTCTTATTTTAAGCTTGTAAGAACTTTGGATTTTAATAAAATTTAACTTTGGTTTACTTCACTCTATCTACTTTAGTTAATTTTTCTTTCATGCAATCTTATTTTTCTCTCTCTTTCCCCTCCACCATGATTAACTAAACTTTCATTAGTACTCGATCGAAATGATCCGAGGATGAGATAATCAAGTTATGTCCTTCTAGCTCTCTTTTCCCCTTTTTTCTAATCACTTGATTTACCCTTGATTTTTAATTAGTGAGACCATATTTTCGATATATGGTTTTCACTTAGGTTTTCATACTTAGTTAGCCGAGAGGCTCAAAGTATGAATCGATCACTCATGGGTAAAGAGAGTTGCATGCACCCCTCGAGAGAGGATGACGTAAATCTCTCGGATTGTAGTCAAATCTAATAGTGGGGTTCACAGCATAAAGCAAGTTGTAGGTAATCGATCATAAAATGAGAGTTCGATTGATTTTTCCTAAACTTAGTTGGGCATTCCCTCGAGAGAGGCATGTTCAATCTTCGAGAACCTCCACGGTCAAGTAGTTTACTTAAAAGGAAATAGATTTAATTTTATCTTCTCTTGATTATTCTCACTCCAAGGTGATTTTAGATTGAGCACTAATCCTTTTAATCATTGTCTAAGCCTTTCTTTATGTGCAAATTGTCTTTTTTTAGTGAAGTAAAACTCCTAACAAAAATTATTAGATAAGATAATTGTGACCTCCTCGTAGTAGAAGTAATCAACGCGCCCCGAGGAATAAGACCTTGGTATTTATAAAATATCCTATACTATTGATGATAAGGCACACTTGTCTTCATCGGATATAGTTTTGGAAAACATCATCATCAACCTTCGCTTTGCGCTTCCTAAATCCAAAATTTTAATACCACTGAACCATAAAGATATCCTTGTCAATCTCTCCGTAAAGGAAAGCATTCTTTACGTCGAGTTGCCAAATATTCCATCCTTGGCAAGCCACCAACACAATCACCACCCGTACAGAAGTCATCTTGGCAACAAGACTAAACGTCTCTTCATATTCTTCTCCATACTATTATTAGAACCCTCGATCTATAAGGCGAGCCTTGTACCACTCGATGCTGCCGTCAACTTTCTTCTTCAACTTATAAACCGACTTACATGTCACATGAGTAATGCCATTGACCTTGGGCACAAGATCCCAAGTCTCATTCTTCTTGAGGGCAGCCATCTACTCATCCATGGCATCTTCCCACTCCTTGACTCCAGTGGAATTTTCAAAACATGATGGATCCCGCTCATCCAGGGGTCCCACAAAGAAGCATGAGACGAAGCTCACCAAATTCCCCCTGTATACGGAGTTGGTGGAATAATAGTCCGCTTGGACCTCTGCAGGGCATTACCCTGATCCACCACTTTCGCCGCTTCTTCTCGACTAGCTCTTCTACCGGGCACACTTGGATCATCTCTCCCCTGCTTTCCGAACCAGAAGCACTTCTCCCAAAGATAGAAACAACTAGAGCACCTGGTGACATTGGCAGCTCCACCAGAAATTCCTTAGCAACTTCATCTTACCCTCCATCTAACCTGCTCTCCTGTAGTTCCACATATGAGCTACCCTGGTATGACGTTAAATCGTCAAATACCACAACCCTTGAAACCACAAACCTTTGTGTCTCTGGATCCATGCATCTCCAACCCTTCTTCCAGTCATCATAACCAATGAACACTAGCTTCCTTGATTTCACGTCTAGTTTTATTCTAAGGGCATCAGGATCATGCACATAGCAGGTAGATCCGAACACTCAAAAATATTGGAACATGCTTTTCGCATCTCTTGGTTTGACAATAACAAATCCTATTGTATTTGATCATACTTGTTTTGTGTTTATATTATGCAGGATTCTGTGGTTTCAAATCTCCATGGATATGTGTTTTGTTGTTGCTACCGCGTAGCGTTAAAACTACCGCTGGCGCTAACAACCGCTGAGAAGAAACTGCTGAGAACATAACTGGCACTCGATGAAATGTGAGGCCGATTCGACGAAGATGCGCCCGACGAAATGCACTACCGCGGCGCATCAGAACTACCGCTGGCGCTAGTGTTTGCTCGACGAAACGGATGCCGCGTTCGACGAAATGAAACCTGCGTTTGATGAACTGCATGCTCTACCATGGTGCTTGACCAAATGCATGCTTTGTCGCGGCGCGTTAGAACTACCGCTTGCGTTAGCGATCGATGAAATGGAGTTCGACGAAATGAAAGTGGCGTTCAACGAAGATGGCATTCGATGAAATGTGTTCGACGAAGATGGCGTTCGACCAAAGGTGTTCGAGCAAAATAAATGCCGGTCGACGAAAACTGATGCCAGGCAATGCTACTGTGGCGCTTTAGCACTACCGCTGACGCTAGCATAAATGGAAACATTTGACGAGATGGAAACAGTGGAGAAAAAGGAATGTCGACGAGACGCTTTTTTGGCAAGTACTATCGCGGCGCATTAAGTCTAACGCCCAGCGGTAGCTTTTGGAAACCTCCCGTCCGCAGTTGATTGAGGAGCAAATTTGGAAGAAGATTGTGGCTGAAGGAAGGATATCGCGTTACCGCGGGGCGTTTGCGTTACAGCGACGCGCTATTGTTTGGAGCTCAAATGCTGCCTAATCTACCACAATCTGTGTGCTTTACTGCATAATGCGGATACCGCGGGGCGGTAGTACTCCTGCAAGAGGTAGTGGCTGATTCTATAAAAATATGCGCGCCTCCTCCGTTGTTGCTTGCTGTTCTAGAACGTTTTGAAGCCATATTTTCAGAGCACTCGTGAAAGCCTTCCCAAGCAGCCCAAAAAACTCCATCAACGATCGTGAACACAAAAGAACTTGAAGACCGATCTGATCGCATCTACATCGACATCAAGTTCTTTATTTGAGGGAGTCTTAGTTCTTGTCTTGTTTTAGTTTTCAAATTATAACCTTTATATCTTTTGTTCGGTAGAGGAACTCGCCACATGGCGACTAGGGCCTTGCGGGGACTAGGGGGAATTCGCCACACGGCGACTAGGTCTAGATAGGACTTAGGGAGGAATTCGCCACACGGCGACTGGGTCTAGGGAGTAGATCTAGGGGGTGCTCGAGGCCTTTCTGGTGATAGATTGGCTAGAGCGGCTTGAGGCCATATCTGGGGAGAGATCGGCTAAAGCCAACCGGTTCATGGGGATATGAGTCGGTATAGAAAACAAAAAGGGTTTTCATATTATTCGCTTCGATTTCTAGCGTCATTGAAATCAGATTTTGTAATCAATTTTATAAATGATAATCATGTTTTTTCTTGTTTAATAAAGTTGATTTCATTTCTAATTTCATTATCTCTTTACTTTTGATTTAACTTCGATCAAAATATCAAAAGTTTTCTATTAAAGAATAAAGTTTTTAAAACCCTTAATCACCCCTCTCTAAGGGTGCCTGCAGATCCAACAAGTGGTATCAGAGGTAGGTTATTCCAAATCGGCTTAACAACTGGGAATAATGGCGTCTCTTGATCATGATCTCGCTTCTACTAGTGGGGAGTATTTTAATATTAATGAAAAAGTATTATCACCACCTTTATTTATGGGTAAAAATTATAAAGGGTGGAAAATATTAATGAAAACTTTTCTTAAGGCCTTAAATGAAAAAGTTTAGAATATTACTATTGATTACTAACTAGAAACGAAATTGTTTTAAATGCAAAATCTATGAATAGTATATTTTGTGCGTTAGACCAAAATATTTTCAAACTTATTTATACGTTACCTACCGCATATGAGATTTGGAATTTTCTTGAAAGAACTTATGATTCTCCTTCTACAGGTATGGAACAATCGCAAGAACTGGAGAGTATGCAAGCTTGCACAAGTCTTCAAGAATGCTCCTCTCATGATGAATCAATGGAGCACACATCAAATGGAAGAGAAGAAGAAGTACTGTCTTCGGAAGAGGAGTGCCAAAAAGATGTCAAAGAAACTATATGTTCAAATCGTGCCTCTCCCGAAAGCAATGTAAGGAAATCAAATTCTATTTTTTGTACCTCTATTTCTACATTGCAATTACTACAAACTACTAAATGTAAGATTAAGAAACTAAAAATGGCTATTGCAAAACTACGCTTAGAAAATAAAACCTTGAAAGCAAATGTGAATGTAGAATCCAAAAATGAAATGTTTGTATCCCCATCATGCTCTTCATTTGAAAACTCTATATCATGTTTTGATTGTAATGATATTAAAGAAAAATACAAGGAGCTTCAAAAGGAATTTATTTGTGTAAACGAATGCAATGAAAAATTGTCTTTAAAAAATTCATCATTAAAAAATAATTGTGTTATGTGCAAAAACTATAAAATTGAAATTAAAGAGATGGATGAAACTTTTGATGACTTTAGAAATGAATATAACAATCATATTGAGTCTATCGTATCCACTCTCAAAAATAGCACAATGGCATATAATAAAGCTAGACATGAACTCAAAGCTAAAAATTATGAATTGGAAACAAAAGTTAATTTGCTTAAGGAAATTATAAAGAAAAATTCTCAACACATAAATAAACAATTTCAAGCAAATTCCAAAAGCAAGTTAAATGTGAATTTTCATAATATGTCTAAGCCGTACAAAGGAAATAAAAAATATCAAATGCTTGAAAATGTAATTCCAAATCATTATCATTTACAACATCATCTTTCTCCCAACATAAACTTACAGATAAACAGGTTTCCTATAAATATTGTTTTGCAAAATCATCATGGAAATTTGACAAATAAAAACAATATTAAATGAAGGTTTGAATGGCGGCCCAAAGTTAAAGATGAAACACAAACTCAAATCAAAAGGGCCCATTCAATCATATCTCCCCAAAAGCAAACACGATATATTTGGGTACCCAAAGGAACCGTCACACCCGGTCCTCTTTGGATAACTAAATCTCTCATTCATTAGTATCCAATCATTTGCATGAAGTAGAAATCAACTAAAAATGAAATATCATTATTCTACTTCATGATATGCCTAACCTGTTTTTTTTTGTTTATTTTTCATTTTTTTGTTGAACCATCGTGATATGATCACTTTATATAACTTGTGACTAGACTTTCACATATTAAACCAAAATTCATAAATAAATCAATTTGAATAAAGTTGAATAAGAAGTCATATCAATTTTTCAAGTGATCTACTTATCCTTTTTATTTTTATCCTTCTAAATCTATTTCCTAAAAGTCTTATAAAATTTGAAAAACTAAATTTGTCATATGATATTATTATGACTAAATGAAATAAGTGTCAAAATGGATTTAAAAGGTGTTTTTAGGTGTATTAGGCTAAATTTATAAAATGTGCAATTTTTGCTTATTTATTATACTTGCGTAATTTGTTTGCCCCTATCATGCTTAACCAAAATCATTATCAAACTATGAAGTAAGAAAAAAAATCATAACCATGCAGGATATCTGTAAACTACTTCAGCAAGATAAGCATAAAAGAACACTTAAATAAGCCAGAAAGTAGTTCAAAATGAAAAACATGAACCCAAATAATACGCTGGTACTAACGCCAGTGCTAGAACTATCGCTGCGCGGTAGTAACAGAAGTGTGTCTTGCTGTTTCTGAAACCTGTATTATTACAAAAATAAAATCAAATTATTCAATCTCCAGCTCCCATACTGCTGCTCTCCCCTTCATCACCTCCACGTCATTTCCGATGAACCAGTCGTCGTGGGTGCTCCTCCTCAGGACTCTCCTCTCTTGTCGGTGATGGAGTTAGCTTGAGTGCCACCATTATCTTCCATACCATCTTCTCAACACTGGATATCTTCTTTGACATTCGTGTCACTTTCCTATTTATGTCCGCTCCCTGCTCCCTTAGCTCCTGTAGTTCTCGCTGGGTCTCTCTCATTGACCCACCTCATTGAACTGGAGTTTGTGGAGATGGAGCCCTTTTTTGTCGAGGAGGATGAATTGATAGGGTAGATAATCTGGCTGGTCGACAATCAAGATGATAAACCTCCCTATTGAGAGACCAGCATTTCTTGTATACAACTCGTTGAATTATTCCTCCCAACGGAAGAGTATTCAATCGTTGTCGCTGTGGATCTTTCAATTTATATATATATCAGATCATTGATAGTAGAAGATCTGCCATATCAAATTGAATTTTTTCCAAAATATGGTAAGTAACCATACTCAATTGCGATGTGATCATCCTTGTATCTCCCCCCTTTATCATGATCGTACGTCGTAGGATCTCTTGGATAATGTATACGTCAGGAGTTAGTGGTTTAACCGATGAAATCAAATCCTCCACACCTACTTGACCATGCAACACTTCATTTATTCGAGTCCAGTTCCGAAGTGTTCGAAACCTCTCTACAATATCCAGGAGATTGCTACTCCACTCAAGACCAAACTCCTCACGTAAATCTTCCTGAGTTATTACTACCTCATGATCCTGGACATAGGAACTTACTCCTCCTTAGAGATTAGTCCGAGCCGGATCCTCCAATCTCATGTAAAATTCCCTTACTAAATCTGAAGAAAAGCTATCATCTATGATCACTGAGAGAACACCCGCATCAGCCAAATATTCATATATATGCGCATGAATGGGTAATTCTACCCCCACCGTCATAGCCACTCCGATGGTAGCATCCTCAATACCAGGAAATATATTTCCACCCTCTCGATTCTGATCTATGTATGATCGTCGAGCATGACCACTGGAGGAAGCCATTCTCAAATCTGAAACAAAATAAAATTGAAGGAAAAACATCAAAATCTAGACAGGAGATTTACCGCGGCACGGTAGATTCTACCGCCGCGTGGTAGCTGGCAAAACTATTATTCGTCTTCCTCCTTCGAATCCACCAAAAAAAAATCCTCCAAATCATCTCGAAAAGGCTCAAAAATTCCAGATCTGAGATATTTCAACTAATCTAACATGAATACTCAAACAATAACTCATAGATCTACCAAAATGACTTGAAAAAGTTGTCAAACATCCTCCTATGACCACACTGCCATGAAATTCCTTCAAATCCACTAGATCCTAGCTTGAATCACTAGCATGAACCATAAAAGAAAGTAAAACAACAAAAGAAAAACCTTACATACTTCTATCGCCGGCGGAAGTCGAAGGAAAATATGAGATCCAAAAACCTTGACCAAATCAGATCTGACCGGGTCAAATCCTTTTATTTCACGTGGCTACCGCGGCGCAGTAACACAATCGCTGGCGGTAGCGTACCTTTTATATGGGTGTTTATTTTTTCGACCAAAATTCGTATTTTCATGACCAAACATATCTGATTTCTCTATTGAACAACATTGCCACTATTCTGCACAACTATATTCAAAAGAAAAATTCTGAAAAATTTTACATTTTCCCAAAAATTTGAATTCTGTCACTACCGCCCGGCGATAGCTGGGTACCGCTGGCGGTAGTGGGTCATTTCTGAATTTCCTATTTTCTCTTTCATTTTTTATTTTTCAGTTCTTGTTATTTTCTTTTAAAATTCTAAAAAAAACTATAAAACTAATCAAAATCCAACCATAAACATGCTTTGTTTTTCTATCAAAACCAACTACAAAATTGAAAAACCAATGAAAACAACAAAAACATATTTTTTATTTGTTTTATTTTTGTTAAAAAAACTTAAAATTTATAAAAACTGATGTAATTTTCTATGTTTCAAGGATGATATGGTTTATCTTGCCAAGTTTTGTATACAATGTTTCATTCTCTATTTCAAGTATCTTAATAACATTGTTTTTGTATCATGCCCTGATCATTATCTTGTGTGCTTTGAAATTAATTATAGAAATCATGTGTAGTATTGCATAGCATGCCTCTATGTATGAGTAAATGACTTATATTTGCAAATGATTTTTTTTTACACTCACACCTTTTTGATATACTACATATGAATTTAATCTTCACCTTCATGACTGTGTAGTGTAACAACTTAAAATTATTGTTATGCATGCTTAGTTTTACCTACACCACAAGTAAAAATCTTTTTCATGCACCTATTTTTGAAGAAGTGTGTCTTTTCAAAAATCTTTTGTTTGCACATACAAGTGAATTCAGAGACCTTTGTCGTTAAGCACAAAAATTCAACTGAATAATTGACAAAGATAACTCCACCAAGCACTACTCACCCTCCTGATAAGTCTTAATGAGCATTGTGAGGTTGAGCACCTTGGAGAGAATTGTAAAGTGCCTTGTTGCAAACATTTTCCTTTTTACACTACTTCTTCTTGTACACCGAATCACAAATAACTAAAATTCAAAATAATAACTGTGATTCCCCAAGCACTACTTTGCACCCTGATAAGTCTTAATAAGCATTGTGTGTGTAAAGCACCTTGGTAGTTGTACTATTTTTCTATGTACATTGAATAATTTATATAGCTTTGTGGGTAGAAGTAACTCTAAATATGCTTTTTCAATAATATTGTGTTTATTCCATTATACATGTCATGTGTTTTGATTAACACATATGTATACTTTTATCAAAAACACTATTTTGTACACATCATTATCACTTGTAAGCCTTCTACTCATGAGAATTGGAGTTTATTGCATATCTACATGTATTCTCTAAATTCTTAAGTAAATGCACTAGATAGCCTTGCATGATCAATACAATGTATAAGTGTACTTGTTTTCTCAATTTAGAACATTGTATTCTTCCATCTTGACTTGATATCTTGTATCATGCTTACATTTTTTCCGCTACGCCATGAGAACTCTGTATTGCATACCTTTCAAAACTAGTATATGGCTATGTTACAACTGAACTTATTTTGTGTACTTAAAATGCTACAACATCTATTTTGTTGTGTCTAAAATTCTTAATCATCTACTATGCTTCACAATTCATATATAGATGTTCACTTCAAAAAAGTATTTCGTCATGCTTTCCACCTCTTTACTACTTGTACGCTCGATCATGAATACGTTGTCCCAACAAGTGGTTTCGTTATGATAAATTCTTCACATTCCTTTCTTTTCTCTCCTATCTATTATATTTTTCCTAAGCATTTCACTCTTTATCATGATCATTCCCTCTCTACATAGTTATTGCACACTTTTTGATGGACTACCTCTCCACCCTCTTTTGAAAATACCAAAAGGGGGAGAATAAATTTGAAAGAAATTAACATGTTTTGGGGAGTCAAGTTCATAGGAAGTTTTGTTGTAGGGGGAGCATTCACTTAGGGGGATAATTCATTTAGGGGGAGCATTTGAACATGCCTAATTTTCATGCTATCTATGTTAGTTCTCTATTATAAACATAAATTACTATCAATTGAATTATTTCTTTCTAAGGGGATTTGTTATTATCAAAAGGGGGAGTTTGTTGGAACATGCTTTCCGCATCTCTTGGTTTGACAATAACAAATCCTATTGTATTTGATCATACTTGTTTTGTGTTTATAGTATGCAGGATTCTGTGCTTTCAAATCTCCATGGATATGTGTTTTGTTGTTGCTACCGCGTAGCGTTAGAACTACCGCTGACGCTAACAACCGCTGAGATGAAACCGTTGAGAACGGAACTGGCGCTTGACGAAATATGAGGCTGGTTTGACAAAGATGCGCCCGACGAAATGCACTACCGTGACACGTCAGAACTACCGCTGGAGCTAGTGTTCGTTCGACAAAATGGATGCTGCATTCGATGAACTGGCGTTTGATGAAATGAAACCTGCATTCGACGAACTGCATGCTCTACCATGGCGCTTGATGAAATGCATGCTTTGCCACGCCGCGTTAGAACTACCGCTGGCATTAGCGATCGACGAAATATAGGTCTACGAAACGAAAGCGGCGTTCGACGAAGATGGCGTTCGACAAAATGTGTTCGACGAAGATGGCGTTCGACGAAAGGTGTTTGACCAAAATAAATGACGGTCGATGAAAACTGATGTCAGGCGTTGCTACTGCGGTGCGTTAGCACTACTGCTGGCCCTAGCATAAATGGAAAAAATTGACGAGAAGGAAACAGTGGAGAAAAAGGAATGTCGACGGGAAGCTATTTTGGCAAGTACTATTGCGGCACGTTAAGTCTAACGCCTGTTGGTAGCTTTTGGAAACCTCCCATCCGCAGTTGATTGAGGAGCAGATTTGGAAGAAGATTGTGGATGAAGGAAGGATATCGCAT
Organism: Dactylorhiza incarnata; assembly: GCA_033032865.1. NCBI lineage: Eukaryota > Viridiplantae > Streptophyta > Magnoliopsida > Asparagales > Orchidaceae > Dactylorhiza > Dactylorhiza incarnata. The sequence goes on along the minus strand of JAWHQI010000006.1, from coordinate 19,346,613 downwards.
TACCGTGGGGCGTTTGCTTTACCATGGTGCGCTAGTGTTTGGCGCTCAAATGTTGCTTAATCTACCACGATCCGTGTGATTTACTGCCTAATGTGGATACCGCGGGGCGGTAGTACTACCGCAGGCGGTAGTGGATGATTCTATAAAAAGACGTGCGCCTCCTCCATTGTTGCTTGCTGTTCCAGAACATTTTGAAGCCATATTTTTAGAGCACTCATGAGAGCCTTCCCAAGCAACCCAAAGAACTCCGTCAACGATCGTGAACGCAAAAGAACTTGAAGACCGATCCGATCGCATCTACATCGACATCAAGTTCTTCACTTGAGGGAGTCTTAGTTCTTATCTTGTTTTAGTTTTCAAATTGTAACATTTATATCTTTTGTTCGGTAGAGGAACTCGCCACACGGCGACTAGGGCCTTGCGTGGACTAAGGGGAATTCGCCACACGGCGACTTGGTCTAGGTAGGACTTAGGGAGGAATTTGCCACACGCCAACTGGGTCTAGGGAGTAGATCTAGGGGGTGCTCGAGGCCATTCTGGTGATAGATTGGCTAGAGCGGCTTGAGGCCATATCTGGGGAGAGATCGGCTAAAGCCAACCGGTTCGTGGGGATATGAGTCGGTGTAGAAAACAAAAAGGGTTTTCATATTATTCTCTTCGATTTCTAGCGTCATTGAAATCAGATTTTGTAATCAATTTTATAAATGATAATCATGTTTTTTCTTGTTTAATAAAATTGATTTCATTTCTAATTTCATTATCTCTTTACTTTTGATTTAACTTCGATCAAAATATCAAAAGTTTTCTATTAAAGAATAAAGTTTTTAAAACCCTTATTCACCCCCCCTCTTAGGGAGTCTACAGATCCAACTGAGACTGTTCCAAACTAGACTTCTCCTTAAACATTAACTCATGTGGAGTCTTCATGTTTATAGGACTAAGAGTTATTTGATTGATGATGTATGCCGCACAAGATATTACCTCTGCCCAGAAGGACCTAGGAATGCTTTTGGCATAAAGCCAACTTGCAGGTATCCGTCAGATGACAGAACTTCTGCTCTGTAACTCCATTCTGCTGTGGATTATGTGCACAAGAAAGCTCCCTATTGATGTCATGCTTCCTGCAAAAGTTGAAGAACAGATTTGAGGTGAACTCTCCTCCATTGTCAGTTCTCAACTTCTTGATCCGCAAACCAAGAGGGCATTCCATAAGCTCCTTGAACTCCACAAACTTTCCGAACACCTCTGTCTTTTCCTTCATAAAATATACCCAGGAATATCTACTGAAATCATCAATCAAGACCAGCATATACCTTCTACCTCCAAGACTGGCAGTTGCGGCGGGTCCAAACAGATCACCCTGAATACACTCCAACGGTGCTTTACATCTAGTTTACGTCTTGTCAAATGGAAAGTGACAAGGCTTACCAAACTGACACCCCGCAGAAACATGACCATCACCAAAGGATGATAGACTAGGCAGGTCATTCACCAGGCCTCTTGCTGTCATAGCCTTCAGCTTATCCATACCAACATGCCCCAACGTCTCGTGCTAGGTAGCAGCGCTGTCATTAGTCCTCATCTTATCAACATAAGAGCTCGTTGATAAAACAAACAAGTCCTTCACCCTCCTTCCAACATGAGTGAATTCAACCTTCACGGCTGACATATTATGGAGAAACTTCACTTCCGTCGGGCCAAGCAGAATGTGATACCCGACATCTACAGCATTGGTCATAAAGAAGAGGTTCTTCTTCATGCCCATAGTAACATCTCACTTTTCCCAAAAGAGGGCTGAAGAAGAATGCTGCCAGAATTCGTCAAAAGGACCGGTTGTCTTGACGAACAAGTCAAATTTGTCGACTGTTACCAGTGGTCTCGACGGTTTGGACAAATTTGGTGAATTCTGATGTCTTGACGAATCATTGAATGATCGACGAATTGTCAAATAGTCTCAGCGATCTCGATGAATTGGACTCACTCGACGAATCATCGAATGATCAATGAATCGTCGAATGGTCTCGACGAATCTCGACGATTACTAGGTTTCAATGAACTATTAAAGTTTCTCGAGTGGTCTCGATGAATTTATCATCACTATATGAATTTACTTCCTCATTCGACGAAGGCGTACAATGATGATTTACGCCTGTTTCGATTTTGACAGAAACGCAGAGGCCGATCCTTCATCGCAGCTGTCCAAATCCACTTAAAATGTCGATCCGATGGAAATCTCGGATTCATAGCATCGAAGAGACCGGGAAGGGTAATGATCCTTCCTCCCAGTTTTAGGATGTGTTTTTGTCCTCTCATTATTTTTCTATGCATATTGAGGTTGTCTCTTTCACTAATTAGTGAAGTGTAGGACTTACTATAGTTCTTCGAAACTCTGGGTCGATTGTGTCCGTCCCTAGTATTATTTGCATATAGAAATTCTGTAGACAAATGAATTTAGTCATTTTGTGTGAATCCTACCAGTAGCCGTTTGCTTGGATCAGTGATGTATGATTGAGATGTGCATTTAGGTTAAGCCTAGAATGTGTGCCAGAGAATGACTCCGTGAGAAATATCATATTATTGCGGGTCTTGAGATTTAGGTATCTTTCGGAGAGCCTAACGAAAGCCGCATGCTTGGATTGTGGGTGAATGCAAATCTTCACCATGAGTTTTTAAGTTGAGCAGTCTTGTACCTCCTTCGTTGGTTATGTGAGCAAAGTCTTCGTCCTATTGGAAGGAGTGGGTGCGTAGCTAACCTTTTGTGTGACACTTGAATGTGTTAAACCCCTACGGGCCGAGGTGAAGCCATACCCGCGTCGTGCAATGATCACTATTACAAGAGCACATGAAAAGCTGAACCGAACCCGTTTTCATGCAGATTTGGTGAGAGGTCATAACTTCTCGGATGCCGTGAGACCATGGGAGAGGCCATGGAAGGTGTTCGCCTAGACCGGCCAAATGCTATTTTACCAACTAAGTTTGCATAACTTTGGTGGTGGCAGTGCTTCTAGTTGAGTACACTTAAAGCATGCCATAAGGGCATGTAGCGTGTGGTTTTGAGTACCCATGTTGTGTTTTGGTGATTGATGTTATGTTAGCCACATGCGGTTACTTAGGCGGTTGTGGGGATCCTCCGGGTGAACCCAACTAACATCATGTGCATACCTAGGTTCCCTTTACTTTGATTCTCAACCTAGAAGATTGTTTGTGCTTTAAACCTCACAATGTGTAGTGTAGTTGCACTTTATTTATTAGATTACATGTTGCATGTACGGCGTGCTTGCAGGTTAGCGGTGCCACGACCCTGAGACAGCTAGATGGTCGAGGTGGGATCATTACGTGGTTTGTGGTCATCTCATAGCTGACCCTCGTTTACCTCTTATTGGATGTTGGTGCAGGTACATGTGAGCTAAGTGGAAAGTAGCGGGTTGAAGCCATATGCTGTGTTGGCCCTTGAAGGCCAACCTCTCTCTAACTGCTTTCCTTATATTGCCAGCCTGCGTGCCGATGCATGTTTTGAGTGTAAGACATTGTATGAATGTAAGGCCTTAAGGCCATAACTCTTAATTTTTTTCATTCCTGGGATATTGGACAATTCTAAAAGTAATGTTATTAAATGCTTCCTCTTACACTTATGATACTATCATGTAGTTCTTTTCTGTTACCATCTTATTAATGTCTAACTAGTGCGTTCAATATGGCGTGGGGTCCCGGACAGACCTATTGTTATATTGTTTGTACTGGCGGGATGTAACAATTTGGTATAGAACTTTAGGAATCAATTTGTAGTTTAGTGAATTCGAGGCCGAATTCGTTTTAAGGGGTGGAGTGCACGTTATGTGCATTCACCTGAAACGATAAAAACTAATAAGATTGTCCACTTAGGAATGAAGAACATGATTGTTTGCGGATCCTGAGCTTTTCTTGATTGTTATTTTGCTATGTTTGCAGTCACTAAATTGTGTGGTACACGATTATAGGTGACTAGGAGTGGTGCGGGGCCGTCTCAACCCCGTAACACTGTAGAGAGTAGTGTGTCTGTCGATGCATGTGCAACCCACCCTTCTACTAAAACAATTCGAGTGATCAGAGATGCATGTGCTGTAACATCCCCCAAACAACTAGACCCCTAGAGTGGTTTTGTCATGACTAGGTCATGACAAAACCCTAGGAAGCTTGAAGAGACCACTTGGCCTTAGCCAGGAAGAAGGAAACCACAATGGTCTGCAAATAGCAATTTCCAGTTAACAAGCATAGGGTTGGACTTAAGGGACTCACCTTGACCATTTGACCCCACCATAGCATACCTAACCCTTTAGGGGTCACCTTAGAGCACCAAGGATCCATTGGGGTCAACCAAACAGGCCAAATTGACCAAAGTCAACCCTAACCCCAAATTGGTCAAAGTAACCTAATTAGGGTCAATTGACCTCCACCATGCCAAATTGACCTTTCCCTACCCTTATAAGGATATTATGGACCCAATGGACCAAAAAGACCCATCATGGGGCCACCAATTTGGCCAATTTGACCCAAGTCAACTTTAGCTCTATTTTTGTCAAACCAACACCTTTTGGATAAATTGGCCCAATTGGGGCACCACCATGACTCGACCAACTTTTGGTGATGTCAAGGGACTTAAGACACACCACTTGGACCATTCAACCCATTAGTTGACCAAGTCAACACCTGAAGTCAACACTTGGTCAACCTTGCCCAAAAAGAGGGGAAAAGGCTAACTCAAGCTAAATCCACTTGGGCTAGGCCCAATTGAAGTGACACTATAGTCTCATGAGGCTGAAATTACATGGAATGCCATCCAATTTCTGGAGGGGGTGACTAGGAGAGAGAAATTGGGAGATTCCCCCAATTTGAAGAGAGAGAAAAGGAGGATTAATGGCATTCATGACCAAGGGAGGCCAATTGATCTCCCAATTGATGGGGATTCATCTCCTCTGGCTGTTACAAGAAGTTTGGGGGTTTTTCCTGCTTACATGGGGGCTGAATCAAGAGGAATTCAGTTGGCCAAAATTCACCATTAATGGTGATAATGGTGATTGATGATTTGGCTCTTCCCCTCCCCCAATTGGACCTTATAACACCTCTAGTGGATGAAGGGGAGGAGTTTCCCCACCTTCCCCAAAGAAATCGAGCACCAGAAGCTAGGATCAATATGGCGTCGAAAGCTCCACCTCTGGCCATGGAGACTCGCCGGAATTCCCACCACCAAACCCCCACACAGGTCCGATCCGCCTCCTCTCCCTTAGTGCTAGATCTTATGATAATTTGGGGTGTGATCAGAGCTCAATTGGGCTCAGATCGTGCTTCTGAAAGGGATCAATTCGAGCTCTCTTTCCCCTCCTCTAAACCCCGATTCAGACCACCTCTGACCGATCAACCACCCCCTACCGCTGGCCATCACCTCAACGAAGGTGGTGGTGGCATTGGCCGACCGGGAAGAGGCACGGGTGGCCGGGAAATCATCCCACAAAGAAGCCCAGGACGGGCTGTCGCGCGCTGTCCATCCATCGAGGACGATGGCTATGAACCGTCGGATCTGCCGTGATCAGCTATTCACAGATTTAAATGATTATGTTATAACGTTATTTCATTAATTCGCCGATCTGAGTAGAAGAAATTCGTAGAGCTATAGGCTGAGTTCGTCGAACTGATAGTTGAGTTCGTCGAACTGAATCCGGAGTTCGTCGAACGGAATTCATTCGTCAAACACACTCTGGAGTTCATCGAACTAATAGTTGAGTTCGCCGAACTGAATCGGGAGTTCGTCGGACAGAATTAATTCGTCGAACTGAATTAATTCGTTGAACTGAATCTGGAGTTCCTCGAACTGAGAGATAATCTGCTGAAGCATGACGTTCGTCAAATGCATAACAGATTTCGTCGAATGCAGTTCAGATTTCGTCGAACGCAGAGACTTGTATTTTATTTTAATTATTAGAAATATTAGAACCCCTCAAATGAAAAAGTACCCAACATAAATGTTGTAGCCCTTGGTGTCTAGTTTAAGTGAAAATTTGTTTCAGCCCAATAAGGGCACTATAGCTCCCTGTGGAGTCATTTTTCTAGGATTGGTCCCTAGGGTAGGACAGTCACAAATTCTTGAATATCTTTCTATTGGTAAATGGTATGGCCTTGAATTTAAAACCTAGGATATTTACTAACCACACATCATACACAAAGATAGGAATTTTAGGAGAACATTTTTCTAAGGTTTTTGTAATAATTTCATAAATCAAATATTAATTATTTAGTGGGTCAAATGACCTCCGATGCCCACCAAATTTTGGTGGGTGCTCCTTGGGGTTATTGTATCACCTTGGTAATAATCTCAGCCCAATTGGGACTGATCTGGTTGGGTAATTTGTCAACCCAAGTTAGGTCAAATTTGGTAAAAGTTAGGGCATGGTGTTTATCTTGGGGTATGGTGGTCAGAACTCATCACCATGAGTTGAAACGTTGGCCCCTGGTTTAGGATCACCTAAAACACCTTCATGAGTAAGATGGGGTGGTGTAGAGGTGGAAATGCCCTAGGACCCTAGTTTTACCCCTTGGGGTGCATATAGAACCTTTTGAAGGCCATGTGGCCAAAAGCCCTAGAATGGCCATGGAATTTAGGATATATGTTCATGGGGTGTGATTATGTTCTAGGGAATTTTGAGAGAATTTTAGGAGTACATATTTCCCCTAAATTAGGTCATAAACCCTTTAGGGAAATTTCTTATAAGAGACATTTACATGCTCAAATGATCTTGGATGATGATGAAACCTTGGTAGTGCCTTTATAATCATATTATAGACCTCTGGTATTTTTTGTGAAATTTATTAGGTGATTTAACAAGCACTTCATTTGCAAGGCACTTATTTTACCCTAATCTTAAGAGATATATTTAAGGGTCCAAAACTCTCTGAAAAAATGTGCAACTTGGTGATAGGATATTTCAGAGCACTAGAAAGCTCTATAAATTTTTATATAATTTTTGAAGTTTGTTATCAGTAGGCTACTTCACAACGTGCTCATATTAGGATTTCTTTGGAATATTTATTAAAGTGAATAATATGCCTTTATAAATTCTAAGATTTGGCCTGAGAACTTTTCTGATCAATATAAATGTCTGGTAATATTCCCATAATTCTTGGACAAATATTGTTGGTGGTTGCTTCTTTAATTTCTAATTTTAGTTAGATGTTCAATATTTTAATTAGAGGGCAATTCTTGATTGTAAAATTGTGACACTCTATATTTACTATTATTTTGGCATGATAGATTTATCCTAATTTTATGAGAGTCATGTCATAAGAATACCTTACACTTCATGTTCATATTCATACTTGGCAAATATTGAGGAAATTTAAATAAATGCTAAAATGTTGAGGAAAAATATGATTCTCTGGATTTAGTCTTAAAATACCATGGTAGTCCTCCAGTAAAAATCTTGTGTCATGTGGGTGAATACTTGGAGTACCTCTACTTATAAGCTTCATATAGTTAGTTTGGTCTGCGTATAGTAAAAATGTGAAACTTGGGTATTTAGGGGCCTACCGAGTGGAAGTGGTATGTAGTTGGTGTACATGGTCAGGTTGAAGAGGTTGAAGGTCACCAAAAGGAGTTTAGGTGATGAGGGTGTGCTTGGTGAGTTAAGGGTACAGCTGTGCTCGGGATTGACGAATGATAGTCTTTCCCTTAGCCTGTCATAAAATACTTTGGGTAATCCAAGTGTAATGATAGGAAGAGTATTCTTATGGGTAGATACCAATAACACTAAGTGTTTTGTGAAAGGGAGCCTTGGGGTGTCATCCCATTGTGGATCCTAGTACCGTAGCGAGCCCCTCACAGGGTAATCCTCGGGAAGTCCAAGATTAACCATAAACTGTAGGGTTAAGTTGTATACAAGATTAATTTAGTAATATACTCACTCACACTCCGTTGTTACGGGTATATAGTCGATTTGGTCTTACGAGCGGTAGGCTCAGTGGTTGTAGCAGCAGACTAATTAGTCTAGTGAGCTTGTGACTCAGTAATGCTTGTTGGTACGGACGGGTTGGTCTGACGAGCCGTTGGCTTGGAAGGTTATGATGACGGGCAGGTTAGCCCGGGGAATTTATGGCTCGGGATATAGTAGAACATATTTGCATGTGCATGAAGGTGGTGGGTCTTCGGTATTGGATGGTCGTTCCCACCGACGTCGATACGTTGACTCGGCAAGTGTGGAATTTGCACTTAGCTATAAAATTCTGGTGGTCCAGCCAATAAGAGTATGCAGATGCTTCGCGGTTTTGCGTTGTGGCGTACGATAGGTCTAGGTTAGGTATTGTAAATACCAACCTAGAGGTGGGGGAGGCCCAACCCACCGCTTCCGTTTGCCACTACGGGAGTATCCTGGGAGTCTTGCTAGCTCCAAAAAGGGGGAACTAAAGGTCTGTGCGCATAGAGTCAAAGTGTGTGAGTTGCACTTGTGTGAACATAGCATAAACTTCATAACTCTGCATGTCATGGCATAAACATTGCATTTCAACCCCTACCCCTATCATATAAATTGGTTATGGGACTCTTTATACGATAGGCCTTGCTAAACGACCCCTTGGTCTATAGGTTTGTATGGACATTCCTATAAATCAATGGTTACTTTTATATTATATACATGTATTTACTTACTACACCTTACCTGTTCATTACCCTGTTTTACTTACTGCTTCAATTATCTATATACATATGTGTAGTTGTAGAAACATTCCCTGTAGATTATGCCCCTGTCACCTGCTATTGTTTATACCCCTTGATGTCCTCCGCTTCATCCTTCTCGCACGGTGCCTAGGATTCACCTGGGGAGGGGTGGGGGATTGGCTTAGTCTTTTGACTAACGGTCGGTGGACCTTATCATTTTAGGGGACCGAGGAGATGCTGCAGCACCAGAGGCCGGTGCAGACGGAGGCGGGCCAGTCTAGTATAGGAGCACATGTTTCAGGATCAGTGAGTGATTAGTAGTTATCTTCTGTGAGTCATCTTGTAGCGAGGACATGATGTACATGGCATGAGCCCTTTATTCTTGTAAATTTGTTATTTCAGTTATACCATGTGGACATTTATTATATATAGCATGTGATTGTGGACTTGAACTTCTTTTTGTTTGTTAATACTTTTCTTCTTCTGTGATCGATATGGCCGGCAGGATCGGCGCTTTGTAGTGGAAACCTTCCCGTGTGTTGGTGTCACTGCAAAGCGGCGATTCTGGGCATAAGACCCGGGTTTTAAAAAAAAATGGGTCTTACATGTGCAGTCCTGGAGGCACTGAATGCACAACTAGGAAGGCTAGTACAACCTCCCATCCTTGATGTGGCCCCAGTTGCAACAATGGAAGTTGAGCTAGAAGCTGAACCGCAATTGCATTGTCAGCTGTTGAAGCACTTTCTGAGCCTTAACCCTCCATCTTTTTCGGGGATTGAATCCCCAACGAGAGCCGTAGAGTGGTTGTCAGAAATATGGAGGACTTTAACATCAGTAGTTACAACTGAAATTATGATGGTCATATTTGCCACCTTCCTATTTATCGGGGAGGCAAGACTTTGGTGGGAAGAAATGGTCATGCACAATTATGGCAGGAGACAAATTACTAAAATCTCTTGGGAAAAATTCCATGAGTCTTTCCTTCTACGGTACATGTCCTCAGCAGAGCATTTTGCACTGCAAAACCTGCATTTACACCTTGTGCAGGGAGAGCACACAGTGGATGAGTACTTACATGAGTTCGTCAGGATTGGAGGTAGTGTTGCCCAATGGGTCTCGAATGTACGCATATAGGTTAAGTCGTGGAAAGCATATAGTGCTCTTCACTTGGTTGGAGGATTCGGAGACTATGACCAGTTGAAGCGTTGTCCTGGTAGTAGCTGAATAAGCGGACAGAGAATAATCGCTATCTGATTCTGAGAATCGATGAATTGTTCGGCCAACTGGTTGGGTCGACAGTGTACTCTAAGTTAGACTTAAGGTCCGGCTATTATCAGCTGAGAATAAGGGAATGTGACATTCCAAAGACAGTGTTCAGTACCCGCTTTGGGCACTACGAGTTCACGGTCATGCCATTCAGTCTTTCCAACGCACCGTTGGTATTTATAGACTTGATGAATAGAACGTTCTGAGAGTATTTGGACCGATTTGTGATCGTCTTCATCGACTACATTTTAGTATACTCTCAGTCCGAAGAGGAGCATGCAGAGCATCCGCACACAGTTCTGAGCACTTTAAGGAGGAGTAAGCTATATGCCAAGTTCTCAAAATGCGAGTTTTGGCTATCATCAGTAGCATTCCTTGGTCATGTCGTTAGTGGTGAAGGAATCACGGTCGATCCGTCGAAGATTGTGTTTATACGAAAGTGCCCTGTGTTGAAAAATGTGGCGGAAGTCTGAAGTTTCTTAGGACTTGCTAGATACTATAGGCGCTTCGTGGAGAATTTCTCTAGGATTGCACTGGCTCTCACTAAATTAACTAGGAAAGATCAGAAGTTCGTCTGGTCGCCCATGTGCGCATGAGCTTTTGAGGAGCTGAAGAGCCGTCTGACCACGACGCCCATTCTATGCTCGCCATGTGGAATGGAAGGTTATGAAATATATAGCGACGCCTTAGGGAGTGGCTTGGGTTGTGTCCTAGTGCAATTCGGAAGTGTAATTTCCTATGGCTCCTGACAATTGAAGGTACATAAGAGGAATTACCTGGTCCATGACTTGGAGTTTGCGGTCGTGGTATTCGCTCTTAAACTATGGAGGCACTACTTATACGGTGTGAAGATCAACATCTTTACGGACCACAAAAGCCTCAAGTACCTCTTGGATCAAAAGGAGTTAAACATGCGACAAAGGTGGTGGATGGAGTTCCTTGGGGACTACACCTTTGACATACGTTACACTCCTGGGAAGGGAAATGTTGTTGCAGATGCGCTGAGTTATTGGGCTTCCATGCAAGCGAATTGGATTTTGATGCATAACGAGCGTCTAATCCGTGATCTAGAATCCATGGGGATCACTTGTGTCGATAAGAGAGCGTATACTACAACATGCTTGAACTGGATGGACATTCAATACAACCTAGCCGATCGAGTTCGACAAGCTTTGGAGATAGATAAAATGATGAAATGATAAAAAGCGGAGACTTTGGATGGGTCTAACGTTGAAGTCTTTTTCGACGATGGTCTTTTATGGAAAAATACTAGATTGTGCATCCCAAAAGTGGCCAATTTACGGGAAGAATTGATGTACGAGGCTCACTTTACCAAGTACTCGATTCACCCGGGGAGCACAAAGATGTACATGGATATGAAGAAACTCTTCTGGTGGCCAGGAATAAAGAAAGACATTGCTCTCTACATGGCAATGTGTCATACTTGCGCATTAGTGAAGGCTGAATGTCAAAGACCTGGTGGGTTTCTAAAGAATTTACCAATTCCGAAATGGAAGTTTGACGATATTTAATGGACTTCGTGCATGGATTGCCTAGATCACAACATGGAAACGATGCCATTTGGTTGATCGTAGATCGTTTAACGAAAGTATCATACTTTATTCCGAACCGGAAGGACGATTCCGTAGAAAAGCTCGCAAAGCCATACGTTGATAATATCGTACGATTGCACGGAGTTTCCCATATCATCGTAAGTGATCGAGATGGGCGTTTCACATATAATGACTGGAAACTGATCCACCAATTATTGTGTACCAAGCTAAAGTTTAGCATGACCTTCCACCTGCAAACGGATGGACAGACCAAAAGGACCAATAGGACAATGGAAGACATGCTCCGGATGTGCGCCCTGGATTTCGGAATGAGATTGGAGGACCATCTCTATATGATTGAGTTCGCCTACAACAAAAGCTACCAAATAAGTATTAAAATGGCTCCGTTCGAAGCCATTTATGGTAGGAAGTGTCGTACTCCGTTGGCCTGGGCTGAAACGGGAGACATGAAGTTGTCGAAGCGCTAGGATGTGGATGAAGCAAATACGTCAATTCAGGAAATACGAGAGCGGTTGCTCATTGCCCAAGATAGGCAGGCAAAGTACTACAATGCAAATCACTGGAATATTTGAAGATCAAACCGTTTAAGGGAGTATCAAGGATCCGACGCTTGAAAAAGCTGAGTCCAAGGTACGTAGGACCGTTTGAGATCTTAGAATGCATTGGTAAAGCTGCCCACCAGCTTGCTCTATCTGAGGAGTTAAGCGGTCTGCACGACGTATTCCACATCTCCGTGTTGAGAAAGGTTGTGAAAGAGCATGCACATATTGTTGTGGTTGACGAAGTGCCGATTGATGGTGGGCTAGAGACGAAATTCAAGCCCATACACATCGAATACACTGAAGTGAAGCAATTGCGAAACAAAGCCATCTGAATGGTAAAGTTCCGTTGGAACAATTGCGGGAAAGAGGAACTCTCTTGGGAAAGAGAGCAAACCCTGCTTGCAGAGTACCCCGAGCTATTTCCCTCAGGTATAAATTTTGTTTTTGTACCTTACTATTTTCCTAATTTTGGGACGAAATTATTTTAAGGGAGGTGGAGTTGTAACACCCCACTTTTCCCAAAAGAGGGCTGAAGAAGAATGCTGCCAGAATTCATCAAAAGGACCCGTTTGTCTCGACGAACAAGTCAAATTCGTCGAGTGTTACCAGTGGTCTCGACGGTTTGGACAAAATCAGTGAATTCTGATGTGTCGACAAATCGTTGAATGATCGACGAGTCATCAAATTGTCCTAGCAGTCTCGACAAATTGGACTCACTCGATGAATCGTCGAATGATCAATGAATCGTTGAATGGTCTCGACTAATCTTGACGAATACTGGGTTTCAATGAACTATTGAAGTATCTCGAGTGGGCTCCATGAATTTATCATCACTCGACGAATTTACTTCCTCACTCAACGAATGCGGTTAGTGACGATTTACGCCTATTTCGATTTTGACGGAAACGCAGAGGCCGATCCTTCATCGCAGCTGTCCAAATCCACTTGAAATGTCGATCCGACGGCTGATATGATTTTGAATTCCTTTATAAAGGTTTAGGAGATAAACTTTAGGTTTATTTTCTATCTTCATTCTCTCTCTCCAACATGAGAAATCTGAGAGCTCAAGGATGAAGAAGAAGATCTTTTCGGCCATTGATGGAGCTCTAAAGCTCCGAATCACGAGACGTTTCCAGATCCACGGAGAGCAACCCGACGCGGTTCTTTCCATCCGATTGAAATCTCAGATTCATGGCGCTGAAGGGAGCGGGAAGGGTAATGATCCTTCCTCCCGGTCTTAGGACGTGTTTTTGTCCTCTCATTCTTTTTCAATGCATATTGAGGTTGCCTCTTTCACTAATTAGTGAAGTGTAGGACTTCCTATAGTTCTTCGGAACTCCGGGTAGATTGTGTCCGTCCCCGACATTTTTTGCATGTAGAAATTCGGTAGATGAACGGATTTATGCATTTTGTGTGAAGCCTACCCGTGGTCGTTAGCTTGGATCGGTGATGCTTGATTGAGACGTGCATTTAGGTTAAGCCTAGAATGCGTGAAAGAGAATGAATCCGTGAGAAATGTCATATTATTGCCGGTCTTGAGAATTTGGTAACTTTTAGAGCGCCTAACGGAATCCCCATGCTTGGATTGTGGTTGAATGCAAACCTTCACCACGAGTTTTGAAGTGGAGCAGTCTTGTACCTCCTTTGTTGGTTATGTGAGCGAAGCCTACGTCCTCTTGGAAAGATTGGGTGCGTAGTTTATCTTTTGTGTGACACTTGAATGTGTTAAGCCCCTACGGACTGAAGCGATGTCGTACCCGCATCGTGCGATGATCCCTATGACAAGAGCATGAGCAAAGCTGAACCGAACCCATTTCCATGCAAATTCGGTGAGAGGTCTTAATTTCTCGGATGATGTGAGACCATGAGAGAGGTCGTGGAATGTGTTCAGCTAGACCGACCAAAAGCTCTTTTACCAACTAAGTTTGCATAACTTTTGGTGGTGGAGGTGCTCCTAGTTTAGTACACCTAAAGCATGCCATGAGTGCATGTAGCGTGTGGTTTTGAGTACCCACGTTGTGTTTTGGTGATTGATGTTATGTTAGCCTCACGCGGTTGCTTAGGCGGTTGTGGTGATCCTCCGGGTGAACCCAACTAACATCATTTGCATACCTAGGTTCCCTTTACATTGATGCTCAGCCTAGAAGATTGACTGTGCTTGAAACCTCACTCTGTGTAGTGTAGTTGCACTTTCTTTGTTTGATTATATATTGCATGTATGACTTGCTTGCAGGCTAGCGGTGACACGCCCCTGAGCCGGCTAGATGGTCGTGGGGGGGGGGGGGGGGGGGGGGGGGGGTGGAGGGGGTGGGATTGTAACACGGTTTATGGTCAGCTCATAGCTGACCCTCATTTACCTCTTATTGGATGTTGGTGCAGGTGAGCCAAGTGGAAAGTAGCAGGCTGAAGCCATATGCTGTGTTGGCCCTTGAAGGCCAACCTCTCTTTTACTGCTTTTCTTATATTGTCGGCCTGCGTGTCGATGCATGTTTTGAGTTTAAGACATTGTATGAATGTAAGGACTTAAGACCATAACTCTTATTTATTTCATTCCCGGGATAGTGGAAAATTCTAAAAGTAATGTTATTAAATGCTTCCGCTTTCGCTTATGATACTCTTGTGTAGTTCTTTTCTGTTATCATCTTATTAACGTCTAGCTAGTGTGTTCAATATGGCGTGGGGTGCCGACATGACCTATTTTTATTTTGTTTGTATTGGCGGGCTGTTACACCCAGTACATGATACACACTCCTCAAGGTGAGTGGACCTCTATCACTGCCCAAAGAAACGACACCCTCCTTCTCAACTGCATAAACAGTATCATCAACAGTAATAATCGCATCATTACCGGAGTATGCTTGCAGAGAAGAGAACTTTGACTCATCCCTGATGAGGTGATGAGCACACCCTGAGTCCAAAATCCAGTCATCCTAGTAGTTGATGGATGCCAATGCACGAACACAAGTGCCCATCATGAAGGCACATTCACCCCAACTACCTTCACCACTAGAACCTTCCTACGCCTTACCTGCAACTTGCCCTGGTTGAAGATTAACTCCAAAGTCTCTCTTGAAGTGACCAGTCTTGTTGCACCTGTAGCACATGTAGCGCCTTGGCCCTTCCTTCTTCTTCCCATCATGCTTAGGAGCATATCTCCACTCCTGCTGATATGAAGTCGAAGGACTATCGCTAGCAAGAGACTTCTTCTTCTTGTCCATTCTCTTCTTCTTACCAGAATAAAGAACCTCACTTTCTCCCCAAGAGACAGATATCCCATCCATCTGCCTTGCCAAGCTCTCCTGCGAAGCAACCAAGTTTTCCAGCTCCAGCAAAAATGGCTGATTTGCCCAGCCCTGCACAGAAGTAACAAAGGCCATATACTCCCTCCGCAAGCTAAGAATTATGTGCCCCTTCAGCTTCGCTTCTGAGGTATGCTCTTTAGACAATTCACCTTGAGTTGCTTTCACCAACTCATTCTCAAGAAATTGTAGCTGCGCCACTTTCTTCTTATAAATAGGCCATCCAAGGTTGTCCATATCTTAGCAGCGGATCGACATCCTATGATGTCGTCAAAAAGCTCGGGGATGATAACTCACTTAAGAGTGAACTCTGCCTTAGCATTTGTTCTCTTCCAATCCTTTACCTACTCACCATTCCCTTAAGAAGTAACCACTGCTTGTCTTGCTTCTCCACCAACGACCTCCCATAAGTCCTCGCCGAGAAGATAACTCTCCATGCATGACTTCCACTTCTTGAAGTTAGTCTACGTAAGGAGTTCAATACCAAGACCTCTTGCATATCCTCCTTCCATTGCAATACCACTGGTTAACTTGAACTCCCAGAAATATAAGCAAGATTTTGCGACTGATCACTGCTCAAACCATCTATCCCTCTGATACCATGTTAAATTTTTCTAGATGTGGAATAGGTGCAGGAACACTCAACCATAACCAAGCAAGTAACCAGAAACAATAGAAGGACAAAAACAATATTGTATTATCAATCTTATTTACAATGCGAGACATACATGGCGAGACATGATTTACCAGTACACCCAATGGTGGAAAATCAGAAAACAAACAAGAAGCCGATAGACAGAAAATTGTGACCACCAGAGACCGCCAAACCGCACGCCACTACTGATATCACGCAAACAAAACAGGTCGCCAACCTATACTCTGCCAGACCACTACTTCAGACCGTGCAAACTGTTGACTTATTGCTCTGCTGAGAAAACTACCTTGTTGGAACATGCTTTCCGCATCTCTTGGTTTGACAATAACAAATCCTATTATATTTGATCTTGCTTGTGTTTATTGTGTGCAGGAACTATAATTATATAACCCTATTAACAGGATGCTAATTGATAAAGATTATCTGAGAAAAGAACTACCGCTCGTGTTAGTTGTTAACGTCGCGCGTTAACAACCGCTGAGAAAGAAACCTGCGTTCGACGAAATGGAAGTTGCGTTCGACGAACTGGCCCTCGACAAAATGAAACCTGCGTTCGACGAACTGCATGCTCTACCACGACGCTCGACGAAATGCATGCTTTATCACGGCGCGCTCGAACTACCGCTGGCGCTAGCGATCGACAAAATGTAGATCGATGGAATGAAGGCGACGTTCGACGAAGATGCGCCCGACGAAGTGCTCTATCGCGGTGCGTTACAACTACCGCTGGCGCTAGTTTTCGATCGACGAAATGAAGGCTGTGTTCAACAAAATGCTTATCACTGCGTTCGACAAATTTTTGATCGACGAAAGTGGAATCCCGTTCGACGAAAATTCAGTCGACGAAATATGAGGCCGGTTCGACAAAGATGCGCCCGACAAAAAGAAATGTGATCTACCGCAAAGCATTAGCACTATCGCTAGCGCTAGCATAAATGGAAACATTTGATGAAAAGGAAACAGTGGAGAAAAAGGAATGTCGATGGGACACTATTTTGGCAAGTACTATCGCGACGCGTTAGGTCTAACGCCCGACGGTAGCTTTTGGAAACATCCTGTCTGTAGTTGATTGAGGAGCAGATTTGGAAGATGATATTGGCTGAAGGAAGGAAATTTCGCTAACGTGGGGCGTTAGCGGTACCGCGGCGCGCTAGTGTTTGGCGCTCAGAATGTTGCCTAAACTACCACGATCTGTGTGCTTCGTTGCCTTATGTGGATACCGCGGGGCGGTAGTACTACCGCAGGCGGTAGTGACTGATTCTATAAAAAGACGCGCGCCTCCTCAGTTGATGCTGGCTGATACAGAAGGAATAGAAGCCATATATTCAGAGAACTCGTGAGAGCCTTCTCCAAGCAGCCCGAAGAACTCCGTCAACGTTCGTGAACGCAAAGAACTTAAAGACCAATACGATCACATCTACATTGACATCAAGTTCTACTTTTGAGGGAGTCTTTAGTTTGAGTCTTGTTTTATTTTCTAATTGCAACCTTTGTATCTTTTGTTCGGTAGAGGAATTCGCCACACGACGACTAGGGCCTTGCGGGGACTAGGGGGAATTCGCCACACGACGACTAGGTCTAGGTAGGAATTAGGGAGGAATTTGCAACATGGCGACTGGGTCTAGGGAGTAGATCTAGGGGGTGCTCGAGGGCTTTCTGGTGATAGATTGGCTAGAGCGGCTTGAGGCCATATCTGGGGAGAGATCGGCTAAAGCCAACCGGTTCATCGGGATACGAGTCAAAATAGAAAACAAAAAGAGTTTTCATATTATTCGCTTCGATTTCTAGCGTCATTGAAATCAAATTTTATAATCAATTTTATAAATGTTAATCATGTCTTTTCTTGTTTAATAAAATTGATTTCATTTCTAATTTCATTATCTCTTTACTTTAGGTTTAACTTCGATCAAACTACCAAAAGTTTTCTATTAAAGTTTAAAGATTTTAAAACCCCTATTCAACCCCCCCCCCCCCCCCCCCCCCCCCCCCCCCGTCGCGTAACTACAAAGGTCGTCTGGCCGCCGAGTTTGCCACGAACAGCTGAAGAACTACAACTCAGTCCACTAGAGGCAAACTAGTTATTCAAAGCTGGGAAATCACCACGGAAGAAAACCGTTGCTGATCGCACAACCTGCGAACACAGCAAACCGGTTAACCAACTTTCTGACCGCACGGTAAAAATTCTGAGATGGACAAGAGCAACCCGAGCTTTAGTTCTCATAGTTCTATGTATCAAGTGTTCTAGATCCCATCATTATGATGGGCCCTGCACCTCTATTTATTGGCTAGCAGACGGATGCCATCACCGCCCCAGAGAGATCCAATTATTGCCTGCAACAATGTATCAAGCACACAAGATCGCCGCAACAATCAGACCGTGACAACCAGACAGTGCGGTCACAAACAGACCGCTTGGTCATCACCAGGGAACTTCCTTGAGCCATCCTACAGATCCCGACTAGCCGAGACTCCGACTAGTCACCAGTGATTGCCCACACAGACTACATGATCTTTGCGGTCTGACTTCCTCAGACCGTCCAGTCCACTTCTACTTCCACTTCAAAAAATTCAACACCGACATCGATCTTGGGTATATTTTGGCCAAGTAGTAGGATACCCCAAAGTTATTAAATGATATAGTTGAAAGCATGTGTAAGTGTTCAAGGCTTACTCTCCGATATTCCCACGTCACTTCCCAAGCGATATTAACTCCCCTTACACGAACAAACATGGCCTTATTAAGTGGGTTTGGTGCTTGTGGTTCTACTATCGGGATACTAGGAGACTCATAGGCTTAACTCTTGTGCCTATATGTTATATTTCCCACTTCCATTCTTGTAAAAGCCATCACAAGGAGAGTTTGCCGAAGGTGGAGCGAGAATTCAAACCTAGAGAAGACCATTTAATAAGTTAACAAACACATGACCCTTGAAAAGGTTGCGATAAATGGTAGTTTTGAGGGCAAAGAACCTCATCATACCCACAAGTCACAGGGTGTAAGACCCCTTTTTTCTTTTCTTTCCAAACACCAGGTCTTAGGCCCAGAACCGCCGTTTTGCGGTGAAACCTTCTCTCGGAAAGGTCACCACTACAAAATGCCGTCCTGCCGGCCAAATCGATCACAAAGAAAAGTGCATTAAAGAAGACAAGTGCACAAAATCAACATGAAAAATATAAAAATGTCCACATGATATAACTGAATAAAAAGATAACAAGGGTTACAATAATAAAGAAGAAGGAAGGGCTCATGCCCAGTACATCATATCCTCACTACAAGATCACTCGCGGAAGCTAACTCCTAATCACTCACTGATCCTGAATCCTGTGCTCCTGTGCTCCTGTACTGCACTGGCCTGCCTCCGTCTACACCGGCCTCTGGTGCTGCTCCGTCGCTGTGGCCTTTTAAAATGATAAGGTCCACCGACCGTTAGTCAAAAAGAGTAAGCCAATCCCCCACCCCTCCCCCGGTGACTCCTAGGCACCGATCGGGAAGGATGAAGCGGAGGACAACAAGGGGTATAATTAAAATGCAGATGACGGGGCATGATCTACAGGAAGAGTTCTACCATTACTCAAGTTTATATGTACATAATCGAAGCAGTAAAAGAGCATAGTAAGAGCAGGTAAAGAATAAGTAAAGTGCAGTAAGTAAAGACATGTATATAAAATAAAAGTAACCATTGATTTATAGGAATGCCCATACAAACATATAGACCAAGAAGTCATTTAGCAAGGCCTATCGTATAAAAAGTTGCATTCCAATTTATACGATAGGGGCAGGGGTTGAAATGCAATGTTTATGCTATGACATGCAAGGAATGCTGTTTATGCTATGTTCATACAAGTGAAACTCACACACTTCGACTCTGTGCGCACAGACTTTTAGTTCCCCCTTTTAGGAGCTAGCAAGACTCCCAGGATACTCCCATAGTGGCAAACGGAAGCGGTGGGTTGGGCCTCGCCCACCTCTAGGTTGGTATTCACATTACCTAACCTAGACCTATCGTACGCCTCAACTCAAAACCGCGGAGCATCTGCGTACTCTTACTGGCTGGACCACCAGACTTTTATGGCTAAGTGCAAATTCCACACTTGCCTAGTCAATGTATTGATGTCGGTGTGATTGACCGTCCAATACCGAAGACCCACCCCTTTCGTGCACATGCAAACATGATCTACTATCTATCTCAGAGCCATAGGCTCCACGGGCTAACTTCCCCATCATCAATAACCTTCCGAGCCACCGGCTCGCCGGACCAACCCGTCCGTACCCACAAACCTTACTGAGTCACAAGCTCACCAGACTAATTAGTCTACTGCTACAACCACCGAGCCTACCGCTCGTAAGACCAAACCGACTGATATTCCCGTGATAACGGGGTGTGGGTGAGAGTATTATTATGTTAATCTTGTATAACAACTTCTTACTCCTACGACTTATGGTTAATCTTGGACTTCCCGAGGATTACCCTGTAAGGGGCTCGCTGCGGTACTAGGAACTGTAATGGGATGACACCTCAAGGTTCCCTTTCTCAAGATACTTAGTGTTGTTGGTATCTACCCGTAAGAACACCCCTCTTATCATTTCGCTTTCGTTAAACCTATGTGCTTTAAGACACGCTAGGGAAAAGACGATCCTTCGTCAACCTCAAGCACAACCTTACCCTTAACCCACCATGTGCACTCTCATCACCTACACTCCTCAGGGTGGACTAATATCTACTTAACCAACCCATGTGCACCATTTTCACCCCATTACCACCTAGTATGTCACTAAGAACCTAAGTTTCATAGTTTTACTAAACGCAGACCAAACTACTATATGAAGCCTAAAAGTAGAGGTACTCCAAATATTCATCCAACTGACTCAAGATATTTAATGGAGGTCTATTATGATGTTATAAGACTAAATCCAGAGAATCATATTTTCCCTAATTATTTAGTATTTAATTTAATTTCTCCAAACATTTGCCAGGTCTGAAAATGAACATAAAGTATAAGGAATTCTTATGATATGGCTCTCCAAAAATTATGATAAATATATGATGACTAAATAACATCAGAAACAGCATATCATATTTTTACAGTAAGAAATTGTCCTCTAATTTAATTATTTAACATCTGTCCAAAATTGTAGTTTTATGAAGGAACCACCAAAAAGCTCAACACTAAAATTATAGGAAAATTACCAAACTCTTGTATTCATCAGAAAAGGCTACTGACTAAGTTTCACGATTTAAGGGAATCATTTTTTTACTTAAATAAATACTTTCAGAAAACCTCAAATTAAATAAATTGTGAAGTAGCCTACTTATTTAAGTCTTCAAAATTTTTATAAAAATCACAGAGCTTCCTAATGCTCTGAAATGTCCTATCACCAATTTGCACAATTTAACAATGAGTATTGGACTCTCAATTATTTTTCTTAAGTCTAAATAAAAAATAAGTGCCTTGTGAATGAAGTACTGGTTAAATCATTCAATTAAATACACAAAAATTAGCAAAGGTGTATATCATGATAACATAAACTCTACCCAAGTTTCATCATCATCCAAGGCATTTTGATCCTATAATCATCTCATATAAAAAATTTCTCTAAAGGGATTATGACCTAATTCAAAGGGAATAATTGCTCCCAAAATTCTTATAAAATTACCCAAGGCCTATTTATATCCTATGAACTTATCCACCAAGTTTCATAACCATCCAGGGACTTTTGACCACATGGCCTTCACAAGGTTCTAAATGCACACCTAGGAATAAAACTAGTGTTCTAGGGCTTAATCACCTATACACCACCCCAAACTACTCATGGGGATACTTTAGGTGATCCTAAACCAGTGGATAAGGTTCCATCTCATGGTGAGGAGATTTGACCACACAATTCCAACATAAACACATTGCCCTAACTTTGTCCCAACTTGACCTAACTTGAGTTTACAAATTACCCAACCAAAATAGTCCCAATTGGACTGAGACTTTTACCTAGAACATAACTTAACCCTAAAAAGAACCCACCAAAATTTGGAGGGCATTGGAAGTCATTTAACCCTAATTAATTATTAGATGATTTATGAAATTATTTCAAAACCTTAGAAAACGATTCTCCTAAAAATCCCATCTTTTAGTATGTTGTGTGGGTGCAAGATATTAGTCTAGGTTTTAAATATCAAGGCCATAGCATCTACCATTAAAAAGATATGAAATAAAGAGTGACTACCCTACCCTAGGGACCAGTCCCACCATTTTGCCTCTACAGGGAGCTCAATTACTCCTTTTGGGCTGAAACAAATTTTAAACTAAAGTAGACTCTAAGGGCTACAACTTTGTTGTTGGACACTTTTTAATCAGAGGTGATCTAGTATTTTTAACAATTAAAATAAACTACAACAAAAAGGGTGTGATAGAAATCATATAAACATTTAATTATATAACTATTTCTGTGTTCGACGAAATTTAAATAGCGCTCGACGAAAGCAGAACAACTCTGCGTTCGACAAAATTAACTGCGCTCGACGAAGGCAGAATAACTCTACGGTCAACGAAATCTGAACAAAGCTGGGTTCGACTAATTTCTTTAATATCTGCGTTCGACTAAGTTAACCCAGAACTGCATTCGACTAAATTATCCTAGATCGACGAACTATATTTTGTTCGACTAATTATTATTAAAACAACGCTCGGCTAAGTTAATATATAACAGCGCTCAACTAATTAACAAATAACAGCGTTCGACGAAAATAACAAATAACAGTGTTCGACGAATTATTTCGTTCGACTAATAAAATATTTAACCGTAAACAATAAATAAAAGATCTGACGGCTCTCCATCATCGTCCCCAATATTTGGACGGCTCGCGGCAACCCCTATTGGGCTTATTTGCGGGGCGATTTCCTGGCCACCTACGCCTCTTTCCGGCCGGCCAATGCCACCACCACGTCCGTTGAGGTGGTGGCCGGCGATAGGGGTGGTTGGCCGGCCGGAGGTGGTCGGATCTAGTTTTTAGAGGAGGGAAAAAAGAGTTCCAAACGTACTCTTTCGGAAACACAATCCGAGCCCTATTGTGTACGGATCAAGCCCCAAAATATGAAAAGATCTAGCACTAAGGGAGGAGAAGAGGATCAGACCTATTTGGGTGCTTGGCTCCTTGCCGCTCTCTTGTTGGCCATGGCCATCCTGGAGCTTTTGGTGCCATGCCGATTTAGGCCTCCTCTGAATGATTATCTCTGGAGGGTTGGGGAAACTCTTCCTCTCTGAGTACTGAAGGAAATGGGGGGGGGGGGGGGTTTCAATTGGGATGGGATGTCATTATTCCTGATAGCCATTAATGGCCATTAACCCAGACTTCGGTTTCTTCCAATTTTCTCTTAATCCAGCCCCCTGGCCAGAGAAACCCCAGATTTCATTTGTAACTGATTGGGGAAGGTGAATGCTCATTAATTGGGAGGGAAATGAAGGATCAATTGCAATAAATCTCCATGAATGCTCTCTTTCTCTCTCCGATTTGGGGGAAACTTCTCTTTTCTCTCTCCTAGTCACCAAACACAGATTCCAAGAGGTAAATTCTGAAATCAGCATGCCCACTAGATGGTGGATCTCCTTAATTGGGCCTAGCCCAAATAGATTGGGCTAGATTAGGTTAAATTGGGGTATTCTGACCTAAATTAAGCTTGAGTTTGACTTTGGTCAAATTGACCAATTGGGTTGACCCCAAAAGGTGGCTTGGGCTCCATTGACTTCCCTTAAAGGTTAGGAAGGTCTAAGTAGGGTCAATTTGACAAGGTGAGGGTGAATTGTCCCATATTAGGGCACTTTGACCAATTTAGGGTTTAGGACAAATTGGTCAAATTGGAAGCCCCATGATGGGGCTTTTTGGTCCATTAGGATCCTAGGACCCATACAAGGGTGGGGGCATGGTCAATTTGGCATGGTGGGGGCCAATTGACCTTAATTAAGCTAGTTTGACCAATTTAGGGTTAAGGTTGACTTTAGTCAAATTGGCCTCTTAGGTTGACCCCAATGGGTCACTGGTGCTTCAAGGAGACCTCTAATGGGTTAGGGATGATATTGTGGGGTCAAGGTTCAAGGTGGGGTCCTAAAGTCCAACCCTAGGCTTGGTATCTGAAAATTGCTATTTGCAAACCACTTGGGTTTTCCCCTTCTCACCTATGTTCACAAGGTCTTGAGCTCTTCCTATGGTTTTGTCATGACCTAGTCATGACAAAACCAACTTGGGGGTCTAGCTGTTTAGGGGATGTTACAAATCCCAATTAACAAAAAGAATAATTTCGTCCTCGAAATTTAGGTTAGGCTTGCTGGGTTTTCACCAAGAGTGACTGAACGTAACATCCCCTAAGAATTGAAACTATTCCTGGCTCGAAGAGCATCGACTATCTCTGCCACACCAACTCTAGTGGTTCTCAGGTGTGCTCCTCCTGTCCATAATTTTACAACATGATTTTTACCTACGGAATCTTCTTACGTCGCAAGACTCGCACCGTCGTATCGTCTATCCTGATCGGGGTGACCTAGCTACCTTGGTTAATCTATCCTCGATCTTCCACTCTAACCTGGGCAGATTCTTATGCCTCTAAAGATTTGTTCACACGTTCAATTTCTTACTGCTTCAGGTGCATCCGAGTAATCACTCATCTCTACTCTACAACTTTTTCAGTTCTTACTACTGATGGAACTAATCAAATCGTCTAGCGTCCCAATCATCCTTAAATTTTAATGGGGGCACTTGTGAACCTTTATGAGTACATGTTAACCAACCACAATTAGTATCCATATTGGTAAGACGACTCCCAATCATTTTCTACGTGGAGTTTGATTCATAAGGAATACAGGTAAAATTTTTTGAAACCCTAAGATTTTTCACAAGTCAATTTCATCAAGAAAATACCTTCACGTTTATTTCACCAAATTCCTATCACTTCCACATATGCTAGTCTCGATCACTTTCGAATGGTCCAAGGTAAGATAAACTTAGAGTTTTCGTATCATAGTCGACTCAAACACTAGATTCTAAATTCAATAGGTCATCGTCTAAGATCTCTGGTTATCCGTCATCAAAGCTCCCAAGGTATAAGGGCTATTATTGTAGTTAAAATTATCTACCAAGACAGAGCGTGATTCTTAACCAACCATAAGTTAATGACTTCTGAAAGCCTCAAGTCACAAAAACCTCAAATATAACTACAACTCGTATGACCTAGTTTCCGTCCTCAAGTTCTAGACAAGGACATTGACATCCTTAAGTGATTAATCCTGGCGACTTTACATTTCCAATGATTCAACTAAGGTCAAGCTATTGTTCTATCTACGATGTCCTTTCATTGTCCTGGTAACACCTCAGATCATCATTCCAGACCTACTTTTACACCATCACATCTTTGTCCAAGTGACATCGAATATGATCAACCTCAAAATCATTATTGTTCACGACACAAATTTTTTCTAACTTAGGTCTAAGGGAAATCCAAGTCCGTCATTAATTTGCCTAATAAAGAAAAGGTAAGCCCCAATAAACAAAAGATTATCCTCTATCTATTTTTGGGCGAAGTATCTTCAATATCACCATGTTATACTTGTCCCAGGTATGCAAGCAATCCTTAGGGCACACAACCTTAGACTTGGGGTTCTATCTTGAGACTTGTTGGTATACTCCACACTTTAGACTCTTCTAGGTATCCTCTACTACAACCTTATCAGGATCAACATGTGACCCAATCCCAAACAGGTCCCTTCTAAACTTCAATTCTTATCCGACCCTCAGTGTTTGTCATGGTGGTTGTCTTAATGTAATCATGTCACAGATACGAGGATTGAGTCTATGAGTCTCATACCATTCTACTTCTGAGTCAATCTCTCTTTCTCTAGTCTCTTTGGGGTATCCTCGTACCTCCACCAAAAGTTATACCTACGGTCTATTTCGAACTAGGTCACAGTATAAATTGTTAAGGTAAGTCACGTTTCCTAGTAGGGTTGAGTCTAACTCATTAACTAAGGGACTATCTAACGAGATCTTTGCATCCAGAGGTATTCCCAGCCGGGGGCAAGGTTCGCCACAGGCTACAAAAGAAAACTTGACACTCGTAGGGAAAAACTGACCAAGAAGATTCAGTTAAAAGTGGACCTTTTTTCAATGTGAATCCCATATGGGCACACCACTGCTTCCGCTGCTAGTTTGTCCTCAAACTAAGCTCGCGTGGGGTGGCCCAGGGTTTGTGGACTTCTTTTCTTCGGATCAAGGTTAGCTCTGATACCACTTGTAAGACCCCATTTTTTTCTTTCCAAACACTTGGTCTTAGGCCCAGAACCGCCGCTTTGCGGTGACACCTTCTCTCAGAAAGGTCGCCACTACAAAACGCCGATCCTGCTGGCAAAATCGATCACAAAGAAAAGTGCATTAAAGAAGACAAGTCCACAGAATCAACATGAAAAATATAAAAAATGTCCATATGATATAACTGAATAAAAAGATAACAAGGGTTACAATAATAATGAAGAAGGAAGGGCTCATGCCCAGTACATCATATCCTCACTACAAGATCACTCGCGGAAGCTAACTCCTAATCACTCACTGATCCTGAATCCTGTGCTCCTGTACTGCACTGGTCTGCCTCCGTCTGCACCGGCCTCTGGTGCTGCTCCGTCACCGCGGTCTCCTAAAATGATAAGGTCCACCGAACTTTAGTCAAAAAGACTAAGACAATCCCCCACCCCTCCCCCGGTGACTCCTAGGCACCGAGCAATAAGGATGAAGCGGAGGACAACAAGGGGTATAATCAAAAAGTAGATGACGGGGCATGATCTACAGGAAGAGTTCTACCACTACTCAAGTATATATGTACATAATCGAAGCAGTAAAAGAGCATAGTAAGAGCAGGTACAGAATAAGTAAAGTGCAGTAAGTAAAGACATGTATATAATATGAAAGTAACCATTGATTTATAAGAATGACCATACAATCCTATAGACCAAGGGGTCGTTTAGCAAGGCCTATCGTATAAAAAGTCCCATTCCAATTTATACGATAGGGGTAGGGGTGGAAATGCAATGATTATGCTATGACATGCAAGGTATGCTGTTTATGCTATGTTCATACAAGTGCAATTCACACACTTCGACTCTGTGTGCACATACCTTCAGTTCCCCCTTTTTGGAGCTAGCAAGACTCCCAGGATACTCCCGTAGTGGCAAACTGAAGCGGTGGGTTAGGCCTCGCCCACCTCTAGGTTGGTATTCACACTACCTAACCTAGACCTATCGTACGCCTCAACGCAAAACCGCGGAGCATCTGCGTACTCTTACTGGCTGGACCACCAGACTTTTATGGCTAAGTGCAAATTCCACACTTGCCGAGTCAACGTATTGACGTCGGTGTGAACGACCGTCCAATACCGAAGACCCACCACCTTCGTGCACATGCAAACATGATCTACTATCTATCTCCGAGCCATAGGATCCCCGGGCTTACATGCCCATCATCAATAACCTTCCGAGCCACCGGCTCGCCGGACCAACCCGTCCGTACCCACAAACCTTACTGAGTCACAAGCTCACCAGACTAATTAGTCTACTGCTACAACCACCGACTATACCGCTCGTAAGACCAAACCGACTGATATTCCCGTGATAATGGGGTGTGGGTGAGAGTATTATTATGCTAATCCTATATACAACTTCTTACTCCTACGACTTATGGTTAATCTTGGACTTCCCAAGGATTACCCTGTAAGGGGCTCGCTACGGTACTAGGAACTATAATGGGATGACACCCCAAGGTTCCCTTTCTCAAGACACTTAGTGTTGTTGGTAACTACCCGTAAGAACACCCCTCTTATCATTTCACTTGAGTTAAACCTATGTGCTTTAAGACACGCTAGGGAAAAGACGATCCTTCGTCAACCCCAAGCACAACCTTACCCTTAACCCACCATGTACACTCTCATCACCTACACTCCTAAGGGTGGACTCCTATCTACTTAACTAACCCATGTGCACCATTTTCACCCTATTACCACCTCGTATGTCACTAAGAAACTAAGTTTCACAGTTTTACTAAACGCAGACCAAACTAACTATATGAAGCCTAAAAGTATAGGTACTCCAAATATTCATCCAACTGACTCAAGATATTTACTGGAGGTCTATTATGATGTTATAAGACTAAATCAAGAGAATCATATTTTTCCCTAATTATTTAGTATTTAATTTAATTTCTCCAAACATTTGCCAGATCAAAAAATGAACATGAAGTATAAGGAATTCTTATGATATGGCTCTCCAAAAATTACGATAAATCTATGTTGACTAAATAACATCAGAAACAACATCTCATATTTTTACAGTAAGAAATTGTCCTCTAATTTAATTATTTAACATCTGTCCAAAATTGGAGTTTTATGAAGGAACCACCAAAAAGCTCAACACTAAAATTCTGGTAAAATTACCAAACTCTTGTATTCATCAGAAAAGGCTACTGACTAAGTTTCAGGATTTTAGGGAATCATTGTCTTACTTAAATAAATACTTTCACAAAACCTCAAAATAAATAAATTGTGAAGTAGCCTACTTATTTAAGTCTTCAAAAATTCTATAAAAAATCACAGAGCTTCCTAATGCTCTGAAATGTCCTATCACCAATTGACACAATTTAACAATGAGTATTGGACTCTCAAATATTTTTCTTAAGTCTAAATAAAAATAGGTGCCTTGTGAATGAAGTACTGATTAAATCATTCAATTAAATACACAAAAATTACAAAAGGTGTATATCATGATATCATAGACACTACCGATGTTTCATCATCATCCAAGGCATTTTGATCCTGTAATCATCTCTTATAAGAAATTTCTCTAAAAGGATTATGACCTAATTCAAAGAGAATAATTGCTCCCAAAAATCTTATAAAATTACCCAGGGCCTATTTATATCCTATGAACTTATCTACCAAGTTTCATAACCATCCAGGGCCTTTTGACCACATGGCCTTCACAAGGTTCTAAATGCACACCTAAGAATAAAACTAGTGTTCTAGGGCTTAAGCATCTCTACACCACCCCAAACCACTCATGGTGATACTTTAGGTGATCCTAAACTAGTGAACAAGGTTCCATCTCATGGTGAGGAGATTTGACCACAAAATTCCAAGATAAACACTATGCCCTGACTTTGTCCCAACTTGACCTAACTTGGGTTTACAAATTACCCAACCAAAACAGTCCCACTTGAACTGATACTTTTACCTAGAACATAACTTAACCCTAAAAAGCACCCACCAAAATTTGGAGGGCATTGGAGGTCATTAAACCTACTAATTAATTATTAGATGATTTATGAAATTATTTCAAAAACCTTAGAAAAAGTTTCTCCTAAAAATCCCATCTTTTAGTATGTTGTGTGGGTGCAAGAGACTAGTCTAGGTTTTAAATATCAAGGCCATAGCATCTACCATTAAAAATATATGAAAGAAAGAGTGACTGCCCTACCCTAGGGACCAGTCCCACCATTTTGCCTCTACAGGGAGCTACAGTACTCCTTTTGGGCTGAAACAAATTTTAAACTAAACTCTAAGGGCTACAACTTTGGTGTTGGACACTTTTTAATCAGAGGTGATCTAGTATTTTTTACAATTAAAATAAACTACAGCAAAAAGGGTGTGACAGAAATCATATGAACATTTAATTATATAACTGTTTCTGCGTTCGACGAAATTTAAATAGCGCTCGACGAAAGCAGAACGACTCTGCGTTCGACTAAATTAACTGCGCTTGACGAAGGCAGAACAACTCTGCGCTCGACGAAATCTAAACAAAGCTGTGTTCGACTAATTTCTTAAATATTTGCGTTCGACTAAGTTAACGCAGAATTACGTTCGACTAAATTAACCCAGATCGACGAACTATATTCCGTTCGACTAATTATTATTAAAACAGCGCTCGGCTAAGTTAATATATAATAATGCTCGACTAATTAACAAATAACAGCGTTCGGCGAAAATAACAAATAACAGCGTTCGACAAATTATTTCGTTCGTCTAATAAAATATTTAACCGTAAAAAATAAATAAAAGATCTGACGGCTCTCCATCATCGTCCCCAATATTTGGACGGCTCGCGACTGCCTATCCTGGGCATCTTTGCGGGGCAATTTCCCAGCCACCTACGACTCTTTCCGGCCGACCAATGCCACCACCACCTCCGTTGAGGTGGTGGCCTGCGATAGGGGTGGTTGGCCGGTCGGAGGTGGTCGAATCTAGTGTTTAGAGGAGGGAAAAAGAGTATGAAATGTACTCTTTCGGAAACACAATCCAGGCGCTATTGTGCACGGATCAAGCCCCGAAATATGAAAAGATCTAGCACTAAGGGAGGAGAAGAGGATCAGACCTGTTTGGGTGCTTGGCTCCTTGCCGGTCTCTTGTTGGACATGGCCGTCGTGGAGCTTTTGATGCCATGCCGATTTAGGCCTCCTCTGCACGATTCTCTCTGGAGGGTTGGGGAAACTCTTCCTCTCTAAGTACTGAAGGAAATGGGGGGGGGGGGGGGGGGTTCAATCGGGATGGGATGTCTTTATTCCTAATAGCCATTAATGGCCATTAACCCAGACTTCAGTTTCTTCCAATTTTCTCTTAATCCAGCCCCTTGGCTATAGAAACCCCAGATTTCATTTGTAACTGATGGGGGAAGGTGAATGCTCAACAATTGGGAGGGAAATGAAGGATCAATTGCAATAAATCTCCATGAATGCTCTCTTTCTCTCTCTCCGATTTGGGGGAAACTTCTCTTTTCTCTCTCCTAGTCACCAAACACAAATTCCAAGAGGTAAATTCAGAAATCAGTAGGCCCACTAGATGGTGGATCTCCTTAATTGGGCCTAGCCCAAATAGATTGGGCTAGATTAGGTTAAATTGAGATATTTTGACCTAAATTAAGCTTGAGTTTGACTTTGGTCAAATTGACCAATTCGGTTGACCCCAAAGGGTGGTTTGGGCTCCATTGACTTACCTTAAAGGTTAGGAAGGTCTAGGTAGGGTCAATTTGACAAGGTGAGGGTGAATTGCCCCTTATTAGGGCACTTTGACCAATTTAGGGTTTAGGGCAAATTGGTCAAATTGGAGGCCCCATGATGGGGCTTTTTGGTCCATTAGGATCCTAGTACCCATACAAGGATAGTGGCATGGTCAATTTGGCATGGTGGGGGCCAATTGACCTTAATTAAGCTAGTTTGACCAATTTAGGGTTAAGGTTGACTTTAGTCAAATTGGCCTCTTAGGTTGACCCCAATGGGTCACTGGTGCTTCAAGGAGACCTATAATGGGTTAGGGATGGTATTGTGGGCTCACGGTTCAAGTTGGGATCCTGAAGTCCAACCCTAGGCTTGGTATCTGAAAATTGCTATTTGCAGACCACTTGGGTTTTCCCCTTCTCACCTATGTTCACAAGGTCTTAAGCTCTTCCTATGGTTTTGTCATGACCTAGTCATGACAAAACCAACTTAGGGGTCTAGCTGGTTGGGGGATGTTACACAGGGACTATCGTATAAGTTCTTGGATACAAGAACTTATTTAGTATTGCTCCAAACTGAAGAATGTATACCCATAAGGATTATGCACATACGTGGAACATCCATATTTTTGGGTAGAAGAAACACAACACAAGATCTACGGGAAGCTAATCTTATTTCATTGTTTATTAGGCCCATATGGTATTGACTTGGGTTGTTTTAGAAACATAAAGTCTTTGCAACTTAACTCCCTCATCATTACCATAATAAGTTTTCCCCCTGAATCATCATAATCTTTCAATCGGAAAAACTCACCTCATTCTGAGCAATGAAGACTGTTTCCATCAAGTTTGATCGCTTTAACTCTCACTAAGGATCAAGAGAGAAAAACATTTTTGGAGGAATATCCTTTTTTCACATCAACCCAACACTACACTAATAACAAATGAGGAGATTAGTGAAAAAACTCCTTGACACACACTTGGACGTTTCCCAAATTCTATCCTCTCAACTTTGAAATCAAGAAATCAACATAAGGTATTAAGAATCTCTCAAACTCTTTAGTAAAATGAAGAAGATAACTATTTATCGTGCAACATAAGGAGAGATTCTGCATTCACTAGTACATAACAACATCGATTATGCAAAGTGCTATTTCAAATCATTCACAAACCCACAAAGAATAGAAATATTTATATCTTTGAGGTCTACTTTTCATAGGATTAATCGCCGAGAAAGGAATGTCGATGGGACTCAATATAGCAACTCTTACCGCAGTGCGATAACGCTACCACTGGTGGTAGCTTCTGCATATTTGGAAATAACATCGAGAAGGATACATCATCGAGAAAGGAATGTCGACATGACTCAATATAACAACTCTTACCGTGGCGCGTTAATACTAACGCCCGACGGTAACTTATGGATGTCCCGCCATCATGGTGCTGATTGAGGAGCAAAAAAGGAAGGAGATCTGACGGCTAGGAAAGATATATTGCTAATGCGGCGCGTTAGCATTACCGCGGCGCGGTAGGAGGGGATGCCAAATTTGAAGACAGAATGTTGCTAAAGATGACTCAATCCGATTCTATTTAAAGAGCGGTCCTCCTCCGTTTTGAATTGCTGATTTAACGACTCATCTAAGCCACAACTCCTATACTTTCGTTAAAGAATCATCTTTGCAGCCTAGAGAACTCCATCAATGCTCGTGGACGGTAAGGAATTGAAGAAGGATCAATCATGCATACTTCATCTTCAAGTTCAACCTTTGAGGGAGTTTTTGATGTTTTAGTTTTTACTATTTGTAACTCTTCTTTATCGTCAGTAGATAATTCTCCGCATGGTTGGCGATTAGAGACTTGCAAGGACTAGGGAGAATTTGCCGCATGGGTGTGGTGACTAGGACTAGGGTTAGATCTAGGGGTGGCTCGAGGCCTCATCTGCGAAGAGATATGCTAGAGCCAACCTATCCTTGGGAGAAGGGTCGGTATAGAAAACAGAAAAGATTTTTATGCATTCACCTCAATTCCAAGCGTCATTGGGATAATTTTTGTCACTAATGTCGAGCGGCAACTCTACCGCTGGCGGTAGCAATAAAGTATCCATTTCTCGTGCCTAGTGCAACACAGTTTCATAAAAAGCTTACATCATTATCTTGACTAAGATATTTTCATAAAAATATAGTCAACCTATTTGAATAAAATAACTTAAATATTAAAAGTTTTAAAACCCTTTTTCATCCCCCCCTCTAAGGGCGCCTATAGATCTACCAATTTTTTTGCAATATCGGCTTGAAGTCCATATGATCGGCTAGATGAGTCCACTACGGGTGCATTTTCCTCCGCGCACGAGGAGTGGCCCCATCTACGAACGACCATTGGTCGTGCTCTGTCTTATTTTCTTCAAGTCGAATGGAGCCTTAAAGTCATTTAGATGCGGCCACTACACATGCGTTTTCCA
This sequence comes from Dactylorhiza incarnata, assembly GCA_033032865.1. Classification (NCBI taxonomy): domain Eukaryota; kingdom Viridiplantae; phylum Streptophyta; class Magnoliopsida; order Asparagales; family Orchidaceae; genus Dactylorhiza; species Dactylorhiza incarnata. The sequence continues at coordinate 19,313,126 of JAWHQI010000006.1, read as the reverse complement.
ATCACACGAGTAGCGGCCCCTTCTGCGCATGACCACAGGTCGTGCATGGTAAATTCCAAAAATTGATTCAAGTGACCCTCTAGAAAATACACGAGGATACGCGCGAGGACTTATGCACGACCACTGGTCGTGTGCGTTCAACAATTTTCACCCCAAATTCCAAGAATCTCCTGCCAGCCAAGTTCCTTCATACACGAGCTGTTGTCTTTCCTTAGCGCATGACCACTGGTCATGTGTCTGCTCGTGTGCATGTCAAATTCTATTGCTATTAGAACAGGGATGTTGTTGGGGAAATGATTTATCTTAACTCCTAGAATTGAGAAGAATATAATTTCTAAGGATGAAAAATTAGTCTAAGTAAATATGCGTCGAATAGTATTCGACGCAACGTCGAAATGTAGTCGACGTTTATCTCAGAATGAGTCAAAGTAACTCTAAGAAGAATTCGACATAATCTTTGTCGACGTACCTTTGACTTCTAGTCGACGCATTTAATAAAGTCGACGCACCTTAGTCGACGCACCTTCCTTATTCTCCTCTAGACGTTCAGCCAGGATGAAGTCGACGTTCACGTCGAATAATAATCGACGCACGTCGATATCTATAAGAAATTCAAAAACACGCTAGATCTCTTTCCTTCTTTCTGTAGATCTGATTTTTATGGAATGATATTATTCTTTTATAGCCGTTCTGAATCAGCCTTTCCTTCTATTTGATTCTTGGCTAATTTGATTAAGATTATTATGGATATTATTTGAAATCAGAATGAATTCCTTTCCTTCTACAGAAATATTGATTATGGAAACTCTAAATCTCTTTCTAATTCTTTGTCTGCTAATTGATTATTCTCCTTTAGCAATAACTTGTAAGCAGAGCTATAAATAAGAAGGAGGTCGACAGAGAGCAACAACCAGTGATCCACCATATACATTTGAAAAAAAGGAAGAGCTCCCAAGTGAAGAGTGAGAAAGCTGAGAAAAGAGATAGTGTGCTGCATCAAAGAAAAAGCCTTCATCTTCTCCTCCTTCTGAAGCCATTCTGCTACAAATTCTGAAAGCTCTCACAAAAGAGAGAAAAGCTTACAATCTCCTTCTCACTATAGAAGAAAGAATACATTCACTATTCTTGTGCTTCTAATCTTCTTGCTAGGAAGAAGATTCTTTCTTGTTTAAATTACTTCTTCTACTTCTTCTTCTTATCTTTATTTCATTTTCAAACAGTGTAAAAGAGTTTTTAGAATCTCTCTTCAAAAAATTCAGTTGTACTGGTTCTAAGAGTCTCCTTGTCAAAAGACTCAGGCTGGTTCTAAGAGTCTCCTTATCAAAAGACTCAGTGCAAGATAGTGAATTCCTACCAAGGGGGTAGAAGAGTGGACTACCCAAAGTTTGGGGAACCACTATAATTCCTTGTGTTGTGCTGTGATTTTCTTCTTGCTATTTTTCTTCTTTACTTGCTTAATTCTTGTTGGTTTGTGGGAAGCTTGAATCTGTGATTATTATACACACATATATATATATATAATTACACAAAGTATTTTTAAATCTCTATTCACCCCCCTCTAGAGAATTCTAGTGAGGTTATCTGTGCACTTTCAATTGGTATCAGAGGGAGGTTGATCTAAAAAGGTTAACTCCTTTTTAAAAAAGATCCTACCTCTTTTTTTATATATATATATTTCTAAAAATTATTTTTCACATGGCACAAATCAAAGATTATGCTTCCACCAGACCACCAATGTGCAATCTTGAAAAGTTTGCAGTTTGGAAAACAAGAATTAAGATTTATATGAATTCTATTGATGAAGAATTATTTAATGTTATCTTGACAGGTCCTCCCAAGCCTTATAGAAGAAACTCAAGTGGTGAAGTGACTCAAACACTTGTCCTAAAAGCTGAGTGGACAGTTGAAGAGAAGAAGGTAGGAACATGTGATGCAAAAGCTGTGAACATTCTTGTCTCAACCCTCTCATATGAAATCTTTCAAAAGGTGGTTGACTGTGAATCAGCCAAAGAAATCTGGGAGGCTCTTACAAAGATGGTAGAAGGAAGTGCTGATGAAAGGAAAGATAGAAAGGCTCTATTGATCTCTCAATATGAGAACTTTCAAAAGAAGCATGAAGAAAGCATATCTGAGATGTATGACAGATTCAGTCTGACATCAATCAATTAAGGAGCCTGGATAGAGAGATCTCTCTCACAGAGATCAATGACAAACTGTTAATGAGTCTCCCAAGTTCATGGGACTTAAGAATATGAGAAATAAGAGATACAAGAGGACAAAAGGAAATCTCAACAGATGCCATCTTAGGAAAACTCAAATCCTATGAGCAACTGCTGAAAACCAGAGAAGAGAAGGAAAGAAGAGGAATCACTCCAACCTCCTCAAGAAATAGAAACATTGCTTTGAAAGCAACAAAAGAAGAAACCCCTGTCACTGAAGAAGAGTCATTCAGCCTCCTGGCCAGAAGATTCAAGAAATGTGTCAGGACAGATGGGTCTAGAAGGAGAGAATCAAAACTAAGGTATGATAAAACTCCTACTAAAGAAATCATTTGTTACTCCTGCAGGAAAACTGGACACATTGCACCAGAATGTCCAGAAAATACTGAGAAGAAGAAAGATCTCAAGAAACAGGGGAAGAAGAAAGAAAGAGGCTTCATTGTAGAAGCTTGGAGTGAAATAGATTCTGAGAACAGCACCTCATCCAAAAGTGACAATGAAGAGTTTAAGCAAGAAAACCTATGCTTAATGGCTTTTGAAAGCTCAAAGGAAGAACATGGTGCTAAATCATGGAGTGAGACAGAATCAGAAGGAAGCATCTCTTCTGAAGATGATAAAGAAAATATCCTTATTCTCATAGAGGAATCTGAGGATAAGGATAAGGTAAGCATCTTTGATGACATAGATTTTCTGTGTGATGATTTCAAAAATGATTTTAAAGGATTATGTTTAGATCAACTAAAAGCTAAACAAGAAATTAAGAATTTAAAAGAACAAATTAATGTCATTAAAAACCAGAGAAATATAGAGGATACTTGTTCTAAAAATCATGAGTTAAGGGTTAACATCAGAGAAAAAGAAATAGAGAGGGCTAAAATAGAAAACCAGCTTCTTAAGAATAAGGTATCCCAAGCAAAAGCTTTTGAAGAATCAATAAAAATGAGAAGCCAAACACTTAAAGAAATCACAGAAAAACAAACAAGAAGACATAAAAATCTTGGGCTAGGAGCTGATCCCTCAGCTAGTCTAATTCCATCCAACAAACCTGCTTGGATGAGCCCTGTTAAATTTACTACACCCATCAAATCAACAAACCAAGAAGAAGACTCACAAAATAAGGGAGAAGACTTCAAGGAAATAAACCAATTTGATGAAACATCATACTATTCAGCTGATGACTCTCAAACTTCTTCTGAGAAGGCAACTAGGCCAAGAGAAACAAATCATAAAGAAATAAAATCAGAAAAAGGGAAAAATAAAATTTGTGAAAACACAATTGCGTCGACTTCATATCAACGCATGAATGATAGTGCGTCGAATTCTACTCGACGCAATCTCTTAGATGCTTCGACCTCAACTCGACGCTTGACTAAAAGTACATTGACTTCAAATCGACGCAACTTCTTCCATGCGACGATTTTGGATCAACACAATCTGGAGAAAGCGCCGAATATAAATCGACGCAACTATCAACATACGTCGAATAGATATCGACGCATACAAACTCAGAGCAACATAAAGACAGAACACTTCCATCCTCCAAAAACCTTCCATCTTAACCCCCATTCAGGACCCATTCATCCTGATCAAAATTTTTATCCTAATCAAAATGTTTATCCTAATCAACACCACTACCCCTCTCTAAACTCAAAATCCCATAATCTAAAGATAGTCAGATGTTATATCTGCAATAAAACTTGCAACATTGCCAAACAATGTTGGTACAATCAATCTAATTGATTATAAAAATTAGTCCAAGACTGTCTTAGAAAACATTAGGAGCAGGAAGAAATAATCTCTCAAGGGAAAACCCAAAATTTTTCAGGAAAATGAAAGTCATGTCGATTTTATAATCAACGCACCGTCGGTAACTATCAATAATAACATAAAACGACGCATACTTCGACTCCAATCGACGTATACGTCGATATGAAACCCTAACATCCTACCTCAGACTGTATCGACGCTTACGTCGAATTCCACTCAACGTAATGTCAACCTCATGAAAAAGAGCGGCAATACTAAAATATTTTCGGTCACATCCACTGTAATACCGAATATGCCTTGAATTGTGTCTCATCTCGATGTTTCACCTGACTTAAGTAGACTCTTCAGTTAGAAATCCTCCCGCACTCTGCATCTTTCATCCCTCTTACCTCTCAGTCCAGCCATTTCTTCCTCTTTCTTACTGACCTACAATGGCTCCCAAGATAAACTCTGGGTTCGACATTGACCTCGAATCCTTCTAAGCCGCCGCAGAAAATTATAAGAGCATCATAGCTCTCTTCACTGAAGCTGGTCTGGATAAGCTCATCTCCACAAGATGCAAGCTCCTGGAGATAGAACTCACAGAGCTGATGACTCATGTTCAGATATCCGAACAAGGAGAAATCACAGGAACAATCCATGAGACACCTATCTCAATTTGTGTAGAACACATTAAGACCACCTTTGATCTACCATCAGGTACAGTCCAATATTATCTTTGTTCAAATAGGGAAAGCAAATCATTTTCTAAAGAATAACTATAATAATTCCCCTATCAGGTGATGAACCTGTAGAACTTACCCCTGATGAAATAAAGAATCTGTTAATCACCATGAAGTTCTCCAAAGATAGACCAATCCACCTGAAGAAAATAGACTTCTCTGATGAGTATAGACTGTTGGCAGACATAGTAGGGAAAATATTACTATATAAGATCTCTGCCCATGATGCAGTGCCTAAGCAGCAACTGATCATCACGGGGGCCCTTGTGCTGAAGAAGAAGGTAGACTGGGCAAGCTGCGTGCTCAAAATGATAGGCTATAAATATTCTCACAAAGAGATTGCCTACATGAGGATTATGAGTCAAGTCCTCTTCCACTCCTTCCCTGACCTATGCAGGTCAAAAGGAATTCCCATCCCTCCAGGCAAAAGGATGTCCATTGCTCTCTTCTCAATATGGACCAGGCAAATTCCCAAGCCTAGTGCCATTCCTGAAAGGACTCCATCTCCTCCTATCTTTCCTGCTTATCCATCTCCTCCTCCTCCTCCTCATACAGACATCTCTTCTGTACCACCATCATCCACACCTTCACAAATACCAACTCATTCTCCTGCTCAACCCTCCACTATTCCTTCACCTTCTCCATCAAATATAACTCTTCACAATGATACAGTCCCCTCTCCACCTTCATCACATTCACCTCCACAATTATCTCCTCCTCCTCCATTATCTCCTGCTCCACCACCACATTTTGAACCATCTCCATCCACTGAAAACCTCATCACTCAGTGCATCCAATCCACAGCCCAAAGATTCCAAGCAATGCTGGATGGGCACTGCTCCAAGATTCATTCCTCCATCTTACACATGCAGACCCAAATAGATGGGGTCAATGCCTCTGTGCGAAGCCTGAAGACCTCTATCTCTTCCTCTAAGGTCACCAGATCTTTCTTAACCTCCTTGGCTAAGAAGGTCAAGAAGGGGGAGAGGTTAGATGAAGGGTAGCTCTCCAGTCATAAATCTCTCTCTCACAAGTCTCTTCCTACTTCAAAAAATGATAGTCTTGCACTGCTCAAGACCATTGGGAATGAAGTTGTACCTGAGCTACATAGTGAAGAGAACCTAAATGAGGTACTCAATATAGCAAGAAAAGCTACTCAACAAGTGATTCTATTACAAGGGGAGGCATGTAGGGCAGAAAATGAAGTTGAAAAGGAAACTGAGGCTGAAGGAGAGAAAGAAAATGAAGCTGATACTGTGATGGCTGAAGTAGGAGCTCAGGAGCCAGATGCAGTTAAAACTGGAGCTGGAGATGAAAGAGAAACTGAAGGAGAAGTAAAAGGCTCAAAGGAAGCTCCATCCCAGGGGGAGCAAACTACTTTGACTCAGGGGGAGCAAATTGCTGAGACTCAGGGGGAGATGAGGAAATCACCTGCTACTGAGAAGGAGCAACCCACAAAAGTATTCACTAGGAAAAGAAAAACTCCTCCTACACCTGAACAATGATGATATACTCTATTTGAACAATTATCTATGCTTAAATGCTGATTAGTCAACTGAACATGAAATTTGTTTATATAATTTCTTATTCTATCTTCTTCTGATTATTTAACATATTTCTAACCTATATGAATGTCTTGCTAAGTTGATTAAATACCGATACAACTTCCCTCTAAATAGGGTTAAGACAAATAGGGGGAGATTGTTGGGGAAATTATTTATCTTAACTCCTAGAATTGAGAAGAATATAATTTCTAAGGATGAAAAATTAGTCTAAGTAAATATGCGTAGAATAATATTCGACGCAACGTCGAAATGTAGTCGACGTTTCTCTCAGAATGAGTCGAAGTAACTCTAAGAAGAATTCGACGTAATCTTTGTCGACGTACCTCTAACTTCTAGTCGACGCATTTAATAAAGTCGACGCACCTTAGTCGACGCACCTTCCTTATTCTCCTCTCGACGTTCAACCAGTATGAAGTCGATGTTCATGTCGAATAATAATCGACGCACATCGATATCTATAAGAAATTCAAAAACACGCTAGATCTCTTTCCTTCTTTCTGTAGATCTGATTTTTATGGAATGATATTATTCTTTTATAGCCGTTCTGAATCAGCCTTTCCTTCTATTTGATTCTTGGCTAATTTGATTAAGATTATTATGGATATTATTTGAAATCATAATGAATTCCTTTCCTTCTACAGAAATATTGATTATGGAAACTCTAAATCTCTTTCTAATTCTTTGTCTGCTAATTGATTATTCTCCTTTAGCAATATCTTTTAAGCAGAGCAATAAATAAGAAGGAGGTCGACAGAGAACAACAACCAGTGATCCACCATATACATTTGAAAAAGAGGAAGAGCTCCCAAGTGAAGAGTGAGAAAGCTGAGAAAAGAGATAGTGTGCTGCAGCAAAGAAAAAGCCTTCATCTTCTCCTCCTTCTGAAGCCATTCTGCTGCAAATTCTGAAAGCTCTCACAAAAGAGAGAAAAGCTTACAATCTCCTTCTCACTATAGAAGAAAGATTACATTCACTATTCTTATGCTTCTAATCTTCTTGCTAGGAAGAAGATTCTTTCTTGTTTAAATTACTTCTTCTACTTCTTCTTCTTATCTTCATTTCATTTTCAAACAGTGTAAAAGAGTTTTTAGAATATCTCTTCAAAAAATTCAGTTGTACTGGTTCTAAGAGTCTCCTTGTAAAAAGACTCATGCTGGTTCTAAGAGTCTCCTTATCAAAAGGCTCAGTGCAAGATAATGAATTCCTACCAAGGGGGTAGAAGAGTGGACTACCCAAAGTTTGGGGAACCACTATATTTCCTTGTGTTGTGCTGTGATTTTCTTCTTGCTATTTTTCTTCTTTACTTGCTTAATTCTTGTTGGTTTGTGGGAAGCTTGAATCTGTGATTATTATACACACATATATATATATAATTGCACAAAGTATTTTTAAATCTCTATTCACCCCCCTCTAGAGAATTCTAGTGAGATTATCTGTGCACTTTCAGATGTCTTCACTTAGAGGGGGGGGGGGGGGGTGATTAGGTGATGTCAACTATTTAAATCTTTTGCGAAATAGTAGAGATAAAAGCACATCACACACAACAAGCACATCACAGACATAGTTATTTATAGTGGTTCCCCAAGATGATGAGTCACTGGGTACGTCCACATCCCCCCTTTCGCCTATATAGCAACTTGCTAGACTCGGCCAAACTCTGCCAATCTCAGATCCACAGATCCTACAACTCAGGTCTCGCAAGACCCTACACTCAGAAGTCATGTCTGTCTTCTTACAACTCAAAGACCATTGTCTCCTACCTCAGATCCCGCAAGATCCTACACTCAGAAGCACTCTGACTTCCTAGCTCATAGACTACCGTTTCCTACGCTCAGGCTTGGACAGAGCCCTACAACTCAGATCCCACTTAAGGAATCCTATAACTCAGATCTTTAGCGGAGATCCAAAAAGTTATAAGTTTTGGTTAACAAACTTTTCTATATACTCAGATTGATTTGCTTGGAAGGGTTGGAGTCTTCTTGAAGCCTTGATAGAAATAGGCTTCTTCTGGAGTCTGCTTGCAGCTGATGAAAATGATGAACTGAAGATTCTTCTGCACATACAAACTCTTCTTTTTGCTGAGTGATCCTTGATCAGCAACATCAACTTCTTTTGACCTTTCTTTCTTGGAGAAGATATAAGATATTTCAGGTTTTAGGGTTCATCTTTTCCTTCCTTAATCTTTTCAATAGAATAGTACTTGAACGTTAGAAAAGCTTTTCTTCAAATTAGTCGATTAGCGCATTCACTAGGGTTTGCAATGCCATCACATTCCCTTTTATAAGACACAAGTGTCTAACGATCGATTCTGTGACTGACATAATTGTTGGATCGGTAGGCGCCCTTAGAGGGGGGTGAATAAGGGTTTTAAACAAAAACTTATATTATATTTTGAATAGCTTTGAAATAATGCGAGATTAAGACAATAGGAAGTCATGTAAAACAATAAAGTAGAGACATGCTTTATTAATATCAAATAAGGTTTTACAAAAGTTGATTTCTATAACGCTAGAAATCGGTGGCGAAGAATAGTAGACTCCTTTTGTTTTCTATCCCGACTCGCATCCCCACGAACCGGTGGCCCTAGCCTTTCCTCCCCGGATTCGGCCTCAAGCCGCTCTAGCCAACCCTTCCCAGGATATCGCCTCGAGCACCCCCTAGACCTAGCCTAGATCTAGTCGACAACATGAGGCGAGTTTCCGCCCTAAGTCCTACCCAGACCTAGTCGCCAACATGAGGCGATTTCACTAACCGTTTATAAGAAATAAGAAATGAAAATAATTAAAAACTCCCTCTTGATGAACTTCTGAAGTTGGAGATGAAGATCCGTTGTAGAATAAGCGTTGTAGAAGCGGACTTCATTTGGATCCGGCGTGATGAGATTCTCCTTCAGAAGTTTGTAGAACTTTGGTAGGACATCAACTTTCGTCCAGGGCAGCCTCTGGAATTCTAGCACTCAATCTCTCTCTCTCTGATGTCTGTGTGAAATGAGAGAAGAGGGGTCCTTTTTATAGCCACAGTGCTAGCGTTTACGCTAGTGGTACCGCCGGCGCTATCCCATATTAGGACATATTCTGCACGGCAGAATCTTCAATCTGAGGAAATATTTCTCCCTTGCTTTCTGTGCTCCGCGATACCACCTGCGCTATCGGATACCGCCAGGCGCTATCTCCTTCTATAAGTACTCCCGAAATTTGCGCTTAAGCAAACATTTCGTCGATCAGATTTTCGTCGAATGCAGCTAACATTTGGTCGAGCGAATTTTCGTCGAACGTAGTGATGAGCATTTCGTCGAGCGCCGCTTATAGTTCGTCGAACGACAGCTAGCGCCTGCACTAGGACTACCGCCAATGCTAGTAGGACTTTTGGATTTGATGGCTCAACTTTGGTGGCAACCTTCTTTTGTAATCCTTGAGTCATGTGGACTTTGTTATCCTGCACACTTAAACACACAAGAGCAAATACACAGAGGTTTTGTTATTCTCAAACCTAGGAGATGCGGAAGACCATGCTCCAACAAACTCCCCCTTTTGATAATAACAAAACCATTAATGATAAATCAGAATATTATTATATATAAGCATGATGAACTACTTGTGTGTGTGTGTGAGAGTGATGACTTAGGATATTTATCGATTTTAGTATTTAGAATTGCTCCCCCTAAATACATGCTCCCCCTAAGTGAATGCTCCCCTAATATGTAAGCTATCATCTTGATTTAGCATGTTAGTTTAGTTTTCTATTTTGATAGCAGATTATATTTATCATGTTAGTTCTCCCCCTTTTGTTATTAGCAAAAGTGGGCAAGGAAGCAAAACACAAACTTTTTGATAATAAGATGAAGGCATGATCGAGCTTTGTAGAGAGAATGAAATGATAAGGAGTTTTAGAATATTTTTTATAGAGATTAGATCAGAGTTTTTAGCTTAAAGATGATCAATATAACATTTGCCAAGTAATCCATATTATAATGTCAGTTTTCTCCTTTATATAAGATTTTAGGCATAAAAAGGTAATGATTTCCAAGTAACTAAACTACCCAGACAATATGTCTACACCCTAGCCCCGTACTAAGTGACGGATGGGCATGAGGAGCTGCAAAAATGTCGTAGGTTGGGGGTGTTAGTCCCATATGCAAACACTAGACACAACTCAACCTAGCACTCTTTCCCCCCAATGCCTCGCAAGGCCCCACTAGAACCCTCCCCGGTTAAGGACAAGACATGACTAGAGATAAGGTTGTCTAATGTCTACAACCCTACGCCCCTGCTATGGTGAGAAATGAAGTCATGGATAATAATTATTGGAAACATTAAGCATTTAAATTTAGTGATAAGTTCATAGCCTATGAGTTTATATTTTTATTTGAATTTATGAAAACACTCGCATAGCTATTTTGAAATCCATTAATGAAGCGGAGTTTTTAGCGTAATAATATTTTCATAGAAATAAATCAGAGTTTTATAGCAAAAAAAAATTTATGTTGAAAGCAACCAATATAAAGTTTACCAAGCAAGTCTACCACTTGTTACAAGAAAGGAATTTGAAGATTCAAGGGATGATGCACACAAAATAAAAGACTTTAAATAAGCATGAAAGCGCAAGGTAAAACAATTATATGGTTATGATGCGGAAGACTTATAGAAATACAAGAAACATCTTATTGTGATGATCCATAAAAAGATATATGAGTTAAATTTCAAAAAGAAGATGTTTTTGTAAATCATTGTTCAAGTAAAATCGTTAAGTTTAACAATAAAGTAACCAAGCAAGGAATAATGTAATCAAAAAGAGATTACTATAATGTTATTTTAATTCACAAATTCAAAACATACCAAACATTGTAGAAAGCATGCTAGGTTAACTAGTGCATTTCATAAAGAGTAGTATAAAATTAGCATTAGGATCCAATACTCACGAGAAGAAGTGTTATGGAAGAAAATGATGAGCACATAAGTGTATTTTGAATAGAGTAAACAAATGTTTTAATCAAAAATACAAGAAATATGTAAAGTAAAGAGCACAATAAAATTCAAATAGTTTTACTTCCACAAACTTCAATGCAAAAAAAAATGTACAACTACCAAGGTGCTTTGCACACACAATGCTCATTAAGACTTATCAGGGTGCAAAGTAGTGCTTGGGGGATCACATATTTTATTTTATTTTAATATTGAAACTAGTGATCCAGTGTACTTTAAGAGTAAGTGGTTTTTATTTTGAAGGAAAGATAAGGTTTGCACAAGACACTTTACTATTCTTTCCAAGGTGCTCAACCTCACAATGCTTATTAAGACTTATCAGGAGGTTCAAGTAATGCTTGGTGGAGTTATCTTTGTCACTTGTTTTGCAAACCAATATAATTTATGAAAACATAACCACTTTTCTTAACTTTTAAAAGTGCAAATAACGGTAGTGTAGGTAAGATACTTGTGCAGTTTTAATTCATTATACTAATACAAAACATACACAAGCATTCTTAGATTAAGCACATATGTTGACAATGCCAAAATAAGTGAGTGAATAAATATCATTATCAAACATAAAACATTTACTCATACTTAGAGGCTTGCTAAGCTTGGTTCTACACAACCTTTACAATATAATTGATGCACATATTAATAGATATATCAAAGCATGATGAAAACAATGTTCAAAGTAGTTGGAAAAGATAAATTGCAACATTATAGAAGTTCTAAATGATGGGTTAAATCATGCTTGATTTTCAATGAAGTCCATACAGTTTTTTTTGATAGTTTAATGTTTTATATTTTTGTATTTGATTTTTGCATGACAAAGAACAAAAAGGTAAAACATATTTTTTGTAATTTGGCTTTTGTATTTTTGTATTTGATTTTTCAAAAATGAAATATAATCATAAGTGCAAAAATTAATAGTACATATAGATTAATATATTTTTAAGAATTTTTCAAAATTTTAAAAATACAGAAAAACGAATAAGTACGCTGGCGCCGATGTTAGCTCTAGCGCGGGAAACAGCACACTATTTTTTATGATTTTGAAATTTTTAATTGTTGATATTGATTAAGTGTCCCAATAGTAGTTTCATGCTGAAATTTCAGAATTTTAGGAGATGTTTTCGATGGTTAAAAATTACAAAATTGCATTTGTGAATGTGTTTTAACTCGAAAGATGTAGGACACCTAACTCAAGTCGTAATAAACGAAATCTTGCATCACTAAGTAGTACATACAATGGAGAATAAATTTGGGTATCTTATAGAAGTTTGTTTTCGTAAAAAATTAGAAAGGTGCGATATCGCCTACGCTAGCGATAGCGCTGGCACTATCGAGCCTTTATATAAATCCCCTTTACTTTTTCTTTTCGGCTATTTCCATTGACTCTCTCCCAAAAAACCCTAGAAGATGACCCAACCCATGCGTAGATCTGAGGTAAAACTCCATCTTTTCTTATGATTTTTGTTTTAAAACTTGATTTTGATGTTAAAGATGAAGATATTTGAGGTTATTAGATGGTTTTAGAAACTAGATCTACAATGGTTGATTCTCTTCTTCAGGAGTTTTGTTTTACATTTTTATGAGGATTTTGGTTTTGATTTTGGTTTGGATTATGTGGATTTCTTGGATCTAGCAAGTTAGTATTTGAAAATATTTTATTTTAGGGAGATTTTTACAGTTTTAGAGCAGAGGACTAGTGCCGGCGCTACAGTAGGCGCTATTGATAACGCTAAGCGCTATTGATAGCGCTGGCGCTATTGAGTGTTGCTTAGTTTTAATTCTTCTTATAATGTGGTAGATGGCACCTGGATCTAAATGGAAGAAAAGTGCAGAGCTGGCCGTGGAAGTAGCAGTAGTGGGTGTTCCTTATATAGTGGAGTTTGACATGCCTCGTCACCACCATATTATGCAGCTATTTGCTGCCTCTGAGGTATTGAATTTATTTTCTCTAGATGGGTTTTCTTCAGAATTAGTTCGAGATTTCTATACGCATTTGAGAACCCTTCGCAGATAGAGCTGGATGGAGGTGTGATCCTTTGTGCAGGGGCACGTGGTGACAATTACTCATGACCAACTGAGGAACGTGTTTGGATTGACTCAGCATCCAAATCATTTGGAAATTATTGAGATGTTTAGAGTAGACAGAGACTGGACTCAAGTGAATATGGTACTGCATAATAGGGAATGCAGAAGTCTGATCTCCTTAGTGTCGTCACTCACAGTAGACGCCTTGGTCATTCAAGATGTACTACGACATACAATCCTACTGAAGTTGGGTGATACAATAAAAGTCACCGCACAACTAAGTTATGTCACCTACTCCATTCTAGAGGAGGAGAAATTTGATGTGGCAGATTTGTTACTTTCCTTGATTCGCTATTCATACAAGTTGCGACATCCTTCCCGTCAGAGATATAACAACTTGCCCCTGGATGGCATCATTCAACGGGTTATTTAGGTGATGTATCCTTCTATAGAAATGTGTTTTTACTTGATAGATTGCTTTCCTCCAATTTATAGTACTTCACACTTACGAGCTACATCCCACCCGGATCAGCCATCGTCGTCTGCTCGACCACCACTCCGGCGAGGAGCGTCATCTCGAGGTGCTTGAGATGATTCATTTGAGTCTTTTCGAGAAGAAATGGGAAAGCGGATGACAAGAGTCGAGAAAGATGTTTATGGTATAATGAAGATGGTGAAGTTCATGATCAAGGCATTAAAGATAAAACCATCTACACCTGAGCGAAGGGAGTGGGACAACCCAATATTGGATCCACCACGTCATTCGATTTGGAGGACTCGTAGAAGACAATCCCCAAGTCCTAGTGTGGAGGAGATTGATGAGGAAGAGTAGTGGAATAGGAAGGACCTGAGGGGGACAAATTTTTAGTTTTGTAATAATATAGGAGTTTGAACACATGTTTTTGGATGCTGTTTGCTAGCGCAAGCGTTACCGTTTAGCGCTAGCGCTATCTGCAATTTTTAATTTTGTTGTTTTTGGATGTTTGACTGTTTTTATCTGATCATTCTTTGGTAGTTTTTAAAGGTTTTGTTTTACATTTTATTTATAAATTTTGAAGTCATGAAGTGGAGATGTTTAGGCAATTTTAGGATCATATGTAGTATATTTTTGAAATCCTATGGTTAGAAATTTTAATACCACATAGAAAATTTTGAATATGTTGTATATATATATATGTAATGAATATAAGAATAATAGATATGTCACCTAAAATAAAATATGATTTTGAATTTTGATTAATTTCATTTATAAACTCATTAAGTTTTAAGAGATAAGGTCATATTTCCTATAATATATAAGATGACCATAACATGATAGCTTAACAAATAAGAAAACAAGAAATTAAAGCATATCATGAAGTAGAATAATTGATTTTTTATTTTTTTTTGTTGATTTCTACTTCATGCATTTGCTGATACCTAATGAATAAGAGATTTAGGTATCCAAAGGGGGCAAAGTGTGGTGGTTCCTTAGGGTACCCAAATATAATGTGTAGGTTTGTGGGTAGATATTATTGAATGGGTCCTTTCATGTGAAGTTAATGTTTCAGTTTTAGTTTTGATCGTCCATTCAAACTTTGGTTTGGTGTTATTCTTATATGTGAAATTTCCATTATGATAATCTTTATATTGATGATTATTGAAGGTATTTTTCATAGGAAAGTTGTGAGCATTTAATTTTATGTTGGGAGAGGATTGATGATGTAAGTGATAATGATTATAGTATTTTGGAATTTCATTTTCAATCTTTTGAAGTTTTTTATTTCCATTGTTTGGTTTATTCATATTTTGAGAAATCATATTTAACTTGCTTTTGGAGTTTGCTTGATATTGAGAATTTTTCTTTAAGATTTCCTTAAGCAAGATAATTTTAGTTTCTAATTCATTGTTCTTAAGTTTCAAATTATGTCTAGCTTTATTATACGCAATTGTGCTATTTTTAAGAGTAGAAACAATTGAATCAATATGATTTTGGTATTCATTTCTGTATTCCTCAAATGTTTCATCCATCTCTTCAATTTCAATTTTATAACTTTTGCATGTAGCACAATCACCTTTTAAAGATGAATTTTCTAAAGATAATTTTCATTATATTCTTTTATACAAATAATTTCTTTTTCAAGTTCCTTGAGTTTTTCCTTAATATTATTACAATCAAAACAAGGTTTTGTGTTTTCAAGTAATGGACCAGATGGTGAAACCACATCACAATTTCATTCTAAATTAACATTAGCTTTTAACCTCTGATTTTCTAAACGTAAATTTTTATTAGTAATTTTCAATTTCTTGATCCTACATTTAGCCGTTTTTAGTATATTGAAACTAGAGATGGAAGTTATCACACAAGACGAAGAAGATTTAGACATTCTTACAGCGCTTTTGGTAGAGGCAAAATGTGATCATGAAGTTCCTTCGTTATCTTTTAGGCCTTCCTCCATCATAGATGAATTTTCATCTTCTTTTTCTCTTGATGTATTGCTCTCTTTTTCCAAGTTAGTTTCCATGATTTCCATGGCTTTGCTGCGAGAGAGATCTTCTTGAATAGTAGTGGATGCATGTATGTTCTTCTCCTCCTATGCTTGTTCTATACCTGCGAGAGGAAAATCATACATTTCTTCAAGAAATTGTCATACTTTGTACGCACTAGAAAAACAATATATTAATTTGAAAATTTCATTTGATAGAGCACAAAATAAATAATGTTTGGCTTTTGCATTTAGTTGACGTTCCTTTTTATTTGATTCATCCGCAGGTCTTACAATGGCTAAATTCCACACTTCGAGATCTAGAGTCTTAATAAATTTTTCAATTAAAATTTTCCATCCTTTATAATTTGTTCCTTCAAATAAAGGTGTTTTAAGAGATATTTATTCTTCACAAAAATTTGCCCCACTAGTAGAAGCGAGATCATGAGATGCCATTATTCCCGGTTGTTAAGCCGATTGGAATAACCTGGCTTTGATACCACTTGTTGGATCCGTAGGCGCCCTTAGAGGGGGGGGGGGGTGAATAAGGGTTTTTAAAAAAAAACTTACAATATATTTTGAATAGCTTTGAAATAATGCGAGATTAAGACAATAGGAAGTCAAGTAAAATAATAAAGTAGAGACATGCTTTATTAATATCAAATAAGGTTTTACAAAAGTTGATTTCTATAACGCTAGAAATCGGTGGCGAAGAATAGTAGACTCCTTTTGATTTCTATCCCGACTCGCATCCCTACGAACCGATGGCCCTAGCCTATCGTCCCCGGATTCGGCCTCAAGCCGCTCTAGCCAACCCTTCCCCGGATATGGCCTCGAGAACCCCTAGACCTAGCCTAGATCTAGTCACCAACACGAGGCGAGTTTCCGCCCTAAGTCCTACCTCTTGATGAACTTCTGAAGTTGGAGATGAAGATCCGCTGTAGAATAAGCATTGTAGAAGCGGACTTCGTTTGGATCCGGCGTGATGAGATTCTCCTTCAGAAGTTTGCAGAACTTTGGTAGGACATCAACTTTCGGCCAAGGTAGCCTCTGGAATTCTAGCACTCAATCTCTCTTTCTCTGATGTCTGTGTGAAACGAGAGAAGAGGGGTCCTTTTTATAGCCACAGCGCTAGCGCCTGCGCTAGTGGTACCGCCGGCGCTATCCCATATTAGGACATATTCTGCGCGGCAGAATCTTCAATCCGAGGAAACATTTCTCCTTTGTCTTCTGTGCTCCGCGCTACCGCCTGCGCTATCGGATACCGCAAGGCGCTATCTCCTTCTATAAGTACTCCCGTAATTTGCGCTTAAGCAAACATTTCGTCGATCGGATTTTCGTCGAACGCAGCTAACATTTCATCGAGCAAATTTTCATCGAACGCAGTGATGAGCATTTCATTGAGCGCCGCTTACAGTTCGTCGAACGACAGCTAGCGCCTGCACTAGGACTACCGCCAGCGCTAGTAGGAGTTTTGGATTTGATGGCTCAACTTTGGGGGCAACCTTCTAATGTAATCCTTGAGTCATGTGGACTTTGTTATCCTGCACACCTAAACATATAAGATCAAATACACATAGGTTTTGTTATTCTCAAACCTAGGAGATGCGGAAGACCATGTTCCAACAATAATGTCAGAGATCACTTTCCATTGAAGACGTGATTCATCAGATCAATCTACGGCGACAATTAATGACAAGATGCCAAAACTGCCCTTTAATTTGAATTCACGACATCTAGTCGATTGATTAGATGTCTAGTCAAATCTGCCTTTTCTGGACAATTCAGCGCTGTATAGCTTTACTTTAGTTTCTTCTGCACGAATCTTCTAGATGCCTTGATATCCTTTAAGACTATTTATCATAAGCATTTTTCTAGGCGAATTGTCTACACGAATCATCTTGGTGACTGATAGGTTCCAAGAGGATATTTCAACCATTGTTCTTCTAGATGATTTGTCTGCAAGATTTCATCAAGACGATAAGTTGTTCTTCAGCCTTTTAGCCAATTCGTCTACACAAATCGACTTAGCCATTTTTCTAGGCGATTTTTCATTATTCAGTCTTCTAGTAGATTCGTCTATACGAATCGACTTAACCATTCTTCAAGGCGATACTTCATTCTTTATCATGATTTGTCTTGATGCATGTTAAGTGTAACTTCTTCTAGACAATTTGTCTTTAAGCTTATGAAATGTCGTCTTGGTACCTCGACGATGTTTCGAGTGACCAAGATGATAATTGACTTAGTCAATATTCTTACTTTGCACAAACCCTCAGTAGAGTCTTTGATTTGACTTGATCCTTCTTTAGCCTTCTCCAAAATGATATCTGACTCCTTCTAGACAAATCGACTTGATATTTATGAAATGTCGTCTTGGGTCCTCAACGATAATTCGAGTCACCAAGATGATAATGACTTAGTCGATTTCTCTTTTAGATATATACTCAGTAGAGTCTTCAAGCCGAATTCTTCTACATGATTCATTGGCTTAAACCTTCTGGTGGAATTCTTCTACACGAATCTGCTGGATAGCTCTTTATAATATTCAAGTCGATAAAGAGCCGCACTTCAGAACATATCATCTTGGTGTATATGAAATATCATATTGGCTCCTCGACGAAATTTTGAGTGACCAAGACGATAATTGACTTGGGCTCTTGCTTTCTTTATGTTACTTCTTTAGTGTATTCGCAACATACTTCTACATCGATATTTAGGTGTTTATATAAGCCTTATCAAGACGATATAATCTTGGAGAATGTCTTACCAAGACAATATTGAGATCTTCACTCGACAATATTTAGACTTACAAAGATGATATTTTCCTTTGCTGATTTCTGAACTTCTGCTTAAGATATCTCTTGGTTTTTGTAGGCTAATCATCTTTATAATTAAAAGATGTCGTCTTGGTACCTCAACGATATCGTCGAATGACCAAGATGATATTGCCTTAGCCACTTTTTTGACCTTCTCAGCTTACTCCCTCTGCTCTAACTAACTTGATAAACCTATATTCTTATTGATATGGAGTTAGTGTCAAGTATAATATAGTCTAGATCATAGGTCGACATGGTGTTTTGCACAATGTGGGATTACATTGGAAAAACTATGTGTTGGGAATTTGATCTCCAAGATTCCTGATTTGAAGAAGAATATTAACATAATAATAAACCTATTTTTTTTATGAATACTTGAGACATGTACTTACAATCTATGATTGACAAAATTTATGAATAATGCTTAGGGTCACTTTGACCAAGCATTTATTTATGCCATATAACCTAAAGTATAAAACTGAAGACATATTGACATCTATCTTGAAGTCACTACTTGGAAAAATCAAGGAGATTTACTGAATTCAGAATGCAGAGAAAGTTAGAATATTGATAAGTAAAAATCGACGGGACGGACTGTCGATCGAACTTGAAAGATCGATAGGACAATTTGTCGACAGAATAGATAAACCAGACAGACTATTTTGCTGAATTTAACTACTTTCTTGCAAGGAACATTCGTCGCAATTAATGTCGATCGACGGGACGGTCACCACATCGACGGGACAGACTAACACTTATACAGTTATACACTAAGTATTTGCAAATTGTGTGTCATTATTATTTATCCAATCTCTTCACGCAAATCAAGGCATAATACAAGGGTATTCTTGTGGAAGTCTTTAAAGAATTAAATTCGTTGGAGAATTGATTATGGAATGATATAATCAATTATACTTGTTGGAATATCTGTCAGATTTATGCATTCCTTTGTTATCATTATTACTATATATGGAATATTCTAAATTAAGCCAACTTACATATTCCTTTTTCTGATCAGTTTTGAATATTCAAATTCAATGATAATAATCACATTCCCTAATCTCCTTAATTTCCTTTTGTGGAATGCACCATTATAAATGGAGATGGACTCATCCTGTCATAACTAATGATCTGAAGTATAAGAATTCGACAGCAAAGAATTCTAAGTCATTCTGCTATCGAGTGAAAGAGAACTCACAATTCTCAAAAGTGATGTTTAATCCAGATTCTGAAGAAGTTTCAATTGCTCATCCACCTTAAAAGAATTACTGATGCTGCTCATTCCCTTGATCCAGACACAATATTGAAAGTTATATTCTACTATCTATCAAGGAAGAAGAAGCTTACTTCTATACTTCTACTGAAGACTCAAGATCTAATTTCTAATCTTTGGTGAGTCTATCTTTGTAAAACTGTAATTCTCTAAATAATTATGTAGGATCTTTGTGATCGGAGTGTGGGATTCCCGTGTGAATCTAAGAGTAAGATCTTTGTGATCTGAGGTAGGATCGTTTTGTAGATCTGAGTGTAAGTCTTATGTTATACAAGACTGAGGTAGGAACTCTGTGTGATTTCTGAGTTTTGGAGGAGATTGCCTAGTCTAGCACATTGCTAGATAGGTGTAGGTGGGCAGTGGACTACCTCTTGACACATTGTCTGTAGGGAACCACTATAAATCCTTGTGTCATCTATGTGCTTTTTTGTGATTGCTTGCTCTGTGATTGTAACTAAGAAAAAGATAACATAAATCACCCATCACACTATTCACTCCCCCTCTAGGTGTGATATTAATCATTCCCCTAAAATAACACAATGTCTGATGACACTTAGTCTAATCCTATATTAGACATGCATTATTATGTACCTGAAATTACTTAAGAAAAAAAAGAAATTCATATAGTACAGATGTGCTCATCTATATTGTGGGGGCTTCTTCAAATCAGGAACATTATGGGCACTATTCCCAATAATTACAACCTATAAATAGCCTATTTAGCAATTTCTTTCGCCCTACTCCAATTTTTGGTCACGGAATTCCGCCGTTTTCACCGCAAGACCTAGGGATTCGCCCCTAAGCCTCCCCAAGCTCCCCAAGCATTCCAAATGTGTAGAAGTTGCTATCTAAGGTTCCATTGGAGCTCTAAGTCTAGAGCCCTTGACATGTAGGGGACAAACCCCAAGAGAAGACATGACTAGGAGTTGGTGACAGCTTCTCCCGTATCGTGGACGACTGCTAAGGCAGAGTAAGAAGAGCCGACAAACCAACCCAAGCTCTTCTACGAACCCAAGGAAGAGTCTCTCGTCTCCTCCGTATCTTGGAGTGGTAACTTGTATTTCTTCTCTCTCATTTGGGATGTTTGTAAGCTTAATGTGATATTTTCTAAAACATATGCATACCATGACCACTTGGTGTATATGCTCATGGTTATATCTTTTATTATGGATGTTTTAGTTGAGATAGCTAGTGGTTTGTGATTGGTTGTATTGTGTTGCTATGATAATGAGAGAAGCGAAAGCTTGCGACCCGCTGAGGAGCGAAGCGGAGGAAGGAAATTCGGGGAAGTGTGAAGTGGAGGAAGGAGACCAACACATGATCAAAGCGGAGGAAGGCAACCTGCGGAAGTGCGATGTGGAGGTTGGCGACCCGTAGAGGAGCGAAGTGGTGCCGGCGACCCGCATGGTTAGTTTTATGTCATTGCAATTAGTTGTTAGTCCATAATCAAAACCCACCATAAAACACCGACATAAAAAGACTTCTATCTCAAGTCTCATTTCAATAGATTACTCCACTCCGCCGTGTTCCATGTGAGATTCGATACTCAGGGATTTATTCTTGTTTTATTATTACTTGAAAAAGACTGGTTCATCGCCGTTCGCACAACAATCTCACTCCCACCTATATTGATGCATTGAGATTGCACGTTAGCTTCTAGCCAATATGCATTCTAACTGCAGAGCTTCAAGTCGACACACTGAAATATATCAAAACCTCTTCAAGTTGATAACCATTTTATTTGAAGGTTATCTAGTCGACATTAACAAATGATAAAATTGACTAAGTGTTTTCTAGTCAATCGGTTCAACATATCTTAGAGACTTCTAGTCTATATGGAGAATATCGACAGCCAGTCTAGTCGATATTTGGACTTTGTCTAAACCTAGTCTAGTCGATATAATACTTAGTAGATATTTGGAATTCTTGAATATTTCTCTAAGCCTTCCACCAACTTCAAGAGCAATTATTGATGATCAAAATGAACAAGTGTCAAGCCTAACATAGTATAGGACTTATGGCTACATGCTGTTTTGCACAATGATGGATTACATTGACAAAACTATGTTGATTGGCAGTAAGCTTAAACCTATGCTAACCTTACTAGATTAAACTTGAAATGTTAAAACTAACACAAAAATCAAATAAAAAGTGAGTTTATATTTATCCTGAGGACTTCTTCAAATCAGCAACATTATGGGCAATTTTCTCAACAACCTCCCCATATTTGAAGAAGTAAGAACCTCAAGTTAATGATGGACAATGCACACATAAAAAACATAAAGATCAAAATATTTATCATTAGATTTTAAACATCATTTGCTCTGAGCCCATATAACAATTGCTGCCTATTTGGATTTCATCATTGCTTCAACCTTAGCAGCTTCTGATTCTCTCATCTTCTGCTTCTACCTCTCAAAGTAGCCAAATGGCTTTGGAATGTATCTACTTGGTGCTGGAGGAGAATCTTCTAAAATCTTTTCTGGAACATACTTATTGTTGGGAAAATGACCCTTAATGTTTCCTTGATTTGAGGAAGCTTCACACTCAATGCTAAGTACAAGATGTATTTGATAAACCCCATTTTATCTCATGACCATGCAGGGTTAGGACATACCAAGGTGTGAAGTAAGTTCAGTAGGTTTGCTATCAAAACTGCTGAGACAAGCTCTCAGTCTCAGCTGAACCGCTGAGACAAGGCCAAGGGCTGCTGAGAAGGTGTCTGGGCCAGCTAAGTTGCAGATATAAGAAAACCGCTGAGACAAGGCCTGGGCCGCTGAGAAGGTGTTTGGGCCAGCTGGGCTGCAGATAAAAGAAAACCACTAAGACAACTGTCTATCTCAGCGGATCCGCTGGGACGGGAAAGAAGAAGCCGGTGAGACTGGAAGCTGTCTCAGCCCAACCACTGAGACAGATTCAAAACGACTGGCGGGTTTTGTTTTTGGCGCAAGCTATAGAAAAGCAAGATAGGGTATTCTAATCTTGTCCATGCTGTGTCAGGGGACATCTAATAGCTGTTGGAGATCAGTGGTGTATAAAAGAATAAATTAGGGCATTGTAAAACTCTCTCTCTCACTTACTCTCACTCACAGAAGAACAAGATTAATGTTCCATTGACGGCAGCAAAGAAAGCTCTCAAATCCCGCTTCCTTAAGTTGCAAGGAGAGAATTGATTGCTCCTCTTAATCAACTCAAGATAGAGCAAGTTGATCCCGTTGGAACATGCTTTCTGCATCTCTTGGTTTGACAATAACAAATCCTATTGTATTTGATCTTGCTTGTGTTTATTGTGTGCAGGAACTATAATTATATAAACCTATGAACAGGATGCTAATTGATAAAGATTATTTGAAAAAATAACTACCGCTCGCGTTAGTTGTTAACACCCCGCGTTAACAACCGCTGAGAAGAAACCGCTGAGAAGGAAACCTGCGTTCGACAAAATGAAAGCTGCGTTCGATGAATTGGCGTTAGACGAAATTTCATTCGACGAACTGCATGCTCTACCGCGGCGCTCGACGAAATGCATGCTTTACCATGGTGGGTTAGAACTACCGCTGGCGCTAGCGATCGACGAACCGGAGGTCGACGAAATGAAAGCGACGTTCGACGAAATGGAGGTCGACAAAATGAAAGCAGAGTTCGACGAAGATGAGTTAGAACTACGGCTGGCGCTAGTATTCGTTCGACAAACTGAAGGCTGCGCTCGACGAAATGTGAGGCCAGTTCGATGAAGATGAACCCGACGAAATGCTCTACCGCGGAGTGTTAGCACTATCGCTGGCGCTAGCATAAATGGAAACAATTGACAGAAAGGAAGCAGTGGAGAAAAAGGAATGTCGACGGGACGCTATTTTGGCAAGTACTATCGTGGCGCGTTAAGTCTAACGCCCGGCGGTAGCTTTTGGAAACTTTCCGTCTGCATTTGATTGAGGAGCAGATTTGGAAGAAGATTGTGGATGAAGGAAGGATATCTCGCTATCGTGGGGCGTTTGTGTTACCGTGGCGCGCTAGTGTTTGGTGCTCAAAATGTTGCCTAAACTACCTCGATCTGTGTGCTTCATTGCCTATTGTGGATACCGCGGGGCGGTAGTTGTACCACCCCCATCCGTTAAGAAACATATGACAGAAGGTCCGGCCGGGGCCCCACGCCATATACAACAAAATGAACGGGAACGTCACAATAAGGAATATCATTCAACTCTAAACAACGCACCTAACTCAGAGCATTCTAAGCGGAAGCAAAAGAGAGACAAGAAATATAAACCACCAAAACCCGAACCTGGGTATGTCCACTTCTATTAATAGGAATAAAATGTTTTACACAACAAAAGAGGCACGACGGCCTTACAATTTACCAACATCGGCGCGCAGGCCGGCCATACATGAAAAGCAAAAGAACATCAAAAGGCTTCAAGGGCCGCAGCAGCACAAGGGCTTCAGCCCGCTATGAGCCCGCTATTTTCCCACTCGGTCCAGCACCTGTACAACAAGCCCACCAAAAACGGTGGCAAAACAGGGCAACGGTCAGCTAAAGCTGACAAAATTATAACGACCCCACCCCTTCGAGGGGGTGGCAGTTCTAACCATCCCTGCAAAACAACCTCAGCAGCATATATATATAAGAGTGCGACTAGCAAAGCCCACAACCGTTCATTCATATGCAACAATCACAAACGTGGGAATGGCCTCCACGTCTCGTGCTCTCAGGCACTCTTTGGTGTACTCCGCCTTCCACCACCATCCATTCTCGATGGCTTTGCCTTACGAGGCTAAAGTCGGTGGCCCGAATACCAGGGCTCTCCTGTACTTTAATTGTGAACATCTCGTAGTCCGAAGACTCTTTCCCATTGCTTCCCTACATGATGTACGAGACTTACTAATCAGGTGCTGCGATGGTGCGGTTTCAGGTTCGCCAAATGCCCGTTGTTCACAGCTCTCGTTGTACAACACGAAGAGCGGGTATGGCGTCCCCTCAGCCCAGGTATTCTCAATTAGCCGGCTCCACGGGCCGCTAAGTCATCCACCAGGACACCCTCACAGGTCGGGCATACAGGCCTCAGGTCCTCTCAACAGGTGGGCACAACAACATCACCAGAACTCAGTCTGGGAGATATCGTTGACAATAACGCTAACGCCTGGCGATAGTGCACAGAAACCCTATTTTGGCTTCTAGCTGTGGGTGCTTCCCGGGGAACACCCCCAGGCGTTGCTGCACATGCAGTAGAACTCCCACTACCTCAGAACGCACAAAATCACCAGAACCAAGTCTGGGAGCTACCGCCTGGCGATAACGCTAACGCTGGCGGTAGTAATCAGAAACTCCATTTCTGTTGCTAACTTCGGGTGCTCCCCGGGGCACACCCCCAGGCATTGCTGTGCATGCAGTAGCACCCTCTAGTCCTACGAAGCAGTATAATAACACGGAGCTTTCCCCCCGCACACATAATACCAAAAAGCATCACCAATCCGGACTAACCGTCTCGGATGGGCTTCACAGCACGCCTACGTCCATTTCACGCATGGACCCTACATGTATGCAAGATTTGACGGGGATAACACGAATCGACCCGTCGGAGGCCACGACCTCACCCTTTTGGGTAGGGGCCTCAATGATGCACGGAAAAGGACTAGTACACGTCCAAATGAGGGTAGAAGAGATCGTTACCCTTAAAGTGCGCTTCTGAACCATAGGTTGAACACCACGGATTTGATTTTCGCACACCAGTCTGAGCTCCGAAATGACCACGTGAGTTCTTCCTCGCACTTCGCCGGCCAAGCGCAAGCACCACGGCTACGCACACAGCAACACCTAACCCAAAGGGGTCGGCCTTCTCCTAGCCGGCGGCGGCCGGGACAAAGAGAGGAGGAGAGGACTCCGCTCGGGCTTCTCCTTCCAACAGCAGAACGAGAGAGAAGAGAGGGGCTCGACTCCTCCTTGTCGACGAGAGAAAAGGAGAGGAAGGGGGAGCTGGGTCCTCCTTGCCCTAGGCGGCGACGGGAAGAGAGGGAGGAAGGGAGACGGGGGCACTGCTCGTCCTTGCTCCAGGCCGACGGCGAGAGAGGGAGGAGGGAGGCTCGGGGGCAGCACTTCCCTGCTCCAGGAGGCGGCGAGAGAGAGAGAGAGATCGGGGGGGGGGGGGGGGGGGGGGGGGGGAGGAGCAGCGATCGGGAGGAAGGGAGATCGGGATGAGGGCGGTTTGCTCCACGCGAACGAGAGCGAGAGGGAGAGAGGTCGGGTAATGGGGAGGAGGGCTAGCTTAGGGTTTTTATTTAAAACCCTAGCACAATTGGCTATCCGCACAACAACCCCCTATCCGCACCCCAAACTGCACTATTCGCAGACCAAAATCATTCTCCTTGAAATTGAGGCGTTACAATTCTCTCCCCCTTAAAGAAATTTCGTCCCGATATTTAAAGCACAAACAACGAAATGAAATTCGTCATACCTGAGTAAACAGATCGGGGTACTCCTCGCGCATGATCTCTTCTGGCTCCCAAGAGAGCTCCTCACTGCCACAGTTGTACCAACGAACTCTCACCATTTTGATGGCCTTTCTCAGCAACTGCCGAATATCAGCATCAATAATGCAAACCGGAGTCACCTTGGTAGTTAGGCTACTCTCCACTGGCACACTAACGACCTCCAACACAGAATCGAGCTCTTGCACCGCCTTCCTCAACACAGAGATATGGAAGTCGTCATGCATCCCACTCAGCTCTGTCGACAAAGCAAGTCGGTAAGCTTCTTGGCCGATGCGCTCGGTGATCTCGAATGGCCCTACATACCTCGGACTTAGCTTCTTTAAGCGTCGGATCCTCGACACTCCTTTGAAAGGCTTTATCTTCAAGTATACCCAATCGCCAACGGCGAACTGGACGTCGTTGTGCTTCGCATTATAGTACTTCGCCTGCCTATCCTGCGCAACCAAAAGCCTCTCCCAGATCATACGTACCGTTGAAGTCGCCTCTTCGACGACTTTCCTCTTGAAGAGCTTCGTCTCGCCCGTTTCCGCGCAAGCTAAGGGAGTGCGGCACTTCCTGCCATAGAGGGCCTCGAAAGGCGCCATTTGAATACTCGCCTGGTAGTTGTTGTTGTACGCGAAATCAACAAGAAAGAGGTGGTCTTCCCACCCCTTGCCGAAATCCAGGACGCACATACGGAGCATGTCCTCCATCGTCCTATTGGTACGCTCAGTTTGGCCATCCGTTTGAGGATGAAAGGCCGTGCTAAACTGCAGCTTCGTACCCAATAGACGGTTGACTAGCCTCCAGTCGCTCGAAGTAAAGCGTCCATCACGATCACTGATGATGCTTCGGGGCACACCGTGCAATCGTACTATTGTATCAACATACAGCTTCGCCAACTTCTCCACCGAGTCATCCCTCCGGTTGGGGATAAAGTGCGCCACCTTCATCAGCCAGTCTACGACTACCTAGATGGCATCGTTCCCGCACTGCGATCTCGGCAGCCCATGTATGAAATCCATGGAAATGTCATCGAATTTCCACTCTGGAACTGTTAATGACTTCAAAAAGCCACTGGGCTTCTGACATTCCGCCTTCACTAGCGCACAAGTGTGGCACTTGGCCACGTAGTGAGCGATGTCCCTCTTCATACCCGGCCACCAGAAAATGACCTTCATGTCCTTGTACATCTTCGTGCTCCCCGGATGAACTGAATACCTGGTACGATGCGCCTCGTACATCAACTCATCACGCAGCTCACCCACCTTAGGGACGCACAAACGGTCGCCCCTCCACAGCAACCCATCACGCACCTGAAACTGGGCATCCGGCCCACCACCAGCCACCTCCGCGTAGCGCTTCAAACTCGGATCGAGTTCTAAAGCCTGGCGGAATCTATCTGCGAGGTCGTTCTGCACCTCAAACCAACTCAAACAGGCACCGGCACTGCTCCGCTTCTCCACGCAAGAAATACCCAAGGCCTCCAGGTCACGTATCAGGTGCTCATCATACATCTTAATCCAGTTGGCCTGTGTTGGAGCCCTGCGACTGAGTGCATCTGCGACAACATTCCCCTTCCCGGGAGTGTAGTGGATCTCTAAGGTGTAGTCCCCAAGGAACTCCATCCACCTCTGCTGCCGCATATTCAGCCCCTTCTGCGTCAGAAGGTACTTCAGGCTCTTATGGTCCGTGAAGATGTCGATCTTCAAGCCTTACACATAATGCCGCCAAAGCTTCAGGGCAAATATCACGGCCGCCAACTCCAAGTTGTGGACCGGATAGTTCCGCTCGTGCACCTTCAGCTCGCGAGAGCCGTACGCTATTACCTTGCCATGCTGCTGCAGAACACAGCCAAGGCCGCTCCCAGAAGCGTCGGTGTAGATCTCGTAGCCTTCCGTGCGCAAGGCAAACATAAGATCGGAGTCGTGGTAAGCCGCCGCTTCAACTCCTCGAAAGCCTGCGCACACGCGGGCGTCCAAATAAACTCCTGCATCTTCCGTGTCAGCGTCGTAAGAGGCAGCGCGATCCGTCAGAAGTTCTGCACGAAGCGCCTGTAATAGTCGGCCAGCCCGAGAAAGCTACGGACCTCCGCTACAGAAGAACGGACAGGCCACTCCCTGATGGCCGCAACCTTCACCGGATCTACCGCCACACCCGCTCCACTAACCACATGGCCTAAGAACGCCACGGAAGGTAGCCAGAACTCGCACTTCAAGAACTTGGCATACAGCTGGTTCCTGCTCAGAACCTCCAAGACTACTCGCAGGTGATCACCGTGCTCCTCCTCGGACTGAGAGTAGACCAGTATGTCGTCAAGGAAGACGACCACAAACCGGTCGAGGTACTCTCGGAAAGTCCGGTGCATCAAGTCCATAAACACCGAAGGCGCATTAGACAGCCCAAACGGCATCACGGTGAACTCATACTGCCTGTACCTTCTACTGAAGGCAGTCTTCGGGATGTCGCACTCCCTGATCCGCACCTGATAATAGCCGGACTTTAAGTCCATCTTCGAGTATACTGTCGAACCAACGAGCTGGTCGAACAAGTTGTCTATCCTCGGAAGAGTATACTGTCGAACCAACGAACTCTGAAACTACCGGAACATCCACTAGGCTGGGCCTCGGCGTTGAAGCCTCCACTAGAGCAAAGAATAACTCAACTTCCTGACGCATTGCCTTGGACACCTGGAGAGCAGACATCAGCATCTTGCTCGATCCACGCATGCCCGCAAAGACCGTCTCACGATCGGCACACTGCCCAAACCTCACCTCCTTGG
The DNA here is from genome assembly GCA_033032865.1 of Dactylorhiza incarnata. Taxonomy (NCBI): domain Eukaryota; kingdom Viridiplantae; phylum Streptophyta; class Magnoliopsida; order Asparagales; family Orchidaceae; genus Dactylorhiza; species Dactylorhiza incarnata. The sequence goes on along the minus strand of JAWHQI010000006.1, from coordinate 19,284,045 downwards.
TGGTGCAATCGATGCATGCACGCTGTTCCGACAGCCAGTCCATGCCAAAGATTACATCGAACTCAACTAGGGGGAGTAACGATGCTTTCAGGTCATACACCTGGCTCCCAACTAGAACCTTCACGCGACAACTCCTCTCCACACGCATCGAATATCCATTCGGTAGTAGGACCTGCAGTCCATCTGTAGAAGGAATCGATGGCGCACTAATACGTTGGACGAAGTCCGACGATAAGAAGGAGTGCGAAGCTCCAGTATCGAAAAGCGCTCTCGCAGGAAGGCCTAAAACATTTCCAAAGCCTACGCCGCCAAACAAGGTTAGCATGAACACTAAAACAGGTACATAAAACAATAAAGACTGTATCTTAAATTATACCTGTCACGACGTCCTTGGCTTTGATAGCCTCCTGCTGACCAAGACTGAAGACTCTGGGCTGCGGGGGAGCCATACGGGAGGCAGTGGACTCAGCCGCCTTCCCCTTCTCAGAATAAGATGGCCCAGTCTTCTTCTCTGACCTTGGGAGCCCACTGCGGCAATCCCAAGAGAAATGGCCAGGCTTGCCACAAGTAAAACAAATAAGAGGGCCACGTCCAGACGACGCGCCCGAAGCAGAGGGAGCTGGCCCAGATAATAGAGCCTTCTTCCAGCGATTCAACCTCCGCAACTTCGCCGCACTTGGCGCCTTGCCCTCCGGCACTGCTTCGACCACAGCCACCTTGCCCTTCTCCCTGAGCATGTCCTGCTCAAGCGCTCGGGCTGAACTAAGGAGGGTCGTGAAATCCTGCGTCAATGGCCCTGTCAGAAGGTACCACAACTCACTACGCAAGCCTCCATAGAACCTGTTCAACCTACTCCCCTCGTCATTGAAAGAAGTTCCAGCGTAACGCCCAAGGCGGGTGAACTCGTACAGGTAGTCATCAACCAGTATATCACCCTGCATCAGAGCCAGAAACTGGTTCTCCATCGCGATCTGCTGCGACGGAGGCACATACCTTGCCAGGAAGATTCTCGAGAACTCTTCCATCGGCACATCAGCCAGTCGCCTTCCCGCAAACTGGCGCCTCTCTACCTCATCCCACCACCGCCTGGCTTCCTTTTCCAACAAGAAAGTAGCGAAGGTCACTTTCCGCGCTTCATCCGACTGTGTCGCTGTCTGAATTCGCTCCATATGCGACAGCCAGTCCTCGACCTCAGCTGGGGATTCAACCCCGGTAAACGGGGGAGGTCGAAATCCCAGGAAGTGCTTCAGCTGTTGCTCAGCAGCACGCCTCACGGGGACTTGCTCCACTCTTAGTGGCTCTGGGGCCACTTCCTACACCGGCGGTTGACCTTGCCTTCCAGGCTGGCCATTCAACGCAGCTAGAACAGCTTCTGTAACTAGCCGAACCATCTCAGCAGACGGAGGTGTAGGAGCCTCAGCAGACTCGCTACTCTCAACCACGTCATGGGAACCCGACGGTCCCGCTGCACTTCCAGTGCCCTACACGAGTACAACACACAGTTAGGCGACAGCACAGTCGCAACTAACAACAAAAGGAACACTCAGGTTCCAAAATCATGCAATAATTGTTGGTTTGTTGTTACATTTTATTCCTAAGTGGACATTTTTGGGTTTATTTTATGTCTCGACGGTAGCGCACACACGTTCTCACCACCCCTTAAAAGAATTCGTCCACGAATTCCTTAGAAGGATACGGAACCCTAGAAGCTGATACCAATTTTGTAACACCCCCATCTGTTACGAAGCATATGACAGAAGGTCCGGCCGGGGCCCCACGCCATATACAACAAAAAGAACGGGAACGTCACAATAAGGAATATCATTCAACTCTAAACAACACACCTAACTCAGAGCATTCTAAGCGGAAGCAAAAGAGAGAGACAAGAAATATAAACCACCAAAACCCAAACCCGGGTATGTCCACTTCTATTAATAGGAATAAAATGTTTTACACAACAAAAGAGGCACGACGGCCTTACAATTTACCAACATCGGCGCGCAGGCCGACCATACATGAAAAGAAAAAGAACATCAAAAGGCCTTCAAGGGCCGCAGCAGCACAAGGGCTTCAGCCCGCTATGTTCCCGCTCGGTCCAGCACCTGTACAACAAGCCCACCAAAAACGGTGGCAAAACAGGGCAACGGTCAGCTAAAGCTGACCAAATTATAACGACCCCACCCCTTCGAGGGGGTGGCAGTTCTAACCATCCCTGCAAAACAACCTCAGTAGCATATATATATATAAGAGTGCGACTAGCAAAGCCCACAACCGTTCATACATATGCAACAATAACAAACGTGGGAATGGCCTGCACGTCTCGTGCTCTCAGGCACTCTTTGGTGTACTCCGCCTTCCACCACCATCCATTCTCGATGGCTTTGCCCTTCGAGGCTAAAGTCGGTGGCCCGAATACCAGGGCTCTCCCGTACTTTAATTGTGAACATCCCGTAGTCCGAAGACTCTTTCCCATTGCTTCCCGACATGCTGTACGAGACTTACTAATTAGGTGCTGCGATGGTGCGGTTTCAGGTTCGCCAAATGCCCGTTGTTCACAGCTCTCGTTGTACAACACAAAGAGCGGGAATGGCGTCCCCTCAGCCCAGGTATTCTCAATTAGCCAGCTTTACGGGTCGCTAAGTCATCCACCAGGACACCCTCACAGGTCGGGCACACAGGCCTCAGGTCCTTTCAACAGGTGGGCACAACAACATCACCAGAACTCAGTCTAGGAGCTATCGCCGGCGTTAACGCTAACGCCTGGCGATAGCGCACAGAAACCCTATTTTGGCTTCTAGCTGTGGGTGCTTCCCGGGGCACACCCCCAAGCGTTGCTGCACAAGCAGTAGCACTCCCACTGCCTCAGGACGCACAAAATCACCAGAACCAAGTCTGGGAGCTACCGCCCGGCGATAACGCTAATGCCGGCGGTAGGGAATAGAAACTCCATTTCTGTTTCTAACTTCGGGTGCACCCTCTAGTCCTACGAAGCAGTATAACAACACAGAGCTTTCCCCTGGCACACATAATATCAAAAAGCATCACCAATCCGGACTAACCATCTCGGATGGGCTTCACACTGCGCGCCTACGTGCATTTCACGCATGGACTCTACATGTATGCAAGATTTGACGGGGATAAAATGAATCGACCTGTCGGAGGCCACGACCTCACCCTTTTGGGTAGGGGCCTCAACGATGCACAGAAAAGGACTAGGACACGTCCAAATGAGGGTAGAAGAGATCGTTACCCTTAAAGTGCGCTTCTGAACCATAGGTTGAACACCACGGATTTGGTTTCCGCACACCAGTCTGAGCTCCAAAATGACCACATGAGTTCTTTCTCGCACTTCGCCGGCCAAGCACAAGCACCACGGCTACGCACACAGCAACACCCAACCCAAAGGGGTCGGCCTTCTCCTAGCCGGCGGCGGCCGGGACAAAGAGAGGAGGAGAGGACTCGGCTCGGGCTTCTCCTTCCAACAGCAAAACGAGAGAGAGGAGAGGGGCTCGACTCCTCCTTGTCGATGGGAGAAAAGGAGAGGAAGGGGGAGCTGGGTCCTCCTTGCCCTAGGCGGCGACGGGAAGAGAGGGAGGAAGGGAGACGGGGGCGCTGCTCCTCCTTGCTCCAGGCCGACGGCGAGAGAGGGAGGAGGGAGGCTCGGGGGAGGCACTTCCCTGCTCCATGAGGCGGCGAGAGAGAGAGAGAGATCGGGGGGGGGGGGGGGGGAGCGATCGGGAGGAAGGGAGATTGGGATGAGGGCGGTTTGCTCCACGCGAACGAGAGCGAGAGGGAGAGAGGTCGAGTAATGGGGAGGAGGGCTAGCTTAGGGTTTTTATTTAAAACCATAGCACAATTGGCTATCCGCACACCAACCCCCTATCCGCACCCCAAACTCCACTATTCGCAGACCAAAATCATTCTCCTTGAAATTGAGGCGTTACAGTAGTACTACCGCAGGCGGTAGTGGCTGATTCTATAAAAAGACATGCGCCTCCTCCATTGTTGCTTGCTGTTCCAGAACGATTTGAAGCCATATTTTTAGAGCACTCGTGAGAGCCTTCCCAAGCAGCCCATAGAACTCCGTCAACGATCGTGAACACAAAAGAACTTGAAGACCGATCCGATCGCATCTACGTCGACATCAAGTTCTTCATTTGAGGGAGTCTTAGTTCTTATCTTATTTTAATTTTCAAATTGTAATCTTTATAACTTTTCGTAAGTAGAGGAACTCGCCACACAACGACTAGGGCCTTGCGGGGACTAGGGGAAATTCGCCTCGCGTTGGCGACTAGGTCTAGCCTGTAGATCTAGGTAGTGATTGAGGCCTTTCCGATGAGGGAAGGGCTAGAGCGTCTTGAGGCCTTATCTAGTGAGAGATAGGCTAAAGCCATCTGGTCCTTAGGAGAAGGGTCGGTATAGAAAACCAAAAGAGTTTTCATTGGTCGCCTCTTTCCAAGCATTATTCGGAAAAAGTTTTGTAATCACATTTATTTCAAGTTAATGATTAATGAAAATATGTTTGTCTCTTTATCTCTGATTCGTGCTTAATGATTTTCATTGATTCCAACCTAAAAGCAATTAATTTCTCTAAATAATTCCGAAAATCTTAAAACCCTTATTCACCCCCTCTAAGGGCGCCTACAGATCCAACAAATCCTCACTATTTCTCTGAAGAAAAGGATCAGATGAATCAAAGTTGAGCCCATTGGACTCATCCCAGATTCAAGACTGCTACAGCAGTTGTTCAAGAACAGAAGACCAAGGATTGACCTCTTTTACCTTATGATTGTATGCATCTATTATAAACTCTGTAGGAACTTAATAGTTCTGAGATTGTAGGGCATCATTGCCTGAGGTTGTAGGGCTGTTTGGCCTGAGTAGTAGAGCTGAGAGGTTAGCTTGAGTGTAGGATCTTTGGGAGATCTGAGGTAGGGCTGTTGAGCCTGAGGTAGGGCTGTTGAGCCTGAGGTAGGGTTTGGGAAAACCTGAGAGATCCTAAGAGATCTGTGTTGTAAGCTCTTGGAGTTGAGTATGGAGGTGTTGGCCTTATCTAACTCATTGTTAGAAAGGTGAAGGGGGAAAGAGGACTACTGAAGACATGCTGTCTTGAGGAACCTCTATAAACCTTTGTGTGTTTTCTGGGTGCTTGATACTTAACTAACCTAAAATCAGAAAACCGCTAGGTTAAAGTCTAAAATACAAAACAAACCTATTCACTCCCCCTCTTAGTGACTAAGACTATATCCTAAATAAACTATCAAGTGGTATCAGAGGTAGGTTGGTCAAGAAGGACATAACTGTCTGACCAGATCCTATAAAGGAGTAGTCACATCTCAATCCAATGGCCTCCACTGGATTGCAGAAGGAGATGGGATCCACGAAGTTGCCCATATGCAACAAAGAAAACTTTGGCATATGGAAGCAAAGGTTAAGATTGTTTATGGAAGCATCTGACCCAAGGATTTATATCACAGTAAAACAAGGGCCTTTCACTTTTCAAACTGCCTCCACCATAGATCCAACCAGGAGAGTGGCCAAGGCTTTCATTGACTTAGCCAAGGATGAACTTGCATTGTTCACTATGGATAAAAGAGCCCAAAACATAATTATTAATGCAATAGATGACTCAACATTTTAGAACTTGGTGCACTGCACAACTGCCAAGGAAATATGGGATACACTGGTGGTGTATATGCAAGGGATAGCTGAGGTGAGGGATGATAGAAAATTACTCCTCAACCAAGAATATGAAGCTTTCAGGCAGCTAAGACAGGAAAGCATTTCCATTTTCTATGAAAGGTTCTTTAGGATAGTCAATGAACTAAGAACCTATGAAAGAGTGTTCAGTGACTATGAGCTTAATGATAAGTTCCTTAGATCTCTAACTAGAGACAGGGACACAAAAATTTGTGCCATCAGGGAAGTGGCCAAGCTTGGTGAGACTCCTACTCATATATTGTTTGGGAAGCTGCTCTCTTATGAGATGCAGTTATCTGCAAGAAAGGAAGAGGACACTTCAACAAGGGCTCATGCAAGGGAGAGATCTGTGTCTCTCAAGGCTGACAGCTCCAAGAAGAGCAAGGGCAGAATGGTGTCTCCTCCAAGAAGGAGTGCTGAATCATATAAGTTTGAGAACAACACTTCAGACATCTCTTCATCTTATGAGGAGTTTGCTACCTTCTCAAGGCAGTTCAAGAAGATGATGAGGAGGAAGCAGTGGAAGAACAATCCCTCCTACACCTCACACTCCAAGAAAGACCACAACAAATCTGAAAGGCAGCACCCAAAGGGTGACAAGTATGATTCTAAATCTAGTAAACATGTTTCAAATAACATCATTTGCTATTACTGTAGCAAGCCCGGACATGTCATAGCTGACTGTCCATTCAAAAGGAAGGAAAAGGGTGATAAGAAACATCACCACCATAAGGATAGGAAGGGGGAAAAATCCTTCCTAGCAAAGAAAGGAAAAAGCTGTACTGAATTTGATTCCTCATCCTTAGATTCAGATACTGAAGAAGAAGCCTATATTGGGCTGTTTGCATCAGAAAAAAAGATGATTGTCCTTCTGCCAGAATTTGAATCAGGGCCCCTCTATCACAATCAGATAGTGATACAGAGGAGGATGAAGAGGACAAAGTTCATCTAGGCCTCATGGCCATCACTGATGAGGAGGACAGTCAGAACAACTCTGACAATGAATAGGGATTAATTCACTCCATTTCCTCTTCTGATTATGAGACAAGCCCAGAATCTGAAACACCTTCATCAATTGGTGGAAGTGATTCAGAATCTGAGGAAGATGTCAATCAATTGATTGACAAGTATGGTGCTCTCTCGGAAGCTCTGAAAAAGAGCAAGAAGCTGGCCAAGAGGCAAGCCCAAAAAATTTCTTCCCTTAAGATGGATAAGAAAGAGTGCACTGAGTCACCCTCCATGGTGGCTCAGATGAGTATACAAATAATCAATCTTAAGGGAATAACAATTGTGCATTTAAGCACCATAACCCAAAAGAATAAAGTAATCAAGGACCTTGAGGAGAAGCTTGTGAAAGAAAAGGGCCTAGTGGCTCAATTCTACAAGCCCAAATCTGTGCTTCCTATTATTAACACCTTTTCCTCTCAAACCAATAGGAGAGGACTAGAGTTCAATAAAATGGAAGTTGGAGAAGTGATTGGAGAAAAGAGCAAGGTCAAGGCTAAGCCTCATACCACCTTTCAGAAGGTGTTGCTTCCTTCTAACAGGTATGATCATGAAAGCATTTATGGTCACTGGAAGAATGAAAGCTCCTATAGGAAGGAAAATGCTTCTTCCTATAGTGGAAGAAAGGGCATGGGAATGAGTGCCATGAAGGCTCCCCATGAAGAAATTCAAATGGCCCAAACTGGACCATTTGTATTTGGTACTTCTGCCCCATCATTCAGGAGTATACAAGCTAGTTCTTACAAGCTCTGTCCAGCAAAGAACATGGCTACTGTAAAACCTGTAGACAATTCATATTGCTCAGTGTCTGATGCCATCCAATCTTGCCTGGCCTCCAAGCCAAAGCAATCTGATTCTATTAAGACAAAGACTACTAAGATTGTTCAGAGGTTAACATTCAGCCAGATCATTGCTGAAAGGAACATGAAAAATGTTGCTGTCTCCCCTCTTGATGTAAGCACAGTGATGCTCTCTTCTCAAGAAATGTTCAGAAAAGGAGATACAATATTCATGAATGTTGGTGTTGTGGTAAAGTGGGACACTTTGCCATAGAATGTTGGCACAATCCCAATGTGCCAAGTGAAAAGAAGAGTCTTCCTGCAAAGGGTGCAGCTAGTGTGAGGTCATTTCTTCATGCTAACAAGGACCTAGGACCCAAAATTATTTGGGCTCCTAAGGGTAATTAAACTTCTTCTTGCAAGTTAGTTCAAGTAACGGCCTCAACTAAATATGGTACTTGGAAAGTGGGTGCTCAAGGCACATGACAGGAACCAGAAATCTTCTACAGGACAACAAAGCTGTGAAGAATGGACCTAAAGTCATCTTTGGTGGATCTGAAAGAGGAATCACCAAGGGATATGGTATGATCTCCAATGGCATAGTTTCAATCACAAGGGTAGCTTATGTTGAAGGGTTGCAACACAACCTAGTAAGCATAAGTCAACTATGTGATCTAGGCTATGTCATTGAATTCCACAATGCCAAGTACTTGATCAAAAAGTCTAATGACTTAGAGACCATTCTCTCAGGCACTAGGAGTGGGAATGTTTATTGCTTATATTTCATATGCAGTAATTCTCTTTCATCTGTGTGTCTTGTAGCTAATGAAAATGAGTCTCTTTGTGTTCAATGGCACAAGAGACTTGCCCACATTAACTACAAGACAGTGTATATACTATTCTCTAAAAATTAAGTTAGGAATAGTCCAAATTTAAAATGTATTAAAAGTGGTCCCTGTCATGCTTGCCAAATAGGTAAGCAAACAAGGGCCACCTTTTAAAATTATTGGCTCCAAAGACACTGAAAGATGTCTATATCTATTACATATGGACTTGTTTGGTCCTTTGCCAATTCATGGCTTAGGAGGGAAGTTGTATACTTTGGTGATTGTTGATGATCACTCAAAATATACATGGGTATTCTTCCTTAAGAAGAAATCAGATACATTGAATATCTTTATAAATCATGTCAAGGCTATTCAGAATGACTTACAATGTGCTTTGGTCAGGACTAGGACTGACCATGTTAAATTATTTCAATCTAAAGCCATGAAAAGGTTTTGTCAAGAATATTGTATCACCCTCTTCTCCTCCCCAAGGACTCCACAACAAAATGGTGTGGCTGAGAGGAGGAATAAAACCTTGATAGAAGCTGGAAGAACATTGCTTAGTGACTCCTCACTCCCAAAATACTTCTGGGCTGAGGCAGTTAATATTGCATGTTATGTTCTTAATAGGGCTTCCATCAATAAGGTTCATGGAATTACTCCCTATGAGATTCTGAAAGGCAATCAACCTACAATTTCATACTTTAGAATCTTTGGCTCAAAATGCTACGCATTAAACAATGGAAAATCTCAATTAACCAAGTTTGCAGAGGAATGCAATGTGGGGGTTGTTGTTGGCTATAGATCACAGAGTAGAGCTTATAGAGTTTATAACAAGAAAACTCATGTTGTTGAAGAGTCTATGCATATAGTCTCTGATGAGACCAACCTAATCTATAAGGGCTGGTCTAGTTCTTCTTGTTTGACAGGGAATGAAGAGGAAATTGAATAGATGTCTGTGCATGACATACCCAGCAGCAGCAAAGCATATACAGATGCAGCAATTCCTGAAGAAGAAGAGGTCCAAGGTGCTGAAGACACTGTTGAAGCAGCAGAAGTATTACATCAAGCTGAGGACAGATTTCCTGCAGCTGTAAGACACCTAAGGGATCATTCAAGAGAACAAATTATTGGAGACCAAAACCAAGGTGTACTGACCAGAAGAAGGGCTCATAATGAGGCCCTATTCTTAAGCTTCTTATCATAAATGGAGCCCAAGAAGTTTGAAGAAGCCAACCAAGACACCTTTTGGATTCAAGCAATGCAAGAAGAACTTCTACAATTCAAAAGATACAAGGTATGGAAGTTGGTGCCAAAACCTCAAGGACACAATATTATTGGCACCAAATGGATTTACAGGAACAAGTTAGATGAAAATGGCACAATCATAAAGAACAAAGCATGGTTGGTAGCCAAGGGCTACAGACAAGAAGAGGGAATAGACATTGATCAAGCCTTTGCACATGTTGCAAGGATAGAAGCAATTTGGCTATTCCTTGCCTATGCTACCCACAAGGGGTTCAAGGTATACCAAATGGATGTCAAATCATCCTTCCTCAATGGTGACTTGAAGGAAGAGGTATATGTTGAACAGCCATCAGGTTTTGTGCATCCAACCCGCACTAATCATGTATATTTACTTAGAAAAACTCTTTATGGTCTAAAGCAAGCCCCTAGGGCTTGGTATGAGACATTGTCCAGCTTTCTCATCAAGAACAAGTTCTTGAGGGGAAAGATAGATAGTACATTATTTCTTAGGGAAAAAAGGGGCAAATGTCTTTTTGTCCAAATATATGTTGATGACATAATATTTGGGTCTACTGATGACAACCTATGCAAAAGGTTTACTAACCTTATGCACGGGGAGTTTGAGATGAGCCGTACGGGAGAGATACAACCTCAAGGTAAGTGAATCTCCTCTCTATTGTGACTCATCCAGTGCTATGTCTATTGCTAGGAATACTGTCTCTCATAGCAGGACTAAGCACATAGAGATAAGATATCATTTTATAAGGGAACATATTGAATGTAAGGACATCTGCCTTGAATTTGTCTCCACTGACAATCAAGTTGCTGATATCTTTACAAAGCCATTGGATGAAACCAAGTTTAACTCTTTCAAGATTGAACTAGGAATGTTAAATAATGAATAATTCCTTCTTGCAAATCTTCTATACTATTATACTTGTTAAGCTAGGATTCAAAATCATATCACATGAACTCCTAGTGACATGACTAGGTCTCAGCACATTCTGACATCACAAGGATTAATTATAAGGCAATAAGATCAGCTAAAACAGACAAGGTTGTTTCGGCTGAGCCGCTAAGACCGCTGGGAAAAGTCTCATCAAAACCGCTAAGACTGCTAAAACTATCCCAGCGGCTGATAGTGCTCTGTCCCAGTGTTTAGGTCGCCATCTCAGTAGTTCCGCTGAGATGGGATGGGTTCATTATACTTTGTCTAAATGCAACCCCAATTGACCCAATTCCACTTACAACCTATTCCGTCCCAGCGCATTCTTCTACAGCAACAATGGATCCCAAAAGCTTTAAAGACCTTCTGGAGGGATATGAAATCGTCAGGAATGGGTTTGCCCATGCTTCAGAAGAAATCAAGGTAGTGATTCAACTCCTAGAAGAGTGAGGTCAGGAATTTATTCTGTCTGAACCATATGTCATTCTCAGAACAGAAGTTTTCGAATGGTTTGGCCATGTTAAGTTATCCTCTTCTAAGTCATCCCTAAAATAAAAAATTGGAGAAGATAGAACAAAGATAACTCCTGCAAAACTTGAAAAAGCCTTACATCTTCCATCCTGCAGTCCAAGTGAGGAGGAAGAAATCTTTGAGAAAGACAAGAAAAAGGCTCTCAAATGAACTGAATACAATGATACCAAAACTGGATCATTATAAAGGAAATTCTTCAACCAAAGTGGCAAACTCGTATATGATGTTGTGGTAAAAGCTATTCTTTGCAAACCTGGATCCCATGACACAATCTCCCAATACATGTTTGACCTCATGATGAGGATAATACTGAAAAGGAAAACCTCTTGGGGAGAAGTTATCTTTCAAAGGATCAAGGAATGTTTGTAGGCACCCAATTTGGGCAGAATTCTTTCACTGTACCTACTCCAAACTTACCTTGAAATGTTTAGCAAATCCAAAGGAGCAAACCTCCACTATCTCAAGAGGATGGATATTAAGACATTAGACAGGTTTTCCAGGGTGCTTCCCATGAGACACCTATCTGAGGAAAAAGGGAATGAACCCAAGAAAGCCAAAAGAGTGAAGAAGCCAAGGATGGTGCTATCAAGTTCTGTGTCTGACCACTCAGATAAAAATGAATATGCTGGTGCTGATCTTCAATCACACAGTACTCCTGATAAGGATGAATTACCTCCTGACAATGTCCATCCATAGGACTTGGACACAGACATCACCCCTGGTAATTAATCCTTAAACTCCACATTACTCATAATATTATATTACCATAACCAACCAACTAAGTTGGTAACTAATGACACTCAAATTATGTGGACCATAGATCTCCAAGGCCAGCTGAGTGCTCCATCTGAGGGGGAGCAACAACAAAAACCAGCCTCCTTAGATGTTGCAAACATTAATGATAATGATGAGGACAAAAGGCCCTCACCTCAGGATTTGCAAGATCAGATTGACAAACTTATTTTCAATCTTGAAGAAAGAATTAGGCATAATCCTGATAATGAACCAGCCCTCTGGACTTTATCTTCACCAGGACAATCTGATGCCCCATCTGAGGGGAAGAAGTAGCAAGAGACAACTGCAGATAAAGATGAAGCTCTTGGTAAGCCTTACAAACCCTTCTTTAGAATTACTAAGTCATTAACTCTAACTTCAAATAATTGTCTCAGCCTTCCTGAACTCATCTGACAAAGATGCTCTCTCTGAGGGGGAGGAGCCAGATAATCCTGATGAGGACATGGATGCTCTGGATCATGATGGAGACCACCCTGCTCACATTGATGAGATGATGGATGATCAAATTCTAGTGATGCCTACAGCTGCATTGCAAATAGTACTTCAAGTAGTCCCTCCTCTAAGTCCACCAAGACTCCAAGACCCAATTATCCGTGATCCACAAGCTTCCACCTCCACTTCCTCAAATGAGAACATTTTAAATGCAATCCACCTCATGCTAGAGACTCATCTCACTTCCATGAAGAATTATGTAGACCAGTCAGTTAGAACAGTCAAAGCATATATTCATCAGTCCATCATGAATGTGAAGACTGAAGTAATGGTTGAGGTCAAGGAAAATAAGGAAGACACTGGAATGTTGAACAAGCAAATGACCAAATGGTTTGACCTATCAGAGAAGACTGTAATATCTCAGAATACCATTCTCAGGTCTATGGACAAACAACTCCAGTTGTCTGAACATGACATAACATATGTCGAAGATTATGTCAGTAAGACAGATGAAGTGATAGAAAAGTCACCCAATCACATTAAAGAATATGTATACTCAACTGCTATGAAGTTGAATGAAGAAGCTGACAGGAACAAGGAAGAGCTGAAAGAAGACATTGCCACTATCTTTCAATCCATTGCTGACACATTCACTGCTACCCAACTGAATTCTGAGGTAGTCAAACTTAAAGATGAGCTTCAAGCTGATTTTGAAAATGTTTTCCAAACCCTATCTGGTACTATAACAACAGCTAAGCAAGACCTCCATCAACAAGTGTTTAAAGAAGCCAGAAAGGGGGAGGATACAAATGCAATCATAAACTCTGACTTAACCCTTAAGGTTCTCCAAGGTACAAGGCTGGCACTGAATCTTCCTCTCCAAGATATAAACAGGGCAGAAGATTGGAATTTCCCACATCAAGAAGCAATTGCCCAGAATGTGAGATTGAAAAAGAGAAGAGAAAGAGAATATGTATTGCTGACTGAAGAATACATGGTTAGGCAAAGGGATGTGCAAAATAGAGATCTTGACTATGAGTACTGGAGTGATGACTCCAAAGAAATTATACTAAATTCCTAGCTAAGCCATGGTCAAATTGGAAAAGGTATTGATAAGCTCTATCCATCTGAAGAGTGGATAAAGTATTTAGAGAGAAACTCAAAAAGAGAAAAAGTATTCAATAATAATATGGTAAGAAAAGAAAAACCAAGACGAATGCCTTTTAGATATATCCCAAAGCCATATCTATATTTCCAAAGGTAAGAGAACAAAAGGAAAATAGTTGTGATTGGGGCTGCAAATGCTGAAAAAGACACAGCCACCTATCCCTCTGAAAATATGATTGTGGCTGTTGACGATAAGGAGATCCCAGCTCAAGAAGAAGTGGTTGCTGAAAACATGAATGTTTCAGCAGACCAAGATGCTTCAGCCAAAGATAAAGAAGTGGTTGCTGACATTCCTTAGTGTTCTACTTCTAAGAAATGAAAACTCTAAATGAATGTATAAATGTCTTATGAATGCCTGAATGTAAATTGAACTATACTTTATTTGAAATGCTTATGAATGAATTGTTATATTAGTCATGATATGTTCTAAGCTAATCTGAGCTAGCTTAATTTTACTTTGTGATATTGGTTAAATTAATCTGTGTTGCACTGTCATGTTTATCTAATCATACTTTTGGATTGTTAAACTTTGTGGTAATATGAATGTCATAAACATTATCTGTTATAATATTTTTGATGCCATGTGTATGATGTAATGAACTCTTTGTAGTAATGCTAAATGTCAAGAATTTATGAGTTATGTACCTTAGCATTTGAGGGTGTTATGCCTTCTTCAAATAGGGGGAGATTGTTGGGAAAATGACCCTCAATGTTCCCTTGATTTGAAGAAGCTTCACACTCAATCCTAAGTACAAATTGTATTTGATAAACCCCATTTTATCTCATGACCATGCAGGGATAGGACATACCAATGTATGGAGTAAGTTCAGTAGGTTTGCTGTCAAAACCACTAAGACAAGCTCTCAGTCTCAGATGAATCGCTGAGACAAGGCCTAGGGCCGCTGAGAAGGTGTCTGGGCCAGCTGAGCTGCAGATAGAACAAGATTAAATTAGGGCTTGGTAAAACTCACTTTCTCACTTACTCTCAATCACAGAAGAACAAGATTACTGTTCCTTTGACGACAGCAAAGAAAGCTCTCACATCCTTTTAACTGAAGCTGCAAGGAGAGAATATATTGCTCCTCTTGATCAACTCTAGATAGAGCAAGTTGATCCTCACTCTTTCTCTGAAGAAAAGGAACAGAAGAATCAAAGTTGAGCCAGTTGGACTCATCCTAGATTCAAGACTGCTACAACAGTTGTTCAACAACAGAAGACCAAGGCTTGACCTCTTTTATCTTCTAATTGTATACATCTATTATAAACTCTGTTGGAACGTAACAGTTCTGATATTGTATGGCATCTTTGTCTGAGGTTGTAGGGCTATTTGGCCTGAGTAGTAGAGCTGAGAGGTCAGCTTGAGTGTAGGATCTTTGGGAGATCTGATGTAGGGCTGTTGAGCCTGAGGTAGGGTTTGGGAAAACCTGAGAGATCCTGTGGGATCTGTGCTGTAAGCTCTTGGAGCTGAGTTTGGAGGTGTTGGCCTTATCTAACTCATTGTTAGAAAGGTGATGGGGGAAAGTGGACTACTCAAGACACCCTGTCTTGAGGAACCTCTATAAACCTTTGTGTGTTTTCTGGATGTTTGATACTTAACTAACCTAAAATTAGAAAACAGCTAGGTTAAAGTCTAAAATACAAAACAAACCTATACACCCCTTTCTCTAGGTGCTAAGACTACATCCTAAATAAAATATCACTTATATTTTTTGTAGGAGCATCCTTTTAACTTCTTGATCCTGATGCATCTTCCATTCCACTGTTGGGTTTTTCTTGAACCATACATCACATGTAGGCGCAGCGGAAATAAAGAGAAACAACCCAAAAGGATTTGGATCGGGCCATGAACATTGATTCAAGAAGTTAATAAAATTGCTAGGTTCGAATTACCTTAGTGGAGTTGGATCGAATCCAACCTAGATGCTCCAAGAAGAAGATTCCTGTCGACGGCAAAGAGAGTTCTCACGTATCATTATGTCTACGTCTCTACAGAGATCCACACGAGCCGGGAGAAGAACGACTGCACCTTGCACTTCCACAAACTGCTAGGTTCGCTCCAGGAAGAACATCCACGGCGATGATCGCCGGAAGGGGGGGGGGGGGGGTCGCGTAGACAACCGAAATGGCGGAACACTTCCGTCGGCTAGGGTTCGTGAGGCGGAACTCTTCCGTCGGTCTTCAATTCGCATAAGCCTCATGAACCCTTAAGATTAAGTTCTATTTATAGACGAAGTATAAACAGACCTAAAAGATTCGCTATCCGCAGTCAATACAGAAAAAGAACTCTTTCTGTAACAATTCGTCGGGATTTCACGAATCAGCATTCGTCGAGATTACACGGGACAATCCGACGAATCCCGACGAATCACATCAGACGGCAACATTTGCCGAGTTAAGGATCTCTGTAACAATTCGTCGGGATTCCACGGAACAATCCGACGAATCCGACGAATTCCGACGAATCATATCAGACGACAACATTTGCCGAGTTAAGGATCTCTGTAACAATTCGTCGGGATTCCACGGAACAATCCGACGAATTCCGACGAATTCTATCCGTGTAAACCCGATGAATTCAGATAGCAACATTTGCTGGACCTCCCCCATTCTATATGGTGATTGGTAACCTTTACCAACACAGTCAATCTTCCATCTTCTCCACATGCTCTTATGTGCGACCCTGCAGGCTCATATCGCGTTGGCAGTGACATTACATGTTTGACCACTTCTAGATCACAATGGTAACTCCAACAGTCTCCCACTTGATCTTGAAAGTACAAACAAAAAACTTCACAAGCAATGAGCGGCATCTAGCAATGCATCATTCCTTCCCAAGCAATAAGAGTTCATAACTCATAAGCCTTTATGACCAATGTTCTAGCGTTGTCTTTGTCCCTTTGTCCCTTACATCCGGAATGAACTAGAGCCATGGTCCGTGTCACCCTCTTTATAGCTCAATCCAAGTTTCTTGATCTAGAACGGACTTCCAGAGAATGGTTGAGTCAATATCACATATTGACTCAACCAAGCATGGCCATGCATTTCTCAGTCCAATTCCATCAAGGGGCCCATGGATGCAACTCCTGTTATATAGGAGGACAAATCCCATATCTGCTCACACCCAAACACCCAAATGATTCGTAACGTACCCAACGACCACCCTTATCATCAACCTTCTTCAAGGAAGACTTTAGATGACATCAAAGCACGCTCTTCCTCACTCGATGAATGTTGTGACTTCAGGTCAAAGGACCACAACACCATTGTCAAATGAGACCTACTTGTGACACTTTTAAGTAACAATCCACAAAGTAGTCTCAGGTTGGGTCTGTCCAGTACAACTTGTTCACTAACAAGTACCCACGTGATGACTTGATATCACAATATCATGACCTGTGAGAACCGGTCATCAGTCAATACACATGCTAGTCTTAATGTATCATCATCACCCTTAGCTTCTTCGATGATACCTCGACCAGGGACCTTTTAAGAATGAAGCTTCGAAATCATAGGCTCTCACATTCAAGTCACGTACTTGATGTCCTATGGAAGCGAACATTCTAAGGGTATTTATCACGAATTTTATTCTATTATGTAGAAACAGTATATCGTAATAAAAGAACTTGCCATTAATTGTAAAAGGAAATAATTGGTACACTATTCATCATATGAATAATAAACAGCCAACAGAATATATATTTTACATGCAACCCACAAGACTCCCACTAGAGTTGATCACTCAGGTTTCGTATACCCATTGATCTAGTATGACCATCATGCTTTCTCTGCGCGAGAGGCTTTGTCAGTGGATCTGCAATATTCTCCTCAGTCGGCACTCCGCAAATGTTCACATCTCCTCGTTCGACAATCTCACGAATAAGATGGAACCGCCGAAGTATGTGCTTGGAGCGCTGATAGGATCTAGGTTCCTTAGATTGTGCAATTGCACCATTGTTATCACAGTAGAGAACTACGGGACCAACAATGCTAGGAACTACATCTAGCTCGCCGATGAATTTCCTAATCCATACAGCCTCCTTCGCTGCATTTGCCGCAGCGATATACTCGGCCTCAGTTGTAGAATCAGCAACTGTCTCTTGCTTGGAACACTTCCAGCTCACAGCTCCTCCATTCAGGCAAAACACAAATCCTGACTGAGACTTCGAATCATCCCTATCAGTTTGGAAGCTGGCATCCGTGTAACAACTTACAATGAGCTCTTCCTTTCCACCATACACCAAGAATACATCCTTAGTCCTTCTCAAGTACTTCAGGATATTCTTCACGGCTATCCAGTGACATTCACCGGGATCAGATTGATACCTGCTAGTCATGCTCAAAGCAAAAGAGACATCGGGTCGAGTACATAACATTGCATACATGATTGACCCAATTGCCGAAGCATATGAAATCAACTTCATGCGGTCCTTATCTTCACAAGATTTTGGACACTGGTCCTTAGAGAGATTTATACCATGAGACATGGGCAAAAATCCTTTCTTGGACTCAAGCATGTTGAACCGCTTCAACACCTTCTCAATGTACGTACTCTGGGTCAAACCCAGCAACTTCTTCGATCTATCTCTATAGATCTTAATACCGAGTATGTAAGTCGCTTCACCCAAGTCCTTCATAGAAAAGCAGTTCCCTGGGTTGTTCTTAACAACTTTCAGGGTAGGTATGTCATTCCCGATCAACAGTATGTCATCTACATACAATATCAGGAAGACAACAATGCTCCCACTGATTCGCTTGTAAACACACGGTTCATCCTAGTTCTTGACAAAACCAAACTCTTTGATTTTCTCATCAAAACGAAGAGTCCAACTTCTAGAGGCCTGTTTCAATCCATAGATGGACCTATTCAGCTTGCATATTTTAGTGGCTTCATTTGGGGATACAAAACCCTCGGGTTGTGTCATATACACTTCCTCAAGGAGGTTTCTATTTAGGAAAGCCGTTTTGACATCCATCTGCCAGATCTCGTAGTCATAATACGCAGCAATAGCAAGCAATATCCTAATGGACTTTACCATGGCAACAGGGGAAAAGGTCTCATCATAGTCAACACCATGAATTTTCTTGAAACCCTTAGCGACCAGTCGCCCTTTGAATGTCTGCACATTCCCATCCATGTCGGTCTTCTTCTTGAAGACCCACTTGCACCCTATGGGTCGTACCCCTTTAGGTGGTTCCACCAAGTTCCAAACTTGGTTTGTATACATGGAGTCCATTTCGGATTTTATAGCCTCAAGCCATTTGTCGTAGTCCGGTCCATTCATAGCCTCTTGGTAGGTCGCTGGTTCATCATCATGATCCATAAGCAAAACATTACCTATTTGAGACACGAGAAATCCATATCTCTCAGGCTCAAATCTTGGTCTACCAGATCTACGTAGGACTTGTGTCTCTTGAGCAGGTTCTCTAGCTACAACATCTTGTAGTCCTGGCTCAGAATCCAATTCTGGTTCATTCACTACTTGTGGTTCTTGAACTTCTTCAAGTTCTACCTTTTGCGTCTTTCTTGATAAGAACTCTTTCTCCAAGAAGACACCCGTCCTTGCGACAAACACTTTGCCCTCAGACGGTTGGTAAAAGTAATATCCTTTCGTTTCCTTAGGATATCCCACCAGATAACACTTATCTGATTTGGGTTCCAGCTTGTTAGGCATTTGACGTCGTACGTATGCCTCACAGCCCCAAATTTTAATGAATGACATACTAGGACGCTTCCCAGTCCAAATCTCATATGGTGTCTTTAGAACCATTTTCGTTGGAGCGCGATTCAGTGTCATTGCAGCAGTCTCTAAAGCAAAACACCAAAAGGAAATAGGCAAATCTGCATGACTCATCATCGACCGTACCATGTCTAACAGAGTACGATTTCTCCTCTCAGACACACCTCCCTCTGATACCACTGTTGGGTTTTTCTTGAACCATACATCACATGCAGGCGCAGCGGAAATAAAGAGAAACAACCCAAAAGGATTTGGATCGGGCCATGAACATTGATTCAAGAAGTTAATAAAATTGCTAGGTCCGAATTACCTTAGTGGAGTTGGATCGAATCCAACCTAGATGCTCCAAGAAGAAGATTCCTGTCGGCGGCAAAGAGAGTTCTCACGTAGAATTATGTCTACGTCTCTACAGAGATCCACATGAGCCGGGAGAAGAACGACTGCACCTTGCACTTCCACGAACTGCTAGGTTCGCTCCAGGAAGAACATCCACGGCGACGATCGCCGGAAGGGGGGGGGGGGGTCGCGTAGACAAGCGAAACGGCGGAACACTTCCGTCGGCTAGGGTTCGTGAGGCGGAACTCTTCCGTCGGTCTTCAATTCGCATAAGCCTCATGAACCCTTAAGATTAAGTTCTATTTATAGACGAAGTATAAACAGACCTAAAAGATTCGCTATCCGCGGTCCATACAGAAAAAGAACTCTTTCTGTAACAATTCGTCGGGATTTCACGAATCAGCATTTGTTGAGATTACACGGGACAATCCGACGAATCTCGACGAATCACATCAGACGGCAACATTTGCCGAGTTAAGGATCTCTGTAACAATTCGTCGGGATTCCACGGAACAATCCGACGAATCTGACGAATTCCGACGAATCATATCAGACGACAACATTTGCCGAGTTAAGGATCTCTGTAACAATTCGTCGGGATTCCACGGAACAATCCGACGAATCCGACGAATCATATCCGACGAATTCTGACGAATTCTATCCGTGTAAACCCGATGAATTCAGACAGCAACATTTGCTGGACCTCCCCCATTCTATATGGTGATTGGTAACCTTTACCAACACAGTCAATCTTCCATCTTCTCCACATGCTCTTATGTGCGACCCTGCAGGCTCATATCGCGTTGGCAGTGACATTACATGTTTGACCACTTCAAGATCACAATGGTAACTCCAACATCCACTTAGCTGTAGTACTTATCCCTGTCTTTATTTTCTTTGCCAAAATTTTCCCATGTCCATAATATTATTGTTCTAGACTCAGTGCTCCATCTTTCAAAGTTGGGATCTTTTTCTCTTTCTTCCTTGAATCTTTTCTTACTAGACTAAGCTTCATAGTATGAACTACTATAGCATAATCAACATCATATTCCTCTGGGTGCTCAGAGGGATCTTCTGAATAGGGCTGTTCTGGATCTGAATATGGACGATCTGGTGTTAGAAAAGGCGGAAGACCAAGAAATTTGTGTCTCATTCACCAACCATTAAGCTTGATCAGTTCCTCTCTTATCCCCCTTTTGACTTCTTCAAATATACTTCTTCAAATCGTAGGTAGGGAATCTACTGCTATTCCTGAGTTATGGGAGTCTTGAACTATGAGGTGTAAGATCTATTGGATCTGATTTATTGGTGGAGTTGGCCTAGTCTAGCACACTGCTAGGTTGGTGGAGAGGGAAAGTGGAGTACCCATACTAGGGAACCACTATAAATCACTATGTACTCTGTGGTGTGATTGTTCTTTCTGTGTTTATTTTCTTGAATAGTTTATAATTGTTCAAAAAGACTTAAACACCGATCACCCCCCTCTAGGTGACTAGACTACCATAAACTTACAAGTGGTATAAAAGCGAGGTTGTTTAAAAAGGCTTAATTGCTTGAACAAGATCCTCATCAGGTAAATATTGTCTATTCACCATGACTTCTGGAGAAAAGTACATGGAACATAGTTCCATGAAGTTGCCTTTTTGTAGAAAAGTGAATTTTAGAATTTGGAAGATATGGTTAGACTGTTCATGGAAGCCTTTGACCCAAGGATATTCATAACTATTAAAGAAGGACCTTTCATTCCCATGAAAGTCTCCACCATTGATGCCAATATACAAGTTTCAAAGAGATATACTAAAATGACCAAGGATAAAGTAGTTCTGGCCACCATGGACAAAAGGGAAAATAATATAATTTTAAGTGCCATAGATGACTCCACTTTCCAAAACCCGATTCACTACAAAACTACAAAGGAAATGTGGGATTCACTAATTGTCTACAAGGAAGGCACTGAGGAAACTAAGAGTTGATAGGAAATCTCTTCTCAACCAAGAATATGAGGCCTTCAGGAAAGGGAAGACAGACTCAATTACTGACTATTATGAGAAGTTCTTTAAGATAGTCAACTGACTAAAGAACTATGAGAGAGAATTCTCCAATTATAATCTTAATGACAAGTTCTTGAGGTCCCTCAACAAGGAATGGTACATTAAGATCTGTGCAATAAGGGATATGGGGAACTTGGCTAACATCCAGCCTCAAAATCTGTATGGCAAGTTGCTATTCCATGAATTGCAGCTAAGTACAAGAAAGGCTGAAGAAAAATCTTCAAGATCCTATTCTAGGGAGAAATCTGTATCCTTTAAAGCTGAAAGTTCCAGGAGGAGTAAAGAAGACTCCCCAACCCTCAAGGAGAGAGCTGCTGAAGAAGAAGAATTTGAGGACTATTCCTCAGGCTCAGTTCTTACAGATGGAGAATTGTCCTTGTTCTCCAGGCAGTTCAAAAAGCTCTTGAGCAAGAGAAGGCAGTGGAAAAATAGACCCCCTCCTCTTCCAGCTCAAAGAAGAACTGCAGCAGCAATGACAGGTTAAAGAACAATCCCAAAAGGGATAGGTATGATTCTAAACAGAACAAACAGTTTACATTTGACATTGTTTTTTACTATTGCAATAGACCAGGTCATGTCATTACTGACTGTCCAGATATAAGAAAAGAAGGAAGGAGAGCTGATGAGAAAAGGTCTCATAAAGGCAAGAAGCCTGGGAAGAGCTTCGTTGGCAAGAATCCGAAGAATTTGAGTGAGAGTGACACAAGCTCATCTGAATCAGAGGAGGAAGCCTATATTGGGCTCACTGCAATTTCAGAAGATGAGTGGGAGGCTCCTACTGCCAGGGTGTGCATAAGGGCACCCTGATGCGATAATTTCGGCAAGTGCACCGGTCGCGCAAGTAATAATAATGGGGAAAATCCCCGAGTGTCGGTCTATTGAGGAACACAGTAAGGTGGAGTTAGGTTTCGAGGAAGGACTTGAGATTGAAGTCCTTAAATCGGATGGAATGCGGGGGAGTTGGGTTGGCTTTTGGAAAATAAAATAAAAGCTATCAACTACTCCTATGCAATGCCGCTATGCAATGCTTCGCTTAGCGGGATAGAGACTAGGCAGGCCTTGAGCGCGCTGCATCGAAAGGGCGGATGGATGAGTAGGCAAGCGGAATCGAACAGTGCAGGCCTTGAGCACACTGCTTCGTTAGGCGGGATGGAATACGGGCCGTGATGCCACGCTTCAGTAGGCGGATGGACGAGTAGGCTAGCGGAGTGAGGGTCGCAAGCACCTCTTCGACAAGCACGCCACTAGCAATTGCTAGTGCGGCACACGAACGTGACGGCGGGATGGAGGATGGAATGGGGCGCACCTCAAGCAACTCAAACAACAAATATTTCACATAGACATGAAATAAATAGAAATACAACTAGTTTAAGTGCCACTTCATCACAATAATGAGATCTAAAACATATACACATCAATAAGAGAAGAATAAGGCAAGAAATCGACCGAATCCGAAGTCTCGTTGTAGATTCACCGTTGGAATTGCCGGGTTGTCAATCCGCGTCCAAGCTCGGTCCGCAACTACGTCCGGGGTAGAGAAGGGCTATCACACCTCCCAATGGACCCGTCTTCTTTGTGTCACGATCCGGTAGAGGTTGCAAACTTCCTCTTGCTTGATGGCAATGGCGACTAGGTCTTCCTTTGGAGCTCTTGGATGAAGGAGGAGGCCGAGAGGAAACTCTGGCTCAAGATTGGCGTGAAGAACAAGCCCGGAGCACCTCTAGATGGTGAGCGACGATGGAGGGGCGAAACTGGGCGGAACTGCGCAAGAAACGGCGGAAAAATGCGGATCCCCTAACCTAATTCGCGAGCAGCATTATTTATAGGCGCTGGAATAAACAGTGCGCACGGTCATAAGAAGAATAGTAGAGAAGATTTCTGATTATATAAACAGTCTATATATTTCTAAAAGAGTAAAAGCATATTACAACTACTCAAAATGGTGAACTACGGTGAATCGTTCGGTCATGCATACGGAGAAAGTAAACTAAACGCTGAGATTAGCATTGCTCAAGATTGGGATGCCGAACAAACTCCACCGAAATCCATCGGTGTCGGTGACCATAGGCTCGCCCGGTCACATTCTCTCCACGACACTAGATTGGTTCATAGCGTGAGTCGGTAGGACTTTAGGCTAGAGATGGGGCTTTGGTTACGGTGAGGTAAACAAAGATAAACCTGGAGGCTACGCACACCTAACCCAACATGAGCACAAGATAGAGCTACCCGCACGACGATAATAAACAAATGCACCACACCCCCAGACTTGGACTTTTACAACAAGGGTGTGTGCACCGCCCACTCCCAATACCAAATTTTCAATTCAACTTTTTCATAACAAACCCCTTTTTTTTCTTTTCTTTCTCTTCTTCATTCTTCTTTTTCTTTCTTTTCTTTTTCAGCAAAAATATCAATGAATACACCCACAATTTCCACTATAAAAATTACCACATCAACACCCCCCAAAATGTAAACATAACTATAATTTAAAGCTCAGATTTGGGTGTGCGACTAGGTTAGGCTTTTAAGCTTTTGGTGCGAAAAAAGTGGGGCTGAATCAAGAGGAAGAGGTAGGCACAAAGGGGCTAGCAAGGGTAGATGATAGGCATGAAATGAAAAGCTCAACCGGGCCAAAATAATGGCCTACGTCATTCTCACGCACTAGAACTATCCTATGCCAATGCTTCAAGAATCGCTTGGGGCAAGTTCTAGCCACCGAGAAAGATTCTCCTTTCTCCCGACTCAAGCTACAAGATTCGGTGGGATCAATGGTGGCCAGGCTTAGGATTTGGACTTCCTCCACCGGTGTTGAGGAAAACTCCTCTACACCTAGAAGGTTGTCCTCCTCCATAGGAATAGGCATAACACTCAGGTCACCAGCCTCCTCTTGCGACACATCATCAACAATGTCGTCAGAGACGAGTGTAGTATGCACAACAGGGAGAGGAATAGTGCTCGGATAAAAGTCGAGCACCGATTCCTCACAAAGAATCGAATCCACTAGGGGTGGTGGATGCACATGGAGAATAGGCTCAGCAATGTCGGTGCATAGATCAGCCGCACATCCGGTGACTGTGTCAACGCCATACCCTTCAAGATGTGAAGGTGGCAAGGACACAAAACCGGATGTTGAAGGTGTGCCGCCAGAGTTAGGATTCGGTACGATCTGGATATCCGGCTCGTCATCCTCATCCAATTGGCGACGAAAAGCAGCACAATCCTTCAGGGCGTGATCAGTGCTCCGACAAAACTGGCACTGCCTAGCGGGCTTCTTTGGCACAGCGGGTGCTGAAGCCGAAAAGAAGTAAGACGGTAAAGGCTCAACAGAGTAGCCATAAGACTTACGCGCACCATATGAAGTACCAGACGAAGTCGGTGCTCCATATGCTGGGCTATAAGAATTATGCCTACTATTCTCCGTAGGGCATTCATCACTAGAGTGGGAGGTAGCTCCACACCAACGGCAACGGAAATTAAGATGTGCCCACATAGTGCGAAGATAAAACGATTCAAAAAGAAGAACACTATTGTGCGAAATACTACACCTAACAAAAATTTACTAAAGCAACCTACTATAAAACAAGAAAATGGAATAAAGAGAACAGAAATAAAATAAAAGATGCGATAAACAAATGGAAGGGCTTCTCTCTCAGATTCTCCCTCTCCAGAAAACTCACACGACTGTGTTCCCCGGCAACGGCGCCAAAAACTTGATGCGATAATTTCGGCAAGTGCACCGGTCGCGCAAGTAATAATAATGGGGAAAATCCCCGAGTGTCGGTCTCTTGAGGAACACAGTAAGGTGGAGTTAGGTTTTGAGGAAGGACTTGAGATTGAAGTCCTTAAATCGGATGGAATGCGGGGGAGTTGGGTTGGCTTTTGGAAAATAAAATAAAAGCTATCAACTACTCCTATGCAATGCCGCTATGCAATGCTTCGCTTGGTGGGATGGAGACTAGGCAGGCCTTGAGCGCGCTGCGTCGAAAGGGCGGATGGACGAGTAGGCAAGCGGAATCGAATAGTGCAGGCCTTGAGCGCACTGCTTCGTTAGGCGGGATGGAATACGGGCCGCGATGCCACGCTTCGGTAGGCGGATGGATGAGTAGGCTAGCGGAGTGAGGGTCGCAAGCACCTCTTCGACAAGCACGCCAATAGCAATTGCTAGTGCGGCACACGAACGTGACGGCGGGATGGAGGATGGAATGGGGCGCACCTCAAGCAACTCAAACAACAAATATTTCACATAGACATGAAATAAATAGAAATACAACTAGTTTAAGTGCCACTTCATCACAATAATGAGATCTAAAACATATACACATCAATAAGAGAAGAATAAGGCAAGAAATCGACCGAATCCGAAGTCTCGTTGTAGATTCACGGTTGGAATCGCCGGGTTGTCAATCCGCGTCCAAGCTCGGTCCGCAAGTACGTCCGGGGTAGAGAAGGGCTGTCACACCTCCGAATGGACCTGTCTTCTTCGTGTCACAATCCGGTAGAGGTTGCAAACTTCCTCTTGCTTGATGGCAATGGCAGCTAGGTCTTCCTTTGGAGCTCTTGGATGAAGGAGGAGGCCGAGAGGAAACTCTGGCTCAAGATTGGCGTGAAGAACAAGCCCGGAGCACCTCTAGATGGTGGGCGACGATGGAGGGGCGAAACTGGGCGGAACTGCGCAAGAAACGGCGGAAAAATGCGGATCCCCTAACCTAATTCGCGAGCAGCATTATTTATAGGCGCTGGAATAAACAGTGCGCACGGTCATTGGCGCACGACCAGTGGTCGTGCGCACTAGAATTCTGCGATCGTGCACACTGCCTGGGCAGAACCTGCAAGATACGAAATTTATAAAATATAATGTTCGCACGACCGGTGGCGCACGACCGGTGGTCGTGCGCACTATCGTCGGTGGTCGTGCGCACTGGTCGAGACAGAACTCATAAAATTAATGCTAAGTGCGCACGCACAGCGGCGCACGACCGGTGGTCGTGCGCACTAGCGTAGATGCTCGTGCGCACTGCACCAAACAGAACTCATGAAAAAAGGGTTAAGTGCACACGATCAGTGGCGCACGACCAGTGGTCGTGTGCAATAGAACCGGTGAACGTGCGCAGTGTTCCTGTGCAGAATTGCACTTGGAACACCTGCACGACTCCTATTCCAGCACAACCACGAATCTAGCCACTGAAAGTGGCACCTAACGGAGCATGAAAACTACTAATGAAGAAAAGCATGAAATCACACCAAAATGGGCCTAGAAGTGCACCTAGCATGGAATATCAAATATAAACTATAACAAGGCTAAAGTGCGGTGAAAAGACTGAATATAGGCCTAGATGAGTCCATATATGTGTATATGATGAGGACTCATCACACCACTATCCCTGCCAGACATTGAATCAAAAGAGGAGAACAACTATAGACTAATAGCCCTAACTGATGAAGAGAAGAAGAATAATTCATATATTGATAAGGTATATCTTAAAGCCTCACTATCTAACTCTGGATCTGACCTTGAGTCTGATGCTGGATAAGAAGCAAACATATTAGATGATGGTGAGAGTGATTCTGAACAAGCAGAGCAATACAACGATCTAATAAATAAGTATGACGCTCTATTAAAAGCACTAAAGAAGAGCAAAGCCTTGGTCAAAGCTCAAGCTGAAGAAATAAAGATTCTTGGCCATTGATATAGAAATTTCATGTTTTGAAATTGAGCGAATGTTAAAGATTTTCTCCAAAACTATATCCGATTAAGGCAAGTGTACCTTATCGTCTATAGTATAGGATATTTAGAAATACTAAGGTCGTATTCAACGGGGCACGTTGATAACTTCTACTTCGAGGAAAATCACCATAATCTTATCGAACGATTTCTTGAGGGTTGTTTTACTTAACTAAAAAAAAGACAAATTGCAAGCTAAATGAAAAGATTAAACATTGCATGAAAGGAAAGAAAAATTAACATTGCATAAAAGAGAAATTACTAAGGAGAGAAAAATTAACATTGCATGAAAAAGAAATTACTAAGGAGAAAGAGAACATGAAAGAGAGCAAACTTAATTTTATTGAAAACCAAAACTATTACAAGCTTAAAAAGAGATTACAAAGCTAGGAAATTAAGGTTACAAGCTTTAATTAACTAGTGCATGAAAGAAATAAAAACTAGTACATTACATGAAAAAGAGAACATGAAAGCTTAAGGAAAAACATGAACATGAACATGAAAAACTCACAACAGCTCTAGCAACACCTCCCCATCTCCAAAATTCTGAACCCTGGACTCAAGGAGAGCCTCTGAACTTATAGCAAAAAATTTCAAGTTACACGCCCTTGGTCACGGGCGTGACCTAGGGCGTGTAAACATTACTGACATCGGATCTGACAGTGGCGTGGACTTTGCGTGATGGCGGGAGACATTCGGACATTACACGCCTGTGTAACTTGGGTCACGGGTGTGACTTATGATGACTTCATTAAATGCAGAATGGGCTGGCTCGCGGCTCGGCGGCGTGCAAGGATCACGCTGGAAAGTCACGGGTGTGACATTTCGGGTCACGGGCGTGTACCTGGGCGGCTTTAATTAATGCAGCGTGGGCTAGAATTTGGCGCGGCAGAGTGCGTTCGTTGAACTCAGCTCAGGCTTCGTCGAACGCAGGGGCAGAGAGCGCTCATCGAACTCAGGGGCAGAGTACATTCGTCGAACTCAACTCCAATTTCGTCGAACGCAGGGGCAGAGAGATTTCGTCGAACTCAGCTCCAATTTCGTCGAACGCAGGGGAAGAGATCTTTCATCGAACGCAGCTCCAATTTTGTCGAACGTTGGGGCAGAGAGCTTTCGTCAAATGCAGCTCCAATTTCATCAAACGTAGATCTTTAGGTTACAAGCCCTTGGTCACGGGAGTGACTGAGGGCGTGCACTATGGAATTTGCCCAAAAACACCAGAAAATCTGCAAAACAAAAGTAAAACTACATTTAGAATAGAAATTATAAAAGAAGTGATTTTAAACTAAAATATAAATAATATTTGCAATTTTAAATTAAAACTAAACTAAATACTATAATTAAAATAAGCATAAATACTACTCATCAAATACCCCCACACTTGAGGTTTTGCTATTCCAGAGCAAAAGTGTGCGACATAATTTATAAGGCATCCTTAAAATTTTTAATTTTAAACTAAAATTTCATTTAAACCAAAAGTTAAGTTAAGAGTAAATTCAAGGAGGAGTTAAGTCCTAAATTATGACGATGATTTGAAAAGAGGCAAAAATGTTTAGGCAAGGACTTCTCAAGAAAATTAATTAGTGTAACAATATTGTAGAAATTATAAAACGAGATTAAATTAAAATTATAAGAACTCTATCTTAAAAGAAACTTAAGGAAAAGTAACTTACTAAATATTGCTCTCTCCATAATCTTAAACTAAATCTAGAACAATGATAATTGGCTAAGGGGGATTTCATAAAGTTTGGCATAAGAAGAGATCTTACAATGGAGGTGATGAATTTTATCCTCTCACCTCTATTTTTTGTATATGTATAGGAGTAATGAATTTTATCCTCTTACTCCATGCCATATAATCTTTTAAATTCTCTTGTAATAAAAACCCAAAATGTATATGGTTTAGGAGTAATGAATTTTATCCTATTACTCCATGCCATATAATCTTTTTAAAATATTTTGGGTGCATATGTTTAGGGAATAATGTATTTTATCCTCTTATTCCCAAGACATATGATCTTTAAAAAAAACTCTTTTTATGCCATCAAAGGGGTAGGGTAGAGAAAAAAATCTAGCTAGCTTTAAATTATATTGAGAGCAAATTCTAGTAAAATTAAATTTCCTAAGATCTAAAAAGTTAGAAGAAAATATAATTGAAATCTAAAGAGGTTTAACAAATTCACTACAAAATGAAGCCATTTAAAAATAAAAAGAGAAGTCATGCTAAATAAATTCTCTAATTAAGTTAAAATCATAAGATGATTCTATTGGAACATTGTCTTGCGCATCTCCTAGGTTTGAGAATAACAAATCCTATATGTATTTGATCTTGTGTGTTTAAGTGTGCAGGATAACAAAGTCCACATGACTCAAGGATTACATAAGAAGGTTGCCCCCAAATTTGAGCCATCAAATCCAAAACTTCTACTAGCGCCAGCGGTAGCACCTAGCGCCTGGCGGTAGCGATGATAAGCGTAATTTCGGGAGTACATATAGAAGGAGATAGCGCCTGGCGGTATCCGATAGCGCAGGCGATAGCGCGGAGTATAGAAGGCAAGAGAGAAATGTTTCCTCGGATTGAAGATCCTGCCGCGCAGAATATGTCCTAAAATGGGATAGCGCCGGCGGTACCACTAGCGTAGGTGGTAGTGCTGAGGCTATAAATAGGACCCCTCTTCTCTCATTTCATATAGACATCAGAGAGATAGAGATTGAGTGCTAGAATTCCAGAGGCTGCCTTGGCCGAAAGTTGATGTCCTACCAAAGTTCTGCAAACTTCTGAAGGAGAATCTTGTAAACGGTTAGAGAAATCGCCTCGTGTTGGCGACTAGGTCTGGGTAGGACTTAGGGTGGAAATTCGCCTCGTGTTGGCGACTAGATATAGGTTAGGTCTATGGGGTGCTCGAGGCCATATCTGAGGAAGGGTTGGCTAGAGCGGCTTGAGGCCGTGTCCGGGGAGGATAGGCTAGGGCCACCGGTTCGTGGGGATGCGAGTCGGGATAGAAAATAAAAAGAGTCTACTATTCCTCGCCACTAATTTCTAGCGTTATAGAAATCAACTTTTGTAAAACCTTATTTCATATTAAAAAAACATGTCTCTACTTTATTTCAATTGTTTTACTTGACCTCTTATTGTCTTAATCACGCATTATTTCAAAGCTTTTCAAAATATAATATAAGTTTGTGAAAACCATTATTCACGCCCCCTCTAAGGGCGCCTACCGATCCAACAAGTGGTATTAGAGGGGTTTTATTCCAATCGGCTTAACAACCAGGAATAATGACGTCTCATGATCTCGCTTCTACTAGTGGGGCAAATTTCTGTGAAGAAGAAATATCTCTTAAACCATCTTTATTTGAAGGAACAAATTATAAAGGATGGAAAATTTTAATTGAAAAATTTATTAAGACTTTATATGTCGAAGTATGGAATTTAGCCATTATAAGACCTGCAGATGAATCAAATAAAAAGGAATGTCATCTAAATGCAAAAGCCAAACATTATTTATTTTGTGCTCTATCAAATGAAGTTTTCAAATTAATATATTGTTTTTCTAGTGCATACAAAGTATGGCAATTTCTTGAAGAAATGTATGATTTTCTTCTCGCGGGTATAGAACAAACACAGGAGGATAAGGACATACAAGCATCCACTATTATTCAAGAAGATCTCTCTCCTAGCGAAGCCATGGAAATCATGGAAACTAACTTAGAAAAAGAGAGCAATACATCAAGAGAAAAAGAAGATGAAAATTCATCTATGATGGAGGAAGGCCTACAAGATAACGAAGGAACTTCATGCTCACATTTTGCCTCTACCAAAAGCGCTGTAAGAAAGTCTAAATCTTCATCTTGTGTGATAACTTCCATCTCTAGTTTCAACATACTAAAAATTGCTAAACGTAAGATCAAGAAATTGAAAATTACTAATAAAAATTTACGTTTAGAAAATAAGAGGTTAAAAGCTAATGTTAATTTAGAATCAACTTGTGATGTGGTTTCACCATCTTGTCCTTCACTTGAAAAAACAAAACCTTGTTTTGATTGTAATAATATTAAGGATAAATTCAAGGAACTTGAAAAAGAAATTATTTGTATAAAAGAACATAATGAAATATTATCTTTAGAAAATTCATCTTTAAAAGGTGATTGTGCTACATGCAAAAGTTATAAAATTGAAACGAAGAGATGGATGAAGCATTTGAGGAATACAGAAATGAATATCAAAACCATATTGATTCAATTGTTTCTACTCTTAAAAATAGCACAATTGCGTATAATAAAGCTAGACATAATTTGAAACTTAAGAACAATGAATTAGAAACTAAAATTATCTTGCTTAAGGAAATCTTAAAGAAAAATTCTCAATATCAAGCAAACTCCAAAAGCAAGTTAAATATGATTTCTCAAAATATGAATAAACCAAACAATGGAAATAAAAAACTTCAAAAGATTGAAAATGAAATTCCAAAATACTATCATCATTATCACTTACAACATCAATCTTCTCCCAACATAAAATTAAATGCTCATAACTTTCCGATGAAAAATACTTTCAATAATCATCAATATAAAGATTATCACAATGGAAATTTCACATATAAGAATAACACTAAACCACAGTTTGAATGGAGGCCCAAAACTAAAACTGAAACATTAACTTCACATGAAAGGACCCATTCATCAATATCTACCCACAAACCTACACGATATATTTGGGTACCCAAAGGAACCACCACTCTTGGTCCCCTTTGGATCCCTAAATCTCTTACTCATTAGGTATCACCAAACGCATGAAGTAGAAATCAACAAAAAAATAAAGTATCAATTATTCTACTTCAAGATATGCTTTAACTTCTTGATTTCTTATTTGTTTTAAGCTAGTCATGTCTTATATTATAGGAAATATGATCTTAACTCTTAAAAAAAACATAATGTGTTTATAAATCAAATTAATCAAAACTCAAAATTGTATTTTATTTTGGTGACCTATCTATTATTCTTATATTCATTACATATATATACATCATTTATCAACAATTGAATTCAAAATTACTATGTGGTATTAAAATCTCTAACCATAAGATTTTAAAAATATACTACATATGATATTAAAATTGCCTAAACATCTCCACTTCATGACTTCAAAATTTATAAATAAAACGTAAAACAAAACCTTTAAAAAACTACCAAAGAGGAATCAGATAAAAACATTCAAGCATCCAAGAACATGTGTTCAAATTCCTGTATTATTACAAAACTAAAAACTTGTTCCCCTAAGGACCTTCCTACTCCACTACTCTTCCTCGTCTATCTCCTCCACACTAGGACTTGGGGATTGTCTTCTGCGAGTCCTCCGATTCGAATGACGGGGTGGATCCTGTTCTGGGCTGTCCCACTCCCTCCGCTCCTGTGTAGATGGTTTTAGCTTTAATGCCTTGATCATGAACATCACCATCTTCTTTATACCAGAAACTTCTTTCTCCACTCTTGTCATTCGCTCTCCCATTTCATATCAAAGAGATTCAAATGAATCATCTCGATCCCCACAAGATGATGCTCCTCGCCGGAGTGGTGGTCGAGCAGACGTCGATGGCACATCCGAGTGGGATGTAGCTCGTAAGTGTGAAGTACTATAGATTGGAGGAAAGCAATCTATCAAGTAAAAACCTATTTCAATAGAAGGGTACATCACCTGAATAACCCGTGGATTGATGCCACCCAGGGGCAAGTTGTTATATCTCTGACGGGAAGGGTGCCACAACTTGTATGAATAGCGAATCAAGGAAAGTAATAAATCGGCCGCATCAAATTTCTCCTCCTCTAAGATGAAATAGGTGACATAACTTTGTTGTGCTTTGACTTTTGCTGTATCACCCAACTTCAACATGATTGTGTGGCGTAGTACATCTTAAACGACCAAGGAGTCTACTGTGAGTGACGACACAAAGGAGATCAGACTCCTGCATTCCCTATTATGCAGCACCATGTTCACTTGAGTCCAATATCTATCTACTCTAAATTTCTCAACAATTTCCAAACAATTTGGATGCTGGGTCAATCCAAACACGTCCCTCAGTTGGTCATGAGTAATTGTCACCATGTGTCCCTGCACCAAAGACCGCACTCCTCCATCCAGCTCTGTCTGCGATGGGTTCTCCAAGTGCATATAGAAATCTCGTACTATCTCTGAAGAAAACCCATCAGAAATAAATAAATTTAACACCTCGAAGGCAGCAAATAGCTGGATGATATGGTGGTGATGAGGCATGTCAAACTCCATGATATATGGAACACCTACTACTGCTGCTTCCACGGCCAGCTCTGCACTTTTCTTTCCTTTTGATGCAGGTGCCATCTGCCACATTATAAGAGGAATTAAAACTAAGCAACAATCACTAGCGCCAGCGCTCTCACTAGCGCCCAGCGTTATCACTAGCGCCTACTGTAGCACCGACACTAGTCCTCTGATCTAAAATGGTAAAAATCTCCTTAAAATAAAAGATTTTCAAATCCTAACTTGCTAGATCTAAGAAACCCACATAATCTAAACCAAAATCAAAACTAAAATCCTCATAAAAAATGTAAAACAAAAATCTTCAAGATTTTTTTAAAATCAATAGTTTTTCTTAAAAAGGGGTCAGATATAAAAGTGAACCCTACCGCCCGGTGCTAGCCACTAACGTCGGCGGTAGCTCAACAGTTAAAAAATCTTCTGTTTTTTATAATGTTCAAACATCATCCAGCAAGAGCAATGTAGAAATTCAGAAAAGGGTCTCCACCCCCTTTATTTCATGTGCAAATTGTCTTAAGTTTGGACACACGTCTAGCTCTTGCAGTAATATAAAACAACGATCATTAAAACAAATCTGGGTACCTAAGAAATCCACTTACTCTATCGGTGGTACCTCTTGGGTATCTGAACCTTTACTCTCATCTTCTCTCTAGATTTGCAGGAAGGCTAAGGAAATGGAGGACGTGTTGTACTTGGACTCAGGCTGCTCCAAGCACATGACGGGCAATAAAGCAAAATTCCTTAGCCTAGAAAAGAAGAAAGGAGGGATCGTAACGTTTGGTGATAATGGTAAAGGAAGGATCATGGGAGTAGGTACAATGGGTAACGAATCCTTTCTTATCTCAAATGTTCTTTATGTAAAAGGATTAAAACATAACTTAATATCTATAAGTCAACTGTGTGATAAGGGATTAGACGTATTATTTGAATCATCCACTAATCTTTGCAAAATATTTAATCTTAAAAAGAAAGATGTGTTACTAATTGCACCTAGAATTCACAATATTTACATAGTTTCATTTCATGATCTTTCCAAATCATCTATAAAATGTTTTATAACCAAAAATGATGAATTGGAACTATGGCATAAACGTTTAGGTCACGCTAGCACAAAGCTCATTTTAAAACTAGCAAAAAAGGGAATTGATTAGAGGATTGCCTAAGTTGAATGGAAATTTATCTTCACTATGTTCTCCATGCCCAAAAGGAAAATTTACAAAATCATCTTTTAAAAGCAAAAACAAAATTTATACTTCAAAACCATTGCAATTAATTCATATGGATCTCTTTGGTCCCGTTAACACCGCAAGTCTTGGTGGTAGAATATACACTTTCGTTCTAATAGATGATTTCTCAAGATATTGCTGGACTTTATTTCTCACTTCCAAATCTGATGTGTTTTGCGAATTCTCAAAATTATGTACTCGTATTCAAAATGAACTAGATTTAAAAATAAAATGCATTCGCTCAGATCATGGAGGTGAATTTGAAAATAAAAATTGTAAATCTTTTTGTGAAATGTTAGGTATTAAGCATGAGTTCTCCGCTCCACGCACACCTCAACAAAACGGTGTTGTAGAAAGGAAAAAATAGGACAATCCAAGAACTAGCGCACCATGTTATCTGAATATAAATTACCTAATCTTTTTGGGCCAAAGCCGTAAGCACATCATGCTATGTAATGAATAGAGTCATGCTTCGCCCATCACTAAATCTCACACCGTATGAACTATTTTATCAAAAGAAACCTAACATATCATATTTTAAAGTATTTGGATGTAAATGTTTTATTCTTAATACAAAAGATTCTTCAGGAAAATTTGATGAAAAATGTGACGAAGGAATATTTCTTGGATATTATTCAACCAGTAAAGACTATAGAATATTTAACAAAAGATCGAGTAAGGTTGAAGACTCTATTAATGTTAAATTTGATGAATTTATTCTGTGTTCAGAAAAGCTTCCTACATGTACAAATGATGATCCTTTGCCATCTTTGGAGCACGATGAAGAGGAATCTTCCAAAGAAGAGGAGGAGAAGTCCAAGGAAGATGAATATGTACCTCCAAGCGTTTTGAACTTCTCAAATAATCATCCAAAAGAGCTAGTCATTGGGGAACCTTCTACTGGGGTAAGAACTCGATCTTCTCTTCATGAAACGTTTACAAATATTTGCTTTGTTTCCGAAATCAAACCTAAAAATGTTTCCACCGCTTTAAATGATGAATTTTGGTTTTTGGCTATGAATGAAGAGTTAGGTCAATTTGAAAGAAATAAAGCTTAGAATCTAGTAGATAGACCATCTAATCATCCAATTATCGGTGTAAAATGGATCTTAAAAAAAAATTAGACGGTGAATCTAGGATTATAGGAAATAAAGCACGCTTAGTTGCTCAAGGTTATTCTTAAATCGAAGGGGGTAGATTTTGAAGAAACTTTTGCACCCGTTGCTCGCTTAGAATCTATACGAATATTTTTGGCATTTGCGAGTTTTAAAAGAATAAAATTATTTCAAATGGATGTCAAAAGTGCCTTTTTAAACGGGTTTATAAAAGAAGAAGTGTATGTAGAACAACCCCCCAGTTTCATAAATGAAAAATTTCCTAATCATGTTTACAAATTAGAAAAAGCGCCTTATGGTTTAAAACAAGCACCCCGTGCATGGTATGATCGACTTACATCGTTTTTGTTAAAGCACGGTTATGTTATGGGAAGTGCCGACAACACACTCTTCATTAAGCATAATAATAACGATCAAATTATTTTACAAATATATGTTGATGATATCATTTTTGGAGCCACTAATGAAGAGTTGTGTAATGTAGTAGTCTTAGTAATGAAAAATGAATTTCAAATGAGTCTTGTAGGAGAACTATCATATTTTCTTGGTTTTCAAATCTCACAACTAACTGATGGTATCTTTATTTGCCAAACAAAATATGTTCACGATATGCTTACACGATTTGGATTTGAAAATCTTAAACAAGCTTCTACTCCTATGAGTGCTTCTTTAAAACTAGGAAAAGATGAATCTAGAATTTCCATTGATCAAACGTTATATAGAGGAATGATAGGATCTCTTTTTTACTTAAGTGCATCTAGACCAGATATAATGTTTGCCGTATGTTTATGTGCTCGCTTTCAAGCCAATCCAAAAGAATCTCATTTAAAAGCGGTAAAACGTATTTTTTGTTATCTATTAGGGTCATCTAAATTAGGATAATGGTACCCACATAATGATTCATTCACACTCCACGACTATTTCGATTCGGACTATGCCGGTTGTTCACTAGATCGAAAAAGCACTAGCAGTACTTGTCACTTTTTAGGACCCTCATTAGTTGCTTGGTCTAGTAGGAAACAAGCTTCGGTTGCACTCTCCACCACAGAGGCCGAATATATCGCACTTGGTAGTTGTTGTGCATAAGCGTTATGGATGAGCCAAACTCTAGATGATTTTGCATTTCATCTCAAAAACATTGATCTTAAATGTGACAACAAAAGTGCAATAGACCTCACATATAATCCCGTACACCACTCTAGATCCAAACACATCGATGTTCGTCATCATTTCATTAGGGATCACATTAAGAAAGAGCATGTAAAATTAAGCTTCATTGGCACAGACTCTCAACTCGCTGACATATTTACTAAACCTCTTCCCAATGCAAGATTTCGATTATTATGACTTGAGTTAGGTGTCCTAGATCTTTCAAGTTAAATGTACTTTTTAACCATCTAAAACATCTCCTAAAATTCTGAAATTTCAGCATGAAACTACTATTGGGACACTTAATCAAGATCAACAATTAAAAATTTCAAAATCATAAAAAATCGTGTACTGTTTCCCGCGCTAGCGCTAACGCCGGCGCTAGCGCACTTATTCATTTTTCTGTATTTTTAAAATTTCGAAAAATTCTAAAAAATATATTAATCTATATGTACTATTTATTTTTGCACTTCTGATTATATTTCTTTTTTGAAAAATCAAATACAAAAATACAAAAGCCAAATTACAAAAAATATGTTTTGCCTTTTTTTGTTTAAAGTCTATTTTTATGCAAAAATCAAATACAAAAGTACAAAAGCAAAATTACAAAAAATATGTTTTGCCTTTTTGTGTTTGCCATTTGTTCAAAGTCTATTTTTTATGCAAAAATCAAATACAAAAATATAAAACATTAAAACTATCAAAAAACTGTATGAATTTTCCTGTGAAAATCAAGCATGATTTACTCTATTATTTAAAACTTCTATAATGTTGCAATTAATCTTTTCATACTACTTTGAACATTGTTTTCATCATGCGTTGATATATCTATTAATATGTGCATCAATTATCTTGTAAAAGTTGTGTAGAACTAAGCTTAACATGCCTCTAAGTATGAGTAAATATTTTATGTTTGATAATGATCTTTATTCACCAACTTATTTTGGCATTATCTACATATGTGTTTAATCTAAGAATGCTTGTGTATGTTGTGTATTAGTACAATGAATTAAAATTGCACAAGTATCTTACCTACACTCCTTTATTTGCACTTTTAAAAGTTAAGAAAAGTGGTTATTTTTTTATATAAATTATATTGGTTTGCAAAACAAGTGTATTCGGAGAACTTTGTACAAAACAAAAATCATAAAATAAAGTGACAAAGATAACTCCACCAAGCACTACTAAAACCTCCTGATAAGTCTTAATAAGCATTGCGAGGTTGAGCACCTTGGAAAGAATAGTAAAGTATCTTGTGCAAATCAAATCTTTCTTTCAAAATAACAACCACTTACTCTTAAGTACACCGGATCACTAGTCTCTACATTAAAATAAAATATGTCACCCCCCAAGCACTACATTGCACCCTAATAAGTCTTAATGAGCATTGTGTATGCAAAGCACCTTGGTAGTTGTACATTTTTGTTTGTGCATTGAAGTGTGTGGAAGTGAAATTATTTGTGTTTTATTGTGCTCTTACTTTACATATTTCTTGTATTTTTGATTAAAACATTTGTTTACTCTACTTAAAAATACACTTTTGTGCACATCATTATCTCCCATAACACCTCTTCTCATGAGTATTGGATCCTAATGCAAATTCTATACTACTCTTCATTTATGAAATGCAATAGATAACCTTGCATGCTTTCTACAATGTTTAGTATATTTTTAAATTGTGAATTAACATAACATTGTAGTACTCTCTTTTTAACATTATTTCATGCTTGGTTACTTTATTATTGAATTTAAAGATTTTACTTAAACAATGATTTGCAAAAACATCTTCTTTATGAAACATAACTCCTATATCTTTTATGAATCATCATGTCTTACAAAAGATGTTTGATTGTATTTTTCTAAGTCTTCCGCAACTTTACATTTATCTGGTATTCTTTATATGCTACAAACTCTGATTTATGAAAATGATGTAATACTCAAACTCTGATCTATTTCAATGAAAAAAATTCTAAAACTCCTTATCATTTCCTTCTCTCTACAAGCTCGATCATGCCTTTATCTTATTACCAACTTTTAAGTGGTGTCTCCTCACCCACTTTTGCTAATAACAAAAGGGGGAGAACTAACAAGATAAATATAATCTACTATCAAAATAGAAAACTAACATGCTTAATTAAGATGATAACTTACATATTAGGGGAGCATTCACTTAGGGGGAGCATGTATTTATGGGGAGCAATTCTAAATGCTAAAGTCGATAATTATCCTAAGTCATCACTCTCACACACACACAAGTAAGTTCATCATGCTTATATATTAATGCTCTGATTTATCATTAATGGATTTGTTATTATCAAAAGGGGGAGTTTGTTGGAACATTGTCTTCCGCATCTCCTAGGTTTGAGAATAACAAATCCTATGTGTATTTGAACTTGTGTGTTTAAGTGTGTGGGATAACAAAGTCCACATGACTCAAGGATTACATAAGAAGGTTGCCCCCAAATTTGAGCAATTAAATCCAACACTCCTACTAGCACAGGCTATAGCACCTAGCGCCTGGCGGTAGCGATGATAAGCGCAATTTTGGGAGTACATATAGAAGGAGATAGCGCCTGGCGGTATCCGATATCGCAGGCGATATCGCAGAGTACAGAAGGCAAGAGAGAAATGTTTCCTCGGATTGAAGATCCTGCCGCGCAGAATATGTCCTAAAATGGGATAGCGCCGGCGGTATCACTAGCGCAGGCGCTAGCGCTGAGGCTATAAATAGGACCCCTCTTCTCTCGTTTCATATAGACATCAGAGAGAGAGATTGAGAGCTAGAATTCCATAGGCTGCCTTGGCCGAAAGTTGATGTCCTACCAAAGTTTTGCAATCTTCTGAAGGAGAATCTTTTCACGCCGGATCCAAATGAAGTCCGCTTCTACAACGCTTATTCTACAACGGATCTTCGTCTCCAACTTCAGAAGTTCATCAAGAGGGAGATTTTAATTATTTTCATTTCCTATTTCTTATAAACGGTTAGAGAAATCGCCTCGTGTTGGCGACTAGGTCTGGGTAGGACTTAGGGCAGAAATTTGCCTCGTGTTGGCGACTAGATCTAGATTAGGTCTAGGGGGTGCTCGAGGCCATATCCAGGGAAGGGTTGGCTAGAGCGGCTTGAGGCCGAGTCCGGGGAGGATAGGCTAGGTCCACCGGTTCGTGGGGATGCGAGTCGGGATAGAAAACAAAAGACTCTACTATTCTTCGCCACCGATTTCTAGCGTTATAGAAATCAACTTTTGTAAAACTTATTAAATATTAATAAAACATGTCTCTACTTTATTTCAATTGTTTTACTTGACCTCT
Source organism: Dactylorhiza incarnata (assembly GCA_033032865.1). NCBI lineage: Eukaryota > Viridiplantae > Streptophyta > Magnoliopsida > Asparagales > Orchidaceae > Dactylorhiza > Dactylorhiza incarnata. The sequence goes on along the minus strand of JAWHQI010000006.1, from coordinate 19,243,674 downwards.
TATTGTCTCTCAATCACGCATTATTTCAAAGCTTTTCAAAATATAATATAAGTTTGTGAAAACCCTTATTCACCCCCTCTAAGGGCGCCTACCGATCTAACAGATTCTTAAATCAAGATTACCTCAAATTTAAAATTAACAAACTATGATAAGTAAAATTTTAGCCAATTAAAAACTTAAACATGCTTATAAACATTCTCAACTAGATTTCTAAAAAATCACCAAAACAACAAATGGAGAGGTATAAGATTTATATTTTTTGTATTTTAAGTTTTCATATTTTTTTTTGAATTTTGATATTATCTTTTTTGGATTTTTGATAAGAAATAAACAATAAAAACATATACTAAAAAGCATAAATTTTTTTGTTAATTCTTGGACTTCCCGAGGTATACCTCGTGAAGGGTTCTCACGGTACTAGGAGGTGAGATGGGGTGAGGTCCCAAACGTCCCTTTCCAAGATTTAAATTTTTCGATTTTCTAAATTTTTTTAGTTTTTGGGTTTTACAAGTGCTAAAATAGAAGAAAACATAAGAAAATATACATTTTTTTGAAAATTTTCTAATTTAACAACTATTTACACCCCCATACTTAAAGTTAAACATTTTTCCCAATGTTTAAAACTAAGTATGAAGTAAAAGAAAAAAAATGCAAGACAAAACAAAAAAAATAATAGAAACGAAGGAGAGGTTAAGAGGACTTCCCTGGTTATGAAGATGCGGGGGAAGCGGCGGTTACCTACAAAACATGTAAAAATAAAAAGAAAAATAATAAAAAAATAACTTTGGGGTGCCTCCCAAAAGCGCTTTGTGTAAGGTCGCGTAGCTTGACCCACTCGCAGATCATATTATAGGATGAAAAGATAATGATTCACTCGTCTCGTTAGCTAGCTCTCCCGGAAGATATAATTTAAGGCGGTGCCCATTTACTTTGAAGGTACCTTTTTCCGGGTGGGAAATTAGGATTGTCCCATAGGACCAAACCTCTTTAACAATAAAGGGTCCGGTCCATCGGGATTTTTGTTTTCCCAGAAAAAGGTGAAGGCGAGAATTATAAAAGAGGACGAGGTTGCCCGACGAAAAAGTTTTCGGAAATTTTATGTGTTTATCGTGATAAAACTTTGTTCGCTCCTTATATAATTTATTGCTCTCATACGCATTTGCTCGCCACTCATCTAATTCATACATTTGGAATTTTCTTTGTTCGCCCGCTAAAGTGGAATCGAGATTTAAAAATTTTAAGCGCCCAAAATGCGCGGTGTTCTAGTTCGACCAGAAGGTGACAAGCCTTGCCATAAACCATTCGATACGGTGTACAATCGATAGCGGTCTTGTAAGCCGTTCGATAGGCCCATAACGCGTCACCATATTAACAACTTCGACTTGCCCGCTTGTTTATGGGTGATATGCAGTGGATAATTTGTGCGTGACACCATATTTTGCTAAGATTTTTGTAAATTGACTATTGCAAAAATGGGTGCCCTGATCACTCACTATAGCGCGCGGTGTGCCAAATCGAGAAAATAATTTTTTTAAGAAATTAACGACGACTCGCGCATCGTTGGTGTGGAGAGCTTGCGCTTCCGCCCACCTCGACACGTAGTCGACTGCAACGAGAATATATTTATTTGAATAAGAGGGAGAGAGAGGACCAACAAAATCAATACCCCAAAGATCAAAAATTTTGCATTCTAAGAAAATGTTTTGGGGCATCTCATCCCGGCGGGAGATGTTCCCCGACTGCTGGCAGCTGTCGCAAGTACTCACAAAGGTGTGAGCATCTTTGAAGAGCGTGGGCCAATAAAAGCCCGCCTCCAGCGCCTTCCTCGCGGTTCGGTTTGCTTGATAATGACCACCGGTTGGTCCCTCGTGATAATGACATAATATTTTAAGGCCCTCCTCACTTGAGACGCTTCTTCTCACCACTTGGTCTGCGCAAACACGGAATAAAAAGGGGTCCTCACAAAAATAATACTTTAAATCAGAAAAGAATTTCTTCTTTTGCTGACTCGAGAATTCTTTTGGCAGGACCCGGGCTACTAAATAGTTAGCCAAATCCGCAAACCAGGGGGTAGAAGATGAATTAATATTTTCGAGAGCAAGGAGGCGCTCTTCGGTAAATTTATCGTTACTGTCGGCTTCTATTAATGCTTCCGAGGAGGGATTTTCTAATCGAGAGAGATGATCGGCCGCCAAGTTTTCGGCTCCCCTTTTATCCCGGATCTCTAAATCAAACTCCTGCAAGAGGAGGATCCATCGCAAAAGACGAGGCTTGGCGTCCGATTTACTTAAGAGATACCTAAGCGCGGAGTGATCTGTGAAGATGATAACTTTGGAAAGCGTGATATACGACCTAAACTTATCAAAAGCGAAAACGATTGCTAGAAGTTCCTTCTTGGTAGTGGTGTAGTTTGCTTGTGACGACGTGAGTGTTTTGCTAGCATAATAAATCGAGTGGAAATACTTACTCACCCGTTGGCCTAAAACGACACCAACCGCAATATCACTCGCGTCGCACATGATTTCAAAAGGGAGCGACCAATCTGGGGCGACTAGAATCAGGGAGTTTATAAGTTTCTCTTTGATAAGTTTAAAGGCCAAATGACATTCATCTTTAAAAATAAAGGAGGATTCTTGTTCGAGAAGATGGGTTAACGGCTTTGTGATTTTGGAAAATTTTTGTATAAAGCGCCGATAAAACCCCGCGTGGTCTAGGAAACTTCTAATAGCTTTTACGTTTGTTGGAGGGGGGAGCTTTTCAATTACTTTGATCTTGGCCCTATCGACCTCGATCCCCTTGCCCGAAATTTTATGGCCAAGGACTAATCCTTCTTTGACCATAAAATGGCATTTCTCCCAATTAAGCGCTAAATTTGTTTCCTCACATCGCTGCAGCACGCGCTCGATATTTTTTAAACAATTTTTAAATGAGTTTCCAAACACGGAGAAGTCATCCATAAACACTTCCATCACCTCCTCTACTAACTCGTCAAATATTGCCAGCATACACCGTTGGAATGTAGTTGGCGCGTTACAAAGACCAAATGGCATCCTTCGATAAGCGAAGTTGCCAAAGGGACAAGTGAAAGTGGTTTTCTCTTGGTCGTCAGGAGAAATCGGGATTTGGAAATATCTCGACAAACCATCGAGAAAACAGTAGTAGGAGTGACCTGAAGGCGCTCTAAAATTTGATCGATAAAAGGTAGCGGAAAGTGATCCTTACGGGTGGCATCATTTAGTTTTCGATAATCGATGCACATCCGCAAACCCGTAACAGTACGGGTTGGGATCAATTCATTATTTTCGTTCGCAACTACCGTGACGCCACCTTTCTTTGGTACGACTTGTACTGGGCTAACCCAAGTACTATCCGATATCGGGTAGATGATTCCCGCATCTAAAAGTTTAATAACTTTGTCCTTAACGACTTCTTTCATGTTCGGGTTTAGTCGTCGTTGAGGCTGGACTGAGTTGCGGGAATTATCTTCGAGAAAGATCTTATGAGTGCAAAAGGAAGGGTTTATACCCTTAATATCTGATATTTGCCACGCAATTGCGTGGCGGTGCTTTCTTAAGACTATAGACAACTCCGAAATTTCTGAGTTGCTAAGATCGGATGAAATGAAGACGGGTAGCTTAGACTCTTTTTCTAAAAATAAATATTGGAGGTGAGGGGGGAGTTGTTTTAACTCTAATATGGGTGGCTCTTCATAAGATGTTTTGATTTTTAGTTTTCTAAACATAGTGGTTCGGGTGGTGTGGGGTGAGAGACTTCTTCTTCATGATAAAAGAGCTCGACGAGCTCGGGATTACTACTTGCCGATGAGACTAACTCGGGGGGTGAATAGAACTCACAAAACTCTTCTAGGTAAAAACACGAATCATCGTTTTCTAATGTGTTCCGCATCGAGGAATTTATGCCGAAAGTAACTTCATTGTCTCAAACCCATAGGAGGAGCTTTCCGTTACTTACGTCTATAATAGCGTGGGAGGTGGCAAGGAAGGGGCGGCCAAGTATGAGGGGTACTTTGACATGCTCTTCGATGTCAAGAATGACAAAATCCACCGGGAAGATGAATTTGTCAACCTTGATGAGCACGCCCTCCACTATTCCTACCAAATATTTTAAAGAACGATCCGCTAATTGAATACTCATTCGAGTGGGGCTAGGATTTCCTATACCTAGCTTTTTGAATAATGAAAATGGCATGAGATTGATGCTTGCTCCAAGATCCGCTAAGGCGTGTTTTACTAACAAATTGCCAAATAAACACGGGATGGAGAACCATCCCGGGTCATTTGCTTTTTGAGGCAATTTGTTGAGTACAACCACGGAGCATTCTGCGTTTAAAGAAATATGCGAAATATCTTCTAATTTTTTCTTATTGGAGAGAAACTGATGAGCAAAACTATGCTTGCAAACGACAACGACAAGTGTACCGTGTCGGATGTAGTATAGGCTTTATAAAAACCAAGGTCGTATAAAAATCTGCGCGTGTTGATTACTCTTACTCAAGATGATATCTATTGTTCTATCAAAAAGTACTTTTGATTCGGTTGCAATAAGAAAAGGAACTCAACTAGAAGATTATAACTAATGAAAAGAGAGATGGAAGAATGGATGAATAAAATGATAATAATTATATTACTTCAAGAAAAGGGATTACAACTATTGAAAGAGAAATTACAAGCGTAAAAGCTAGAATACTTGAAAACTCAGAAATAAAGCAAGAAAATGGAGGCTTGGACTCCAATACAATGCGTATGAATAATCTGGAGGAGGTGCCTTTTTATAGCTAAAAATTCTGGGTACACGCCCTCGGTCACGCCTATGACCAAGGGCGTGTAAAGCGCGCGATCATCTCGGAGCGGAAAGGGCGCAGTCTGGCTTTAATGCTGACGAAATTTGCATGTTACGCCCTAGGTCACGCCCGTGACCTAGGGCGTGTAACCTTCAAAACGTGCTGCTGGGGGGAATCTTCGGCGGGAAGAAGCGGGGAGTGGCGCGGGATGAGTCACGCCCATGACATTGAGTCACGCCCCTGGTCACGCCCGTGACCTGGGGCGTGTAAATATAATTGACGTGGCAGGCTGATTCTGGATGCTTGCGACGAGTCGCGGCCGTGACATTGGGTCACGCCCTTGGTCACGCCCGTGACCTGGGGCGTGTACTTGGCAAATTTTTCACGGAACGCACCCGTGGTGGCGGAAACAGGTCTAGAACACCGCGCAGGTTACACGCCCATGGTCACGCCCGTGACCTTGGGCGTGTACTTGAAGTTTTTGTCCAATGTATCCAAAAAAACTGAAATACACAAAAAAGCTTAAGTTAGTTTATAAAATTGAAAAGATAATAATTTTAATAAGAAAAGCATAAAAACTATATAATTTCATATTAAAAATATATTAAACTTAAATTAAAAGATGAGTACAAAAAGTACTCATCAAATACCCCCATACTTACTCGTTTGCTAGTCCCGAGCAAACAATTTTCATAGGAGTAGAAATATTAAATACTAGAAAAGAAATTTGAACTCAAGGAATAAAAATGCGAAGTCTTACGCCTACGTGTAGAGATCCTAGTTGAAAGATCTATTCAGCATAACGATTAGCTTATAATTTTCAGTAATGCGAATTAACAAATTGCTTTTACTTTTAAATTGAAAGTTCGGCAAATTCTCGAATGCTATTCAGGGAGCGGGTAGCGTGTTTTCTAAGATCAATATTACCCAAAATTGAGTTTCGGGATAGCCTCCAAAAAAATCCATCAATAACGATGGCCATAGGCTTGCCCGGTCGCACTCTCTCCACTAGACAAGTATAATGTTATAGCTTAAATATCAAAAGGGCTTTCATTAGGAGTGAAACTTGGCTTAGGTATATGATTTGGATTTGGAAATCAAAAAGAGAGAATATGACGGCTAAGGATCACACTAAACCAAGGTGAGAGTTTCCCAAAATTATCAAAAATTTAAAACTCGCATAAGAGTTGTTATGAAGCAAAACTCTCATATTTTTCAAAAATGAGGCCATGAATATTTTTTTTATAATTGGTCAATAATTTTTCATCTTTTTTTTATATATCCCTTTTTTTTCTTTTCATAATAGCTCCTCATAAGAAGTTGTAATTTCCTTATTTTCACAATTGAACCCATTGCAGAATTTTAATAAATCTCAAATATTTAGTGTGATCATGGGCTGGATGTTTTGGCTTTGGTGAAAATGAAAGGTGGAGGTTGCAAAGGAAATAAGTTAAGGCCCAAAGTGTTTAAGCAATAAAAAATTTAAAAAGGTGGGCAAACCGGCACAAACGATCAAAAGGTGGCTTAAATCACTTCTAAAAACTATGACAAACCTATGTAATTGCTTCGAGAATCGCTAGAGGCAAGTCCTAGCCGTCGAGAAAGAATACCGCTCCGTTCAAAAATGTGTAATTTTTCTCTAGTAAGCTTCTACATACTCACTTGAATTTATTCACAGATTCTACCAGATTCAAGGTAAAAGTAAAACAAGAATTGTTTTTTCGCAGTTAGAAAAACATAAATCTAATTTTATGCTGAATAGTTAATTTGACATAGAATTCTACAAACGCGTGCGTTTAACTAGGAACACTGCATGAGTCAACAATTTTATTCCAAAATTCAAAATCTAATGAAGTATAAAAATTCCCTACTACACTAAACAAAAGCAAATCTACTAAGGTTTTTGCAAATGAGTAAGTATAAAATTCAGCAAAAAAAAATATTTATATAATTTTTTCTTCTTGGACTTCCCAAGGTCAACCCGGTGAAGGGCTCGCAAGGTACTAGAGGCTGTGATGGGAATTCAAGCCCAAAGCGTCCTTTCCAAGAAATTTTATTTTTATTAGATAGAAAATATTTACATATATTTTTTTATTTTTTCAAATAAATAGAAATTCAAAGAAAGCAATGCTACACCCCCATACTTAAAATTAAACATTGTCCCTAATGTTTAAAACTAAGTATTAAGAACACTTGAAAGAAAAGAAACTTTAAGAAAAATACATAAAATTTAAGATAAGCAAGGGGTGCCTCCCAAGAGCGCTTTCTTTTTCCCATCTTTAAGCTAGACGGTTAGTGTTAGGAAAAAGGAAAATAAAAATGGAAGTGGACAGGCAACTCCCCTAATTCACGCGTAGGTGATGTTGGATCGGTAGGCGCCCTTAGAGGGGGGGGTGAATAAGGGTTTTAAAGATTTTATAATTATTTTGAATATTTTAGAAAAAGCTTTGAATATGATAATAAAGAAGATCAAGACTAATCAAATAAAGTAAAAATAGAGACATGATTTTATTAACTTGAGAAACATGATTACAAAATTTGATCTCTTATGAAAGCTAGAAATCAAAGCTAAATAGAAAAGAAACCTTTTGGTTTTCTATCCCGACTCGCTTCCCCACGAACC